>CP141156.1:20005000-22505000 GCA_035233585.1 Antiaris toxicaria
GTTTTTATGTTCCTAATTTTAGGAGGAACCTTATATCGGTAGCTTGTTTAATAAATGATTCTTATTCAGTTTCTTTTAGTAAAAGAGTTGATATTTGTAAAAATAAGTCTTTTATCTGTTCTGGTTGGATGGATGGAAACCTATATTTGATCAAACCAAAGATGTACTCACTGCTTGACACCAAATTAATAAATAACTCTAAAAAGTTGAAAGTTTCTCACTCTAACAAGGCGTATCTTTGGCATTTAAGACTTGATCATATTAATCAGGATAAGATTCAAAGTTTAGTCCTCCAGAATCTCTGGAGGAGGTACGTCTTCCTCAATGTGAGTCTTGTCATGAGGGTAAGATGACTAAGAGGTCTTTTGGAGCTAAGGGTACTAGGGCTCAGGAACTCTTAGAAATTGGGCACACTGACTTATGTGGCCCCATGAACGTCACAGCACGAGGAGGGCTTGAGTATTATGTCTCCTTTATAGACGATTACTCGAGGTATGGATATGTGTACCTGATGCACCGCATGTAGGAAAAAAATTGGTAAAAACGCATCAAAGCGTCGCAGCGGAACAATAAAAATTTTTCAAGATCGTTAAATATCTCATGATGCCATATATAATAAACCAACAACAATTTAAACTCATACCTCAAAAGACGTCAATCGGCAGGAGGAGAATGATTGGAGGGCTTTAACCAACTAGCCTTCTCTACTATTCTCCAATTCCCGAATAGCTGAGTGTGTGGGCACTCTGAACCTCGATCGGTATGCTAGCACTGCTAGTCTTCTTCCAACCACCCAGATCTTTAAAGAACTTATAGTCACGGTGAGTTGTGCAACAATAAGCCTGCTCACCTGAGAGTCTGTGGTCTGAGAGAACTGGAGTGGTAGGACCTCTATTTATAGACTTGTATGAGATGATCCTCTGAATTCGAATTGGATTAGGAGAATATTTTCTCCCTTATCCACTCACAAAAATCCGAAATTAACAAGACCAAAATCAAGGGTAAATTCGGCCATCTTTTGGGATTTTGCAATCTAAATTCAAACAGGATTTTAACTTGAATTTTATCTCCCCATTTATCCATAATAACCGAATTTCCCTAGTGCCAAAATCATGACTAGATTCGGCCATTTAAAGTGAGGAGAATCAAAATCCAATAGGATTTTCTAGCTTGAATTTTATCTCATCCTTATCCAATTAAAAACCGAAAATCTCCTTGAGATTTTCCTCAAAAATTTCAGCCAATCCAGGGAGGAGAGAATCCAAATTCAACTGGGATTGAAACTTGAATTTTTCCCTGCATCCTTATCCACAAAAACCGAAAATATCTTAGAGGATTTTCCTCAACAAAAATTTGGCCACTTTTGTTAGAATTAGGATTCAAAATTCAAGTAGGATTCAAACAAGATTTTCCTCACCATAACCCAACTCAAATTCGAATTCTAACCTTGTGGAATTATCCACAAAGAATTCGAATTCCACTTGGACTGTGATTTAAAATTTGAATTTCAAATTTCAAAATCCATAAAAAGTTGTATTTCAAATTTTTGTTCTCATGGATAATTTTCTACAACTTCAATCCAATCTCAAATAAAATCATGGTAACTTTATTTGGAGTTCGAATAATTGTGTACTCTATTATCCAAAACAAAATATGAATTCAACCGGAGAGAATCTTGTCCACCATCCTAATCCTATGTCAACATCATCCATGCATAATCAACTAGCCAATAAGCATACACAAATCAATTTGCCAATCATTAAGGAATTATGTGGAGCTAGTAGAGGGATCAATTAGTCATATACCATCGGGCTCCTATGAATCCATATGATCATTATTCTTTACCGAACAACTCAATTATATGATCACTAATTTCAGAGTCACACCACTATAAACCTGAAACTGAACTCCCAATTATATACCGTATTGGCTGATCATGGATATCATATGAGGGTTTTGCATACATGACAAGGTCTTAGACATTAGCTTGTCACAGCCTTTCGTAATACGGTATATAATTGAGAGTTCAGTTTCAGGTTTATAGTGGTGTGACTTTGAAATTAGTGATCATATGATTGAGTTGTTCAGTACAGAATGATGATCATATAGATTCACGGGAGCCCGATTATATATGTCCAATTAGTCCCTTACTAGCTCCACATAATTCCTTAATGATTGGCAAATTGATTTGTGTATACTTATTGGCTAGTTGATTATGCATGGATAGTGTTGACATAGGATTAGGATGGTGGACAAGATTCTCTCTGATTAAACTCATATTTTGTTTTGGATAATAGAGTACACAATTATTCAAACTCCAAATAAAGTTACCATGATTTTATTTGAGATTGGATTGGAGTTGTAGAAAATTATCCATGAGAACAAAATTTGAAATACAACCTTTTTTTGTGGATTTTGAAATTTAAATTTTGAATTTGAAATTCGAATTTGAAATTTGAAATTCGAAATTTGAATTTGAAATTTGAATTTTGAAATTTGAAATTCAAATTTTGAATCACAGTCTAAATGGAATTCGAATTCTTTGTGGAAAATTACAAAGGGTTAGAATTCGAATTTGAGTTGGATTATGGAGAGAAAAATCTTGTTTGAATCATACTTGAATTTAAATCCCAATCCTAATTAACTTGGCTGAAAATTTTGAGGAATATCCTCCTAGAATTTTTGGATTTTTTGTGGATAAGGTTTAAGGAAAAAATTCAAGTTTTAATCCCAGTTGAATTTGGATTCTCTCCTCCCTGGAATTGGCCAAAAATTTTGAGGGAATCTCAAGGGAGATTTTCGGTTTTAATTGGATAAGGATGAGATAATATTCAAGCTAGAAAATCCTATTTGAGTTTTGATTCTCCTCACACTTTAATAGATGAATTTAGACAGGTTTATGGCCTTAGGGAAATTCGGATTTTTATGGATAAATGGGAAGATAAAATTCAAGTTAAAATCCTGTTTGAATTTTGAATACAAAATCCACAAAATGGCCGAAATCTTTTGGTAGTTATTGGCCTTAGAAAATTCAAATTTTGTGTGTGGATAAGGGAGAAAATCTTCTCATAATCCAATTTGAATTCAGAGGATCACCTCATGCAAGTCTATAAATAGAGGTCCTGCCACTCCAGTTCTCTAAGATCACAAACTCTCAGGTGAACAGGCTAATTGTTGCATAACTCACCGTAATAATAAGTTTTTTAGAGATCTGGGTGGTCAGAAGAAGACTAGCAGTGCTAGAATACCGATCGAGGTTCAGAGTGCCCATACACTTAGCCATTCAGGAATTGGAGAATAATAGAGAAGACTAGTTGGTTGAAACCCTCCGATCATTCTCCTCCTGCAGATTAGCGTCCTCTGAGGTATGAGTTTAAATTGTTGTTAGTTTATTGTATATGGCATCGTGAGATATTTAACGATCTTGAAAAATTTTTATTGTTCCGCTGCGTCACTCTGATACGTTTTTTATCGATTATTTCCTACATTTACAAATTTGATCTTTTTAAGCAAGTTGTGATCGGTTTTTCAAAAGAGGTTCAAAAACCACATTTTTGACTTAACACCAAAGAGTTTTCTTTCAAAATGAGACAAAGGATTTAAAACAATGACCACACCTTTTAACCGGGTGTTAAAAGGATTGTTTTTAAAGAGTATGTGTTTCTCAAAATGAAAATACACTTATGAATAGTTTTCAAAATCAGTAGGATAGTAAAGATACCTCGATTACCTTAAATGGCCAATTTGTTAACTAACTGATTAGCTAATATTACCAAGAGAGAGACGTTAATTGATTTATTAAGCAAATAAATCAATTAACCACGATTAAAAGATAGTTAAAGGAACTCTCTAAAAAGATAGCAGTTTAGTACCGATGGTAATCGGTAACATATGTCGATAGATGCTTTAAGTGTTGTAAGACTTGCAAAACTATCATTTTAGTAACGTATGGTAATCGGTAACATAACATAGACCACGATATTAGTGACTCAAAAATAAGTGTTAATAGAATGCATTATGATGACAGGTAGATACCTGTATTATGATAAGGTGAAGTACAAATTGCCTGCAGATCAGGTAAGTACAATTTCGCCTACAGCATGAATGAAAATAATTTTGAACAAATATTTTTACGATGTGAATGTTTTTATTCCTTAATCACGTATGATTGATGAATAACATGATAAAGATGTTTCAGTCAGCTGTTACGATAAGCATGCTTTATTATTTAATCGCGTATAATTATTGAGTAACAAGATAGAGGTCAAGACATGATGATAGTAATTCATGAACTCAACAATTGGGTAATTAAGAAGCGAGTCAAGACTCGTTAAGCGTGTCATATCGACCTCTCAAGCTAGAAGAGGTTTTTCATTTTAA
Source organism: Antiaris toxicaria (assembly GCA_035233585.1). Taxonomy (NCBI): domain Eukaryota; kingdom Viridiplantae; phylum Streptophyta; class Magnoliopsida; order Rosales; family Moraceae; genus Antiaris; species Antiaris toxicaria. The sequence goes on from CP141156.1 coordinate 20,009,381, forward strand.
GTATGATGAGCCAAGGCTCAAAAGAAAGTTTGTGGTCTCGATGAATCTGTAAATCAGTGCGCATAATAAAGCATAATTGAGCATAATTGGTTCATGCATGATATACGATATGCTTTAGAGTTGTATGATACATGTTATGCTTTTAAGTTATAATATATGGTTTTAAGTATGATATGTGTTTTTAAGTTATGATATATGCTTTGAGATATGGTATATGTTGTCAAGTTAGTGGATGTACCTTCAAGTTATGGCATATGTTTTTAAATGATAGTTTTGTAAGTTAAATGTTGTACTTGCTGAGCGTAAAGCTCATTATATGTGTTCATACTGTAGGTAAGAAACCTATAGGCTAGGCTCTGATGGACGATGATAGCGGCAAGGCTGAAATGAGGGTTGGGTATGGATATCACCACAAGTTCTACTTCCGCATGATGTTAAGTAACCCTTTTGATTTTGAGAACCAAACTTATATTAAGTAATGACCAGTTTAGTATTTCCTGAGTATGTATGTATGTTTGACCTCAAGTTGTATTAAGATCTATATGTATTCGTAAAGTATATTTAAGTAGGTAGGGCTATAGTAAAGTCTATGAAAAAAAATCTCGTGGAAATTATGATGTTGAAGTATGATTGTTTTAAGTATGTGTTCAAGTAAGTTTAAGTAAAGTAAGTTAAGTGAGTGGCGTTGATCGCGCCACTAGGGCTGGTTAAAGCCAGAATCACCACAAGTAGCCAGAGTTGAGACTAGGATTTTTCAGACCGATAGTGTAATGAATTCTTATTTCACAATATGACCTACAACAGACAACAAATCGTCATAAAAACTAGTAACATTTAATAATCCTAATGGCTTTTAATGAAGATTGAGTTAGATCCAAAAGGCAGTGTTGAAAATCTCTCCAGCATTCCTAAACAACCAGGTAAAATGATAAAGACATCTACATTATACAACATGTTATCCATTCTTTTGTGCATGGTCAAGACCTTTAATTCATTACCCGCAATGTAATTGTTGATGTTTTTATTAGATAAAGAATTAGGAATAATACTTAAGACTAGGGGTGAACAAAAAATCCGAAAACCCAAATAACCCACCCAACCCACCCAAGGAAAACTCGACGGGTTGGGTCCACGTCAGACCCAAAAAAAAGTCGGGTTGACCCACCCAACCCAATGTCAAATTGGGTGGGTTCGGGTTGGAATTCTAAAACCCGATCAAAACCCAACCCACCCAATGAATATGTTTTTTTTTATATTTAGAAAAAATATAATGATTAACCTAAGTCAATTTTGTTAATCCGACTGTCATTTCCCATTTATGCCTCCCCCCAAGCCAAAGTTCGTGCCTTGCCCTTACCAAATCTGATGTCCCACCAGCCTCCTCCAATCATCCCTTTCTTCGACCATCGGCCGTCACCCCTCGACGTATTTATTTTTGTCTCCCCAAGCCCGTGTTCGTCTCGTGCCTTGCCCTTACCCAACCCTAACCACCACTTGCCACTCGCCTCCCCTGATCCTCCCTTCTATTAGGATTTAGGAACAAGATTTTAAGTTTATTTCAATTTGCTTGACTTTAGTTCTTGTTACTACACACATTGGAGTTAGAGATTATTCTTGTGAAATAGATTTGTTGTTTGTGATTGATGTTTCTTAGTATTCATTAAAAACATGTATTAATTAGTTCTTATTGTCTTTATATGACTTCTTTATTTGAATATTTGAGCTTGTATTTTGATTTGTGATTAAATTTTTAAGTCATATTTTATTATTTTGTTTTTATAAATTGCCGAACCCGACGAACCCGAAAAACCCGCCAAACCCACCTAAACTTTAATTGGGTGGGCCGATTTTGTATATTGGGTTAATTGGGTAGGTAAAAAAATTTTTCAACCCACCCAATGAAGATTGGGTGGGTTGAAAAATGTCAAAAATCCACCCAATCTACCCGACGAACACCCCTACTTAAGACTTTGTTACTTTCTATGTATGCATTGGATGACACATAACCCATTGACCCAAGACTTCCTCCCCTATATACTAGATTAATATTTTTGGCAGCTAACATCCTTCAAAACGCTCTCTGTCTTTCTAAGACTAGTTTCACAGAAAATACAAATAGTTTTAAACTTATGAATTGAAGGACATTCCATCTCAACTCACTTTTATCTAACCTTACAAATGAAGATATGTGTGATGTAAATGATAAAAATACATGTGTAATTATAATGTGAGGAAAGAGGAAGTTGAATTAAGTCTATCAGGGGATAGATTAGCTATTGTCTAGAAAAATTTAAAAAAGAAAAAGCAATAATCAAAAGTGTACACTCAATGCAAAAAGAAAAAATCAAAAATATACACTCAATGCAAAAAGAAGAAAAAGACAAAAATATACACTCGATGCAAAAATAAAAGTAAAAAATGCATACTCGATTAAAAAATAATGATAATTATGATAATGATACTAGGAAAAAAATGGGAAAACTAAGTAAAGGTTTATACAGTAGTTGTGATTGTGGTTCACATCTTCTTCAGGTTTTACGTGTAGTAATGGTTAAACGACCTCTATGAGTCGAGGATGAGCTTCTCATCTAGTTTTCTTATAAACTGACAAACAAGATCTTTTAACGTTAGATTCTTTAGACTATAGCCTTCCCGTTCATCTACAAATAAACTTTATAGATCGAGAATGATACCTTGAACTTATTCACTTGGATGTGCATCAAGAGACAAAAGCATATTATCCAATGAGTTTTTACTCAAACCATCCTTTATAAACTAAATTGTGTCATCTCAATTTATGGAGGTCATTCTTTAGCCTCGATAATCCAATACAGATCTTCTGGTATGCCAAAATGCATGAGTAACTTTAACTTCTTCAATCAGCATCTGTATATTTTTAGCAATGCATTTTGACGAAGAGAAGGAAACCTGTTTTCGAGTTTTGATAAAGCGCCTTCCATATCTATAACTAAGAAGGTGAGAAAAATACATAAAAATAAAATAGAAAATAAACACATAAAGAAAATAAGAGAAAGATAAAGAAAAGACAATTTGGATTGCCTCCCAAAAAGCGTTTAATTTATAGTCGTTGGTTTGACTTCAAAAACACATTTTATCAAAAAGGGCTTCCGCCCATAATAGATGTCATGTAATACTACATACAGGTCTTTGTTAATGATGCTCTCAAACTTGGTTGGATGTAGAGCAATTCAGCTCGTTTGTCCAACAAAAATTAGCTTTGAATGATGTGCTTTTTGGACCTCAAGATTGATGCTATTTATGGTTTTAGAGGAATTGGCCACATAGGATTTTGATTTTCCAGTACTTTCCCAACAAGTCGCAGATCTTAGGGAATAAGCACGTTAATTGGAAGATCGATTAGCTCATTTTTTTAGGGGGTGACTTGACTGGTTACAGTGGCTATAGTTGCTCTATCCCTCCATAAATGAAGTATGGCTTTTATGATTCCGCCCTTGCGACCATGTAGATTCCTCTACTTTCTTTGATTTTGAGGGCCTCAAGTTGTCAGGTCAAAGACTCGATTTGGGTCTTAAGGTTGTTTTCTTCCCTTAGTTGGTAAATTCCAACATGTTAGGACTGAGTAGTACTGCTAGTGGCACTTAGTCCAGTCCATATGTAGGATTTCTCAACTAGCTCGTTGAGATACTCAAAAGCCTTTTTAGGGTCTTATTGGAGAAACTCTCCATTGCATTTCATCTCCACATGTTGACACTCTCGGAATATGAGTCCTTTGTAGAAATAACTGATGAGGTGCCAACATGCATAACCATAGTGAGAACATTGATTTTACAAATCTTTAAACCGTTACCAAACTTGATAGAGAATGTCCTTTTGGGTGAAAGTCATGATCCACCACTTCAAACCATTGGTCTAATATTGTGGGAATACTTGTTGGAAAACACAATTGTCATTTTCTTCTTATATTCCAATTGACCTCTTTTATTTTATTTTTATTTTTAATTTTTTTATGATTTTTTTAAAATTAAGAAAATTTTTTTACAAAAACAATAATAGTGTAGATTTGCATATTGCAACTCTTAAGAATGCTCACTAGAAAGATTAGTAGGGCGAGGAACTCCTTAAAAACCAACCTCCTAGATAGAGCAACGTTCCCAAGAAAGACTGGTAGCACAGAACGCAAATAGAACCTAGCATCCAAGACAGAACTCCATAAGTTTGTACTTTTCAATGTTTCCACAACAATTGCTTGAAAATTTTATTAAATTTTATGATATGTTAATTTTTAGATATTAGTGCATTAAGTTAATCCTATTCTAAAATCTAAGGTTACACAAATTATCAGAACTAATTAAAATTGGTAACTTAAAAACTAACCTAAAATTTAAAACTAGTTGTTAACTTTTTTTTAAGAAAAAGAAAATAAAAAGGCAAAATAAATAAAAGAAAAATAAAAGAGAATTAAACGTACCTTTTTTGGTTTAAAATCTACTGATCAATCTTGCCTGAAGCATCTCCCTAACAACGGTGCCAAAATTTGATTACGCCTAAATTGTGTTAAAACAAAGCAGTTAATTATAGTATAATTAGAATGGTAGATTCCACAAAGAGATGATAAAAACAAACAAAAGACATTAGTGAAATAAAAGCATTAGAGAAATATGTAATCAAACAAAAAGAAAAAAGAAAAAAATATTTTTGTGATTTTAAAACAATTTAATTAAAAGTGGTAAGACATCAAGAATTTACTATATGCTTCGTTCACCTATTTAGATTTTGATTCATAAATTGACTCAATTGAAAGTTTCACATCTCAAACAATGAATTGGAACATAAGATTTGAAGATTTTGTGAATTAAAATGTATTCAAGTAAATAAAATTTCACGTTAAGATCTGGGAAAAAGTATCTTACAAGAAATCTAAAAACGATAATATGCCATCGATGATATTATAGTAAAAAACTACTCATAAAATAATATCTATCAATGTATTATATCATGCAACAATCACAAAAAAAAATTGATTTAATTTATATAAAAGTTGTCAACAAAATATATTGACATAAGAAATAAATAAGATAAAAGAAAATTATTTACACAAATGTATAAAACTTATATATTATTAGAAAATCAAAACCCAAACAAGCTCACTACACATGTAAGATCATCTCTAGTCTCACTCAAGAACTCTAGCCCAACATGGAAAACATTCTCACAAAATTCTAGAGAGAAAATTTGAGAATGAAAGCAAGGCAAAAATGAGAGAAAAAGAGTGTATCTCCCCCTCTACTCAAGCCTTCCCAAGAATGCTCTTTTATAGGCATAATTTTACACTATTCTACGTAACCTTCACATAAACTTTTTATACTTGCTACAATAGTCAATGCATATACAACACAACTTTTTAAACTTACTACAACAGTATGTGCACATACAATACAAAATTTTCAAACTTGCTATAGTGCTACAGTACTGTTACAGTCTACAGTGGTCACATATACTTGTTACAATAATACTATAGTGTCGGCGCATACTTGCTACAACAGTACATTTGCTACAATCTAGTGCATAAATTAGGAAGGATCCAATGCAATATGATATATGATAAACTTGGATTTTATAGTTTTCTAACATGAATAATGATGCCCACTTCCTCAATTTGACATTACATTAAAACAAAGTGCTAAAATTAGATATTTTCAAAATAGAATACTATAAGTAAACTCATTAGAAATATTAATTTTAAGTTTATTTAATATACTATTAGAAAAAGATAAGATAGAATAAAATAAAATTAAATAAAAACTTTATAAAATTTATAAAAAATCTAAATTAAAGTACACAAAATAAAATAAAATACAACTAAAATTCTCAAGGATAAGTCAATTTTTTTCACATTAAAAAATGGTAAAATAACTATATTTTATAAAATTATCACAACCCTATTGTCGGATAGTGTGAAGATCTGATTGTGGCTTCTAACTGCCTCGATGTCATCGGCCATCGAATCTTGCCGCTGGTGGTGGTGTGGGTTGTGCAGGAGGGGAGGATTAGGTTGCACTAAGGTGGGTCAATCTAGGGGCTAGGGTTCAATAGGACTTTTTTTGCAAAATTGGTAAATAAATTATTTAATTAGAAAACTAATGATTTATGAAATCAAAAATTTACACCGTAAAATTAAGAATTTACAACTAGTTAAAAGGTTAAATTTTTTTTTGGAGAAAAATTACACCTGTAAATTAGTGATTTATAAAATCAAACAAATTATACAAATGAAAATAGCTATTATTTACTGGTAAATAAATGATTTATAAGTAATAAATGATTTATTAAAAGTGGAAAATAAATAATTTATCAAGTAAAAAAAGTAATTTACTAGATTGATTTGCATATTATTTACCGTAGTCTAATTTTTTTTTACAATAATAAATGTTATATTTACTTAGTAAATATTTCCATTTACTAGTAAATAAATAATTTACAAGTAATAAATGATTTATCAATATCGATAAATAAATAATCTAATAAGTAAAAAATTGATTTACTAGATGAATTTACATATTATTTATCATAATTTATCAAAATCGATAAATTTTTTGTTTACAGAAGTAAATATTACATTTGCTTGGTAAATTTGTTTTTATTTACAGGAGTAATAACAGAAGATTTATAAGTAAATTAAAGGTTTACACACACAAATAAAAAATTTATCGGTAAATAAAAGATTTACATATGATGGGTATTTTTAGAATTCTAAGTTGTGGTAAATCATAATTTACCAAAGTTATGATATTTACGGAAATTCTAAAATTTTTATGATATTTATTTTTATTTAAGTTGATTTTTAACCTATTTTTCTCATCTTTCTTTTAAAATTTTTAGTTTAAGGCACCCAATTTGCTTGCTCGATTTTGTATTATAGTTATCTTTTTTAATTTTATATGCGAGTTTGTGATAAGAAATTTAATTTAAAAGGATGTTTTAAAAGTTAAAAATGTAAAATAAAGCATGTGAACACAATCATATCAAGAAGATTAATCTGGAACAAATACATTCAAAAGTTGACGGGTAAGGGGCGGCGTGTGTAGAAGTAGGCCTATGTGAGATTATAAAACTTTACCGGTGGAGAATAATTGAAGAGTTTAGTGATTAGTATAGGTGAGACAATTAGAATGATAGGTAATTAAAACTATAGAGTATTTGCTGTAAATACATTGATGTGAATGATATCGATTTAGACACTAAAATTGAATAGGAAATTTTCAATTAACAAAATTAAGATCATATAACGATGTTATCTAAATCAACCAAAAATAACATTTTCGTTAAATTTAACATTCTTTCTTTATTTTTTCAATTATGTGATTTATATTTATATATATGCTATTTTAGCTATAATATATCACATTATATATAAGCATGTAACACGACATATATTATCAAACAATAAAAAGAGTCCGCAGTAAGACATACAGTCGATGGATGGTCCAAAAAGTAACAACTTTCAATTTCCAACACTAAAAATGAGGTAAATAATTGATAACTTTAATTTGGCTCGTGGTCAAATAAGATATGCTTGAAAAGAAACCAAATATAATTGCCCTACAAAATTAAACACAAACACAAAACACAAAGGTATCGTTTGGTATTATTTTTAAAATCTGTTATATTTTCAAATTCTCTGAATTTGAGATCGTTTTAAAAACAATTCTGAGAACGTTTCTGAAATTGTGTTTAGTTTTATTTTCTGAGTGTATGTTTTGAAAAACAAAAAAATGAAACTGTATTTGGTTATATTTTTGAAAACCAGTCATTTTATAAGTATTTTATAAAAACATATTTATGTTTGATTTAAAAAAAATTATTATGAATACCAAAAATTAAAAATTAATAACCATAATATTTAAATAATTACTATATATATTAAATCTTAATTAACCATAATAATTAAATCAGAGAAATGGGAAAAATGAAATCAGAGAAAATGACTTTTAGTCGTTTTCAATTTTACGTTAGGAGCAAAAGAGATTTTGGATTCGTTTTGAAATCTGTTTTCAAAAACAATACAAATCAAACACAATTTCAAATCGATTTTGAAATCGATTTCTTAGGTAATCGTGAAATCTGTTTTGGAAACAAAACTAAACACGCACAAAAATGTGCTTATTCTAGATGGCCATTGCACTTCTGCCAAAGAGATTAGAAAGACGACAATTCACATTGTGTTTAAAGATGCTGCTGCTCATGCATACAATATCACTTATGCTCTGTTTGGTAAATGCATTGTATTTGCATTACATTTGAATGTAATGTATTGAATGCAATTTGTATTTGGAAGAAAAGTATTAGTACTGCATTTGAATGTAATGTGTGTTTAGGTGAAAAGTATTTCAATTATATTTTAATAATAAATATGTGATGTGATGGGTAAAAGTAGAGAGAAAAAAGAAGAGAGAAAAAATATATGATGTAATTAATAAAAGTAATAGAAAAAGTGAAATAATAAATAGTGATTGTATTGGATTTAAAATGTGATGTAATTGGTATTTGAATAAAATGTTTTTGTATTTGAAAAAAATTACATTATATTTAAATATAATATAAAAAAACGTATTACCAAACACGCTATTAGTATAAAAACCTTAAAATTACTTTAATTAGCTTTTTAAGGTGAAGTATTTTTGGGAAGTTGAATTTGAATAGTACGTAGGGGATATAAGGACTAGCCAATTGTAGGAAAAGCAAACAAAAAAAAAACGAAAAAATAAAAAATAGTTTTTTATTCAAAAAAGAATAAAACCTAAAAAATGTTTTTTTTTTTTTTGGGTAAAACTTGAAAAAAAAAAAAAAACGATTTTATTAAGTACCCAAACTAGCTTTTGTTGAAGTGTTTTTGGTAGTTGAGTTTGAGCAGTAGAGAATGATAGGGACTAAGCAGTTGTGGGAAAGACAAAAAATGAAAAAAAAGTATAAATTCGGATCAATGAACAAATCAAATCTCCAACATAAAAAGTAGGAAAAGTAGTAACAAAAAATTAAAAAAGAAGGAAAAGAACAACACATGAAAATAGCTGTCAAGTACCCAAACTAGCTGGCTTTTGTTGAAGTGTTTTTGGGAGTTGAATTTGAGTCATAGATGACGATAGGGACTTGGCCAATTGTGGGCAACGCAAAATAACGATATTGATAGATGAAATATATAAAATATCAAATATACCAAAAAAAAGTGGAAAAAGTGGCAACAAAGACAAATTAAAGGAAACAAAAACCCAAAAAAAAAAAAGGAAAAAAGGAAAAGAGAACAGCCCTAAAAAGAAAACAAGCCTCGATTAAAAAGAGGTATGATTCATAATCCAAGTAGGTTGTAGAAAGATTCAAGCTGAGTCACAATTAATTATTTATTATTTTTTTTATGAATTCACAATTATTTATTTCGTCTATTTTTGCTTGTTTGCTTGTATTATCACTAGTGTGAAGAGCATTTGTCTAGCAGCCTTTTTCCCCCTCTCAACAAACAAGATTAGACCTCTGTTTATTTTCAGCATTGCAATCGTAGAATAAATCTTAAACTCAAATAGTTTTGAGCTAATTAGTCAACAAAAATAAATGTTCAAAGCTTTTTATCATCTGGCCTTATTTATTATTTTAGTAATACTTTGGGGGCATGTCTTGGGTTTCAAGTTGGGATCATGAATATTTCAAACTAAACTTCTTTTGTGGGAAAGATCTTGATATGAAAATAAGAGAAAACATCACATACATAACCTATTAAAAAAAAAAAACCGTTTAGGAATTGATATTCTGTATTATAATGAAGTCAAATGAGAAATTATTATTATTATTACTACGCTTATAACCACAATCATAAAAATAACTTTGAAAGAGTTGAGGTGATATTACAAAACAACCGAATCTAGTTTCTTTCGTTGTTATTAATCTTTAATCTGCAAGAACTTCAAAAATATGGTTGCAAAATTAGGAAATACGTTAGATATACAGAAAATAAATAAATACAAATGTTAAATATATATTGGATTTTTTTTAGGTTTTTTTTAGGGTCATTCATAACTATAGTAGTGTTTGTTTCTCTATGAGGTTAATGCAAATACGGTACACCCTTTAATATATTTACATATATTTATGTATATACGTAAACCAGTCTATTTATTAATGTACTCCTCCACCATAATCGTAATTGAGCTTGACTTTTTGAAGCATAGTTAAAATCAATAACCAAGATCAACCTTGGGTAACATAAGCCATTGCCATTCCTGAAAAAGAAAATCGTAGATTAGCATTGGTCGTTGTTATTCTTTTTTTATTTTTTATTTTTTATTTTTATTTTCCCTAGTTTAAATGGCCGTTGTAATTCTCAGTACACCCTGAACACATATTTGAATGAAAATGATATGTCAATTTTCCCTCAGAAAAAACAAAATCCCAGATCAAAAAAAACAGCGATAGTTTTCAAACATGTAGATATATATATATATAGATATAAGATCATTTCTTTTTTTTTCTTTATTTGGGTAGATGACATTTCTACAAGATCATTGCTCTTAGCGCATCTGGCATGTCTGTTACCGAACCTTTTATCGCGATTAGTAAATTATTTACTAAAACTCTAGTTTTGATAAGTTACCTCCCTTAATTAAATAAAATATTATTGAATATTTCTAAACTTCTATTTGAATATGGTATCTATTTTTAAAAATTAAAATTTTTACTTTTAGAAAATAAAAAATTATTTAGATTTTTTTAAAAGTAAAAGTTGTTTGGATGGGTTAAAATATTTTTCTAAGGGAAACTCTTTTTTTATTTTTCAAAAGTGAAAAGTTTTTAATATTCAATTATAGAAATTTAGAAAGATCTACTTTTTAAGAGTAAAATTTTTTTATTTTTTAAAAATGAATATGTCAAACAAACAAAATATAAATAGTTAAAAAATTAAAAAAAAATTGACAGACGTATCTTCGTACACATAATGAAGAAAAAAACGAGATTTTGAACGGTGAACACAGCACGTCGTGTCATGCATAGGGTGTTTCATGCAAAATTTTAGCATGATTAATTAATTTAATTTAGGAATACAACATTTTATTAAATTCAGGGTAATTTTAGGGTAACTTGCTAATTCATCAAAAGGTAGGGTTAACGACGCACATACTCTTGCCTCTTGCCTCTTGCCTTTAGGGATATATAAATATAAGAAATTAAGTTCGGCGGTTGTATAATCTAAAAAATCAAACATCAAGATTAAAATGTGTAACATTAACTCATTGATACGTATCATTTTATGTTTATATATCACTTATAATATAAATTTTAAAATATAATATGTTATACATAAAATTATTAAATCAACTGAATAGTTATATAAATCTAAAAAAAAAGGTGATTTTTATCTAATGGGTAGGTCGTTAGCCTATAACCCATTATCTATACCTGTTAAGAAAAAAACCAATGTATTATAAATAGTTCTTTTTTTCTCTTTTATTTAGGGGGCATTTAGAGAAATATTCAATTTTAATTTTATTTAAATACAATACAATTTTACACCAAATACAAATTTTGTAACAGTGTTACGAAAACAATTACTATTTAAAACATTTTTAAAACAATCACATCAACTTTTCAATTCTACTATTTATCTCTACTTTTACCAATCACATCAACTTTTCAATTCTAAAATACTTTTCATCCAAACACACATTTCATTCAATTACAAAACAAATACTTTTCAACCAAATACAATATTTAAAAAATAAATTTCATTCAAATACAATCAAAATACAATATGTTTACCAAACGTCTCTTTATTGTTGTTGTAAGGTGACATTTTAGTTATTAATTATATATCAATTCAATTATTATCATGTGCAAATCTAATCAATATCACCTAGTAATCTAATTATTATCACGTTTTTTTTTTCCTTTACTTAGCTTTATTTATTTATTTATTTTTTATGTGCGGCTAATGCGTGTATATATTTGTACATACACACACAATATATGCAATACATAGATACAATGATGATATCGGACGTCCACAAATGTCACGCATGAAGATGTGGGATATTTGGAGATTCCCTCTTTGGGATGGTGCAATCATTCGTCCCAGCATTTGAGGGTCGTACCCTTCTTCTGCAAAATGCCCTTTTTCTTTTGTTCTGTAATTTCATTGTTTTGTTTGTTTTATCTGATGATACGTTGTCCTCATGATGGGCATGGTTAAATGGTCCTGTTCTCTCCTGTGGACTTCAGAATATATATATATATATAGAAAAGCATATACATATGCACAGTGGCAGAGAGATGTGGAATTGTCTCTTCTTCGTGGACTGAATACCCCATTTGACTAACTTGTCTACTTCTCAATTATAATAGCAAAAACAAAGTTTAAATCTCTCCTTGTCCTAACTCTTTGGCCAGGACTAGGGGACGTTCTTTTTCCATATCCATATGTTATTGGTAATACAAATTTCTCTATATTAAAATAAATAAAACGAAAAGAAAAGTGTAAAACTCACATTTTTTAAACAGAATCTTATTTATAAAATATTTTTCACATCTTTCACAGAATGTTCTTTATGTTTCAAAAATGAGTTTCGACGTGTATGATTTTTGACATTTTGCCTGGGCCTTGGAAGGAAGGTCGATGCTTTTGGTTAGTAGTTTAGGTTTATATGTGAACTTTGAAGGGTTTGGAGTAGTTTTGGATTTAGTGGATTTTCTTTTGCTTTAAATATGTCCATATCTGGTTGTCTAATCGATTCCGAACTATATCATGCAAATGTAAGGTTGGGAATTAGGTATCTCCCCCTATTGTAGGTAGCTTTATTTAAATAGAGAATTTTATGGTTAGTTAAAAGATATCTTCAAATTTTCATAAAATTAGAAGAATAATTAAGAAATGTACGGACATATTAATGGTATTAAACCTCATTATCAATAGAAAATGAACTCTATTTATGAGTATTGTATTATGAAATTCACCTCCTACTTAATTAACATCTTTCATGACCCTACAATTCTTTTCTCTTTTGTGTTCACCAAACAAGAATTTGTTTATCGATGAGAAAAGAGGTGCATTTATGGTACATAAATTTAAAAAATATGGTACATAAAATTTATTTCACAAGTCTCTGTCAATAAGCAATTGTCTAGATAGAGTTACCTTATGACCGTTTTAGAGATTTTTTTTTTATTGGGAATAATTTTAAAAAATATGTTTGAAGAAAAAAATTATTTAGAGTAAAAAAATAAAATTTTAAAAATTTATTTTGAAAAAAATTATTAATTTAGATTTTGTTTTGTTCTTCTTGAATTCTATGTAATTAAAAAAAATCATTTTATTTGAATTTGCATATGTAAAGTTATGAACTTTTAAAATTTAGAGTTTATTATAGCGTTTTGGAGATGTAAATAATGAGAAGTGATAGTGAATATGGAAAAAAAAAAAATCAGAAAAGATACCTTAGAGACAAAATTTTTGGAATGCAAGCTCTTACTTATGAGTCATGAAGGGGGTGTTTGTTTTTGTTTTCGAGAATGATTTTTCATTTTCAAAAATACAGAATATGAAAACGGTTTCAAAATAATTTTGTTTATTTAACGTTTTCAAAATTATTTTGAAAACATCGTTTTCAACTTTTTTTTTTGTTTTTTGAAAATAAAAAAAGTTGTTTTTACTTTTTGTTTTTGTTTTCTCCTTCCATCTCCTCTCTCTCTCTCTCTCTTTTTTTTTTACTTGTGCAACATCAGTGATGATCATGTCTGATGATAGCATCTATCTCCGATGAAGAGTGATGATCATGGACTAGTGATGATGACGATGGCCCCTTAGCGACTATGATGACGGCCCTTTTGTGACGATAACTATAGACTCATGACCTAAATCTTGCAATTACCGCTATCTAAAACTCAGACTACTAATGTCTCCCACCCTTAACTCTCATTGCAACATCTACCACCAAAGGTTTTTTTTTTTAATTATGACTAATAATTTATTTTTTGTTATTTTTTAAAAATTAAAAATAAATATATTTTTATAAGATACTCACTTATAAAATAAGTTTTCAAAATATATAACCAAACAAAGTTTTATTTTTATGTTTTTCAGAATATACACTCAGAAAATATAACCAAACACAATTTCAGTAATGATCTTAATATAGTTTATAAAACATTCTTATTTTCAATTTTTTTTAAAAACAAAAAACATTTTAAAACTAATACTAAACCCCACCAAAGTTAACTCATTTCAAAGGAATTTGAAATTCCCTTATATATTTTGTGCGTTCTTTGTTTTTATAATGATGTCTATTTGGATCATAAAGCAATAATATATAAATAATCAAATTTGGCAACCACTCTTTTGCTATCAAATTTTATTCAAAGCACAACAACTAAGCACAAAAATAACATTATCAAAAAGTATATTTCCTACTTAAATACTATAATTTAACATCAGCAACTTCATTTAACAATGTATTGGAGTTGCTCTTGGAGTGTGTTTGATTGGAGAAATGGAAAGAAAGAAGGGATCGAACTTGGAGAGGATAGCAATACGAATAATAGAGAATAGTATAAAAATCTACAGCAACAGATAGAAAAAGTAGAAAGGACTAATAATAATTGTTATTTTTCTAATTATTATGTTATCATTTTGTAAAATTTATTTATTTTTAAGGGGTAAAAATAGTCTCTGTGAGCATAAATCTTTGATGGCCGTAGAGGAGATTCTCTCCCTCCGCCTCTCCTGTCTCTTCACCTCTTCTACCTCTCCTCTTCGTCACAATCAAATAGTGGAATAAAAATGATATGAATTCTAATTCTAATCATAATTTTTAAATAATCTTTTATATAATATATAAATTATTTTTTATTGATATATAATTATTATATTAATTAAAAATATATATAATAAGAAATATAATAACTCACCGATATATAAATTGATTCTGAAAAATTAAGGTTAAAATTTACGGTATTAATACTACTCAGAGTGGAATAAACGTTTTTATCTGCCCAGCACTCCTATTTGCACGACAGAACACGATACATTTTCAACTTCTCTTGGACTAACGCCTTGGTGCTTGGGCCAAGTTCCGAATTCTATGACCCGAAATCGCACTGGACGTATTTGTAAAGGCACTCCTCTCGTACATTATGCCCTCCCTACCCATAATTGCAAACACCTGGACAATTTCAATGTGTAAACGACAAAATTGACAATAAACATACAAAACATTTATTATTATTATTATTATTATTATTATTATTATTTTCGCTATCCTTGGTTTGTAGCATTCATAGCCTCCAAACAAAAAATGAAAAAGAGAAAAAAAAAAAAAACACACACACACACACACACACACACAACACAAACAAATGTCCAAAACATTTAAACAAACTCATGCATGGTCCACTCAATCATAGAAAAACATGTATGCATTTGTGTATAAACAGAGAAAATGAGAGAAGTTCATTTTAATTTTAATTTTTTTTTCGAGGATGTTAGTGATATATAATTGCAGAAAGTGAATAGAATCTTTTATGATGTAGTAGCTTAGCTCTCATGTCTGTGCAATTTCTTTGCTTCCTTTCGCTTTTTCTTTCCCCATTCATAAAGATCATTCCTCTCCTCTTCCGTCTTTTTCCTCACCATATTTTATACAAAGAAAAAAATATATAAAAATATGTTTTCTTTCTTTCTTTGTTGTTCGGTTTTCCAACTAAAAAAGTATTGAAAAAGCTTCCCCAAAAGCCTTCAGCTTTTATCTCCCTTGTCTGCCATTAAAATCCCATAAGTAACAACACCGCTCTTCCCCAACTCGCCACCCCCTTCTCCCCCTCACTCCATTTTCTTCTATCACTTTCCCACGAAAAAAAAAAAAAAAACCAAGAAAATGGACTAACTCCCCCATCCACAAAAAAAAAAAAAAACAAAAACACCCCTCCGCCAACTTTTCCCTCCCTTCCCCTCCTCAGAATCCCCATCTGGGTTCTCTTCCTGGCCCCATTTCCCCATCTGGGTTCTCTTCCTGGCCCCATTTCCCCATCTGGGTCATCCTCAAACCAATCAAAAACCTCCCAAAAAAAAAATGATCAGCCTTTTAGACCTCTACCACGTCCTGACCGCCGTGGTGCCTCTGTACGTGGCGATGATCCTGGCCTACGGCTCCGTCAAATGGTGGAAAATCTTCAGCCCCGACCAATGCTCCGGCATCAACCGGTTCGTCGCCCTCTTCGCCGTCCCTCTCCTCTCCTTCCATTTCATCTCCATGAACAACCCTTACACAATGAACTTCAGGTTCATCCTCGCCGACACTCTCCAAAAACTCCTCGTCCTCGCCGTCCTCTTCGTCTGGTCCAAGACCAGCTCCCGCGGCTCCTTAGAATGGTCCATCACTCTCTTCTCTCTCTCCACCCTGCCCAACACCCTCGTCATGGGCATCCCTCTGCTCAAGGGCATGTACGGCTCCGCCTCCGGCACCCTCATGGTCCAGATTGTCGTCCTCCAATGCATCATCTGGTACACGCTTATGTTGTTTCTGTTCGAGTATCGAGGTGCCAGGTTGCTCATCGTCGAACAGTTTCCCGACACCGCCGGCTCCATCATCTCCTTCCGTGTCGACTCCGACATCATTTCCTTGGACGGCAAGGAACCTCTGCAGACCGAGGCCGAGGTCGGAGACGACGGGAAGCTTCACGTCACTGTCAGAAAGTCAACCAGTTCACGGTCTGAAATCTTTTCTAGAAGGTCCCACGGTCATAACTCCGGCCTGTCGTTGACCCCCCGGCCGTCGAACCTGACCAATGCGGAGATATACTCGCTGCAGTCGTCGAGGAATCCGACGCCGAGAGGGTCGAGCTTTAACCATACTGATTTTTACTCCATGGTTGGTGGGGGAAAGGGCTTTATGGCGGGGAGTGGCGTGAGTCCAAGGCAGTCGAACTTCGGAGTGTACGATGAGGAGAGGGGAATGGGTGGTAATGTCTCCAATGGATATCCTGCGCCGCCAAGCAGTGGGATATTTTCTCCGGTGAATGGTCCGAGTGGTGTTGGTGGGAAGAAGAAGGCCGCCGGGAATGAGAATGGGAAGGATCTTCATATGTTTGTGTGGAGTTCGAGTGCTTCGCCGGTTTCGGAAGGTGGGATTCATGTGTTCAGAGGTGGTGGTGGTGGAGAGTATGGGAATGAGCTGGCTAATCATCACCAAAAAGGTTTGATCTTTTGGAAAAACACTAATATCTTTGATTATTTGTCAAAATGGGGTTTAAATTGGTTTGTTTGTTTGTTTTTTTTTTCAACTTTTTTGTTGTTGCTTTTCAACCAAGTGAAAGTGAAAGTGATCGTGTGTTTTTTTGTTGTTTTTTGGAAACTGGTCATGGTATTGGTTTATTATTATTTTTTTAGGGAAAAAAAACCAATGTTTAAGGTTTATAAGTTATGTTGTGGTGGTTTTGGTTTGATTTTATGTTGTGTTGTGTGGCGGTGGAAAATTAATATATTTGGCACATTTCTTGTCTTCCTTTGGAACCATCTGTTCACTGATGTAACCGTGTGGGGTTTAGAAGTGGGTCTCATTTTTTTTTTAAGTCCCCATTTCCTTCTAGCATGGGTTTCTTTTTTGTTCTCCTCACTTTTCAAAACAGAATCCCCTGTTTTCTTCTTTCCATTTGTCACTAATTTTTTTCACAAACATTTTCGTTTTTTTTTTTGTTTTTTGTTTTTTGTTTTTGATTTTCAGACTATGATGAGTATGGCCGTGATGAGTTCAGCTTCGGAAACAGACAAAATGGAGTTGACCGCGAAGGTCCTGTGCTTTCGAAGCTTGGTTCTAGCTCCACAACTGAGCTTCACCCCAAGACAGCCTCACAGGTTGATACCAAGCCCACTTCAATGCCACCTGCTAGCGTCATGACTAGGCTTATTCTGATCATGGTCTGGCGAAAACTCATACGAAATCCCAACACTTACTCTAGCCTCATCGGCCTTACTTGGTCTCTAATCTCATTCAAGTAAAAAATCACACTTTAAAACTACTTATTTAGCCTCTTTTATTTCCATATTCCAAGTTGTGCCTGCAAGTTTTGTAACAAGTGTTTTGTAAATTCTCAGGTGGAACATTATGATGCCTGCGATAATAGCCGAGTCCATTGCGATTCTGTCGAATGCCGGCCTTGGAATGGCCATGTTTAGTCTTGGTACGTTTAAAGTTCTTATAATTTGTTGTCAAGATTTAGAAAAGAAAAATGGTATTTGGTAATAGAATACGATGAGAGTGGTGTGTTTTTTTTTTGTTTTTTCACAGGCCTGTTCATGGCATTACAACCTAGGATTATTGCTTGTGGGAACTCAGTTGCTACGTTTGCCATGGCTGTTAGGTTCCTCGCAGGCCCTGCAGTCATGGCAGCTGCCTCCTTTGCTGTGGGACTAAAAGGAGTTTTGTTACACATTGCCATAGTTCAGGTTAAAAAAAAAAAAGTTTATTTTTGATTAGTTTTCTTTTCAGAATACTTTTTTGCTTTCTTTTCTTATGTGAGTTGGCAATCTTATTATTCCTTTGTATATTTGTGTGTATATATATATATGTGTGCACACACGCACACACACACACACGTGTATGAATATATATATTTTCAGGCTGCTCTTCCACAAGGGATTGTCCCATTCGTCTTTGCCAAGGAATACAATGTCCACCCTGACATACTGAGCACTGGGTTAGAACAAAATATTCTCATGCTCCTACTTTAGTTTCTGTTCTTGCTGATCTTATTTATGTGTGTGTGTGTGTGAGTATATATATATATATATTTATTTATTTATTTTCAATGAATAAAACAGGTGGTCCAAACTTCAGAGATATGTATTCCTTATCTTTTGCTTTTGATGAATAAGATATGGTCATATCCTAGGACATTTTTATTCATTTCCAAGAGGCCCCATGTCTATTTTTCCAAGACAAAGATAACATTCCAAAATCTTAGAAAGTTGAAAAACTTTGGGATTTTCATGTAGTTCAATTTTAACCGAAAAAGGGCTCGGATGGTTTCTTTTCATCATTCAAAGGCTAAAATTGAGTTATCTGGATATATATATATATTTATAAATACAAGGGCTAAAATTGAGTCATCTGGATATATATATGTGTGTGTGTGTGTTCTTTTCGTCATTCAAAGGCTAAAATTGAGTTATCTGGATATATATATATATATTTATAAATACAAGGGCTAAAATTGAGTCATCTGGATATATATATATATATATGTGTGCGTGTGTGTGTGCGCGCGTGTGTGTTCTTTTCATCATTCAAAGGCTAAAATTGAGTTATCTGGATATATATATATATATATTTATAAATACAAGGGCTAAAATTGAGGCATCTGGATATATATATATGTGTGTGTGTGTGTGCGCGCGCGCGCGCATATTAATTTTGATTTTGAATTCTTGGTGTGTGTTTGAGTGCAGGGTTATATTTGGGATGCTAATTGCTCTTCCAATCACCTTGGTTTACTACATCTTGCTGGGACTATGAAGCAGAAGCTGTTGTTTAGAGAACACTCAGTGCTTTCTCCTCTTTTTTTTTTTTTTTAACCCTTTCGTTATTGGGTTTTTGGCTATCTAACAGAAGCAACAGCATAGATTTTCAGAACAAAGGACAAGGGAAATAGACGAGAACACAAGGAATCCGTATAATTATTATATTTATTATTAGAAGAAGCATCAAGGGAGCAGGAATTTTTTTTTTTTGGTCATTTTGTAGATTTCTATGAACCTTGAGCCCCTCTCAATCAATCTCTCTCTCTCTTGTGTTAACTTTTGTTTCTTCAATGAAAAAGGAAAGTAATGGTCAAGTGAGAGCTTATTTTGTTGAATCTGATTCACTTTCTCAAAACCCTTCTGTATGGTCAAAAAAGATTTTTAACCCCACTTGGAATCTCTATGCAAAAAAGCTTAAAAAGGATGTTAACCCCAAAAGTGCCTTTTTTTTTTTTTTTCTCTCTCTCTCTCTCTCTCTTAGATGTATAAACGTGGGGAACCAAACACTGTTCTAAGTCATGAAAGTTGTTCCTTTTAGTCTCGTCCACTCTTATTATATATTTTAACTCAGCCTTTTAGGCCAACTGTCTTTTATTGTTACCCACGGTCTTGTGCCACTAGCTGTCACTCATTTCCAATCTTTTATTACCTGTATCCTTAAAAATTTATGGCAAACCAGATTTGAAGGGAAAAAAAAAAGTTCAATTTTAATCGGAAAAAGTAAAATAGATGAAAATTTGACATTTTAAAAATGAAATTATTAGTACTTTAGCAGTAAATGAATTAATAAAAGTAAAAATAAAAAATAGAGATGAACGTACTTGTTTTATTTCTTTATAGGTGACTTGGTAGGCTTTTCAAGTAAACAGTACGTCCTGCAATTTGCCGCGAGCCTATATCACAATAATAGTAGTAGTGGTAGTAATAATAATAATTATAACAGCTTTTAGAGGGAGCGTCGCGCTAATTCATGTCGGATTTGAAAGGGAGGATTTTGAGTGTTTCCATGAGAGGCTGCTGCGGAGGCTCTTTCTAGGCGCAGTGGTCATAAAATCTCTGCTTCTTTGGTCTCTGATTTTGGGGACATGGGGGGCCCAACTTGGGTCAAATAAAAAGATTTGTTACTGCACCACCACAATTGTTGCCCCTTTTTTTCCAAAACGATTTTCTTGTCTGAAGCAAATACCTAAGCACCCCAATCCGTCCAATCGGGAGCATGAGATTATCAAATGCAAAATAACAAAACACGGCGAATAGAAAGGTGGAAACAGAACAATTTCAAAAAATAGATTACTTTTTTTTTTTTTTTTCCCTCGACTTTTCAATTCTTACTTTCTGTACGGTTTCTTGTGTGCCGCTCTGTAGCTTGGGGTGGTTCAGGGTCCAGTGAGTACTTTTTTTGAGTGGTTCACCGGACCCTTGGCCCTTGGTAGGGAGGTGACGCGTGTTGCTGGCCGATTATTGGCGGTGATGGAAGGTGAGTTTGAGGTGGGGGTCTTGGTAGGCTTTTGCATTGTTCTTTGCCGCCTCTGCATCCTGCCGTTGTTGCCTGAGGACTCGTAATTCCAATTGTATAATTATTACAAAGGCTATTGTCGTTCCAGAAGGCTGGTCCTACGTACATGAAACATATATAAATAAGGGCATAAAATAACATTATTTATTATATGTATCAATGGATTTTGTAAAGAAATTAAAAAAAAAAAGTAGAAAATATTAATTTATTAACAATTATATTTAAAGTTATTATCACACAGGAATATATACATCATATTGCATACCCCTCTTTCATATGTAACAATGCAAGATCGTTGCTTCGTAAAGAATCAATGATAAAGTCTATAGCAATTCGTCTGTTAATAGGTTTCTCATTAGCGAGATGAGGTGCTCGTCCACGATAACTGATGAGATCCCTTTAAACTCGTAAAAAAAAAAAAAAAAAAAAAGTGAATTTAAGCTTTTAAGCCTATATTTTGATGACCTTGAAGAGTTGATTTGTAACTAGTAAAAATTGATATAATAATTTCGTTGTTTTTGTAATTTTGTTCAAGACCAATTCAGACTGTTGATCAGTGTAAAAATTTACATAAATAATGAAGTTTCAATAACAGATCTATTTCATTTTTGTACTATGAGTTTCATTTTCAGCATCGCTGCAATTGCAATGTAGAATCTGCTATACAACATTAGATCTATAAGTTTGAATGAAAATGAACTCATCTTTAGAATAAAATTTATATCGGATGTATTTTTGTTATATTAGTGGGCCATCGGATTTTTTTTTTTTTTTTGAGACTTCAGATTTTATAGATACACAACGAAGATAGGGGTACGATAACATTAATGTTTTCATTTAACCAGTAAAAAAAAGGATAAAAATTTTAAACATATAGAATTTCATCACAAGTCAGCCAGCATAGGTATTTTGGCAGACACAAGACCTGAAAAATGGTGCCGCTTGTGTGGCCTGTCGATATTGCTGTCTTATGAATATATATATATATATATATAGTCATATGAAATAATCATACATATATAGTTATTTGCCTTTGAGATTACCAACAAGGACCACGTATATATATATATAGTCATATGAAATAATCATACATATATAGTTATTTGCCTTTGAGAATACAAACGAGGACCACATATATTACTGGTCCTCTTACAAAAGACGGTGCACCATTTAATATAAATTCCCCAAGGCGGTGTCTTTTTCAACGAAGAACAGTATTAATCACTTAACGACTCTTCCTTATGAAATAAGAAATTTAACCTATAAATCTGCAGAGATTGTTAATTAATAAGAATGTAGACTGATTTTTCTACCGGTTCCATCTATATTCACTGTAAATTTTGAAAATAATGGATAAGGGTACTAGAATTTATAAATTTGTCAACGTACCTATGCTTTAATCGTGTAAAAAAATAAACAAATAAGAAAATTAAATATTGAGTTGAATACAATATAAAATTTCGATTTTTAACAAAACCTAAGAATATTAAAAAAATATACAACATAATTGTGTACTTGTGATGTTTATCATATTCATACTCGTGTCGAATACTCAACATAATATATCTAAAAATTGTGTCAAACATAATTTCCTTAGTATAACTTTTGAGTCAGGTCTGTTTAATAATTATATTGTGCCTACTTTTTAACATGTGGTACTTGTTTTGGGCTTAATTTATTATAGTTCTAGTTCGTATTGCTAGAAGCATAACACATAATCGTTGTTATTTTTTTAAATTAAAAAAAATGAGAGTTTAAACTTTACAACTTGTAATAAAATTCAGATATACAGAGAATTATTATTAGATTACTTTTGCAAATATTTTTTATGAAAAAAATATATATATAAAATTTAAAGGTGTGCACAAGAGAAATGCCACATACAACTCTACTTGTTTGAAGATCAGTTGATACTTGAGAAAGGAGGCACTCTTTCTTATAGGAGGTTTTATTTAGTTATTGGCTCCTTGTTTTCCAGGTTACGATGAGCCATGAACACACCGGATTGGGTTGGGACAAACTAATAATCACATCCATTGTTTCATTATCCAATGTACACAAACTTGGAAATAGAAGAAGGAGCTGAAATTAAATTGGTCTTTTTTAAGGTAGCACAAGACCTTTTATTCACCCGACGTGGTTATTTTGGTTTCCTGGTTGAATAAACATGCCCTACATATGCTCAATCGCTTGTAGGTTTATTTAAGGATATTACAGTTCCCGAAACTTCATGATTATAGCATGCAATCCTGTTTAAATGCAAATCTTGGTTGTTATTATAAATCGTTGATCAAATTGCGGATTATGTATTAAGATAGGATAAACTCGAATAGTGACGACAAAAAATATAGTAAAAACTCAACAAAAGAATGTTTGACAAATAAAAATCTTGATAAAATAATAAATTTTTTCTGTCTTAACTTTGGCCAATGTATTAAATTAATAATCTTGATAAAATAATAAATTTTTTCTGTCTTAACTTTGGCCAATGTATTAAATTAATAATCTTGATAAAATAATAAATTTTTTCTGTCTTAACTTTGGCCAATGTATTAAATTAATAATCTTGATAAAATAATAAATTTTTTCTGTCTTAACTTTGGCCAATGTATTAAATTAAAATCTTGATAAAATAATAAATTTTTTTTTTTCAAATCCATTAGGCTCAATGAAAACAGAAATTAATAGAAATTAATCAAATAAAAAAAATTAAAATTCATTATATTAAGGAGTTTTCTTTTTGATCTTGACAACTTCAATTTTTTCAATTAAACTCTTTTCTAAAATATGCATCTAAAGTTGTTTTTATTTTTTATTCCAAAATTGATTTCAACCTCATCCTTAATGGCGATTCCATCACTACATTATTTTCACCAGGATAATTCAAAAGATGCTCAATTTACATTGCATTTCTATAGCGTAGACCATAAATAGCTTCATGTAATCCAGTTTGCCGATAAATTTAGAAGTTATTTATTTATTGATAAATAAATATTCTTGTTTAAATAATATGTTTTTAGTCCAAATAATATTATTTTATAGAAGTTTTACTATTATTATATAAATATAGCTTTTACTTTTATTTTTCATAATTAGCCTATTTATGTTAAGAAAAGAAGAAAAAAAAAAAAAAAAGGCATTCCATGGATTTAAAGACTTTGTTTGAGAATACATCAATAACGTAAAACAAATTGAGTCATAGACCACTTAATCAAATAGCATAGAGTTAGAGTTGGAAAAAATGGGGCTTGAATTTGAAAAAGAATCCTGTATTATATAGAAAATGACAAAATAAATTAAAACACTTTAAATTCTGGAGATATTTGTTAGTGGAGCCCACGTCTTTTGTTTAATTTTAATGTTTTAAACTGACTAATTATATTTCAACATATAATGAAATGAAATTGGATTTTAAACTATAAAAATTTAATTATAAACCATTTCAAACTTTTTGAAATAATGTAGCATGAAGTTGTTGATTAGATACCATTTAAGATACCAAAAATTAGATAGGAGATTTGAGTTTATGTTAGTGTTTGAAAATAGAAAGACAGATTACGAAAATATTAAATTAAACGATATATTTATATAGTGGCTTTTTTTTTCTATTGATACACTTTAAACTTATCGTAAAGTTATAATTTGCATTATAAATTTTTAATTTTGACAATTTACACCTAGAATTTACAAGTATATAGCAATTTGTATACTAATATTGATAATAATATTAATCTTTTAAAAGAAGTTGACATATGATTTGTACACGAGATATTAAAATAATCACAAATGCGTCTCATAAAAATTAGATTAATTTCATTTTTGGTCTTTAAATTATATGTCGAATCTTATTTTAGTCATCAAATTTTAAAACATTGCAGACTTAGTCCTCAAACTATCAGAATATCTCCCAATCGTTTTTTCTTGCAAAACAATATAAAAAATAAACAGTAGTTACCATGACAAGATAACTGTATCTAGGAAAACATGCGTTTCGGAAACTCATGGCTACCAAATTATTTTGAAATCCAAATATAACAAAAGATTTTAAGACATGAAAACGACAGAATCAATAATTTTGATATACAAAGTATTTTTTAACAATGTTTTGAATTAAAGGATATATAATTGACTGTCAAGTCATCGGACTCACGATTAATGATTTACTGAAGAGATAATTATTAGATAAATCCTATCCAAAGGACACGGATCTTATTTAAAGTGATCAACTTAATATAAGAAGATCAACTCGAGATAGGATCGGATAACTCTTATTCAAATCAAATAAAGATCATCTACAAAAGAATCGAGGGAAGCAGTGATCAGCTCCAACATATAGGAGATTACTCAACGCAAACAAGGCATCCATATTCTCCAGCATTTTATGCGTATTATTCCCCATCCTCTCTGCGTTCTCTCTCTATATTACAAATTCCGCTCTTCTTCCTTCCCATTCTTGCTATCACATCTATTAATTGTAAAATTTATTCAACACATAGTGAAACCCTCACAGAATCTAATGTGGACATAACCTAGAAATTACGGGAGAATTTCTATTAAAAAAAAAATCTGCATGTTTTTGCTTATTTTTAATTTTCTGCACTTTATTTTATTGCACATGTGTTATATCGAGTCGTCACTTGATTATAATTCGCTGGTAGTCCTAATCAGTCATTGATCCTAATATAAAGTTTTGTCCTCTACACGTATCAATTAAATTATTTTAGGGACAACAGTGTTGTAAAAAAGCTTTTCACTCCTTATCTTAATAATTTGAAAAAACAATATCTTAAATACAATACATTATTCCCTAAAAAAGAGAAAAACATTTAAATTTAAACTCAACCCTAAATGAGTAATGATCATATATATAAGAAAAAAGTTAACTATACTAAGAGTATAATATCAGATGGAAGCCATTAGGAAACTATACGTATATTTATTTATTTATTATTCATAAACAACATATTTAATCCACATTAGTTTGTCTCTGGCTATCTTTTTGGTTACAAATTGATGTCTTGTTCTTTTTGTGAAATTCATTGTATAGGTTGAGTTAGTCTTAGCCAAAAAAAAATAAAAAAAAAAGTTTACCTGATACGACTTATAAGATTTCACAAAACGAAATTATAAATTATCATTAGCTACATAAAAGCATATATTCCATCACCTTCTTTTTATGAAAATATAAAAATATATATAATGGAAGAAAAAAAAAGCGAAAAAAATAGAGTTACTAAAAAAAAAAAAAATCGAGAAGAGGTTTCCTACAAGAAGGGGGTGAAATAGAAAGAAAAAAACAAGAGGTTTTAAAATATTTATAATAAATAATAAATTTATTAGATAAATAATGTATTCACAAGATGTAAATAAATCATTTACTTGACAAGAAGGTAAATAAATGATTTATTTAGGTATGTAAATACATTGTTTATTGATAAATTTGATATAAATAAATAATTTATGTGATAAATTTACTATTTATAATAAATATTTTAAAAACTTAGTATTTACTTCAATTGTTTCTGGAAAATTGCCATTTACTCCATTCTCTCAAAGAAATTTAACCCAAATTGCATTGTCCTTTATATCCTTATTAATTCCTTATTTTTAAAAAGCATTGTCTGCATGATTTTTTAATTTTAGGATTTATTTGGCATCCTTCTACTTTATGAACTTTTACCACCAGATCAAAAACAACTTTTTAACAATTGGATTAAATTTTTATGATTTAATTTATGAGTGTTTACGTTAGAAATTTATAGTGCAGAATAAAAACTACTCAAATCATAAATAAGGCCATTTAGAAATTGATCAAATTATTAAAATAATATTTTCTACTGATAATGCAATATCATAGGCCTTATTATTGAAATTCCCTTTAAATTATGAATAAATCTTTTTAAGAACTAATTCCAAATGGCAATCCTTATAAACCTAGGTGGGATGTGCAAAATAAAATATGCGAAGCCATCAGATTATAAGAATGGAAACATAATTCTATACATCTCATCATGCGTAGCATAATCATTCACATCATTTCAGACCATCAAAAGCCAAATTTTATGTTAAAGCATGCAATATTTGTAGGACTAAAATGATAATATACTTCAAAGAAAGAAAAGGATTATATGCAGAATTTGCTTTTCCACTCAAAACCGGTTCATGGCGGACATTAAAAAATACAAAGAAAAAAAAGAAACTAAAATATTCCTATTGTTAAGTGACACAAATCTCAATCAAAGCCGACAAATATTGTTTATTGTTGCACCTTTTCTTCTCTCTTTTCAAGCTTACCCAACATGAACTCAGAAAAGTCGCAAGTTTGAGTTGATTATTCGAGCATGCAATGATGAAAACAAATGTATATTTTAGTGATACTTTATGGAATGTATAGCACATGTGCCACTTGCTTATCACTAGCCCATTTTTCAATCTTTTGTTTTGATTTTCCTTTTTGATCTTTCCATAATTATTTGGGTGAAAATTTTACTATAAGATATAACAAACAAAGAAATTTGATTATAATTTTTTAACACTTGTTTAAAAACATTGCTGAACTTTTTTTTTTTCTGGTTAGAAAAATGATTAGTAGTCATTAAAATGTTGATTAATTAATAATAAAATTAATATTAATATTAATTAAATATAAGTTATTGATCATCTACCATATGATTAATGATTGATTGATTAATTTTAAGAAAATGATCGCTTTTTCTGATTTTTTTTTAGGAAAATCATTTTTCTAATTTTGTTTTAATAAAACTAGGAACATTTATTAAAAAAATGCTTAAAAATTATATTTTCCTACAAACCTCTAAAATATATTCTATTGATAGATTCTGTTTAAACCATCAGATATGTATCAAATTTTGATTGTTTTGTATATAATTTTTTTTTGAATGAAATAAATAGCAGATTTCTGAAATAATTGAAGTTAATAGTTTTTTTTAATGTTTATAGTAAATAAGAGATTTATCATATAAATGAATTATTTATGTTAGATTTATCAGAAAAATTATGCTTTTATGTATAAAAAAACAATTGATGTACATTTTTATCAAGTAATTGATTTATTTACATCTAATAAACACATTATCTATCTAGTAAAACTTAAATTAATCAAGTAAATCTTCTATTTATTAAAAATATTTTAAAAACGTGATATTTGCTTTAATTATTTTATAAAGACTGATATTTACTATAATTTTCTATTTTGTTGTTTTAATTAGATATTGATTATAAATATAATATTTTAAAATATGCATTATAGATCAAAATGTCCTATCATAGATATGTCTTAAATCTAGTTCCTCTCACTATAATAAACAGGGTTTTTTGCGTTGACAAAAAGTTGTCGCAAAAGCCTTTTTTATGACCACATATTCTCACAAATACGTTGTCGCTAATAACTGGTTACAAATATATTATTTATGATGACAAGCCATGGTCACAATTATAATAGGGACAACAATCATCTATAAAAGAGTTGCTGTAATTATATCTTTGAGAATTCTGTCGAGCTAATATGACATTGATTTTTTGTGGTAACAAATTAAAAAAATGTCATTGCAACATGTTTATTGATGGCGAAGTAGCATTATGTTTTTGCAATAATATTTTAAAATGTCATTACAAATATCTTTGGTTTTTTATTATTATTTGAGACGATATTTGTCATGGCAAAAGATTTTTTATTTATATTAATTAATTTTAATAATAATTATTATTTATTAATTTTTTGTTTTTATTAATGGATTTTATTATTATATAATGAATTTCAAAATTAAATATAAATAATCGAATTGTAGTAATGAAAATAAATTACAATATTAAAAAAGGCAAACGATAATAAAATATCTCATTAAAAAAATTGAACATTATAATGTAAGTATAATATATAAAAATATAAAAAGTCTAGACAAATAACAATAACTAGTAATCTAATCCCTTAAATTGACAGCATCACTAGAGTCGTCATTATCGTTATTAACAGCATCTGGAGAAGATAGAGGACTTGGAGGGATAATAGGTTCATGGGAATTAATGGGTGGGAACTGGACATGGGTGCATCCAGGCAATCAAGTCTTGCATATCTTTTAGCTCACATACAACTTTAGGTTTTATTCGTATTGTCGTTGCAAATATTTTTCCATGTGCAGGTCAACATGTGCCAAAGATATTTCGTTTGATTGGGACTCAGAAAATGAAGAAGCACTAGAGAGAAACCTCCATGGGAATGTAGGGCCTAATTTAGTCTTGTGTGCTCTACATGTGACCTACTTCAAAATTCCCTTTTCCTTTGCCAAATGTTGTGCTAATGAACTGGAAGCAGATTATGTTCTCTGGGTTTTTCTCTCCCTTTCCATCATATGCTACACTAAAAAAAAAAAAAAGTAAACATATGTTATAAATAAATAGAATAAATTTAAAAATATAAAAATACTTACAAAAGTTTGCTTAGCTTAAAAGTTAACCCAAGTATCTCTATGATGATGCATGTCAACCCAATTATCTATTGCAGACTTCGGCTACTTGGTCCTTGTGTTGGCTTATCCAACAATTTGAATATATTAGTATGGTATATTTGATTACAAAGTTAATTTTTATATCAAATGTAAATTTAAAAAACTTACTAACCTTCTTTGACAAAGAAGAGAGTACGATATCCAATCATGTGAGCTTGACCACTCTGGTTGCTACAACTATTTTTGTTTGTTTTTTAGTTTTTCTATTTATGATTATATTCATCGTTAGTAAAATTAAAATTATTATATATATTATATCACCAACATAGTATATCAACAATTGCCTAAAACTTTTTCGAACATGAACCTATTGCAGCAAGGACACTATAAATCTTTATTTCTAAGGTTAGTCAAGGGGTTCACTCTAACCACTTTTTTGTTTGATGCCGCACCAAGATTTTTGAAACGGTTGTGGAGGTCATTCTTTCGGAGAACAAAGAAAGACATACCGAAACCTCTGCCAAAGGCACAAGTGAAATTGAATGACAAACATGTAAAGTAAAATACTAAACTGTCCAAATGAGACAATTCCAACATCAGTTACTACAAACTGATCCTCAAATGGAACAAAGGTTAATTCATGCATGCACATACAAAATGCAAATAAAAAATTTATGAAATCTTATAGATGTACCCACATACTTTTTTTTGTGACTATTCAGTCACGTATCACATCCATATTAGAAAAAAAAACCAATTTTTAAAATTTTATGAAATCTTATAGTCAAAAATTTGGGGGTTTGGGGGTGGATTTTTTGAGAATGGGTTTGGGAGAGGGATTGGGGGAGTTTGGGAAAGGGAGCAATGGAGATTTTGAATGTTTGGGAGGGATTTTGGGTAGGGTGGAGGAGAGAATTCGAGAGAGGCCGAGAGGAAATAGAGAAAATGGGAAGACAAAGGCTCCATGCATGGTTATAATCAGGGCTATTAACGACAATAATATGTCATTGCAAAAAATATTATATTGCCACAAAAAGGGACAAAATGATGCCATATAATCACTCTTCATTAAATTATTTTGAGAATATTTTCTAAATAATCCAGAAACAATATGAGCTCGTGACATTTTTTCAAAGTTGTCATAAAAATTTGAGAAACGACTAAATATTGTCACTTTTTTCATGAAAAATTAAATTTCTCACGTATTTGTAATGACGGGTCATTGCAAATACTCCCACAATTAATAACTTTGACCAAAAATTTAATTAAATAGCATTTATTTATTAGGAAGTTTTCAAAACAATTTTTTGCAATGACATTTTTTACATGTTGTCTTGGGAAACCATAATTTCTCAAAAATTTGCGCACGTACTTCCCAAATAAGTAGCTTTGACTCGTTAATGCTAGCTATGATCAACTATTATTTGCAACGACACTATCATTGCAAATGAATACCAATTGGCATGAACCAAGTTCGCACCATGTTCCTTTTGGCAGCAAAACAATATTTGCGACAACACGTCATGGCAAATATGTATGGCCCCCATTCTAGCTCTGTTTTAGCCTGGTTTGATTTAAAATGGGCATTTGGAGCTATTTTATTTTATCTTGAACTATAATATTTTTTTTAGACTTATTTCCCTATTTTAGCACAATTTCTAATATAATTTTATCTTTACTTTTTTTAGCACAATTTTTAATATAATTTTAAACTAAAGCACCAAATGTCTAACTTTAGCTTAGTTTTATCTTAAATCAAGTTAAACTTAAATTAAAACGAAGCACTAAACGAGCTATAAATATTTACGACAACATGTCGTCGTAAATAATCAATCTCATGCGACGACATGTCGTTGCTTAAAGTAATTATGGTGACAAATTTGATGTAAACAAACAAAGATTATTTGCAATGATATATCGTTGCTAATAACCTAATATTAAGGACGATAATTGTCATCGCTAGTAGTGTAGTCGCTAATGACTATATTTATAGTAGTGTCACTATTGAAAGTGGTCGTTAGACATTACCTAATCTACACCACACTTTTAAATTTTCCATGTAGTATAAATAACTTGTTAGAGTGAATTTTTGACTATAAACAACTTATTAGAATAAATTTCAGATCAATTTTCACCTTTATTTGGCATTTTTATTCATTTTATACTCGATTTCAAGTAAATTATTATCAAAAGCGTTTAAGTCAAAATTTTAAATTTTCTACTCAACGAAAGAAAATTGTCAAATTGAAAGGGGTCATTCCCGAATTTAGGGGTTCAAAACATAGAGAATTGTGGGAATAGCATATTTAATGCACATTTTTAGAATTTTTATTCTATGATTTGGAATTTTTTCCCCCTGAAATCGATTTTTATTTGACATTAGAAATTGGCAAAAATCTTGAAGCAAATTGAAGCATGCCATCTTGGAGAATCAATTGACTATCCCCGACTGTTTTAACTTTATAGATCGGACAATATTTTAGAGATGTGACTTTTAAGGCATTCTGGAAAAACCCATTTTAACTAGATTGTTTCAATCCAAACTCAATCCAAAATTTTTATTTCCAATTAGGGTTACGTTTTAGATAGTAGAACTGATTCAATTTGAGTCACGTGGGTCCAAATCTATGAACCAATCACTTCTGTAGCAATAAAATGTCCAAGCGAAGCGAAGGCCATGTACCCTGATTAAGATTTTAATATTTAATTTTTATGTATAGAAAAGAGTATTTTTAATTACTTATGCCTCCATCATTTATCAAAGTTTATATCTATTTCATAATTCAGATTAAAAATTTATATCTCTTATACTTTTGAAAATTAGTCTTCACATTATTAAAAAGAGTAAAAGTACCACTTAGGTACCGGGTTATTCATTTCTTGTATTGTTTCGTCAAAAGTCTGAAAGTACCATTTTAGGTGCCGAGTTGTTTAATCACTTTGTTGAGTAACGTGCTTAGGCGATTTAATTTTTTGTTTAATATGTGTTACTGGCCCTGTTCATTTTTTTAATAATAATGTTAGAAGTTGCGTAGGTCACGATATTCTAAATTCCATGACTATCAGATTTTGATGCTCCCATGATAACAGAATATGGGGAATATTGTATATGTTGATGATTTGTGGTCCTAAGGAAACATGAAAGATTGGTTATATACACGGAAGATCATGAAGAAGGAACTTTTTAGATGTGAAAGGTTATGGATGTGAAGAATGGGATTAAAGTACCAAACTAAATTAATGCTATTTCCACTTTTTTTTTTTTTTTTGGGTGCTAAAGAAAATGCAACTTTCACTTGATAAAAAGGAGAAGCTTCGATTTTAGTTTTGCTAAGGGGCAAATACGTCAGCGCACGTATGCGCTTGGCTATAACTAGTTTAGTGGCTCACTAACTATTTCTGGCACTAGCACTTGTATCTAACCTGAAAGAGTTTTAGGTTCCGTTCGATTACTCTATTTGAGTTAGAGAATTGGATTTATTTTGATTAGATTTGAGTTGAGTTTTGGATTTATGCATTTGCTTAAAAATAAATTGTTTGGTATTAAATAGTGTAAAAATATAAATGTGTTAAAAAATATCAATTTAAATCTTATTTTGATCAAAATTCTGTACAATTAAAAAAAATATCTCATTTCGTTTTAAAATAATAAAGTTATATATGAACTTTAAAGTATGAAGAAAAAAAGGAGTTTGATTTTTAGTTAAAGTTAAAGATGTGAATAGTAAAACTAAGTTTATTTTTGAAAAATAAAGATACAAAAGAAAAAAACTGGAATTGTTTGGTTAGAGTTGTTGTGCCAAACTCCTCGTTAATTTCATGAAATGTTTCAGTATTCTATAAGTTAAAACTCTTATTATTTGTTTCACATCTTTCCAAGGTTGCGTTTAACGCAGCGGTTTGGAATGAAATTTTGAAGTTTAAGTTGGTTGACTTTTAAAAACTAATTAAAATTTTTATTGATTTTTCAAAAAAAATAAAAGAAAAGAGATGAAAAAAATTCTAATTTGGACTAGTGTGCCAATTGGATCCTAAGAAACGTCCATGTAAATTTAAAAGGAAGAGATTTTGAAAAAGAGATTTGGTTTTTTAGCATTCTCGTCCCATGGTTTTTGTGAATCTTTTATTGGAGTGTGAAAAGTAAGTAGGGCACTCTTTTAACCCTCCGGACTTTATAAAATTTTATTAATTTTACATTTTTATGTGCAAAAGAAATTTATTAGTTTCGTATTTTCTGACTAAATTCAATATTCAAAACAATGTACTATCGACAGGAATATTCTAAAATCAAAAGCTCATAATTTTTTTTTGTTTGGTAAACATTATTTATGGGATGAATTTGGATTTTGCAAAGATATGAGCGGTTATACATAAATGACGCAAACGACAGCACTGTTAATTAAATTGATTTTTACATGAATTAAAAAGTTTAGATTTGGAGTTTTTTTAATTATATTTATTTATTTTTTCTCTTTCTATTTAAGTTTTTTATTTGAGTTTATATATGAGTTTTTATTTGTATTTATGTATTTTGTATTACTTACATCGGTGATGATTATGATGAACAGAATATGTTATGTATTTTTTATACATTGTTATTATTTTTGAGTTGATAAAGATTATGTAGTTTTCTTTTAATTTGTGATTAATATTTGAAGAATTTGTTGCTTGAGCAAGAAATACTTTTGGCTTCTTCTTTTTTATTATTAATTTAAATTTTAAAGACTTTTAATGATGCTATTTTGTTAAAACCATCATTAAAAAAGACTCATTTTACAATGGTGCTCTATGAACATCATAAAAAATTTCACGTTTTATGATGGTTTTTAAACCACCATCATATCTTTTAATAAGGGTAAAAAAAAAAAAAAATCTAAAATCCACTTTTTGTATTAGTGATAACTTTATTAATGTTAGAAAACGTGATATTTATTTTAAGAACATTTTAAGAGTGACAAAGTCTATTGGAAAACTGAAAAGGTGGCATACAATAGATAAAATAAATTTGTAAACCTCAAATTGGTAACACAAATCCGAAAGAAGAAAAATTATTGATTATGATAGGTTGGTTCAATTTGGTGAAAAGCTGCTAGTTGACTTGTTTAAGCAATGCCTAACATACAACTTATTTCGCCAACGTTAAGGTGTACTTGATGGAATTATTATGTTTTAGAAAAGGCTACTAAGCTAGGTAACTTTATGCTCAAATTGTATTCCATTCAATTCACAAGATGAGATCATGAAGCTTGATTCGCAGGGGGGTAAATGAATAGAGGGAAAAAAAAAAAAAAAAAAAAGAGGGATGAAAGAAAGTTGAAAGACCTTAAGTACCAAAACACTCTATGTGTAGTATTTTTTTTTAAATATTAAATTTGATTAAAATCATATAAAATTAATAAAATTTAATACGGATATTAAGATAAAAACAAAACTATAGAGTATTTTTCAAACTCTATTGTATAATTCTCTCTTATTTAAATGTCATATGCCTGAATTTTTTATTTGGAAATATTCATTTATATGCACTAATAATTAAAGTCCGAATTCTTTCATGAATGTAAGCTTAACAATTCATTAACTTGACCATAAAGAAGACATGGACAACACCAACTTCTTTATGGCTTTCTCACAACAGATTGGCAACAGGACATAACGCTTGACAAAATGAGGTTGAAGTTGAACCTGATAAAATCGAAGTTTAACATACGTATATATGTTTGTGTGTATAAGTTGTACGTATGCACACGTTTGCATGGAGATTGAGAGCCCATTTAGGATTAGTTTTTATAGGTATTCTGAAAT
Organism: Antiaris toxicaria; assembly: GCA_035233585.1. Classification (NCBI taxonomy): domain Eukaryota; kingdom Viridiplantae; phylum Streptophyta; class Magnoliopsida; order Rosales; family Moraceae; genus Antiaris; species Antiaris toxicaria. Next base: position 20,044,695 of record CP141156.1, read on the forward strand.
CATCACTAGTCTTGGAATGGAAAATTTGGAATCAATAGTTTGGTAATAGTAGATAGAAGTTTTAGAAGTTGAAAAAAAAAGGTGTGAAACTGTGTTTTTTTGCCATTTGAAATTATACAATAAGGTATACTAGTGCCTTGTTTGGATGGCATGTCTAATTCTGAAAAGAGAAAAAATTTAACAAAAAAGTGTTTGTTTTAATTTTTTTTCCATCATTTTTCTCATTTTGAGAGGAAAAATATCCAATTTATAAACGTATTTTGTAAAACACCCTTTTAGAAAAGGAAAAGAAACTGTTTTCTAATCTTTTCACAATATATAATTCCCAACATCATTTTTTCGCATTCTAAATAACTTTGTGTTTTCAAGAAGAAAATTTTTTTTACACATTCAAATACTATTTCATTTTGAAATATACATGTATAGATGGCCAGATTTGAGATCAATTGAGGAGAACATTTTGGCCCTTTTTTTTTTAATTGTCCTACAAACTTCTCATGTTCGGTGAATCAGTTTCTTGAATTAAAATTCTTGATAAGTGATCTCCTGACCTTGGAAGTTGTTGCATTTCAACCCCATAAAATAAGGCTAAATTTTTTATGATTTTCTTAGTTATACTTAGATTCATCTTATGAAGCACGAAGTTTTGTTAAATACCTATGGGTTTCCATTAAAAGATCATAAGCAAGTCACAAAAAAAAAAAAAAAAAAGGGGGGGCTAAAACTCAATCACATTTTTGATTGAAATTATATACAATTGATTTTTATAGTTTGAAGAGTCAATTTTCATTATTTTTAGTACTTCAGAGATTGAACTGCCAAATGCTGAGTTCATGAAGCATCCATGCAAATAAGTTATTAAGGCTGTGTTTGTTTTTGGTTTCAAAATGGATTTCACGATTCCCTAGGGAATCATTTTCTAAATCAAATTGAAAACGTGTTTGGTTAGGTTGGTTTTGAAAATTGAATTTGAAATCAATTCAAATTTTTTTAACTGAAACTTGAAAACGATATTATATCGTTTTCTTCGTTTTCTTCTTTCATGCTCAAACCCCCCCCCCCCCACCCCACCGGTTCGTTTTCTTCTTTCATCCCCCCCCACCAAACGTTTTCTTCTTTCATTCTCAAACACCCACACCCCCCCCCCTCCCCCGGTTCATTTTCTTCTTTCATTCTCAACAACACCCCCCCCCCCCCCCAAACAAAACCCAGCCCGACGACTCTCTCTCTCTCTTTCTCGTTCTCGCGGCCGGTGGAGCAGCGGGAGGTGGAGCGTTCGTCGTGGCGAAGGTGGAGCAGGAGAGGAGGGCGGCGATGGTGGTCGATCTGGGCTTGGTCGAACGCGAGACAACGAGGACGGAAGCGAGGGACTGCCGACGGCTTACTTTGGCCTGTTGTACTCACGATGGCTCACGGTGGAGATGGAGGCCGTGGTTTTATTCGAGTGTGTGAGTAGCGAATGAGTGGCAGTGGCATTGGGCTCACGACGGCTGTTGTTCACGGAGCTCGGAGGTCATCCGACAGGCCCAAGCCATGCCAGCCTCGCGAACCCCTGTCGCTGGCCCGCCGCCTAGTGAATGCCAAGCCCGAGCTGTGGCGACCCGCCCTACGTAGGGTTAAACAGCACTATTATAGTCAGCTACTGTTGCCAACTGCAATAGACTGTAACCACTTGGGTCGTCGGTAACTTACTTTTAACTTGTTTTTAACTTATTCTGATACCAGCTAATTTTTTTTTTTTTTTAACTCGACGTGGAAATTCTATCTTCGTAAAAACATTTATTATAGTAAACATTTTCTTTCTTTATCATAACTTGATATACATCATTTTAATACTCTTTTAAACAGCTCAGCGGAAGACTCATAGCAGTACCATAACCCTCACCCAGTCCCTTGGCACATGCAGATCTCATCCGTCATCCAACACTTGTCTTATCTTCGTGCAGGATGCTTACCTGCAACATAAACAAACTTATGAGTGACAGGCTCAGTAAGTTCAAACATACATTCATGACGTGTAATAATCCACACTACATAGCGTAGGATGAATCTAATACCTGCTGTAACTTCTAAACATTTCATAACGTATATCGTACATTGCTTAACACTATGAACATACTTCACATCACAATCACAAACATACTAACTGCACTTATCATGCTTAACCTCTTGAACATGCTTTCATATTTGAACCTCGTGAACTGACTGGACTCTGTAAATATACTGTACTACTGTGCTCTAGACTCTGTAAACATGCTGTACTGCTGTGCTCTGGACTCTGTAACATACTGTACTGCTGTGCTCTGGACTCTGTAACATACTATACTGCTGTGCTCTAGACTCTGTAAACATACGGTACTGCTGTGCTCTGGACTCTGTAAACATGCTGTACTGCTGTGCTCTGGACTCTGTAACATACTGTACTGCTGTGCTCTAGACTCTGTAAACATACTGTACTACTGTGCTTTAGACTCTGTAAACATGCTGTACTGCTGTACTCATGCTGTACTGCTGTGCTCATGCTGATTGGACTCTGTAAACATGCTGTACTGCTGTGCTCATGCTGACTGGACTCTGTAAACATGCTGTACTGACTAAAGGTTTAGTCTTAGAACAGTAATCTGTTATTTTAGTTCTGGTTTTGGGCCCCTGATTGGACGTACCGACATGTTAGCGCAACCGGGAGCGGTACTTTAGTGCTGACCTCCTCAGTCTTAACTGATGCTAAACATGATAACCTCCCCGTGGGTCGAGAGGTCGATACGCCAATAACTGGTTAATTACCATCTTGCTGGTGTTCCAACTGGGTAGCATACTGATTGCCTTCCACAGTCGGAACCTGTTAATCAAATTACTGGGGTGTGAATTAATCAACACACTAGGGTGCCTTGTGCACCTAACTGTTTTCTTGCTCTGGTACTGTCTGGTCTGTGTACTGGGACATGCAACTCTATATGCATGACATGAACTGATATGAACTGACCTGTGCTGTGACTGACATGAACTGACATAGACATCGTGATGCAGACAATCAATGTTTAGCATACACGTCATGCAACAAAACATACATCACAATCATAAACGTATCAAGTCAATTTACATTTGACTTGAACATAATACATAGTTCATAACATGGCTTTCGTGACATTCATATCATAGTGTCTTGACACCAAAACTGCACATAGAACACATAAACATAGACCTAACATGTCAGTTTATGTTGCAGACAAATAAATGCTTGAACTTACTGTTACTTTGCTAGTATCTCCTTTCTTGCTTTCTGGATCCGCAAACGTTCCTTCGTTGCGTCTGGATCGGTTCCTATAACCGAAAGAATCATGGTTATTCTTTCCGCACTTATCTCATACATAAAACTTAATAAAACGTAAAAATTCTACGTTTCATTCCCTGATATAAACTTAGGGGCCTGATATCCCATTTATAACATTTTTGCTAAACTTTGACAAAATTACCATTTTGTCCCTATCCTGATTTTCTTTTTTTGTAACCTTACTTTTCCTTGATTCACAACTTAGTTCTGGCCCTTAGAATCTTACTTAAGTCGTTTTAAATCCATTAGGGCATTTTTCTATCATTCCTGGAATTTTCGGTCAAAATGTCCGTTTTTCCCTTGACGGGTCTTTAGGTCGTATCATTTTTCATTTTAAATGCTTGGACTAGATTTTCTAAGCCCAACAATCATAAAATAATTTTTCTTATGCTTTACCAAACTTTTACAGCATTAATTGCTGAAATTCTCGGTTTACTTATCCTTGGAACATCTGTCGTCCTTTTCTGAGTCTAACTCATTTATTAATCCTTAAAATCGTTCGAGGGGGCTCGGGTTTCCATCCCGACCACATTTTGTCCCTCGTTTCCTAAAATACCCTTTTTGTGCCGTTTTATAAATTTTGGCAGCATTTCTGCTTAATTTTTAGGTTCCCGGCGTTTAGGAAACGCCTCAAAACCATCTAACCTATTTCTATCTTGCCACGTACTATACCAGAGGCCTATATTTTTACGTAAAGCTCAACTTTTACGTAAAAATATTCACATTTCTACATACTTTCTTTTTCATCATTTTCGTCCATTTATCTTACAATTTCACATGCCAAATTACATAATTAACATATATCATTCCAAAATAAAAATTAAGGAACAAAGGGACAGAAGTCACTACCGAAATCGTCCCATCGGCGATCGAATGCACCGTTCGATCTCGCGTGCACAAACTTTGATTCGCCGTTCTTCACATTTAAAATTCCATCTTGAAATTCTGACGCCACGGATGTGTTCGGAACGTCGAAAATAGGCCAACGGGCCACTCTTAAATTTTTGGGGTCCGGCCGCCGTTGACCGGCGTTGACCGGCGGCGACGGCGGCGGCGGTGGAATGTGGGGAGTCCATCTTGAAGATCTCGACGAGAGGAATCCATTGGTGACTTCAATTTCACCATTCGACACCTCTATCATCGGAAATCACCCCTCGAAAGACCGGCGGCGGCGGCGGCGGCGGCGGTGTTGGATCTCCGTTTTCCGGCGATCGTTGCCCAAAATTTCAACATAGGCTATCCTGACTAATTTGGACGTTCTGAATCCAAATATATCAGTTTTATTTTCCTCTGAGGTCATTTCGACCAGTTTCTGATACTGTAAATTCTCGGTAAAAAATTACCCTTGTACTCAATTATCAAATTTGAGCATGCTGATAGGCTATCCTGACTAATTTGGACATGCTGAATCCAAATTTATCAGTTTTAACTTCATTCAAGGTCGTCTAGACCAGTTTTCTGATACTGCCTGTTTCTCGGTCAAAATTTACATTTTGTGCTCAATTGACTAAATTGAACATACTGATTCTACATATATCCGTTTTATATCAAGAAAAGACCATCTTGACCAATTTCTTGATACTGTGTTACCCACACATACATAAAATCACTACAATATACATTTTAAACATGAAATACATTATGTACATTTCCTGTACTGATTTTTCAAGAATGATAAGATTCTCCGGTTATCACACGAGCCATCCGAGCTCGTGGCCTCCCTCACCCATCGCCATCCGACCGGTCCAAAGCTCGCCGATCAAGCTCGAGCCATCGCGCCGTGACCCAGTCGCCCCTTCTCAGCCGCAACCGAGCCTCGCGAGCCCAACCCGAGTCCTCGCCTCATGAACGTCGAACCACTCTCTGTCCCATCCAACCCACGACACTGTCCCCGAGACCACATCGCAGCCGTCGTTAGGCTCCGCAAGTTGCCACACCCCCTGTTGTCTCACGCCGCCGCCGTGAGCCTCCGCCGGCCGACTGCCCTTGAGAAGCGATATATATATGTGTGTGTGTCTGTGAATATGCAGAACGGAAAAGAAAAATGGAAATAAGGAAAATGATAATAATAATAGATTTTGATAAATATTTTTAAATATATTTAGGTTTTGAAACTGTTCTGGGAATTAGAATTTGTTTTTTTGCGGGTTAAGCTTTTGGAGTTTTTGGACAGTCCATATTTTAGGGCAGGTCATGTCAAAAATTTTATAAAATAAAAATGAAATATTCAGGTATGTATAAAAATAAAATGTTGTTTTAAAATATTAAATTAATGGCATACTAATTAGTAAAATTTAATTTTTGATATTTATAATAATTTTTTAAAAATTAAACATAAATATATTTTTATAAAATACTTATGAAATAATTGGTTTTCAAAGTTTTCATAAAATACTTATGAAATAACTGGTTTTCAAAAATATAACCAAACACAGTTTTATTTTTGTATTTTTCAAAACATACACTCAGAAAATAAAACCAAACACAGTTTCAGAAACGATCTCAGACCAGTTTTCAAAACGATATCAAATTTAGCATTTTTGAAATCTCAACAGATTTCAAAAACAATACCAAACGCTACCTAATTTTCTATATTTCAGATCGCAAGGGTGACGTATTCAGAAACTCAATGCTAAAAAACATGTCATCAAACATATACCTGTACCAATCTATGTTAGCGGGTGTCTAGCTAGACAGTTTAATTCAAATATTGCAATTTTTTTAGTTTATTTATTATTTATAGTTTCAATTATAACTTTGCAACTTAAATTTTAAAATTCATAACTTTATATATATAAGTTCAAATGAGATTTTTTTTAAAAAAAATTTACATAGAAATTCGAGATTAACAAAAAAAGCTTTATATTGTTTTTTTTTTCAAATATATTTCAAGTTTTTACACTTTTAGCTCAAGCCATTCAATCAATGTGCTAAACACAAATAGTATAACTCAAAATCCAACAAAAAAAAAAAAAAAGAAAACTCAATTCAAATCCGTATACCAAATAGGTGCTTAATGCTATCAAAATTATAAAAGTGACATGAAGCACTGAACCAAATTAGCCTAAGATTAATTGCTCTTAATTAATGGAGTAATTTGCTCTTCTTTCTCACTCTTTTTTTTTTTTTTTGGTCTTTGATTTCTGATAATTGGCAATATTAGTACTTATGTTGTGGAGTCACGAGAAACTATGAGGGCGTTTGTTTTTGTTCTTGAAAATGATTTTTCATTTTCAAAAACGCAGAAAATGAAAACGGTTTCAAAATAGCGTTTGTTTATTTAACGTTTTCAAAATCGTTTTGAAAACATCGTTTTCAACTATGTTGTTTTTTTGAGTTTTTTGAAAACGAAAAAAAGTTGTTTTCACTTTTTGTTTTCATTTCCAAAAAATATTGTGTTTTTTGGGTTTTTTAAAAATGAAATGGGTTTTGAAAAAATATAACCAAATAAAATTTCATTTTTATATTTTTCAAAATATACACTCAGAAAACATAACCAAACACAGTTTCAGAAATGATCTTAACACAGTTTTCAAAACATTCTCATTATTAATTTTTTTGAAAACAGAAAACATTTCAAAAACAATACCAAACACCACCTATATTTCGGTGGGGACGTGAATCAAATCAAAATATAATAAAATCATTTTTTTAACTTTATTTATCCTTTCTTTTTCTGTAATCTAATTAAACTAAGCTAGTGTAATAAAGTTTTTATTTAATGTCTAATGTTTATCGCAAAAAATTGTAAACTTACGTAGTAGTACACTTATTTTTAGTTAATTTGAGATTTTAAGCTTGAAATATGAGTATATCTAAAAATCAACGATTAATTAGATTTCAAAATTAAAAAATTTCACCAAGGTAGATAACAGAAAAGATCATAGAATTTAAGGTGCTTTGGACAGCTCCACCCCTGCTATTGCTATTCATCAATAAAATTGTGTTATAAACTTGGTTTTTCTGACTTGCATGTATGAAAACGCCAAGCATCTTGCATATTAGTTTTCCAAATTGTAGTAATATAACGAGCAATTAACTTTTAGTAAAGAAATATTCAAACAAAATTAACAACGACAGCACCAAAAAATAATAATAATAAAAAGGAGGAATGGAAATGTTTAAGAAATGTGGAACTACTCCAAGTATAGTTTAAATCAGCATCAAGACTGGCCTCGAAATTATAACAACCTTAATAAGCATTTCTAATCTTGATTGAGCTTTAAAATCTTGGAAATCTTCTCTGTATTATTTTCGTTCTCTTCTCTTTCTGATTTCTTTTGAAAGGGGAAGAGAGGAGGGTAATCTTACAAGGAATCTTCTTGGGTGATTTGTAGGATTGCCATTCAAAAAACATGTCTTTAGATTATAACCCAAGTTATAATAGCTTCCGTTTTTATTATTTTTGTTTTGACTTCTAATTAGATAAGTATGAACGGTAAAAAATCTAAAAATATATTATTAGATGATACAAAAACATAAGCATGTATTTTTATTTAAGGAATTGTTTCTACAAAATCTTTTTTAATTGCAGTACATTGTATAAAAGTCTATACATACATAAGTTTATAAATGTCCAACTCTCTTCCTAAGTACCATACATATAGAAAAATGCTAGGGATCAAATTCCAACTTTTGAAAACAAATATATAAGACATATGAGTTGTTGTTTTTTTAATTCATAAGTGTTTAAAATATAACTATATCAATTGATTATATTTATTATAAAAATATAATATATGAATTTATACTTACTGAAATTAGAGTTTGTCACTGATATTACTACTAGGTATTTGCAATTAGTAGCTTAAGTTTGTCCCACTAGCCCATTTACTTAGAAAAAAAATGAACTCTAACTGTTAGAGCTTGAAGGTTCTCTATGTGACCCAAGTTAATTCCAGTCCTTGTAAGTGGCCTAGGCCCATTGGACTTGTGGAATTGTTAGCTTTTTGAAATGTGGAAGTAGGCCCGTTACCGCATATATTTAGTATTTTTTCCATATTGTTCGCATTTTTTCTATAAAATCACTTTTTATTTGATATTATAAAATAATAAAAATCTTTGAAGTTATTATAAATAAGATACTATTTTAAAGACATGCTCTTTTTTGGGGCATTCATGTAAAAAAAAAAAAAAAAAACCTTGATTCTTACTATATATGTAAAAAATTTGAATAATATTTTTTTAAACTTGCAGAATTCGAATTCTACAACTCATAATGAAATTATCCATGAGATTATTACTAGACTATACTTGTAATGAGTTGAATAACATATTTTAACTAAAAGAAGAAATATAACAAATTTATTTGTTAAATAATCTATTTGCTGTAAGTAAATAACTTGGTTACTTAATAATATGTTATTTATTATTATTTATTGTAAATATTTTTAATACTTGCTATTTACTTTAAATATTTATTATAAAAGTGCTAACTATTTCTTTCCTTCTATATATTAGTAATCTGATAAAAATTGGAGAGTTCTTATCAATAATTTTTCACATTCGTTCACAGATTTATATTTTTCATAAGGGAAAAAAAAAGGACATTTTTCACGGGAATAATTTTCTAAATAATTTAAATGCCTCATCCTTATATATAGATTAGGAATATTTAAATTCATACACCTTACGAAGTAAGATTATCGTTTAGCTTCAGATTTCAAGGCTAATATAATAGAAAGTAAAAGGACATTTAATAAAGAAACGGGATACAATAATATTTATAGGTATAGTTGCCAGTAGCATGGACAAAGGGCATGCGCAGTTAATTTCTAAATTAATCCCTTTTAACAAAAAATTTATTGATACCTCAAAAATTAAAGGAAAAAAAAAAACATTTGGGCAGCCGGCCCTTGTAAAGAAATTAGAGGGATAGAAAAACAAAGTGGGCATCAATCGGAGTTCTGGGACCGCCTTTGGCCACGTTTATGGACCTCCAACCTTGAAATTTAGTTAGAAGCTTGTATCATTGTGGATTTTTTGATGGTGTTGTCTGTGTTTGGCGAGGTGGTTTTGTTGGGGGGATCTGATTTCATTTAGAAGATGGAATCCATATGGCTTGAAAGGTTTTTTGGTGTATTTCTCACTGGTGGTTGTCTTTTTTTGGGGTTTAGTTCCGAGCAGAGGTGGGTTTTTTTTATGAAGATGATGGTATCAGCGCTGGACATTGATGATAGTTATGCGTGTTTTTCATGTTTTGCTATTTGAAGACATCTCGTTAGCATCGCCATTTGTCCCCCAAAGTGTTTTTCCTACTTTGATGGTCATCTTGGCGGCTGTATTTTATTGAAGGCTTGCAGTGATCATGGTTTAGGTTTTAGGCTTTTTAAAGGCATTGATTTTTCTGCTATGTAGTCTTGATATTTTCTTTGTAATAATGGAGGTGGTTCTTCCATTGCTAGAGTTTGTTTTTGGTCCATCAAATTCAGGTCTTGGCGAGTTAGAAGCTTCCCTAGCTATAAGTCTATATGCATATGTTGGTTTCCCTAAAGGTACATCTTACATGCTCTTGATAGGTCGAATGCTTCCATTGATTGTTATGGTTTCAAAAAGAGCCTTACGAATGCCCAAATTGATATATTAAGGAATTTTCCTGATTTCTGGTCACGTCTTATATTATTTTCCTCGTTCTTCATCTGAGTTTACTAATAGAACTGGTTTTTATCGATTTTTTTGTATTGTGTATTATAGGATTATTTGCATTATTGATGTCTATATGGCTTTATAATTGAATGAAATTTTACTTTCAAACAAATTTGTTGATTAATCAGACGAAATCAAGAATGTGCTTGAAATAGCTCTCAATAATGGTGATTAGTTTTTACTAGTGAGAACCCAAATTTTGTAACCAATATAATACTATCAATTATATATGCTAATTAATGGAAGGGTAGTATATACTTTCGTAAATGGCATTGGGTAATTTTACAATAATGAAATAAACACAAATCACAATATAGTTTTTATGCCATTTTCTAAAAATCTTTGAAGTAAACACCTACTTTTAAAATATTTGAGGTGAATAGGAATGCACTGATAAATAATTTATTTACAAAAATAATTTACAAGATAAATTATTTATATTCTCCTTAATAAATAAAATATGTACCATAAATGTGTTATTTATTTCTTTAAGTTTGATAAATAAATAAAAAAAAGGTATTAGCTCTTTGTTCCGAGTTTGATTAATTTTGACTATATAAAAGATTGACTAAAGAGAAATTTTGATTACTTAGTCAAATTTTGAAATCAAGAATTATGATCCACAATATAGGTGCATTTCACATGCTCTTCCTATCAAATATTTGAAGAAAATCCACAAATGCACTTCACATGGGAGTGCAAAGTGAAAGATTTGAAAAATTAGTGCTTAAAAATATATCTACGTTCGATACAAAATGGCCAACAAACATGCCGCATTATATGACTATAATTGGTGGCCAACAATATTATTTGGAAACGTAATTTCAACTAATGCGATTGATTTTACCAAAATTCCAACTCCGATCCAACATTGTGCGAACTAGATTACAGGTAAGTGCGTAAGGCGCATGTGATATTCTAATTATGGTTCTTGCCCCTGATGCCACTCATTTGTGAGTACGTACTTTATTTTTTAACAAATGACAGTGGACAAAAATCAGTAAGTGCACTCAAATATCTTACTGTTAGTATCTTCTCCGCACCATCATCATTTTTCCATCTTACAATATCATTAAATAAAAAAAATTACAGAAACAATTGTAATCTGGGATTGTTTCCAAAATACATATTCCTGCTGGTTTCTCTCTAGTTTTCGCAGTTGATGATTTCGTTATTGATAGTATGACTTCATTCGGCCTAAAAGCAATGATGTTTCCACTCATTTGTAGAGTACGTACTTCATTTCAATGCACTATTGATTTTTCTTCTTTGAAAAGTAAATATATAAATAAATAAATCAACACATCCCTTCGTGTATCTCCATCTAGGCTTACGGACTTGTTGAACGATGTCTTAATTCATTGAGTATGCGTAATACCCTGATACCGTGATCGCTAGATTGTCATTTCGACTTATGGATATATAGCGGCCATTGCCAATGAAAGCCCAATTTCGTCCAAGCTTGTTCTGTTGGATCTTAAGCAAAGTCTTCGTCTGCTATGTCCACCTTAGTTTGTTTCTTCTTGGCTTGCTTTATGGATATTTCCGGTATTAAAGCTCTGCCTTGCTCCTGCTCCGTTTGATCTGCCCATGACATAGTTGCTATGACATATAGGGAACTCTTTAATTGCAGTTTCGAACATTGTTAGGGACTAATTGGATGGATGGCATGATATCAATTCTTCCCGAGACCACTGCAACAACCGTGCCTTCTACGGATGGGCTATTGTTGAGAGCATTGGAAGGAGAAAAATTGAGGGTGTCCACGCAAGCTATTGTAACGAAGGCCTCAATTTGCTCGTATTTATCCTTGGTTTTCACTGAATTGGAAGCTGTAGTTTGAGAAACTCATGTATCTTTTGCCCTTTGACTTTTAAAATTGTTCGAAGAATCTGGAGACTGAGTTTTTGAGATTGATGTTTGAATTGCGGAAACTAATTTTGCATGGATAACAAAAGACATCTCGATCATGTACCTAGGTAAATGGATCATATGTTCCATTTCCGATTAGTACCGCAAATGGAATAGCAAAAGATTGTTTGTCATATCGAGGGTTTTCTACTTCTGTATGAGATCTTTCAATGGTGGTTTGGAATTATTCCACTGGCCTATTGAATCAAGGGCGACAACTTATATATTGACTGTCAGCAATGCTTCTTCTTGAATCGCACTTCGAAAAAGTCCCGTTGGGTTGGTGAGCAAAGAAACAGATCTTCCACGTACCTATTGCATGGTTTCTTTTGCTCATCCCTTCATCATGTTTTAGATGTTCATATTTATTTTTTTTGGGAATTAGCAAGAGTGTGACAAGTTGACTTTTAGTGGTGATAAAAGTCCAGTAGGTATATTCTCATTTTCCACTGGGATAAAGATTGAAAATCCTTTTGTGTTCTATCCAAAATAATATCTTGAAGGTCCTCTGCATGTACCCGAGCATAATGCTCGAATAGTCCATATTAGTCGTAATCCATTCTCAAAGGTTGATCAAATCTAGTGATTTCAGACAAATTAAAGATGGGGGATGCCCTTATTTTCATGCAAGATCGTAAATATGGCGCTCTTGAGTATTAATATATTAATAAAAAAAACTACAAATATTGTTAATGTTAATATTATTCATTTTATTTGACATTAAGAAGTTAACTTTTACGTTAATAATTATTATGTTAAGCTTAATATGGTTTTAATATGATCTATAATTGAATTGTATTTAGGGATATACAGGACCAAAACAGGAGTCAATTATTAACATAATCTGCCATCTGAAATTGATCTAGTGTGTTTGTATATAAACGAGAAAATAAAGTGAAAAAAAGTAAACAAAAGACACAAATTATTATAGAGGTTTGCTCTCTCAATACAAATGCTATCCCTTTATGGTTTTTGGGTGGTTTTCATTATGTAAAGAGAAAGTAGTACAAGGGATGCTTGAGAAAAAGAAGAGAGCTTAGGAAAAAGAATTCCAAGTGGAAATTAACGGAGGAGAACAGCTGCTAAATAATCAGAATTATATAGTATCCTTTTATTGTATTCTGAATGCATATTTGTTTTAATTTTCTAGTTTCCATAATATTATGAGATTATAACCCAGCTAATTAAAATCGTTCCATTCCTAATGGAAATACAGGACACCATAATCTTCGCAAAATATAATGTCCAACTTTATTACCGATTGAAACTATATGCTTAAATACTATAAATTGAAATAATGTCTTTCATATATAAACACTTCATGGATCATGTATGTAATTAAAGGTTTGAATCATAATATTGGATTCTTGTGATTATTTCTAAAATAAAAATAAAATAAAAGCGTGCAATTATATTATGAATTATTTATTAAATTACATAAACTTTATTAATAATAATGTTAAGTATTGACTACGTATGCTTTTTTCAGTTTTCTTTTTTGACACATTTTATACCACATAAAACAAACAAACAGATTGTAAATAAAAAACCAATTATTGTTCCCAAAAAAAAAAAAAAAAACTATGTAAACAGTGTTTATTTCGATCCCAGAGTTTGATGATCCCGTGGCAGTTTCGGAATAAAATGGATAGATAATTTATTAAAACTCGCAACATACGCAAAACTCGCAACATGAAGGAAATCTCGCAACACACTATATTCAAAACTCGCAGCATATGCAATGAAAATGTCGCACATTTTTTTCGTTAAGGAAATGCGGAAAATATATTTGCTTGTCTGGCTTTCAATCTTCTTTGTCTTTGTGGTATTCCTGTGCCCCGTAAGAGGTTTCTCATCTCATATCTCGTGAACTTTCATCAGGCTTTTTATTGGTACTGCTAGCTCTAATTTACATGGCTTTTGAAACGACCATTTTTATTTTTTATTTGGATCATGCACAATTTTTCCTCTATTTGGATTTTCTCCTTTGAGTTTTTTCCAACACATTATTTTTTTCCTTAGATGCTTTCGGGATGTTTCCTTTGTATTCAATTTTTTATTTTTATCTATTTTTAATAAAATAGGAGTGACCAAAGACTTTGTTTGCGGGATTAGTTGCTTTGAGTTAATGCCAGTCAAATTCGTATGTGCTCAATCTATTTGATTTTGATTGTCTTCTATCTTTTCATTAAAAGAAAAAATAGTTGAAGAAAAATGAATCCAACGTCAATTGACTTACATACACAAAGAGTTCACGGTAATGTGAATAATGTTTAAAATGAGCCAAACAGCTGATTAGTACAAACTAACCTGGTTTATGAAAATTCGAAAAACTAATTCAAATTCATGAAATGGAAGAAATTTACGTTACTATGTGAAAAAAAAAATGTTAACAATGTACTATATATAAACAAGAAGAAAGGCACAAAGCAACATAAAGAAATAATTCTTCTACCTCGAGTCCAGTCGAAAGTAACAATTGGTGTTATCACTTTTTGCCTATGATAATAAGGATGTTGAGGCCATAATGATGAAAAGCAAAGTAAAAAATTTTCATGAGTTGATTGAACACATACAATATAGCAGCGTGCAACATATAGAAATGAAGAGAGAAGACTTGTTTTTTGTTTTTTGTTTTTTGTTTTTTTCCCCTCTCTTTCCTTTTGTTTTTTGTAAATGGGAAAATAAACAAAGAGATATACATACCTTAGCATAAGGGCATTTTAGGCTCTTCAGCTCATTAGAAAAAGACCAAAAGTTAGGTTTACATGGTTTTACCAATTATTTTTTGGGGTCCTTTTCTTTCAATATATATATATATATATAATAGCCCTAAAGACAAAGTACCACCGAAAGCTCTCAACACTTTCATTTCTCTTCAGTCAAAAGAGAAACACAAAAACAACATCCGCTCCAAACCATAACCACTCAATTCACCATCACCTGCACCAGCACCGCCATAACACCACCATGCAACCTGAAAACCCCGATCTGTACCGCTTCCTCGCCGATAACGGCCTAATCAACGTCGTCGGGCCCTACGGTTTTCCGGTGGGAACCACCACGTCATGTGGTGATCACCATCATCAGTTCTCGGCGATGCAGAGCTTCTGTAGTTCCTCATCTTACTACCCTAATTCTTCCAAGATTTCAGGAAACAGTGACTGTAGTACACCTCATGACAGAGCTCTCGCCGCTTTGAAGAATCACAAGGAAGCTGAGAAGAGAAGGAGAGAGAGGATCAACTCTCACCTCGATAAGCTTCGAAACCTTCTTCCTTGTAACTCAAAGGTATATACACATGCATATATATACACACACACACTATTTAACTTTGTGTGTTACTATAGTTTAACACCTTGTTTTTCTGTTTTGAATTATTTTCAGAATTTTTTTTTGAATCATTAGAGCTTAGAAATTAAATCAAGTAAATTGATTGAGTTTAAAGTACTTTAACTTGATTTTTTTTTCTTTCGTTTTTCTTATTTGGAGTTTGGGATATTCCTCTGAAATTATCATGATTTTTGAAGGTATGCGACAGTTGCACGGATGCTAATCAATTATAGCTTAAAGGTGTTTTTTCTGGTTAGTTTGTTTGATGGGACTCTATGTCTCCGGATTTGGGATTTGAGTTTGTGAAATTTAGGGAAGAGTTACAACAAGTTTATGGAGAGTTGAATTTTTATTTTAGTTATTTTTTTTGTGTCTTCCAAATTTTCGTGTGTGTTTTGGACTTAAATCTGGGATTATCATGTTTTCAAGATTACCCAGATGCCATATTTAGAAGTCTCCCAAAAATACTTCTTGTTCTTCCCTTTTTTTTTTTTTTTTCCCCAAGTTGAAGTATCTTCAAAAACTATTGTTTCACAAGAACTAACGCACGATGTGGACTGTTTGGTTGGTGAGGAAAAGCTAAAAGGAAAAAGGAGAAAGGGGAAAGAAGGAAGAAGATAATGGGATCGGCATACTTGATAACTACATGCCATTATTTTTGACCAAGAAGCAAACTTTTCCACTCATTGACTTCACATAAGCCTAGGAAAATTATGTTTTGGTTTTTGAGTTTATACAAAGCAACCTAGATGAACCGATCAAAAGGATTCAAAAGTTTCCAAAGCTCAATCCTTTATCACTTGCTTTATCAGAACTTCTTTTCACAAATTCAATTTGATAAGATTCTGTAAATCTTGGATCTATTTAAAGCCCTTTTGAAGCCTTTGAATATTCAAACCCTTAGTAGTAGCAGTAGTAGTAGTACAGTGTCTGCAAAAGAAAAAGCGTTATGATTGGCTGGCTTTCTAGTCTTTAGAATTATAATTAGTGTTTAGGAAAGTTTGTTTGCTTTTACAATCTTTGATCTTTAATCTCTCTCATGTTCTTCTTCCATCCGAATTTTTTTCAGACAGACAAGGCCTCGCTTCTTGCAAAAGTGGTTCAGCGAGTGAAAGAGCTCAAAGAACAGACCTCGGAGATCACCGAGCTCGAAAGCTTACCCTCCGAAACAGATGAGATCACAGTGCTCTCCTCCGGTGATTACTCCGGCGATGGAAGGCTGATATTCAAGGCCTCGTTGTGCTGTGAGGACCGCTCCGATCTCATTCCCGACCTAATCGAAATTCTCAAGTCCCTCCATTTGAAGACGCTGAAGGTCGAAATGGCCACTCTCGGAGGGAGAATCAGGAATGTGCTAATAGTAGCAGCGGACAAGGAGCACAGCATTGAGTCCGTTCATTTTTTGCAGAACGCTTTGAAGTCGTTGCTTGAACGATCAAATTCTTCCGAAAGATCGAAGCGGCGACGTGGTTTAGACCGGAAAATAGTCATCTAATTAGAAGTTTGAGTATCTTAAGCAAATATTAGTATTGTTGGTGATCGTCACCACTAGTTTTACATAACTCTTTAGCGGTTTAAAAGGCCGAAGGTGATGATTATCATTGGGCTATTTTTATAGTGTTTAAATTAGTTTCTTAATCTTAACTAATTATAAGGTGGTTCGAACTGTGTGAGGGTTTGTTTTAGTTTCCCATGTAAAGAAAATACAAAAAAAAAAAAAACGGAAAAAAAAAAGTTATGGGGTTTTTGAGGATTTCTTTCTAGTTTTAAACTAGGGTTTAGATTATGAGAATCCTTTTGCATGTGATTTTAGTATTGCATGTAAGGAGCAAAAAAGGAGAAGACCAGTATACTAAATATGTGGAGACTGGGTTCTGCAAAAGCAATGCTTCTTTAAGTTCCTAAAGCCTTAAAAATGGCAAATTCTTTTTCTTTGCATCATAGTGATTATAATTACGAGTACTGTTTTCTAATGAGTTTGTGTTGTGTGATTCTGAAGAAAGCGTGAGAATTTGAAACAGCTGGGTTTTTTTTTTTATTTGTTTTTTTATTTTTTGGGTAATTGTGGAATACTGTTTTGATTTTTGCTCAGAGATCTCTGATTCTTTAATGGTGGTGAAATTCATAGTTAAATGAGAAGGAGATTGATATAAAAAGGGCAATGTTTGTAAAGCACGAGAACTGAACAGTGTGCTTCCAATTGCAGCATTGGGGGAGAAAACCCAAAAGCCAAGGCTTCAAAGGAAAATAATAATAATATTAAGCGAGAACATTCTTCTTGGAATCAATAATGGTCTTTATTGGACCATTTAATAAGATTTATTTTTTTATTAATTGAATAAGTACTATTATATGCTCTCTTCGCTTTGATAATTTGTGTACGACATATCAATTTAGGGATGGCAATGAGCAGGGATGAAATTATGATTTATTGTTAGGGTAAAAATTTTTTTAATTAAGATTATATTAAATTATCAAAATTATTTTCTTATTTTTTCAACTTAACCATTTTATTGCTTTAAATTTATACTTGTGACAGTTATATCAGATTATTTCTATTGTATTTTTCTTAAACTCAACATGCAAATCAAAGAACTATAATACACAAATTAAATAATGTAATTACATTTTTTAAACCCAATATAACAATGAAGGAACTCGAAAACATAAATTAAATACAATAAAAAAATTATGAAGGAAAGAAAGAAAAGGAGAAGAAAAAAAAATCTCACCTTGAATAATATAATAAATTTCTTAACTTTATTGAACTCTTGAAATTAAAGCCAAGATATATTATGTCTTTGGAAATTTGTATGGAAGTGGTGAAATGAAAAAGTAAAGAGTTTGCTTTCTTGAAAGTTTTTAGTTTATGTAGAGACAAAATGTTACCTAGTATAGCGTGCTAGTTTTTTAAAATAGTTAAACTATTAAAATTGTAGTTCAAATTTAAATTTTAGATCATGCCACTAGGACCATTAATGTTTATAGATTTAATAAAACTATTTTATTTTTTAAAATCTAAATTGTTTGCCAAATAAAATATAGAAAACTATTGATTTAAGAAGGGTCAAAATTAATTTATACACATACCACTATATTAAAATTTTAAATAAATCCCACTATATTAAGATTCACCTACCCCCTAGCTTCGTTATTGTCAATGAGGCAAGTTCGGGATTGGGTGGGTTTCTTGCCAACCTATCCTGCGAGAAGAACTACTCCCCATCCCTATCCCCTATATCTATTTACATTAGCGGGCAGGGCGGGTTTGGCATGGGTTTTTGCGAGTAGATCTGGGTTTTGCCCATTTACCTGTTTAGAAATACATAGCACAAAAATAATATAAAAAAATAAAAAATATTATGCAAAAGGTAATATTTATGTACATGTATTTTTTTGTATGAAAATAAACAATTTTTGTTTTATAGATTTACATATGTATTTGTGTATGTTATTTATTATAATATGTACATAAATATTTTTTGAAAAGACATTATAACTAAATAGGATAGATAATAGGGTCAGGGAAGCCCAGACCCGTCTTGCCCCAAACCCGTTATTTGTTTTGCAAACCCACCCCGAGTTTTCCCTCACTCTATTTAAGTCAGGTCACTTTGGGTAAACGGGTTAACTTATAAAATTGCCATCACCTACATATCATAATTCTATATCTAGTGATAAAAAAAAAAAAAAAAAAAAGGAGGCAACATTTGTATGTGAAATACAAAAGCTATCCCACGTATATAAATAATTATATAATTAAATTGAAAAAATGCCTTGGGTGTAAAAAATAGAGAAAATTATCCAAATAACCATCTTTTTACCAATTGATTAACATGACTAAAATTCTCCATTCTTAATCAATATGATACAAGTTTTAATTTTATTAGTGTTTGATTTGTGTCACATGGTTTAGCATCAAATTTTGAAATCATGTTGCTATAATAATCTTTAAATTTATGTCATTCAGATGTTTTTCTTAAGAAATATTATCATTTTTAAATTTGTATTAGAATAATAATATCTTCTAACTTACTAAACATGGGCTACAATATTATATTTATATTCGATCTAATCCTATCTTAAAATTTTATCCGATCTCGTGCGCGAGCACTTTTATAAATCTTTAAATTAATTACAATTACTGTTTTTTCTTTTCATTTTTATTTGATTTAGGGTGGGGAAATTTAACTCAAGACCTCAAAGTTTTTGTAACGTTACCACTAATTAAATTAAGCCAATTACATACCTTGGCATACTGATATTTGATTTTTAACTAATTTATCAATTTTAGATGTCAAACTAAGCAAAAATTAGCGTTTAATGTGAGATGCTACGTGCGTTAGCTTAAATTTCAATAATGAGTACCAAGAAGTAATTTACACCATGAACTTTTAATTTTGACAATTTGTATCTTGTATTTACAAATCTTTAATAATTTGATGATGTTGATTTTCATTTGCATATGAGTTGTTAATTAAGAGCAAAAAATTTTCTTTTTATTCAATGTTAATCTAAATTTATATTTATAATAAAGTTAATTCAAGCATTTCTATTTTGATTAAACTTTAATAATGATCTTATCTTCAATAAATTTAGGTTAATATAGATACAAATGATTATTATGTTATAAATTAATAACTTATGTATAAATTATATGTCAATTTCATTCAAAAGATTGATATTATTATCAATGGAATAAAAGTTTCTATACATTTATAAGTTCAGATTATAAATTGTTAAAATTAAAAATTCAGAGTATAAATTATTACTTTACAATAAGTTTAGGGTATATCAATGCAAAAACTACTAAATATACTATTCATTTTAATAATGTCGTAAATATATATTTATTTATTTTAACTTACTCAAATATATTATTTATTTTATAATCCCTTTATTTGATCTAGATAGAAGCCGAACAACTCAAAGTCATTCCACTCGTTTATGACGCAATAGTGTTTCGTATTCATCACGATATATGTAAATTTCCAAGGGGTTGATGTTTGGCATTTTTCATCACACACACACACACTCAAAATATTCACCAAATTAAAATGCATGCATGATGGGTCAAAGACTCAAAGCAATATTAGATATGGAGCACAGATTGTACAGTGGGGCATTTAGTGATGAAACTACGTGGATTCGTACTATCTAACCATCAAGCATCCAAGAATATAATCATAAATCTCAGTGTGCCACTTTCTGCTTTTCTTTCTTTTTCTTCTTCTTCTTTTTTATTTTTCTTAAAACAAAAAAAAAAGCCTTTGATTATTTTTGTTTGCTTGTCTGACCAAAAATCATTTTGTTTTAAAACCAGAGAAACAAAAAAGAGTGGTTCTCTGATCATGCAGGGGGAGAGGCTCCATTATTGGTTGTCTTTGTTTCCTTAGCAAGTAAACATAAAAGGGGTCAAAAGTCCCAAACCTTTTTAGTAAAAAGTGAAAGCAAAGTTTTGTTTTGTACTAATTGCTTCAACGTAACTTTCAGAATCACTCAATTAAATAGCCATAATCCTGTCCCGATCTCATCTTCACTATAATGGGACTATATTACAATGGTAAGTTTGACGATAGGCTCTATAATGGGACTCAAACTTTGTTTTGTGTTTCACGTTTTATGTTTTATGTTTTTTTTTTTTTTTTTTAATGGGTCTTACGCAGTAAACTCTCTCTCTCTCTCTCTCTCTCTCTCTCTCTCTCTCACACACACACACACACACACACACACACGCAGATAAGGGCCTAGTTCGACACATGATAATTCTCCAACTAGAGCTAGCTTTATACATTTAAAAACAAGATTTACATTTTCCATTTTTTCCCTTGACTACTTAGACAAATATACGTACTTATTTTTCAAAAGATATAATATATACATATATTTTAATAACTTTTAATTCTAAATAGCGGCAGTTTTCTTGTAAAATTTTTATTTTTTATTTTTAATATTTTGTGATATATGAGATTCGATGGACACCTGTTTTATAAATTTGAAAGAAAACTTTTCAGGTATCGAATTTGAAACATGAAACCATAATTCTGCCATTTTACCAGTTGAGCTAATCTTAGTGGGATAATAATTATATTTAACAATAGGTGGATGCAAAATTTACACTTTATTAAAATTCCTTATTATTCTAAATATTTACTTCTTTTTTTTTCTTTCTAGTTTGTTAATACAGGCATGAAATCAAGGATTCATAGCCATATTTTGCTAGCTAGTCTCGCCCTTAGTAATTTATCTTAGGGCAAGCGCAAGAAAGCGATACTGTAAAGCTTCGATTCTCTAGTCATTGTCATGATGTTTTAATTTACGATTAAACTTGATTGTTTTTAAACAATGAAGACATGAATCAATAGATACATTATAAGACATCTTGATAAGGTTACGTTAGTAACCTAATTATTTATCTATCCCATGTATAATTAAAGTACTAGATTTCTCACATCATTTATAAATATATATTATATATATAATATCATGAAGTTTTTTATCACATTTTTGGCCATTCCGTTTGATAACACATAGCGTTTGATTTATTACATATGTAGGTGGTATACAGCTTTTTTATTTTAGTAAAATAAATGTGTTTCTTTTTGTTATTTTACTTAGCAGGTTGTGAGTCAATAATATGTCCCGTCGAAACAATATTACTTGTGATACAAATTTGGTGCCTCATATCATTGTGTTCCAAAGAGCTTTGCTCCAGCATGGATTGCCAATCTAGGCTCGCGTACGTACTTTTCTACAGGTAATTAATTGATTACTCATAGGATGTTTAGTAAATGAATTATATTTACATTTTATTTGAATATAATTCATTGAATGCATTTTATATTTGAATGAAAAGTATTTAGTTTGTATTTGAATGCAATGTGTGTTTGGATGAAAAGCATTTGAATTGTATTTTAGAGTTGAAAAGTTGATGTGATTGGGAAAAGTAGATAGGAAACGTGAGATAAAAAGAGAATTTGATGTGAATGGAAAAAAAAAATTGTTTTAAAAATATTCTGAAATAGTAAATATATTTAAGATATTATTGAAAAGCATGATATTTGAACGTAAAACTTTTGCATTTGAATGGAAATTACATTGCGTATAAACGTAATGTAAATGAAAAACTACAAACAAACACCCCATTAATAATTAACACTTCATTGTCAAAAGAATACGCTTGTTTTTAGGGTTGACAATTTAGGTTACGATACGATAACACGCACGAAATTTGCATGAAGTTAGAGGGTTTGGGTTTTTCTTAAATGAGTTTGGATAAAAAAGGATCGAACCTGTCAAACACGATTAAATAAAAGGTCGAACCCGTATGAACCCGTCAACCCACAATTAACATAAAATAACTCGTTTAATAAATTGATTATATATGGGTTGACATGAATACAACTCATAAATTACTCATTTATAATCTTTAATATATTTATATTGTTATATATATTATATGTGGCTACCCGCCCTGCTGTCGAGACTCTACAGTGCTATTACAGTCAACTCTATAGTTAACCGCAATAGTATGTAGGCCTCTAGGGTCGCCGGCTATTATGCTGAACTTGAAAACTGCTTGCTAATTTTGCAAAATAAATTTTTTTTTCTTAATATTGTAAACTATTCGAGAATGTGATAAGGAAATCATGTTAACAAAATAATATGCACATGAATTCATGATTCCCCTATCACATAATCTTGACTTGAAAATGTGTTTTTGAAATTATATTTCAAAACTGTACAACGGACGACTAAAGGTGACCAAATCCCTCACCCAATCCCCCTGGCATGCATCTACCTTGTCCGTCGTCTAACGTATACTACTGGTGAACAAGTCTCTTACCTGCAACATGTGAACAAACTGATGAGCTATGAGCTCAGTAAGTTCAAACATGAAAACATGAAACATGACATGCTGTACTGCTGTGCTCATGCATGAAACTGGACTCTGTAAAACATGCTTATGGCTGAAGGATTAGTATTAGGATATTATCTATTATTAAGTTCTGATTTTAGACCCCTGACTGGTCGTACCGACATGTTAGCACAACTGGGAGCGGTACTTTAGTACTGACATTCTCAATCTTAACTGAAGCTAAACATGAAAACCTCCCCGTGGGTCGAGAGGTCGATACGCCAATAACTGGTTTAATTACCATCTTGCTGGAGTTTCAACTGGGTAGCATACTGATTGCCCCCATAGTAGGAACCTGTTACATGATTTACTGGGGTGTGAGTTATTATAAATACACTAAGGTGCCTTATGCACCTATCTGTTTTCATGTACCTGGTACCTGTCTGACATGTGTACCGAAACATGAAATTCTACATGCATGACATGAAACTGATATGAATATCATGATGTAGACAATCAACGTTTATCATCCACGCCAAACAATATACATCATATTATAAACATAACAAGATTGTCCACATTGCAGTCAGGACAATACTTGAACTTACAAGAAATCGGCTAGCGTAAGCCTCTGCTGCTCTGGGACTGCTGTATCAGGGTCTCTGTCTTGAACTTCTATAAAAGAAATAATCACTGATTATTTCTAATATTCATCTTATATTGGAAACATGGCAAAACATGAAATTCTTGTTTCCAGACTCTTTTTTTTTTTTTACTTTGGCTTCGGACACGCCTTCCTACACGGGCGTGTCTCTGGCCATGTACCTCTCTGGATTTACGTGCATGGCCGTGTAATCTATTCAACATGGCTGTGTAATTCATACTATCTTACACGGGTATCTACACGGCCGTGTTTCTGACCGTATACTCCTCTGGATTTACATGTATGGCCGTGTACTTCGTGGAACATGACCGTGTAAGCTTACACGGTCACCTACACGGCCGTGTTTCTGACCGTGTTTTCCTACTGTTTAACATGGTCTGCTATACGCCCTTCTCATGACCGTGTGCCCTTTGACACGGCCCGATATAAGGCCGTGTTCTTGACCGTGTACCTCTCGGGTCTGGATTTTTCTTGGAATACGGTCGTGCATGTGGGCATGTTTGGGGCCGTGTTCTGAACACGCCCTTGTACACGCCCGTGTACACGCCCATGTTCATACCAGAATTAAGATTTTGGGTCCGAACTACTCTGCTCTGATTTTCTAAGGCTTTTATGGCCTTTGTTCTACTTCTTACACTCAAAATTGATCTCAATAAAATCGTTTTGAGATATAGACTACATTTTTACTATCACAAATCCATGATTTCATAAGCAAAATCTCACATTTTGCTTATGAACATCTCTTGACTCAACTTTTGAAAAATCTGAACTTTCTTAAATAAAACTTACTAAACTTGGTTTTCTACACTATCAACTCATGGATTCGTGTTTTAAAACAACTAGACTCGAACCATGTTTCGATTTTAACTGAAAATCTCAACACGATTTACTCACATTCTCTTTTTCCTCTCAAAACCCCAGATTTCACCCGAAAAATGTGAGAAAACGAGGGTTTACCTTGCTTTGAAACTTGAGAGCTTCTTGCTGCTGATTCTTGACTGAAAAACTCGATCAATCTGCTGCTTGAAGAGAAAATCCGAACTTATTTGGATTTCCCTTTCTTCTCTCTCTCTTTCTCGGTCTCTTTCTCTTTCTCTTTCTCTTTCTCGGGCATTTCTCTTTGCAGCTAAGGGGAATGATTTAATTACCCCCCTTTAAACTCACGTGCCTATCTCTCTCTCTCTCACTTCATTTTCTTAAATTTTTTAAAATTTTCTTTAAGGAAAATTGTAAGGGCTTGTTTGGCTAATCTTGACCATTGATCAATGTGGCTTACTTGTGTGCCATTGATCTCTTAATATGTATTTTTCACATACTTTTATATTAATTTTAAAACATCACAATTTGAATTAATGCTTAGCTTTTAAATTATATTCATTAATTCATTATCAAATTTTGATTAAAACTCAGTTAATCAAAATTTTCATCTGCTATATATTCTGTAACATTTCTCATCATAAATGTACATTTATTTACATATCTTGTACAAAATTTTCCGAAACTGATAAGTTTCTCGGTTATCACATTATAATGTTTTACTATTTTTAATTTTGAGTTTTCAAAATTCAAAATTCAAATATAATATATATTTTATTATATATATATTTTTAAAAATTTTAACATAGAAAAGAAAATCTAGATTTTACTTTATTTTTTTTAGCTTTTCATTGTCTTGCAACTCTGCTAACCTCACCTCATCACCCTCATTTTCTCTCACTCCATCGACTTTCGCGACAACACGACCAGTCATCCCTGACCTTGTCGTCATTATTTTATTTATATGTAATTTAAACAGGTTAATTCGGGTCAACACGATTAATACGATTAATAAATAGATTGGGTTTGAGTTTGATATTTTGACACGAATATTAAATAGGTTGGGTTTAGGTTTAGTTAATAGTATCAACTAAGGAGCATAACACGAACACGACACGATAACACGAATTACCAGCTCTACTTGTTTTAATCATTTCTCAAGATTTTAATTTTTTTCATTATATTTAAAATGATATAAAATGTTGGGAATGTTATAATTTGGAAATTCAATTTAAGCAAAATTTTAAATATTAGGGATAACATTTGGACCATTAAAATTTTTTTATAATGTTAAATGCTTTCATAAAAAAATGTTTCAACCTAAATGTTCTTATTCGGATGATTATTCAAATAATTGTAAACTTACAGAAAAAAAACACCAATTATCATACGTAATCGTATAGCTTTTCATAACATCAATCCATATAATTACAAGAGATAGGTTAACTTTCACGTGGGTTTGCATTATTTTTCCGTTTTTCGAAGTATTTTTTTTCCCTCACAAGTTTTTCTTGTTAAGGGATTTTTAGTCATAAAATTTCCAATTCTTTCATTTTGACAGCTAGCATTCGCTAGTTTCTTGTAATCCGCCAAGCTGGATTTTTCTTGGATTTTCTCCTTTTCTACTTTTTATAATAAATTTTTATTGAGCGGGACATTTGATATGACATGAGATTGATTTTTAATGTTTGATTACCTAATTAAGACGTGCTATAGTGCGTTTAAGGAGACACGTAGATTTTGGGGGCGTTTGGTAAACGCATTGCATTTTGATTGTATTTGAATGAAATTTGTTTTTTGAATGTTGTATTTGGTTAAAAAGTATTTGTTTTGTATTTGAATGAAATGTGTATTTGGATGAAAAGTATTTTAAAGTTGAAAAGTTGATGTGATTGATAAAAGTAGAGATAAATAGTGGAATTGAAAAGTTGATGTGATTGTTTTAAAAATGTTTTAAATAGTAA
Organism: Antiaris toxicaria; assembly: GCA_035233585.1. Lineage (NCBI taxonomy): Eukaryota > Viridiplantae > Streptophyta > Magnoliopsida > Rosales > Moraceae > Antiaris > Antiaris toxicaria. Next base: position 20,071,217 of record CP141156.1, read on the forward strand.
TTGTTTTCGTAGCACTGTTGCAAAATTTGTGTTTGGTGTAAAATTGTATTGTATTTGAATGAAGTTAAAATGAAATACTTATCCAAAATAAAAATGATAGAAGTATTTAAAATTAAAATATTTAAATTATCATTTAAATAGAAATTTAAGCATCAATATTTGTAAAGGAACTTTTAAATGAAAATATTTAAATTTATATCTAGATAATTAATGAGAAATTTTAATTATTGAAGTTAAAAATATAAAAATTTGAAATATATTAAAAAATATATTAATATGAAGCTTTTTTATTGGTTTTCGAATATTATATAATTAAAAAAATTATTTTATTTGAATATATATATAAAATTATAGACTTTTAAAATTTATTATAAAATTATAATAATAACTATAAATAAAAAGATGGAGTTTGACTTTTAGGTAAAAAAACAAATAATTAAAAATTAGATAATTTAGATAAATTATAAATGAGAAAAACAAAAATATATATATATGTAGAGTGATTATGTAAATAATAGTTCCCCATTTGTAAAAGTAAGTAAAACAAATGGGTGCTTAGTTTTTTTTTTTTTTTTTAGTCAGTTTATCCTCTTTTAACATTTACTTAAAATAAATATATAAATATAGGAGAAGCTAAAACTCCACACCCAGCTAACTCAATCGTGACATATAAAATTCTAATCCATCAACTCTCAAGTTGGAAAAAATAAATAAATAAATAAAAGGCCTTGCTGGGACCAGCAGTGGGTCGAAGGAAAGTGATTACCTCACAAATTCGACATCTAGAAATTTTATTTTTATTTAATAAAATAAAAATCATAGGTCTCAAACTATAAAAAAAAAGGGGGGTAAAAAAAAAAAAAAGCTAAGAACAGATACAGGTGTATAACGGGTTTGAGATCTACGATCATCCCCCGTTGGCCTACCGGCAGCCCTAATTTGGATCAAAAGTAATTACTCTTTTCCCATTGACTATATCAAGAAGAATCTTTAGCCTCAAAACGTGAAATTAGTTTCTGACCATGTATATGTAATTTTGCATGCCTGTGAATCTATTATATATAAGTACACACACACATATATATAAATATATAAATATATATATTAGCTTCAATCCAAGTACACACTAAATAGGTTTACTAAGTACACACTAACTAGGTTTACTAGCAATCCAAGTGTTGAGCATTGGAAAGCCATTAATAGGGTTTATGGCTACCTTCTCAAAACAAAAAATCTTGGTTTACAATATTCTAAATTCCCTGCTATTTTAGAAGGATATACAGACGTAAGCTGGATATCGAGTGTAGGAGACAATAAGTCTACCTCAGGATGGGTGTTTACTCTTGGAGGAGCCGCAGTTTCTTGGAAATCTAAGAAACAAACATGTATTACCCATTCAACAATGGAATCGGAATTTGTTACCTTAGCAGCAGCAGGGAATGAGGCTGAGTGGCTTAGGGATCTTCTTCTAGAAATCCCATTAATTGAAAATAATTTATCTGCGATTTCTATACATTGTGATAGTCAAGCTACTCTAGCGTGTGCGTATAGTGAAATATATAATGGGAAGTCTAGACATATCAGTTTAAGACATGACTATGTGAGGAAATTAATCAAAGATGGAATTATTTCTCTCACATTTGTGAAATCCAGTCATAACCTTGCAGATCCTTTTACCAAACCTCTTACAAGAGAATTGGTTAGATCAACATCTAGAGAGATGGGACTCAAACTCCTTGAATAAAGTTCACCAATGATGGCAACCCTACCTAACATTACGAAATGAGTAATTTAAGGTTCAAAGGGTACAAACAAGTCATTGATAAGTGAAGGGTATTCAGCACTAAATTAATATAGTCCTGTCTAGGATGACTAGTGCTGGTTGTTACAGTCTGAGGGATGAGTTTGATGAAACTCTTAATGAAGTTCAGTGTATAATACAAGTATCTTAAATGTAACAAGGATACTGGAAGAACTTCACCTATGTGAGCTTTGAGGTGGTGCCGCCTCAAAAGAGTTATGGAGTTTACTTTTTAAAAGTTCATGAAAACAGGATGAGCACATGGCCATTAAAAGTGCTAAGCGAGTATTGTGTAGAATATAAGAACATATGGGTGTTTATATGTGTAGTATCACCGGTTTTTTGTCAAAGGAATAGTTGGTTCAAAGTTTAAAGCTACCAGAAATTTCGACTTATACTTTGTGGTACTTACACTAAGGTAAAATTCAAATCGAAAGATATCTTACTCTATTCATAAACATCATTATTGATATCTGGAAAATATTTTGCACTTATATTTAAAAAAGTGAGGATTGTTGGAATTGTTTAACTATAAGTGCAAAAAGATATGCTAAAGTCCCACATAGAGAGAAGATAAAGAGTCATAGCTCTTTATAAGTGAATACCTTTCTGGTAAACCAATGATGTGGTAAGTGAAGGGACATGCCTACACAACTCGCACAATTGCGCGCGTGGCGTGGGCAGTGAGGCTGTAGAGGCGCTTTTGGCGCTTATTAGGGGCACTTGGCACTTAGCACGTGACACGTGTCGCGTGGAGATTAAATGCTGCAATTAATATTTATTTATTTTTATTTCATTTTTATAAAATAAAAATAAAATAATTCAAATTTGAATTTCGAATTTATGAAAAGATGTGACTTTTCAGAATTAGCATTCAAATTTAATTTTTCTGAAAAGATGTGACTTTTCAGATTTAGCATTCAAATTTAATTTTTCTGAAAAGATGTGACTTTTCAGATATAGCAGCAATAAAATAACAACTGTTTGTATCAACAGTTGTATGTGTTGATGAATGGATGCCATTGAGTCTATATTAAGGGAAATCAGAAAACGTTTAACAGTATAATATTTTCTTTCGTTTCAGTTTTCTCTATTCTTTCTTTACCAGATACTCAACTGAGTTCTTATGTTCTTTCTGTAAAATTTCTAGTTTTGCTTACTGGAAATTTACGTAAGGCTTGTCATATCCTGAGAGTGATTTGCTACTGAAACCCAAAGCAATCTCTACGGAAAGGGGGCAAATAACGCTTTAAAGAAAGCGTATTTCTTTACGTGTTTCAAGTCTCCAATATTTTCTCAACAAAGGCTCCACATGCACACGTGCGGGTATACTCCACAAAGTAGAGGAAAAACTTGAATGGAATTTCAAACCATTGCAACATACTAGAGTTGAAAGAGATATAGATCAGTGTGAACATTCTTTTTTTTAGTTTATGAACATTTTGCTGAAGTTGTACAAAGAATGGAATTACACTCAATAACCATTAATATATATATATATGCAAATTGATTTGCATCGCATATACACGCGAGAGTCTGTGTCCTTGAAGTTTCAGGAAAATTTTTAAGTGGGTGCATTAGGAAAAAAAAAAAAAATAGAGATTAGAGATAATTTTTTTCTCGATAATTTTTTTCTCAAATAAGAACATAATTATATTTTTACTTGTTCAGTGTTGACATAATGAAAATTTTAAATAGAATAGGTGTGTAACTAAATTTTACTTAGTAGGCGTTTGGGACACAAATTTTTTTGGCATTGCATTTAAATGCAATGCAATTTTCCCCCAAATACAAAAACATTTCATTCAAATACCAATCACATCACATTTTAAATTTAACACAATCACTATTTATTATTTCACTTTTTCTATTATTTTTATTAATTACATCATATATTCTCTCTCTCTTTAATTCTCTATACTTTTACCCATCACATCACATATTTATTATTAAAATACAATTAAAATACTTTTCTCCCAAACACACATTGCATTCAAATGCAATGCTAATGCTTTTCCTCTAAATACAAATTGCATTCAATACATTGCATTCAAACGCAATACAAATGCAATGCGTTCACCAAACGAACCTTTAATATCAGTAGTAATAATTGGCAAATAAAAATTTGAGTAGAGGTGCAGTTGAAAATTTTCTTATAAAATAGTGTTATAACTAAAATTTCATTAAAAGATTTGGGCGTTACAAATCAATTTTACAAAATATGAGTGTGAGCACTCGTCCCCATTGGGGTCCATGTGGCTCCACCACTGTGTTTGTGCATTTACATGTATTGTTGTTAACTATGGATTATCTTTGGCTTGGTAAAAAAGAAGGCCTTGATCATTATGCCCTTAATTAGGCGAGAGAAAAAGACCTTTTTTTTACTTTTTCTTTTTCAATAAATGATGAGAACCAAGAGAATAACTGATATTAAATATTGTAATTACAATACAGTTGTAAATATTGTCTAATGTTAATTTCACGTTTGATTCTATCATAAGGTGAAGGATTCAAATCCCTTTACCTCATTTTAAATATATATATTCGGAGATAAAAGAGATTCGACGAGAGAAAGGAGACATTTTCTAAATTAAAAAAAAAAAAAGACAAAGATGTTTCTAATATTGTTGAGCTTGTGTTCGATTTTTTTTTTTGAAATTTTGAAATTTAATTTAATTTTTGAAAAATTTACCTTGTGTATATGTTGTTTTCATTTTGGACCTATTGTTCAAAATAATAGATAATAATAACTAACAGCAGAACATTTCAATTAGATTAACATCCACAACAAACACATCCTATACCTAACCATCCACTTAATCTATCAAGTAAAAAAATTACAAATAATATGAATATTACATGTATTTGAAATATATATGTAAATATATGGATCTATATCGTTACTAAGTATTGTTAGATCAAGTATGACTATATTATCATAACGTCTCTTTATTTACAGTTCTCGTGCTTTAAATTTTTCATTTTATTTTTATTAAATCACATTAAGGATAAACAAATCTTCGTATCTAAATCATTTTTTTTTCATTCTCATATCAACATCGTAATCTTGTATTAATGCCAATATTTCGTGATAAATTAAACTTTATTTATTATGATAACTTATCTAGCTTTACCCTAATTAGCACTGAGGTGAATATATATATATACACACACATCTGCACGCCTATATTAGTAGATGTTTGGTGAAAGCTTTTTTTTGACATTGCATTTAAATGCAATGTAATTTTCCCCCAAATATAAAAGCATTTCATTCAACTACCAATCACATCACATTTTAAATCTAACATAATCACTATTTATTATTTCACTTTTTCTATTACTTTTATTAATTATATCATATATTCCTTCTCCCTCCTTTTTTTCTCTCTACTTTTACCCATCACATCACATATTTATTATTAAAATACAATTCAAATACTTTTTTCCCAAACACACATTGCATTCAAATACAATGCTCATGCTTTTTCTCCAAATACAAATTGCATTCAATGCATTGCATTAAAACGCAATGCAAATGCAATGCGTTCACCAAACGAACCCTTAGATTCTAGCACATTAGAAAGGTGTTAGCTATATGTATCGCTTTATTTTTTTCATTTTTTATAAGTAAAAGTTCTGTCGCTTTATTTTCCATTAATAATTTTTTTAAGGCGGAATATCTGTCATTAGAAGTTCTGAACAATGTTAAATTGTTTTAGTTCAAGCACATTCTAATGTAACGTATATAGGCAAATGAAATTATGACCTAACTACGTCACAGTAATACTTAAACGACAATTTAAGAGGTGTTTGGGGGTAAAAAAAAAAAATCCAAAATAACTTTTTTTTCACAACACCATCATTTTTCATTATTCACATCTTCAAAACACTATAATAAACTTCAAATTTTAAAAATTCATAACTTTACGTACATAAGTTCAAATGAGATTTTTTTTTAATTACATAAAATTTCGAGAAGAACGAAATAATATTTATATTAATATTTTTTTCTAAATTTTTTTTTAAAATTTTACATTTTTTTGTCTCCAAAGAGTTTTTTTCCTAAACATATTTTTCAAAACAATTTTTTTTCCAACAAAAAGAATCTCCAAAATAGGATCTAAGCGGTCCCTTAACACCGGGCATCAGCATTGTCGTATGATAATTATCCAAAAAAAAAAAAGGAACTTATATATAAAGGGCGTATATTTAGGTTCATAATTAATTGATCTTCATCTCTGTACGTCCATGAACTATTAACATTTTTTATTTTAATTTTAACCAGTTACTCCTTGAATTTTTTTTTTATAGTTTATCACTGACAATAAAATTGAAAAAAGATTCGAAATTTAATAAATATAATCATGTATTAATTGCATGGTATATAACTTGAAAAATTAAAGAAATATTTGCACTTAATGTGAAATATCATCTTGATTAATTTGTTATTAAAAAAATTATAGAGAGATTCAAATTCTACACTTTTAGATAGATTTGGATATGATATAACCGTTAGACTGTGCCTTATAACCTCTATCATCTATGTTACAATTAAAATGTCCTAAAAACAAAAAAATTTTACACTTATGAGTCGTTTGGTAAACGCATTGTGTTTTAATTGCGTTTGAATATAATTCATTTTTTGAGTGTTGTATTTGGTTGAAAAGTATTTGTTTTGTATTTGAATGAAATATGTGTTTGGATGAAGAGTATTTTAGAGTTAAAAAGTTGATGTGATTATTTTAAAAAACTTTTGAATAGTAATTATTTTCGTAGCACTATTGAAAATGATTGTATTTGAATGTAAAACTTTACATTTGGTGTAAAATTACATTGCGTTAAATAAAACGGTAAAAAAAAACGTTTGCCAAACATCTCCTTAATAATTTGTTTAAAGTAACCTGCAATTGTGCAATTGGCATATGATTATCTCTAATTTGTCTACTGAATTTCATTAACTGTTCATTAATTTTAACGTGAGAGACCAAATATATAAAAAAAAATTAAAGAATAATTTATTAAAATCATATGTTTAGGAATCAAAGTGATAGAACAAGAACATCAATATAAGGACCTAGCTAACTTTAGAAAGAAGGATTTAAATTTTTTACTTTATAATATAGTAAGATATAGAACTACCATAACAAATAATTTAGATATAGAATTATCGTAAATTATGATTGCAATATTGTTATCAATTATTATTAAAGTGTAAACACTCAAATTAAAAAAGAAAAAAGGGGAACTTTGGTGGCGTGGTGGATAGAATTATATGTAGACTGGTTAGATTTTTTGTCTAAAGAAATGGCTAGGAGTCGGAGGCGTGCAAAAAAGGAGGCTGACAAAAAGCAGCAATCATGGACGAGACGACATATAGATAAAAGCGACAACCAAGACGTGAAGAGAGAGAAGGAGAGAGAATCAGAAAGACAAATGGTGAAGAAGTGGGCGAGAGAGAGAGAGAGAGAGAGAGAGAGAGTAGACAAGTGCTTTGCCCATCGGATGACCCTGTCGGGGACGTGCTCTTCCTCTCTGCCACTCCTGCCCCCACAATCACAATGTCTCCCTCCAAAACCCCAATTTTTATTCGTATCTCCTCTTCGTTATACCATGGTAGAAAAATAAAATAAAATAAAATAAATGAGTGTTATTAACAATATCAATTTTAATTTATTTTTTCAATATTAATTCATATATATATATTTATATATCAATGATGGATATAGTTAATTAATATAATAATAATTTAAATATTTGTTAATAAAAGAACAACAATAAATATATTATTTTGTTAATTTAAATTTTAAGTAGTTAAAATTATCACATTCATAAGTATTGAAGTCAGAAATCATTGTCTGAAACAAAAATATACATGCTAAAAGAAAAGAAAAAAAGTTGGGGGGGAGTGGAGGGGGGTTATATATGAATTTATGCAACAATATATTGGATAAAAATAGTCAATGGCTTCGTTCGTGACACCAGTGATGGTTATAGAGGAAAGATCGCCCCATAATTTTCTGTTGTACTCTAATTTTTGTGACTATACTAAAAGCTTGTTATGGATCACCATTTAAAGACTATTATTAGACTTTATTTAAACTTATTTTTCAAACTTATAATCCAAATGAACCATAAGTCTAGTGAAATAGCAAGGTATTTGTGTATTTGATGTGCATTGACTTTAAATAATTATTTCTAAGAAGACAATCAACCCGTTTCATTCCATATACGATCATAGTAGATTTTCAAAGTGACTTTGTGTAGAGCTCCTTTTTTATTTTTTATATATATAATGAGAAAAGGAAGCAAATGGCACCATGGGCAAAGGCAGACCCCTCGTTTGTAAATTCTTTGATACACAAACAAAAATAATCTGCTATATTTGAAGATTTGAGATTTAAGATCGTGAAACCTCTTCCTAATTGCTATGTTAGCTCGGTGCAGTGGAAAAAAAAAAATATTTTAATAACAAGCTTTTTTAATTTTAAAACACAGTGCAGATTGAATTCTCAACCTCCACATTTATAGTCCCATCACACCGAAACCATCCTAATTTCACTAGACCAAACAGTTGTCAACACATTAGGTAGAACACGAGGATAGCACTGACGATTATTTCATTAATAACAACAACAACAACAATAAAATAGGATTTTTTCCCGTTACAGATTCTATTTGTTAATCACTATTTTTTTATCGTGTATCTATACATGTTTCATCATTTTCAGATAATAATGTTACTAGGTTAGTATCAGTTTCTCTATTCTTGAATTTAGAGTAGTGCTAACTGCTAAGAAAGTTTAGAATTAGCAGCGATATGACAAATAATTAAAGATGTCAAATGATGGTTTTTGAAGATAATATATAGTTGCTGTGTCTAGTGGTTGACCATGTGTCTCTGAATATTTTTGTCGTCCAGATCTAGTTGTGTTAATGTTATGCACTAGTGATAGTGCTACTTACATGGTCAATGTTTATTACTCTAATCTCGTATTAAGAATAGTGGTCCAAATGTGCTTTAGTCATATTAATATAGTTCTTTATAGCGTCATTTCTTGCATATAGTTGTTGTTGATCATGTTAGGGTTTATATTGTAGTGGATTCTAATTCATTTCGGTAACAATGTTTTAAAATTTTTTTTTTTAATCTTTTTCTCTAAATTTTATTATTATGCTATACTATTCCAATCTAGGAATTCATTGAATTCCCTTTTTTCACTGTTACTGAAGTTTCTTTTGCCTTCTGCTTTTTTTTTTTTTTAAATTACTAATAGAACTCTCTCTTTGTTTAGTTGATTAGCATAACGAATTTTTTCTGCTGTAAGACCTCTTACCATCATATACTATCATTAAAACTAATTTTTTAATTATTAGATAAATTTTTAATAATATAATTAGTAAGTATCCATATTAAAAATTTGCAGATTACAAAATTGCTAATCATAAATCAAGTAATTAAAAATTAAATCAAACGATTAAAATGATAATTCCTATTCATAATAAAAAACGAAAAGTTCTATGATAATATTTCCCTACTATATTATTTATTTATTTATTTATTTTTTTTGGAAGACTCTCTCCTTCTTTTTTGCTTCATCTGTAGTGCTACTTGTCCTATTCAGTTTTTTTGTATTTATATGCGCCAATTCTCATGTTATGTAATGATTATTCCCACCACCCAAAACATTCAATCTTTCTCAAATGTTGTGTCTGTCCGTCCATTTGCCATGTGAATACATATGTGCTTGAGACAACACATTGTTCTATGAAATGCTTATTTAGTACCACTGTTTTGTTCTTTTTTGTTGTTCATATTTGTATTTTGAGGCTGAGAAGGGGGTCCCTACGTGACTTTAATAAGTACTTTTGTCGATCGCACTTTGTTTTTGAGAATCCAAAGGGTCAAGCTCTTGACTTTGAATAATATTACTCGAATAGGCGTCTTCAAGCAGAGCAATAAAGTGGACAAAGAAGGACGAAAAGATTACGCAACTTGGGGTTTCAAGTTCGACTACTAGAGGGAAACATCTGGGGTACTTTTTGCTTCAAGAATCCAACTAGCACAAATATTCAGTTCAATTCCTGACCAAATGTCTTCTGATTTTGGAGCGGCTACATTTAGGGTCCATTTGTATAACTACCATTATCTGTTGGTATTAAACTATAGAGATTTATAGGTAAATGATCTTTGTTTAATAAGTATAAAAAAAAAAAATCAAAATTTTGTAAAATTTTAAAAATAATTGTTTTTTAAACTATTGGTAAATCAATTAAAACTAACTGATTGATCATGATTAATTACTGATTGACTAATATTAATATATATTTTCACTAATTAATCAATATTAGTGATTGATCAATCACTAATATGGTAATTTTTCTAAATAAAAAAATTTGGCAACCAAACCTAATTACTCTTTTTATTTTCTTTTTAGAAAATTTGTCAATTTCCATTTTAACTATTGATTGACACACTTGGTCAATCAGTAATTAATCATAGTTAATTAGTGATTAACTGGTAAAAATACATATCAATATCAATTAATCAATAATTGGTCATTCACCAAACGTTCCTTCTTTTTCTAATTTAATAAAACTTTGAACATATATCTAAAGAATAATGCTAATGACATAAACTCTAATTCCAACTTTTTGAATTTCAACTCATATGTCATATTTTCGTTAGAAGATGTTATTCATTAATGTAATAATACTTTAAACACTTATCGATAAAAAAACAATTTATATACTACATAGATTGGTACTCAAAAATTGGGATTAAAATTAGTGTCTATAGCATTTTTCATATGTAAAATTTCTTAAAAGACCATTTTTTCACATAGCTTTGTTTTTTTTTTTTTTTAAAGGATTACATTTTACGGCCCAATGCAAATTTAAAAAATAGCACTGGCTTTGATTATTATATTTTGTATACCATATAAGATTTTTTTAGTAAATATAGTAATTTCCAAAAATCATGATCGTCCATTCTAATATCTATTTGTGGTTAGTATTGACGTGAGTGTTATTTACAAACTACTTTATTATTAATGCTAAAAAGAACTAATAAAAAAATCAAACCAGTGGATTTTTGGAAAAGAGAAATTAAAAACTCCAGCATCAATAATAAGAAGTTGTAAAACAAGCAAAATAAATAAAAAAAAAAAGGTGGATTGTCATTTTTGGGCATGAATTTTAGTGCCTCAATCTGCATATACCGAGCGAGCTTTTGGGCTGACAAATCCAAGTCAAGCTTAAGCTAAAATATATGCATGGTTGGATATTTGTCACCGTTTGTTTTAGTTTCTACTATACCAAAATATCTGTGCGCTAATAATATAGCAGTTTATGAAAACTTTTTTGCTATAGTTTCTCAGGATCTATCATTTTGAGGCCTTGTAAAACCTATACAACAGACATACCAATCCTCTCACTCACTTAGCCATGGAGAATGCACAACTGAAGAAAGATTTTTGCAAATGAATCTCGTGTTTGTTGGGTGCATGTTTTTACCTAATGAAAGGTCTATGCTCAACAAAAGATGATTAAGGTGTAACATCTAATTTAAAACACTTTGTGGCGTTTCATGCTGTCCAAGACTCAAAACTTATATGATCCATTAGAATTAACTATTTAAATAGTTATTATTACAGTCAGATGTAATAGGCATTATCATGTCACAATATTTACTAAATTAGATTTTCACTTTTAAAAAATATGTACGATACTTAGTTTTCTACCTTCATACTATTCAAATGTTATTATTAATATAAACTATCCAAACACAAAATTGATATGAAAACACAAATCTATATTTGAATGCAAAATTTAATTTCAACGTAATATTTAGTTTAAATAAACATTTAAATGCAACATACGATTCGAACAAGGCATTAGACCCTACCCGACCATGGCCATATAGGCATTTGTTCATTTGCACAATCCTATGTCATGTCCGGCATAACAAGTCGATCTAGTACTTCGAAAGTCTTTGATAAACTAAAATTTAATTGTGTTATGGCACAACTCAAATTAGGCAAATATGATAATTAGAATATGTAATAACTTAAAAGTGAAACTTAACGAATGAACGTGCATTACTTTCTGCGTATATTAATTTTCTTTTGGACATTACGAAATCTACCTGACAATCGTGTTTCCCATGTTAGTCCATTGTGTTGAAAAATCATGTAGTGTTTAAATCATGCTCATGTCAGATTGTGAAAAAAAAACAAAAAAAGGAGAGAGAGCCTAGAAGGAATCATCTCTTGTGTCGTGCTTAACTTGAGCCATTATGTTCTGAAGTCGTACCAAGTCGGTCCAAAAAAAATATCTATGCCACGAGGCTCAATGGCCACCAAGCCAATTCACATATCTGTAAGTCAAAATATAGAGATCTATGCGCATATGATTGTTCACTGGTCCAATTTCACATTAATTTGAGTGATTTGTAAGATTATCTTTCGAAAAAGATAGCTTTAGATTTTTGCGCCAATTCAATCAATACATAGGGTCAAAAATTCAAAAATAGAAAGGCAAAACACTTAAATATGTTTTTTTTTTAGGGAATAAGAATATTTATTTTTATTTTATTTTTTTGATTGTTTTTTTTTTTTCACAAATTTGGATAACAATACTCAGGAATAAAGTGTTTATTTGGATCACTAGTTTGAGTTAAAAAATTAGGATTACATTTGGAATGAGTTGAATCATAAAACAAACTTTGTGTTTGATACTCAAGTTTGAGTTACAGAAATTTATATTGAACTAAAAGCATTTGAATGATAAAAGTTAGATTTGAACTTGTATTGAAAGTTATACTTCTCTTAACTTTTTCATATGGTTAGTACACATTTTTTTAGGTATAAAAGAAGATTTATGAGTAATGTTTTTGAGTCTGAAATACTTTGTAAATCATGAATTAAAAAACTTAAATTAGATTAACAAACCAAATATATGATTGAGTTCAAACTCAATTTTTTAAATTCGAACCCGTAACAAAATAAACCCAAAGTTTTTTTTGACGAAATTTTAAAAACAGCTCTTTAAGTACACATATTTAGGATTTTTGTCCTAATTTAATTGCGGCTTTAGATTTTTACCATGTTGACTACTTTTTCATTTGACCAAACATTTGAAAATGACAAATTTATCCTCAAACGCTAGGTTTATGCTTTTACACCCTCTTTTTCTCTCTCTTCTTTTACTTCTTTCACTCTCATTTTTTCAAATATCTCTCTCTCTCTCTCTCTCTCTGTTTTTGTTTTTGTTTTTTTGTTTTTATAATGACGGCTCCTCAATGATCAATCATCGATTCTTGACCGTCAGTGGTGATGGGGTAGTGATGGAGGGACAAATCTTTTTCTAAATTGGGATTTGGGTTTAAGTTTTTTTTTTAATAGTTAAAATTTTTTGATAATATGAATTTTATAAATTTTTAATGATCAATATAGTGAAATGATGAATTAATATGATAAATTATGGTATCAATTCGGTAGAAATGATATGAACAATCTGTTAAAATATAATAAATAACTTGAAAAAGTATAAATAATTTGATGGAATATAAGAAGTATGCTGGTAGAATATCTAAAACTATTATAGAAGACTATCAAAAAGTATTCTAGCAAAATACTCTCTGGCGACACCTTGTTAGTTGTTCGGAGGCATTTATAACGATATATTAGGTTAATTTTTAACTTATTTATTAAAAATTGCGTTCTTTTGGCATATTCTTCAAAATTACCCTTGTTCATTTCAATTATCCATCACTACCTCTAGAGGCCAAAGGGCCCATGATCTTAGACTTCAAACCACCAAATGTTTGGGCCACTCTAAAATGATCTCCAGGTCCAATCCAGCCTTGGAAACAAGTTACACAGACAAGGTTATTGGGCCTTGGCGGCAACAATGCCAGGAAAATGAGGTACATTAGGATTTTCGTTTGAAATAATCGCAGGAAATGTATATTTTTAGAACCCGTTTTAAAATACAGCCGATATTGCCTAAATGCCTTATTTTAAAGAAACAACCGTTCATAGTACTCATTTTACTCTTTTATTATGTTTAGCATCATTTTCCCTTATTTTGATTCATATTTTTTTTCCTTACATATATATATATATATTTTTTATCATGGTTGTATCCTTATCTTAATAACTAAAATTTTATGATAATGATTCTTGTTAGTTGACTTAGGTTTTTTATAACCATTTTTCTTAAGTATGATTTAGTTTTTTTAGAAACATTTTTTTTAGTATGATTTAGGTTCTTTGTGATCATTGTAACGTTATTCTGATAATTTCTTTGTTATATTATTGTTGTTCAATAGTTAGTTTCTAAAATTTAAACATGGTACCAAATTGCATTTTTTTTATATGATAATTACTATATCATTATGATGTTATTTTAATGTATTATATTTTTTTTCTTTATGATATTACTATATTATTATGATGTTCTTTTCTTTATGATAATTACTATATCATTATGATGTCTTTTTTAGGATTTGAAGTGTTTCTTAGGATTTGAAACGTTTCTGATTTCTTTACAATAATAACTTTTTATATATTCATTGTGATAATGACAAGTTATCTATTATAATGATTGTTTTTCACATACCATAAAATTTATACATGTCATGATGCTTTTCTCTTGTCATGTAAAATGGTCTTTTTTTTTTTCCTTTTATAAAAAATTTGCTTAGTCTGAAATTTTTTTTAGAGATTTTTTTTTTTACCAATTCTTCATATGTTTATTTTGGACTCTTTATAAAAGGGTGATGTGGTCTTTATAAGTATCAATTTATATGTTCATGTAAATAAAAGTAAAAACAGACTTTTTCCACCTTCAATTTAGACATTCATGTAAATAACAATTTTTGTCAAGTGGGCATTTATTGCCACTGCTCTATTTACTCTTATCACAGTCATTTTTAATAATTTTTTATCACTAACTTACTAAAAAATAATGTTGTTTATAAGGACAAAATTTTAAATGATAATCTTTATACATCTTGATAAATTAAAAAAAAATCACTCTTTAAAATATAATTATATTAAAAACTCAGTTGAAAGTAAATATTAACAGTAATTCCACACCTGACTATACTAAAAAATATTGGGTTTGAATCATTCCACTTTTAAATACAAAAAAAAAAATAATAAAATAAAGAAAACCTAACGGTAATTTTTTTTTATTTAATCAAATTCAAAAGCAAAAGACAAAAAAAATTAAGCTGGTATAAATTGTCAATAACTTAAAGGCTATAAAGGCTGTGTCTGGTAAGAGGGAGAGAATAATTGAAGGAAAGAATGGGATATTACCTATGTGAGACAAATGAAAAAGGAGAAGGAGGTTCTTTTTTCCACAAAGATGAAAAAAAATATATCTCTTATTTAGTATGACAAAAGAGAAAGAAAGCAAAAGTCTCTTTCTTGTTTGGTATAAAGATGCAAGTGAACGAAAAAGTAGATTTTATTCATAAAATGACAATTTTACCTTTTATTAATTTGTTTGTATCTTCTTATAATTATTTCAATCAAGAAAAGAACCTTATTATTAATGAGGGTACTATTATAATTGTAGTATATAATCAATAGGATAAATTGATTCTCTCTAAAAATCTTTTTAAATTAAGAGATAATCTTCCCCATACCATAGTATACATAAAATCAAGGGGTATTTTTTTTAAAATTTTTTTTGAAATTAATAGTTTTTTTTAAGGGGCAATAGCATTTAACTAAACAAAACTTGCAAACGTTGATGTGAATGAGACTCAATAAAAGGCAAGTTCTTCGACTTACTGATATTTAAGCACATATAAAGCTCGTTTTGAAAAGTTCTCTATGAATCAATATAATCCTCTTGTCGATTGAGAGCTAGTAACCTGTAGCACTGAGACCACTAACAATTCTACATAAACAAAAGTTCAGCAAAACCAAAACACTTCTATGACACAAATCCATCAAACCATAAACAAACTCGAAAGATAGGTAGATCATCTCAAACATCAGAATTATTTGACACAACCATCTACCATCAAATGGAAATGAAACCCTAACAACACTAGAAGAACCATTGAATACAAATTGACCCATGCCACCAGAGAGATATGAAGATGTAGAGCCACAAGGAGCTAGAAACATAGTAGAAGAAGCTATTAGGATAAATAGGGTATTTTACGTAGTAGAATTTTAAAAAATTTTCTTGGATTGTATTAACTCTTGTTGTCATATAGAATATATTATTTAACAATCTATATATCTTAAAGAGGATGATGTGAATGCTAGAGAAGGTGACCAAGAAAGCTCCAACCAACTGGCCTTCTTTACTATTATCCAATTCCTAGACGATAGAGTATGTGGATACCCGGTCTCTCAATTGATATTCGTGCACAGTTTTTTCTTTTCAATCACCTAGAACTCTTATAACTTAGAATATAATAAACTGTCTCATCGTAGAGTTTGTGGTTTAAATAAAATAGGAGTCTTTAGGGTCCTATTTGTACTAAATGAACTAGGTGGAATTCGAAATTTAATAGGAAATTTGAAAAAGATTTTTCTCTCTGTTTCTACTTAAATTGGCATCTACTCTCTACCTTGGAAGGCTCCAAAAAATGGTTTATATGAGGTGCAAAAGATTCAAAATTTGATTCAAATTTCAATCTTCATTTATTTTACGATTTTACTTACATGGATAATGTTCTATAAATTCAAAATAAAATTATGATAATTTTATTTGAATTAAACAATTATATAATAATTATCCAAATAGAATCAATAAGAAGAAAATCTTTTTGCTAGCCTTATTCTAGTAGAAAACACCTAATATGTGTAGTCAAGAATAAGATTTTGTTTCAATTCAAATTCAAATAGGATAATTATCATATTTAATTTAAAACATTTATTTAAATAAGATTATCTTTATATTCAAATTAATTATTCAAATAATGAATTTATTAATATCTCAATTTAAATTAATCTCATATTTATTATAAAAGATAAATACAATTAATTTAAATTACAAATCTTATCTTCTAAATAAATATTTATCCAAACTAAATTTTTATCCAATTAATTTAGTGAAATAAGATTCCCATTCTACCTTTAGTGTAAAAAACGCCTACACCATGTGGGAGGTGATTCGAATTTTTCTCTACATTAAGTCCAAGAATTAAAGTTATAATGTATATCTCAATTGATTGCCATTCGTTAAGAAATTATATTGAGTTAGTAAAAGGACTAATTAGATATATTTAATGTTGGCTCCAATAATTTATATAATTAATTATTCTATACCCAATAAATCAACTACATAATTATTAATTTTAGATTCACACCAGTATAAACTTGAAATTGCACTCCCAATTATATATCATATTACGTAAGGCACTGTGTAGTCATAATCTAATGACTTTGTTATGTATGCAACACCTTCATATGATATCCATGATCAACTTAATGTCAAAATCCATTCAACTTTTTAATCATATTATCTTAAAGATCCATCATACATATAATAGGAAAATAATTATTTATCGCATGTGAATAATAAATTATTTGCCAAACAAATGACCCAAAACCTTTCCATTTTCACATCCTATATAATGCCATTAAAATGATAACCTTTACACTTTATTAGAGCTATGATTCCACATCTATAAGCAAAGCTCACATCATATACAAGTCATAAACATAATGAATTAGTCTAATAGCTTACCAATCTAAGACGCTTTAGCCTTTGGAACATTAAAGTATATAAATCATATACATGAAATTATTTGCTTACTTGAGGTTAAGTTTATTGCATAATGAACATCTAAAGTGAATTAATCTATTCAGGTTGACTATATATATTAATTACACTTTAGTTCAAATCTAATATATCACCACCACTAGGCAATATATCTATGTTTTTACTTAAAAGTCGGCTTGCTTTTGACGATCAAGGCAAACCATCTCCCTAATTATATTTAGACAACATAATAGTCTTAACATGAATTAGATGCTTGCTCTAATCACATAGACTACAGATTATAAATTTAGACTAATTACTTTAGAACATTATATTCTCACATATAAGATCCATTATATGTAATATTTTAACAGTTTAAACACCAAGTAGTCAATGAGTCATATTTGCTTATATTTACTTTAACATGTAAACAAGGATAGTTACTGTATAGCAAAGATGTAATGAAAAATCTCAAATATATTATTAATTAATTTAAAATAAATAAAATACATATAAAAATGTCTTTTATGCTTAGGGAATTCCTAACAGAACCACCGCTATATCGGCCTAAACTATATCAAAACTACCATTAACATCGAGCACCCACCCACGATTGCCACATGCTTCCAACTCCACCTTTATAAGGGGGTTGAACCTTAGGAGTCGTAATGCCACAAGAAAGATGACACACCTTATAGAGCAACCCCATTCTCTTACCTTGCCAAAACCCAGCCTCTCCGACCATAGTCAAGTTTTCCTCAGGATCCTTCATTATGAAACTTATAGTTCTGTCTCTAGGGCTAAGAATATAAAGCACAAGATTGTTGTCGAACTCTATCCCTAATAGTAGGGTGCGTATAAAAAAAAAAGGCCTTGGCATAAAGGAGAGAGGGAAAAGTAGAAGGAGAGAGAGAGGAAAGGGAGAAAGAGAGAACCAAAACTGGCAACTTAAAAGGAGTATATTTTTGGTACAACATGAATTGGAAATTTTTTAATTGTTATTAATCGCTTTACATATTCATATCTCAAGCTAATATGTCTAGACTTTCCATTTTATACCTTGTTACAAGCTCCAGACAAAGTAGTGTCACTATCACAGTACAAAGAAATGGATGGCATTGGCTATGGTCACAACTTATATCAAACAATAAGTTTCTCAACCATTTTGCTTCCTTGCCTACCACAACCACCGCTATAAACTTATAATATCTTGCATATCTTAAATGCTTCATATGGTGATACATATGTTTTCATTGAAGGAATTCTACTATGAACATGACATGTAGTAAGTAAGGCTTCTCCCCACAGATTGTCTGGCAATCTAGCATTACGAAGTATAAAATTTATGACATTTATGAAAGACTTATTTTTCCTTTTAGCCAAACCATTTTGAAGAGGAGTAAAAGGAGTAGATTTGTGGTGAATAATTCCATGCTCTTCGCAGAAGGCATTAAACTCATTAGAAAAATATTCACTACCTCTATCATTATGAATAGTTTTGATTTTCTTTTTTTTTGGGTTCTCGACTTTAGCTTTGAAAAGTTTAAACTTATCAAATGCTGCATCTTTTGTTCTTAGTGAATACATGTATGTTAATCTAGAACAATTATCAATAAAAGTGATAAAGTATCTTTTCCCTCCTCTAGTCAAAATCCCATTGTATTCACAAATATTAGAATGAATCAAGTCCAATATTTGTGTATTTCTTTCTACTTGGGGAAAAGGTTTCTTATTCATTTTTACTTGAATGCAGATTTCACATTTTTTAGGACTAACATTACTACAAGAAATTAAACCATGCTTGGACATATATTTTAAAGATCTAAAATTTAAATGTGCTAAACGAGCATGCCAAATATCAAAAGCATCAATAGTATAAACAGTATTCATCACTATATTAATAACAAGATCGAGTTTGAACATTCCATCACATGAGTACCCTTTGCCAACAAAAGCCTTGCTTCAACTTTCATGCCATTCTAACACAACAAACTAACAGATACGAGATTCTTTCTAGTTTCAGGAACATGAAATACATTTTTCAAGACCAATTTCTTTCCAGATGTAAATTGAAGTTCCATAATTCCTTTTCCAACAACTTTGGTTGCATTGTGATTTCCCATGAGAACTATTTGATAGTCCATTTCTTCTGCATATGAAAAGAACGATGTCTTATCATTGCTAATGTGAATGGTAGCAAATCAAGCCACCAATAAAAGGATTTAGTAGCAGTCTCTATGTTTAATTCCGTGATCCTGCCAATTTGCATCTTAGAAATCATGGCATTGATTTCTTTAGATTGTTTTTTTTTTTTTTTACCACATTGGCTTTGTTGGAATTGTTCTTGTCCTTCTTTTTCTTGAATCCTCAATCAGATTGTTTGGAGCCTTTCCTTCCACAAAAGAAACAATTGCCATTAAACTTGCCATTAGACTTGTTCTGGCCATCTCCAGATTTCTTTTTAAACTTCTTATCTTTTTTGACTTTGAAGTTCTCTTAGAATTTACTCACTTCAGCTACATATACTTTGGAAGAATCTTGAGAATTATTTTTTGGATCACAAGATTTAGTCTTTTCTTCAATTCTCAAATACTTCTACAATTCTTCCAGAGTTATGTCATCCCTTATATGACGGAGTTTCTTTTTGTAACCATTCCAACTTTGTAGTAATTTACCAATAATTGAAAAAATTAAAAATCTCAACTTTTAATTCACGAAGTTTCATAACCAAAACTTGCAACTTATGGATTTGATCCAAAACAGACTAGGTATCACCATTGAAAATTCCACATGTTTTAGAATTAGAAATTTATCTGTATCTTCCTTCTCAGTTTTGTACTTGTATTTGAGTGCATTCTATAATTGTTTCAGAGACTGCATTGAATTATAGAGATCATACAGCCTATCTCAAAGAGTGTTCAGAATATGACCCTAACACATCACTTCATCTTCTTGCCTCTTCTTCCTTTTCACCTTCAATGCCTCAAAATCATCATCTTTTGGTTCAGGAATTTTAGGAAGATTCAGGTCCAGGACATATGCAATCTTTAAAACAATAAGAAGAAAAAATAGAATTCCCTACCATCGTGTGAAATTCATCTCGTCGAAACGATTTAGTTTGACATCAATACTCAGAAACCAAGCCATCGATTTTCCAGCCTCTATTGAAACAAACCTTATGATTGAAAAAAAAAAAAGTGGGTGGAAAACATTTTAGATGCAGAGAAGAATAGAGAATTTTTGAATTTGAGGTGTAAAAAATACTATGCTTAATGTTTTATTTGCCTTTACTATAAACAGTTTGCTAACGGATGTTTAGGCAAATTACCTCAAAGATACAGCAAACCCACGCATTTAATAAGTAACAATCTTGTTAAATTCCAAAACAAAAAATGAAATTGATATTGGAATTAGAGACTTACTTATAGTCAAAACTTATGCTTGTTCTGAATAGTTACAGTAGTCATATCCTAGTGAAAATGCACCATTTCATTCAAAACGTATATGTTTTTAACAAATATAACTGTTAATCAGCTACAAATAAATCTAATCATTGGATCATTACTATTCGATTAATAATTTAGATTGAAATTAAAAATATTCAAATCTAATTGTCAAATAACGCTTAATCAAATCAACAATCCAGATTTAATCTGGAAAATATAGCAAATAAAAAAAAAAAGCACCTTAGCTTCTTACGACGATGTATAGTGCAAAGTGTGCCCTAAGAAGCACCCAAAGGCTAAGCTTGTAGCCCAATAGGGCTGTAGTAGCTCTTGTCGTGGGTTGTTGGCCTTGCTAAGGGCTGGGGCTGAATATGGGTGGTTGGTAGCCTTCGGGCCTATGGCTTGATAGGTTGAGGTTCAGAAATTTTAAATTTTAAATTTGAGATTTAATTTTGAATTGTGTAAAAAATTATGTAATTTTAGATTTAAACTTTGAAATTACATATTATGCAATTCCAAATTTGAATTTTGAAATTACAAATTATTATAAATGAAATTTAAAATTATTTAAAATTTTAATTTTGGAAATTTGAATTTTAAATAATTTTTGAGATGAGAAATAAATGGAAGAGCTACAAAAAGATGGATACATGAAGATGGAGCAAAATTCAAGACCCAAAGAATGCTTTGGATATAATTTTGTAATCTTTAATTTTTCTTTTTTCTAGGATGGGACTATGTCTTGATTGTTTAAATTTTCTGTCGCACATTTTTTCTATGTAATGTCATGGATGGATGAATATATATTGATGGATAATTTATATGCATATTTGATAACATGTCATGTGGGATAGAAGAATACCACTCAAACTATTTTGATCATACATGTTCATTAAAATACTTGCATGTTTTCAAAATATTGAGTGGGAGATAGTTTTCAAACAAAACCCTCGGCCTCTATTGTTGATCCATATATGAAAGCATGGTAACACCTCGTATTAGTTTCGCTCTGACCACACCCCATCGGTAGGTGTTTATTACCACCGGTATACTAAGTCGGATTTCTTATGTGAAAAATGTATTCGGGCATAATCCTATTCATAACAATCCCTCGATAGGTTGATAGAACATGGATCGAATTACGTGAACAATGGTAACATACTCAAGACTCGTTTAGTTATTAACCTTCCCTAAAAGCTCTATTAGCTAAATTGGTGGTCAAAATAAGTAGCTATTAATATATGTTTTAACCTTAGAGGATTTACTGCAACATATATTAATTGGATGGGATCCGTGTTCTTGCTGTTTGTATCATGACCACCCCTTGGTGGCTTGGGACAATACGTGCTAAGAATTACCATTGTAATGCTATGTGTTTTTATTAAATTTTCATATAAGAATATACTTGTATGTTTTATTTGTTAAATTTTATTTACATTTGCTTGGGCTTTATAATGATGTTCTTGTATATTTTTATTTCAGTTCAAAATTTCACTGACATCTCTAATCTTAATACTCACTGAAAATGAACTTAATGGTAATAATTATAAAGATTGGAAAAGAAATTTGCTAATAGTGCTCAACTGCGAGTGACACAAGTTTGTACTAGACGAACTATGCCCACTAGGGCCCCGACCTGATATGTCACTTGAAGAGATCCCTCTTATGTATACTTATTGGAGAGAATCCAATAAGATGGCTCAATGCTATATCCTCACGAGCATGACAAATGTTTTACAAAAGTAACATGAAACTTATCAAGTTATCAGGGAGATTATGGAAAACTTGAAGGATATGTTCAAATGCTAAGAAAAATTGGCTTGACAATCTACTATTACAAGTACAATGAACTCTAAGCAAAAGTAGGTACTCTGGTAAAAGATTATATGCTTACGCTTATGAGATTCTTTGCTAAGATTGTTGAAAATGGCATAAAGTTAAATTACAACATCCAGATTGAGATGGTATTCAAAACTCTAACAAAGCCTACCTTTGGCATTTAACACTTGGTCATATTAATTAGGATATGATTTAAAAGTAAGTGAAATACGGTCCTTTGGAAACTCTAAAAGAGGTTAGTCTTCCTCAATATGAGTTTTTTCTTCAAGGTAAGATGACTAAGAGGTCTTTTAAAGCTAAGAGCACTTGAGCTCAGAAGTACATCGAAACTATACATACCGACGTTTGTGGCCCAATGAATGTCGAGGTATGAGGAGGGTATGAGTATTATGTCACTTTTATATATGATTACTCGAAGTATGGATATATGTGTCTAATGCACTACAAGAGTGAAACCTTGGACAAGTTCAAAAAGTATCGTGCAGAAGTGGAAAAGTAATTAAGTGAATCCATGAAGACACTTCGAGTTAATTGAATTGTCGAATATCTTTCTGACAAATTTCTAGGATATATTGTAGAGAATAAGATTTCATCCCAATTGACTGCACCTGGTACTCCACAATGCAATGGTGTTACTAAAAGGAGAAATAGGACCTTATTAGATATGGTACGATTCATGATGAGTTATTTAATGTTACCATTATCATTTTGGGGATATGTACTACAACGATGTGCTATATTTTGAACCAAGTTCCGAGTGAATCAATTCTTAAGACTCCATACGAATTGTGCATGTTTATAAGGTATCCTAAGGGAACTAAAGGAGGTTTGTTCTATAACTCGAAGGAACAAAAAGTCATTGTCTCAACCCATGTGACATTCTTGGAGGAAAGTCACATGGATGACTTTAAGCCTCGAAGTAAAGTAGTGCTATAGGAGTTATTGGATGATAGAACTGTTTCATAGGTTTTGGTCTTGGATGCAAGTTTGAGTTTTGGTGAAAAACCTACAAATAATTAATAGTTTAGGGTGTTTCGATGTAGTGGGATTAGGAAACCTAATTTCTTCATGTATAATGCTAAGGTATACCAGGCCAAAACTCATGAACATGATGATGATCTAATAACTTACAATGAAGTTATAAATGATGTTGATTCTAAATCTTAGAAATAGGCTATGAACAATAAAATGGATTCTATGAAATCTAACTCTGTTTGGGAACTTATGAACCTACCGAATAGAATCAAACCCATTGGCTGCAAGTGGGTCTATAAAAGATAAAGGGATAAGGAAGGGAGAGTTGAATCTTACAAGGCTAGACTTATGACAAAGGGTTACACGCAGAAGGTTGGAGTAGATTACGATGAAACCTTTTCGCCTGTTGTGATGCTGAAGTCTATCCGTATTCTTCTATTTATTACTGCGGCTATCGACTACGAGATCTGGCAAATGAATATCAAGATGACATTCTTAAATAGCCATCTTGAGGAGAGTATCTATATGGTACAGCCCGAAGGGTTCATGATAAAAGGCCAAGAGAAAAAAGTTTACATATTACTTATATCTATTTATGGATTAAAGCAAGCATCCTGCTAATAAAACCAAAAATTTGATCAAGTGATCAAAACATTCGGTTTTAAGCAGAACATTAATGAATCTTGTGTTTATAAGCAACTAAAGGATGGAAAAATAGTCTTTCTGGTGCTCTATGTTGATGATATACTACTCATTAAGAATGATGTAAGGAACTTATCATCGGTCAAACTTTGGTTATCTCAGCAGTTTGATATGAAAGACTTAGGAGAAACTAATTATATTCTAGGCATTCGTCTCTTTAGAGATTGAAAGAACAAAATGATGTGCTATCTCAGGCTTAATATACAGACAAGATAATTAAAAAATATACAATGCAAGAGGGAAAGAAATATTCACAACCTTCCATTACTAGTCTAACTCTTTCTTTGGATGACTGTCTTAAGACATTAGAAGAGAGAGCGTATGAGCAAAATCCCTTATACATCCTCTGTGGATAGCATTATGTACGCTATATTTTGCATACGCCTAGATATTTGTTTTATGGTAAGTATGGTGAGTTGATATCAAGCGAATCTTGGAATCAACCATTGGCAAGCTGTGAAATATATACTCAAGTATCTTAAGAGAATGAGAGATTATATACTAGTATATTTTGGAACCAACCTAACACTCGTAGGATACATAGACTCAGATTTCCAAACTTGTAGAAAATTCAAGGAAGTCAACTTTAGGATTAGTGATTTTGCTTAGAGGAGGCACCATTGTATGGAGGAGCATGAAACATGGTTGTACTACTGACTTTATAATGGAGGCTGAATATGTGACTGGGGTTGAGGCATCTAAAAAAGTAGTTTGACACCGCAAGTTCTTTAGAGACTTTGAGGTTATTTAGGGTGTTGACAAGCTTCTCACACTCTACTATGATAATAGCGTGGCGATTGCCAACACAAGGGAACCTAGGCACCATAAGAGGACAGAGCACATCAATTGGAGATACCATATAATTAAGGGCATGTAGAGGCAGGATTAGTAGATATACATAAGGTCACATCCGAGTACATCATTACCAATCCCTTTACTAAGACTTTGGTGGCTAAAAGCTTTGAAAGACATGTAGAGGCTATGGGGATGCGTAACATGGTAAATCTACTAGCTTAAGGCAAGTGGAAGATTGTTAGGAATGCCTTAAGCAGGGAAGACATTTTCTATGTATTTCGTTTATTTTGAATTGGATAATAAAATTATATTAGAGGTTATTCATTACATTGTTATATGTCTTCATCCTATTTACATGTTAAAGTAAATGTAAGCAAATACGACTTATTAACTACTTGTGTTAAATTATTAGAATGTTGCATACAATGGGCTTGTATATGCAAGAAGAAAATGTTCTAAAATAAGTAGTATAAACTATAGTCCATAGTCTATGGGGTTGGATTGAGCATCTAACTCATGTTAAAATTATTATATTATCTAAAGTCAATTAGGGAGACGATTTATCTTAACTTTCTAGAGCTTCGACTCTCGAGTAAATACATAGATATGTTATTTGGTGGTGATTTATTAGACTGAGACTAAAGTGTAATTGATCTGTATAGTCCACTTAAGTGGACCAATTTACTTTTGACGTTTATTATACAATAACCTTAATCCTCAGTAGATGAATTAATTTATATGTATGTGATAACTCTATGAAAATAGAGTTATCATAGCTGTTGTGAATTTAAAAGTGTGCTTTGTCCCATGAGTTTTTAGTAAATTAATGGTTCAAGTAAGCATTTTTAGTTTTTAGGTTCAACGTTTTATTTCAGAGTGTTGAAATTCAATTTTTATATATGTTTTTGATATTTTGAAGTGTTTTATAGGGTGGACATGTTAAAAGGCCGTTGGAAAGAAAATTCATGCTTTGGGTAGAATGGAAATGCAAGGTTGGAGTAAAATGGCAAGGACGCATGATTTCAGATGATGCTGCAGTGTTGCTGGAGCAACTGGACAGAGTTTAGTAAACTAGGTTGACAAGTCAAAAGACAATTGGCAGTATATTTAGTTGCTGACCTGGGTAGAAAAGGACAATTATGTGAGCTGTCTATCACTAAAGAAACCAAGCAAAGTCTCAGCCATTGACTTTGATACACCTGTCCATTCTTCTTTTACCCTAGCATTTAAAAGCAAACATTTGCCTTTAGCTTAGATAGTAGAGAATAGTGGCGGCAGAAAATAGGGGTCAACCAAACAGAAAAGGAAAGAAGGAAATCTTACTAGAAATAGTAGGATCCCAAGAAGGAAAGTGAATCTATGATAGTTGTAGGCGGATTCGAGCAGTTTCTGGAAGGAAGAACGAGAATCTCACTACCAAATATCATGAATTGTGTCTATTCTGTCTATTTCTAATTAAATTTTTTGATTGTATTTTTCTCTCTCTCTTTCTGTGTGAACAATGTTCTTTGTTTTCATGCCGATTGAACAATCAGCCTTAAGCTGAATTCCTTTTAGACTGGGATGATAAAGTACTTGAACTTGTGATTCAACACTTGTATACTGAGCATGCCTCACATAACCATTTTGGATTCTGGGCATGATCTGGTTTTGTATTTTTATTTTTGTATAGGAATATGTTAAAAATGAAGTATGAAGGTAGTAGCATAAGTACTCGGAAGAATCTTATGGATTTTTGAATTCTAGGTTAGCTGAATAGCATTGCTGTAGCATTGCTATAGCATACATAGTCAGGTTGTAGGGGAAGGGAAATTGAATCTCAATCGTTTCATCTCTGATTGTTAGTTACTCTGCTTATTTGCGTTTGCACCTGATTTATGCTTTTTTATTGCATCTCATTATAGCAAGTTTAATTTCATTTGAATTTGATCAATTTTTGCAATTACTCAATTTACTTTTTCATAAGGCTAGTAGTGTTAACTTTCTCTGTGGGACGATACTCGACTCAACCACTTTATTACTTGATTGCAATACGTGCACTTGCGTAGCTAAATTTTGTATAGGCAGCAAGTTTTTGGCACTGTTGCTGGGGATTGTGATCATTATTAGTCTTTGTAAAATAAATTTTAGTATTTGTAATTTTATCTATTTTATATTGATATTTTTGTTTGTTTCTTTGAAGGAACTTCATCTTCTGCATGAACAGATCACGTGAGCAAGAGTTGCTACTTTTGTTGATTCCTTATCTGTAAGCAATCCCTCCATCATATGTGAATTGTGTACCCAACGAACTGATCCATTTATTTACTACCTTTGATATGCCCTAGACTTTGGAACTTTAAAGTACAGTAGTCACATATACGGAGCTGTTCACTTACTCAGGATTAAGGTTATTGTACAATAAACGTTAAAAGCCGATCAATCCACTCATAGTGGACTACACAGATCAATCACACTTTAGTCCTGGTCCAATATGTCACCACCAAGCAACATATTTACGTCTTTACTTAGGAGTCAATGCTCTGGATAATCAAGACAAATTGTCCCCCCCAATTGGTTTTAGACAACGTAATACTCTTAACATGAGTTAGATTCTCACTCTAATCCCATAGATTACGGACTATAGATTTAGACCACTTACTCTAGAATATTGTCTTCTTGCATACAAAAGATCATTGCATGTAATATTCTAGCAGTTTAAACCAACCAGCAGTCAATAAGTCATATTTGCTTACTTTTACTTTAACATGTAAATAGGTAGAGGACTTATAGCAATGTAATGAATAATCTCTAAAATATTTTATTAATCAATTCAAAAATAAATGAAATACATTAAAATGCCTTTCCTGTTTAAGGCACACCTAACAGCTTGTGCCTCCAAATTCTGAATTTGAGCTAATTAATTTTGTGTTATACAAAACTGATTTTGCAATGTAATCCTAGTCCTGTTTATGAATCGAGCTAAGAAATCTTCCAAATTAGGTTTCTTCTCTTGTTGTGGTGGTCTAGATGGAGCATGCAAAACATTTTGATTATTCCTCTATGGCAAATTAGGATGATTATGCATATCTGTATTATAACAGTTAGAATTCATGTTGTTTTGCTGCCTATTATAATTCCCAACGTAATGAACTTGCTCTACTTAAGGTTAAATGAATGAGTTTTTGAGTTGACAGTGCTCACTAAGTGATTTTCTTGACAAAAATTGCACATCATTAGAGGAGTATGAATAGAGTTTACTGCTAGTTAGTGATTTTGTAGTTGCCTTCTTAGAAAAGCAACTTAAGCTATCAAAGCCGTTAGAGCATCTATATCATGTACCCTAGCTAGCCTTTTCTTCACCAGTCTCTCACTAGACCATTTATAATTGTTCATGGCCAATTCCTCTAACAACTCATAAGTTGCTTCTTTAGTTTTACACATGAATGCCCTTCTTACAGCTGAGTCAATCACCATCCTTATAGAGCCGCCAAAACCATTGTATAAATTTTGGACTTTCATCCGCTTAGGTAATTCATTTTTGGACTTCCACAAGAGTTCTTTATATCACTCCAAAGCATCATATCATGTCTTGCCTTTTTATTGCATAAAATTGTTGACCTCTATGCGTAACTTTGTAGATTTAGATGAT
This sequence comes from Antiaris toxicaria, assembly GCA_035233585.1. Classification (NCBI taxonomy): domain Eukaryota; kingdom Viridiplantae; phylum Streptophyta; class Magnoliopsida; order Rosales; family Moraceae; genus Antiaris; species Antiaris toxicaria. The sequence goes on from CP141156.1 coordinate 20,100,141, forward strand.
GCGGAAAACTTAGCAAGGAATTTTTAAGCCAAATCCTCCTATGTAGTGATAGAATTGGTGAGCAATGAATTCAACCAATTCCATACTTTATCCGTCAAAGAGAAAGGGAAAACGTGAAGATGAATGGCATCATCACTAACACCATTGTACTTGAAGGTGTCATAAATTTCAATAAACGTTATGAGGTGAGCATTGGGACACTCAGCAGCAGACCCACTAAATTGTACCTGTTGGACTATCTACAAGGTTGTCAACTTGATCTCAAAATTATTGGCATAAATAGTTGGCTTCCTAATAGCTGAGTGTACTCTAGTCACACTCGGTAGCATGTAAACCTGAAGAATCCAATTATTTTTGTCTCCTCTATTGGTATCAATTTGGTTGTTTTTGTTTATCCTCTAGTATTTTCTATACTTTCCTATTCTTGTGCCATCAGGCAGCCTCTCTCTTCTATAGAAAAAACTGAAAACATGCACAATGGAATTTTTGAAGTTTTTTAAAGATTATAATAACTCATGTTGCCATATGCAATAAATCACACAACATTCTGTATACCTTTGGAGGAAAAATACCAGGTGCGCCAGAGGATGTGATTGAGAAAGTTTTAACCAACTAACCTTCTTTACTGTTCTCCAATTCCTGGGCGGTAAAATGTATTGGTACTCGGTTTCTCGATCGGTATTCTACATAGCCTATCTCTTTCCATCCACCCAGATTTTTGAGAATTTATCATTATAAGTGAGAGTTAAAATAATAAATTCACTCACTTAAGCCTCTGTGGTCTAAAAAAAATAGGAGCCCCAAAGGTCTTATTTATAGTAAGTGTACTGGGTGGTTTCAAAATTTGAACAAAGCACTAGAGAAGATTTTTCTCTCTTTTCTTCCTTATTATGGTTAAATTTTCCTAGGGAATTTGCCCCAAAAAAAGGTCCACCTCAACGCGTAGGATTCAAAATTTGATTCATTCTCAATCTCCACAAATTTTCTGATTTTATCAGCTTGAATAATGTTATATAACTCCAGTTTAATTTCAAAATAAAATCACGATAACTTTATTTGAATTAAACAATTATATAATAATCATTTAAATAAAATCAAATTAAGAGAAAATCTTTTCTTCCCTTATCCTCTCATTGTCGTCAACTTTGATGCACAAAAAGGATAAGATTTTGTTCAATTTAAATTCAAATAGGATATTCTTTCAATTTAAAATTTTTATTTAAATAAGATTCTGTAGATATTTAAATTAATTATTTAAACAATTAATTTGTCTATATCTATTCAAAATTCAAATCAATCCATATTTATCTTTTAAAAGACAAATTCTATTAACTTAAATTTCAAATCTTATCTTCCAAATAAATATTTATACAAATTAAATATTTATCTATTTAATTAAATAAAATAAAATTCTCCTTGTACTCGTGCTAGAAAAAAATGCCTATACCATGTATAAGTGACCTAGATTTTTTCTTTTTACTAAGTGCAAGAACACAAGCCTTAAAGAACACTCTAATCAATTATCATTTATTAAGAAATTATGCAGGACTAGTAAAAGGACTAATTAGAAATATATAATGCAGGCTTCAATAATCTATATAACTATTATTCTATATTAATAAACCCATTATACAATTATTAGTTTCAAAGTCATGCTACTATTAACTTGAAACCGCACTCCTAATTATACACTGAATTACGCAAGCTAATGAATAGCCATGGTCCAATGACCTTATCATATATGCAAGACCCTTATATGATATCCATGATCAACCTTAGGTCTAATTTGTTCAACTTTTTGATCACACTATCTTAAAGATCCATTATATACCTGATTAAGTGAATGATTATTCATCATATTTGAATAAGAAATCATTTGCAAAGCAAATGACCTAAGGTCTTGTCCATTTTCACAACTACTATAATGTCGTTAAGAAAATAACTTTTACTCCTTATTAGAGCTATGATTCCATATCTATAATTAAACCCTCCATTATATACAAGTCATGTATCCAATAAACGGGTCTATAAGCTTACTATTTTGAAGATGCTTTAGTCTTTGGAACATCAACGTACATAAGTCATATACATGAAGCTAATTACTTACTTAGGATTAATGTTATTACATAATAAACATCAAAAGTAAATTAATCCACACAAGCGGACTACGTAGATCAATTACACTTTGGTCCCAGTACAATATGTCATCACCAAGCAACATATCTATGTTTGTACTCAAGAGTCAAATTACTCTAGATAGTCAAGACAAATTGTTTCCTCGATTAGTTTTAGACAACATAATAGTCTTAACATAAGTTAGATGCTCACTCTAACTGTAAGGACTGCCTTATTCCTATAACTTGAATTTCAATTAATGAGAAATTGAGAGATAATTTGATGCATTTTAGCGCAAATTTGAAGAACACGGGCATATAAATGGCCTTGTAAGTGGCCGTGTACTGTCTGGATTGTGCACGTGCATGAGGCCGTGCGAGTAAACATGGCTGTGTAGGTGAACATGGTTAGGTACACGGCCATGTAAGTGACTATGTACTGATTGGGTTGTTGAAATGTTAGAGGCCGTGTAGGTGTATATGGCCATGTAGTGTGACACGGCCAGGTACACGGCCTTGTAGGAGGCCGTGTACCAATTGGTAAAATGAACTTGTTCCAAGACACGGCCGTGTTGAGTAAGCTCAACTGGTACACGCCTGTGTAGGAGGCCGTGTATAGAGTAGAGAGCCACTAAAATGACTCTCGCGATTTATGAAGCTTAATTACAATGTAATAAGCAATTAAGTTGAAAAATACAGTATAATTTCCAATTGAATAGATTAAACATGTACGGTACTATTTAAATATTATTTATAGAGTGAAAGGGGCGACCGAAAGTGAACCCAGTTCACCCTATTATGTGAATGAATGTATGAGATATGTAGTGTCAGGAAACTAGTCCGGACAACCATTCCTTGACACAAGACTTGTGAACAGATCACTAGAATGCTCAGACCAAACCTCTGAGCACAATAGCGATAGAAACCCTAACAGGGTACAATATCGAGAAAATGGTCCAGATGACCTCTTCTCATCTAGTAACTAACAAAATCAGAGTCAGAACGCTCAGATTAGTCAGTTAAAACATAAAACAGTGAATAGGGAATAATGAAAAACGCAGTGTCAAGTTATTGGCCAAGACGGCCTTAATTTAACTTAAAACTGATATATTCACAATCAGCAGGCCTAATTTGGTCAATTGGGCACAAACTGTGAATTTTTGTCTAAGAGATGCGCAGTATAGGAAAGAGGGTCAAGACGACCTTTACTTACCCCGAAACTGATATATTTAGACTCAGGACGCCCAAAATAGTCAATCAGGCACCTGATACGTTTTTTGAGACGGGATCACACAGATCCCGAAAACTGGTCTAGACGATCCCGGACGGACATAAGACTGATAAAATTGAAATTAGCACGTCTGAATTAGTTAAGAGAGACTGTGTTTGAAATTTTACCCGAGAACGCCTCGGTTTGCGTGTGAAAAGACAATATAATGTAGACACAACCACAGTATAGGAAATAAATAGTAAATTGATGTAGAATGGGCTCATAGACAGTATAAACTATCTAGAAATCATCAGTATAAAAATCAGATTCAGAAAAACTGATTTTCGGATGAAAATTAGAATACTACCGAAAAAGGACCAAAAATCACAGTAGAAAACTGGATTACTAAGAGAGCAATACAGATAAATTTTTCTTGGCTCAAAAGTGTGTTCTCTAGCTAGAAAACCAGCTAGTTTTCAGCTGCTAAAAACCCCAAAAAGCAAGCAATAAAATATTGGGTTAGTTTATGACACATTGTATAAACAATGCTAAATTTTACATCACTTTCCATCACTTCCAATCAACAAATTTTTTATCTTTTCTCCCTTAAATCGCAGTAGCACATTTGGTGGAAATGGCTGAAATGGGAAAGAAATTTGTCCCCAAATTTGCCTAAAGTTAGCTTGATTAATTAAGCTTAAGTTGGTTAAGCTTGCTTAGAGTTTTTCGATAAAAAGGGTGACCATACCTTAGCTTGTGTTTTCTTTCTTTCACACCCCAAAACACAACTCATTTCCTCTCTCTTTTCCTCTTATTGCTGCCGAGTATTCCACACCCCCAAGCAACGATTTTTCAAGCCTGCATACCAAAAGTTTACCAAAAGCCAACCTCTTCAAGCTTGTGCTAGGTGACTTCAAATCCAAGTCATTTTAAGTCTTTCAAGGGTTAGATTTTGAAACCAATCTTTACGGTTTGTAGATGTTGATTTGGTTTGATACTTGTTTGCAAATCTATGATATATGCAATTAAACGCAAGTATACGTATCGCATCCAAGTAATATATGATGAGAAAGAGTGTCGTACCCACGAGGAAAGTGCTTTTGTATTCAAATGTAATTGTTTTTACAAGAAAATCTACTTAACTAGACAAGTAACTAAATGAATTTCAATTATGGAGAAAGAATAAAATGGTAAACAGAATTTAACAAGAATTAAAATGAAATTTCCAGGTATAAAATTCAGGATTTATATTTGCACAATCAATTGGAAGAAATAAGTTGCAAGTCACTTTCCTTTCACAGTTCTGAAATCGTGCTACAGCTTTGCTATAGCATCATTCTTTCTAGTCAGGATATAGAAAAAATTACGTTTAGCTCTCAGATTCTAAGTCTGCATATTCCTATGTAGATTCAGATTCGAGACAATCAATTAAGAACGTTATCCTTAAAGACCATGTGATGGATGACTATTCCTAGCTTACCCACAGATTTGATTAATTTTTACTCTGAAAACTAACCAAACACATGTTATTCAATCTCAGTCAATTCATTAAACGTTTTTCCAACATTCACGAATCAGTTGCTAATATCAGATTCCCTTCCAAGATCTAATACCAGATCAAATAGAATAAGCACAGATTGAACAATAAAAAGAATTATACTAAGCAAAACTGCACAGATATCAAATTCTGTTCAAGTACTCATGACTCACAACTTAGCTAAATTAAGCTTCCATGAATTCAGCCAAAATCGCAAAACGACTTTGATTAAACATCAAAATACTGTTAGGCAAAAAGAAAGACTGAAATCAATACAAAACAAAATTAAGCAGTAATGATCTCCCCTTCTCCAAGGTTCGAATCAAGCTGGTACAGCTCCAATGCCTTAAGCGATCTGTGAAGAATGAACCCAGACGAATTCCTTCTTGAGATGTTGAATTCCTCACGATCCGGCTGAAGTTGCTCTCAATTCCACTTTATATTTCTTTTCCGATTTTCCTTTTTGCTCTGTTTTTCTCTCTTCCGATTCTGTTATTTCTCCCCTTTTTCTTTTTTCTGTTATCTTTTTCCCGTATATCCCCCCTTGTCCTCTTCTTTCAGCTCAGCTTTTATAGTACAAAAAGGGAACATTTTAAACCCTACTTGTGACATGTGGATGATCCTCTGGCTGACTGTGTACATTGTGGTAATGCTGGGCAATGATGCTGACACTTGGAGGATTGATTGACATCATCAAATTTAGCCAGCGTGGATTAAAATGTGTGCACATTCAGCAGACCACGTCAGCCAACGCCTGCTTCAGCTTTGCTGTGGCAATGCTACGGCAACGTCCAATTTTCAGCATTCTTCACACTGCAAAGTCCTGCCATTCACCAAAAACAAAAACCAACCTCCAAAAACATATCACAGGTTAAAAGACTTCAAAATGCTCTAACAAAGGTTGATTCCCATGTGCTGCTAAGAATGAACTTTCATCAATGGCCACTAAAGTCAAAAATTGATAATTCTCATTTATAGTGCCAAGAACCATGACTTTTGTGATTTTAACTTCCTAAAATGGGCTATCTAAGCATGAAAGTGTAACTTCATAACTCGAGAAATTCGAGTTATCAATACTAAGAGAAATTATTTTAGTGTTTTGCTAGTACAAAATCGACCCTAATTCCCTTGGTTTTCCACGCCCATTTTGGTCATCAAGCCATAGTTCAAAATCGTGCTTGGTTCCAAGCACAAAGGTAATAACCGAAAACCCTACTCTTGGTGATTTAGTGATTTTAAGATTTTGATCAAGGCCATTAATGTGTATTTGTTTATGTAAATGATTGGTAATAAGTTTATTTTGAGCCCTTAAGTTTCCATTTTTAAGTTTATGTGATTGTGGTTGTATTTACATTATTTTTACGAATGGTTGTGTGCAAATGAGAGCATAAACGTTTTTAGTGATTGGACACAATCTGTCCTCAAGGAAAGGCCACGGATTTTGCTATTTTGACCCCATTAAATTTTGATTTTGGGATTTGTAAAACATAATGTTTTAAGGAAATTTCGTTACGGTCATTTTTACGTCAAATAGCCTTTGGTAAAAAATGACAGTACGATAGGTTTTTCCAGTGATTTTCACTCGGTGTCCAAAACTGGGAACAAAACCCGAACCCAGAAATTAGTCTCGGATTTTATTAAAAATGGACAACTTAAAGTCCGAATTGGACTTCGGGATCAACATGAAAGTTGTAGATCTCGTCGAGACCTTGAGAATGACCTATGCATGTTTTAAAAATTTGGCCGTTTCGAGCCTTAAACATAGCCGTTTTCAAAACAACGCAAAACTAGAATTTTTGTAAAAACTGGGCACATAGGCCACATGTTTAGTAAGATTTGGACTGGTTAGAGTTAGAATTGAGCTCCAAGGTGAACACGAGATTTGTTCATCTCGTCAAGAATGAAAACTTTCATGTCCGCCGAATTTACAAACAAAGTCAGTTCGGTCAAGATTCAAAACAGTTTTCAAAAGTGGTTCAAAAACCACCTTTAAAATGCAACCTCAAAAATGTATTTTAACATTTTAAAATATAAACATGGTTTTTACAAAAATGTCCCCCACTTTCCAATGGGATGGTGAGGGGACGGGTTCCAAGCACGTAATTTTTTTCAAGAATTTTATAAGTTAACTAAAATGATTTTCTTAAATAAACAAAATAGTGTGTGTAGCACGATAGGCTACCACACCAAACAAGCCGTAGTAGCCCGGTAGGCTACTACACCAAATAAGCCATAGTAGCCCAATGAGCCACTACACCAAGTAAGAAATAGTAGCCCGGTAGGCTACCACACCCAAACAGGTAAAATAACCCGGCCGGTTACTACACCAAGTTTACGCATAATAACCTGGTAGGCTACCTAATTACTAATACGGGAGGTAACCGGTCAGTTGACTGGTCGACAACCAGTTAAGGACCGTGTTCTGAACAACACTGTGAGGAATGATGATTAATCTGTTAAGAAGACAGTTAATTAAATAACGATAGGAGTTAAATGCCAAATCCCCAAAGTAGGCCAATAGGGTACCGATGAGCCTCGGTACCACATAGAAACACAAGTAATAGTCACTAACAGTATTAGTGACTCAGCGAAGATACTGATAAGATATGTTATCGATGACAGGTGGTAACCTGTGAGCTGATAGAGACATGAGTACGAGTATGCATTTGCTTGCAATTAGGTAAGTACAACTCCGCCTATGGCATAAATAAAATGAAGTTAAAACAATGTTTTATAGTATGTTAAAATATGTATGCCATGCACAGCATATTTAAGAGCATATAGTTTCACAATCATGTAGATTGATGAAAGATCATGTTAGATGCTATACGTCCGTACAGCGTAGGATTAGAGACAGCTTAGAGAAGCACATGGCTAGAAAAGATAAAAAAGATGAAAATTTTAGGCGTGTCGTACCGGCCTTTTCAGTCGAAAGGGTTTTTAAGGTAAGCTAAAGCAAAAAGTTAAGCATCCGTTGATGGCTCTCTAGCTTTTTTAATGACGAGCATTACCGATGGTCAGTGCACACACGATACTGACACATGGGCCTTAAATAGACAAACAGAAAAAGAAAAGAGAAGCTTGAAGCATAAATGAACATAGCAGTATCATGCATTAGTTATAGTTCACCATGCTTCTAGTTACAGTTAGATGCATTTCAATACACGGTGTATTCTGTTATGCATAATGTGTGTAAAGTTTTATATTCAATGATATGTTATGTGATGATACGTGATCTGTTGCATGGTATATGATGTGCTTATGTGATTTTAAGTATGTATTATGTTTAAACATGTTTTGCGGTTAACATGTTGTACATACTGGGCGTAAAGCTCACAGAGTGTGTTCATGCTGTAGGTAAGTATCCTATGGCTTAATCATCTATGGGCGATGACGGCGGCTGAGGCAGATGTGAGAGGAAGTTGTGGGCACACCGTGAGTATTCTTTCACATAATCTTTGAGTAAACAATATTTATGAATAGTAATCATTAAATAGCATTTTTGAATAGTGTTGGTTAAATAGTATTTTTTTGAACAGTAATCGTTAAGTGGTATTTTTGAATAGTAACTGATAAATACTATTTTTGAATAATAACCGTTAAATAGTATTTATGTATAGTAACCAATAAACAGTATTTTTTAAATAGTAATCGTTAAGTGGTATTTTTGAATAATAGCCGTTAATAATACCCGTACATGAATAGTAAATACGTACGTAGTAAAAAAAAATCCCTAAAATTTATGGTATCTAATTAAGTAACTTTAAGTATCAATTACAATAAAGTATAAGTATTATTTAAAGTAAGCCGTTTTTAGTGACCGTCCAGGCCACTGAGGGCATGGGACATCACAGTTGGTATCGAGCAGTTTCTTGCCACCTTACCTCACATCGCCGTACGCCTACCTCATCTGTCCAAGTAAGTTAGTGTTTGTTTTTCAAAATTTAGTACATAAGTTGACGATTAATTTATAATAGGGATAATGGTCGCACCACGAGACCCTCAGCAAGTGCAAGAGGATCGACAGGCGAGCCTAACTTTCACCACCATGCGGCCAGACATATATGATGGTTGACGTGCAAGAGAGCTTCCATACTAGATTCACCACTTAGAGGTTATCTTCAAGGCATGCCATATTCCACCACGTCTATGGGTGATTTTGGCCAGCAACAGACTACAAGAACCAGTGCTGACCTAGTGAAATGAACGGCGCAGGATCAGGCATCCGGTGCAGTGGGTTGAATTCTGCCGTAACCTCTGTGATAGTACTACACGAGCCCAAGACAGAGATATATGGGGAGATATGTGTGAGATGCGATACCAGGTCCTCTCTAGCATTTGGGATATCTATGAGGGAGAGACCATAGTGCATTATTGCCAGAGGTTTCTGGACGCCATGATGCCTCACATCCCTCAGGGTAGACCTTTTTCAGAAATGACTGACTTACTATAGAGAGGTGCACCATGGTATGTGAGGGACCTTGTTCCCTACCCTCCACCACATGAGGATCTGAGGTGCCTTACTCGAGACATGGTAGAGGCTGAGAGAGTGATACTCAACCCTGCACCTGGTAAAGGCTTTACGGCAGCAGCCAACATAGGGGGTGACCCGGCAGACGCAGCACCCTAACCGGTCGACGAAGAGCTTGCGACCGAACCTCAGCCAACAGTACCTGAAGCACCCGAGGGCCATGGGGACCTGATGGAGGACCCCGAACCAGCCCCTCAATTTCCCGAGCACCACGAGGAGGAAAATGATGACGAGGCTCTCCCTGATGCCCAACCTAATGATGGGGAGGAGGAGCTCCCCGATCACATTAGTGATGACGAGTAGATAAAGATGTATGAACCCCAGGTTATAATCGCTAGTGACGACGAGGGTGGTATTATCTAGGGAGATGAGGAGGAGGACCCAGAAGAGTTCCCACTTAGCGATAGTGAGGACGAGATGATGTCTGATGCTAAGTCTGGAATGTCTTCCGAGTAGTTGTAACCCTTTTTACGGGAATTTTGTTTGTAAATATGTAGAGAGGAATAGTAACTTCCCCTGTCTAATTTAGTTAATTGTACTTTATGGGATAGTATTTTGGAAAGTGTGTATCACTTTCACCAAACTAGAAGTTTGTATGTATTTTCAAGTATATATATATGTTTTGTGAAATATATTATGAAAAGTATGATCAAGATATAATAAAGAGTGCAGGACGATTCCTAGCACTCAAACGATGTCTCAATACAACGTGGCAGTTGTATTGAACATCTCAGTATAAGAAAGGAAAGGAAGGATATAATACGTATATTTATATCTATGATGTTCAAGTTAAGAAAAATGATATATAATACGAGTCCTAAGTACAAAATCTATAAGACTTATGCTTTTCCCCACTGTGTAATAAGGTTACTTAGGGACGATGGTGAAAATAAGAGCACAGACTAACCAAGCTAGCCGTGAGGATGAGCTCATGGCACGTCTCGCAACCATACAAGAGATGATGCTAAATCAACAACAAGAGCTCGCTCAACTCTAGGAGCAAATAAACCGACAACAACTGGCACCACAACCCTAGAGGTGCCAGTCCAAGCGGCTCCAGTAGCCCCCGATACCCCTAGAGAACAAGTGGCCCCACCAGTCCAGACCATACCAGCACCACCAGCTGTGGCTGCTCCCACAGTAGCCAATGTCTTTGTGCCCGCCCATAGAGAGGGCGATCTATACGAGCGATTTAGGCACATGAAGGTAGCCAAATTTGAGGGGACGACGAACCCTATTGAAGTGGATGACTGGTTGACTGACGTCCAAGTCATCCTAGACCTTGTAGGGCTATTAGAAAGGGAGAAAGTACTATGTGCCTCCCTCGCCCTGCGCAAAGGAGGACGCCAATGGTGGAAGATCATGGCTATCAGCAGGGACATCAATGGAATGAACTGGGTAGACTTCATCACCGAGTTTAGGGAAATATACTCCAATGACGAAGCCCTAGCAGTCCAACAGGATGAATTTAACAATTTGTGCCAAGGAAGCATGACGGTCATGGAGGCCATAAGGAAGTTCGAGCAACGGGCTCAACTTTGCCCCGAATTAGTGTTGACCGAGAAAGAAAAGGTTTGGAGGATGCTGAAGATGTTTCGGATAGACATTGCAGTCCAAGTTTGCAGTGGCAGCCATAGGCCCGCAACCGTAGCTGAATGTGTCAATAGGGTCATCCGAGCGGAATACTGGTTGGCCCAAGACAAAGAAAGAAGGGCCCAAATTTTCAAGGCAAAGAGAGAAGAGAAGAACCAACCAAAACAAATCAAGGGAAGGCCGAATCCCGACTTATAGCATAAGGGACAGAACACAAGGGTTAGCCAGTACCACAGACAGTCCAACCACGACAACAACAAAAGGAAAGGGAACCCCAGCAACCAGGGGCAGTGGAGGAATTTTCCCTATAAAAAGAACAACCGTGGGAGAAATGGCAATCAATACCCACCTTGTCCAAAGTATGGAAAGAATCATCATGGGGAATGCCACCTAGGCACCAGCGGTTGCTACATCTGTGGTAAGGAAGGCCACTTCGTTAAACATTGCCGCTCCAATCCATAAAATTAGTAGGGCCAAGCCCGTGCCACCAGTGGACAACTGCACACCGTCCAAGCTAGAATCGAAGGTTCGTCAATTGCCCAGGGCAGATTAGAAGCTCCAGATATGCAGGGGAGGATCTATGCTTTCACAAGAGAGGATGCGGAAGCCAGAACCTCGACCATGGTGACAGGTCAAGTTTCTGTCGCCAACTCCACTGCACTGGTTTTATTTGATTCTGGGGCTACACATTCATTCGCATCATCAGAGTTTGCTAGGAAGATAGGCCAGAATGTAGATAGAATGAACCAAACTTTTCAAACCGCTCTTCCCTCTAGGGAATTTTTGTTGTCTAATTACTGTTTACACCGCGTACCAGTAATTATCTGTGGATGGGAGCTAAGTATCAACCTGATCATCCTCGACATGCACGATTATGACGTGATAGTGGGGATGTATTTCCTCGCCAAGTACCATGATGTTATAAACTGTCAGGGACAAGAGGTTACCTTCGAGTCTGTCAGACACGAGAAGTTTGTCTACAAGGGTTTATCACTGAAACAACCCAAGATGATGATTTCTGCCATGAAGGCCCACAAGCTTCTATCCAGCGGATGCACTGGCTTCTTCACACATATAATGGACAAGACCCAGGAAGCGGAAACAGGGCCAGATAGCGTGCCAATAGTCAAGGAGTTTGTAGGAATAATTCTAGAAGATCTCTCAGGACTTCCACCAGAACACGAGATATCATTCGAGATAGAGCTGGTACTAGGGTCAGCACCTGTATTCAAGGCCCCCTACAGAATGGCATCGACGGAGTTGAAGGAGCTCCAAACTCAGTTAAAGGAGTTGATGGACAAGGGTTTTATTCGACAGAGTTATTCACCGTGGGGAGCACTAGTCTTGTTCGTGAAAAAGAAGGACAGAACATTACAGATGTGCATAGACTACCGGGAGCTGAACAAGATCACCATAAAGAATAAGTATCCGTTGCCACGAATCGACAATCTATTCGACTAGCTCCGAGGTGCTACAGTATTTTCAAAAATTGACCTACTTCTGGGTATCACCAATTGCGGATCAAAGATGCAGACATACCCAAGACGGCTTCCCAAACTCAATATCGACACTACAAATTTCTTGTCATGTCATTCGGATTGATGAACGCCCCTGTAGCTTTCATGGACTTAATGACCCGTGTCTTCAAGGAATTCTTAGACAAGTTTGTCATTGTGTTTATCAATGACATACTTGTATATTCCAAGACAAAGGAGGAGCAAGAGGAGCATCTGAGAGCCATTCTACTCAAGTTAAAGGAGCATCAGTTGTATATCAAATTTTTAAAGTGCTAATTTTGGCTGGAGAAGGTCCACTTCCTTGGTCATGTGGTCTCTAAGGAAAGAGTATCAGTAGACCCGGCAAAGGTTAAAGCAGTTAGTTACTGGTGGACTCCGAAGAACGTAATAGAAATCCGCAGCTTCTTAGGATTAGCAAGTTATTACCGACGGTTCGTTGAAGGATTCTCAAGGTTAGCTGTACCACTCACAGCACTGACTAAGAAGGAAAAGAAGTATGAGTGGATGGACAAGTGCAAGAAAAGCTTCCAAAAGTTAAAAAGCAGACTCACGAGTGCTCCAATCCTGACCATACCGGATGTCGGACAGGGAAATTTTGTGATTTACAACGACGCGTCCAAGACTGGACTAGGAGCTGTATTAATGCAAGTCGGTAGAGTGGCCGCATATGCTTCGCAGCAACTCAAGAACCACGAAAGGAATTACTCGACGCATGACCTGGAGTTTGCAACGGTCGTCTTTGCACTCAAAATATGGAGGCACTATCTATATGGCGTCAAGTGCGAGATCTACATGAGCCACCAGAGCCTCCAAGTATATCTTTACACAAAAGGAGCTCAACATAAGGCATAAAAGATGGCTAGAACTGGTAAAGGATTATGACTATGAAATCCTATATCACCCAAGAAAAGCTAATAAGGTGGCCGATGCATTGAGTAGAAAGCATACCTCGTCATTCATGGCTATTCGTGCCCTACCAGAAGCACTGGAAAAGGAGCTACACAGCAGCGAGATCGAGCTTTTGACGGGGAGGTTGTCCAAAATGACCCTCCAATCCACGCTACTGGAGGAGATTAAAGCCAGTTAAGACCTTGATTCGACCCTAATTAAGCTTAAAAAGGAGGCAACAGAGGGCCAGGGTTCAGAGTTTCAAGTTTATAAGGATGGCATGCTCTATTTCAGAGATAGAGTATGCGTTCTAAGGGAGGAAGAACTCAGGAAAAGGATCCTTTTGGAAGCCCATGACACACTATACTCGGCACATCCAGGGGTGAATAAGATGTACTAGTCGGGAATGAAAAATGATGTTGCCAAATTCGTTGCAAAGTGCCTCACCTACCAGAAAATCAAAGTAGAACATCAGCGACCAGGAGGAGAACTGCAGAAAATTAAGCTGTCCGAGTAGAAATAGGAGTAGATCATAATGGATTTCATGGTTGGATTAGCCAGGACATCAAGCAGAAACGATGTAATATGGGTAATAATGGACCAATTGACGAAATCGGCTCGATTCTTAGCCATGAAGCTGAGCTATTTATAGAGAAACTGGTAGAAATGTACGTGGCTCAAATAGTAAGGCTACACGGTGTAACGAAATGGATCATCTCATATCGCGATGGACACTTCACTTTAAGGTTTTGGCAAAGCATTCAAGCTTCGATAGGAATCAAGTTGAAGTTCAGCACAGCCTTCCATTCTCAAACTGATGGCTGGTCCGAGATAACCATTCAGACGTTAGAGGATATGTCGAGAGCATGTGCCTTAGATTTCAAAGGGAACTGGGATCAGAACCTGCCATTGATAGAGTTCTTGTACAATAATAGCTACCATTCCTTGATTAGAATGGCACCATATGAGGCACTCTACAGAAGGAAATGCAGATCTCTGGTGCATTGGCATGAAACTGGAGAGAAACAGCTCACTAGCACTGACTTCGTCAAGAGCACAACAGAAGATGTGAAGCTTATACGAGAGAGATTGGATATAGCTCATAGCCGCTAGAAGAGTTATGAGGATAAATGACGAAGGCTTCTTGAATTTCAAGAAGGAGATTCAGTTTTTCTTAAGGTGGCACCCATGAAAGGGGTGATGCACTTTGGGAAGAAAGGAAAGCTCAGTCCTAGATATATAGGACCCTTCGAGATCCTTGAAAGAGTTAGGAAGGTAGCTTACAGGTTGGCGCTCCCTCCCGAATTGGCTTCCCTACATAATGTTTTTCACGTCTCCATGCTGAAGAAATACGTGCCATACATTTCCCACATCTTAAGCTAAGAGCCAGTTGAAGTACACACCGATCTGACCTACGAAGAAAAACCCATGCAGATTTTAGCCAGGGAAGATAAAGTTCTTAAGAATAAAGTGATTCCATTGGTAAAAGTATTATGGTGGAACCATAACCTCAAAGAAGTTACATGGGAACGGGAAGAGGATATGAGAAGAGACTTCCCAAATTTATTCTAATTTTCGAGGACGAAAATTTTGTAAGGGGGGTAGGTTGTAAGGACCGCCCTATTCTTGTAACTTGAATTTCAATTAATGAGAAATTGAGGGATAATTTGATGTATTTTAGTGCAAATTTGAAGAATACAGGCATATATACAGCTGTGTAAGTGGCTGTGTTCTGTTTAGATTGTGCACGTGTATGAGGCCGTGTGAGTAAACATGGCTGTGTAGGTGAACACGGTCAGGTATACGGTCATGTAAGTGACCGTGTACTGATCAGGTTGTTAAAATGTTAAAGGCCATGTAGGTATACATGGCCATGTAGTGTGACACGACCAGGTACACGGCCGTGTAGGAGGCCATGTACCAATCGATAAAATGAACTTGTTTCAAGACACGGCCGTGTTGAGCAAGCTCAACTGGTACACGCTTATGTAGGAGGCTGTGTAGGAGGCCATGTATAGAGTAGAGAGCCACTGGAACGATTTTCGTGATTTATGAAGCTTAATTAGTATGTAATAAGTGATTAAGTTGAAAAATATAGTATAATTTCCAATTAAATAGATTAAATAGGTACGGTACTGTTTAAGTACTATTCATGTAGTAAAAGGGGTGACTGAAAGTGAACCCGGTCCACCCTATTATGTGTATGAATCTATGAGACACGCAGTGTTAGGAAACTAGTTCGGACGACCATTCCTTGACACAAGACTGGTGAACAGATCACCTAAACGCTCGGACTGAACCTCTGAGCACAATAGCGATAGAAACCATAGCAGGGTTTAATACCGAGAAAATGGTCCAGATGACCTCTTCTCATCTAGAAACTGACAAAATCAGAGTCAGAACGCTCAGACTAGTCAGTTAGAACAGAAAGCAGTGAATAGGAAATAGTGAAAAACACCATGTCAAGTTACTGGCCAAGACAGCCTTAATTTAACTTAAAATGGATATATTCATAGTTAGCAGGCCCAATTTGATTAATTGGGCACAAACCGTGAATTTTTGTCTGAGAGATACACAGTATCGGAAAGAGGATCAAGACAACTTTTACTTGTCCCGAAACTGATATATTTAGACTCAGGACGCCCAAATTAGTCAATCGGGCACCTGGCATGTTTTTTGAGATAGGATCACACAAATCTCAAAAACTGATCCAGATGACCTCGGATGGATATAAGACTGATAAAATTGAAATCAGCACATTCAAATTAGTTAAGAAAAACTATGTCTGAAATTTCACCGGGGAACACCTCGGTTTACGTGCGAAAGGACAACATAATGTAGACACAACAATAGTATAGGAAATAAATAGTAAATTGGTGTAGAATGGGCTCATAGACAGTATAAACCATCTAGAAATCATCAGTATAAAAATCAGATTCAGAAAATCTGATTTCCGGATGAAAATTAGAACACTGCCGAAAAAGGATCGAAAACCATAGAAGAAAACTGGACTGCGAAGAGAGCAACACAGATGAATTTTTGTTTTGCCCAAAACCGTGTTCTCTAGCTGGAAAACTAGCTAGTTTTCAGTTGCTAAAAACCCTAAAAAGCAAGCAATAAAATATTCGGTTAGTTTATGATACATTGTATAAACAATGCTAAATTTTACATCAATTTCCATCACTTCCAATCAACAAATTTTTTTTATCTTTTCTCCTTTAAATTGCAGCAGCACATTCGGTGGGAATGGCTGAAGTGGGACAGAAATTTGTCCCCAAATTTGCCTAAAGTTAGCTTGATTAATTAAGCTTAAGTTGGTTAAGCTTGCTTAGAGTTTTCCTATAAAAAGGGTGACCATACCTTAGCTTGTGTTTTCTTTTTTCTTTTTACACCCCAAAACCCGACTCATTTCCTCTCTCTTTTCCTCTTGCTATTGCCCAATATTCCACACCCATAAGCCACCATTTTGTAAGCCATAAAGCATACCAAAAATTTACCAAAAGCCAACCTCTTCAAGCTTGTGCTAGGTGACTTCAAATCCAAGTCATTCTAAGTCTTTCAAGGGTAAGATTTTGAAACCAATCTTTGTGGTTTGTAGATGTTGATTTGGTTTGATACTAAGATAAATTATTTTGGTGTTTTACTAGCACAAAACTGACCCTTATTCCCTTGGTTTTCCATGGCCATTTTGGTCATCAAGCCATACTTCAAAATCGTGCTTGGTTCCAAACACAAAGTTAATAACCGAAAACCCTACTCTTGGTGTTTTAGTGATTTTAAGATTTTGATCAAGGCCATTTATGTGTATTTGTTTATGCAAATGGTTTGTAATACATTTATTTTAAGCCCTTAAGTTTCCATTTTTAATTTTATGTGGTTGTGGTTGTGTTTACATTATTTTTACGAATGGTTATGTGTAAATGAGGACATAAACATTTTTAGTGATTGAACACAATCTGTCCTCAAGGAAAAGTCATGGATTTTGGCTATTTTGATCCCCTTAGGATCTGATTTTGGGATTTGGTAAAACACGATGTTTTAAGGAAATTTTGTTATGGTCGTTTTTACTTCAATATTCTTTAGCCAAAAATAACAATACGATAGGTTTTTCAAGTGGTTTTCACTCGGTGCCTAAAACTGGGACAAAACTCGAACCCAGAAATTAGTCTTGGATTTTATTTAAAATAGACCACTTAAAGTCCGAACTGGACTTTGAGCTCAACATGAAAATTGTAGATCTCATCGAGATCTTGAGAATGACCTATGCATGTTTTGAAAATTTGACCGTTTCGAGCCTTAAACAGAGCCGTTTTCAAAATAACACAAAATTGGAATTTTTGTAAAAACTGGGCACATAGGCCATGGGTTTAGTAAGATTAGGGCTGGTTAGAGTTAGAATTGAGCTCCGAGGTAAACATGAGATTTGTTCGTCTCGTCTAGGATGAAAACTTTCATGTTTGCTAAATTTACAAACAAAGTTGTTTCGATTAAGTTTCAAAATAGTTTTCAAAAGTAGTCCAAAAACCACCTTTAAAATGCAACCTCAAAAATGTATTTTAACACTTTAAAATATAAACATGGTTTTCACAAAAACGTCCCCCACCTTCTAATGGGGTGATAAGGGGACGGGTTCTAAATACGTAATTTTTTTCAAGAATTTTATAAGTTAACCAAAACGATTTTCTTAAATAAACAAAATAGTATGTGTAGTCCGATAAGCTACCACACCAAACAAGCCGTAGTAGCCCGATAGGCTACTACACCATACAAGCCATAGTAGCCCAATGGGCCACTATACCAAATAACAAATAGTAGCCCAGTAGACTACCACACCCAAACAGGTAAAGTAACCCGATCGGTTACTACACCAAGTTTACGTATAGTAACCCGGTAGGCTACCTAATTACCAATACAGGAGGTAACCGGTCAGTTGAATGGTCGGTAATTAGTTAAGGACCGTATTCTAAACAACACTGTGAGGAACGATAATTAATCTGTTAAGAAGATAGTTAATCAAACAATGATAGGAGTTAAATGCCTCATCCTCAAAGTAGGCCAATATGGTACAGAAGGGCCTAGGTACCACATAGAAACACAAGTAATAGTCACTAACAATATTGGTGACTCAGCGAAGATGCTGATAAGATACGTTATTGATGACAGGTGGTAACCTATGAGCTGATAGAGGCGTGAGTACGAGTATGCATTTGCTTGCAATTAAGTAAGTACAACTCTGCCTATAGCATGAATAAAATGAAGTTAAAACGATGTTTTTACAGTATGTTAAAATATGTATGCCATGCACACAATGATGTACAGTATATTTAAGAGCATATAGTTTCACAATCATGTAGATTGATGAAAGATCATGTTAGATGCCATACGTCCCTACCGCATAGGATTAGGGACAGCTTAGAGAAGCACGTGGCTAGAAAAGATAAACAAGATGGAAATTTATAGGCATGTCGTACTGGCCTTTTCAGTCGAAAGGGTTTTTAAGATAAGCTAAAGTAGAAAGTTGAGCATCCGTTGATGGCTCTTTAGCTTTTTTAACCACAGGCGTTATCGATGGTCTGTGCACACACGGTACTGACACATGGGCCCTAAATAGACAAGAAGAAAAAGAAAAGAGAAGCTTGAAGCATAAATGAACATAACCGGATCATGCATTAGTTATAGTTCACTATGCTTATAGTTATAGTTAGATGCATTTCAGTACATGATGTATTCTGTTATACATAATGTATGTAAAGTTTTATATTCAATGATATGTTATGTGATGATACGTGATCTGTTGCATGGTATATGATGTGCTTATGTGATTTTAAGTATGTATTATGTTTAAACATGTTTTGCGGTTAACATATTGTACTTACTGGGTGTAAAGCTCACAGAGTGTGTTCATGCTGTAGGTAAGCATCCTATGGCTTAATCATCTATGAACGATGACGGCGGCGGAGGCGAATATGAGGGGAGGTTGTGGACACACTACGAGTATTCTTCCGCATAATCTGAGTAAACAGTATTTGTGAATAGTAATCATTAAATAGTATTTTTGAATAGTGATGGTTAAACAGTATTTTTTTGAATAGTAACCGTTAAGCGGTATTTTTGAATAGTAACCGATAAATAGTATTTTTGAATAGTAACTATTAAATAGTATTTATGTATAGTAACTGGTAAACAGTATTTTTTGAATAGTAACCGTTAAGTAGTATTTTTGAATAGTAGCCATTAATAGTACCCCTACATGAATAGTAAATATGTACGTAGTAAAAAAAAATATCCCTAAAATTTATGGTATCTAGTTAAGTAACTTTAAGTATCAATTGCAAGAAAGTATAAGTATTATTTAAAATAAGTAGTTTTCAGTGATGGTCCAGGCCACTGAGGGCACAGGGCGTCACACTAAGGACTATAAATTTAGACTACTTACTTTAGAATATTGTCTTATTGCATATAAAAGGCCATTGTATGCAACAATCTAATAGTTTAACAACAAGTAGTTAATGAGTCATATTTACTTACATTTGCTTTAATATGTAAATAGGATGAGGACATATAGCAATGTAATCAATAACCTATAATATATTATTAATCAGTTCAAAAATAAATGAAATAAAATAAAAATATCTTTCCCTTTTAGGGCATTCCTAACAATCTTCCACTTGCCCTACGCTAGTAAATTTGCCATGTTCCATATCCCTATTACCTCTACGTTCTTTTCAAAGCTTCTAGCTACCAAATTCATAGGAAATGGATCAAAAATATTGTCATTGAATGTAATCTTACACATATCTACTAGTCCATCATCAATGTGTTCTCTAATTATATGGTATCTCCAATCGATATGCTTAGTCCTCTTGCGGTGTCTGGATTCTCTTGTGTAGGCAATAGCCACGTTGTGATCATAATGAAGTGTGATAGGCTTGTCAACATCCGTAATGACCTCAAAATTTCTAAAAAACTTACAGAGCTAAATTGCTCTTTAGATGATTCAGTAGTAGTCACATAATCTACCTCCATCATAGAGTTTGAAGTGTAATCCTATTTCATGCTCCTCCACACAATGGCAGTTTCTTCAAGTATAAACATTGATCTTAAAGTTGATTTCCTCAAATCCCTATAAGTTTGGAAATCTGAATCTGTGTATGTTAAGTCTCCTCCATAATATACCATCATATAATCCTTCGTTTTCTTAGGATACTGGAGTATTTGCTGCACTGCTTGCCAATGCTTGGTTTCAGGATTCGCTTGAAATCGACTCACCATACTTATCACAAAATAAACATCTGTTTGAATGTAAAGTATAGCGTATATAAGACTACCTATAATGGATGTGTAAAGGACCTTACTTATATACTCTTTTTCTTCTGATGTTTAGGGGCAGTCGTCCAATAAAAGAGTTGGACTAGCAATAGAAGGTTGAGAACCTTTCTTTATTTCTTGCATTGCAAACTTCTCAATTATTTTATGTATGTATAAAGCCAGGGTTAATGCTATCATTTTGTTCTTTCGATCTCTAAAGAGACAAATGTCTAGAACATAATTAGCTTCTCCCAAGTCTTTTATATGAAACTGTTGGGATAACCAAAGTTTGACTAATAATAAGTTCCCTACATCATTCCCAATGAGTAGTATATCATTGACATAGAGTACTAGAAAGACCACCTTTCCATCCTTTATATGTTTATAAACACAAGGTTTATCAATGTTCTGCTTAAAACCAAATTTTTTAATTGCTTGATCAAATCTTTAGTTCCATGAACAGGATGTATGCTTTAATCCATAAATGGATCTAAGTGACTTGCAAATTTTGCTTTCTTGGCCTTTTTCCACGAACCTATTTGGTTGTACTATATAGATACTTTCGTCAAGATGGCCGTTCAAGAATGCTATCATGACATCTATTTGCCAATCTCTAAATCAAGAGCTGCAGCAAAGGATAGAAGAATATAGATAGACTCCAGCATTGCAACAGGCAAAAAAGTTTCATCGAAATCGACTCTAGCCTTTTGCAAGTACCTTTTTCCTATAAGTCTAGCCTTAAAAATTTCAACTTTCCTTTCTGTATCCCTCTTTCTCTTATTGACTTACTTGTACCTAATGGGTTTGATCCTATTTGGCAAGTCCACAAGTTTCCATACTAAGTTGAATTTCATAGAATCTAATTCATTGTTCACTTCTGGTTTCCAATGTTTAGCATCAACATTGTTTACAGCCTTATAGTAAGTTATAGGGTCATTATCATGCTCATGAGCTTCAGCTTGGTATGCTTTAACATTATATATGATGAAAATTGGTTTCCTTGAAACTCTCCCACTGCATTGAAGCACCCTAAATAGTTGATCACCAGAACTCAGACTTGCATTAAAGACCAAAACTTCGAAAGTAATTCTATCACCCGATAACTCCTCTAGTATCACTTTACTTCAGGCTTAAATTTATTTATGTAACTTTCCTCAAGTAATGTTGCATGGGTGGAAACAATGATATTTTATTCTTTTGGATTATATAATAGACCTCCCTTAATCCCCTTAGGATACCTTACAAACATGCATAGTTCAGAACACGATTCCAACTTCTTCGCATTCCCATCCAATATATGTTCCGAGTAGCATCATATTTTTGTATGTCCAAGGGAAGGCTTCTTGCCACTCCAGAATTCATACGGAGTCTTAGGAATTGATTTACTTAGAACTTGGTTGAAAATATAGTATACCATTTTTGGTGCCTATCCCCAAAAAGATAATGATAGAGTTAAAAAACTCAACATAGATTGTACCATATCCAATAAAGTCCTATTTCTCCTTTTAACTACACCGTTCTATTATGGAGTAATAGGTGCAAAAAATTGTGATAAAATTCTGTTCTCTATTAGATGTCTTAGAAATTCATCAAAAAGGTATTTGTCACTTCGATCAGATCAAAGTGTCTTTATAGATTTACCCAATTGCTTTCCGCTTTAGCATGATACTCTTTGAACTTATCATAAGTTTCACTCTTGTGGTGCATTTGGTACACATATCCATACCTCAAGTAATTATCTATAAAAGAGATATAATTCTCTAACCCTTCTAGTGCCTTAACATTCATGGGGCCACATATGTCGGTATGTATAATTTTTAAGAGTTCTTTAGCCTTAGTACCCTAAGCTCTCAAAGACCTCTTAGTCATCTTACTCTTAAGGCAAGATTCACATTAAGGAAGATGTACTTTCTTTAGAGTTTCCAAAGAACCATCTTTCATCAATCTTTGAATCATATCTTGATTAAATGCCAAAGATATGCCTTATTAGAGTGAGAAAATTTTAACCTTTTAGAGTAATTAATTAATTTAGTGTCCAACAGTGAGTGCATCTTAGTTTTAATTAGATAAAGATTTCTATCCATTAACCCAAAACAGATAAAAGACTTATTTTTGTAAATAACAACTGTTTTATTAAAAGAAACTGAGTAAGAGTAAATCAAACAAGCTATCAATGTAAGGTTCCTTCTAAAATTATGAATATAAAAACAATCTTTCAATAAAATAAACCTAAATTCATCAAAATAAAACTTTCCATTACTTCAGCCAACACCAAACTATCATCTCTAATCTGTAATGAAAGGCTCCTATCATGTAGATTTCTCATTTTCACAAAACCTGTAAAAAAACATAAACATGATTAGTGGCTTTCAAATCAACGACCTAAATGTCTTTTGATTCTTCTACCAAACAAGTTTCTAAGTATAGAAGATCCTTACTTTTCTTGCCCTTGGCAGCTAGGAATTCCTTGCAAGATTTCTTAAAGTGACCTACCTTCTCACAATGGAAGTGCTTTGACTTTTTAGGGTCCTTAGACTTCTTGTTCTTCTTGTTTTTCTTCCTATTCGAGATAGGAGGAATAGAAGAACTTGAAGCCCTTTGCTTCTCCTATTTTAGCTTCTTCTTATTCCTAGAGGACTTAGGAATCTAGTTGGCCTCTCCCTTAGCATAGACCAGAACTCCATCATTGATCATTAACTCATAAGCCTGTAATTGTGTTATAAGCTCGGTTAGTCCTAAATCCCTTGTTGTAAGATTATATATGGCTTTAAACCCCACAAAATCCTTAGACAAAGTCTTGAGTACCATCTCAATCTGGGTGTTGTAGTCCATCTTTGCACTATTGCCATCAACTTAGTAAAGAATACCATAAGCATAAGCATATGATCTTTTATTGGGGTACCTATGTTCTGCCTAGAGTTCATAATGTGATAACCGGAAATTTTCAGATTCTCGGAGAGAATTAAAATTGTATGTATATAATAATTTTAATGTATAAAATATGAAAAAGTTGTATTTTTATACTGTTGAGAATACTATGAAAATGTTCTAACAGTGTTAAAGAGTGTGAGTTCGGAGATGGAAAATCTTCTTGAACAGAATCAGGTGAGACGGCTCGAAAACGCAACCAAAAACCCTGGAGAGTGCACCGAAGTGCACTAAAAGATGAAATTTTACGGTAATGAATTTTGGTCAAACAGAAGCAAAATGAGGCAAACCGATCGTACTGGAGGCACCAGAAACCCGCCTACGCGATTTCAGTAAATTTCCGTTTGGTTTGACTTTTGGTCAAACTTTGACCACAAATTAATTCATAAATTAATTAGATGATGTCACCTATGACATCATAAATGTGATGTAATAAATGAGAAATAAAAGCTTGTTAGATGAGTTAGTTGGCATTAATGGCTAGGATTAAAGGCATCTTTGATCAATGGCTAAGATTAAGCCAAAATGGCTTGAAAAAAAATTTAAGGAAAATGCTAAAAAGGGGTTCAACCAAAAAGGAGAAAAATTAGCCAAATTTAATTTGATCCCAAAAATCTTGCTAAAAAGTCCCAAGACAATTCATAAATTGTTGGGAAATTTTGCAAAAAGACCCTTCACCTTTTGCCTATAAATAGGTGGTTAGAATTCATGTGGAAAAAATTGGAAAAACTATCCAAACTCTTGCTCTCCCAAAACCATGCACTCTCCTCCCCTTTAAGCCAAAAATTTGACAACTTTTTTCACAAAATCAACCTTCAATCCTAGTCCAAGTTGCAAGGATTCGAATTGACAAGGTAAGTCGCTAGTTTGAAGCATTTTTCATTAGTTTTCTTTGCAAAAACCGTGGCTTGATTGGTGTTGAAAGAGGTTGAAAAGTTTGATAATTTGTTGAGTGGTTATGTTGGTTTGGTATTATGTTGATTTAAGCATGTTTTAGAACCATGAAACAAGCAAAAATTGTGCATGTTTCTTTGTGAAATCCGTGGCCTATGTGTGATGAAAATGAGAAATTTTTTGTGATTAAAAATAATAAGGAAATGTGTAATAAGAACCCCAGGAATGAGAAAAATTTTCCTATGGCTTTAGAGTATGAAAATCATGGCATATACTAGGTTTAAAAGAGAATTTTCTTAGGGTTTTAATGATTGAAATGTATATTAGAAACCTTAAGAATGGAATGTGGAAATTGAATATTGTAAAAAAAAATATTTGGTAGTGAATACCAAATGAAAACCGTGGGTTATGATGAGGAAAATGAAGAATATTGTGTTGTAATCTGAATGATGGTTTATGTGGAAAATTTTTACCTAAAGTTTGGTAACTTTACGTAGAATACGCCTTTGGTATAGTACGTGACAGGTACCAAGGTTCCGAGGTGTACCTAACGCAGGAGAAGCCTAAAAATATAAGCTGAAATGCTGTCAAAATTTCTAAAACGGCATAAGGGCATTTCCGGAAACGAGGGATAAACGTTTAGACTCAAAAATAAAACCGAGACCCTTAGGTATGTTAGAACCGATAATGGAAAATTAAACCCAAAAAGGAATAGTAAAACAATCCTTCAGTGTCTAAAATACCGAGAATGGGAAAAATTGACATTAGGGGTATTTTAAGAAACGAGGGGGAAAATTATGAACGGGATAGAAAACCCAAGCCTGGGATTAAAAACATTTCAGGAGTAGTGAAATACCCATTTAAGACTCTGAAATGCTAGAAAAACAAAAAACGACCCTAGGTGTTGGATGAATAGTAATCGATGGTCAGATGAGGAATAGTTATCGATTTTGCAGCAAGTAATGCTGTAAAAATATACCGAAGCCTGGAAAATATTATTTTATGATAATTCGGCTTATAAAATCCCAGAAAAATGATAAAACAGAATTGTTACAGTCTCGAGACCCATCAGGGTCAAAATGGTCATTTTGACTAAAAATTTCTGAAAGGCACGGAGAGGACCGTAAAGGATCTAAAACACTTTAAATAAGATTCTAGAGGCCATAATTAAGATTTTAAATTTAAAAATCAGAAAAATTATAAGTGCACGGGTGTGTATACTTAAACACAAGCGTGTACATTTAAACACGGGCATGTATAATGAAACACGACCATGTAGTGTAAACCCGAGAGATACACGGGCTTGAACACGGGCGTGTTGCAAGCCATGTACCATAAAAAGAAATAAAATGTGTCATAAAATTTATAACAAAATGAATATATCCAATGTGATAATTGATGATGGGTATTAACAGACAATACTCTGTCTGTAAGGACCCAAACTAGAGACAAAACTGCAGAAGACTTTCGGGAGTGGACGTTATCACAGTTATGGTAAGTTTAAGTATTTTCATGTCCACAACATGAAATACTGTGATATTTAAATATGTAATAATTTTACATTAGCTGTTAAGTCCTACAGGCACTAGGTTGTAGATAAACTAACACACCCCGAGAAATGATAAAATGAGATGTGTATTGTGGGTACACTATGAAAGGAGTGTGACTAAATTTAAGACACACCCTTAATAGTAAGAATGTGTAAGACCTACGGGCAACAACTGTTCCTGACTTTGAGGTGATGTTTAATGCCACCTGGTCGGAACTGTAATTCAAAGACGGTAATGAAACCATATTTGGCATACCGACCTCCAATAATAAGGTGGAGGTTTAAAGGTCCTTCGGGGATACCAGAACCGCTTCGAGCGATGATGGACTGGGGAGGATTAGCCATCAGGGTCGCTCCTAAGGCCCCTTACAGTCAGTACGCATAAGAAAACGGTACAAGGTCAAAATGAGCTCAACACCAGAGCTAAATAAAGATAATGACCGAAAAATGTTATGAAAGCCATAATTAAGCATAATTGAGCATAACCGACACTAACACTAAGTGTAGTAGACTCGGTTAGGGTGACATAAATAGTAATCGATTAGAGTCAAAGTTATTATTCATCTATTAAAAGTCAAGATTACTATTTATGGTGAATAGTACTATTCATGTAAGTACTATTCATACATGAATAGTACTATTCATAGGAAATTGTATTTTTGATATTTTTGAATCTATATGATTCATAGAATGTACATTTAAACTTACTGAGATTGTTAGCTTACCGGTTTGTTCATGTTGCAGGTAAGAAACCTGTCCAGTAGACTACCTAGATAGTAGTAGGATACGCGGTATCAATAGGATAGGGAATCCACTGTGGATTTTGGTCCTGCTACCAGTCTTCCGCTGAGCGTCAAAATAGTGAATTGAGGAGAATGTATTTTCGAAAAACAAAGTTAAAGAAAATGTATCTTTGTAAATGATGTTGTATTGTACAATAGACACTAAAGTTTAGTTTTAAATTTTTATATGGCTTTCATATATAGCTTTCATGTGAGGAAAGTGTTTTAGAAAAAAAATATATGGGCAAAAAATTTGGGCCCTGAAAATGAGAGACTGAAAGTAATAATGTTTTTTAAACGATGACCTGACGAGGTGCACAAGTCGTCTCAGTCGACGACGGAGTTGGATCACGACAGTTTCGCATGGCCGAGGTCGGGTGCGTCACACATAATACATATGATAGCAGATTTTTGAGCTAACTTTTGTTGGCCTCTAAACATATGCTCCAAGTTATCTATGATCTCCCTAATAGATTGACAGGTTTCATGTTACTCTTGTAAAGCGCTTGTCATGCTAGCAAGAATATAACATCTAACTACCTCATTGGATTATTTCTAACAAGTATAGAAGATAGGGACCTCTTCAAGTGGTGCATCAGGGTGTGGCCTTAGTGGGCATAGTTCATCAAATACTAACTTGTGTCTTTCGTAGCTGAGAACTATTAGCAAGTTTCCTTTCTATTCTTTGTAATTTTGGCCATTTAATTTGTTTTCAGTGAGTGTTGAAATCAGTGGTGTCGCTGATATTTTGAACTGAAATAAAATATAAAAGAACATCACAATAAAGCCCAAGTAAGTATAAAAGGTTTTTAGCTAATAAAACATATGCGTATGTTCTTACATAAAACTTAGAAAAACATGTAGCATTACAACAGTAGAAGATTGAGTGTCAAATGCTCTCGTAAAATAGTGCTTCAATAGTTGCCCATAGACCTTGAATGTTTTATTGTTTTTGTGATGACAAATTTCAATGGCACCAAAAGGTGACACACTTACAACCGTGTATGGCCTTGTCCACCGAGATTTTAGCTTTCCAAGAAAAAGACAAAACTGGCTATTATATAAAAGAACTTGTTGTCTTGGAACAAATTCCTTTTTGGAAATTTTTCTGTCATGCCATTTCTTTATTCTTTCTTTATACTATCTTGAATACTCATATGCCAATAATCGGAATTCTTTTAGCTCATCCACTTGTAATAAACATTTCTCACCAACATCTTTCAAATCAAAATTCAAAAACTTAGCAGCCAAATATGCTCTATGCTCAAGTTCTACTGGAAGATGACATGATTTTCCAATAAGTAGCTTATAAGGTGACATTCCTATCGAAGTCTTAAAAGCTGTTCTATAAGCCCACAAAGCATCATCTAACTTAAGCGACCAATCTTTCCTAGAAATATTCAGAGTCTTTTCCAAAATTATCTTTAGTTTTCTATTTGACACCTCTACTTTGCCACTTGTTTATGCATGATATAAGGTTCTGATTTTGTAAGTTACATACTTTCCTAGTAAGGATTGAAATTGACAGTTGTCAAAATTTTTTCCCCAACAAATGATAACTCTAGGAGTCTGAAATTGAGTAAAAGTTTTTTTCTTTAGAAACTACACAACTACCTTGGCATCATTTGTGCATGTTGCAATGGCTTCTACCTACTTAGAAATATAGTCAACAGGAACTAGAACATGTTCATTAGAAAAAGATGGAGGATAAGGCCCCATGAAATCAATACCTCAAACATCAAATATTTTACACACAAGAATATTATTTAAGGGCATTTCATTCTGTCTTGAGATGTTACTAGTTAACTACCACCAATCACATAAAGCAACATATGCATGGGCATTCTTGAAAAGTGTTGGACAAAAGAAATCAAATTGTAGCACCTTGGTTGCTGTTCAATTTGCTTTGAAGTGTCCTCCGGCTTCCCTATCATGGCAATGATGTAAAATGTTGCTAAATCCTTCCTCCAGCACATATCTGTGAATTACTTGGTTTGAACAAATTTTGTGAAAATATGGATTCTACCAGAAGTAATGCTTTACATCTGACAAAAACTTTTTCTTTTGTTGATATGTAAAATGTCTCGAGATCCACATTCTTACAATATAATTTGCAAAATCAGCAAACTAAGGAAATTTAGCAACTTTCAAAGTAGGAGAAAAAGAGGAGATAGAAAATAATTTCTCATCTAGAAGTTCTTTATTAATGTCAATATCATCCTCAATTGGTCTCTCAAGCCACGAGAGATGGTCAGCCACTAGATTATATATCCCCTTCTTGTCTTTGATTTCTAAATCAAACTCTTGAAGGATTACAGTCCATCTACGTAGTCTTGGCTTGACATCTTTCTTTGCTAAAAGATACTATAAAGCTGCATGGTCAGTGTAAACAATAACTTTTGATCCATTAAGATAAGACTGAAATTTATCAAATCCAAATACAACAGCTAGAAGTTCTTTTTCAGTTGAGGCATAATTCACCTGAGGTTTGATAAGAGTGCAGCTAGCATAGTAGATTATCTAGAAAACTTTATCTTTTCTTTGACCAAGAACTACACCAATTGCAGCATCACTAGCATCATACATCATCTTAAATGGAAGACTCTAATCTGGTGGTACTACAATAGGTGTAGTTACAAACTTCTCTTTCAACATATGAAATGCCTATAAACAATCATCAGAAAAAGCAAATTTACCATATTTTAAAAGGAGATTAAAGAGAGGTTTTCAATCTTTAGAAAAATCCTTAATGAATCTCCTATAAAACCTTGCATGACCAAGGAAGCTTTGACTGAAGTGAGTGGCGGCAATTTCTCAATCACATCCACCTTTGCTTTGTCAACTTCAATTCCTTTGGAAGAAATCTTATGACCTAGAATTGTCCCCTCTTAAACCATAAAGTGGCTTTTTTCCTAATTTAGCACAAGGTTCATTTTTTCACATCGCTACAAAACCAGAGACAAATTATGAAGACAATCTTCAAAGGTTAGACTGAATAATGTAAAGTCATCCATAAAAATTTCTAAAAACTTTTCAACTATATAAGGAAAAAATTGCCATCATGCAATGTTGGAATGTTATAGGTGCATTGTAAAGACCAAAAGGCATCCTCATGTAAGCAAATGTGCCATAAGGACATGTAAATGTTATCTTTTCTTGGTCCTTGAGGGCAATCGGAATTTGATTGTACCTGAACATCCATTAAGGAACCAATAATATTTATGAAATGCCAATCTTTCCAACATTTGATCAATAAAAGGCAAAGGAAAGTGATCTTTTATGATGGTATCATTTAACTTTCCATAATCTATACAAACATGCTAACTTATAACAGTTCTAGTGGGAATCAATTCATTGCTTTCATTTTTCACAATAGTTACGTTGCCTTTCTTTTTTACTAGGTGACTAGGGCTAATCCATGCACTATTAAATGTAGGATAGATAATACCTACATCCAGCAACTTGATATTTCTTTCTTAACAACCTCTTGCATTGCCGGATTCAAGCATGTATGTGGCTGGACCGTATGTTTAAAGTTTTCTTCCATCAAAATTTTGTGTATGCATATAGAAGGACTAATCCCCTTGATGTCTTCTATGGTCCATGCTAAAGCTCTCTTATGATTCCTTAGAACTTCTAACAATCCTTCCTCTATCTCACCTGTCAAAGAAGAAGAAATTATAATAGGAAAAGAATCTTTCTCTAAATGAGCATATTTAAGATGAGAAGGAACAGTTTTGAATTCAATTGTTGAAGTTTCATCCTTCGTAGTATGGTTAAAGTGCCCTTGGCTAACTACCTCTTGTTTGGCATCCTTTTTGCCCACGGCGGTCTCTTTTTCCAATTGCTCAGCCTCCTCTTGAATAATGGGATCTTCATTGATTATGGTTCCTGACTCCATAATGCATCTTTTTAATGAGTCCCCCCTCAAAACCTTATCTTGAAACTCCTTAACAAAGTTATCAGTCATATCAATTTGAAAACAAGAAGATTAAGAAGCATCAGAAGGATATCTCATAATTTTGCACATATCAAAAACCACTTGTTCATCATTCACTCTCAATATAAGTTGTCCTTGTTGCACCTTAGTTGGGGCTCTCTGTCTATGTAAAGACAAGATTTTGTTTGATTCAAATTCAAATAAGATAATATTTTAAACTTCAAATATTTATTTAAGACAAGATTTTCAAAATTCAAATTGATCTCAAATTCAAATACAATTAATTTAAATTTCAAATTCAAATACAATTAATTTAAATTTCAAATCTTATTTTTCAAAATAAATATTGATTAAATATTTATTTCATCTATTAAATAATAAAAAATTACAATTTTACCCCAGTCTAATATGTCACCACCAAGCAATGTATCTATATCTCTACTTTGGAGTCAATGCTTGGGACAGTCAATACAAATGGTCCCCCAGATTGGCCTTAGATAACATAACAGTCTTAACATGAGTTAGATACTCACTCTAACCCTATAAACTACGGACTATAGATTTAGACCACTTACTCTAGAACATTGTCTTTTCGCATACATAAGATCATTGAATGCAGCATTCTAGTAGTTTAACACAAGCAGTCAATAAGCCATATTTGCTTACATTTACTTTAACATGTAAATAATTTGAGGACTTTTAGTAATATAATGAATAACCTCTAAAATATTTTATTAATCAGTTTAAAATAAATGGAATAAATTGAAAATGTCTTTCCCACTTAGCGTACACCTAACATCCCCACTTTCATCAACCCTCAGTGATGAATTTATAATACTTCTACAATATAAAAGAGTTTGGGAAAGTTTCTAAAATTTCTTTTGGGTAAATTCACTCCAAGATCGGGAAAAATCAAGTTCTAGGTCGCGGTTGAGTTTGACCGATAATTTATGATGAATTTTTCTCTATGATTCGAGGTTATTTGGGAAAATGGTAAACATAAGAACTGTAGCCCTATTTTGTACCTTTACGAAGCCATAAAAATCACATCATTTGCACCTCTATAGTGAAAGTTATACCAAAATTACTGAGACAAGCTTTGATAGAGAAACTTCCTAAAAACGGCACTTTGAAAATTTCCTTTGTTGAAAATTTATGCTCTTTTCAAAGATGGCTAAATATCCTTATTTTTTTTGGGACAACAAGAATTCTAATCATGTGCTTGAGTCCATTATCTCTTCATTAGCTTGGCCCAACTCTTATGCTTGATGGACTTATTTAGATAAACCCTCTTTATTGTCGTTTTGTCCTTGCAAAGAATAATTTAAATGTTAATTAGTTAATTTACACTAAATTGTGAAAATTAATCTATAAATCCTATAAAAATATGAGGTAATAGATAAGCATAGATAGGATATATCAAACACCCTCTGCCATAAGGTTGAGGGGCAAGCTCCCTTAGCATGCGGCCTAGCTAGGCCCTCGACCTGCTATAAGTGTATCTAATTCCTTGGCCCCATCACCTGCATCATTACTCAATAAATCTTATAAAATCACATAAAATGAATACTAATTCATGTGACCTTACATCAAATAGATTAAAACTCAAGCTAGAAATTGCTCAAACTTGAGCTAGAAAATTAGGGGTGTTACAAGTAACATTGGAGAGATAATATAGGCCATTCTTTGGACCATTTGAGCTGTTATTGCCAACCTATTAGAACTTATCCCTCATTGTCCCTTTTGAGCCTTGAAACCATTTCCTTCTTCACCCACATTAGTATAACCTAACCAAAAAAGGAATTCACCAAAAACTTGACCTATCTCTTTTGGTACGAAATGCATTCCTCACTTGTTCGTGCACATTTTGGTGAAATATGATTTTGGGTTTGAATTTTGGAGTATTCTTTGATGGTTTGGTACTTTTATTTATGTTTTGTTACTTAGATACTAATATATATATGTATAAAGAAAGAGCTACTCCTTAAAAAAAAGTTGCTAGTTATGTTTGTTTGTGGTTTTCTTTTGTTGGAATAAGTGGGTGTTGATTGACTAGATGCAAAGTTGGAGATATTTTCGAATTTCCATTGAATTTTTGTCAGGTCCATAGGGTATACGGAATGCCTGGGATGATTCGAGTTGAAAAAGGTTCTTCTCATCTACCCATTAACTTAGCCATACATTACAAGCCTTACAAAGTCCTACTGATCTCCAGTGTTATATTAACCTATATTATTAAAGTGCAACACTAAATTAGGCCTATGGTAGTTCTTAATTTCAACATCTAAAGATAGGCCATGAGCCTCCTAAGTGCGTAAATCAATTCGATGTTTAATTGGTAGGGTGGTTTTAGTCCTTGTAGACACACATGAGAGTCTTGAGTGGAGTTATACTTGTATTGAGTATAAAAATTCTCGATAACCACAATGATTGGTATTCTCTTCAAACTTAAGACATTTGTAGATTTTGAGACAAAATTCATGGTTGTCAATTTGATGCTTAAAATCATACTTTGTATTGATGTTTATTTGTTAGACTTTGCTTGTTTTTCTTTGCTTTTGTTTTTTGTCTTTGCTGAAGTACTAGCAAAACTCTAAGTTTTATTTGATAAATTAATTCTATCAAATTATCTCCTTAGTTATTTTGTTGGTTTTAAGTATTTTATTAGTGTTTAATTGCGTTTTACTTTATTTTTTGTAGGATTAATACAAAGGGTAAAAGAAGGATTAAAGAGCATACATTGAAGATTAGAGAAGCCTAGGTGCACCTCAGTGCAAGTCAGGCCCAACCCAATGTACTTTTTAGGCCAAAGGACCAATTTGGTACAGGCTGAGGCATGTCTAGTCACACCTAAACACATTGTCCCTAGTCCATAGAGCTGAAACAAGTGTGCCTTAACACACCCAAGCATGCCTTAGTGCACTCCTACCTTGATTTGCATATTAGGATGCCTGCCTCAGCAAGCCAAAGCGTGGCCCAGCACGCCACCTAAAACCTCAGCCACCCTATGAGTGTGCCTTGACATTAGAAAAGCATGCTCCCGCACCTTTTCAAGCTTGAAACCCTAATTTTAAGGCAAAATGGTAATGCTTTAGAAGGGTATAAAAGGGAAATGAGTTGAAATTGAAAGGGACACTAGGAGAGCCGAATACCCAAACATAAAAGGTTGCAAAATCTTAAGTTTTAGAGGCTCACTTGGAGATTAAAGAGGATTGTAAGGCTAGGTAGCTTGGTTTTTTCAACTAGTTTTCATTGCTCCATCTCTTTATCTTTTTTAGCTCTTAAACTTGTATTTTGGTTGTTGAATTTGTGTTGAACAATGGATTTTATGTTTGGCATGATTTTGGTTATGGATTTGGGAATTTTGATGCCTAGCTAAACTTTTTAAGCTAGGGGGTATGATGTAGCTTGACATTTGACTATGTTTTGATGATTCGAATGCTTGTTAGTTGATTTCCTTATCAGTTTACTTGTGTTTCCCCTTGATTATTGTTTCAATTTAATTACCTATTTAATTGATGATTTTAAATATGTGGAATTTAACTTGGGAGAGTGAATTTCATATTTTGACACTTGGGAAGCACAACCTATAGTCATATTGTGTTTGAGAGGCCATTATACTTGGGTAATCACTAGTAAAGCTTGCCTAATGAATGTTTACTTGAACAATTTAATTGAGATATTGAATTAATTAATTTTACATATTAGTTTGCTTGGCACTCAAGAAAAGGAGTGAAGTTACAATTGAAAGCCGCATATTAATGAATTGAATAAAGTTAACTAACAAATCATTAAATTGGATAAACATAGTCTAGTTGAGTTAAGTCATATCTACTAGCCTTTTAATTATTAACGTTCCTTTCAATCAATTTCTCCAATTTTAAAGTAGTTGTTTAGTTTAATTTTCCTTTTACTTTCAATTACTTAGATAAATTTAGTCATTTTAATTGTGATACTTAGCTATTTTCTAAAATTCAATCCTCTAGGATGATACATGATGTTAGTTACTTTATTACTTATAGGGATTTGTACACTTGTAAGCACACACTTAAACATGCAAAATGATCTCTTTTTCCAAGGTCATGGACCACCGGCTCCTTGCTACATTGTTTTTTTCTTCCCGAGTACTACTTTGACATTTTTAACCATCTTTGACATCATTTTTGCTCATTGAAATTTTAGGATGGTTTCTTTCATCAATATAACCATCATCAATATTACTATTAAAAAACCTTTTTTTGTTTGAGTTATCAATTTTTTTTGGCAAAAATCTTCCATGAAAAAGGTAAACAATTTTCTTGCCACACTTCAATTGGATTGAAGATATTTCCTTCATACAAACGGGACAACCTAGAGAACTCTTCACTAAATAACATGATACGACCATCAATTGACATGATTAACTCAGGGTTAAGATCATTCTTTATATAACCATCGATTAACATGATTAAAATCCATTATATAAGAGAAATTATCAATGATTCATAGCTCATCATGTTCCCATCCTTCATAATCACATTATAATAGTGTACTCATTAAATATCTGGTTACATAAATGGTTCAGATAAAACTATTCAATTCTTAATTATAATGACATGCACTAGTGATATTCAATCAAACATTGTGTACTTTAATTGTTTAATCAATTATATAATTGATTATTTATCACGAATTATTTTAATTATCATTCTTAAATATTATCCTCTAGTATATAATACGTATGTATTATATTTAATGTAAAATAGATTATTATAAAATTTTAATGATATTCATAAAGTATTTAAAATACACACACATAAATATATTGAAAATTCAACTTTATTTATTTAAAAATAAATAATATTAAAAAATATCATATGTTTTTAGGCATAAATCCCAATACATGTTATTGCGTTATTAGTATTATTTCTTTAGGAAAAAAGTGATGGAAACTTGGTCTCATAACAGGGGAAAAAATGGTGATAGAAACATGACGTGAATTGTGAAACATACCAAAAGCTAACAATGAGACACATAAACACTTAAACAAGAATTATCTTATCTTTTATACATACAAACATATATATATATATGTATATCTTATCTTATTTATTAGTCAATCATCCATTTTCCTATCCATTTGCAACTCCTAAATCTAAAAATCAAACTATTCTATCTAGTTTTGGAATCAAAATTGTACAAATCAAGTTTTCAGAAATAATTTAATAAACAAATACAAAAATACCAAATTGCCAACTAACTCAAACAATTCAATCAACGTCTAAAAACATCACCAAACCCGTAAATAAAGAACAACAATAAGGAACAAAAATAAAAAAATAAAAAATAAAAAATAAGATTGATTTACAAATTTTACTTTCGTTTAATATAACAAATGTATTCTAAAAATACCTATTGATAAACTAACTAAAATAAATTTCTAATCAAATTCCAAAAACAAAACCAAAAACCGTAAATCATAAATTTACCTACTGTTGAACTTTCCTAATTTTCTCCGCCATAAATTTGTATGATCAAATGTATATTGGGTAAGTTATTATTTGGAATAAATCCTAGAAAGGAAACATATCATGGATTGAGTAAAAAAGTAAATTTTCTCTCCATCAATTGGTGAGGAATATTCGTTGGCATATGCCGTGTGGAGAGCAGCTATAAAAGCATGCTTAGTTTAGCATGTTAGGGTGAATGCATGTATGTAAAAAATAATACTCATGCATACCATGAGCAGGAAATGTTCCACACGTCCGGTATTATGAGACTTCTATCGATAATCTCTGATCGGTGTCATTCTTGGTGAGTTTGAGCGATGATAAAGGTAAACACTTTTGCTATGCGTTTTCCTTCGTTGGTGTTAGAGCACCATTGGAAGTCTTCATAGCCAATGGCTGAAATGAACGAATATAGAGAGATAGGCTGTCGAATCTTGAATATGTTATTTTTAAATACGTATTTGGTGTGATTTTCGTTCTAATGGTTATGATCATTGTTTGAGCTTGGTTTTTGGATATATGGGATAATATTATACATAGGATTTTCTATATAATTTTTGTGATCGTTTGTTTTAAATTTTGTGATATATAACAGGTCAAACTTTAGATTCCCGTAACATTGACTACTCATATCTTCTTTCATGATGCTTGTTTTGATATTATTTTTTACATTTAAAATCTACTCAAAATTATTCTTCCGACCACATATTATACACATAATTTTGATATGTGTATATCAAAAGTTATTGTTATTTAAAATTTTGGTATGTTTTTACAATTGTATTTTTTTTTTTTTTGTAAAATTAATATGCAAATCTCACTCTCAACAAGTCCCACGCACTGTTGTAGAGGCGACATACGGTGGTGGTTTGTGGAGTGGGATTGTGGGATTCGTAATACGTAGGATTTTCTATATAATTTTTGTGATCGTTTGTTTTAAAATTTGTGATATATAATAGGTCAAACTTTAGATTCCCGTGACATTGACCACTCATATCTTCTTTGATGATACTTGT
Source organism: Antiaris toxicaria (assembly GCA_035233585.1). Classification (NCBI taxonomy): domain Eukaryota; kingdom Viridiplantae; phylum Streptophyta; class Magnoliopsida; order Rosales; family Moraceae; genus Antiaris; species Antiaris toxicaria. Next base: position 20,137,437 of record CP141156.1, read on the forward strand.
TTTGATATTATTTTTTACATTTAGAATTTGCTCAAAATTATCCTTCCAACCATATATTACACACATAATTTTGATATGTGTATATCAAAAGTAATTGCTATTTAAAATGTTGGTACGTTTATACAATTACAATTATATGTTCTTTTTTTTTTTTTGTAAAATTAATATGCAAATCTCACTTTAAACGAGTCTTACGCACTGTTGTAGAGGCGGCATAGGGTGGTGGTTGGCACTACATCCAAACAGCCACGGTGGAGTGAGATTGTGGGATTCGCACAATCAAATTTACAAGCAGGCTAGGCCCAGGCTCTAAATCAGCTCATTAGGCTGCCGAATCCTAAATATGTTATTTTTAAATACGTATTTGGTGTGATTTTCATTCTAATGGTTATGATCATTGTTTGAGCTTGGTTTTTGGATATATGGGATATGATTATACGTAGGATTTTCCATATAATTTTTGTGATCGTTTGTTTTAAATTTTCTGATATATAATAGGTCAAATTTTGGATTCCCGTAATATTGACAACTCATATCTTCTTTCATGATGCTTGTTTTGATATTATTTTTTACATTTATAATCTGCTCAAAATTATTCTTCCGACCATATATTATACACATAATTTTGATATGTGTATATCAAAAGTTATTGTTATTTAAAATTTTGGTACGTTTTTACAATTGTATGTTCTTTTTTTTTTTTTTTTTTTGTAAAATTAATATGCAAATCTCACTCTCAACAAGTCTCATACACTGATGTAGAGGCGACATAGGGTGGTGGCTAGTGGGATTCATAATGCATAGGATTTTCCATATAATTTTTGTGATCGTTTGTTTTAAAATTTGTGATATATAATAAGTCAAACTTTAGATTCGCGTGACATTAACCACTCATATCTTCTTTCATAATGCTTGTTTTGATATTATTTTTTACATTTAGAATTTGCTCAAAATTATCCTTCAAACTATATATTATATACATAATTTTGATATGTGTATATCAAAAGTAATTGCTATTTAAAATGTTGGTACGTTTATACAATTACAATTATATGTTCTCTTTTTTTTTTTTTTTGTAAAATTAATATGCAAATCTCACTCACTGTTGTAGAGTTTATACGGTGGTGGTTGGCACTACATCCAAATGGCCACGGCGCATAATCAAATTTACAAACAGGCTAGGCCCAGGCTCCAAACCAGTTCATTAGGCTGGCAAAGAGGCCCAGTACGTTGTTTAATGCCATGGATGAACCCATGACGTGCGCGCTCGAGGCTTGTGACAACCTTGTCTGCCACTGAGCCATGGTTTCTCTGATGCCTTATTGGAGATTGCAATTTAATTTATTTCAATGTTTTCTCTCTTTGCCCTGATACTCATATATTTTTTTTTATCCATTCTTCCAGAATGAATATATATATATATTTAAATCACTTAAACGCTTATATTATTTATTAGGTTATGAAATGCATATTTATTTTGGTATATATGTATTTCTTGTATGCATTTATTTAATTTGGAAATATTATGAGACATGTGCCACATGTGATATATATGTATATATGCAATTTTTATTTTTAGAAAATTGGTACGTATATATATTTGACGCATTATTTTCTTGTTATGCGTATTTTTGTTTAAGCTATCATTATTTTCCCTATGTTAGCATGCTTGGGATATTTGCAATAAATTATTATTATAATTAGTTTATTTATTTGCAATGCATAGTTTTTTGCATATATTTTTGTGATATATATGGTAGGAACATGCTAAGATTATCACATCTAGTGGGAGTATAATGGTAAAATTTGTTTTCTCCTATATACATTTTGCGCATAATTTAGACTCGATTTTAATAATCAACACTTGCCATAGGAGATGATCATGAGCATAACGATTTTTCGATTTTATGACTTGTGAAGATTGTTGAAATTAGTCTAGAATTTGTGCTGCAAAATGATGTCATGTGTGTTGTTTAATAAATATCTTATTAACCTTTATGAGCATGAATAGATGGCCGCTAATGAACAGCGCCCGTTGATTTTGAAGTTTGACTCGTATAAGATGCGCTCAAACCATACATGGAGCAACATCTTGATGTGATGTCGACTATGATTCACATGCTAAAATTGGCCAGTAACAACCTGAATGATGAGCGCCTCAGAAGGCAAAGGTCACCAAGCGCAAAAGAGGCATGCAAGGTGGCAAAGGCAAGTCCAATTACTGTTTCAATTGTGGTATAAAAGGAAATTTCGCTTGTGAATGCACTGAACCAAAAAAGTTACTCCCTTACTTAATATTTCACAAAACTTTTGTTTGTAGTCATGTTATGGTGCTCATTCTAGTCCTTACTGGATCGTTGATTCAAGAGCGATCGAACACATCGTGAAAGACCAAATCGGGGTTCATAGAGAATCGCCAGATTCCGAGAGGTAGCTGAGGACTTTACATAGGGAATGGATCTAGTGTGCAAGTGTTAGGCATTGGCGCCTGCAATTTAAAATTGTACGACGGGCACACTCTGTTACTGCATGATGTCTTATATGCTCCCGAAGTCTGAAAAGACTTATTATTAGTTGTTACATTGTTAAGGTTGGGTTTTCATATTAATTTTTGTGGTCTTGGTTGAGAGTTTTATTTGGGAACTTCTTATTATGGTTATGGTTTTTTTATGAATAGTTTTATTGTTTTGGATGTCGATTATTCAAATAATAATAACAATGTCGTTTCTTAATTGACTGCTGTAAATGACATTAATTCTGAAATATAGCATGTTAGGCTTGGCCATATTGGGCAAGACAAAATGAATAGTTAGCTAGAAAAGGCCTATTGGGCCAAACTCTAAAATTGAATTGCCTACTTGTGAACATTATTTGGTTGGAAAGTCAAGGAGGAAGTCTTTTGGAAAAGCTATACGAGTATTAATTTCTTTGCAGCTGGTACAATCTGATATTTATAGCCCAATGAATGTGAGGGTAAGGCATGGTGCCTACTATTTCCTCACCTTTATAAATGACTTCACGCCTTGTAGTCATGTCTATTTGATCTCCCATAAGTCCAAAGTATTAGATTGCTTTAGACATTTCTTGAACTTGGTTGAAAATCAAACAAAAAAGACTATCAAGACTCTTAGGACTGATTGTGGCAGCGAGTATCTATCTTGATGATAAAGGAATTCAAAGATAATTAATAAAACCTGACACTCCGCATCAAAATGGTGTGGTAGAAAGAAGGATACATTATTGGAAATGGTCAGATCGATGATAGCACAAGCCAACCTCCTAATATCCTTTTGCGGGGATGCATTATTAACTACATCATATGTTCTTAACCAAGTGCCCTCAAAATCAGTTCCTTCAACCCCTTATGAGCAATGGATAGGCTGTAAGCCTAACTTAGATCATCTACGTCCATTGAGGTAACCTGGATATGTTCACACTACTTCTCACAAGCATGGGAACTTAGGCTTAAAGGCGCATAAATGCATTTTCATTAGATATTCTAATGAATCAAAAAGCTATGTGACACTTGGTGAACATCCTGATGGAAGTGTAACTTAAATAGAGTCACAAGATGCAGATTTCCTTGAAGAGGAATTTTCGAGAATAAGAGATGTGGATAAAAACCATTAATCTTTATAAAATCGATAAATCTGAAGAAAGCACTGAAAATCCAACACTAGATATAGAAAGCTACATTCTTCCTAGTGGAAGTGTACCATTTAGTGGGAGCGTACCTCATACGGGCTTTGCCCTGGAGTTGGACCAAGGCCAAGCTAGTCGACAATCCCAAGAACTGCTAAAAGGAAGAGAGCCCAATCCAGAAGCAAAACGACAGGCTCTAGAAGGCCAACAACAACCGAGAGAGAGAGAGAGAGAGAGAGGCGCATACACAAGTCTGGAGATCCACTCACGTGGGAAAGAAATCGGCTTGGCTTGAGGAGTTCGTTACAACTGCAAGGAGGCAAAGCAATGGAATGGAGGAGGGCTTGGGATGCTTGAGACCAAAAGGATAGCAGAAATTTGTTAGTATTAATTCATCTAGTGAATTATAACAGCATATATAAGAGTATGCATTGGGGATTGCGTTTTTTAGACAAGAATTTTATCAGAATTTTTCATCTTCCTCTCTTCTTCTTCCCTTGTTCTTCTCTGTTTTGGGAGCCTGTACTAAGCTTGAATTAGTATCTGAACGTAACATTTGGTGCTTTCATTGAATATCACCATGATGAAAAATGCAGAATTAAATGAAGCAGTGAAGGCTCTTTAGACTCAAACGGAGGCAATGCAGTCTCAGCAAGCCGAAGTCATGCGTGCTATGGCGGAGCAAACAGAAACCATGAAGGCCTTGCAGAAACAGTCGGATGAAAACTTGCTTGCCTTTCGGACGGTTATCTAGAATTTCCAGAATTTTCAACTCATCAACGATGCCAAGATGGACTCCTTGCACAAACAGTTTCACAACCACCTAGTGGGGGATGGTAACCAATCTGCTTCCACCTCAGGACTTGGTCTTTTACCAACTCCATCGATAGCCAAGCCCGAAGAACAATTAGATGCTGCTCCCTTTCTTAAATCAGTAAAGTTAGAAGTTCCCCGTTTTGATGGTACCGATCCTCTCAATTGGATTTCTAGGGTGGAAAGGTTCTTCAACTTTCACTCCACGCCCGAGCCGCTTCGACTCCAAATTATTACGTTCCATCTAGATGGACCGGCAGTTGTTTGGTATGATCTTATGGAGAATAATGGCTTAATTTCTACATTGTAAAGATTTCTCACAGAGCTGCGCCTCTGATTTGGTCCCACCTTGTATGATGATCCTAGGGGAAGTTTATCCAAATTGTTGTAGACGGCTTCAGTGGAGGAGTACCATAAGGATTTCGAGCAATTGTTGAGCCAAACATCTGGGTTGTCAGCCGATTTGATCGTGAGCTTGTTTCTATCGGGGCTGAAACCGGAAATCTACCGCGAACTGATGATTGATAAGCCCCTATCATTGACCGATGCCGCTGCAAAAGCTAAGTTATTTGAAGCTAAGTATCAAGACATATGGAACCGCCCAACGCGACCACTTCCATGTGAACCACCGTCTTTTCGAACACCTGGTTCATCGACCTAAACAGTTTTTCCGTTACCTACCCCTATCTCTCAGCCTAAACCTTCCATCTGAGCATTACCCGCTCCCCTAGTCCTACCTATTAAATGCTTATCCCTTGCTGAGCTACAAGCAAAACGAGACTGTGGATTGTGTTTTTATTGTGATGAAAAATTTCATCCCAACCATAAGTGCAAAAGCAAGTTCAATTTGCTTCTGGGCAATGATAATGAAGATTGCCTTGCTACCAAAGACGCTAAAAGCGAGGAAATACTAGAAGTTTCCAGTGATGTCTCGAGTCCCAACTCTCTAATTGGCAGTAATCCACGCACCCTTCATTTGATAGGTGAGTTTGGTGTGCATAAACTAAGTATCTTGGTTGATGATGGAGCTACTCACAATTTTGTTCAGCTAGCTATTGTAGAAAAATATGGTTTTACTACTATTCCTATTCCACCATTTCATGTATCGGTAGGCAATGGGAATAAACTTGTTAGCAAATTTCGTTGTCTAAACGTTCAACTATAGATACAGGGATACACCTTTCTGCTGGACTTATTTGTTCTGCCAATGGAGGGCCTTGATTTGGTGCTTGGTGTATAGTGGCTTCTTGAATTTGGGGAGGCATGGCATAATTACCGTACACAGACCTTGGTCTTTGATAAGGATGGGACGACGGTTACTCTACGGGGTGAAGCTGCTTGGGATGTTCGATCAATTTCCTTCCAGACTTTGTATGCTACGGTGCACTCTAATTCCATTAGTGAGATGCTAGAAATGTCTGCTGTTAATGATTCTTCTATGGTATCATTAAATTCTGATGATGAAAATCTATTACACCAAATCCATACCAATGTTCCTCGCCAAATTGCTGCTGTACTTAACCAATATTCTTATGTTTTCTCTATTCCAGAACAGTGGCCACCTCACCGAACCATTACTCATCGAATATTCCTAGAACCAAATTCCAAACTAGTAAATGTTAGGCCCTATCAATATCCATACTTCTAAAAAGCTGAAATCGAACTCCTAGTAGCCGAGATGTCTAAGGCCAACATCATTAAACCCAGCCATAGCCCACTTTCTTCCCCGGTTCTACTGGTTAAAAAAAAAGATGGCACATGGCATTTTTGTGTTGATTACCGTGCCCTAAATGCCATCACTGTCAAGGACAAATTTCCCATTCCCACTGCAGATGAGCTTTTTGATGAGTTAGGAGCTGCTTTTACCTTTACCAAAAGTAGATTTAAGATCCGGATACCACCAAATACGACTACACCCACGTGACACTCACAAAACTACCTTTCGAACTCATGATGGACACTATGAGTTTTTGGTAATGCCCTTTGGACTTACCAATGCCCCTTCGACCTTCCAAGCTATAATGAATTACATTTTCAAGCCTTTCTTAGGCAGATTCGTCATTGTCTTCTTTGATGACATTTTAGTTTACAGCCCCTCCATTACAACTCATGTCACACATTTAGCTACTGTACTTGCTTGTCTAGCTGAGCACCAACTCTATATCAAGCTCTCTAAATGTCTCTTTTGTGAAAAAAAAAATTGAGTATCTTGGCCATATCATCACCCAAGGTACATTGAAAATCGATACTAGCAAAATTCAAGCAATGCTAAGCTGGCCAAGACCAAACAACCTCAAACAATTAAGAGGGTTTCCGGGGCTAACAGGGTACTATAGATGTTTTATACAATAGTATGCCCTAATAGCAGCTCCCCTAACCAGATTGTTGAGAAAGGATGCCTTCTAGTGGGATGAGTCAACTACTGCGGCCTTTTGCTCTCTCAAAGCCGCCATGACCCAAGCTCCCGTATTATCCCTTCCAAATTTTGAAAAGGATTTTGTAGGTGGGACTGATGCTTCCGGAGCTAGGATTGGGGCTATTTTGTTACAGGAGGAGCGCCCAATTACTTTTTACAACAAGCAATTGAGTGCTAGGTTACAAGCTTCTTCAACTTACATCCGCGAGTTGCATGCGATTGCCTCTGCCGTATTAAAATGGCTGCAATATTTGCTTGGTCGGCCTTTCATTATACGTATGGATCACCAAAGCTTTAAACAATTGCTCTTTCAAGCCATCGAGACACCTACTCAACAGAAACACTTGGTGAAACTCCTTGGTTTCCAGTTTTCAATCCAGTACAAAACAGGGAGCTCTAATACTGTGGCTGATGCTTTGTCTTGAATTCCAGACATGAACCCTAATGGTCTAATGATAGCTGACTCTGATTTTCAAGCTTTCACCTCTAGTCCAACTTTTGATTTTTTTGACTGGCTGAGTACAGAGAATCAAGCTAGCCCCAAACTAGTCAATATTCATCAGCAGCTTAAGGATGGACAGCAGCTACCCCATTATTCAGTCCACGATGGGCTTTTGAAGATAAAGGCTGATTACGCCTTAGCAGCAACTCTGAGCTTAAAAAAGAACTATTGCAGGAATTCCATAACTCTTGAATTGCAGGACACGAGGGAGTAAAACGAACCTTGGCTCGTTTGGCTGCTAAATTTTTCTGGCCTAATATGTGTCGAGACGTGTGCAGTCATGTGGAAACTTGTAATGTATGCCAAAAAATCAAGTATTCTACTTCTCCACCGTTAGGGCTTCTACAGCCACTTCCTATGCCCCAACAAGTGTGGCAAGATCTTACCATGGACTTCATCGTGAGTTTACCAAGTTCTAAGGGTTATACAGCAATATTAGTTGTTGTAGACAGGCTAAGCAAGTATACTCACTTCGGGGGATTAACTACTCACTTTATAGCATCGATAGTGGAAGAATTGTTTGTCACTATGGTGGTCAAATTACATGGGTTTCCTCTGACGATTGTGACGGATCGAGATCCTATCTTCATTAGCACTTTTTGGAAAAATTTATTTCGCTTGTATGGCACTCATCTGAAGCATTCTACTTCTTACCATCTGCAAACGGATGGACAGACCGAAGTACTTAATCGCTGTCTAGAGCAATATCTGCGATCGTTCTACCATGAGAAGCCAAAAACATGGTACTCTCTTCTACCATGGGCTGAATTTAGCTACAATACTGCCACGCATAGCAGTATAGGGATGACACCCTTTCAAGTGGTATATGGGTACAGTCTGAGGACAATTCCTCCCTATGTCAGCTGGGAGACCAACATTCAAGCTCTAGATGATCTCCTAACTAAGCGAACCAACGTGCTCCAGGTGTTGAAGCAAAATTTCAACAAGCACAACATAGGATGATACAACAAGCCAATCGAAAACATTGAGAGTTGTCTTTTCAACCAGGTGACTTGGTTATGGTCAAGTTGCAACCACATCAGTGGACAACTTTAGCAGAAAGAAGGAACCAAAAGTTGAGCCAGCGTTACTATAGGCCTTTCGCAGTCATTGAGGCTATTAGACCAGTGGCTTATCGCTTACAGCTACCAGAGCAAAGTAAGCTACATCCTGTGTTTCATGTCTCCCTTCTCAAACTATACAAAGGCCGAGACACTAGCAATTGCCGAGCTCTACCAGCAATGATTGTCAATAATGCACCTGTATCATGGCCACTTACAATTGTGTCCACCAGAGAGGTTCTGCGAGGAGATCAACTGATAAGACAAATCCTAGTGTAGTGGAGTGATTCAGCAATGGAAGAATGCACTTGGGAAGACTTTGAAACTTTCAAAAACCTCTATCCTGGATTCCAACTTGAGGACAAGCTGTTTCTTTAAGGAACCGGGAGTGATACGGGCTCTGCCCTGGAGTTAGACCAAGGCTAAGCTAGTCGACAGGCCCAAGATCTGCTAGAAGGAAGAGAGCCCAATCCAAAAGCTAAATGGCAGGCTCTAGAAGGCCAACAAAAATAGAGAGAGAGAGAGAGGCGCGTACATAAGTCTGGAGGTCCACTCGTGTGGGAAAGAAACCGGCTTAGCTTGAGGAGTTCGTTACAACTGCAAGGAAGCAAAGCAATGGAATGGAGGAGGGCTTGGGATGCTCGAGACCAAAAGGATAGCAGAACTTTGTTAGTATTAATTCATCTAGTAAATTACAATAGCATATATAAGAGTATGTGTGACGTCCCCTGATTCCAACCACTCGCAACCGTCATGAATCGACTCTACGGCCGACCAAGACCGTTCGTGTGCCGAATCTGAGTCGTCAGTTTTAAACTCTTTTGCTTATAATTCTTAAATATCAGGGCCTAAAATTTCACCCATGAAATTTTTTTTCTTTAATACATACTTTTTCTTATGAAAACCAAGTAAGAAAGTGATGTAAAATATAATATTGGCGTTTCTATGTCTTAGATAAGTACAACATATTATACAACATATATAATATATATATGTACTGTATATTTTGTCTTCAAACATATTTTCTTTTAATTCAAAAAGCTCAGCGGAAAACTTATGGCAGGACCAAGTCCACGGTGAGTTCCCTATCCCCTTGACACGCTCGCATCCTGCCGCCATCCAAGAATCTACTGGATAGGTTTCTTACCTGCAACATGAACAAACTAATGAGCTAACAGGCTCAATAAGTTCAAACATACATAGTAAGAATCATATTGATTCAAAAACACTAAAAACTCAATCTCTTGTGAATAGTAACTTTGACCTTTGACTGATGAATACTATCATTTACCCTAACTGGTTACTATTCACTTTACCCTAACTGGGTACTATTCACATATCCTAACCGAATTTACATTACTCTAACGTAAACTTCGGTTATGCTTAATTATGATTTTTATTATTTTGTTGATTGTTTATTCTCTATTTGATTTCTAGTTTAGAGCTCTGTTTATGACAGTACCGATGATTAGTAGTGCGCTGACTAGGAGGGTCTAAGGAGCGACCTTAGGACATCGACCTCCACAGCCCTGATAACCCTGTAGGATTTAAACAAACCTCCACCACTATGTTGGAGGGGCGGTACGCCTTAATGGTTTCATTACCATCTTTCAATTTATAGTCTTGACCAAGTGATCTTATATGTCACCTCAAGGTCACTATCCTTTATTGCCCGTAGGTCTTAATTATTTTCGTTATTTGGGATATGTTATTCTAACTAATCCCCAAATGCTTATAGGATTTTATATCTAGTGTACATCTAGTACAAAATAGATCAACACAGTATTTCATGTTGCAGACACGAAAATGCTTGAACTTACCAATACTGTGCTAGTGTCCACTTTCGAAACTCCTTCGCAGTTCTATCTCTATTTTGGGTTCCTACGGACATAATATCGTCTGTTAATACCCTATTTTAATTATCACTTTAAATGTACATTTATTTCACTTAACAATTCAACATATTTAAATTTTGTTTGTGGTACACAGTCTGCAACACGTCCGTGTTCCAGCCCGTGTACCTCTCGGGTTTATTCTACACGGTCATGTTGTTTTCTATCTTAGCTATGTAACTGTACGTGGTTCGATACACACCCGTATTCAAGCCCGTGTACCTCTCGGGTTATAAAATTTTTCCTATACATGGCCGTGTATCCTTCTACACGCCCGTGTTCCTCAAAATTTTTAGAATTTTAACTCTAAAATCTTTATTTTGAGTTTTAGAATTTCATCTAAGTTATTCTAGATCTTTTAGGGTTTTTTCCGAGTTTTTTCAGAAATTTTTGGTCAAAATGACCATTTTGCCCCTAACGGGTCTGGGGATCTTAATTGTTTCGTTCTATCATTTTTTTTCAAATTTTCTAAGTCTAATTATTTTAAAATAATATTTCCTAGGTTTCTGTATCATTTTACAGCTTAAATTGCTGTAAAATCTCAATCTTATTTTTCCCGGCCCTCGGTTACTATTTATCCATCACCTAGGGTTGTTTCTTCATTTTTTGAGCGTTTCAGAGCCTCAAATGGCCCTTTCACTACTCATTAAACGTTATTTATCCCGTCCCCGGCTCTCGGTCCTCGAGAGGCTCGGGTTTCCTATTCCGACCTACATTTTTTTTCCTCGTTTCCCAAAATACCCCTAACATGAATTTTTTTCCTGTTTTAGGCATTTTAGTGTTTTAGGGTCGGTTTACTATTTCTTTTGGGTTGGTTTTCCATTTCTAATCCTAACTTACCAAGGGGTCTCGGTTTCCTTTCCGAGTCCAATATTTTTACCCCTTGTTTCCCGAAATGCCCTTAAGCCGATTTTAGAAATTTCGACAGCATTTCTGCTTATATTTTAAGGTTTCCCGGCGTTAGATACGCCTCAGAACCTTTGTACCTGCCACATACTATACCAGAGGCCTATTTTATACAAAGTTTCCAAACTTTGTATAAAAAGTTTCCACATGATTCAACATTCAGAAACCAACACAAACCATAACATTTTTCTTTCAACTTAGCCTCAATTTACTAATTAATCACATCTAAATAATTTTTCATCACATCACATCATTCTTAGGTTTTTCAATGTATAAAACAACAACAAAACCTAACAAAACATGCATTCTAACCCTAGTATATCCACGGATTTTTATGTATAAACACATAGAAAATTTCATATTCTTTCCTAGGGTTTTTATCAACATACTTCAACATTAAAAATTTTTCATTTCTTAATGTTCATGCCCACAGTTTTAGCAAGAAATTACATCAAAATTTTCTTGTTTCCTTATTCCAATTCATGCTTAATTCAACACATAATTGAATGAACATAAACACTAAATCAAAACATCAAAACTCATGCATTTTTCACACCATTGAAGCCAAGGTTTTTCAAGGGAAACATGCAAAATTTTTGCTTGTTTCTAAACCCTAATTCATGCTTTAAATACTACAACATCAAACAAATCAAAACATCATCACATCATCAATTAAATAACAATTTTTTTCCATTGTTTTCACACTTTCATACCCACAGATTTTCTAAGGAAAATCAAAGGGAAAAGCTTCAATTTTGAAGCTTACCTGGATTAGTTGATGACTTGTGATTGGAAATGCAATGCAAGCTAGGTTTGGTATGAAATTGAAAACAAAATTTTGGCTTTCAAAGGGGGAGAAGACCCCGGTTTTTGGCTGAAAAAAAAAAAAAAAAAAAACAAGAGTTTGGTTGGTTTTTTTCCATTTTTTTTGCTTAAATTTTGATACCTATTAATAGGCAAAAACCAAGGGCTTGTTTGTAATTTTTTCCCAACAATTTCTTAATTGTTCAAGGATCAAAAAGTAAATATTTTGGGGCAAAAATCAAATTTTTTCTTCTCCCTTTCCAAGTGGCCGAATGGCCTTTTAAAATTTTTAAAAATTTTTTTTCAATGGCTTTTTGGCATGATCTTAGCCATTGATCATAAAGTAGGCTAATCTACATCATACACATTTCAAAATTACTTTCCAAATTAAGGAAAATAATTTTGTATTATCACATAATCAAGGTGATGTCATCCAACTATTCATATTAATTCATTAATTAATTCGTGGTCAATTTTTGACTGTAATCCGATCCGAACGAAACTTTACTAAAATCGCATAGGCAGGTTCTCAGCACCTCCAGTGTGATCGGTTTGTCTTATTTTGCTTCCGTTTGATCAGAATTCTCTACCGTAAATTTCTATTGTTTTAGTACATTTTAATGCACTCTCTAGGGTTTTCGGCTCTGATTTCGAACCCCTGAACTCATACATTTTAATACTGCCAAAACATTTTTACACTATTCACAACAGTATCAAAATACAACTTTTTCACATTTTATTCATTAAAATTGTTATATACATACAATTTTAACTTATTTCGGGAATCTAAAAATTCCCGGTTATCACATTCACCCCTCCTTATAGAATTTTTGTCCTCAAAAATTTATAACAAATGGGGGTACAAATTCTTCATTTCATCCTCACGCTCCCATGTAGCCTCTTCAATGTTGTGATTTCTCCATAGCACTTTGACTAATGGGATTGTTTTATTTCTCAAAACTTTATCTTCGCGTGCCAGTATTTGAACAGGTCTCTCCTCGTAGGTCAGATCTTCCTTAATCTGGATCAGTTCATGTTTCAGTAAATGAGATGTATCCGATATGTACTTCCGTAGCATCGATACGTGAAACACATTATGTACCACCAACATTTCTGGAGGTAATGCCAATCTATAGGCAACTTTACCAATACGTTCGATGATCTCGTATGGTCCAATATATCTTGGACTCAACTTCCCCTTCTTTCCGAACCGCATTATTCCTTTCATCGGTGAAACTTTTAGGAATACGAAATCCCCTTCATTGAACTCCAGGGATCTTCGTCTTTTGTCCGCGTAGCTTTTCTGTCGGCTCTAGGCTATCTTGATCCGCTGCTGTATTTTTGTAACTGCATCCACTGTTTCTTGGACGAAATCAGTCTTATGCAGTCGTTTCTCTTGTAGGTCGTACTAGTGAACCGGTGATCTACACTTCCTTCCATACAAAGCTTCATTAGGTGCCATACCTATCGAAGCTTGGTAGCTGTTGTTATACGAAAATTCTACCAATGGAAGTTTCTCATTCCAGCTCCCCGGGAAGTCTATTGCACACGCACGCAGCATGTCTTCTAGAGTCTAAATGGTTCGCTCAGATTGCCCGTCTGTCTATGGATGAAATGCTGTGCTTAGTCGTACTTTTGTTCCCATAGCTTCTTGTACACATGTCCAGAAGTTCGAAGTGAATCGTGGATCACGATCTGACACAATGGATTTAGGAACTCCATATAGCTTGACTATGTGGTTAACATACAAGCCTGCCAACCTTTCCAACGAGAAGGTCATCTTTACTGCGATGAACCTTACCGTCTTTGTCAGTCTATCTACAATAACTCAGATGGCATCATAGCCTTCTCGGGTCTTTGGTAGTCCCATCACAAAGTCTATCGTTATATGCTCCCACTTCCACTCAGGAATCTCTAACGGCTCTAGCTTCCTACCTGGATAACGATGTTCGGCCTAAACTTTTTGGCACGTCATACACTTACTTACAAACTCCGCTATATCCTTCTTCATCCCTTTCCACTAGAATTGCAACTTCAGATCTTAGTACATCTTGCTGACTCCGGGATGTATTGAGTAAGGCGTTTTATGAGCTTTGGTCATAATTTACCTTCTTAATCCTTCATCATCTGCAACCTGAATTCTCCCCCGATGTAGGATTAATCCATCTTCAGACGCTTCCTCCTGCGGGCTTGTTAGCGTCGGATCTCGCTTCTGAGCTTCTTTGATGTCTTTATACAATGTTGACTCCAGTTGTAGCACAGCTAGTTCTCTAGTTGTTAGCTCCATCTCCAACATGTTGATTTCCTGCTGTAATGGCTTTGGAAATTTTCCAATCGACAGTTGCTACGGAATAGTAGATTTCCTACTTAACGCATTTGCAACGTGATTGGCCTTTCTTGGGTGATAGAGGATTTCGCAATCATAATCCTTTACCAGCTCCAACCATCGCCTTTGCGGCATATTTAGCTCCTTCTGTGTGAAGAAATATTCCAGACTCTGGTGGTCCGTGTAAATCTGACACTGAGCTCCATATAAATAGTGACGCCAGATCTTTAATGCGAACACTACTACGGCAAGCTCCAGATCGTGCGTGGGATAATTCTTCTCATGGTCCTTTAATTGACGCGAGGCATAGGCAATCACCTTATCGCCTTGCATCAGGACGGCTCATAATCCCATTTTTGAAGCGTCGTTGTATATCACGAACATCTTCCTTTCCGTTGGAAGTGTAAGTATTGGCGCACTCGTTAGTCGTTTCTTCAGCTCTTGGAAGCTTTTCTAGCACTGTTCAGTCTATTCGTACTTCTTTTCCTTGCGTGTAAATGCTGTGATAGGAGCGGCAAGTCGCGCAAATCCTTCAATGAATCTTCTATAATAGCCGGCCAGACCTAAGAAACTTCATATTTCCGTCACGCTCTTAGGTACGGGCCATTCGTTGATCGCCTCCACTTTCGTAGGGTCCACAGCGATTCCTTCCTTGGAAACTATATGTCCAAGAAAATGTACTTTATTCAGCCAGAATTCACATTTAGAGAACTTGGCATAGAGTTGATGCTCCCTTATCGTTTGCAGAACAATCCTCAAATGCTCCTCATGCTCCTCTCGAGTTTTTGAATATATAAGAATGTCATCGATGAATACAATAACAAACTCATCCAGATATTCCTTAAAGACTCAATTCATCAGGTCCATAAAAGCTACTGGCGCATTTGTTAACCCAAACGGCATTATCAGAAATTCGTAATGATCATAACGGGTCTGAAATGCGGTCTTGTGGATGTCACTCTCCTTGATCTTCAGTTGATGATATCCTGATCGCAGATCAATCTTGGAGAATACTGCTGCACCTGTGAGTTGATCGAACAGGTCATTAATCCTAGGTAGCGGATACCTATTCTTGATAGTAACCTTGTTCAGTTCCCGATAATCGATGCACATCTGAAATGAGCCATCTTTCTTCTTAACAAACAGTACTGGAGCACCCTATGGGGAATAGCTCGGGCATATGAATCCTTTGTCAAGAAGTTCCTTTAGCTGCTCCTGTAATTCTTTTAACTCTACCGGTGCCATCTGGTATGGTGCCTTTGAGATTGGTGCAGTTCCTAGCATCAACTCGATCTCGAAGGAAATTTCTCGTTCAAGTGGCAGTCCTGGTAATTCCTCTGGAAAGACATCAATGAACTCCTTTACAATAGGAACGTCTTCGGGTTGGAGCTTTGGTTCCTTCGTCACGTCTAAAACACATGTTAGGTATGCAGCACAACCGCTAGACATCATCCTTTTTGCTTCCATTGAGTTGATCATTATCTTCTTTGATCTTCGTGTCGTATCGACGTACTCAAATCCCTCTTCTTTGTCAGGTTGAAAACTTATCATCCGTTTCCGGCAATCGATCGTAGCTCGATACTTCCCTAGGAAATCCATTCCTAGTATTACATCGTAGTCGGCAAGCTCCATCACGATCAATTCTACAAATAACTCCCTATTTGCCATAATTATTGGCACATGCGGTAACTAGTAATTGGACATCAGGATTTCCCCCGAGGGTAATGCAGTTCTAAATGTCATACCCATGTTGTCCTTAGGATATCCTATCCTATTAGCAAATTGGTGTGAAATGAAAGAATGCGTAGCTCTAGAGTCAAACAAAACAGATGCCAAATTATTAGCGACAGAAAGCTGACCTGTCACTATATTTGACGTTCCTGCTTCTGCCTCTTCCTTTGTGTAAACCATAACTCTTGCATCTGTTCGAGGTAAGCGTTCTTATCTTTCCTGCCTCTTAGAATGGGATGACCCTTCAGCTTTGACCTGTAATGCATGTACCTGGGGATGTTGTTGTGACTGAGATAAACCTTGCACGTTCTGCCTATTTTCTGGACAGTTTTTGGCAAAGTGACCGTCCTTCCCACATTGAAAACAGGCATTTGGGGCCAGTCTACATCTACCTGAATGTCTTTGCCCACAGTTTACGCGGTCTCGAACCACAGGGCTAGCATTATTGTTTGTTCTCCTCTGCTGGTTCCTGTTCCCAGAATTGTTTCCTTTTCTCTTTCCCTAGGACTGCTGGCCAGAAGTGCTTGGCTGTCCAGCCTTGACAATCGAACTCTGCTTGCTGCTTTGTCCAGTTTGAGGTCCAGCTTGTATAGCTTTGGTCAAGATCTTTTCCTTCTTCTTTGCATCCCAGAACTTCTCTCTCTCTTCCTTTTGTCGGATCAGATAATACTCTGCCCTTAGCGCACGACTAACACAATCAGATATAGTGTCAGGCGGCGTCAACCCACTGTCCGCCAATACTGAGATCTCGGGGCAAAACATCCCTAACATCTTCTAGATTTTCTCCCTCTCAGTGGTGACAGTGTATGGGCATAGTCTAGATAACTGATCAAACTTGTTGCAGACTTCTATTACTGTCATGTCCCCTTACTTTAGTTCTGCGAACTCTCTTTGTTGTGGTCGCAATAGTGCCGAATTATAATACTTCTGATTGAATTCCTCCAGAAAATCCAACCAAGACATGGTATACATGTTTTTCCTCAACTTAACTGACTCCCACCAGAACCTTGCATCCCTTTTTAGAACAAATGACACACACAGAATCCTCTCTTGGTCATTCAACTCCATAAACTCCAATATCGTATGTAGTAAAGACAACCACTCCTCAGCATCCAGAGGGTTTGTGGAGCCCTCAAACTCTGGTGGTCTCATGCGTCGGAATCTTTCATATAATGGCTCAATATTGGTCCTGGGTTGTGGTTGGGGTTGTACCACTTCTTCTTGTGCCGCTGGCGATACTTCTGGTTCTGGAGCGGCCATTTGTGGTGCTTGGTCTTCTTCCTGTTCTTGTCTCTGTTCCATTTGCTCGAGTCTTTGTCTTAACTCAGCATTTTCTCTCATTTGAGCTTCTATTAAGGCTTCTAGCTCGTCCACTGTTTTTGACAACACTGGAGTCCTCGCATATTCCACAGATTTCTTGGATTCACCATCTTATCCTATATCCTAAAATCGCATAAGAATCGATCATTAGGTTTTTCATAATCATATTTTTACAATATAAGTACAAATAATTCTGATCATCACATAATTTCAACATTTTACACATTGAATATGTCAAAATATGGTTGTCATTTTCTTTCATTTCAAAAGTACATTAGTTCGAAGGCTTTCCTCATAATAGCCTTTCAACACTGTCATATATATACATATCTATTCCACACATGTATTTCTACACTAATCTCCTAGCTGAGGTTGCTCTGGAATCGCCAAAAACTCAATTGGATCCATTTCCTCATTGTCCGTTCCGTTTTCGGCCTCAGATGGTGTTGAGCCTTCAGCTGGATCTGCTCCCTCTGGTTGTCTCAACGGACTTGCCTTATGATCATTTGCCATCAGCCCAGATCCATATAGGCGGTCTAACATTGCTTTTTGTAACAACTGTTCATGCCTCTTGCGCACCATGCGCTCCATCATCATCTCCTCTTCTACCTTGGCTACATCGATAATAAACTCGCGTAAGGTAGCAGAGTATAAAGGGGTTACTCTCTGTCGTAGGTCTAGGGTGAGTCCCTTCCAAAATATATCACAAAAGTTATCATTTGTGATGTTGGTTAGAGGACACGCCCTTACGATGCTATCTTAGAATCTGACCGCATATGAAAATATAGTGTCACTCAACATT
The DNA here is from genome assembly GCA_035233585.1 of Antiaris toxicaria. Lineage (NCBI taxonomy): Eukaryota > Viridiplantae > Streptophyta > Magnoliopsida > Rosales > Moraceae > Antiaris > Antiaris toxicaria. The sequence continues at coordinate 20,155,652 of CP141156.1, forward strand.
ATCTGCTGCCTCTCTGCCTTCAGAACAAATCTCTGACATCCGCATAACTAGGCATAGCCGGTGGTGGTGATACTGTCCTACTCTCAGGAAGGCCTACCACTGGTGCGGCGCTCTTTTGTGGGAACTGCTCTAGCATGACTTGGCGAAACTCGACCCAATCCATTGCTAGTAGCATCTCTTGATCACAATACTCCCAATATAACCATGCATCCTCACGGAATGTGCCAATGGCCATCAAAACCCAGCAATCCTAATCTATATCGCACTGGCACATGATGACCTCAATGTCGTGTAGCCAGTCTCTCGTAGAGATCCCCTGTTGACCTCCCTCGAACGCCGGTGGATGACTGCCTCTAAATGCATGTACAGCTATGTCTACTGCCACGGAGGGGTTCACTATCGGTCATGGAGGTGGTGCTTGTACTGGTGCCAGTGCTACTATCCTCGACGCTAGTGGCTCAGGCACAGGTGGTCGCTGCATCACTCGTCGCATCATGGACAGTCTGATCACGGGTCTAGTCCATACCCGGATCGGTCCTCTAGGTCGGTATAGATTAGGTCTCACATACGGTGGTCTAGTCATCTTAAGTCCTACAAAAATATATAATTTCGAATAAATGTAAAGTCAACTAACTTAAAGAAGCTAACCTACTTAGATTGACGAGTAGATCGCGCTTCGTGTCAATAGGGATATTGTCAACCGCTCTGATACCAACCTGTGACGTCCCCTGATTCCAACCACCCGCAACCATCATGAATCGACTCTACGGCCGACCAAGACGGTTCGTGTGCCAAATCCGAGTCGTCAGTTTTAAACTCTTTTACTCATAATTCTTAAATATCAGGGCCTAAAATTTCACCCATAAATTTTTTTTCTTTAATACATACTTTTTCTTATGAAAACTAAGTAAGAAAGCGATATAAAATATAATACTGGCGTTTCTATGTCTTAGATAAGTACAACATATTATACAACATATATAATTTATATATGTACTATATATTTTGCCTTCAAACATATTTTCTTTTAACTCAAAAAGCTCAGCGGAAAACTTATGGCAGGACCAAGTCCACGGTGAGTTCCCTATCCCCTTGACATGCTCGCATCCTAACGCCATCCAGGAATCTACTGGACAGGTTTTTTACCTACAACATGAATAAACTGATGAGCTAATAGGCTCAGTAAGTTCAAACATACATAGTAAGAATCATATTGATTCAAAAACACTAAAAACTCAATCTCTTATGAATAGTAACTTTGACATTTGACCGATGAATAGTACCATTTACCCTAACTGGTTACTATTCACTTTACCCTAACTGGGTATTATTCACATATCCTAACCGAATTTACATTACTCTAACGTAAACTTCGGTTAGGCTCAATTATGATTTTTATCATTTTGTTGATTGTTTATTCTCTATTTGATTTCTAGTTTAGAGCTCTGTTTATGGCAGTATCGATGATTATTAGCGCGCTGACTGGGAGGGTCTAAGGAGCAACCTTAGGACATCGACCTCCACAGCCCTGATAACCCCGTAGGATTAAAACAAACCTCCACCACTATGTTGGAGGGGCGGTACGCCTTAATAGTTTCATTACCATCTTTCAATTTATAGTCTTGACCAAGTGATCTTATATGTCATCTCAAGGTCACTATCCTTCATTACACGTAAGTCTTAATTATTTTCATTATTTGGGATGTGTTATTCTAACTAATCCCCAAATGCTTATAGGATTTTATATCTAGTGTACATCTAGTACAGAATAGATCAACACAGTATTTCATGTTGTAGACACGAAAATGCTTGAACTTACCAATACTGTGCTAGTGTCCACTTTTGAAACTCCTCTGCAGTTCTATCTCTATTTTGGGTTCCTACAGACATAATATCGTCTGTTAATACCCTATTTTAATTATCACTTTAAATGTACATTTATTTCATTTAACAATTCAACACATTTAAATTTTGTTTGTGGTACACGGTCTGCAACACGCCCGTGTTCCAGCCCGTGTACCTCTCGGGTCTATTCTACACGGCCATGTTATTTTCTATCTTAGCCGTGTATTACACGGCTCGATACACGTCCGTGTTCAAGCCCGTGTACCTCTCAAGTTATAAAATTTTTCCTATACACGGCCGTGTATCCTTCTACACGCCCGTGTTTCTCAAAATTTTTAGAATTTTAACTCTATAATCTTTATTTTGAGTTTTAGAATTTTATTTAAGTTATTCTAGGTCTTTAGGGTTCTTTCCGAGTCTTTTCGGAAATTTTTGGTCAAAATGACCATTTTATCCCTAACGGGTCTCGGGATCTTAATTGTTTCGTTCTATCATTTTTTTTCAAATTTTCTAAGTCTAATTATTTTAAAATAATATTTCCTAGGTTTCTGTATCATTTTATAGCTTAAATTGCTACAAAATCTCAATCTTATTTTTCCCGGCCCTCGGTTACTATTCATCCGTCACCTAGGGTCGTTTTTTCATTTTTCGAGCATTTCGGAGCCTTAAATGGCCCTTTCACTATTCATTAAACGTTATTTATCCCGTCCCCGGCCCTCAGTTCTCGGGAGGCTCGGGTTTCCTATTCCGACCTGCATTTTTTTTTCCTCGTTTCCCAAAATACCCCTAACATGAATTTTTTTTCCTGTTTTAGGCATTTTAGTGTTTTAGGGTCGGTTTACTATTCCTTTTGGGTTGGTTTTCCATTTCTAATCCTAACTTACCGAGGGGTCTCGGTTTCCTTCCCGAGTCCAATATTTTTACCCCTTGTTTCCCGAAATGCCCTTAAGCCGATTTTAGAAATTTTGGCAGCATTTCCGCTTATATTTTAAGGTTTTTCGGCGTTAGGTATGCCTCAGAACCTTTGTACCTGCCACGTACTATACCAGATACCTATTTTATACAAAGTTTCCAAACTTTGTATAAAAATTTTCCACATGATTCAACATTCAGAAACCAACATAAACCGTAACATTTTTCTTTCAACTTAGCCTCAATTTACTAATTAATCACATCTAAATAATTTTTCATCACATCACATCATTCTTAGGTTTTCCAATGTATAAAACAACAATAAAACCTAACAAAACATGCATTCTAACCCTAGTATAGCCATGGATTTTTATGCATAAACACATAGAAAATTTCATTTTCTTTCCTAGGGTTTTTATCAATATTCTTCAACATTAAAAATTTTTCATTTCTTAATGTTCATGCCCACGGTTTTAGCAAGAAAATTACATCAAAATTTTCTTGTTTTCTTATTCCAATTCATGCTTAATTTAACACATAATTAAATGAACATAAACACTAAATTAAAACATCAAAACTCATGCATTTTTCACACCATTGAAGCCACGGTTTTTCAAGGGAAACATGCAAAATTTTTGCTTGTTTCTAAACCCTAATTCATGCTTTAAATACTACAACATCAAACAAATCAAAACATCATCACATCATCAACTAAATAATAATTTTTTTTCATTGTTTTCACACTTTCATACCCACAGATTTTCTAAGGAAAATCAAAGGGAAAAGCTTCAATTTTAAAGCTTACCTTGATTAGTTGATGACTTGTGATTGGAAATGCAATGCAAGCTAGGTTGGTGTGAAATTGAAAACAAAATTTTGGCTTTCAAAGGGGGAGAAGGCCACGGTTTTTGGTTGAAAAAAAAAAAAAAAGAGTTTGGTTGGATTTTTTTTCCATTTTTTTGCTTAAATTTTGATGCCTATTTATAGGCAAAAACCAAGGTCTTGTTTGCAATTTTTTCCCAACAATTTCTTAATTGTTCAAGGACTAAAAAGTAAAGATTTTGGGGTAAAAATCAAATTTTTTTCTTCTCCCTTTCCAAGTAGCCGAATGGCCTTTTAAAATTTTTAAAAATTTGTTTTCAATGGCTTTTTGGCATGATCTTAGCCATTGATCATAAAGTAGGCTAATCTACACCATACACCTTTCAAAATTACTTTCCAAATTAAGGAAAATAATTTTGTATTATGACATAATCAAGGTGATGTCATCCAACTATTAATATTAATTCATTAATTAATTCGTGATCAATTTTTGACTGTAATCCGATCCGAACGGAATTTTACCGAAATCGCATAGGCGGGTTCTCAGCGCCTCCAGTGCAATCGGTTTGTCTTATTTTGCTTCCGTTTGATCAGAATTCTCTACCATAAATTTCTATTATTTTAGTACATTTTAGTGCACTCTCTAGGGTTTTCGCCTTTGATTTCGAACCGTCTCACCCAATTATGTCCAGTAAGATTTTCCATCCCTGAACTCACACATTTTAACACTGTCAGAACATTTTTACACTATTCATAATAGTATCAAAATATAACTTTTTCACATTTTATTCATTAAAATTGTTATATACATACAATTTTAACCTATTTCGAGAATCTAAAATTCTCGGTTATCACAGTATGTATTGGGGATTACATTTTTTAGACAAGAATTTTATCAGAATTTTTCATCTTCCTCTCTTCTTCTTCTTTCCTTGTTCTTCTCTGTTTTGGGAGCCTGTACTAAGCTCGAATTAGTATCTGAACATAACAGTACCACTAGAAACAAGTTCTGAAGATCCATAATTGTGCAAACGCGTAAGCATCCCACATCATCCATTTAAGATTGAGGGGGAAGCATTCATGTGTGCTTCACAAGATGAAAATGAGCCTAGAAATTATCAAGAGGTTCTCTCATCTTCTGCTTTCAGAAAATGAAAAGTTACAATGATAGAAGAAATTGTGTCTATGAAGAAAAACCAAATCTAGAGTTTGGTTTATCTTCCACTAGGGCATAAGAATATTGGGAACAAATGGATTCTTAATGTCAAATGCAAAGCTAACAGTTCAATCAAAAGGTATAATGCTTGACTTGTGGTAAAGGGTTACACCCAAAAGGAGGATGTTGACTATGAGGAGACCTTTTTACTAGTAGTAAGGTTTGCCTCAATTCACCTTATTATGGCCATTGTTGCTCAAATGGATTTGAAGCCCTACCAAATAGACATTAAAACTACATTTCTCGATAGGGAACTAGATAAGGAGATCTATATAGATCAACCTACAAGCTTTGAAACAAAGGGACAAGGACACAAAGTTTGCAAACTTTGTCGTTCCATTTATGGCTTAAAGCAATCATCTAGGTAGTGGTATTTGAGATTCCATCAAGCCATTGTCTCCAATGGATTCACGATGATTAAGGAAGATCATTGTGTGTGTGTTAAATGGTTGATAAGAGTTTTATTATCCTATCATTGTATGTAGATGACATATTATTAACAGAAAATGACAAGGAGATGATTATCACCATCAAGGCATGGCTGTCCTCAAACTTTGAGATCCTTAGAAATCGTTCAAAGAAATTTCGTAGTTTGTCTCCAAAGACTTACATTAGGAAAATTATAGAATGATTTCAGATGCAAGATTGCAAACCCATCAACACTCCTATTGTAAAGTAAGACACCTTAATCCTTGATATGTGTCCAAAAACTCTTGAAGAAAAAAAAAAGATGGCTCAAGTTCCAATGCCAATGCTATTGGAAGTTTGATGTATGCTGTGATGTGTACTTGTCCCGATATATGTTGTCATGAGGTTGATTAATTGGTTCTAATTGAATCCTGGCCTTGCTCATAGGATAGCTGTGAAATGCATACTTCGATACCTCAAAGAGACAATGAATTACATGCTTTGCTATCAGGCATCAGATTTGCGCTTTGTTGGCAATAGTGATGCTGACTGGGGTCGTGACTTAGATGAGTGCGAATCAACTTTTGGTTTTGCTTTCTTGCTTAGTAATGGTGTTATATCATGGAGTAGCGAGAAACAACCATGTATAACATTATCCACCATGGAATCAAAATACGTTGCTTGTTTAACCACTATTCAGGAAGGTGTTCGATTGAAAAGGTTTCTATTAAAAGTTAGACATTGTCACATGTTCTATAGAGCCTGTCACCATACATTGCGATAGCATGGCTACCCTTACTTATGCAAAGGATCCCAAGTATTATGGGAAAGCCAAACACATCGACATTTGATACCATTTTATTTGTGATATGGTTGCGCAAAAGGAAGTGGTCTTAAAGCACATTTCTATGGGTTGCATGATTGTAGATCCTCTAACAAAGCCCGTTGCTCAAGAGACTTATATGTCACATTCTATTAGTCTTAAGACTTCGTAAAATGTGATTTGTTTTTCATGTTTTTCACATGTTGCAGTTGACCATTTTAATCTGATATTTGTCATTTGTTATCTGAGATAGTATTAATGAAATTCAGATTTCTTTGTCCACTTATTGTTGGTTATGACATGATATCTCTCCTAAGCACAACACACACATAAACTATGATTGAGTTAATTCATAGTTAAAAAGAATGTCAACAGGTCAAGATCGTCTTTCTCACACAAACAATCACCTTTGGTGCTTAGAAAGTGTGCAAAGATGAGACACGTTAAGCTCATACAATAAGAAAAGCATGATGAACCAAAATTTATTTGTGTCGCCTCGGAAGGAGCCAAGATGAGGTCCTTAAAGACTATTTGTGTATAAATTCTTGAGATCCCACTATCCATAATAAACTCGTGGAGTAGCTGGATGTGAAATCTTGATGTGGTGCTAGATGAAGCGAGCATATAAAGAATTTTGATCAGGCGCATGAGTGTGATTGGACTTAGATCCTTATGATGTATTATAGAGGACATATGCTTTTTGGAAGAGAACTCCACCGTAACATGTGTTTTCTACCACATAAGCTTAGCAACCATAATGAGGAAGTAGAAGAATGGATCCTTGCTTTTTCACTGCATAAGTCCTTATGGATAATTATCTTTATGTTGATCCGTATATTTATTTGTGCCTTATGTGACCTTTGACTATGTCATGAAATGGAGGTTCGATGTATGCTACTTTGATAAGTTTCCAATGGTCATGTCTGATGCGACCTATAAGGGCATTGTTAGGAAAGCAATTAAACCAAAGCTAAGTGATATGAGGGAAAAGGGAAGATTATTTAGTAACACATTCAAGTATTCTGTTTACTGTCAACAAATTATGTTGCTTCTATGTATGTGACATAATTGTGAAATAAGTACTAAAATGAGTTTATTCATTGCTCCTAAATATATGTGAACACATTGACTAGTGGGATTGGAGATGCTATATCCAATGTAGCTAAATAAGTCCAGGGTATAACAAGACCCTCAAAGGGATGTGCTATGCTGGTTTGCGTAAGATTTGTATAGTGCTCTTGAACTTTCTTTTGCAAGTGGCTTGACAGTCGCACAACACATTACCAAGTATGAATAAAATGCCTAGTAGGTGATGATGATGATAGAAACACTTTGCATGCACACTATGTGCGAATGGGAGATGTTGAACTTTCCCAATTTTGTACGGCCATAATTGTACACGATCAAATGTATATTTGGCAAGTTTTTATTTGGAATATAAAGTAAAAAGGGAAACATATCATTGATGGATTGGGTAAAAAGAGTAAATTTTCCCTCCATTAATTCAGTGAGGAATATTCCTCGGCATATGCCGTGTGGAGATCGGGTATAAGAGCATGCTTAGTCTAGCATACTAAGGTTGATGCATACAAAAAATTACCGATACCCATCTCTCTCCCCACCCCCCCATCCCCCCTTTCTCTCTCTCTCTCTCTCTCTCTTGCTCACTCTAGGATTTTGATAGGCTCTTGAGTTGTGGATTATAATGAGTGTTCTAGTAATACTCACACACACGATGAGCAGGAGACATTCCATATGTCGAGTGTTGTGATACTTCCACCGATGATCTTCAGTTGGTGCCACAACTGGTGATAAAGGTAAACGCTTCTGCTATGCATTTTCCTTCACCTACAAATAATAAGAAGAAGAGGGTAAAATGTGGCAAAAGAAGGTGGTAGAATGGATAGGAAGGGCAAAAACGACAGTAATGGTGTGTATAGGTAGTTTTTAGAGGTTTTGTGCTTTAGAGGCTGGGTATGGGCTGATTTTAGGGTTCTATAACAATGTTTTAAGAGACTTATGCAATAAGATTCCACAATGATATTTTAAACTAAAGCTTTAATGAAGGTTTCCTACAACCGTCATTGAAGCTAGAGATTTAATAATGATTTTTCAAAAACCTTCCTTAAATCAATTGTATGAATCTTTGGATTCAACGATGGTTTTTGTTAATACATTTTCGTGCCACATTTTTGTCCCTCTTGAGATGAAGATTTTTTAAAAAATCATTGTCTATTGACTAATTTATAGTGGTACAAACCATCGACACAATTAGAAAATAAGCCTGTCACCTCAATCGGAGGTCAGATGGTGAAGTTATGGCATCAGAAAGAAATGGGTATTCTGGCGACTTCCTCTAGCAGAGTTCCATCGACTTGGCACACCGTTGGACTCAGCTCGTCGAGAGCTTTCCAATGAGCTGGAAGGTGTTTAAAACGGACATTGTTTTGGTGGTCAGAAGCCATGAAAAATGTGGTTGTAAGGAAAGTGAGAGAGAAAAGTTTATGTTGATGATGGAAATGATGATGAATAAGAACGTGGAGGAGGGGAACGTGGGCTAGCTGCTCTCTAAAGCCCATATTGCTATTATGGGTAATATTATTCTTATTGTTATTATTATTATTATTATTTTCCATATATTGTAACTATAGTGTAAAATATTTTAATTGTATTTGAAATGGTTGTAGACTCCATTTATTACCTAAATAGGCTCCCTCTGCGTCTATCTACTTCCTTTTTCTGATCCTGTGGTTATGCTAATATACTGTGTTGACACCGCACATAAATAATACACTTATTTTGTACAAAATTTGACATATGCTAAAATGGCTAATTTGGGTGTGTTGAGCCCAAATATATCAGTTTTACATTCATTCGAGGTCATCTCGATCAGTTTTTTGATGCTGCATGTTTCTTGATCAAAAGTTACTTTTTATGCTCAATTGACTTATTTGAGCATATTGATTCTAACTATAACTGTTTTATATCAAGAGAATGTCATCTTGACCAATTTCTTGACACTACATGTTTCTTGGTCAAAAGTTATTTTTTGTGCTCAATTGACTAATTTGAGCATATTGATTCTAAATATATCAATTTTATATCAAGAAAAGGTCATCTTCACCAATTTCTTGATACTATGTGTGACACACTCACACGCTCACACATAAAATCATATATTACTCAATATATATATGTATATCTTACTCAAGGGTAAACATGATAAATCAAATTCATCTCATTTATCCCTTTCATTGTACTGATAGAAATTAAACATTTCTTTTTTCGTTTAGTCCACCCAACTTGGTAATCACGTGGTATTCATGGGTTTAATTACTTGTTACAAAGGAATTATATCCCATGATTATTACAGATATTATAGTATCGAAGAAGAGGTATCATTCATGAGTTTATGTGATTTTTCTTGAATGTATTTTTGAAGTTATTAACCTGATTGAATGATGGTTCTTTTCTTCTCATATATTTAATAATATAGCTATAAAATAATAATGAAAATTTGTAAAATTTTTGTTATTTCGGTCTCTTATTTCTGCCGAAAGTTTTAAAATATCATTTTCAAAGCCAATATGTTATTCATATTCAAGGCGTTGTTTCATTGCATGATCTTAGGTTGACAAGTTTTAGGAAGCAATTTAAGGTTTTGACCTCTTATATGTATATTGACTAAAATCATGATTTTTGCATTCTTGATATCAACTTTTGTGCAAGTGACTTTAGTTATATAAGATCTACCCTTTAATGTTTTTTTTTTTAAGGTTCAAGATTATATTGTGTTGGCATTTCAATGTCTTCATTTATATTGAGGTTGGATGTTGTACCCCATCTCTCACAATATACGTGTCTCTGGACATGTCATTGAAGGGTACAAGACGACTCATAGAAAGTTGCTCTTAGGACCCAAAAATGACTGCCAAATGACTCTAATACAACTGCTCGATGAGTGGCAAGTCACATGAGACCAAAGTGGAAAGTAGACCCCTAGATTTGCAAAAAAGGAAACCAAATCAAACATATCAAGTAAGTAAACTAGCCGGCTAGCTTGTATTTCACTGGAAGAGAAAGTTTCCAAATCACTTTTAGTCATTCTCAAATTAGAAAGCCAACTACAGCAACAAAGAGCAACTTCTAGTCATTATTAAAGGCATATTCCACTAGAATCAGGTAATCAAAGTCAAGGAATCAACTGTTATAAATTGGGGTTTACTATACAAGCCTCGAGGACCTAATCTTCAACCCTAAACATTTCTCCATAATTTTCACAACACTTACTTATTTCTCAAAATTCTCTATGATAAATGAATCATCGTCTCGTCTCTATCCCATTTTTATCCAAGATCACCATTGTGATATTGATTCCTATATAATAGAAGCTCTTGCAAGTACTACAAAGGACATAGCTTAGAGATCACTGGTGAATCTTTTTAAAATAAATTGTATCTCTTTCTTTATTTACTTTTCCTGCAATTTATTTTATCATGTACAATTTACTAAAAACCGGCCAACAACTATTCAATGACACACCTATTATCCTGTTTCAGTTATTGGCTCCTAGTTTTCTTTGATGACAGATTTTGTCATCTACAAAATACATTTCCATACCTTCTTTGTTGAAGGCTTTGTCATGTGAGATTTGATTGGCATCTACCAAACTGAGCATATGATTTTGTCATAATATTTCATGAGTTTCTTGTTTAATTTTCTCTTGTCCTTCTAAATAATTTTTTGTTCTATTATTTACAACGAGTTTATAAAAATACTAAAATTTGCAGCAAATACAAGTACATTTATTGGTATGGATATATGATATTGGCGTGTATTAATTTTGAGCCAATAATTAAAAAGCTACTAATTTCATTCTATTGCTCATTCAACTTTACACATTTTATGGAGTGAACATTATACAATATTACAATTATGATAAGATAAAGAAAGATCATTAAAGATATAATTTCTTAATATTGATAATGTATTTTGGAAGGGCCATCAATAGTATCTAATTATTTTTGCATATGGAAGATGAGATAGTGGAGTGAACATTATGCAATATTGTAATTATGATTAGATAATTGAAGATCATAAAATACACAACTTCTTAATATTTATTATGTATTATGAAATGACCATCAATATTACTTGGGAAAAAGAAAGATATTTTGGCAACAATTAGGTTACATTTGGAATTATTTTGGAATTTTTTTAATAAAAAAATTAAAAATAAGAATATTTTGATAATTATGTCAAGACTATTTTTGAAATTGTGATTTGTATTAATTTTTTGAGTGTTAATTTTGAAAATATCAAAAAAAAAAAAAAACAGACGAGCATCTGTGCACAACGTCTTCTCTCTTAAATGTTGCGACACACGGCCGTCGAAGAAGATGTGATTGTTGCCAAGAGCTCTTAGGGGCATGAGATAGCAGTGACTTCGAGATAAAAGTGATCTCCAACAAGTGGATCTATGGAGATACACTAAGATCTGGCAACGTGTGTCATTGGGAATGTCGTCATCATTGTCATCGAGACTGTCATCGCTATCGTCATTGAAGGAGGACAAGAGCTCAAGAGGGCCATCTTCACAAGATCTGGCATCGCTGTCATTGGAGACTGTCTCGAGTTCGAGGGGGAGCATCATCACGAGTCCGTCATCAACTCTCTTTTGCTAGAGATGGACGCTGTCGTCAAAGTCTAGAGAGAGAGAGAATAAAAATGAAAAATGAAAACTTATTTTTTTGGTTTCCAAAAATCTAACATAAAATAATAGAGTTTTAAAAATTTTGAATAACTAAATACTATTGTAAGACTATTTTTGTTTTTTATAGTCTGAGAAATGAAAAATGATTACCAAAACCTTTACCAAATGTCATCATAGTTTCCTTAGAGTATTATCAAAAAGGTAAAACATTTATATATATGGGAGCGTCAACCGTCCGACGTTTATTCTTTAGGATTTTGATTCTTCACTCGTTATTGATCATCGATTTTGATTTTGATCTGGCCGGCTGGCACTGAGAGAAGGGCAGGACTAACAGTTGTAACTGGTGTCAGTTGGTAGCTGACTGAAAAAAAAAAAAAAAAAAAAGGGGTCTTCTCAAAGCTGCAAGTCATTTTAGTGGTTGTTTGGGGGAGTTTGACAGAACTCTTATTGAAACTTTTTTTTATCTTTTTCTTCAAAATTTTCTATCTACTTTTTTAATTATTTTCAAAATAATTAATATGTATTTGATGTATAAGTTTAAATTGAATTTTTTTAATTAGATTTAAAATATATATTAACATATTAATATAAAACTTATTTTATTCGTCTCGAAATTATTTATAATTTAATCTGAAATTGTATATATACAGTTATAGATTTATAATATATGAATTACAAATTTGTAATAATAAACTGTGAATAGTTAAAAAAAAAAGCATTCGAATGCAACTATAGAACTAAATACATATTTAAACTTTAAAAGTCCATAACTTTCTTATTTCAAGTCAAAATGAGATATTTTTTTAAATTATATAAAATTTTGAAAGAAATAAAATAAGATCATTTCAAGTTTGTTATAATTTTTCACTCTAACTAATTCATTTTCACCAACATATACATTTTCAGAACTCAACTCATCTCTAATCTCCAAATTGCATCTCTAAACATTCCTCCAAACTATGCTACGGCCAATGAATGGAAATGGGTTGAGTTTTGAAATGTATGTTTAGTGAAAATAAAATATTTAAAGTGAAAAAAATATAACAATTAAATATATATTAAAAAATTAGTAATATCCATTTTGATTTTTTTTCTTTTATGAAATCTTGCATATAGATTTCTTTTATTTAAGTTAAGATAAATTTATTGCATCCATTTTGATAACATCCATTTTGATCTACTAGCTTAGGGGCGCTACTTTTTATGTCTGCTTCACTTTCATTTGTTCATGTAATTAGGAACTACTAATGTCATTCCACTACGTACTTTCTTGCCTCATGTTGTCACACTTGTTGGGTTTATGTCTATGTGCGTGGCTCATTTGATAATTGCTGTCGAAGTCTCTACTACTTGCTGCTTTTGTCCCTCGTATAATAACCCAAGTTTTGACACTTTCGACTTCCTGCAAATCGCCACAATGTAAATTATATTTCTAGTATCATCCATTTTCTCACTTTGTGTTATTATTAAGGCTTATTTTTTTGTATATTTCTTCAACTTTTCGCTTGTGGCAAATTAATCTTTGAATAAAAAATTCTTCACAATTGTACTCTTAAACTTTAAAATATGTTGTAATCAACCTAATTGAAAACAAGATTAATAGAATGTTTGTAGGTGCAATTCAAATCCAAAAAACTCAACTTAGTTTGTTTTTTTTTTAAGTCAATAATAATTTTAATTAGTTTTTGAAAAAACAAACAGCTTCAACTCAAAAAACTTAACTCCAGCCTACACACCAAACGCATGCTAAATTTTTTTTTTTTTTTTTTTTACAGTTTTTCTTACATAAAACTTGCAAGTGACCTTCTATTGAGGGCGGCCACCTCTTTTGTTTGAATTAGATCACTTAAACAAAACTCCCTCACACCCTGCAAGCAAGCAATAGAGTTTACAGCTCAAAAAACTCAACTCAGGTACCAAATACATGCTAAATTTTTTTTTACAGGTTTTCTTACATAAAACTCGCACGTGACCTTCTATTGAGGGCGGCCACCTCTTTTGTTTGAATTAGATCACACATAAACAAAACTCCCTCACACCCTGCAAGCAGTAGAGTTTACAGAGTTTTTTATGATGTCCAATTCCAGCAAAAAAGACCTCGATGGCATCAATAGGTCATTACGAGTCACATGCAAGAAAACTGACAAGAATTTAAACCCGTTTTCAAACTGGGGCTAATTGAAAACAAATTTAGAAGTTTGATAAGGTTAATTGTCAAGGTTTTTCCTTCAAGTACTGATATGTGGAATGCAAGAAGTTAACAGGACAACGTGCAACTAATAATTAAATGAAATAAACCTAATTAACAATTAGCGATATTCACTAGTCGTTAATTGGTACTTTCATTTGTTCGGTTCACTAACCGACACTGTCAATTTCCAGAAAATTGAAATCGAGTGCCGACCAACAAAGCATCATCAACCAATCTTTTTCTAGTCGATAATGGTTGGTTTCCATGAGTGTCAGTGAAGAGAAGAATATTGGGCGGGGAACGACAGAGACTGGCAAAAGAGAAGAATATTGGGCGGGGAACGACAGAGACTGGCAAATGAGAATAAGAAGGAGCAAGAGGGGCAGGAAGATATGAGTTTAGGCATGTGCATGTTCCTTGGGCTTGGACTTGGGAAGAAAAAGAAAAGAAATAAGGAAAATTATAGGGGACAATTAGGTTAAATGCCATAAATTTCAAGTGTGGATTGATTTTTACCACACTAAAAAAAAATTTTTTTGTAAAAAATAATGTATAGATGATGTCATAAATTATTTTTTTAATTTTTAATTTTTCTCTATATTACCTCTCTCTCTTCCCCCAACCCCCAGACACAATTCTCCCCCCACACCAATTTCTCTCTCTCTCATTTCTTTGTCTCCTTTTTCTCTCCCTTATTCCTACTCCAAAGAAATTGGTGATGGTGTAATGGCGAGGACGTGACGAATTCACAAGACTCATCTCCTTCGTACCCAATCCTCGCGCCAACGCTGATTGCTACTCGAATGGTGGATCCTTGCGCCACCGATGATGGAGATACGCGACACGCCGAGAACTGAGTTTTGGGTCTATGTACGCCGACAATCTGAGGTGGTGATTCCCGTGAGAGATCCGAGATGGTGGAGATTGAGACTCGTGGAGCACAAGAACTGCTCCACCAGCATTCAAGACACTACAATAGTTGTAATGACCGCCATTTTCATGACACCTACTTACCATGTAATAAGTCATTAAGGAATAAAATGGACATAATTTAATGTCTTTTAGTACAATTTAAGTAACACGGTCAGGTACACAGCCGTGTGAGTGACCGTGTGCCATTCGGACTGTGTATCTATTAATAGCCGTGTGAGTGTACATAGTCGTGTAGTGTAACACGGTCAAGTACACGATCGTGTAAGAGGCTGTGTACCGCTCAGATATATGAATGTATTTCAAAGACATGGCCGTGTTGAGTAGTCTCAACTAGTACATGCCCGTGTCTGAAATGTACACGCCCGTGTTGCGTTGCACACGCACATGTAAGAGTCCGTGTAGAAGGCTGTGTAATGAGCCGAGAGCCACTGTAATGACTCTCATGAATTATGAAACTTAATTACTATGTAATGATGTAATTAAGTTAATAAGCACAGTGTGCTTTTCAGTTGAATGATTAAATGGGAATAGTAATGTTAAATTACTATTCATGTAGTGAAAGGGGCAACCGACAGTGAAATCGGTCTACCCTATTATGTGAGTATGCGTTGAGACACGCAATATCAAGAAACTGGTCTAGACGACCATTTCATGATACAGAGCTGATGAGCTAGTCATCAGTACGCTCAGACTGGTCATCTGAGCGCAGCAGTGATAATTGTCCTAATAGATGTACAGTATCGAAAAAAGCGGTCTAGATGACCTCTTCTCGCCCATAGACTGACAAAATCAAAGTCAGAATGCTCAGATTAGTCAGTCAGATAGTGAAAAGTGAACAGTGAATAGTGAGAAACGCAGTGTCAGGTTAGTGGTCAAGACGGCCTTAATCTGGCATAAAATTGACATATTAATAGTCAGCAGGTTCAATCTAGTCAAGTGAGCACAAAATGTAGATTTTGTTTAAAAGATACGCAGTATCGGGATAAGGGTCAAGACGACCTTTTCTCCCCCCGAAACTGATATATTTAGACTCAGGACGTCCAAATTAGTCAATCGGACACCTGACACGTTTTTCGAGACGGGGTCATACAGATCCTGAAAACTGGTCTAGAAGACCTCAGATGGACGTAAAACTGATAAATTTGAAATCAGCACGTCCAAATTAGTCAAGAGAGACTGTGTTTGAAATTTCACGCGAAAACGCCTTGTTATGCGTGCGTAGTGTCAACACAGTGTAGGCCTAACCACAGTATCAAGAAATTGGTCAAGATGACCTTTTCTTGATATAAAACTGATATATTTGGATTCAGCACGCCCAAATTAGTCAGTATAGCCTATCTTAAAATTTTTCAAAAAATTAGTATAAAGAGGTCGAAATTTTTAGATTTTTGTAAAAAGGGCCCCCATTATTTTTTTCCTATCTTTTTCTCCCCACACCACCCGTAGGTGAACAGTAACCATCAGTCGAATCCGACCTCCGTTTTCAACACCACCGGCACCATTAGAAAGCTCTCGATGAGCTGATTCCAACGGTGGGCCGAGTCGACCGAACCGACGTCGGAGCACGCCGCACGCGCCGCCCAAAGCCACCGGTGGTCGAATTTTTCAAACCGCCGTATTTCCGCCGTCCGACGTCCAAATGCCACGATTCCGGTCCCAATGGATTCGTGGTGAAGAGTAGAATAAAACCCAGGCTTCATTTCATGTCAAGAACCACCGGATCGCGCCGCCCAAGGTTCACCGTCGCCATCGCCACCGTCGAATCTCGCTATTCTGGCGGAGTTGAGTTGCAAGGTTGGTATCAAAATGCTCAGAACAACACGTAGATCAAAAGCCCCAAATCAATTTTGGGCAACAACGCTGGAAAATGAAGATCCAACACCGCCGCCGTCGCTGACTTTTTGAGGGCCGATTTCCGGTGATAGGAGCCTCGATTGGTGAAATTGACACCACCAATGGGTTCCTCTCGTCGAGCTCTTCAAGATAGTGGTCACCACTCCTATCGCTACCGTGGTCAAGGCCGGTCAACGGCCGGTCAACACCGGTCAACCGAAAATTAAAGAATGGCCCGTTGGCCTATTTTTGACGTTCCGGACACATCCGCGGCATCGGATTTACAAACCAGAGTTTCAAAAGTGGAGAACGATGATTCAAAGATTGTGCGATCCAGATCGAACGGTTCACCCGATCGCCGACGGGAACGATTTTGGTAGTGGTTTTGATCCCTTGATTCCTCAATTTATTATTAGAAATAATTATGTATTAATTATGGTTTACTGACTTGAGGAATTGTAAGAAAAAGGGATGAAATGTCGAAAAAGAGAATGTGAGGAAATGTGAATATTTTTACGTAAAAAGCGGAGCTTTTACGCAAAAATTAGGCCTCTAGTTTAGTACGTGTCAAGTTAGAATAGGTTAGATGGTTTTGAGGCGTTTCCTAAATGCCGGAAACCCAAAAATTAAGTGGAAATGCTGCCGAAATTTCTAAAACGGCACAAAGGGGTATTTTAGGAAACGAGAGGTGAAAATGTGATCGGGATGGAAACCCGAGCCCCCTCGATGACCTAGGTCCAGGAAAGAAGGGTGGACGTTTACAGGATTAGTGAACCGCCCAATTAGAAATCTCGAAATGTAAGAAAACGACCCCTAGATCAGAATAGTGCCACCCGAGGGACGGGTGTGATCTAAGTATAAAATTTGGGGCGATTACATCGGTAACGGTAACCCGACAGGCTAAATGGTCATACGAGAGGTATTCAGTCAGTTGACTGGTCGGTTAGCCAGTCAAGGATCAAGTCGGAATGGGATAGTGAGAGACAGTGATTAATTTGTCAAGTAGACAAATTAATCAAGCACGATTAAAAATTAGATATCAAATTTCCCAAAGTAGAGCAGTTGGGTACCGATAGGCATCGGTACCACACAACGATAAGTTTATTAGTTCCTAATAATAAAAGGAGAGAGTTAGACGAATGCTGAAGATGTTCAGAACGGAAATCACAGTTTGGGTCTTTAGCTCAACTTTGTCCAGATTTGGTACCGACTAAAAGGAGAGAGTTAGACGAATGCTGAAGATGTTCAGAATGGAAATCGCAGTTTGGGTCTGTAGCTAAAGCCACGAACCAGCGACACTAGTAGAATGTGTCAGCAAGGCTATCTGAGCCGAGTACTGGTCGGTTCATGATAAGAAGCGAAAGGCGTAGAATTTTAAGGCACGAAAGGAGGAGAAAACGCAAGCCGAGTAGGCTCAAGAGAAGCAGAACCCCGAGTCACAATACAGAGGGCAGAATGTGGGAACCGGCCAGAATAGTAGGCATTCCCATAAGAACAACAAGAGAAAAGGGGAATTAAGGCAATCAAGATTCACAGAAGAATTTCCCCAGAAGAGAGACGACCAGGAAGGAATGACAGCCAATACCCGACGTGCACGAAATGCGGAAAGAGGCACCCAGGAGAATGCAAGCATAGAGCAAGTGGTTGTTTCATCTGTGGCAAGGAAGGCCACTATGCCAAAAAAAAAATGCCACTCCAACCTGCAGAATCAACAGAATCAACCCCGCAGTGGGAATAATCAACTTCACACCAACCAGACCAAGATCGAAGACCCTTCAATCACACAAGGTATATTGAAAGCTTCAGACAACTAAGGGAGAATCTATGCTTACACGGGGAGTGACGTTGAAGCTGTAACTTCTGCAATGGTGACAGGCCAGCTTTCTATCGCCAACTTTGATGCGTTAGTTCTACTTGATTCTGGAGCCACCCATTCGTTGCATCATCAGATTCTGCCAAAAAAAAAAAAAGCCTAGCACACAACGTTGTCATAAACTGTTGGAGGCGGAAAATCGTTTTCGAACCAATCGGATATGAAAAGTTCATCTACAAGGGTTTGTCGCCAGAGCAACCAAAGACGATGATATCAGTAGTGAAGGCTCGTGAGATGCTATCCAGTGGATGCACGGACTTCCTAATAGACGTAGCAGATAAGACTCAAGGAATAGAGATAGGACCCGACAACGTACCGATAGTCAGGGAATTCATGGAGATATTTCCAGAAGATCTTGCAGGACTCCAACCAGAACGCGGGATCTCGTTCGAGACTGAACGTCTACTAGAATCAGCCCCATCTTTGAGGCCCCCTACGGAATGGGCCCTGTAGAGCTAAAGGAGCTCCAAACCCAACTAAAGGACTAAATAGATAAGGGATTCATTCGACAGAGCTATTCACCCTGGAGAGCACCCATACCATTCATGAAGAAGAAAGATGGACCACTGAGAATGTGCATCGACTACAGAGAGTTGAACAGGATTATGATTAAGAACAAGCATCTGTTGCCGCGAGTTGACGATCTATTTGATTAGCTCTGAGATGCTACAATGTCCTCGAAGATCGATCTATGTTCAGGGTACCATCAACTACGAATCAGGAAAGAAGATGTACCCAAAACAGCCTTTCAAACGCGGTACGGACATTACGAGTTTCTGTTCATGTCGCTCAGATTAACGGACGCACCAACAACTTTCATGAACCGGATGAACCGCATGTTCAAGGACTATTTAGATAAGTTTGTCATTGTGTTCATCGATGACATACTTATACACTCTAAGACGAAGGAAGAGCACAAAGAGCACTTAATTATCATTTTGCGCATGCAACAGGACCATTAGTTATACACCAAGTTCTCCAAGTACGAGTTTTGGCTGGAGAAGGTCCATTTCCTAGGCCACGTATTCCCCAAGGAAGGAGTATCTGTGGACCCGATGAAAATTGATGTAGTTAGCGTGTGGCCAGCTCAGAGGAATGTAACGGGAATTCACAGTTTCTTTAAACTAACAGGATGTTACCTACACTTAGTCGAAGGCTACTCAAAGTTAGCTACTTCGCTCACAGCACTCACCAAGAAGGGAAAGAGGTATAAGTAAATCGACAAGTGTGAGGAAAGCTTTCAAGAGCTGAAATGAAGACTCATAAGCACTCCAATGCTGACCATTTCAAATGTTGGTCAGGGAAGCTTTGTGATTTAAGCGCCGCATCTAAAACCAAGTTGGAAACTGTGTTGATGCAGAGTGATAGAGTAGTCGCGTATGCTTCACGACAACTCAAAAACCTTGAGAAGAGCTACCCAACGTGTGATCTGGAGCTAGTAGCGATAGTTTTTACAATAAAAGCATGGAGGCACTACCTGTACGGAGTCACGTGTAAGATTTACATCGACCACTAGAGCCTCAAATGTATCTTCACGCAGAAAGAGCTCAACATGAGGCAGCGTAGATGGCTAGAGTTGGTAAGGATTACGACCGTGAGATCCTATACCATCCGGGGAAAGCCAATAAGGTGGCCGATGCACGGAATCAGAAGTATATTACTATGCCTATGACTATTAGTGCCTTGTCAGGAACGCTACAAAGGAGCTATGTGACAGCGAGATCAAGATTTTGATAGGGAGATTTTCTGACATGACCTTCCAATCGACACTCCAAAAAGAGATCAAGATCGGTCAAGGTTTCGATTTGTCCCTACTTAGGTCCAGAAAGGAAGCTATAGAGGACAAGGATTCAGAGTTTAAGATCCCTAAGGACGATGTACTCTACTACAAAGGTAGAGTGTGTGTTATGAAAAATGAAGAACTCACGAAGCGAATCTTTTTAGAACCTTACGAGATGTCATATTCCGTACATCCGGTGGCGAATAAGATGTACAAGTACCTGAAGGAAAGCTTTTGGTGGTTTGGAATGAAGAATGACATTGTCAAGTTCATTGCCAGATACCTTACATGCTAGAAGGTTAAGGCAGATCACCAGCGCCTAGTAGGATAATCGTAGGAAATTAAGCTACCCGAGTAGAAATGGAACCAAATTACGATGAATTTCGTAGTCAGATTGCCGAAGATGTCAAACAATAATGACGCAATCTGGGTGATTGTAGATAGACTGACAAAATCAGCTAGATTTTTAACAATGAAAGTTAGCTACTCGATGGAACGACTAGTAGGAATCCATGCGGCATAGTTCGTGAAACGGCACGGAGTACCAGAGTCGATCGTCTCAGATCGTAGTGGATGCTTTACCTCCAGATTTTGGCAAAGCATTTAAGCCGCATTACGGTCCAAATGAGAGTTCAGCACAACATTTCATCCTCAGACCGACAGTTAGTCTGAGAGGACCATACAGATGTTAGAGGACATGTTGAGACCTACGTCCTAGACTTCAAAGGAAATTAGAATCAGAAGCTACCATTTAGCGAGTTCTCGTACAACAGCAACTACCATTCCTCGATAGGAATGGCACTGTACAACACTTTATGGAAGGAAATGCAGATCTCTGGCTCATTAGTACGAGACCGGAGAGAAACGACTAATTAGCTCAGAAATCATCAAGAATACCATGGCAGACGTGAAGCTGATACAAGAAACGTTAGATACAACGCATAGTCGACAAAAAAAATTTTGACGATAAGCGCTATAGACCCCTCGAGTTTCAAGCAGGAGACTCAATTTTTTTTCAAGGCGGCACCCATGAAAGGGATGATGCACTTTGAAAAGAAAGGAAAGCTCCGTCCTCGGTATATAGGACCCTCGAGATAATAGAGAAAGTCGGGAAGGTGGCTTATAGACTAACGCTTCCTCCCGAGTTAGCTATAGTGCACAACATCTTTCACGTCTTGATGCTGAAGAAGTACGTGCCAGACAGCTCCCATGTTCTTAGCCAAGAATCCGTTGTAGTATACGCTGATCCGATGTACGAGGAGAGACCCGTGCAGATCCTAGTCAGAGAGGAGAAGGTACTTAGGAATAAAGTATACCGCTAGTAAAAGTGTTGTGGTGGAACCATCGTGTTGAGGAAGCCACATGAGAATGGGAAGAAGACATGAGAAGAGACTTCCTGGAATTATTCTAATTTTCGAGGACGAAAATTTTGTAAGGGGGGTAGGTTGTAATGACCGCCATTTTCATGATACCTACTTACCATGTAATAAGTCATTAAGGAATAAAATGGACATAATTTAATGTCTTTTAGTACAATTTAAGTAACATGGTCAGGTACACAGCCGTGTGAGTGACCGTGTGCCATTCGGACTGTGTATCTATTAATAGCCGTGTGAGTGTACATAGTCGTGTAGTGTAACACGGTCAAGTACACGATCGTGTAAGAGGCTGTGTACCGCTCAAATAGATGAATGTATTTCAAAGACATGGCCGTGTTGAGTAGTCTCAACTAGTACATGCCTGTGTCTGAAAAGTACACGCCCGTGTTGCGTTGCACACGCACGTGTAAGAGTCCGTGTAGAAGGCTGTGTAATGAGCCGAGAGCCACTGTAATGACTCTCATGAATTATGAAACTTAATTACTATGTAATGATGTAATTATGTTAATAAGCACAGTGTGCTTTTCAGTTGAATGAATTAAATGGGAATAGTAACGTTTAATTACTATTCATATAGTGAAAGGGGCAACCGACAGTGAAATCGGTCCACCCTATTATGTGAGTATGCGTTGAGACACGCAATATCAAGAAACCGGTCTAGACGACCATTTTATGATACAGAACTGATGAGCTAGTCATCAGTACGCTCAGACTGGTCATCTGAGCGCAGCAGTGATAATTGCCCTAATAGATGTACAGTATCGAGAAAAGCGGTCTAGATGACCTCTTCTCGCCCATAGACTGACAAAATCAAAGGCAGAACGCTCAGATTAGTCAGTCAGATAGTGAAAAGTGAACAGTGAATAGTGAGAAACGCAGTGTCAGGTTAGTGGCCAAGACGGCCTTAATCTGGCATAAAATTGACATATTAATAGTCAGCAGGTTCAATCTAGTCAAGTGAGCACAAAATGTAGATTTTGTTTAAAAGATACGCAGTATCGGGATAAGGGTCAAGACGACCTTTTCTCCCCCCGAAACTGATATATTTAGACTCAGGACGCCCAAATTAGTCAATCGGACACCTGACACGTTTTTCGAGACGGGGTCATACAGATCCCAAAAACTGGTCTAGAAGACCTCAGATGGACGAAAACTGATAAATTTGAAATCAGCACGTCCAAATTAGTCAAGGGAGACTGTGTTTGAAATTTCACGCGAAAACGCCTCGTTATGCGTGCGTAGCGTCAACACAGTGTAGGCCTAACCACAGTATCAAGAAATTGGTCAAGATGACCTTTTCTTGATATAAAACTGATATATTTGGGTTCAGCACACCCAAATTAGTCAGTATAGCCTATCTTAAAATTTTTCAAAAAATTAGTATAAAGGGGTCGAAATTTTTAGATTTTTGTAAAAAGGGCCCCCATTATTTTTTTCCTATCTTTTTCTCCCCACACCACCCGTAGGTGAACAGTAACCATCAATCGAATCCGACCTCCGTTTTCGACACCGCCGGCACCATTGGAAAGCTCTCGACGAGCTGATTCCAACGGTGGGCCGAGTCGACCGAACCGACGCCGGAGCACGCCGCATGCGCCGCCCAAAGCCGCCGGTGGCCGAATTTTTCAAACCACCTTATCTCCGCCGTCCGACGTCCAAATGCCACGATTCCGGTCCCAATGGATTCGTGGTGAAGAGTAGAACAAAACTCAGGCTTCATTTCATGTCAAGAATTGCCGGATCGCACCGCCCAAGGTTCACCGTCGCTGTCGCCATCGCCACCGTCGAATCTCGCTATTCCGGCGGAGTTGAGTTGCAAGGTCGGTATCAAAATACTCAGAACAACACGTAGATCAAAAGCCCCCAATTAATTTTAGGCAACAACGCCGGAAAATGAAGATCCAACATCGCCGCCGTTGCCGACTTTTCGAGGGCCGATTTTCGGTGATAGGAGCCTCGATTGGTGAAATTGACACCACCAATGGGTTCCTCTCGTCGAGCTCTTCAAGATGGTGGTCGCCACTCCCATCGCCGCCGTGATCAAGGCCGGTCAACGACCGGTCAACGCCGGTCAACGGCGACCCGGAGACCGAAAATTGAAGAATGGTCCGTTGGCCTATTTTTGACGTTCCGGACACATCCGCGACATCGGATTTGCAAACCGGAGTTTCAAAAGTGGAGAACGATGATTCAAAGATTGTGCGATCGAGATCGAACGGTTCACCCGACCACCGACGGGAACGATTTTGGTAGTGGTTTTGATCCCTTGATTCCTCAATTTATTATTAGAAATAATTATGTATTAATTATGGTTTACTGACTTGAGGAATTGTAAGAAAAAGGGATGAAATGTCGAAAAAGAGAATGTGAGGAAATGTGAATATTTTTACGTAAAAAGCGGAGCTTTTACGCAAAAATTAGGCCTCTGGTTTAGTACGTGTCAGGTTAGAATAGGTTAGATGGTTTTGAGGCGTTTCCTAAATGCCGGAAACCCAAAAATTAAGCGGAAATGCTGCCGAAATTTCTAAAACGGCACAAAGGGGTATTTTAGGAAACGAGAGGTGAAAATGTGATCGGGATGGAAACCCGAGCCCCCTCGATGACCTAGGTCCAGGAAAGAAGGGCGGACGTTTACAGGATTAGTGAACCGCTCAATTAGAAATCTCGAAATGTAAGAAAACGACCCCTAGATCAGAATAGTGCCACCCGAGGGACGGGTGTGATCTAAGTATAAAATTTGGGGCGATTACATCGGTAACGGTAACCCGACAGGCTAAATGGTCATACGAGAGGTATTCAGTCAGTTGACTGGTCGGTTAGCCAGTCAAGGACCAAGTCGGAATGGGATAGTGAGAGACAGTGATTAATTTGTCAAGTAGACAAATTAATCAAGCACGATTAAAAATTAGATATCAAATTTCCCAAAGTAGAGCAGTTGGGTACCGATAGGCATCGGTACCACACAACGATAAGTGTATTAGTTCCTAACGATAGAGTGACCTAAGAGTGATGTTAATTAATTTATTGGGTAAATAAATTAATTAACAATGATTAGAAAATCAAATTCTTAAGAAGAGGGCAATTAGTACCGACAAGGATCGGTATCACTAACGATAGAGTTTTTATTAGTCACTAATGACCATAGTGACCTAAGAGTAAATGTTAACGAAATGTATTATGATTACAGGGAGGTACCTGTATTGTGACGAAGGCGAGAGTATAAACTGTCTGATGACAGGTAAGTACAACTCCGCCTACAGCATGGATAAAATGAATTTAAAATGATGCTTTTCTAGTATTTTAAGTATGTATCTTGCACACGATGCTGCACAGCATACATAAGAGTATATAGTTTCACAATCGAGTAGATTGATGAAAGAACAAGATAGAAGCCATAGATCCCTACCGCGTAGGATTGGGGATAGCTTAGAGAAGCGTATGGCTAGAACAGTTAAACAAGATGGAAATAAATAGGTGTGTCGTACCGACTCCTTCAGTCGAAGGGGTTTCCAGTTAAAGAAAGTTAAGGCCAAAAGTTGAGCATCAGTTGATGGCTCTTCGGCATTAGTTGACCTCGGGCGTTACCGTTGGTCTGTGCGCACACGGTACTGACACATGGGCCCTAAATAGACAAGAAAAGAAAAGAGAAGTTTGATGCATATATGAACATAACCGGATCATGCATTAGTTATAGTTTGTTATGCTTTCTTTTTCAGTAGAGTGCATACAGTACACGATGCTTCTGTCATGCATAAAGTATGTGAAGTTTTATATTCAGTGTTATGACATGTTATGTGATGACATGATATGTGAGCTGATATGTGATATGCTTATATGGTATGTGATTTATTAAGTGATATATGTCATGCTTAGGATTTTAAGTATGTGCTATATTTTAAACATGTTTTGCGGTTAACATGTTGTACTTACTGGGCGTAAAGCTCACGGAGTGTGTTTATGGTGTAGGTAAGCTTCCTATAGCGTAAACACCAAGGGGCGATGATGGCGGCGGAGGTGGATGTGAGGATGAGGTTATGGATACACCGCGAGTATTCTTCCGCACAGTATAAGTAAATAGTATTTTGAACGATGACAGCTAAATAGTATTTTGAATAGTAAAGATTAATTGGTATTTTGGAACAGTAAACAGTATATGTATGAATAGTATATTTAAATAGTGTCTGGTGAATATTAATCAGATAAACAAGTATATAAGTGTGTATGTATAATTGAAATCCTTATGTTTTTCAAATTTCGCATTTTAATAGTATACGTATGTGAATAGTAAATACGTACGCGTATATTAAAAAAAAATCCCTCTAAATTTATGCTATTAAATTCAGCAAGTTTAAGTATCGGTTTTAAAGAGGAAGTATAAGTAAAAGCTAAAGAAGCAAGTAATAGAGTTTACAGTAACGGTCCGGGCCGCTGAGGGCACGGTGCGTCACAATAGTTCTCCACCAAATTTCTCCCTTCATTGCAACTGGTGGAATCAATGATGTGCCAGGCACTGGTGGTGATGGCGATGACGAAGCTAGTGCAGACCAGTGCGGGTGGTCATTAGGGAACAGCGACGGTGGTGTTGAATTTGAAAAATAAATAATTGTAATTAAAATTGATGATGTTTTAAATTAAATAGATAATTAAATATTTATGATGCCATCAATGGCATTTTTTACAACAGTTTTTTTTTTGTGAGGCAAAAAATCAATCCAAATCATGATTTTGTGGAATTTTTCTAAAGTTCCCAAATTATAATAAGGGAAATTGCACTAAATAGACCATCTTTTTAGTGCTTGGGGGTAAATAGTATTATTTCAAACCTTTAAAAATTAATAGTATAATCTAATTTATATGCCTATTTTACTCCATAAACATTCTTCAAAATTCACTTATTTCTCTCTCTTTCTTCTTTCTTCTTTCTTCTACCTCTCTCCCTCTCTCCCTTTATCGACCCTAGCTCTCTCTTTTGTTTTCTTTCTATCTCACACAGTAATGGCCATAGTCTCTCTACTGCAATCTTTGATCTTCATTCGTGGCTCTGATCTTCGATCTCCATCTGTTGCTCCAATATCCCGATCTACAATCATAAGCCAGAGATTGTGATGATGAGTGATGATGTTTGTGATAGCGAGATTGCGATGATGAATGATCTTCTTCACTTGCGACGGCGACTCTAGATTGTGTGACTAAATGCAACGACTAGGTGAGAACTGCCACATCCAGGAGATTGAGTCCGTAGGTGTTAAGAATGCCTTAAGTACTAAAGACATTTTTAGATGTATTTCATTTACTTTGAATTGATTAATATTATATTTTAGGTTTTTATTTTCATTTTTGCTATATTATCCTCATCATTGTTTATATGTTAAAGTAAATATGAACAAATATTGCTTATTGACTACTTATTATTCAAACTGTTAAAATGTTACATATAATAGACTTTATATGCAAGAAGACAACTTTCTAAAATAGTCTAAATCTGTCATCCACAGTCTATGGGGTTGGAGTGAGCATCTAACTCATATGAAGACTACTATGTTGTCTATATCATATTGAAGAGATGATTTATCTTGATCATCTGAAGTGAGCTGACTCCTAAGTAGAGACATAGATTTATTACCTAATGGTGGTGATATATTGGACTAGGACCAATATATAATTAATCTATAAGTCTGCTTAAATAGATTAAAATAGATTAATTCACTTTTTAGTGTTCATTATATAATAACCTTAACTCTAAGTAAGTAAATAACTTTATGTCAATGACTTATGTACTTTGATGTTTTAAAGGCTAAAACGTCTTGAGATAGTAAGCTATTAAATCAGTTTATTAGGTACGTGACTTATATTTGATATGAGCTTTATTACGATATAGAATCATAGCTCCTACGAAGAGTGAAGGTTATCCTTTTAACAATATTATACAGGATGTGAAAATAGACAATGCCTTCGATGAATAATGATTTTCTTATTATATGTATAATGGATATTTAAAATAAAGTGATTAAAAGCTTAAACGGACTTTCACTTTAAATTAATCATATATATCATTTGAGAGTATTACATATATAACAAGGTTATTGGATCGTGGTCACATACTAGCTTATGTAATACAATATATAATTAAGAATGCAGTTTTAAGTTTATAGTGATGTGACTCTAAAACTAATAATTATGTAATTAATTTATTTGGTATAGAATAATTAGCTATATAGATTATTAAAGTTTATGTTATATATGTCAATATGATCCCTTTGCTAGCTCAGCATAATTCCTTAATAGATGATAATCAACCAAATTATTTAAAGTGACTTTAATTCTTAGACTTAGTGAAAAGAAGAATCTAAATCACCATTTACATGGTGTAGGCATTTTTCTTACTAAGGATAGAAGAGGGATTTGTTTCATTTAATTAATTAGATAAATATTTAGTTTGGATAAATATTTATTTGAAAATAAGATTTATGATTTAAATTTATTTTATTTAACTTTTGTGATAAATATGAGATTAATTTAAATTAAGAGATATAGATAAAATAATTATAATTAATTTAAATATTTAGATATTCTTATTTAAATGAATAATTTAAACTAGATATGGTTGTTATCATTTTTGACTTTAGATTGAAAACAATATCTTGTCCTACTTTAATTATAGTAAGCGTTTTTCTATGTAAATAAGACAAGTAAAAATTTTTTTGCTTTTTGATTTTATTTAGATAATTATTACATAATTATTTTACTTAAATAAAGTTATTATAATTTTATTTGAATTTAAATTGTATTTATAGAATATTACCTATGCAAATAACATCACAAGATACATAGAGATTGAAATTTGAATCAAACTCGAATCTCCCTTATCTAGTAGTGGTCAAATTTTTATGTGCCTCAGGGCTAGGAAAAATTTCCAATTGAGAGAGAAGAGAGAGAAAAATATTTTTCAAGTGCCTTATTCAAATTTAAATACCCCCTAGTCCATTCATTATCAGTAGGATCCTAGAGCTTTTGTTTTTAGTTCGACCATAGATGCTAAGTTAAGAGAGCTTATTATTATACTCTCATTAATAATAATAAGTTTTAAGAGCTTTAAGTAGTTGGAAGGAGAAAAGTTACACACATAATATAGATCAAAAAACCGAGTGCTCACATACTCTACCATCCAAAAATAGAAGTATAGTGAATAAGGTTAATTCATTGAAACTTTCTTATTGACCTTTTTTGACATTCCTATAGAGTTTTCCCTCCAAAGTATGTAGATAATAAAATAATTTATTGTATATGACAAATCAAGTTGATACGATCCATATAAAATTTTTAAAATTTCACTGCCTAAATTATCCATTACTTTTACAAGTGGTATCAAAGCCAACTCTTAATTATGCTATCTACGTAAATTAAACAATTAAATTTTCTTCTTAAACTATGTATGGTATTCAATATTTTTAGACGGTGACATTCTAGGTTTTCTATTATGTTTTTATCATGGATTATATATGATGTTTGTATGCGATTATTTTAATTTTATTATTATTATAAGCATACTCAATTTTACTAATCATGGTTCCTTAGAAATTAGAAAAGTTGTATCTAAGTTTTTTTTTTTCGTGTAATTAGACATGATCTATCATCACCACATAGGTTTTCTATTATAATGTTTATATGCGATTATTTTAATTTTATTATTATTATAAACATACTCAATTTTACTAATCATGATTCCTTAGAAATTGAAAAAGTTTTATCTAAGTTTTTTTTTTCCCATGTCATTAGACATAATCTATCATCACCACATAGGTTTTCTATTATGGTTTTATCATATATTATATATGATGTTTGTATACGATTATTTAATTTTATTATTATTATAAGCATACTCAATTTTACTACTCATGGTTCCTTAGAAATTAGAAAAGTTGCATCTAAGTTTTTTTTTTCATGTAATTAGACATGATCTATCATCACCACATAGGTGTTCCCTTCGCTAGCTCAACATATTTAAAGTGGCTTTAATTCCCTAGGTGTCGCACTTGGCAAACCAATGCAGACCAGGGCTGGGCCTGGTTGTCTAGTGGTGTCAAAGGTAGCACCTAGAACTAAGTCCTAGGGAGGGCTAGGGTAGGTGGATTCGGACGGGTCTCTAGGCTGACGTGACTAGGCTCCCATTTTTTTATTTTAAAAAAAATAATAATAAAATAATTTGGAAATTTTTTTGGAAAATAATTTAGAAAAATTATTTTTAGGTCTAGAAAATTATGTGTATAATTTTGGAGCTTACATGGAGGTGGATACACAAAGGAGGAGCAAAAATTCAAAACCCAAAAAATTCTTTGGTTAAAATTTTGTAATCTTTTATTTTTCTTTTTTCTATGATAGAGCCATGGATAGGTTGTTTTTTTTTTTCTGTCATTTATTTATTCTATATTTTATTATGAATGGATGGATATGATTGATAGATGTTTGTAGTACATATTTAATAATATGTCATATAGGATAGATAAAAGTCACTCATGCTATATTAATCATACATTTTTTTTTTGAAAAAACTTGCATCATTTCAAAATATTGAGTGGAACAGGGTTTTAAACAAAACCTACTTTCTAAGTTGTTGATCCATTGTGAAAATATCGTAACTTCTCGCGTTAGTTCCACCCTGATCACACCCCTTGGTAGGTGTTTACCACCCCCAGTATACTAAGTTTAATCTTTTATATTGAAAAACGTATTTAAACATATTCTGTTTGGAACAATCCCTCAATGGCTTAAATAGAACATATGTCAAACATCGTAAATAATGGTTACACACTCAATACTAGTTTAATTATTAGCTTTTCATAAAAGCTTTGCTAATTAAATTTGGTAGCCAAACAAATAATTATTAATATGTTTTAACCTTGGAGGATTTAAGGCAGCATATATTAATTGTACAAGGTCATGTTTTTGGCTATTTTTTTCATAATCACTCTTGGTGGCTTAAAACAATATATGTTGAAAATTATCATTACAATGCTACATATATATTTTTAAAGTTTTTTTATGTAAAAATATATTTATGTTTTATTTGCTAAATTCTATTTACATTTACTTGCGCATTGATATGATGTTCATATATATATATATACATCTTTCTTCGACTGAAAATGCTACCTACACCTCTTATTACAATTCTAACTGAAAATAAATTAAATGTTGACAATTATAAAAAAATGAAAAATCAACTTGCTAATAGTTCTCAACTGTGAGAAATATAAGTTTGCACCAGACGAAACTTGCCCACCTAGGCCACCTCCTAATGCAGCTGTTCATGAGGCCTATCTCATGTATACTTATTAGATAGAATCTAATGAGATAACTCAATGCTATGTAATGGGCTGTATGACGAGTGCTTTATAGAAGCAACATGAGGCCTTTATGACTGTTAGGCAGATCATAGATAACTTGGAGAATATGTTTGGAGTTCAAGAAATGTTGGCTAGACAAACTACTATCACAAGTATTATGAACTATAAGCAAAAGACAGGTACTCTAGTTACAAATCATATGCTTCTATTTATAGGATTTTTTGCTGAAGCTACTGGGAAAGGTGCTAAATTGGAATACAACACCTAAATTAAGATTGAATTCTAAACTCTTTCAAAGGATATTGTGCGCTTTAAATCCACATATAGCCTTGGAAGCACAAAGTTAAGACTCACCGAGCTCATGAGGAAATTTCAAGTTTATAAGCTTATGATCAATGATGGGGTACTAGTTCACACAAAGTGAGAGGCTAACTTGGCTATCACTGCATCTTCTGGTCCTAGGAATAAGAAGAAGAAACAAAAGCAAAAGAAGAAAGGGGCTTCTAACTCTTCCATTCCTCCTATAACTAATGGGAAGAAAAAGAAGAAGAAAAAGCCTAAGAGCCCTAAAAAATCCAAGTGCTTACATTGTAGGAAAGTTGGTCACTTCAAGAAGACTTGCAAGGAGTTCCTAACCATCAAGGGTAATGAAGATAAGGATCTTCTATACTTAGAAGCTTATTTGTTGGAAGATTTAAAAGACACTTAGGTCATTGATTATAGAGACACTAATCATATTTGTGTTTTCCTGCATGGATTCAAGGAAACGAGAAGTCTACTGATAAGAACCTTTTGTAAAGAACCGACGATGAAAGTTTGGTTTTCGTTGAAGTAATGGACAATATATATCATTATTTTGATGAGTTTAAGTTTGTTTTATTAAAATACTGTTTTTATATTCCTAATTTTAGGAGGAACCTTATTTCAATTGTTTGTTTGATTAAAGACTCTTATTCAGTTTTTTTTAATAAAACAGTAATTATTTGTAAATGCAAGTTTTTTATCTATTTTGGTTGGATGGATTGTAATCTTTACTTTATCAAATCTAAGATATACTCATTGCTTGACATTGAATTAATTGATAAATCTAAAAGGTTAAAAACTTCTCATTCTAATAAGGCATATTTTTGGTATTTAAGACTTGATTATATTAATCAATAAACGATTCAAAGATTAGTAAAAAATGGTCCTTTGGAAACCCTAGAAGAGATACATCTTCCACAATGTGAATCTTGCCTTGAGGGCAAAATTGTAGGAAAAGCAGTAAAAGTATGCTGTGGAATTTTTTAAAAAATTTTCAAGATGGTTAAAAACTCATGTTGCTATATACAATAAATTATCAACAATCAATATATCTTTAAAAGAAAACACCAGGAACACTGAAGGAGGTGATCGAAGGGTTTCAATCAACTAGCTTTCTCTACTATTCTCTAATTCCTAGACGGTGGAGTATATAGACACTTAGTTTCTCAATCGGTATTCTAGTACAGCTTATCTCCTTCCAACCACCTAGATGTCTGAGAATTTATTATTATTAGTGAGATGTATAATAATAAATTTGCTCACTTAAGAGTCTATTATCTAAAGAAAATAGGAGTCTCAAAATCTCTATTTATAAATTTGCATTAAATAGCTTTTAGAATTTTGAATTGGACCAAAAAAAAATTTTCTCTCTCCTCTAAAACCCCCAAGCCGATTCTCCCAAGGGTGAAACCACCCTAAAAAATTCAATCACTCTAAGTCAATTATCATTCAAAATTCAAACAAGATTCAGATAAGATTTTTCTCTCTCTCCTATCCACTCCAAAATCGATTCTTTACCCTAGGATTGCCCTAAAACTTTTCAGCCATAAGGGATTTTGTTATTTAAATTTTGATTCAAATTTTGAACTCTATAAAACATGTGATTTTGTCTACCTGGATAATTTTCTACAACTCTAATTCAAATTCAAATAAATTCATGATAACTTTATTTGAAATTCAATTAATTGTGCAATTTCTTATTCAAAACAAAATTCAAATTCAAATTAGGAGAAAATCTTGTCTTCCAATACTAGAGTATGGATGCTACCTTCCATGTGTTAGGACAAGATTTTGTTCAATTCAAACTCAAATAGAATAATCTATTAAATTTCAAATATTTATTTAACAAGATTTTTCAAAATTCAAATTAACCTTATATTTATCTTTTGAAAGATAAATCTAATTAATTTAAATATCAAATCTTATCTTCCAAAATAAATATTAATTAAATATTTGTCCCATTTATTGAATAATCAAAATTATAATTTTCCCCTCTAGTACCTAGAGAAAATCGCCCATGCCTTGTAAAGGGTGTTCTAGAATTTTCTCTTCACTAAATACAAGAACACAATCAATGAAGAATATCTCGATTAATTACTTTCTGGTTAAGGAATTATGCAAAGCTAGTAGAGGAATCAATTGGATATATATAATGTGGTCTCCAATCATTCATGCAACTATTATTTTATACTGAATAAACCCATTATAATTATTAGTTTCAGAGTCACACTATTATAAACCTGAAACTACACTCCCAATTATATATAATATAATGTAAGCCGATGATAAGTCATCATCTAATAACCTTGTCATATATGCAAAACCATCATATGATATTTATGATTAGCTTTAGGTCAAAGTTTATTCAACCTACAAATCATTCTATCTTAAAGATCCAATATACTCCCGAATAAGAAAATAATTATTCACCATATGTGAATAAGAAGTCATCTATCTAGCAAATGACCCAAGGCCTTGTCCATTTTCACATTCAGTATAATGCCTTTAAGAGGATAATCTTTACTCTTTATTCGAGCTAGGATTCCCATATCTGTAAACAAACCCTACATCGTATACAAGTCATGTACCTAATAAACCAGTCTATAAGCTTACCACCTTTGAGACACTTTAGCCATTGTAACATCAAAATACACAAGTCATACACATAAAGTAATTCACCTACTCAGTATTAAGGTTATTACATAATGAACGTCAAACATGAATTGATCTACTCAAGTGGACTATGCAGATCAATTGTACTTTAGTCTTAACCCAATACATCATCGTCAAGCAATATATCTATGTCTCTACTCAGGAGTCGAAACTTGGGATAATTAAGACAAATTATCCTTCTAATTGGCTTTAGATAACTTAAAAGTCTTAACATGAGTTAGATGGTCAATCTAACCCCATAAACTATGGACTATAGTTTAGACTGCTTACTTTAGAACATTGTCTTCTCACATACAAAAGTCCATTGTATGCAGCTTTCTAACAGTTTAACAATAATTAATCAGTGAGCCATATTTGCTCACATTTACTTTAACATATAAATAAGATAAAGACATATAACAATATAATGAATAACCTCTACTATATTTTATTAATCAGTTCAAAACAAATGAAATACATCTAAAATGTCTTTCCCACTTAGGGCGTTCCAAAAAAAAATGACTAATAGGTCTTCAGGACCTAAGGGTACAAGGGCCAATGATTTCCTAGAGATACTGCACACCGACTTATATTACCCTATGAATGTTGAGATATGTGGAGGGCTTAAGTACTATATTTCATTTATAGATGACTACTTGAGTTTTGGATATGTATATCTAATGCATTATAAAAGGGTAAATCCATTACGATACTTTGATCTGATAAAGGTGTTGAATACCTCTCTAATGAATTTTTAGGATATCTTATAGAGTATGAGATTTTATCCTAAGAGACTGTACCTGAAACTTTATAACAAAATGGCGTGGCTGAGAGAAGAAATAGAACCTTGTTAGATATGGTACGATTCATAATAAGTTACGTAATGCTACCATTATCTTTTTAGGGATATGCACTATAAACTGTGTGTTACATTTAAACCAAGTTCTAACTAAATTAAGACTCTATACGAATTGTGACGTGGTAAGAACATTAGGAATGCCCTAAGCAAAAAAGGCATTTTTAATATATTTCATTTATTTTTGAATTGATTAATAACATATTAGAGGTTATTCATTATATTGCTATATGTCCTCATCCTATTTACATGCTAACGTAAATGTAAGCAAATATGGCTCATTCACTGCTTGTTCTAAAATGTTAGAATATTGCATACAATGGTTTTTCCATGTGAGAGACAACATTTTAAAGTAAGCTATCTAAATTTATAGCCCGTAGTCTATAGGGTTAGAGTAAGCATCCAACTCATGTTAAGACTATTATGTCGTCCAAAGCCAATTAGGAAGAAGATTTGTCCTGACTATCTGAAGGACGCCCAAGTAGAGATATAGATATATTGCTTGGGTGATGACATATTAGATTGGGACCAAAGTGTAATTAATCTACATAGTCTACTTGAGTGGATTAATTCACTTTCGACATTCATTATGCAATAACCTTAATCTTGAGTAAGTGAATCACTTCATGTGTATGACTTGTGTACATTAATATTCCAAAAGCTAAAAGCATATCAGAAGTAGTAAACTTATAGACCAGTTCATTGGGTATATGACTTATATATAATATATGGTTATCCATCCATTATACCATCCATTATAATATGGAATCGTAGCTAATATGGAATCGTAGCTCTAATGAGGAGTAAAGGTTATCCTCTTAAAGGCATTATACTAGATGTGAAAATAGACAAGATCTTGGGTCATTTATTTGGCAAGTGACTTCTTGTTTACATATGGTGAATAATCATTTTCCTAATCAAGTGTACAATGGATCTTTAAGATAGCGTAATAAATAGGTCAAATAAACTTTGACCTAAGGTTGATCATGGATATCATATGAGGGTGTTGCATACATGATAAGGTAATTGAATGATGGCTATTTACTGGCTTGTGTAATACGGTATATAATTGGGAGTGTATTTTCAAGTTTATGGTAATGACTCTGAAAATAATAATTGTGTAATGGGCTTAATTGGTATAGAATAATAGTTATATAGATTATTGAAGCCCACATTATATATGTCTAATTAATCTCTTTACTAACTCCGTATAATTCCTTAATTGATGGTAATTGATTGGGATATTCTTTATAACTTGTATTCTTGCATTTAGTGAAAAGAAAAATCCAGGCCACTTATTCTATGGTGTAGGTGTTTTTCTCTGGGGCCATGGGCAAAATTGTAATTTTGCTTTATTCAATTAATAGATAAATATTTAATTTATATAAATATTTATTTTAAATATAAGATTTGAAATTTGAATTAATTGTATTTACCTTTTAAAAGTTGAATATGAAATTAATTTAAATTTTGAATATCTTATTAAAATAAATATTTTAAATTGAAAGATTAGTAAAGAAGACTAATTGGTTGAAAAAATAAATATCTTATATTAAACGTAATCTTATCCTTGGACACTAATAGGGTTTGGTTTTTATGTGGATTTGAAGGACAAGATTTTCTCCTAATTTGATTTTGTTTTGGATAAAAGATTACATAATTGTTTAAATTCAAATGAAGTTGCCATGATTTTATTTTGAATTTAAACTGAAGTTATGAAAAATTATCCATGCAGACAAAATCACAAGATTTGTGGAGTTTGAAATTTGAATCAAATTTTGAATTACAAACCCTAGGTAAGGATGAATTATTAGAGCAAGTTTTGGGGACAAAATTCAGCCCCTTGCAAGAGAGAAGAAAGAAAATTCTTTTCTAGAATCCTATTTGAATTTTGAATGATCTAACACTTGTGGTTTCCGAACTTTGTATGGGGTATGCCCTAGGAGAATCGGCCTTGGTGTATGAGAGGACAGAAAAAAATATTTTCATGAGTACTATTCAAATTCTGAAACCCACCTAATGCAATTTTATAAATAGGACTCGTGAGGCTCCTAGTTTTTTTAGACCACAAACTCTCAGGTGAGCAAATTTATTATTATATCTCACACTCATAATAATGAATTCTCATATATCTGGGTGGTTAGAAAGAGACAAGCCGCATAGAATACCGATCAAGGAACTGAGTGCCCACACACTACACTATCTGGGAATTGGAGAATAGTAAAGAAAGCTAATTAGTTGAAGCCTTTTGGTCACTTTCTCTGGCGTTCCTGGTGTTTTCCTCTAAAGATAGAATGATTATCATATAATTTATTGTATATGACAATATGAGTTTTTAACGATTTTAAAATTTTTTTAAAATTTCACTATGCATGTTTTTCAATTACTCCTACAATTGGTATCAAAGTCAATTCGTGATTATGTCATATACATAAATTAGACGATCAAAATTCTCGTTTATGTATGGATTTGATATTTAGAGAGTAGCATTCTAGGTTTTCTTTATATTGTTATCATGAATTATGTATGATGTATGTGGCTATTTTAATTTTTATAATTATTATAAGCATGCTTAATTTTACCGGTCATAGTTCCTTAAAATTTAGAAAAATTGTATATAGGAATTTTCATATAACCATGAAAACGGTTTATCGTCAACGTAATTTAGAATTTATTTATAGAGGAGATGAATATTGAAGACTATAATTTATTTTTCTCAAGAATTAAATTTAATTTTGATGATTGAAATTTTTTTTGTATGGAAAATTCTAATTTAATTAGGATTCCAAAATTTTTTGGGATAATAGGCAAATTAGGAATATGGCACAAAAATCGAGAGAACCAACTCTCGAGGATAGTATACTAACCAACACGTGCATAGACACGTCTATCAGCATGGACGCACAGGCCTATCCTGCAGGTCTTGGTGGCCACAGCCAATGATGGGGATACAGCCCCTGCCTGCAAGCAGCAATGCTACAGCCCATGGTTGCCTGCAGCTGGCAAGGCTATAAGTAACCCCTACAAGGGGCTTCAAGCCCTACCCATGGTCTGGGCTAACCGTGGGGATGACTACGGACATTTAGGCCTGTGGCCTACCATGCCGGTGGTTCTTGATTTCAATTTTTTTTTTCTCTGATATCAGTTGTAAGAAAAATTAAAAAACAAGTATAGCAGAATTTAAAAAAATTTTAAAGGTCATTAAAAACTCGTGTTATCATATATAATAAATTATATAATAATTATTATACCTTTGGAAGAAAACACCAGAAACACCGGAGGAAGTAACTATGAAGCTTCAACCAACTAGACTTTTTTGCTATTCACCTATTCTCGGAGGATGAAGTGTGTAAGCACTTGGTCCCTTGATAGGTATTCTGCATGACTTGTCTTCTTCTAACTGTCTAGATATCTGAGAATTTATCATTATGAGTGATAGGTATAATAATAAATTTACTCACCTGAGAGTCTACGGTCTAAAGAAAATAAGAGTCTCATTCTTGGCTATTTGTCTCATGATCGCCCCTTGGTGGCTTGGGGCAATAAATGCTGAGAATTACCATTGCAATGCTACATATTTTTCTAAGTTTCATATAGGAACATATTTATATGCTTTATTTGCTAAATGTCTTTTATATTTGATTGGGCTTTATAGTGATGTTTTTTTATATTTTTATTTTTATTCAAAATATCACCGACACCTCTAATCTTAATATTCACTAAAAATAAACTAAATGATGATAATTACAAAGATTGGAAAACAAACCTACTAATAGTTCTTAGTTGCGAGAAACACAAGTTCGTACTAGACGAACCATGCCTACCAACACAACTTGATGCACCACTTGAAGAGGTCCCTGTCATGTATACTTGTTGGAAAGAATTCAATGAGATAGCTCGATGTTACATCCTCACTAGCATGACTAGTGCTTTACAAGAGCAACATGAAACCTATCAAATTGCTAGGGAGATCATAGATAACTTGGAGGATTGTTCGGAGGCTTATAAAAGTTGGCTCGATAATCCACTATCGCAAGCATTATGAACTCTAGGCAAAACGCAGGTACTCTAGCAAAAGATCATCACAACAGACGAAAAGATTTCATCGTAGTCAACTCCAGCATTTTGTATGTACCCCTTTGCCACAAGTTTAGCCTTGAAATTTTTAACTTTCTCTTCCATATTCCTCTTTCTCTTATAAACCCATTTATACCCAATAGGTTTGATCTCATCAAGCAGGTCCATAAGTTCCCAAACCGAGTTGGATTTTATAGAATCTATCCATTGTTCATGGCCTATTTCCAAGATTTAGACTCAACATTATTTATAACTTCATTATAGGTTATACGTTCATCATCATACTCATGAGCTTCATCCTGGTATACTTCAATATCATACATGAAGAACTTTGGTTTCTTTGAAACTCTTCCACTATGTCGAAGCACCTTAAATTGTTGATCGTTTGTAGATCTTTCACTAGAACTCAAACTTACTTGCGTCCAAGACCGAAACTTGTTGAGCAATTCTATCACATGATAACTTCTCTAGCACCACTTTACTTTGAGACTTAAAGTCATTTATGTAACTTTCCTCTAGAAATGCTGCATGGGTTGAAACAATGACTTTTTGTTCTTTCGGGTTATAGAATAGACTTCCTTTAGTTCTCTTAGGATACCTTACAAATATGCATAATTTAAAACACAGTTCCAACTTTTTTGCATCCCTATCCAATACATGTGTCTGGCAGTCTCATATTCTCATATGTCTAAAGGAAGACTTCTTGCCACACTGCAATTTATATGGAGTCCTAGGAATTAATTTATTTGGAACTTGATTCAAAATATAGCACGGCATTTGTAGGCCCAGAAAGATAATGATAGTGTCGAATAAATCAACAAGGATCATACCATATCCAATAAAGTCCTATTTCTCCTTTCGAACATAGACTCTGTCCAATTAATATATGTTACCTTAAATCCTTCAAGGCTAAGATATATATTAAAAACCGCTTGATTTGGCCACCAGTTTAACTAAAAGAGCTTTTAGAGAAGGTTAATAGCTAAATGAGTTTTGAGTATATAACCATTGTTTACATAGTCTGATCTATCAATTATTTAAGCTATTAAGGGATGGTTCTAAATAGAACATGCTCAAACACGTTTTACACATAGGAGATCCAACCTAGCATACCAACGGCAATAAACACCTACTGAGTAGTATGGTCAGGGCTGAATTAAAGCAAGGCGTTATTTTACTTTCACATATAAATTAACAATGAAGGTCATGGGTTTTGCTTGAAACCCTTTTCCACTCAATATTTTTAAAAACATGGGTTTTTTTAATGAATAGTATGATTAATATAATTTGAGCGAAATTCTTCTATCCTACATGACATGTTATCAAATATGCATACATAACATCCATCAATATATTCATCCATCCATGACAAAACTATAAAATAAATAAATGATGGAAAATTAAATAACCTAGCCATAGTTCCATCCTAAAAAAAAGAAAAGTTAAAGATTACAAAATTACATCTAAACATTCTTTGGGTCTTCAATTTTGCTCCATCTTCGCATATCCATCTTCATGTAGCTCCTCTATTTATTTCTCATCCCAAAAATTATTTAAAATACAAATTTCTAAAAATTCAAATTTTAAGAATTATAAATTTCATATATAATAATATACAATTTCAAAATTTAAATTTACAATTATATGATATGTAATTTCAAAATTTAAATTTACAATTACATATTTTTTATATACAATTTAGAATTAAACCTCAAATTTAAAAAAAAAAATTGAAATCAAGAACCTTGGCCTATTGTGCCACAAGCCTTGAGGCCTATAGCCCCCTTAGGATGGGCCTACAACTCCACGGGCAGCCCAGTCCATGGCCAATGTAGGATGATAAATCGATAAAAACGTATCAGAGTGGCGCAGCGGAACAATAAAAATTTTTAGATCGTTAAATATCTCATGATGCCATATACAATAAACTAATAACAATTAAAACTCAAACCTCAAGGATGCCAATCTGTAGGAGGAGAATGACCAGAGGGCTTCAACCAACTAGCCTTCTCTACTATTCTCCAATTCCTGAATGGCTGAGTATGTGGGCACTCTAAACCTCGATCGGTATGCTAGCACTGCTAGTCTTCTTCCGACCACCCAGATCTCCAAAAAACTTATTGTCACGGTGGGCTGTGCAACAATAAGCCTGCTCACTTGAGAGTCTGTGGTCTAAGAGAACTGGAGTGGCAGGACCTCTATTTATAGACCTACATGAGGTGATTCTCTGAATTTGAATTAGATTAGGAGAAGATATTCTCCCTTATCCAC
Organism: Antiaris toxicaria; assembly: GCA_035233585.1. NCBI lineage: Eukaryota > Viridiplantae > Streptophyta > Magnoliopsida > Rosales > Moraceae > Antiaris > Antiaris toxicaria. Next base: position 20,196,886 of record CP141156.1, read on the forward strand.
AAGCACAAAATCTGAATTTTCCAAGGGAAAATCCCAACAATAAAATTCGGCCACTTTAGGATAAATCCAACCCAAATCTAAACAAGATTTTAACTAGAATTTTATCTCCCTTTTTCAACCAAAAAATCTGAAAATTCTAAGGAGAAAATCTCCACAAAAATTCGGCCACTTTTGGATAAGGGAGAATTAAAATTCCACTAGGATTTTCAAGCTTGAATCTTATCTCATCCTTATCCAAAATAACCGAAAATCTCCTAGGAGATTCACTCCAAAATTTGGCCATTATCTGGGGAGAAGAGAATCCAAATTGAACTGGGATTAAAACTTGAATTTTTTCCTTGAACCTTATCCACAAAATCCGAAAATCCATTGAGGATAATCCTCAAAATTTTCGTCCATCATTAGTTAGGATTTGGATTCAAAATTCAAGTAGGATTCTAACAAGATTATCCTCTCCATATCCAACTCAAATTCGAATCCCACTTGGACTGTGATTCAAAATTTGAATTTCAAATTTCAAATTCGAATTTCAAATTCAAATTTCAAATTTCAAATTTCAAGTTTCAAATTTCAAATTTCAAAATCCACAAAACAGTTGTATTTCAAATTCTTGTTCTCATGGATAATTTTCTACAACTCTAATCCAATCTCAAATAAAATCATGACAACTTTATTTGGAGTCCAAATAATTGTGTACTCTATTATCCAAAACAAAATCTGAATCCAACCGGAGAGAATCTTGTCTACCATCCTAATCCTATGTCATCACCATTCATGCATAATAAACTAGCCAATAGCATATACAAATCAATTTGCCAAACATTAAGGAATTATGTGGAGCTAGTAGAGGGACTGATTGGACATATATAATCGGGCTCCCACAAAACCATATGATCATCATTCTTTACCGAACAACTTAATCATATGATCACTAATTTCAGAGTCACATCACTATAAACCTGAAACTGAACTTTCAATTATATACCGTATTACGAAAGCCTGTGACGAGCTACTATCCAATGACCTTGTCATGTATGCAGAACCCTCATATAATATCCATGATCAGCCTTAGGCCAAAGTCTGTTTAATCCTACTGATAAGGCTATCTTAAAGTTCCATTATACTACCGAATTAAGAAAATGATTATTCACCATATATGAATAAGAAGTCATCCACCCAGCAGACGACCCAAGGTCTTGTCCATTTTCACATTCAGTATAATGCCTTTAAAAGGATACCCTTAACTCCTCAATAGAGCTATGATTCCGATATCTGTAAACGAACCCTTCATCGTATACAAGTCATGCACCCAACGAACCGGTCTATAAGCTTACTACCTCTGAGATGCTTTAGCCATTGGAACATCAAAGTACACAAGTCATATACATGAAGCTGTCTTTTTACTCAGGATTAAGGTTACTGCACAATGAACGTAAAAAGCAGATTGATCCACTCATAGTGGACTACGTAGATCAATCACGCTTTAGTCCCGGTCTAATATGTCACCACCAAGCAACATATCTATGTCTCTACTTGGGAGTCTATGCTCCAGACAGTCAAGACAAACTATCCCCACCATGGCTTTAGACAACATAATAGTCTTAACATGAGTTAGATGCTCGGTCTAACCACATAGACTACAGACCTTAGTTTAGACTGCTTACTTTAGAATATTATCTTCTCATATACAAAAGTCCATTGCATGCAACGTTCTAACAATTTTAACACAAGTAGTCAGTGAGCCATATTTGCTTACATTTACTTTAACATGTAAATAGTATAAGGACAAACAGCAATGTAATGAATAACCTCTATATATAATTTTATTATCCAGTTCAAAATAAATACATCAAAATATCTCTAATGCTTAGGGCATTTCCTAACAATCTCCCACTTGCCCTAAGCCAGCAGATGTGCCATGTTATGCATCCACATCGCCTCTACGTGCCTCTCAAAGCTTCTAGCCACAAAAGTCTTAGTAGAGGGATCGGCAATGTTGTCCTCGGACGTGATCCTACATACATCTACTTATCCTGTCTCCACGTGCCCTCTAATGTCGACTTCCTCGAATCCTTGCAAGTCTATCCTATGGGTGTTAGGTCCCCTCCAGAATGCACCAGTATATAATCCCTCGTTCTCTTAAGATACTTGAGTATATGCTTTACTGCTTGCCAGTGCTTGGTTCCAGGATTCGCTTGATATCGACTCACCATACCTACTGTAAAACATATGTCCGGGCGAGTGCAAAGCATAGCATACATAAGACTACCCACAGCGGATGTATAAGGGACCTTACTTATACGCTCTCTTTCTTCCGATGTCTTGGGACAGTCATCCAATGAAAGAGTTAAACCGGCAATAGAAGGTTGTGAACCTTTCTTTGCCTCTTGCATTGCATATTTTTCAATTATTTTATCTATGTATGAAGCTTGGGATAAAGCTATCATTTTGTTCTTTCGATCTCCAAAGAGACGAATGCCTAGAACATACTTAGCTTATCCCAAGTCCTTCATATCAAACTGTTGGTGTAACCAAAGTTTGACCGATGATAAGTTCCCTACATCATTCTCAATGAGTAGTATATCATCGACATAGAGTATCAGAAAGACCACTTTTCCATCCTTAATACGTTTATAAACACAGGGTTCATCAATGTTCTGCTCAAAACCAAATGTCTTAATCGCTTGATTAAACCTCTGGTTCCATGAGTGGGATGCTTGCTTTAATCTATAAATGGATCTAAGTAACTTGCAGACTTTCCTTTCTTGGCCTTTCGCTACGAACTCTTCGGGCTGTATCATATAGATACACTCTTCAAGATGGCCATTTAAGAAAGCCGCCTTGACATCCATTTGCCAGATCTCGTAATCGAGAGCCACAGCAACAGACAGAAGAATACGGATAGACTTCAGCATAGCAACAGGCGAAAAGGTTTCATCATAATCGATTCCAACCTTTTGCATGTACCCCTTTGCAACCAGTCTAGCTTTGAAAGTTTCTACTCTCCCTTCCGTATCCTTCTTTCTTTTGTAGACCCATTTGCATCCAATGGGTTTTATCCCATCCGGTAAATCTACAAGTTCCCAAACAGAGTTGGATTTCATAGAATCCATCTCATTGTTCATAGCCTGTTTCCAAGATTTAGAATTAACATCATTTATAGCTTTATCATAGGTGACCGGATCATCCTTATGCTCATGAGCCTCGGCCTGGTATACCTCAGCATCATACATGAAGAAATTAGGTTTCTTCGAAACCCTCCCACTACGACGAGGCACCCTAAATTGTTGATCGTCTGCAGGTCCTTCACCGGAACTCGGACTTGCGTCCAAGACTGAAATCTGTGGAGTAGTTCTTCCACCCGATAAATCCTCTAGCACCACTTTGCTTCGACGCTTAAAGTCATTCATGTGACTTTCCTCCAAGAATGTCGCATGGGTTGAGACAATGACTTTTTGTTCCTTCGGGTTATAGAACAGACCTCCTTTAGTTCCCTTTAGATACCCTACAAATATGCACAATTCTGATCTTGGTTCCAACTTCTTCGCATCCCCATCCAGTACATGCGCCGGATAGCCCCATATTCTCATATGTCCAAGGGAGGGCTTCCTGCCACGCCACAATTCATACGGAGTTCTGGGAATTGATTTACTTGGAACCTGGTTCAGAATATAGCATGCCGTTTGTAAAGCATATGCCCAAAATGATAATGGCAGCGTTGAATAACTCATCATGGACCGTACCATATCTAACATGATCCTGTTTCTCCTTTCGGCTACACCATTCTGTTGTGGAGTACCAAGTGCAGTCAATTGGGATAATATTCCGTTCTCTACAACATGTCCTAGAAATTCATCGAAGAGTATTCGCCACCTCGATCAGATCAAAGTGTCTTTATGGATTTATCCAATTGCTTTTCCACTTCCGCATGATACTCTTTGAACTTGTCAAAGGTTTCGCTCTTGCGATGCATCAGATACACATATCCATACCTCGAGTAATCGTCTATAAAGGAGACATAATACTCGAACCTTCCTCGTGCTGTGACGTTCATGGGGCCACATATGTCAGTGTGCATAATTTCTAAGAGCTCCTGAGCCCTTGTACCCTTAGCTCCAAAAGACCTCTTAGTCATCTTACCCTCTAGACAAGATTTATATTGAGGAAGACGTACCTCCTCTAGAGATTCTAGAGGACCGTCTTTCACCAATCTTTGAATCCTATCCTAATTAATATGACCAAGTCTTAAATGCCAAAGATACGCCTTGTTAGAGTGAGAAACTTTCAGCCTTTTAGAGTTATCTATTAATTCAGTGTCAAGCAGTGAGTACATCTTTGGTTTGATCAAATATAGGTTTCCATCCATCCATCCAGAATAGATAAAAGACTTATTTCTACGAATATCAACTCTTTTACTAAAAGAAACTGAATAAGAATCCTTTATTAAACAAGCTACCGATAGAAGGTTCCTCCTAAAATTAGGAACATAAAAACAGTCTTTCAATAAAATAAACCTAAATTGATCAAAGTAAAGGTAAATATCTCCCACTGCCTCAGCCACCACCAAGCTACCGTCTCCAGTTCGCAACGAGAGGCTCCTATCATGTAGACTTCTCGTTTCCACGAACCCCTGTATAGAAACACAAACATGATTAGTGACGCCCGAATCAATGACCTAAGTGTCTTTCGATTCTTCCACCAAACACGCTTCCAAGTAGTGAAGTTCCTTACCTTCCTTGCCCTTGGCGGCTAGGAATTCCCGGCAAGCCTTCTTAAAGTGACCTACCTTCTCACAATGAAAGCATTTGGACTTTTTAGGGTCCCTGGACTTCTTGTTGTTCTTCTTCTTCTTCCCATCTGAGACAGGAGGATTAGAAGAACTGGAAGCCACTTGCTTCTGATTTGGCCTCTTCCTCTTCCGTGAGGGTTTGGAAGATTCCACCAAATTGGCCTCTCCTTTGGGTTGGACCTCATCCCCATCCCTGATCATCCACTCATAAGCTTGGAGTTGCTTCATGAGCTCGGTTAGTCCTAACTCCTTTGTCGCCAGATTGTATGTGGCCTTAAACCCCACAAACTCTTTAGACAGAGTTTTGAACACCATCTCGATGTGGGTGTTGTAGTCCTAACTCAACACCATTCTCGGCAGCCTCAGCAAAGAATCCCATTAGAGTGATCATATAGTCCTTCACCGAAGCTACTGCCTTTTACTTAGAGTTCATAATACTGGTTATAGCAGACTGTCGAGCCAATTTTTCTTGGCCTCCGAACATGTCCTCCAGATTGTCCATGATCTCCCTAGCATCTTAATAAGTCTCATCCTACTTTTGTAAAGCACTCGTTATGCTAGCAAGGATGTAGCATCGAGCTATCTCATTGGATTCTCTCTAACGATTATAGGCAACCGGGACCTCCTCAAGTGGTGTGTCAGGTTTGGGCCCAGGTTGGCATGGTTCGTCCAGCACGAACTTGTGTCTCTCGCAGCTGAGAACTATTAATAGATTTCTTTTCCAATCTTTATAATTATCGCCATTCAGTTTATTTTCAGTAAGTATCGAAATGAGGCATGTCGGTGACATTTGAACTGAAATAAAATTATACTAGACATCATTACAAAAGCCCAAGCAAATATACAGATAATTTAGCAAATAAAACATACAAGTATGTTCCTATATGAAACTTGAAAAACATGTAACATTGCAATGGTAATTCTCAGCACCTATTGCCCCAAGCCACCGAGAGATGGTCATGAAAACAAATAGCCGGAACATGGACCCCGTCCAATTAATATATATTGCCTTAAATCCTCTAAGGTTAAGACATATATTAATAATCGCTTATTTGGTCACCAGTTTAGTTGACAGAGCTTCTAGGGAAGGTTAATAACTAAACGAGTCTTGAGTATATAACTATTGTTTACGTAGCCCGATCCACGTCCTACCAAGCCACCGAGGGGTGGTCATGAATAGGATCGTACCCGAGCACGTTTTCCATATAGGAGATCCAATCTAGTATACCAGCGGCGGTAAACACCTACCGAGGGGTGTGGTCAGGGCAGAAATGACACAAGGCGTTACCATGCTTTCACATATGGATCAACAATAGAGGCCGTGGGTTTTGTTTGAAACCCTCTCCCACTCAGTATTTTGAAAAACATGCAAGTTTTGACAAATTATGTATGATCAATATAGTATAAGCGGCACTCACCTATCATATATGACATGTTATCAAATATGCATATAATACATCCATCAATACATATTTATACATCCATGACTTATCACAGAAAAAATAATTGACAGAATAACCAAGCCATGATTCCATCCTAGAACAAAGAAAATAAAGATTACAAAATTCTATCCAAAACATTCTTTGAGTCTTGAATTTTGTTCCGTCTTCTTGTATCCATCTTTATGTAGCCTCTCCATTTATTTCTCATCCCAAGAATCATTTAAAATTTAAATCTCCAAAAATTTAAATTTCAAATTCAAATTCCAAATTTGAATTTCAAATTTAAATTTCAAATTCAAATTTTAAACAATTTTAAACATCATGTGTAATAATATGTAATTTCAAAAATTTCAAATTTTCAATTACATATTTTTAAACATGATCTAAAATTAAATCTCAAATTTAAAAAACAAAATTTTTCGATTTTTGAATCGTCGCACCACCGTCTCGGGAGGCGGCAGCCGCCGTGGGTAGCCACCAGCCCCGGGGGGGGCTGGCAGCCCACGGCCGCCCATGTGCAGCCCTGCCGGGCTGTAGGCCAAGCCTGCAGCGCTAGGCTGCATGCCCAGGCTGGGTGCAACAGCCGGCTGGCTGCACGCCCAGGCTACGGCCAGCCTTGGGGAGGTCACGGCCATCTTCGACTACAGGCCAAGCCTGCGGCCGTGGGTGGTTATGGCCTGCATAGGGGCTGCCGCAGCCCATCCTACCCAAGGCCAGAGGCTACAGCCCCACCAAGGCCCGACGGCCTATCTCGAGGGGGACCATATTATGCAAGCCAGTGATTAGCTGTCATCTAATAACCTTATCATATATACAACACTCTCACATAATATCCATGATCAACCTCAGGTCAAAGTTCATTTGACCTATTGATCACACTATCTTAAAAATCCATTATACACCGGATTAAAAGGCTGATTAGTTACCATATGTGAATAAGAATTATCTGCCTAGCAAACAACCTCAAAGCCTTGTCCATTTTCACATTTAGTAATATATTTAAAAGGATAACATTTACTCCTCATTAAAGCTATGATTCTATATCTATAAACACACCATCTGTCATATGCAAGCCATATACCTTATGAATTGGCCTATAAGCTTACTATCTCTGAGATATTTTAGCCTTTGGAACATCAAAATACACAAGCCATATATATGAAGTGATTTACTTACTCAGGATTAAGGTTATTATATAATAAACGTCGAAAGTAAATTAATCCACTCAAGTGAATTACATAAATTAATTGCGCTTTGGTCCTAGTCCAGTATGTCACCACAAAGCCACATATCTATGTCTCTACTCGGGAGTCAAAGTTCCAGATAGTCAAGATAAACTGTCCCCCAATTGGCTTTAAACAAAATAATAATTTTAACATGAGTTAGATACTTAGTCTAACCCCATAGACTACAGACTATAGTTTAAACTACTTACTTTAGAACATTGTCTTCTTGCATGCAAAAGTTTATTATATGCAACATTCTAACAATTTAACAACAAGTAATCAATGAGCTATATTTGTTTACAATTATTTTAACATATAAATAGAATGAAGACATATAGCAATGTAATAAATAACTACTAATATATTATTAATCGTTCAAAAATAAATAAAATACACTGAAATATCTTTCCTGCTTGGGGAAATCCTAACAAAATCATTGTGATCTCGATGGCACAACAACATCAAAATTGGACCAAATGTCACTTTAAACTTTATGATGGTAGCATGGAGATTTCCTTAATTCTCTGAAAAATCTAGCAACGAGATCATAAGGTTGGCATAATGAGTTAGATGTTCGAGTTTTGGTAGTTTGACAGCATACTAAGTTTGAAGTCAAGCCTTGATAGTTCAATAGCGACGATGACCTCAAGCTTTGATGGTGGGCGGTGAGTGGTAGTTCAATGGTGTTTGGGAAATGGGTTAAGGTGTATGGATGCTTGATTGGGTTATGGCTTGGGTTTTTTGGTTAGGATTTGGGTTTTTTTGCGTTCTATGAATGATTTGGTACTTTTTAGTTGTTATTTTATAATAAAAAAATTTTTGTATGGAGTTTTGTACATATAAAAGAAATGTTTAACTGGTAAATAAAGAAAATAATTTAATTTGTACTAGTAAATTCAATGATTTACTACCAATAAATCTAAGGATTTACTGATAAATCCTAATAGATGATTTAGGTTTTACTAATAAATTATTGGATTTCTTTATCTATCAATATATTTACTAGTAAATACTAAGATTTACTAGTAAATATTTTGATTAACTTGATAAATTGATAATTTTTAGAACAACTTAAATTACAAGTAAATACAAATATTATTTTGAAATACATTTATTTACTAATTTTGAACTGATTAATAATATATTAGAGGTTATTTATTACATTACTATATGTTATCATCCTATTTACATATTAAAGTAAATGTAAGCAAATATATCTCATTGACTATTTGTTGCTAAACTATTAGAATGTTGCATATAATGGAGTTTTTATATGCAAGAAGACAACGTTATAAAGTAAGCACTCTAAACCAAAGTCCGTAGTTTATGAGGTTAGATCGAGCATCTAACTCATGTTAAAACAATTATATTGTCTAAAGCCAGTTAGAGAAACGGTTTATCTTGATTGTCTAAAGCTTTGACTCCTGAGTGGAGACATAAATATGTTGGTGGTAACATATCAGACTTGGACCAAAATGCATTAATCTGTGTAGTCTGCTTGAGTATATTAATTCACTTTTGACATTCATTATGCAATAACATTAATTCTGAGTAGATAAATCGCTTCATGTGAATGACTTATGTACTTTGATATTCTAATGGCTAAAACGTCTCAAAGATAGTAAGCTTATAGATTAGTTCGTTAGGTACATGACTTGTATATGATAAAAGATTTGTTTATAGATATTGGAATCATAGCTCTAATATGGAGTAAAGGATATTCTCATAAAGGCATTATACTAGATGTGAAAATGAACAAGGCCTTGGGTCATTTGCTGAGCAGAAAACTTCGTATTCACACATAGTGAATAATCATTTTCTTCGAGAGTATAATGGATCTTTAAGATAACGTGATCAGTAGGTCAAATGGGTTTTGACCTAAAGTTGATTATGGATATCATATAAGGGTATTGCATACATGACAAGGTCATTGGACAATAACTTATCATTGGCTTACGTAATACGATACATAATTGGGAATGCAGTTTTAAGTTTATAGTGATGTGACTCGTAAACTAATAATTGTAACGTGTTTATTCGGTATAGAATAGTATTTTTATAGATTATTAGAGCCCAAATTATATATGTCTAATTGGTCTATTTCCTAGCTTCACAAAATTACTTAATGGATGGTAATTAATCGAAATATTCTTTATTGCTTGAATTTCTTACATTTAGTGAAAAGAAAAATCTAGATCACCTTTCACAAAGTATGGGTGATTTTCTCTAGGTGTCAAGGGTTAAATTATAATTTTATATTATTCTATAAATGGGATAAATATTTAATTTGGGAGAATATTTATTTTGGAAGATAAGATTTGAAATTTAAATTAATTATACTTATCTTTTAAAAGATTAATATGAGATTAATATGAATTTTGAAAATTGTGTTTAAATAAATATTTAAAATTTAAAAAATTATCTTATTTGAATTTAAACTGAACAAAATCTAGTCCAAGCAAAAATATAGGCAGCGGCTTTTTCTAGGGGTTTGGAAAATAAAATTTTCTTCTAATTTGAATTTGAATTTTGTTTTGGATAAAAGACTATAAATTTCAAATAAAGTTGCTATGATTTTATTTGAATTTGAATTGGAGTTGTGGAAAATTATTCATGTAAAGAAAATCACATGATTAGTAGAATTTGAAAATTTGAATCAAATTTTAAATCCCACAAATCCATCTTGGCTGAATTTTTTAAGTGAATTCCACAGGGTAAAAAATTAGTTTTTGAGTGGAGAGGAAAGAGAAAAATCCTGTCTGAATCCTATTTAAATTTTGAATTTCTTCTTCCCTAGAGTCACTGAAATTTTGCATATGAATCCTTAGAGGAAATTTGGCCTTGGTAAGTTAAGGAAAGAGAAAAATCTTTTCTTAGTTCAATTTAAAATTTTGAAAGCCACCTAATACAAATTTATAAATAAGCCTTTGAAACTCCTATTTACTTTAGACCGTAGACTTTCAGATAAGCAAATTTATTATTATACATCTCACTAATAAATTCTCAGAGAGCTCGATGGTTAAAAATGAGACAAACCATGCTAGAATATAGATCGAGGAACTAAGTATCCACACACTCCACAGTCTGGGAATTAGAGAATAGTAAGAAGGCTAGTTAGTTAAAGCCCCTAGGTCACATCCTCCAGCGTTCTTACTGATGCGAACCTCACCAAGAATAACGAGACCTGTCAATATTATGAACCCAAGAACTTTTTAAAATCAGGTTCGAATGGATGGGAGACCTCGACTCGTTACTTCAGCAAAAACAAAAACCTTGGTATATTGGACCTCAACCCGTTGCTTAATGCGAAACAAGAATCTTGGTATAAAGAAGATGCCACAATCAACTATGGAAGGGTTGATTGATTAGTCAGGAATGAACGCCACTGAAAATTCTGATAAGTTCAAATATTTCTTCAAAAAACCAAAGAGAATTAGAACTCTCAAACTTGTGAATAAACTGATGTGTTTTTATTGCCATGGAGACGCTTATTTATAGGAAATTGTTACAAAAAATATTCCTAAAAATCTGAAAATTAGTTACAAAGGATAATCCTAAAAATCCTAGCTAAAATTTGTTACAAAAGATAATCCTAAATCCTAACTGAAATTTGTTACAAAAGATAATCCTAAATCTTAACCAAAATCACGCCTACACTAGAAATTCGGAAAAAGAAATGAAAATAAATAAAAAAAACGTCATGGGCTTATATTATTTGAATTCCTCATGGGCTTGAATTAAGTTAATGCATCATTGTTGACTACATGAGTCGTGCTCAATGGGTCTCCATGAATTTGATTGAGCCCAAATTTTGAATCAACCCATTAAGTGTTTCTTTAAATCTCTTTGCTCTCGCTCTTGTAACCGGCCCAATTGATACTTGAACTGGTTCTCTTGACATTGTGCCATGCTTTATATCACCGTTCTTTGGTTCACATCACTTATTGTTTTCCTCTGAAAGTATAATGATTGTTGAATAATTTATTATATATGACAATACGAGTTTTTTAACAATCTTGAAAAAAATAAAATAAAATTCCACTGCACACTCTAACTATTTTTTCCTACACTGATCTCTAGGAAGACCTCAACCATGGATTGGCAGGGTCAATGACGGTTTGTTCATGGAGATCTTGTGATGATTGTGATCTCGACGGAGGCCAGATCTGATGATTCACAATTTTCTCTAATCGTGGAGTCGCAACGGTCGACAAAGGTGAGATCTAGCGATGACATGGATGTTGCCATGATTAGTGCCCGCCATTACAATTTTTCTGATAGGCCTCATCAGAGAAGGTGGGGAAAAGAAAGAAAGAAGTGAAAGGAACATGAGAGGCAAAGGACAGAGAGGGAAGAGAGAGAAAAGAGTGGGGATAAATTTAGTGTGCGTTTGATTTAACGTTTTAGCTTAATCTAGCTTACAAGATAAGTTAAAGTTAGTCATTTCGTTCCAAATTAATTTAGGTTAATTTATATTGAAGGTTGTGAAAATAAAAATAATTTGTATTGAAAATTATGTTGAACTAATGAAAGTAGAAATAAAAAATAATGAAAATAAGACCTACTAAACTAAATATTATATTAGTTTTAAATGAAACTTTAATTATATTAGTTTTAATGTGTAATTAAAACTAAATTAGATTTTAAAACCTAATGAACCATTGGTATTTTAATGTATAATTAATATAAATTATACTATTTAGTTATATTAGTTTTAATCTTATTATTATTTTAAAATATTATAATTAAATATAATATATAGGTCATTTTCTCATATATATATATATATATACTTACGTAGAATTAAGGAAATAAAATATTTATAAAAAATAAAAATAAAAAAATACCCCATATAGGGCATTTATCTAACTGTGGAATTGCCATATATTTTTCATTTTTTCTTCTCTTCCCTATGTTTTGGCCGAAGAATCTCTAATCCCTGGATAACTCCATCAATCAAAGCGCAGATTTTCCCCGGCCAAAGAATTGTCAGATAATGGGGCTTGCAATTTTGGACATTTGTCTACAGATGACTGGTCTCACAACAATAACAGCAACAACAACAAAAAAATAAAATAATAAAATAAAAACATAAAAACATAAAAAAAAAAGCCATGGTCTTCCATTACACAAGTGTACAATAACCAATGATTAAGAACTCCCAAACACAGTCACTTTCACCCGTGGTCAGACCAATTTTTTTAACAAGATGAAAACCCCCCTTCGGTGGGTCAGCAAACAATATCATAAGATTCATAACCGAAGATAAAGTGGGACAGAGCCAAGTTACATTTGTGCTCATAACAGTAAGCCATCAGCCTGAAAGATAATAAACAAATAAATAATTGAACGAAAAATCTTTAAATTCTAATAACCACTCAGAAACTAAAAACTGAAAAATAGTCCCTACGGATTCAATTCGCTTTCAATCCAATCTAAAATTCCAATGACCACCTATCAAGCGTCTCCTTAGAAGTCGAGTTAATATTTCGATATCATTGCATGTAAAAAAAAAATTGTGGAGTTATATTGAACCCAAGATATAGTAACCACGGAAGATGGGATCAAATCACATTTCAAGCCATTTTTGGCGAGAAAACTTAGATGCAATATATTTAGTACATAGCGGTTTTCAAATATATATATAGGTTAATTATAAAAATAACACCTTTAAAAAAAATATTTTTAATTTTAGCACTTATTTTGTTGATTTTCCAATATAATATTGTCATATAGCAGATTTCTTAAATTCTAGCAGTTAGGATTTTTGTAGGGTGCCAAAATATCTAAATTGCCCACTTCCCTCTTCCTACTAAAAGAACTCAATACCCTACCCTTTTTATTATTATTTTTTCCTTTGAATATGAAACCCGACGCAAACGTAGAGAGAGAGAGAGAGAGCTCGTCCACATTCGCGATAACCGTCAGCATCCTTTGGTAATCGTCTATTCGCATCCTCCAGCAACCATTCAATTTTACCATCAATCCATTTCTTTTAAGTGAGATAATGGCTTTGAAACTAGTAGCAAAAAATTCGAAGCTATGGAACAAAGCAAATTGACATCCCTGAATCCCAAAAAGCCACAGCCAATCCCTGAACAACCACCCATTCAATCTAAAGACCAAGACTCAAAACCCATAGACCCACCCCCGAAACCGAAGAAGTCAAAATGGCCAAAGTAACCACCGATGGTGAGGGAGTCTCCACAGTTGATGCCATTGCCAGAGAAGAATCTGGTGGCTAATAAGAAAAAAGAAACCTCGAAGAAGGGGAAATAAATGTTGAAGAAGAGATAAGTAAAAAGTTGTCATTTTTATGTGTTTGGTTATTGTTTTATATTTTGTTCATGTTCATGTGAACTATCATGCATGTTTATTTTTGGCGAAAAAACCTAGCAAGAGAGAAAGATTGGTGAAGAAAATCCACAAAAAGAAAACCCTTAAGACAATGCGTATGAGGTAAGTAAAAAGATAGTAGTCTGAAAACTAAGATTTGTTTGGTTATTTATCAGTCTGATGGTAAGTTTAAGCATTTGATGAAAACTTGTTTGCTATAAGTTGTGAGAAAAAATGTCTGAGGTAATATTGTGTTGACCGTATGCATTTTCAGTGTTGATTTGGCCCTTTTTAGCTATTGACTATGGTATTTTGCTAAAAATTGACCTGTGATCATTTTATATTGACTGTGTGTATTATGGTGTTGAAATAACCATGCTGTGACATGAGTAATTTTTGAAATGACCTGTAGTCATTTTATGTTAACTGTGTATTCTGGTATTAAATTAATTATGTTATGACATGAGAATTTGTCAATTGACTAGGGGTATTTTCAATGTTGAGTGTGTCTGGTTATGTTGACTGTATGTATTCTGGTATTGAATTGACTATGTTATGATAGGAGTAATTTCTAAAATTACTAGAGGTCATTTTATATTGGCACTGTGTTTGCTGGTGTTGACATAATCATGGTAAAACATGAGTAATTTCTAAAATACCTTTAGTCATATTATATTGACCGTGTATATTATGGTGTTGAAATAACCCTAGTATAACATGACTAATTTCGAAAATGACCCGTAGTCATTTTATGTTGATTGTGTGTTCTTGTGTTGTATTAATCAAGTTATGACATAAGAATTTATAAATCGACCAAAGGTATATTCTATATTGAGTGTGTGTATTTTGGTTATGTTAACTATATATATTCTGGTATTGAATTGACTATACTATAACAAGATTGATTTCTAAAACGACCAAAGGTCATTTTATGTTGACTGTGTGTTTGGCAGTGTTGAAATAACCATAGTAGAACATGAGCAATTTCTAAAATTACCTCTAGCCATATTATATTAACTGTGTGTATTGTGATATTGAAATAACCCTGATATGATACGCGTAATTTCTAAAATAACTTATAGCCATTTTATGTTGATTGTGTGTTCTGGTGTTGTATTAATTAGGTTACGACATGAGAATTTGTAAACTGGCTAATGGTATTTTCTATGTTGAGTGTGTGTATTCTTGTTATGTTGACTGTATGTGTTCTAGTGTTGAATTGACTATGTTATGATAGGAGTAATTTCTAAAATGACCAGAGGTCATTTTATGTTGACTGTGTGTATTGCTGTGTTGAATTGACCATTGTTATGACATGAGTAATTTCTAAAATGACCTCTATTCACTTTATATTGACTATGTGTGATAACCGAGAAACTTATCACTTTCAGAAAATTTTGTACAAGATATGTAAATAAATGTACATTCATGATGAGACATGCTATAGAATACAGAGCAGATGAAAATTTTGATTAATTGAGTTTTAATCAAAATTTTACAATGAATTAATGAATATAGTTTAAAAGCTAAACATTAATTCAATTTATGATGTTTTAAATTTAATAGAAATGTATGTGGAAAATACATATTAAGAGATCAATGGCTCATATGTAAGCCACATTGATCAATGGACAAGATTAGTCAAACAAGCCCTCGAAAATTTCTTAAAGAGAATTAAAGAAATTAAAGAAAATGTGAGGGAGGAGATGAGGCACGTGAGGGCTTTAGGCTAAGCAGCCCAAGTGAATTAGTTCACTTGGTTCAGCTACAAAGAAACGCCCGAGAGAGAGAGAGAGAGAGAAGCAGTCATAAGAAAGAGAGAAAGAAAAACCAGAAGAGGGAAAAGAGAAACCCTCATCTGCCATTGCTTCAACCAAGCTCGGATTTTTCTCTTCAAGCAGCAGATCGATCAAGCATTCAGCCAAGAATTAGCAGGAAGAAGTTCTCAAGCTTCAAGTAAGGTAAACCCTCATTTTTCTCACGTTTTCTTGGGTGAAAAATCTGGGGTTTTGAGTAGAAATGTGAGTCAATCATGTTGAGATTTTCGGTTAAATCGAAACATGGTTTGAGTCTAGTTATTTTTAAACACGAATCCATGAGTTGATGGCTTAGAAAACCAAGTTTAGTGAATTTTCTTCAAGAAAGTTCAGATTTTTCAAATATTGAGTTAAGAGATATTAATAAGCAAAATGTGAAATTTTGCTTATGAAACCATGGATTTGTGACAGTAGAAATGTAGTTTATACCTTGAAACGATCTTATTGAGGTCGATTTTGAGTATAAGAAGTAGAACAAAGGCCATAAAAGCCTTAGAAAACCAGAGCAGAGTAGTTCGGACCCAGAATCTTGATTCTGGTATGAACACGGGCGTGTACAAGGGCGTGTTCAGAACACGGGCCCGAACATGCCCACATGCACGACCATGTTACAAGGAAATTAAGAACCGAGAGGTACACGGTCAAGAACACAACCATGTATCGGGCCGTGTTAAGGGGCACACGGTCATGGAAAGGGTGTATAGCAGACCATGTTAGACAGCAGGAAAACACGGCCGTGTAAGTAACCGTGTAAGCATGCACGTACAGTCCAGAGGAGTACACGGCCAGAAACACGGCTGTGTATCCACCCGTGTAAGTATACACGGATTACACAGCCATGCTCCACGAGCCACACGACCATGCACGTAAAGTCCAGAGAAGTGCACAGCCCGAGACATGCCCGTGTAGGAGGGCGTGTTCGAAGCCAAAGTAAAAAAAAAAAAAGAGTCTGGAAATGTGAATTTACATATTTTGCCATGTTTCTAGTATAAGATTAATATTGGAAATAATCAGTGATTATTTCTTTTATAGGAGTTCAAGCCAGAGACCCCCGATACAGCAGTCCTAGAGCAGCAGAGGCTCACGCTAGCAGACTTCTTGTAAGTTCAAGCATTGTCCAGACTGCAACGTGGACAATCTTGTTATGTTATGATGTTATGTATATTATTTGAAGTGTATGATAGACAATGATGGTCTACATCACGGTACTCATGTCAGTTTCATGTTATGCATGTAGAATTTCATATTTCAAGTACACATGTCAGATAGATAGCAGGTTCACGAAAACATGTAGGTGCACAAGGCACCTTAGTGTGTTAATAAAACTCACACCCCAGTAAAACAGGTAACAAGTTCCTACCTTGGGGGCAATCAATATGCTACCCAGTTGGAACTCCAGATAAGATGGTAATTAAACCAGTTATTGGCGTACTGGCCTCTCGACCCACGGGAAGGTTTTCATGTTTAGCTCCAGTTAAGACTGAGGAGGTCAGCACTAAAGTACCGCTCTCAGTTATGCTAACATGTCGGTACGATCAATCAGAGGCCCAAAACCTGAACTAAATATCAGATAATGTCCTAACACTAATCTTTCAGCCAAGAGCATGTTTTACAGAGTCAAGTTTCATGCATGAGCACAACAGTATAGCATGTCATGATTCATGTTTTTATGTTTAAACTTACTGAGCTCATAGCTCACTAGTTTGTTCACATGTTGCAAGTAAGAGACCTGTTCACTAGTAGTATACGGTGGACGACGGACAGGGTAGATGCATGCCAGGTGGATTGGGCGAGAGGTTATGGTCACCATTAGTCTTCCGCTGTACAGTTTTGAAAAGGTTAAACATGTTATTTCAAGAACAAGATTTCAAGTTAAGATTATGTGATAAGGGAATCATGAATTCATGTGCATGTTATTTTGTTAACATGATTTCCTTATCACATTCTCGAACAGTTTATGTTATTAAGAAAAAAAAATTTATTCAGTAAAATTAGCAAGCAGTTTTCAAGTTCAGCATGATTGCCGGCAACACTAGAGGCCTACATACTATTGCAGTTAACTACAGAGTTGAATGTAATAGCATTGTAGAGCCTCCACAGTAAGGCGGGCCACCACAGTTGGTATCAGAGCCCAAGTTTAAAACGGGCCCAGTTTAGAATACCAACCGTTGTCACAGTTGGTATCAGAGAGGTTTTTAATGAGTTTAGTTTAGAATACCAAACGTAGTTATAGTTGGAATTATCAGAAAAGTTGGTAGACCACATCCTGCCTGACTCCGTGCATGTCCTGTTCGCCAATCCAAGTAAGTTAAGTTTCTATTAAGATAAGCAGCTAGCTATGCATGAAAGTAAAGGTCTATAGAGACCTATACTTTGTAGTAAGTATGTGATAATATGTTAATGTAAGAAATGATGTGGATCCTTTTATACAGGATCTAATATAAGTTCATCGTGTGATGTGAGGATACAAGGTAGCACGATGGAAAACCAAGGCCAAGGCCAAAGAAGGAGAAAGGGACACCCATCTCTGACTCAGAGATTAGAAGAGATGCAAGCTCTTCTAGAAAACCAGATGAGAGAAAATGCAGAATTGAGACAGAGACTAGAACAGCTAGAATAAGGGCAGGGATCAGTAAGGACTCCTGCACAACCAGCCACTGAAGCAGAACAAGTAGTGCCACCA
The DNA here is from genome assembly GCA_035233585.1 of Antiaris toxicaria. Classification (NCBI taxonomy): domain Eukaryota; kingdom Viridiplantae; phylum Streptophyta; class Magnoliopsida; order Rosales; family Moraceae; genus Antiaris; species Antiaris toxicaria. The sequence goes on from CP141156.1 coordinate 20,215,179, forward strand.
GCTGCACCAGAAGTGGTTCAGGAACCACCAGTAAGGGTGAACCCAGAGCCACTATATGAGAGATTTCAGAAGATGAGGCCTCCGAAATTTGATCAACCTCTTCCCCTGGAAGCAGAAGATTGGTTTTCTTCAATCCGGATGATTATGAAGTTTATGAGACTCACAGATGAAGAGAAAGTCTTGTGCGCATCCTTTGTTCTAAGGAAGGACGCAAGATTTTGGTGGGACACAGTCCGTATGACGAAGGACGTGACCACAATGTCATGAGCGGAGTTCTTAGAAGAGTTCAACCAGAATTACTATGATCCTGCATCACTCCGACCCCAGCAGAAAAAGTTTTTAGAATTACAGTAAGGTGACATGTCAGTCAGTGAGATTTGCAGGAGATTTGATCAGCTCTCCCACCTATGTCCGTACGTAGTGCCAACGGAAAAGGAGAAGATACAGAAGATGATAGGTATGTTCAGGCTTGAGATTTCTACTTTGATTGACATTGGCCCAATCCCGCCAATCTCAGTAGCCGACTGTGTTAGTCGTACTTTGAGGGCAGAGTACCATCTAGCCCAATAGAGAGAAGAAAAGGAGAAGCCAGGAAGAAAGAAAAGATCTTGGCTAAGGCCTCTCAACCTGGACAACACAGTAAGGGCAGTCAGAGTACAAGACCAGAATAGTCTAGTAATCCAGGCCCTCAGTTCCAACAGAAGAGAAAGGGAAATTTCCAGGGAAACTAAGGTCAAGACAATAGAAGCCAGCCACGGAGGACTAACACCACTACAGTTCCAAGTAATCCCACCTGTCCAAATTGTGGGAGGAAACATGTGGGTCAGTGCAGAGTTGGCACGACTGCATGTTTTCAGTGCGAAAAAGAAGGCTATTTCATCAAGAATTGCCCTATGAACCGCCAGTCAGTATCAGGGGCAAACTTTTCACGTCCACAGCAGTCACAAGTTAATGCACTCAGATTGAGTTATGAAAGCCCATCAGAAGTGCCTCCAACAGTGCAAGAAAGACAGGAAAGAGCTCCTCAGGCAGATGCTAGGGTAATGGCCTACACCAGAGAAGAGGCAAAGGTAAGGACGTCCAACGTGGTGACAGGTCAGATTTCTATCGCTAACCACTTGGCATCTGTTCTATTTGACTCTAAGGCCACCCATTCTTTCATATCATATGCATTTGTTGATAAGTTAGAATACCCTAGAGATCACATGGGAAGAACTTTAAGAACTGCTCTCCCATAAGGAGAAATCATGTTGTCTGAGTACTGGTTACCTCATGTACCAGTAATCGTGGCAAATAGAGAGTTATATGCAGAATTGATCATGATGAAGATAGTAGACTATGATGTAATCTTGGAAATGGATTTCCTAGGAAAATATCAAGCCACGATAGATTGTAGAAACAAAAGAATAGTGTTCAACCTAGAAGATGAAGAGTGCTTTGAATATGTCGATTCTTCAAGAAGATCAAGCAAGATGATGATCAGTTCATTGAGAGCCAAGAAGCTAATAGCCAGTGGTTGTACTGGATATTTAGCTTATGTGACAGATACAACAGAAAAGAAGAAGTTACAACTGGAAGATGTTCCTGTTGTCAGAGAATTTCTCGAAGTCTTTCCCAAGGAACTACCAGGAATACCTCTAGAGCGGGAAATCTCATTTAAGATAGAACTCCTACCTGGAACAGCACCGATCTTCAAGGCGCCGTACCATATGGTACCAGTGGAGTTGAAAGAGTTACAAGTATAGTTGAAGGATCTGCTTGACAAGGGATTCATCAGACCGAGCTATGCCCCTTGGGGTGCTCCCGTACTGTTTGTCAAGAAGAAAGACGGGACGTTCCGCATGTGTATAGATTACCGAGAATTGAATAAGGTTACAATCAAGAATAGGTGCCCATTACCTAGGATTGATGACCTATTCGATCAACTCAAGGGTGCAGCAGTGTTCTCAAAGATTGATTTGAGATCAGGATATCATCAACTAAGAATCAAGGAAGATGATGTTTCCAAAACAGCTTTCAGAACCCGTTATGGGCATTATGAATTCCTAGTAATGCCGTTTGGGTTAACGAACGCCCCAACCGCTTTCATGGACCTGATGAACAGAGTCTTCAAGGAGTATCTTGACAAGTTTGTCATTGTGTTCATCGATGACATTCTTGTATATTGAAAGACCCACGCAAAGCATGAAGCACAATTGAGAATGGTTTTTCAGAAGCTGAGAGAGCATCAACTCTATGCCAAATTCTCAAAATGTGAGTTTTGGCTAGACAGAGTACATTTTCTCAGACATGTAGTGTCCAAGAAGGGAATTGCAGTGGATCCAATCAAAGTGGATACAATAAACAAATGGCCTACACCTAAGAGCGTGACAGAGATATGCAGTTTCTGAGGATTAGCTGGCTATTACAGGAGATTTGTGGAAGGGTTTGCACGATTAGCAGCACCTCTCACAACCCTCACACGCAAGGAAAGGAAGTATGTATGGACAGAAGAATGTGAAAGAAACTTCTAAGAGCTGAAGAGACGGCTGACAAGCACTTCGCTCCTCACACTCCCTACTGAAGGGGAGAAGTATGAAATCTACAGTGATGCTTCAAGAGTGGGTTTGGGAGCAGTATTGATGCAAGATGGCAGGGTGATTGCCTATGCTTCACGCCAATTGAAATAGCACAAGAAGAATTATCCTACCCACGACCTAGAACTCGCTGCAGTAGTGTTCGCACTCAAAATTTGGTGACAATATCTGTATGGACCACAGTGCCATATTTATACAGATAATCAGAACTTAAAATACTTCTTCACACAGAAGGAGTTGAACATAAGGCAAAGAAGATGGTTGGAGTTAGTGAAGGACTATGACTGTGAGATCCTCTACCATCCAGGAAAAGCCAACCGAGTAGCAGATGCTTTAAGCAGAAAAGCTACAGTTCCGTAGTAGTTGCCCATTGATAGATTATCAAGACCCTTGCAGTAAGAGATTCATTCGCTTGAGCTAAAGCTGATATCAGGAAAATTGTCAGCCCTGCAGCTAAAGTCATCATTGTTTGATGATATCAAGGAAGCTCAGAAGCAAGATTCAAGTCTAACAGACTCCCAGTAAGAGATGTCCACAGAAGGATTAATCATGTCTTAGGGGAAAATTCATGTTCCAGCAGATGAGGAACTTCGAAGGCGAATCATGTCAGAAGCTCATGAAATGCCATATTCAGTCCATCCTGGAACCACCAAGATGTTCCAAGACTTAAAACTGTAGTTTTTGTGAAAAGGAATGAAAGGAGACATTGCAAGATTTGTGAGTAAGTGTCTTACTTGTTAGAAAGTCAAGGCTGAGTATCAGCATCTTGGAGGAAAGTTAGAACCTCTGGAGATTCCAGAATGGAAATGGGAGAATGTTACCATGGATTTTGTGGTAGGGCTACCCAAAACAAGAAGAGGACACGATGCCATTTGGGTAATCGTGGACAGGTTGATGAAGACAGCCAGATTCATACCAATAAAGATCACTTACTCATTGGAGAAGCTGACACACCTTTATGTAGCTCATGTTATCAGGTTACATGGAGTGCCAAAGTCCATAGTATCTGACAGAGATGCACAGTTCATGTCAAACTTTTGGGAGTGTGTGCAAAGAGCCATGGGCATAGAACTAAAGTTCAGTACAGCCTTCCATCCTCAGACAGACAAAGAATCAGAACGGACTATCCAGACCTTAGAGGATATGCTCCGGGCATGTGTTATGGATTTTCCAGGAGCTTGGGCCGAGAAGTTACCACTAGTAGAATTCTCATATAACAACAGTTACCAAGCTTCCATCAAGATGGCACCGTATGAGGCCCTGTATGGATGAAAGTGCAGATCACCCATCCACTGGTATGATCTGAAGGAAAAACAACTACATAAAACAGATTTCATGCAGGAAACTTGCGATGCAGTTGCCAAGATCCAGCAAAGGATGAAGAGTGCTCAGAGCAGACAGAAGAGTTATGCAGACAGAAGACAGAGATCCTTAGAATTCAAGAAAAAGGACTTCGTTTTTCTGAAAGTGTCACCCATGAAGGGGATTATGCGATTTGGTAAGAAGGGAAAATTGAGTCCAAGGTATATTGAACCCTATGAGATTATCAAACGCATTGGGAAGGTTGCCTACAAGTTGGCATTACCTCCTGAGTTATCAGCAATGCACAGTGTATTTCATGTCTCCATGCTCAGAAAGTACATGTCAGATCCATCTCATGTGTTACAACATGAACCAATTCAAGTCCAAGAGGATCTAACCTATGAAGAACAGCCTGTTCAGATACTGGCTAGAGAAGAAAAGGTGCTGAGAAACAAGACCACCCCACTAGTCAAGGTATTGTGGAGGAATCACAACATTGAAGAAGTTACATGGGAAAGAGAAGATGAGATGAAACTTTCATACCCTCACTTGTTTTAAATTTTCGAGGACGAAAATCTTATAAGGAGGGGTGAATGTGATAACCGAGAAACTTATCACTCTCAGAAAATTTTGCACAAGATATGTAAATAAATGTACATTCATGATGAGACATGCTACAGAATACAGAGCAGATGAAAATTTTGATTAATTGAGTTTTAATCAAAATTTTACAATGAGTCAATGAATATAGTTTAAAAGCTAAACATTAATTCAATTTATGATGTTTTAAATTTAATAGAAATGTACGTGGAAAATACATATTAAGAGATCAATGGCTCACATGTAAGCCACATTGATCAATGGCCAAGATTAGCAAAACAAGCCCTTGCAAATTTCTTAAAGAGAATTAAAGAAATTAAAGAAAATGTGAGGGAGGAGGTGAGGCACGTGAGGGCTTTAGGCTAAGCAGCCTAAGTGAATTAGTTCACTTAGTTCAGTTGTAAAGAAACGCCCGAGAGAGAGAGAGAGAAAAACTAGAAAAGGGAAAAGAGAAACCCTCATCTGCCATTGCTTCAACCAAGCTCCGATTTTTCTCTTCAAGCAGCAGATCGATCAAGCATTCAGTCAAGAATCAGCAGGAAGAAGTTCTCAAGCTTCAAGTAAGGTAAACCCTCATTTTTCTCACGTTTTCTTGGGTGAAAAATCTAGGGTTTTGAGTAGAAATGTGAGTCGATCATGTTGAGATTTTCGGTTAAATCAAAACATGGTTTGAGTCTAGTTGTTTTTAAACACGAATCCATGAGTTGATGGTTTAGAAAATCAAGTTTAGTGAGTTTTCTTCAAGAAAGTTCAGATTTTTCAAATGTTGAGTTAAGAGATGTTAATAAGCAAAATGTGAAATTTTGCTTATGAAACCATAAATTTGTGATAGTAGAAATGTAGTTTATACCTTGAAACGATCTTATTGAGGTCGATTTTGAGTGTAAGAAGTAGAACAAAGGCCATAAAAGTCTTAGAAAACCAGAGCAGAGCAGTTTAGACCCAGAATCTTGATTCTGGTATGAACACGGGTGTGTACACGGGCGTGTACAAGGACGTGTTCAGAACACAGGCCCAAACATGCCTATATGCACAACCGTGTTGCAAGGAAAATTAAGACCCGAGAGGTACACGGCCAAGAACACGGCCGTGTATCGAGCCATGTCAAGGGGCACACAGTCATGAGAAGGGCGTGTAGCAGGCCATGTTAGACAGCAGGAAAACATAGCCAGAAACATGGCTATGTAAGTAATCGTGTAAGTATGCACGTACAGTCCAGAGGAGTACACGGCCAGAAACACGGCCTTGTATCCACCCGTGTAAGTATACACGGATTACACAGCCATGCTCCACGAACCACACGACCATGCACGTAAAGTCCAGAGAAGTGCACGGCCCGAGACATGCCCGTGTAGGAGGGCGTGTTCGAAGCCAAAAAAAAAAAAAAAGAGTCTGGAAATGTGAATTTACATATTTTGCCATGTTTCTAGTATAAGATTAATATTGGAAATAATCAGTGATTATTTCTTTTATAGGAGTTCAAGCCAGAGACCCCCGATATAGCAGTCCCAGAGTAGCAGAGGCTCACGCTAGCAGACTTCTTGTAAGTTCAAGCATTGTCCGGACTGCAACGTGGACAATCTTGTTATGTTATGATGTTATGTATATTATTTGATGTGTATGATAGACAATGATGGTCTACATCACGGTACTCATGTGAGTTTCATGTTATGCATGTAGAATTTCATGTTTCAAGTACACATGTCAGATAGATAGCAGGATCACGAAAACATGTAGGTGCACAAGGCACCTTAGTGTGTTAATAAAACTCACACCCCAGTAAAACAGGTAACAGGTTCCTACTATGGGGGCAATCAGTATGCTACCCAGTTGGAACTCCAGATAAGATGGTAATTAAACCAGTTATTAGCGTACTGGCCTCTCGACCCACGGGAAGGTTTTCATGTTTAGCTCCAGTTAAGACTGAGGAGGTCAGCACTAAAGTACTGCTCCCAGTTATGCTAACATGTCGGTACGACCAATCAGGGGCCCAAAACCAAAACTAAATATCAGATAATGTCCTAAGACTAATCCTTCAGCCAAAAGCATGTTTTACAGAGTCAAGTTTCATACATGAGCACAGCAGTATAGCATGTCATGATTCATGTTTTTATATTTGAACTTACTGAGCTCATAGCTCACCAGTTTGTTCACATGTTGCAAGTAAGAGACCTGTTCACCAGTAGTATACGGTGGACGACGGACAGGGTAGATTCATGCTAGGTGGATTGGGCGAGAGGTTGTGGTCACCATTAGTCTTCCGCTGTACAGTTTTGAAAAGTTTAAACATGTAATTTCAAGAACAAGATTTCAAGTTAAGATTATGTGATAGGAGAATCATGAATTCATGTGCATGTTATTTTGTTAACATAATTTCTTTATCACATTCTCGAACAGTTTATGATATTACGAAAAAAAAAATTTATTCCGTAAAATTAGCAAGCAGTTTTCAAGTTCAGCATGATTGCCGACGACCCTAGAGGCCTATATACTATTGCGGTTAACTATAGAATTGACTGTAATAACACTGTAGAGCCTCCACAGCAGGGCGGGCTGCCACACTATGTGTGTTGTTGGTGTTGAATTGACTATTATTATAACATAAATAAAATTGACTATAAAGCATTGCTATAAATATTGATAATAATTCCTATGTATTTTTCATTGTAGTTTGTTCAAAAAAAATTACTGATGATGAGATCACCAATGGTAAGATTAACTATTAGGTGAACTTGGAAGAAACAACATTAAAATTAGAGGAGAATCTTTTAAGTTCTCAATTTGAGCAATTAAAGCAACAACCTCTTATCAGTAACTTCTTGAAGTTAGGGCAGCTTGGCTGGACTAGGCAGATTTTCCATAACCTAGAAATGCACCAAATAAAGCATGCCATAAAGGAAATGCGTGGTTTAAATTTGGAGCAAATGTGGGATCGTTTTTCTTAAAGGAGTTTTTCGCCATCATCGGATTGAAATGTGTAAGTTCAAATATCCTGAAGCTGGCCACATCATGAAACCGCTTACACCAATAGTATTTTGTAAAGGCAGTTCACTTTACAAAGCAAGTGTTAAAGGATAAGCTGACCAGCACCAACTTCAAAACCACTTATGATGATGATAACGATGTTGTCAAGTTGGGGCTTCTATACGTGCTATCTAGCATTGTCCTTGCAAATGACAAGCTCATCTACATTCCAAAGAAATACCTTAACCTTGTAGACAATTTAGATACATTTAACAATTATCCTTGGGGAATACGTACATGGGAGATGACAAGAAATGCCATCAAGTCTATGAATAAGGTAAAGGATGGGGAGAAAGGTAGTGAAATGCACTACACTCTAATTGGTTTCCCTCACAAGTTGCTTGTTTGGGTCTTCGAAAGCATACCTGAAATAGTAACCTCTTTTACGACCCATCTAGGTGAAAATATTCTGAGAATGCTTTCATGGTCTTCATCGGATTTCGTGATGTTTAACCAAGTAATGCAGATCTTAATTGGGAGTGAAGACGACCAGGTAAGCCTATCAATTACATCAAGTAATTTTACGAATATTGTAAAATTATTCACCGGTAACTTTTTAGTAATTTTATGCAGCCTAAATGTTATGTAATGATTCCAACGGATGAAGAACTAAAAATCCCATACATAGCTTGTGATAACTGGGGATTTTAGATTCTCGGAGTAGATTAAAATTATATGTATGTATCAATTTTAATAAATAAAATATGAAAAAATTGTGTTTTAATACCGTTGAGAATACTGTAAAAATGTTCTGGCAGTGTTAAAGTGTATGAGTTCAGGGATGGAAAATCTTACCGAATAGAATCGGGTGAGACAGTTTGAAAACGAAGCCGAAAACCCTAGGGAATACATTGAAATACACTAAAAAGATAGAAATTTTCGGTAGAGAATTTTGACTAAACGGAAGCAAAATAAAACAAACTGATTGCATCGGAGGCGCCCGGAACCCGCCTACGTGATTTCGGTAAAGTTCCGCTCGGTTGGACTTTCGATCAAAATTTGACCACGAATTAATATGAATTAATTCATAGGATGACATCACATTAATGATGTCATAAATAGAATTTTTGGTAGCATGGAAAGTAATATGGAAAGATATAAGGCTATGATCAATTTCCTTTTTGATCAATGGCCATGATCTTGGCAAAATAATAATTAAAAAAATTTTAGAAAAATTTTTAAAAGGTCATTCGGCCACTTGGAAAGGGAGAAAAAAAATTCTATATTTGGCCCAAAAATATTAACAAGTCATTGAACAATTCACAAATTATTGGAAAAAATTTGCTAAGTTGTCCTTGGTTTTTGCCTATAAATAGGCTTCAAAATTCATTAGAAAAATTAGAAAAAAGTGGCCAAACTCTTGCCATTTTTGCAGCCAAAAATCCATGGCTAATGCTAGGGTTGAAATGAAAATTTGGTTTAATGTTGATTTGCACATTTGAAAACCTAAGAATAAAATATGATAATTGTGGAAGGTGATGAAAAATATTTGGTGATGATCAACATGATAAACCAAGGCTAGGTTTGAAAAAAATTGATATTGTATATTGATTTTTGAATATTGATTAATATGGAAAATTTTTATACAAAGTTTAGAAACTTTGTATAAAATAGGCTTTTGGTATAGTACGTGACAGGTACAAAAGGTCTGTGGCGTACCTAACGCCGGGAAAACCTTAAAATACAAGCGGAAATGCTGCCGAAATTTCCAAAATGGCATAAGGGCATCGCGGGAAACGAGGGGTAAAAATGTTGGACTCGGGAAGGAAACCGGGACCCCTCAGTGGATTAGGATTGAAAATGAAAAACCAACCCAAGAGGAATAGTAAACCGACCCTTAATGACTAAAATACCTAAAACAGGAAAAAAAAAATTCATGTTATGGGTATTTTAGGAAACGAGGAAAAAAATCAAGTCGGGATAGGAAACCCAAGCCCCTCAGGGACCGAGGGCTGGGGACAGGATGAAAAACATTTCAAGAGTAGTGAAATGGCCATTTGAGGCTCCAAAATGCTCGAAAAATGAGAAACGACCCTAGATGACGGATGAATAGTAATCGAGGGTCGGAAAAATGGATAATTGAGATTTTGCAGCAAATTAAGCTGTAACATGATACAGAAGTTTAGGGAATATTATTTTAAGATATTTGAGTTTAGAAAATTTAAGAAAAATGATAAAACGGAATAGTTACGGTCCCGAGACCCGTTTGGGGCAAAATGGTCATTTCGACCAAAAATTTTCGAAAGGCTCGGAAAGGGCCCTAAAGGACTTAGAATTACTTAAATAAAATTCTAAAACCCAAAATAAAGATTTGAGTTGAAAATCTAGAGTTTAAATATTACACAGGTGTGTACAGTGAAACACGGTCGTGTACAGTGAACCCGAAAGGTACACGGGCATGTTGCAGGCTGTGTGCCACAAATAAAGTTAAAATATGTTGAATTGTTAAGTGAAATGAATGTATATTAAAATGATAATTAATATAGGGTATTAACAGATAATATTATGTCTGTAGAACCCAAACTAGAGATAGAACTGCGGAGGAGTTCCGGAAATGGACATTATCGCAATATTGGTAAGTTTAAGCATTTTCATGTCTGCAACATGAAATACTGTATTATTCTATTATATACTAGTTGTACACTAGGTATCAAGTCTTATGGATGTTTGGGGATTAGTTAGTATAACAGGCCCCACATAATAAAAAGAACAGAATATCTAAGGCCTACGGGCGATGGAGGTTAGTGACTTTAAAGTGACAATTAATGTCACTTGGTCAAAACTATAATTGAAAGATAGTAATAAAACCATTTAAGGCATACCGCCCCTCCAACGTTGTGATGGTGGTTTTTCAGGTCCTACGGGGATATAATAAGGGCTGTGGAGGCAGAAGCTCAAGGGTCGCTCCTTAAACCCTCCTAGTCAGCGCGCAAGATAAATTATCGATACTGCCATAAAAGAGCTCAATACCAGAATACAAATAGAGAAGGAATAATCAATAATATGATAAAAACCATAATTAAGCATAACCGAAGCTTACATTAACTATAGTGAACTCGATTAGAAAAATATGAATAGTAACCGGTTAGACTAATGTGAATAGTAATCGGTTAGGCTAATGTGAATAGTATCCAGTTATAGTAATATGAATAGTAATCTGTTAGGGTAACAGTTACTATTCATCGGTTAAATGTCAAAGTCACTATTCATGGTGAATAGTATTATTCATGATGAATAGTACTATTCATAAAAAATTGAGTTTTTAATGTTTTTAAATCCATGTGATTTTTCCTAAGTATGTTTGAACTTACTGAGTCTGTTAGCTCACCAGTTTGTTCATGTTGTAGGTAAGAAACCTATCCAGTAAACTATATGGATGGCGGCATGATGTGCGCGTGTCAAGGGATAAGGAATTCCTCATAGACTTGGTCCTGCCATAAGTCTTCCGTTGAGTTTTGAAAGTTAGTGAATTGAAGAGAATGTGTCAAAAAAAATGCATTATGAACATTTTGTATATTATACATTATGTTGTACTCAAAAAAACAACTAAAAGTTAGTATTGTATTTTACATGATTTTTATACTTAGCTTTCTTTTCGAGAAAGTATGTATTAAAAAGAAAAAAAAATATGGGCGAAATTTTCGGCCCTTGAGAAATGAGAGTTTCAGAAAAAGAGTTTTAAATGGCGATCTGAATTCGACACAAGGGCTGTCTTGATCGGCAACAGAGTCGGTTCATGACAGTTTCACGTGGTTGGATTCAAGGGCACCACAGGTTGGTATCAGAGTGATTGACCATATCCCTATTGGCACGAAGCATGATCTGCTAGTCAATCTAAGTAAGTTAGTTTTCTTTAAGTTAGTTAACTTTCTGTTTATTTAAGGTTATATAATCTTGTAGGCCATACGATGACTAGACCCCCGTACATGAGACCTCACCAACCGAGAGGACCGATCTGGGTATGAACTAGACCTGTGATCAAACCATCTATGATTCGACGAGCAGTACAACAACCACCAGTACCTGAGCCACTAGCACCAAGGATTGTAGAGCTGGCACCGAACAAGCACCACCCCCTCGACCGGTTGTAAACCCATCGGTAGCAGTAGATATTCCAGTGGTGGGAGATCAAGCTTGTATAGGAGCTAGAGTATTAGTGCGAGCAGTACACGCTTTTAGAGGCAGTCATCCACCTACGCTTGAGGGAGGTCAGCAGGGGATCTCTACTCAGGACTAGCTACATGATGTAGAGATGATCATGCGCCAGTGCAACATAGATGAGGATTACTGGGTACCGATTGCCATTGGCACATTCTATGAGGATGCACGGTTATATTGGGAGTACTGCGATCAGAAGATATTGTTAGCACTGAATCGGGCTGAGTTTCGCCAAATCATGATACAGCAGTTCCCGTAGAGGAGTTCAACACCAGTTTTAGAACCTCCTAAGAGCAGGGTAGTAGCGCCACCACCGACTATGCCCAAGTATGCAGATGTCAGAGATTTTGTTCTTCAGGTAGGGAGACAGCAGATGATGTTGAGTGATACGGTGTTCATGTATGCAGTCCGATTTCAGGATAGCGTCGTAAGGACATGTCCTCTGTCCAACCTCACAGAGGAGGATTTTTGTGATATATTTTGGAAGGGACTCACTATTGACCTACGACAGAGGGTAACTCCTTTATACCCTACTACTTTGCGTGAGTTTATTGTCACTGTAGTTAAAGTAGAAGAGGAGATGATGATGGAGCACATGGTGCACAAGAGGTATGAACAGTTGCTACAGGAAGCAATGTTAGATCGCTTGTACAGATCTGGACCGATGGCAAACTACCACGAGGCTGGTCCATCAAGACAACCAGAGGGTACGGGTCTAGCTGAAGGATCAACTCTATCCGAGGCTGGAAACGAAATGGATGAGGAAGAAATGGATCCAGTTGAATTTTTGACAATCCCGGAACAACCTCAGTTAAGAGATCAGGTGTAGAAATACATGTGTTGTACAAATGTATATATATGTCTATATACGTGTATATATGACTGTATCGAAATGCTATTTTGAGAAAAGCCTTGGAACTGATGTACTTTTGAAAAATGTTGAAATGAAAAGAAATGACAATCACATTTTGACATGTTCAATGGATGAAATGTTGAAATTATGTGATGATTAAAGCTATTTTGTTTACATATATTAGTATGTTTGTGAAAATCTAACGATCGACTCTCATGCGATTATAGGAAGTAAAAAAGATGGTGAATCCGCGAAACTTGAGGAATATGAGAGGGTGTCCAGTCCTGTTAGAAAGAGTAGATGAGTTACAAGCTTTGATTGAGGCTCAAATGAGAGAAAATGTTGAACTAAGGCAAAGACTAGAGCAAATGGAGCAAAGACAAGGCCAAGAAGAGGGCCAAAACCCACAAACGGCCGCACCTAAACTAGAAGTACTGCTAGTAGTACCAAAAGAAAAAATAGAACCACAACCACAACCCCGGATCAACCACGAGCCACTATATGAAAGATTCCGATGAATGAAGCCACCAGAGTTCGAGGGTTCCACAAACCCTCTAGAAGCAGAGGAGTAGTTGTCTTCACTCCATATGATCTTGGAATTTATAGAGCTGAACGATCAGGAAAAGATTATGTGTGCATCCTTTGTTCTGGAAAAGGATGCAAGATTTTGGTGGGAATCAGTCAAGTTGAGAAGAAACATGTATACGATGTCTTGGTTAGACTTTCTAGAGGAGTTTAATCAGAAATATTACAATCCCACATTACTGCGACCACAACAAAGAGAGTTTACAGAATTAAAGTAGGGGGACATATCAGTAATTAAAGTCTGTAGTAAGTTCGACCAGTTGTCATGACTGTGCCCATACACTATCATCACTGAGAAGGAGAAAATCCAGAAGATGTTGGGAATGTTCCGTCCCGAAATCTCAGCATTTGTGGACAGTGGATTGACACCACCCACTACTATATCCGATTATGTAAGTAGGGCGTTAAGGGCTGAATATTACTTAGTTCGACAGAAGGAGGAAAGGGAAAGGATTTGGGATGCTATGAAGAAAGAGAAGGTCTTGACCAAAGCTATACAAGTTGCATCCCAGGTTGGACAAAGCAGCAAAGTGAATCAGAACACTAAGACCGGGCAGCCAAGTACTTCTGGTCAGTAGTCCCAAGGGAAGAGAAAAGGAAATAATTCTGGAAATAGGAACCAGCAGAGGAGAACAAACAATAATGCTGCCCCTATTGTTCGAGACTGTGTAGTCTGCGGGAAGAGACATGCAGGCCAATGCAGACTTGCCCCAAATGCCTATTTTCAATGTGGGAAAGACGGTCACTTTGCCAGAAATTGTCCAGAAAATAGGCAAAATATGCAAAGTTCGTCTCAATCACAACAGCAACATTCCCAGGCACATTAACTATAGGCTAAGGCTGAAGGTTCATCCCATTCTTAGAGGCAAGAAAGACCAGAACGCTTACCCCGTGCAGATGCTAGAGTCATGGTCTATACAAAGGAAGATACGGAAGCCGGAACGTCAAATATAGTGACATGTCAGCTTTCTGTCGCTAATAATTTGGCGTCTGTTTTATTTGATTCTGGAGCTATACATTCTTTCATTTCATACCAGTTTACGAATAGGATAGGATATCCTAAGGACAATATGGGTATGACATTTAGAACAACTCTACCTTCAGGGGAAGTATTGATGTCGAATTACTAGTTACCCCATGTACCAATAATTGTGGTAAATAGGGAGTTATTTGCAGAATTGATCGTGATGGAGCTTGCTGACTACGATGTTATACTAGGAATGGATTTCCTAAAGAAGTATCAAGCCACGATCGATTGTCAAAAGTGGAAGATAAGGTTTCAAGCTGACCAAGAAGATGGATTTGAGTACGTCGATAGGTCACGCAAATCGAAGAAGATAATAGTCAACTTGATGAAAGCAAGGAGGCTAATGTCGAGTGGTTATGCTGAATACTTAGCATGTATAATGGACGTGACAAAGGAATGGAAGCTTCAACCTGAAGATTTCCTATTGTAAAAGAATTCATTGATGATGTCTTCCCAAAAGAATTAACAGGATTGCCACCTGAACGAGAAATCTCCTTTGAGATTGAGTTGATACCAGGAACTGCACCTATTTCAAAGGCACCATACTGAATAGCACCGACCGAATTAAAAGAGTTACAAGAGCAGCTGAAAGAGCTTCTGGACAAGGGATTTATACGTCTGAGCTATTCCCCATGGGGTGCTCCAATGTTGTTTGTCAAGAAAAATGATGAATCATTTCGCATGTGTATTGATTACTGGGAGTTGAACAAGGTTACTGTCAAGAATTGGTATCCATTACCTAGAATTGATGACTTGTTTGATTAACTAAAAGGCGCAGCAGTATTCTCCAAGATTGATCTGCGATCAGGATACCATCAACTGAGGATCAAGGAGAGTGACATCTACAAGACCGCATTTCAGACCTGCTACGGTCATTACAAATTTCTTGTGATACCGTTTGGGTTAACAAATGCACCAGCAGCTTTTATGGACTTGATGAATCGAATCTTTAAGGAATACTTGGATAAGTTTGTCATTGTGTTTATCGATGACATACTCATATATTCAAAGACTCGCGAAGAGCATGAGGAACATCTGAAGATTATCCTGCAGATGATAAAGAAACATCAACTCTATGCCAAATTCTCCAAATGCGAGTTCTGGTTAGATAGAGTACATTTTCTTGGACATGTGATTTCCAAGGAAGGAATCGCTGTGGATCCTGCAAAAGTGGAGGTAATCAACGAATGGCCCGTACCTAAAAGCGTGACAAAAATACGGAGTTTCTTAGGTCTAGCCGGCTATTATAAAAGATTTGTAGAGGGATTCGCATGATTCGCTGCACCTCTTACAGCTTTGACATGCAAGGAGAGGAAGTACGAGTGGACGGAGGTGTGCGAAAGAAGCTTCTAAGAGCTGAAGAAACGATTAACCAGTGCACTAATTCTTACACTTCTGACTGAAGGGGAGATGTTCGTGATATACAGCGACGCCTCAAAAATGGGATTAGGAGCTGTCCTGATGCAAGGCGACAAGGTGATTGCCTATGCCTCTCGTCAATTAAATGACCATAAGAAGAATTATCCCACGCATGACTTGGAACTTACCGCAGTAGTGTTTCCATTGAAGATCTGGCGACACTATCTATATGGAGCTTAGTGTCAAATTTATACTGACCACTAAAGTCTAAAGTATTTCTTCATGCAAAAAGAGCTAAATATGCGGCAACGGAGATGGTTGGAGTTGGTAAAAGACTATGATTGTGAAATCTTCTATTATCCCAGAAAAGCCAATTGCGTTGCAGATGCGTTAAGTAGGAAATCTACTGTTTCGCAATAACTGCCAATTGGAAAACTTCCAAAGCCACTACAGTAAGAAATTAATATGCTGAAAGTGGAGGCTGCATTGCAACTAGAATCCACGTTATATGAGGATATCAGAAAGGCTCAGTAACAAGACCCGAAGCTAGCAAGTCCTCAAGAGGAAGTGTCTAAAGATGGATTAATCCTACATCAAGGAAGAATTCAAGTTCCAGACGATGAAGGATTGCGGAGGCGAATTATGGTAGAAGCCTATGAAACGCCATACTCAGTACATCCCGGAGCCAGTAAGATGTACCAGGATTTAAAGCTACAATTCTGGTGGAAAAGGATGAAGAAAGACATTGCTGAGTTTGAAAGCAGATGTATGACGTGCTAAAATGTTAAGGTTGAACATCGTCATCCAGGCGGAAAATTAGAGCCGTTAGAGATTCCTAAATGGAAATCAGAACATATCACAATAGACTTTGTAGTAGGATTACTGAAGACCCGAGAAGGATATGATGCCATTTGGGTGATTGTCGACCGATTGACAAAGACAGTAAGGTTCATTGCTGTGAAAATGACCTTTTCATTAGAAAAGTTAGCGAGCTTGTATGTTAACTACATAGTCAGGCTACATGGAGTTCCTAAATCCATTGTGTCAGATCATGATCCACGATTCACTTTGAACTTCTGGACATGTGTGCAAGAAGCTATAGGAATAGAAGTGCGTCTAAGCACAGCATTTCATTTACAGACAGACGGGCAATCTGAGTGAACCATTTAAACACTAGAAGACATGCTACGTGCATGTATAATAGATTTCCCAGGGAGTTGGAATGAGAAACTTCCATTGGTAGAGTTTTCATTTAATAATAGCTACCAAGCTTCGATAGGTATGGCACCTTATGAAGCTCTATATGCGAGGAAGTGTAAATCACCTATTCATTGGTATGATTTACAAGAAAAACGACTACATAAGACAGATTTTGTATAAGAGACATTGGATGTAGTTACAAAAATACAACAAAGGATGAAAATAGCCCAGAGTCGACAGAAGAGCTATGCGGACAAAAGATGAAGAGCCCTGGAGTTCAACAAAGGGGATTTCGTATTCCTCAGAGTTTCACCAATGAAAGGAATAATGGGGCTCGGAAAGAAGGGGAAATTGAGTCCAAGATATATTGGATGGTATGAGATTATCGAACGCATTGGTAAAGTCGCTTATAGATTGGTGTTACTTCCAGAAATGTCAACAGTACATAATGTGTTTCATATGTCGATGCTATGGAAGTATATATCGGATCCGTCCCATGTGTTAAAACATGAACCGATCCAGATTCAGGAAGATCTGACCTATGAAGAAAGACCTGTTCAAATTCTGGCACGAAAAGATAAGGTTTTGAGGAACAAAACAATCCTATTAGTCAAAGTAATGTGGAAAAATTATAATGTAGAAGAGGCTACATGGGAGCGAGAAGACGAAATTAGAAATTTATACCCCCACTTGTTCTAAATTTTCAAGGACGGAAATTTTATAAGGAGGGGTGAATGTGATAACTGGGGATTTTAGATTCTCGGAGTAGATTAAAATTGTATGTATGTACCAATTTTAATAAATAAAATACAAAAAAGTTGTGTTTTAATACTGTTGAGAATACTGTAAAAATGTTCTGGCAGTATTAAAGTGTGTGAGTTCGGAGATGGAAAATCTTATCGAACAGAATCGGGTGAGACGGTTCAAAAACGGAGCCGAAAACCCTAGGGAGTACACTGAAATACACTAAAAAGATAGAAACTTACGGTAGAGAATTTTGACTAAACGGAAGCAAAATAAAACTAACCGATCGCACCGGAGGCACCCGGAACCCGCCTACGCTATTTCGGTAAAATTTCGCTCGGTTTGACTTTCGGTCAAAATTTGACCACGAATTAATATGAATTAATTCATAGGATGACATCACATTAATGATGTCATAAATAGAATTTTCGGTAGCACGGAAAGTAATATGGAAAGGTGTAAGGCTAGGATCAATTTCCTTTTTGATCAATGGCCATGATCTTGGCAAAATAATAATTAAAAAATTATAGAAAAATTTTTAAAAGGCCATTCGGCCACTTGAAAAGGGAGAAAAAATTCTATTTTTGGCCTAAAAATATTACACTTTAGCCCTTGAACAATTAGCAGATTGTTGGAAAAAATTTGCTAAGTGGTCCTTGGTTTTTGCCTATAAATAGGCTTCAAAATTCATTAGAAAAATTAGAAAAAAATGGCCAAACTCTTGCCATTTTTGCAGCCAAAAATCCGTGGCTAATGTTAGGGTTGAAATGAAAATTTGGTTAGGTTTTAACATTGATTTGCACCTTTGAAAACCTAAGAATAAAATATGATAATTGTGGAAGGTGATGAAAAATATTTAGTGATGATCAACATGATAAACCAAGGCTAGGTTTGGAAAGAATTGATGTTGTGTATTGATTTTTGAATATTGGTTAATGTGGAAAATTTTTATATAAAGTTTGGAAACTTTGTATAAAATAGGCCTTTGGTATAGTACGTGGTAGGTACAAAGGTTCTGAGGCGTACCTAACGCCGGGAAAACCTTAAAATACAAGTAGAAATGCTGCCGAAATTTCCAAAACGGCATAAGGGCATTTCGGGAAACGAGGGGTAAAAATGTTGGACTCGAGAAGGAAACCGAGACCCCTCAATGGATTAGGATTGAAAATGAAAAACCAATCCAAGAGGAATAGTAAACCGACCCTTAATGACTAAAATACCTAAAACATGAAAAAAAAATTCATGTTAGGGGTATTTTGGGAAATGAGGAAAAAAATGAGATCGGGATAGGAAACCCGAGCCCCTCAGGGACCGAGGGTTAGGGACGGTATGAAAAACATTTTAAGAATAGTGAAATGACCATTTGAGGCTCCGAAATGCTCGAAAAACGAGAAACGACCCTAGATGATGGATGAATAGTAATCGAAGGCTGGGAAAATGGATAATTGAGATTTTGCAGCAAATTAAGCTGTAAAATGATACAGAAGCTTAGGAAATATTATTTTAAGATATTTAGGTTTAGAAAATTTGAGAAAAATGATATAACGGAATAGTTACAGTCCCGAGACTCGTTAGGGGCAAAATGGTCATTTCGACCAAAAATTTCCGAAAGACTCGGAAAGGACCTAGAATGACTTAAATAAAATTCTAAAACCCAAAATAAAGATTTTAGAGTTGAAAATCTAGAGTTTAAATAATACACGAGTGTGTACAGTGAAACACGGCCGTGTACAGTGAACCCGAGAGGTACACGGGCTGGGACATAGGCGTGTTGCAGGCCGTGTACCACAGATAAAGTTAAAATATGCTGAATTGTTAAGTGAAATGAATGTATATTAAAGTGATAATTAATATAGGGTATTAACAGACAATATTATGTCTGTAGGAACCCAAACTAGAGATAGAACTGCGGAGGAGTTCCGGAAGTGGACATTATCACAGTATTGGTAAGTTCAAGCATTTTCATACCTGTAACATGAAATACTGTATTATTCTGTTATGTACTAGTTGTACATTAGGTATCAAGTCCTATGGACATTTGCGAATTAGTTAGTATAACATGTCCCACATAATAAAAAGAACAGAATATCTAAAGCCTACGGGCGTGGAGGTTAGTGACCTTGAGATGACGATTAATGTCACCTGGTCAAAACTATAATTGAAAGATAGTAATAAAGCCATTTAAGGCATACCGCTCCTCCAACGTTGTGATGGAGGTTTTTCAGGTCCTACGGGGATATAATAAGGGCTGTGGAGGCAGAAGCTCTAGGGTCGCTCCCTAAGCCCTCCCAGTCAGCGTACAAGATAAATTATCGGTACTGCCATAAAAGAGCTCAATACCAGAGTACAAATAGAGAAGGAATAATTAATAATATGATAAAAGCCATAATTGAGCATAATTAAAGCTTACATTAAGTATAGCAAACTCGGTTAGGCTAATATGAATAGTAACCGGTTAGGCTAATGTGAATAATATCTGGTTATAGTAATATAAATAGTAACTTGTTAGGATAACAGTTACTATTTATCGATCAAAGGTCAAAGTCACTATTCATGGTAAATAGTACTATTCATAAGAAATTAAGTTTTTAATGTTTTTGAATCCATGTGATTCTTCCTAAGTATGTTTGAACTTACTGAGCCTGTTACCTCACCAGTTTGTTCATGTTGTAGGTAAGAAACCTGTCCAGTAGACTATATGGATGGTGGCATGATGTGCGCGTGTCAAGAGATAGGGAATTCCTCGCAGACTTGGTCCTACCATAAGTCTTCCGCTGAGCTTTGAGAGTTAGTGAATTGAAGAGAATGTGTCAAAAAAAATGCAGTATGAACATTTTGTATATTATACATTATGTTGTACTCAAAAGACAACTAAAAGTTAGTATTGTATTTTACATGGCTTTTATACTTAGCTTTCTTTTTAAGAAAGTATGTATTAAAAAGAAAAAAAAATTATGAGTGAAATTTTCGGGCCCTGAGAAATGAGAGTCTAAGAAAAAGAGTTTTAAATGGCGATCCGGATTCGACACAAGGGCTGTCTTGATCGGCAACAGAGTCGGTTCGTGATAGTTTCGTGTGGTTGGATTCAAGGGTGCCACATAGCTGACCTGTACTCAATAGAGGAAAAGAAAGAGGAGGTCGCAACAACTGCGCCACCACGTAAGCAATCTAAGATAATAGCTGTACCCTATCCTACAACGGCTAGTCCTTCTGGACTGATTTTCAGACCGAAATCCATGGATAGGTCAACTCTATTAATAAAAGGTTAAGGAAGTTAGAGACGGGATAAAAGAACACAGAAATCTATTGAACGAAGTACTTCGAATACTGCAAAACCTAAATGATAATATGGAAGGTCACCCCACCAGCAGTTCTAGAGTTCATTATCAGAGAAAACCAACTCCAAGTTCAACTGATAGTGAAGATTTTAGCTTTAATCCTTTCAATTTCAACAAAGTCGATATTGATGCAAATGAGGGTGTTCAAGCAGTCACAACCTTTCTTTCAGCTATAAAGGTACTGAATGTTTTCATTTTGCATTGTAGTTATTCGTACTTATTATATTGACTACTGGTCAACACTACAATTACCTATAGGCAATGGAGGAGGACAGGAAAGAGAACGAGGAGGAAGGATGAAAAAACACATAAGCAATAAGAGGTAATTTGATAATTCTAATGTTGAACTGAACGTGCTTGTATATGAGTTTTCTAGTGTTCAATTGTCCTTATTTTTACTTTAAGTATTTTCTAAAATGACCAGAAGTCGTTTTGTATCAACTGTGTTTTTGATGGTATTAAGTTGTCTTATTTTTATAATAGGAGTAATTTCTAAAATCACCACGGGTAAATTTTACATTGACTGTGTATTTTCTAAAGTTTATGTATGACCGGTTATTATATTGACTATATATACATGGATAGAGAAGAGGAAGGAGCGAAAAAACATGAAGATGGTTAGAAAGAGGAGAAGGAAATGGAGGATGGTGCTGCTAAAGAGAAGTCGAGAAATGAGAAAAGCAAAGAATGCTTTTCTTCAAAGAAGGCTGATGTGAAAGGCAAGGAGAAGAGATCTATAACCTAGCAAGAATAACCCCCGAAGTCAATTTAGTCAAGAGGACTCATAAGCTTACATAACAAGCTAAAGAATCATCTTTATTTGTCCTGAGCCCTGACAAAGATGATAGAATGAGGACGATGGACATCCCATTAGAAAAGGTAAAAGTTCCAGCTCTACCCGAAGAAATATTTGATCCACTTTCTGATAAAACGTTGACTACATTTAGGGAATGGATGAAAAGGGAGTTGCTGAAAGGAGTTAGGCCTTGGTATGTATGTGATAATGTTAAGCAATATTTATATTTAATAGAGCTTGTTATGATATAAACTGTG
Organism: Antiaris toxicaria; assembly: GCA_035233585.1. Classification (NCBI taxonomy): domain Eukaryota; kingdom Viridiplantae; phylum Streptophyta; class Magnoliopsida; order Rosales; family Moraceae; genus Antiaris; species Antiaris toxicaria. The sequence continues at coordinate 20,236,998 of CP141156.1, forward strand.
TATGTGACTCAATGTTTCTAGTAAGCATCCAGCTCATTACACAACCAAACAGGACAAATAGGAGAACAACTATGATATGGGAATTATGCAAGTTATGGTTTTACGAGCTTATGACCCCAAATATTTAGTTGTAGGATGATGTAAGTAATTGTAATGCAATTTGATGTTCCTTTCCAAATTGATATTCTATTGGTTTTGTTTTGTATTTTTGCTTAAATTGTGTATTGATATTGTAATAAATAGTATATCGATATTGCCTTTTACTACTTGAGGAAAAAGCGCAAGTACAATCCTAACTATTCAAGGACACCCTTCACCACGATTGACACTTTTTTTGATTCCATAATCTATAAAGCATGTCCTCAAATAAAAGTGCAGAAAACTGACTATGAGCATAGGAAGGTGCAAAACTTAGGGAAATTCATCTTAGATGGTGAGATCGTGTGTAATTAGTTGTGATTGGATGTTGAGAAGGTGTTCATTCCAATGAACATACTAACTTTGAATCATTGGGTTTTTCCAGTACTCAACCTAGTTATGTGAAACATACAGGTTCATGACTTGATGACATCTGACAGAGTCCACAATGACCACCTTATGTCTGCAATGGATGCAATGTCTAATTTCTTACCACTTATTGCCGATAAAGTTGGCTTGTTTGACAATAGCCAAGAAGTGGCTAGAAGTTGGATCTAATTCTAGTTACCATCGTGGATGTTCAGCATCAATTGAATGGGTGAATCATTGATTTACTTATAGTCATTTTGGTGTCTGACTCCTAATAATTTTTATTTCAAATACTAGTAATTTTATGTTGAATCCTGGTATTGCTAATTTTTATGTTGACTCCTAGTAATGCAGGGGAGACTACAGAATTTGCACCATCGTAAATGCACATTACCTGGCTAAAGGCAAAAGAATGAAGTATTATGATGATCCAACCTCTCAAGCCGTCACTTAAAACTTGCTTACTTGTTTTTTTATCTTATTTAAATCATTGCTAGTTCATTTTTAGGTCTTCAAAATTTTAGAGAATTTTTTTTTTGAAAAACCATATTTGCAAAAGAAGTGATTCTCTAAAAACCATAATAATTAAAATTAGTTTTAAACAAAAATACAAACGTAACATGTCATACTTAGTTATACTAAAATATTAAATTATACTAGCATCAAAACAATGTTTGACAAAGTCCTCAAAACGTATGCAGAATATAAAATGCGGGTGGCATCCATAGAATCTATCATACTTTCACCCATCACGCGCATCTGCACCGCCAGTCAATCAACGCTTAATATGTCATAGGCAACTTGCCTGAATTACTTGCAGTGGGAAACATAATGGGTGAGATAAACTCAGTAAGCTTAGACGTGTAATCCCACAAATGTATATAATTGAAAATACATGATCAGTTATGTAATTGTTTATTTATTCATTCAACATCTTATGAGCCCTTGTGCTTGTACTCAGGTGCGCGCGACCTTAATGGGGAAGATAAGGGAGCGACCCAATCCGTCAATACTCAAGGTCATAACTTGAACTTCATTAATCATTCTTATTATTTACCATTTGGCCAAAAGGCAAATATCCTCCTATTTAGTCAAAGATTGGTACGTCACATCAATAGTTTTACTTTTTTAAACATTAAGCCATATGGTGAGAATGTAAGAATGGCATGTTCAAAAAACGTGTATGTAAACACATCATCATGACATTCTTTCACAAAGTGTATAAATAAACACGTCATCATAACATACTTTCATAAAGCGTGTAAATAAACACGTCATCATAACATCATATCATATTATTAAAAATAAACATCGAGTTCATATCATATATAGTATATAAATAACTACATTGTAGGTTGGTTCTATATTTATAGAAAATCCCATAACTATGTATCCATGTAGATTGTTTCTGGCTCTACCTTCAAGTCAATATGGTGTCCTAATTTTAAATTAATATCCAACAATTAAAGTAAGATTTTTGAATCGTTTTCGGTTATGAACATATGTTCTGTTAATTAATAAATAAATTCGATTAATTATTAATTTGTCTCTAAAGATTTACCTTAAGAAAATAATATTCCAACATCATATTTATGTCCATTTGATGACTATGGATAACCATGGTCTTCTAACATCATATTAGATCATCTTTGTGGGTAGTGGGCTTATTAGGTCTATTGTGACCTATTTATTTATAATTGGACTTAAACCTTTTTCAAATAGTATTTTGGTCTTGTTATTAGGGATGAACAAAAAACCCGATTACTTAATAAACCCATCCAATCTACCCAACCTGATCTTAATTGAATAGTTAATTTGTTATATTTGGTTGATTAAGTGGGTAAAAAAAATTTTCAACCCACCTAATCTTTATTGGATGGGTTGAAAAAATTTCAAAAACCTACCCAACTCACTCAATAAATATTCAATTACTATTTTTTCTTTTTTTACTAAATGATATTCACCTTTAAGTGTTGTTTAAATTATTTGAATATATAAAATGCATTACTTGATATTTAATATGGATTAATTTTTGGTAATTTTATAAAAAATATCACTAATTACTTTAGTTTCTTTGTAAATTTTAATAATTCTTATAACTTATATTTATTTTACATTTAACTATTAATGAGATTATACTAGAAATTTTTTTATTTGTGTAAAGTCTATGATAAAATTTATTTTAAAAACTATGTCATGAGTTTAACTCCTTTTTTTCCCTTAAATATTTCATTTGTTGTTGGATTTTTAGTATCATTTATTATTTTTTTAATAAAATACATAACCTGCCAAACCTACCCAACCCAACTCGACCTTAATTTAGTAGATTGATTTTTACATTGGGTTGATTGGGTGGGTAAAAAAAATTGTCAACCTATCCAATGAATATTAGGTGGGTTGAAAATTTACAAAAACCCACTCAACCCATCCGATGTTCACCCCTACTTGTTATCGTTTTGGATCCCTTAAAGCCCATTATATTTAGTTGTCTTTATCAAGTTTTGGTCAACAATCACATGGCATTCCAGTAAACCTAGTGACAGGTTCATTTCTCGTCACCGAGCCCTCATATACTAGTTTACCATTTTGCCCCTGTTTCGATAATTCAAGTATTTTTAAGCTTAAACTAATAAATTCTTATGACCTTAGCTTTTAGTAATCTCTCTTGCAGTTTATAGATCCACAAAACCTTTACCTACAGCCCAAAACGTTCTCCTTATCAAATTATCATTTTACCCCTTAATTTGATAAATTTACAATTTTACCACTAAACATACCCTCTTTGATCTAGACTTATCAGGTGGGTTTAAAAAAAATATCCTAGAGCTTAGAATAATGTTTACAATGCTCTCAAGCTCAAAAAAATGGTTTTCGTAACTTATTATATTTCTAAACACACTTAACTGAAAGTATTATATTTAAACCCCTTTATGTATTTTAAGATTGTAAATTTAGCTATAACATAAACTATATTATTTTTTATATTTGTTTAGTTTAATATACTGTTTTAAGGTTGACAACGATGCTATCTAATTATAGTCTAAACAGATTTTATAATTTGACCCATCATTTATTTATTTTTACATTTTAATCCTTATTTAGCCCCAGTTAGTTCCCAATACCCAATGGTTCATGTTTTTTATACTTAATGTCCTTATAAATATTCTTACAGGATCAGGGCTTATTTTTCAAAAGTTTTAATTCTTTATGTTTTTAATCCTAAATTTTTCTATATTACCTTTTGACCACAAAATGGTATTTTGGTCATTGCTAATCCATTTATTACCAAAATTTAACATAAATTCTATTATAAGTTTCTAATCAAGACTTCAAAGTTTTGGATTTAAATAATGTCTCTAGATAGGGGAAATTATGATTTTATCCTTAAAGCAAAATCATCATTTTTTGACATTTTTATTTCTAGCAAACTTAAGCCTTCTTATTGCTTATGTCAAGGGTAATATTCTATCCTTCTACATAAGTATGAAAATCCCACTCAGGATACTATTTTCTAATTTATTAACATTTATGTCAAAAATGTTATTTTTAGTATTTTATGGTTATTAAATCTTATTCTAGCCTATTTGTGATGTCAAAATATTTTCTTCATCATTCATGCTTCCATTAAGGAGATGACATAACATATCAATATACTATAATCTCCTATCCTCATACATCAATACTCATTGCATGTCATATAATCATTAAAAAAAATCACATAAACATATTTTTTATCGTATTCCATACATAAATCATGTTCTCTAGTCATTTTAAATCATGGTAAGCACATATATTATCTCACTAGGTAGCAAAATAACATTTTAATCTTTACTATGCCAAGATTTTTTTTCCATATGTGTAAGAACTCATTATGAAATAAAAGTTATCAAGAACTTGATAAACTACTAATTGACAAGACATTTACCTCTTAAAAAAGTAGTGGGTTTTTAGCTCCTCTTGAATACTTTGAACCACTCTTGGATCCTTGAGGTAAGGGGCTAAAATAGAGATAAAACATTACTTTAAAAACATTTTTTAAAACATCATTTTTCTTTCTAGAAAGCAAGTGGAAAAATATAGGTTTTTACCTTGGAAAGCACTTAGAATAGCTCTTCCTTCTTGATAAAAATATGAATGTGGGAGTGGATGGAAGGAAATGAAGAATATTTTTAGCTTTCCTTAGCTAAGAATTTCATTCACAATGAAGGGATGAAGAGAGGAAGCTTTTCTTTGCTTGTGTGGTTTCTTTATGAAAGATAAAAGAGTGGTTTTTTATTTGCCTTAAAACCATTATATAACTAAGCCTTATTGTGGTTAAAAAAAAAATGAAAATTTTGAATTACAATCTTTCCAAAAACGTGCTCAGCTAAAGAGGGGTAGTTGGGAGGTTATTTTGGTGGGTTTTCATGTATTTTTAGGTGGTTTTAGTTAGTAGTTATTTAAGTAGTCTATCATCTTATATTGTAATTATTATGTTTCTCTTGTCTTTTCATTCTTGTTTGCTTAGTTATGGGTTAGATTTTGACTTATCAAAAAAAATAAACCCCTCTTGTTCAGCCTATTTTCTGAAAAGAAAAAAAAATTCTTTCTTTTTTTTTTTTTTGAAATCAATGCCAATTTACTGGTAGAAAGCAGGCATACTTGCCTGCTTTGCTCAACAGGCTAGCCCACTAAGCAAGGGGAGGGTGCACAGAACCCCTTCCCTTAATGTTTATATATATATATATATTTTTGCCCACTGCCTTACTTAGTGGGTAAATAACTTTTATTTGTTTTTTTAATATAATAATTATAATAATAATAATGATAATATATATTTTTTAAATAGGATAAGTCAACTTATTATTAATTGATAAATTTACTTTAGCAGATAAATCTTGGCATGGCATAAAATTTACCTCTTTAATTCACAAAATTATGATTATTCATTCCCTTATTGTATATATACATATATTTTTACATATGACATTTTCACAAAATCCCAATTCTAAAATAGATAATGGAAGTAACAATATATTATATATATTTTCTCATCACCAATTTAAAAATATTATTAATGATGAAATTTTTAATTTAATTCTCTATTTAAGATGAGAATTAATATTGTAAATTTTGAAGTTGTTACAAGTACTAGACTACACAACAGCACATGCTCTTGTTCCGAGAGTACTTGACTTGCCACCTATAGTATCATGCTTTATGGAAAGATTCTGAGAATGCAGAAAGCAATATCAAGAAGGACAACAGCTGGGATAATTTTAAATTATAATGGCTTTTCATATTTACTTTGATATATATACATTGTTAATAGTTTAATATGACAAGATATAGGATACAAACAATTTCTTTTGGATGGTAATTATGCAAATGACTCCTGGTCATTTTATTCTGACCAATACATAGAATACAAACATTCTTTTGGATAGTCATTCTTAAAATGACCAAGGACAGCTTTAATTAGTAGATAATACATGAGCTATAACAAATTATGTAAACCATAACATGATTGTCAAAATTAATGATATTTTATACACAAATTATATATACACTTACTTTAATCTAATGGGACATAGGATACAAACATATTAAATCAACCTGTCATTATGATAATGACCGTTGGTCATTATATGATAACCTAGACCAGTTTTAATTGGTAGAAAATACACAACTCATAACAACTTATGTAAATCATGATAAGATTATCAACATTGATGATTTATGTGCACAAATTATGGATACACTAAATGTAATACCCCTAATCAAATTATAAACCATAGCAAGAAAATCGAGCAATCTGAATAGTGTCATAAAATAAAAATAAATATAAATAGCCATCATGTCTTACTGGCCATAATTCTGGAGGATCTATGTAATGATGTTGATGCACTTGGGTAAAATGGCGTTGGGTTAGTATAGGTTTTCCTGTTGTATGAATAAGTATGGCATCTGCTATACCTGACCATCTTCGATTCTTTACCTTGACAAAATCCTGATAACTGGAGACCTTTCGAGCCAACCTTTTATTTTTAGAGGATTCACAACTTGGTTCCTTACTTCTTCAAAAACATTCCATCATTTAGCACTGTCGATTAGATGTACAACAGGTTTATAAGCTACATAAAGTTCATGTTTAGTGTAATACTTAGAGTAGTAATTGTAATAATTCATTTGTCAGTGGTTACATATAGACAAAGCATGAGGATAAGGTAATTGATAAACTTGAAATTGCCTACATGTACATGTTCATTGTCTCATACCCATAATTCAAGTCTAAGCAGCTGAGTTAGTAACGGCGTACTCAAACTGATCAATAGCTCATGGTTAAATTAAGCAGAACGTACTAATTAAATTACTAAAGGTTATAACAACAACTGACGAAACTGGTTAACATAAAAAATTACTTATGATCATTGTTAAAATTACTAAATTAAGTACACAGTTACCATTAGTGCTAGATCTATAGAAATTGGGGATGAAGACAATTTTTAGTTGTGGGTGCAAGGTTGCACACAAGTTTAAGGACATCTTCACGTCTCTCGATGAACTACCTTTGTAAGAGTTCCCTTAACCATTTATTCTACCAAGTATCCTATGAGCATTATACTGGCTTTCTGATCCATATTGTTCATTGACTCCACAATGTTGGTTGTGATGATCACATACCTCCATCCATTAAAGAATGCTTGAGACCATTTTTTAGGAGCTGCCTTTATAAGGTATCTATGTATGGTGAGGATACTATTATGGAGAAATCCCATCTGATGATGGAACTCACTTACAAGATATGCTATCGATGCATTATCAAAATAAGTCTTCATAGTGTCATTAAAACTTTTATACCTCACTTTCAAATTTCTAGCCAAGTGTTGAACACAAATCCCAAAATCAGCTCTTGGATACATCTTATTGACTGCATATTCAATATTCTTATGCCTATTAGCCACAATGACAAGCTCATCTCGTGTACCTATTAATTCCCTTAACTTGGTGAAAAACTATTCCTGTGAATCATATTCTTCGAGTCACTAATACAAAAAGCAAGAAGAAATATTGAGCTATTTGCATCGTGGTCGCATGTTGAAAGCAATGTTCAACCATACCTAGCTTTTAATACTAATGCATCAACCACAATTATAGGCCGACAATGAGGCCAACCATGCTTAAAGGTAACCAAGAACATGTAGAAGCATTTAGATCGATCCTTTGAGTTTGTCTCTATGTGAATGTCAAATCCAAGATTTCTCTTTTTCACCATTTCACTCCAAGAAGGTAAGACTGTCAAGTACATATATGGTACGAAATAGTCATTATAAAAATTACTATGGTTAACTTAATAAAATGAACATATCTAACATATAAAATATATACGATTATTTTACAAATTACTAATATCATAACAATGATCAATTTAACACCAACATACACACTGTCAATATACCACATACCCTTGGTTATTTTACAAATTACTCTTGTTCTAACATGATCAATTCAACAGTAGAATTCAAACTAGTTAACTTAAAATGTTGTAGTCATTTTAAAAATTATCCATATCCTAACATGGTCAATTTAATACCAGAATCCACACAATCAACATAAAATAACTAGAAATCATTTTAAAAATTGCTTATGTCCTAGCAATGGTCATTTTAATACCAACAAACATACAATCAACATCCAATAATAAATATGTTGCATGGTTAAGGTTGTTCACATCAATATGTTGCACGACTTCATCACTATGACGTGAAACCTTAGTTGGTTGCACCGACATATAGTTGCTTTCTCTTGTTTCAGGTGGCAACGCTTCAGCCACTAACTCATCCAATATATAGACATATATTAGAAATTTGCTAAGCATGTGAACATCCTTCTTCTTCAATAAGAGGTAAAATGAGACATTGTAGTCAAACTGTATCTTAATTAGAGCTGCCTCAACTTCAACAACATATCTTAAGACTAAAATTTTTTCTTGTGCTCGAATCCCAAGTACATTTTTCACCAAATCCAAAAGACCAACAAAGTGGTGTTAGTGAGAAACTAGATCCCCTTTATTTTACAACCGACATATCTCCAACCATGGAACCAATGTCCATTAAACTTGATAAAGACATTGAATCTAACCATTCCTGAACAATTTCAAAGTAAATGACCTGTTAGTCAAACAATGACTCCAGGTCATTATAATGTGTGCTAGAAATTACAAGAGTATTACACATCTAATTTGTAAGTCAATATAAAAATGACTTCAAGTAATAGTTAAAGAAAATAACTCCAAGTCATAGTAATTACTAACAATTAGTTATATCATTGAATAACAAAACTATAGCATGTTAGTCTACATAACAATGACTTCCGGTCATTATGCTAGAAGTCAACATAAAATGACTCTAAATAACTATAATGGTTACAATATGGTCATTATATATTGACTCGCTATACTATTGTGATAACCGAGAAATCCATACTCTCGGAAAGATTTTGTACAAATATGTAAATAAATGTACATTTACAGCGATACAGTTTACAGAATAAAGAGCAGAGGAAAATTTTGATTAATCAAGTTTTAATCAAAATTTGAAAATGAATTAATGAAAATAGTTTAAAAGCTAAACATTAATTCAATTATGATGTTTTAAAAATTATAGAAAAGTATGTGGAAAATACATACTAAGAGATCAATGGCACACAAGTGAGCCACATTGATCAAGGGCTAAGAGAATAGCCAAACAAGGCCTTACCATTTCAAAAAAAGAAAGAAAGAAAGAAAGTAAGGGAGAGTGAGGCACGTGAGCATGAAAGAGAGAAAGGGAATTGATCCCTTTAGCTGCAAGCAGCCGGAGAGAGAAAGAAAGAAAGAAAGAGAAAGGGAAAGAGAGAAAAGGGAAACCGAGAGAGAAAAGAGGAGGAAGAAAAAGAAATCCAAGCAAAGTTCGGATTTCTTGTTCAAGCCGCAGATCGATCGAGTTTCGGTCGCTAACCAGCAGCAAGAAAAGCTCACGATCAAAGCAAGGTAAACCCTAGTTCTCACATTTTTCATTTGGGGAAAAATCTGGGGTTTTGAGAGAAAACAGAGAATGTGAGTGAATCACGTTCAGATTTTCGGTTAAAAATCGAAATGTGATTCGAGTTTAGACGTTTTCAAATACGAATCCATGAACAGACGGTTTAGAAAACCGAGTTTAATGAAATTTCTTCACAAAAATACAAAGTTTTCAAAAATAGAGTCAAGAGAAGTTCATGAGCAAAATGTGGGATTTTTGCTTGTGAAATCATGGATTTGTGATAGTAGAAGTGTAGTAGATACCTTGAAACGATCTTATGAAGATCGATTTCAAGTGTAAGAAGCAAAACAAATGCCATAAAAGCCTTAGAAAAGCAGAGCAGAGCAGTTCGGACCCAGAATCTTGATTCTGGTATGAACACGGGCGTGTACACGGGCGTGTACAAGGGCGTGTACAGAACACGGCCCCGAACATGCCCATACGCACGACCGTGTTGCAAGAAAAATTAGACCCGAGAGGTACACGGTCAAGAACACGGCCGTGTATCAGACCGTGTCAAGAGACACACGGTCAAAGAGAGGCGTGTAAGAGACCGTGTAAGAAGACAGAGGAGTACACGGCCAGTAACACGGCCGTGTACCGACCCATGTAAGCATACACGGGCATGTTCCAGAGATTACACGGGCAGGCTTAAAAGTCCAGAGAAGTACACGGGCACGAACACGGCCGTGTAGGAGGGCGTGTTCGAGTCCAGAGAGTAAAAAAAAAAAAAAGAGTCTGGAAAGGAAAATTTTCATGTTTTGCCATATTTCCAGTATAAGCTAAATATGGTAAATAATCAGTGATTTTTCCTTTTATAGGAGTTCAAGCCAGAGACCCAGATACAGCAGTCCCAGAGCAGCAGCAGCTTACGCTAGAGGATTTTCTGTAAGTTCAAGCATTGTCCTGACTGCAACGTGGACAAGCTTGCTTTATTACAGTATTATGTATGTTGTATGACGTGTTGCTAGACGTTGATTGTCTGCATCACGATGTTAAGTCAGTTTATGTCAGTCACAGTACAGGTCAGTGCATGTCAGTCATAGCACAGGTCGGTTCACATCAGTTCATGTCATGCATATAGAGTTGCATGTCCCAGTACACAGACCAGACAGTAACAGAACCAGAGAACAGTTAGGTGCACAAGGCACCTTAGTGTGTTGATTAAATCACACCCCAGTAAATAGATTAACAGGTTCCGACTGTGGGGGCAAGCAGTATGCTACCCAGTTGGAACACCAGCAAGATGGTAATTAACCAGTTATTGGCGTATCGGCCTCTCGAACCACGGGGAGGTTATCATGTTTAGTATCAGTTAAGACTGAGGAGGTCAGCACTAAAGTACCGCTCCCGGTTGCGCTAACATGTCGGTACGTCCAATCAGGGGCCCAATACCAGAACTAAAGTAAAAGATTTATGTCCTAAGACTAAACAATCAGCCAGTACAGCATGTTTACAGAGTCCAGTCAGCATGAGTACAGCAGTACAGTATAAGTACAGCAGTCAGCATAAGTACAGCAGTTAGCATGAGTACAGCAGTACAGTATAAGTATATCTGTACAGCATGAGTACAGCAGTACAGTATAAGTACAGCAGTCAGCATAAGTACAGCAGTTAGTATGAGTACAGCAGTACAGTATAAGTACATCTGTACAGCATGAGCACAGTAGTACAGCATGAGCACAGCAGTATAGCATGTTAGATACATGTTTTTATGTTTGAACTTACTGAGCCCATAGCTCATCAGTTTGTTCACATGTTGCAGGTAAGAGACCTGTTCACCAGTAGTATATTGGTGGACGACGAACAGGATAAACGCATGCTGGAGAGGATCGGGCGAGGGATATGGGTCACCAGTTAAATCTTCCGCTGTACAGTTTTGAATGTAATTTTCAAAGAGACAGTTTTCAAGACAGGAGTATGTGATAGGGGAATCATGATTTCTTTATCACATTCTCAAACAGTTTATGAGTTTATGTAAAGAAAAAAAAAATTTATTCCGCAAAATTAGCAGTCAGTTTACAGTCCAGCATGATTGCCGGCGACCCTAGAGGCCTGCAGACTATTACGGTTGACTACAGAGTTAGCCGTAGTAGCACTGTAGAGCCCCTACAGAAGGGCGGGCCGCCACAACTATTACCATATGGTCATTATAGTATTTATCACAAGTCAACATCAAATGACTTTGACATTACCTATCTCAAAATATAGTATCAGTTTTTAAACTTCAACTATTATCCCTTCAACATCTTAAATTGACAAAGGTTCTTATTAATTCCTCCAAATTCATTTCAACCCAATCATTTTTTTTTGTCCTTAATATCACATAATGGTAACATTTCCTTTCATGACCACAACACAAACTCAAAAAGGAAGAGAATCTGATTCCAACCCAAATAAAGATGAAAAACCTTAAAATAGCAGGCGAAGCCACTAGAAACTTAAAAAAAAAAAAAAAAAAAAACCTACTCAAATCACCTACCTCAGATATGTTACAAAATCGCTAGTTTAAGCTTCTTTGTTTGGCATGGATTAAGCGATGAAGAAGAAATAAGGGCAAAGAATATTAAAGCTTTGTACATTCATCTTGAGCGGTGAAAGTCGTGGTCTTGAGGAGTGAGGTTTGCATTTTGTAGAGAGAGATATTGAATGAAAGAGGGAGCTAGGCTTTTTTTACGGGAGAAAGAGAGATTATGGGTAGGAAAGATGCCAAAAGTCTAAGAAAATCCGTGAGTTGACCTATCTAACCTCAAGGGCATAATTGATCTTTTGCCCTTACCTCAAAAGGAGTATATGATGTCACAATGCTATGTTAGAAAATCAGCAAAACAAGTGCTGTAATTAAAAAAAACTTTTTGTAAAAGTGCTATTTTTTTTGTAAGTAATTCTATATACATACATATATATATATTGAGTACATAGCTGAAACAATATCAACAATACGAAGAAGGTTTCTCTAAGTAAGTGAGATGGTTACCATATTACATTTCCTTGAAATACGGGAGATTAAATGGGCCAACCAGTGGATCTTAATTGGGATTCAACTCATATATTTATTCGTTTGTGTTCATTTTTGTGTATTTTTTTGAAAGAAAACTGCAGCTTTAATTAAATAACCAGTCAAGAATTACAACAGAGGAGACAAAGCAAGGGGTCTCATCTATCCAAACACCAAGTTTGTTTGAATTAAAACCAAACTGGGATAGGGTATGTGGCACCCCATTGGCAGATCTCCAACGTGGGAGACATTAATCTCAGGGTAAAAAGCAAGCAAAGCTCTAATGTCATCCAACACAGGACCCTCCATGGCCAAATTAGGATCATCTTGTAAGTCTAATACCACATCAATTTTTGCATCAAGAGATCTAATGCTGAGACATTTCTGTGTTCTTTTAATAATATCATATCATGTAATAAATTATCATTTTCTTTCAATTAATATAATATAATATTTTAATTAAGATGTTATAATATTAGAGTGACACACACCGACAATAATAGACCAACAATAATAAAGAGACACATGAATCAAATCCCCTTAATTTAAGCCTTTTTCTAACTCATTGGACAACACTGATATGTTTTGAATTCTTCTAAATAAAATTTCTAAATAAAAATAAGACAAAATACTCAAAATGCCTCCTGTGTTATCTTAAACACCACTTTTTCCCTTTTAATCATATAAATGCCCAAAATAATGTATCTTCACATACATGTCCATTTCACCGTGCCTCTTTCCTTTCATGCAGGTAAGAACTTGCTAGACAAGAACATTGTTACCTGAGTATCGTTATTGTTGAAGAGATTGTAACATCTCTTAGGTAGTGGAAAAGCCAAAGCCTTTAAATAATGGGAAAACCAAAAGTCCCACATTGGAAGAATACAAACAAAGGTAATAGTATAAATAAAAACAAGTGATAGGTAAGTATTACTTGTGTATGATAGGTTTATAATACTACCATACGCCACCACATGCGTGCAAGGGCGATTGGGTGTTTGGGATGCACGTATGTATCGCCGCAAGGAGCTAAGGACTTTGTTTTTTATTTATTGCATTTTCTAAGATTAAATCTGGACCGTTGATCTGATCAGGCATGATCTAACTACTAGATTTGAACATTTGCAATTTTAACCTGAATCGTTAATTGAATAATAATGATCCAATAGTTAGATTTAATTGTCTATTGACTAATAGTTATATTTGTTAAAACAAATTATTTTGAGTGAAAAGACACCTCTTCACTGGAGATATGTTAACTATGACTAATCTGAACAAACATGCGTTTTGACTATAAGTAAATCTCTAATTCTGATATCAATTTCATCTTTGATTCTGGAATTTAATAAGATTGCTATTTATTAAACTTGTGGTTTTGTTATATCTTGAAGATAATTTATCTAAAAATACCTGTTAGCAAATTGTTCATAACAAGGGTAAATAAAACTTTAACAATAGTATTCTTTTAAGCCTCAAACTCAAAATTTCTCTATTCTACTCTACATCTAAAATGTTTTTCACCTACTTTCTTCATCAGTTATAATCCTTGAAGCGATAAAACTTTAACGCAATGCCACGATTACCCTTCTCAACATATATGAAAAGCAATTTAAAACATTAATTAAACTAAAATGTTACAAGATAATCTTTTTTTATAAGTAATAAATACGATGAATCTTAAAACTAAAATAATTCTCAAAATGATTAAAATTGTCATATTGAAAAGACAATAGTAAATATTGATTAGAAATGGTAGCTTTGACATTTTTAAAATTTTAGTCACTTCAAGGGGTATTTGTGATATATTTTTAGGTAAAGATGAGATTTAATTAATCAGGTCAAATTAACCAAATCACGTATTTTGTGATTTATTTTACAAATACAGAGATATTTTATGTATTTGTATAATAAAAAAGATAAATTTAATTTTTTTTTTAAATTGAGGATAAAGAGTTTCTAACCCCTTTATTTTATATTTATATATGTTACCATGATAAAAGTAATATTTAAGCTTACAAGGGTCAAAAAATAATAAAACAAACAAAAGGTTTAATTCAACGTCAACTTTTTTTTTTTCCCCTACAAAAAACAATAAACTAAAAGACTATGTATATATATATATATATAAGCTAAACTAAATTCAACCCCTACTCATTAGACAATGTCATAGCCCAAACAATGAAAAGGAAGATAAAAAGGCGTCCAAATGGCCATTATACACATAATAATTGCATATCTCAAGGCACTACACACTCTCTCTCCCTATAAAGAACTCCTTTATTAGACTTCGGGCACTTGAGTGGTGGCCATTACACACATATTGACAGGGTAAGCGGCAAAACTTAAATTATTTCGTGATTAGCGCCAAGTTTTGCCATTGGATACTCTCTTTTTTTTTTTTTTTTAAATCAAATTAGGGTTTAGCTAACAAATATTTTGACCCAAAAAAAAAAAAGAAAGAAATAACAAATATTTTGACCGAATTTTGTTGTTAATCTCTTCTTGGTCAAGGAAATATCTAGCAATGGATTGGAGAACATCTGTACCCCATGTTCTTGCATGTTCATGTTTCAATTTTTTTTTAAATTAACATTCAACTCATAACAAAACCCTCCTTTTTATTTAGAAGAATGACAAGTATGGACCAACTTTTATTCTTTACTCACCAAAAAAAACAAAAATTATTCTCTACCATTTATATTCCAACTTTATTCTATTAGGATGGGGAAAACATAAAGATGGGTAAAGAAGAGGGTATCAAGGAATAAGAATTTCTTTTTGTTCTTGCACAAAGCTCCACTCTTCAATAAACGGGAATCATTGTTGTCCTTGTTGACCTTTTACCCCTGTATTTAGAATATCAAAATTAATAAAAAGTGGTTTTCTCTATTTATTTTTAATTCTTACGGCACATAGATTTCAAATGTGATCAAATTTTGTCACTAGCATTAATTGTACGGACCATAAAAGGGTCTTTCTTGTGTGTTTGTCTCTAATAGAATAGCCTTGTAATTAATTTCTTTCTTGGGGAGGCTAATAAATAAATATCGGAAGGAATAGAAACAAATATAGAATACTAATCCCTAGCTTTTCTAACTTCTTCACTTGTTTCAAGAAACTCTTGAGATTAAATTTATGGCATGCTTTCGCCCACATTATCCGATTTCATTTTGTCAATTTTCTATTAGACTTGCCGATTTGTTTTATACATGGAATTTTTTTTTAAATCTTTGTCCACTTTTTGGAAAATTACTTGATGTTTTTTCTTTTTCTTTTCTTTTCTTTTCTTTTTTTTTTCTAAATTGAGTTTTATACGCATGACAGAAAAAGTTTTAGAGAAAACCATAAGTAAGAAAAGAGGTCGAAGAGTAGTGATATTTGCCAATTTTGGTCATCGAAGTTCAGCTAGAAGTTGACATTTGAATCATATTTGGACTTTCACAATATTACGTATAAATTCAACCTTAAGACTTCTTTATTATCCGATAAACGTATGACAAAGAAAATAAGGAGTTTTAGGTCTTCATCTGCGTAAATATACGATGCGTTGTCAAGCATGCATATACATACATACATACATGTATATATATTTATATATATTTTGATGTTAAGTCTTGACACAAGCCACAATATCAGAAAAAACGGTCATTTTGAAACATATTTTAGAATAAATTTTACAAAACTTTCATCCAACACCACCCACCCAATGCCGACTTTCTCTGCATATAAATGCGCAGAGAGATCTTAACAAATCGTCCAAGTTTCTTTTGACAACATTGACCGGTATTGAAATGGAGAATATTGTTATAGGGTATTAAAAAATTCTATTGATTAACTGGTTTAAATTATTATATTGTAATATCATTTATATATCATACTCTTAAAATATGAATAATTTAAGAGAGAAGAATGGAATTAGGCCAAAACTTGGGTAAAAATAAATAGTAAAAAAGTTTTGGATTTTCGGTAAATAACATATTTTTAATAAATTATAATTTACCACAACTTAAAATTCTAAAAATATCACTTATATGTAAATTTTAGTAAATTTACTTGGTAAATTTTTTTTTTCTGTTAAGTCATTTATTTACAGATTCTGATAAATTTATCTAGTAAATCACATTTTTTACTTCCTAAATTATTTATTTGCTAATTTTGATAAATTATTTATTTTAATAAATTATTTGTAAATTTTTAATTTATCGGGCATAATTAGTTATAAATTCTTAATTTACTCTTTGATTTACATTTACTAATTTATGTAAATTCTTTGCTCTAGTATATTGTTGATGGACTTTGACAAAGAGATGCAGCGGTGGTAGAGGGAAGGAGAAGAATCAAAGATCATGAACCAGATCAACAAACTACTCTCACAGTCTCAGCGAACTAGATTGGAGAATCGCCCATAAGTCCAACAGGCAATCTGTCGGAGATCATAATAGTTTGGCGAGGACTGATGCTGGACTGGTGATCTCAATTGTGATAGCTTTGACTTGCGATCTGACAATCATAGCGATGCTCACGAACTCTGGTGACGATGTCGTTTTTGGTTTTTGTGAGTGTTTGTTCACAAGTCTTCTTATGCTCATGATGACATGTTTGGTGACATGTGTATAGTGAGAGATGAAGTATAAAATCTAATCTCAACATATATAATTGTTAACTCTGACAGTTTACTAATAAATGTTTTATTAGTCTTTTCATAGGAAAATTTATGGTAGAAATTATATTTTTACTTTGTTAGAAATATTGTTGTTTTAGTTGTTTGCTAGATCAACATTTTAATGATCTTTGGAAGCAATTTTGTATGTGGCACTAAAATTTTTTTAACCTGAATACTCACAGAGTAAATTGCTAAAAATAATTAATTTAGTAACTAAAAACTATAATATTTACTGATATGATAAAATTATAATTCCTACTAGGCTTTGCCCTTTTCTTATCCTCATTAAAATTTTGACTCAGTTAGTGCGCTTTATCTTTTTAGACTGGGCCAAAGTCCATCTTGATGACTCCAACTAACATCAGGAAAGAAAGTAGGCATTTTATCTCATTTTCTTAAACCTGTATCATTAATACTAATGGAAAAGGCCAAGTGGAATTCATTGTGCTTCTTAGAACTTGCCAAGATCTATAAATGTTTCGTTCAGAAAGACAATAAATAACTAGCTCGGCAAAATTAATTGGGGTATTTTAATCTCACCTTAATTAAGACAAGTAAACTATTAAGGCGGCAGTTTAACATCTTATTTTAATAACAATTAAAAAGAGAGATTCTCTTAGTAAATAAAACAAGATATAATATTTGCCATGACAACAAAAATTATATGCATGACACCAATGATTGGTGTGTACATATGTGTGTGTTTATATATATATATATATATATAAACATTAACGAGAAGTGTAATAAAAGAGGAGCAATATCCAGGTGGTAAGGGTAAGCGAACATTATAATTTATAATTTATAATTTATTTTTGAAGGGAAAGAGGTCATTATTGTGTACAGTTTAATTAGGTTAAATACTATTATCTGTCTCGAAATAATGAGTTGGTTCTAGCTAGCTAGTTATAGAATATGATCCGGACTATTATTTAATGTAGTTATGGTGCCAACTGATCCAAACTTAATAATGCTTTTAACATTGCCATACTTATTTGCAACATGTACATGAGATATTTCTTTATAAATGAAAATATCTTCCATAAATGAAAATGCAGTTTTGTTTTTAATTTTTTATTGTAAATGAAAGAAAATACAGCTGGTTGTTACCAAACTAATTTAAAAAATAGATCTTAAATAATGCCACTAGAGTTACAACTTTATCCAATTTTAAGAAAAGAGAAGGTTTCCAATATGAAATGGTGCATCTAAAATATCATAGGGTGTTATAATAGATCCTCTCGGAATGAATCAAATCTAAGATCTTGTTAAGTATAACAAATACACTTCTTGTTTTATTAAATAATGGGTGATCAATTACTTAATGACAAAACAATTTTCTAACCATCATACCCTTTCAACCAAAGTACCCAGTTCTAGAAATTGAGCTATGTACAAAATCCTGGCGCACCCATTTTTTTTTTTTTTTTTAATTTTTAATGAACAACTAAAGCATACTTGTATACTTAGTTTCCCGTAAGATATAGCAAGTTTTAGCAGCTTCTTTATTAATATTAACTACTTTGCATTTAGCATCATTACAGAAGACTCTTAATAAATTATCTGAATTAATTGAATCGTATGTTCAACCAAAAACAAAATAAAGGAAAAGAAAAGCAAAGAAAAAGAATTAACTGACTCATAAATAAGAGATGGATTAGTAGGGTGAGATTAGACTTTTAACTTTTGATTATTCAGCATTTGTTTCAATTATCGTGGGAAGACGGTTTTTGAATATTATATAAAGAACTTTACAGTATAGTTTCTCCAAAAAAAAAAAAAAATTCAAATCTATTTTCAAATATAAGATCGAAACGAAACCCAAGTTAAAAAGAAAAAGAGAGAGAAATGGGACACCCAAGTGTCTGTGATTGCAAGATTCATAGGTCACCATCCACTAATACTAAACTATTTTGCAGGTCGTTTTTGCGTATAAGATTCACTGTTCTCTTTGTTTTTTATTTCTTTTTTTTCTTTTGGGTTGGAAGGTCATTTTCATATCTTATTATTAAAAAACTTTATATGGTTAACATAATTTTTCACATCATCTATTAATTAATATCTGCACCATATAACATGATAAAAGACCGTCGTTTATATATTCTGATCATGAATCAGTCTCACACATTAGTTCAGTTGGTGAAATGTTTTATAGTAAGCTAAGTAAAATAAAAACTTCATTAATTATAACAATTTCAAATTGTTAGATCAACTTAGTAATTTAATATTTACTGATGGAGTTTTTTCCCCACCTTAATCTACTAAAAAATTTCAGTACATATTCTATGTGGATTTAAAGAATAAAGTTATTCTCAATGCTTGTAAATGACACCTATTTAGAGACATAAAAGTTGCTGTACCTGCTTTTGAGCAAAAAAAGGCCCAAAGTGAAATGGGAAACATACCTACAAATTATCCGAGTAGATTTGCATAATAAGACTAGGAAAAAAAAAAAAAAAGACTTTACTTTAAGAATCACTTTGGTAGGAGTAGTACCCTGAAAATTCTTAATGGTAAAATCAAGTTTAGTCATAAAAAGTTAATAATTCAGTTTATAATCAAAATCTTATCATCAACATGGAGTGAAAAATTTCATGGACTGAAGAATATATTCCCCCACTGGTTAAGCAATCTCCAAAAGCAAAAACACTAACAAGATAAAGCAAGTATATTTAACCACCTATAACTGATTAAAAAAAAAAAGTAACATTCTATCATGAATGGAATAACTTCTAATTACAATTAAAATTGAAAGAACATTTGCGACAATCAACTGTTTTAATTATTTGGTGTAAGACTTGTAATTATAGATAAGGTTTCATGTCAATTACTATTATACAGCACAATTATACAACGATTTTTGTAAGGATAATGACATGTAATACAAAAATCAGTAACATATAATATTTTTATTGATACATTTTTTTATGATTAATTTTAAGTAATATCATATTACACATAAAATTATATATAAATTAACTAATTATTATATATATCTAAATTATTATATTATATTTAATGGACAGATCACAAGAGTCTATTCATGAACATTTTATAGATAGTTATCCAAATTTATTTATTTATTTTATTTTGTGAAATTGGATAAGAGAAAAAGAAAGCAAAAAAAAAAAAAAAAATCGAAATGAAAAAGGACGGGGCCATTCAAAGCCAACAAAAGCGGGTCAAAGCTGAAATTAATTTTTTAAAACACACCACACACACATGTAAACAATTTTGATAAATTTCCCCATTTCTAGATCCTCACATTCACATATAAAAGAGCATTAACGGGTGTTTGTAGAAGATGTTTCCAAACATTATTTTTAGATTGAAAAAAGATTGTTTTAAAAAATGTATTTGAGAGAAAAAATTGTTTGGAGTTGAAAAATAAAAAATTTTAAAATTAAAAAAAAAAGATATTGTTTCATTTTTCTTGAAATTTTATGTAATTTAAAAAAAAAATTATCTCATTTGGACTTGTATACACAAAATTATAAACTTTTAGGTGTTGTTTAGAAAACAAATTACACTTTAATTTTACTCTAATACAATACAATTTTACACTAAATACAAATTTTACAACAGTACTACAAAAATACTTACTATTTAAAACATTTTTAAAACAATCACATCAACTTTTCAACTCTACTATTTATCTCTACTTTTAACAATCACATCAATTTTTCAACTCTAAAATACTTTTCATCCAAACACACATTTCATTCAAATACAAAACAAATACTTTTTAACCAAATACAACATTCAAAAAACAAATTTCATTTAAATACAATCAAAATGTAATGCATTTACTAAACGCCTCTTTAAAATTTAAAAATTACTATAACGTTTTAAAAATATAAATAATAAAAAATAGTGAAATTAAAAAAAAAATTTTTAAATGGCTCCCAAACATTAATCAAACACACTTTAAATCCCAAAGTTTTATTTTTATTTTTATCTTTTAATTTTTTTGGGATCAAAAAGACAGGCTGGAAGGAATTGAAGGCCAACCCCACTTCTATTATTATTATTATTATTATTGTTATCGTTAGAGAGAAGAAGATCGGAGGAAATAATAAAGAAAATAATAAGAAGAAGAAGAAGAAGAAGGAGAAGAAGAACAGAGTAACAGTATAACAGACTTCTCCCACCTAATAAAAGTGATTTTGCCACACAAACCAACAACCCAAATAACCAAAATAAATAAATAAATAAATAAATGAATAAAAATGGAAAAGCTTACATAAAGCAGAAAAAGTGGAAGCTTGGGTTTCTTTTCTTGCAGTCTCTGCTAAGCATCTTTTCCTCACTTTTTTTTTTTTCCTCTTTTCTTCTCTTCTTTTTTTGTTTTACCTCCTATTCCTTCCTTCCTTGTTCTTGAAACTTTTTTTTTTGTTTTGTTTTTATTTTTTTTTTGTTAACTGGGTTTTTTCCCCCCTTCTCATATATCATTTTCATTCGTCCCCTAGCTCACCTATATTTTGCTTCTCCTTTTGATCACCCCCCTTGATGGGTTCTCCTCTCTGGCATTGTTTGTTTAATCAGAAAAGCTGATTTCCTTTCCAACCTTGAATTTTTCCCACTTGGGTGTTCTTCAGAATTCACTTCCTGTTCTGATTCAAACCATGGTCTGAAAATCTCTAAAATCTTTTTTTTTTGTCAACCCATTTTGTGATCTTGAAATTCTTGACATTTCTCTTCATTTTCCCTTTCTGGGTTTTGTTTTTGTTTTTTCTTTCTTTCCGATTCCATGGGACTCTGTCATGGAAAACCCATCGAAACCCACAACCAAAGACAATCCGGGACCACCATAATTCAAGACTCAAACGACCCTTCAATCAATTCCCGTTCCCATTCCCATTACCAGACCCAGAAATCCTCAAACTTTCCATTTTACAGCCCAAGTCCTCTCCCGAGTCTCTTCAAGAACTCACCAGCAAATTCTAATTCCAATTCAAGTGTCAGCTCAACTCCTTTGAGGATCTTCAAGAGGCCTTTCCCTCCCCCCTCACCGGCAAAGCACATCAGGGCATTGCTCGCCAGAAGACATGGCTCCATCAAGCCCAATGAGGCCTCCATACCCGAGGGAAGTGAGTGTGATGTTGGTTTGGACAAGAACTTTGGGTTTTCCAAGCACTTTGGAGCACATTATGAGCTTGGTGAGGAAGTGGGAAGAGGGCATTTTGGGTATACTTGCTCGGCAAACGCCAAGAAAGGTAGCTTGAAGGGGCTTGATGTGGCTGTTAAAGTCATACCAAAATCAAAGGTCTGATTTTAATTAATTTATTTATTTGGAAAACTGTTTTTGATCTTGTTTATGTTGATCAAGTTCATCTGAATACACTTTAGTTTTATGGACGTTTTGATTAGGTTCTGAAAACATGACCCTGAAATTGTTTTACTTTTTCCAATTGTTATACTTAATGTTTGGGTTGTGTATAAATAAACAAATAAAGCTGTGTTTTATTTTATTTGCAAACATATGTGTATATATGTGCATGAGCCACCATTTTTGGTTCATGATAGATCATGTCATGGTTCATATAAAGCATTTTTTTGTGTAGGATTGCTTAATTTTCTGAGAGCATTGAAACATTGGTGATTTTGAATTGACCAAGGGGCATTGGGGTTAACGTCTGTATTCTTTAGTTAGTAATGATCATGACATTGTCTCCTAACACGAAACGAGACAAAACGCGTTGTAATTCTATCTTCGTTTCTCTTGCCCGTTTTGTTAGAATATCTATCGTCTATCTAGTGACTTTCATGATATTTGGGGTAGAAGTACGAAGAGACAATTATTTAATGACAAGTTTAGGTTTTTGTCTGTGGACTTTGTAAAAATCGAATCACGCTGTCTTTGTTCTCATGGAAATATGTCTGTGCAGATGACGACAGCAATTGCGATAGAGGATGTCAGGAGAGAAGTGAAGATACTACGCGCTTTGACGGGACACAAGAATCTAGCGCAGTTCTATGATGCCTATGAAGATGATGACAATGTTTATGTAGTGATGGAGTATGTTACATTGTCAAAAATACTCAATTTGCTTCTTATTCCGTTGCGTTTCAATGTCTTTGGACTTCCCTTTGTCCTCTCCTTTTTCATAATCAATGTGTTATTGCTTAATGATTTTGATAGAAGGATTAAAATATGTAAGGTTCATTTGGCTGGTGTGAAATAATTCCTAAATTGTGAAGTTGTACACAAAGAAGGAGCCCATGATTGCCCTAAGAAGCATTAAAGAATTTAAGATTACCATCCGTTTCTATCACATTAAATGACGGTTTTAGTAGCAACCAGTAACCTAATTAGGTTGTAATCTTCTTTTTTTTTTTTTTTTTTTTTCCCAATCAAGTTTTTCGATATATTTGTCCTATTAGACTAACTTTGTAAGTAAATTTATTCTACGTGTTTGTTTTCTAGGCTGTGCAAAGGAGGTGAACTATTGGATAGAATTCTTTCAAGGTGCCATTTTATTTTATTTCTTTATCTTATGTATAACTGAAAATTCGTCTTGCAGCCCCAAAGCAAATGCACTGCTTTCCCGCTAACTGTTGGCATTTTTTGTGTCTATCTCACTGGTTATGTTTATGTTGTATTCACTAGGGGTGGAAAATACTCCGAAGAAGATGCAAAGGCAGTTATGGTTCAGATTTTAAGTGTGGTTTCTTTCTGTCATCTCCAAGGCGTTGTTCACCGTGACCTCAAGCCCGAGGTAATTTTTGCTTGCAAAAGATTTTCATTTAATAGTCTATCTGTCTCTTCTTTTGTTTTGATGATAACTCAGGTATCTAGATCATTTAACTTACTTTGAAAGTCAATACAACTTTTTCTTTAATGGGAGAATTGCACTTCTTTGAGTGTTAACTTGACATATGTCCATAGGTCCTTGGATGAAAAGTATGTTTTCCATCGTGATACCCTGGTACCTTTCTTCAGCTATTAGATTGGAGTCATCAGACATCATGAACCCTTAATATCTTCATGTTTAAATCACATGGTGCTGCATTGCCTAGAGTCTTGACTACTTCTAAAGTATTTGTACTATTTACACACCACACACACCCAACACCAAACAAACACCCCCAACCCCCACCCACCGACCACCCCCCCCCCCACCCAACCACCCCTTTTTTTTCCTTTCTTTTGCTCTGAACTATTCAGTTATCGAGACAATGCATACATCACACCGACCGTTGGCCATCCAACCAATGGTTTATATATGGAAATATTGCTTATGTACTTGTGATTCCGTTGTGGTGTACTCTCCTTTTGCTTGACATTGATATTTTCCTTTCTACTTCAGAATTTTCTTTTTGTAACAAAGGAGGAGAATGCAACATTGAAGGCCATTGATTTTGGACTTTCTGACTATGTAAAGCCAGGTTAGGGCAGTAACTCTGATTACCCTTCATATTAAAGTAGTAGACCGTTCCAACAATTATAGTAACTCAGATTATCCTTTTTTTTTTTTATTGAAAGAGTAAACAGTTTTAACAGTTCTTCTTTTTCTTATTCTTGGACAGATGAGAGATTGAATGATATTGTAGGAAGTGCATATTATGTAGCTCCTGAAGTTCTACATAGGTCGTACGGAACAGAAGCAGACATGTGGAGTATAGGCGTGATAGCTTACATCCTTCTATGTGGAAGTAGACCCTTTTGGGCCCGAACAGAGTCTGGCATTTTTCGAGCTGTACTAAAGGCAGATCCAAGCTTTGATGAAGCTCCATGGCCGTCTTTATCTTCTGATGCTATAGATTTTGTTAAGAGACTGTTAAACAAGGATTTCCGGAAGAGGTTAACAGCTGCTCAGGCTCTAAGTAAGCAACTTATGTGATCTAAACTTTTTAGTCCTCGTGTGAACCTTCTTTGTAATGCTACGTAACCGATAGGTACATAACATAATTTTTCGTTGTTTCAACTTTGTGTTTGTTCACCTCTGGTATTTTAGAACATTACAATGTTCAAGAAATTTGGTGTTTTCCTTGTATCAATTAAAAGATAAGTGATATGACACATATACCATTTTTTGCGGAATTTTGGACGGATAAAGCATGTTTTGTGATCCAGAATTTTGACAACTTATTTCTTTGTATAGGTCATCCATGGCTAGCAAATTATCACGACCTTAAGGTACCGACGGACATGATAGTATTCAAGCTTGTAAAAGCTTATATATGCTCGTCTTCTCTACGGAAATCAGCATTAGGGGTATGTAGTGTTATCTATGGCATGATTGATTATTTTGGTACTTTTTCCTCTTGTTTGCATGTGTCATATGTCTTTTCCTTCTATTGCTCTTACTCGACAAAGACGGACTATGACTTGGTGCAGAACTCGAGTAACATTACTTTCCACGGATATTTATCTGCCTATTTGATAAGATTGACTAAGACATATGATCCTAAATCTAAGAGCTATAGATAAAATGGAGTAAAATAGTTCTGCTACTGTGACAGGCTCTTGCTAAGACATTATCAGTAGCACAGCTAGCCTATTTGCGGGACCAATTTATGCTGTTGGGTCCAAGTAAAAGTGGAGTTATCTCTATGCAGAACTTTAAGACAGTAAGCTTCTCTCTTAACTTATCATTATTTTTATTTTTTATTTTTATCTGGAACTATTCGACCTAATGTCAGAATTATCAGGGTGCCCTGAAGAACTCGACTGACGCTATGAAGGATTCGCGGGTTACAGATTATGTAAACATGGTAATGTTGCCAAGATTATTTATCTGTTTGTCATAATTGGTAGTTATATCTCAGATATGTTTTGCTGATGTTTATATTTTTGATGTGAGTGGTGCAGATTAGTTCCATTCAATATAGAAAACTGGATTTTGAAGAGTTCTGCGCAGCTGCCATAAGTGTACATCAGCTGGAAGGAATGGAAACCTGGGAGCAACACGCAAGGCGTGCCTACGAGCTATTTGAGAAAGATGGAAACAGACCAATTATGATTGAGGAACTCGCATCGGTATGTGCTTAAGTCTCCATCCACGCACATACACAGAAAATGTATTCTAAGAATTTTCCATACACTCCCATACACGCAAGATTCATTGATGTAGTCCCTACGGTTAAACGGTTAATAACATTTGCGACCACTAAATGAAACCTGGACTAAAATTCCGTTTTTGGCAGCAAGCTTTGTGGCTGCAAGTGGGTTTTTGTGCTAATTCTTCTTTTGTTTCTCAGGAACTTGGACTTAGCCCATCAGTCCCTGTTCATGTAGTTCTCCAAGACTGGATCAGACACTCAGATGGGAAGCTCAGCTTCCTGGGTTTCGTCAGGCTTCTACACGGAGTCTCTTCCCGCGCTTTTCAGAAGGCTTAAAGTAAAAACATGGCAATACAATTGTTTTTCCATTCTTCCATCACTTCCAATCTCCTCGGCCTAGAAATTTAATCACGGAAGAAAACGCAGTCTCCATTCAGATACTTGTTCGACATTATGATCAGCCAGCATTTTTCTTGGTATCAAGTGGAGGTGGTTCAAAACAAAAAAAA
This sequence comes from Antiaris toxicaria, assembly GCA_035233585.1. Lineage (NCBI taxonomy): Eukaryota > Viridiplantae > Streptophyta > Magnoliopsida > Rosales > Moraceae > Antiaris > Antiaris toxicaria. The sequence continues at coordinate 20,263,722 of CP141156.1, forward strand.
AGTATTTGTTGCTGTTGAGGCCATTTCTAGCATGTGCTAAAGTCAAGTTTCATATTTCTTGTTCTTTTTCTTTTCTTGTTCTCTAAGACTTGCATAAGGGATTTGGTCTTGATTGGTGGTGTTGAAGTTTAGAGGATTGTACAGATGAGGGTAGATGAAGAATGTATTTAGGATTAGCAAAACTGCTTTCATAACTCAATTAAGTTTTGTGTACTTTTTGCTTTTTTGGCCAACCTTTTTAATTTCTAAATAATAAATGTCACTGTTCTTGTGTCAAGTCTATGCTAGTTTTTTTTTTTTGGTTCAAAAAGTCTATGCTAGTTTGTTTCTTGGTGGTAATAGCTCTATCAAAAGTTATTTATTAAATTAATTTATGTTGACAAAGACAAAATATGAATCAGCATGTGCTACGAAGACTATCTAAGTATTGGTAGTCTAATTTTAGTTTTTGGAAAAAGAAAAATAATGAAAAGAAAATATGTTTGGATTTGACTCCACTGCGGATCGAACCGAGAATCTATGGTTCCGTAGACCAGCGACGTGTCCATTGGGTTTGGCCCAAATCTTGATGACGTGGGGCATTTTAATCTTAAATTTAACGAAGCAAAAATAGACGACCTATCTTTATAAATTTAGAATTAAAATAGAAATAACATAATTACATTATTATTAGTATAATAGTATAATTGTAATATAATATGATTTTTTTTTGTAATTTGTAAATTTTTTTTGACTTTTTTGCTATGTTTTTTCTTTTTATTGAAAATAATTTTAATTTTAGTTGAAATGCGAAGCTTTAGGTGTTGTTTGTTTCTAAAATTGTATTCGCATTATATTTAAATATAATGTAATTTTCATCTAAACACAAAATTATTACATTTAAATACCAATCACATCATATTTTAAATATAATATAATCACTATTCATTATTTTACTTTTTTTATTATTTTTATTAATCACATCACATACTTTCTTTTTTTATCCTTTTTTTCTTTCTATTTTTACCCATCACATCATATATTCATTATTTATATACACATTATATTTAAATACAATACAAATACTTTTTCTCCAAATGTAATCTATACTCAATGCATTGTATTTAAATACAATGTAAATGTAATATGTTCACCAAACGGAGATTTTTAAATCTAACTAGTATAATTGCAACTATAAAGGTTAAAAAATGAGAAGAAAAAGTTTTGAAACTACAATTATAAAATTTGCTATAATAAAGTATCTTTAACAGTAATGTACACTTTTACATATTAGATCTGGTTGAAATCACATCAAGTTAATATGTAACACTAATATATAATTGAAGATCAGAAATATAGTCCTATTGATATATATATATCATTTAAAACCCTAGAATTCATCCTTATTCTTAATAGCTTCCAAAGGTCATTTTGCAAGAATAAAATTCCCACTAAATAGTTTTGAGCATGTCATAACATTCATGTGATTAAACACATGCGTTAGTTGGAAATTGGCCTTGAGAAACTTTTTGAAGATCAGAAAGAGAAAGAAGTAACAATCCCTAGCGTTATGAAACATGTGACTACGGTTTACGTAGTTGTTATGTTTTTCCTTTGTACAAATATATATATATCAAGAACACATTTGAACACCTTGACGAACTTTAAGAGCCATGTAAAACAAACAAAAGGGTTTCTTTAGCATGGATTTTAAGGTCAATGATTGCACCAACATTTTATGCTCTGTATTTTAGGTTGTTTGGTAAGATAGATAAGTGGATGGAAGAGAAAGGTGTAGAGAAACAGCAATCTGTGAGTCCTATTATTTTTTTTTTCTCTTTAAAAGCGGAAAGATTTTGGGAAAGAAAAACTTGATTAGTTTGTATAAATAGTTAAATTATATTTTTATACTTATTTTTAAATTAAATTAAATTAAATATTATAAGATGATCCTTTCTTCTTATCATATCAAAAAAAATAAAGGAATATTAACTTATTTTTTCCCCCTTCCCATTCACGTTTTCTCTCTTTCTATGTCTACTCTCATTACCCTTTTATTTCCCTCCTTAACGGAGTGTTAAACCCGATGGCTAATGAAATAAATAACTACATATAACTACCCGATTTAAAGTCTATTTTTAATAGGAATTTGGATAACTTTATATTGTATTTGAATGTAATATATTGAATGTAATTTGTATTTAGATTAAAAGCATTTGTAAAGTATATAAATTGTATTATATGTGATGTGATTGATAAAAATAAAAAAAAATGTGATTAATAGAAAAAGTAAAATAATAAAAAATAATTATAGTAAATTTAAAATGTAATATTTTTATATTTAAATTAAAATTATATTATATTTAAATATAATATGAATAGGATGTATAAATAAACGGTTATAAATCGAGATTACTATAGCATTGGGATGCCTTTTACCTCTGCGGCAGGTGTCTCTAATTGGTGCTTAGGAGTACAGCTAGCACAAGGACACAAATATTATAACCGTTGAAGACTGCAGCTTCAGGTGGTTACAATTGTACATGTGTCACTTCATAATAGAGTCTAGGTAAAGTTTAAGTAGCCTTGTGTTGTATTATTAGGATATTAATAATTCAGTTGTAATTTGATTCTTGGATGTACAAGCAGGAGAGAGCAGCACGGAGAAATCAAGAAAGGGATAATTATAAAAATAGTATTTAAGAAAAAAATTCTTAACTTTAGTATCTATTTTACTTATTTTTTAATATAACATTATCATATGAATAGATTCTCTTGAGATAAGTACAAAAGATTAATTATGTCCTTAAGGTAAGCTAAGTCAGTTAAGTGATATTTTTACTTTGACAAGCTCTATTGCTCTTAATCTCTCTCTCTCCCACCCATAAAAAAAAAAAAAAAACCTAGCTACTTCTTTGTTGAAATCTGTATTTACAAAACATGAATTTCACTCCTGCAGATCACAACTCTCACCCCTCAAGATAGATGTATACAACTTCATTCTTCTTCGTCGTTCTTTCTTCATCGTTGTCACTTAGTCTCGAACAAGCTTAAACTGGTGGTTTTGTAACATATCTAAAGTAGGTGATTTGAGTTTGCTTGTTTGTTTGTTTGGGTTTTTTTTTTTTTTTTTTGGTAGTTTGTGGTGGCTCTACTTGCTATTTTAAGGTTTTTCATTACCTTTTTGGTTGGAATCTTATCCTTTATTTTGAGTTTATGTTGTGGTCATGAAAGGAAATGTTACCATTATGTGATATTAAATCAAAAAAATGTTTAGGCTAAACTGAATATAAGAGGAATTAATAAGAATAGTTGTCAATTTTGAGATGTTAAAGGGATAATAGCTGAAGTTTAAGAACTGATGGTATATTTTGAGATAGGTGACGTCAGAGTCATTTTATGTTGACTTGTGGTAAATACTATAATGACCATATGGTAATGGCAGAGTAAAGTCATTGTATAAGTCATTGTTATGTTGACTAACACACTATAATTTCATTATTGTGTGACACAATTAATTGTTAGTAATCACTTTGTTGACTTACAAATCAGATGTGTAATACTTGTTATCATTGTTATGTTGAGTAACAGATGATTCACTTTGAAATTATTCAGGAATGACTGGATTGAATGTCTTTATCAAGTTTAATGGACATTGGGTCCATGGTTGGAGATACGTCCGTTGTGAAATGAAAGGGATACTAGTTCCCACTAACACCATTTATATTGGTCTTTTGGAGTTGGTGAGAAATATGCTTGCGATGCAGGCACAAGAAAAGAGTTTAGTGTTGAGATATGTTGTTGAAGTTGGGGTGGCTCTTGTCAAGATACAGTTTGACTATGATGTCTTATTCTACTTCCAGTTGAAGAAGAAGGACGTTCACGTGCTTAGCAAATTTTCAATGTGTGTCTATATATTGGATTAGTCAATGGCCGAAACATTGCCACTTGAAATAGAAGAAAGCAACCATATTCGGGTGCAACCAACTAGGGTTTCATGACATAGTGATAAAGCCGTGCAACATATTCATGTGAACAACCCTAACTATGCACCTGAAGTTGGCGAAGCTTTTCAATTGGATGATAAGGATAGACTTGATAAACAAGATGAATTCCACATTCCTCCATCACCATTACTGGTCATTAATTATTGGATCGATTGTGAGGATCAGAATAGGGATGAACCTACTTTTTTTGATTTGGAAGGTAATCGTGAGAAAAACAAGGGAAGAACTAATGAAGGGAGTAGGGGGACCTAATCTGTTGTCAATGGATCTAATGGATCCAATGGATCTAAGGGCGAAGTTGACGGTGTACAAATTTGTGATGATTTTTGTGGTGGAGAAGTCATTGCTAATTTTACACCAAGAACTATATATATAAAGAACATTTATAATAACAAAAAGCTATTATAGTTCCATCTCCATCATGATGCGTTGAATAAATACTATCAGTTTAAGATTAAGAGGTCTACTACTACTTTGTTGCATGTGGTATGTTTGGATGATTAGAAACGCCAATGGTAGGTCCGAGCTACTAGAATGAAGGATAGTGATTTGTTTGTTGTAAAGAGGTATGATAAAGTCCACACTTGATCTATTAAAATAGTTCAAGGGCATCATTGGCAAGCCAGTAGTTGGATGATAGGGTAATGTGTGAAGGTGAAATTTGTGGATCCGTCTAGTATCGCTTATCAACCACAGGAAATAATGCGGGACATGCATGGTGAATTTGGAGTGTCATTCAATTATCTTAAAGCCTAAAGAGGAAAAGAAGCAGCCCTTAACAGCTTGTGTGGTGATGATGCGGATTCATACCAAGGTAACTATAATACGTTTGATTATTGGATATTGACTGTGTGTTCGTTGGTATTAAAATGACCATTAGGAGGACATGAGTCATTATTAAAATGAGCTCTAGTCATTTTATGTTGATTATGTAGATGTTGAATTGACCATGTTAGGATATGAGTAATTTCTAAAATGACCTGTAGTTAATTAAGTTGAGTGTTTGAATTATACTATTAAATTGAGCATGTTAGGATAAGAGTAATTTTTAAAATGACTGCATGTATATGGTACATTGGCTGCGTGTATGCTGGTGTTAAATTGACCATTTTTATGATATTATTAATTTATAAAATTATCATATATATTTTATATGTTGAATGTGTTTAATTTATCACGTTGACCATAGTAATTTTTATAATGACTGTAGCCTGCTACATATTTACTTGACAGTCTTACCTTCATGGGGTGAAACGATGAAAAAGCGAAATCCTAAATCTGATATTCACATAGAAACAGACTTAGAGGATTGATTTAAGTACTTCTACGTGTGCTTGATTGCCTTTAAGCATGGTTGGCCTCATTATTGGCCTATAATTGTGGTTGATGCAGCAGCGTTAAAGGCTAGGTATGGTGGAACATTGCTTTCAGCATGAGGCCATAACGCAAATGACTTAATATTTCCTCTTACTTTTTGTATTGGTGACTCGGAGAATAATGACTCAATAGGTACATGAGATGAGCTTGCTATTGTGGCTAATAGGCATAAGAATATTGAATATGTAGCCAAAAAGGTGTATCCAGAAACTGATTTTGGGATTTGCATTCAACACTTGGGTAGAAACTTAAAAGCAATGTACAAAAGTTTTAATGGCACTATGAATATTTGTTTTGATAGTGCATTGAGGTCATATCTTGTAAGTGAGTTCCATCGTTAGATAGGATTTATCCATAACAATAAACCCACCATACATGAATACCTTATGGAGGCAGCTCCGGAAGAATGGTCTCTAGCATTCTTTACTGGATAAAGGTACATGATCATGATAACCAACATTATGGAGTCATTGAATAGTGTGGATTGGAAAGCTTGGGTAATGCCTGTAGGATACTTGGTAGAATGGTTAAGGGAACTCTTACAAAGGTGGTTCGTCGAGAGATGTATAGCTACCCTTAAACTTGAGTCCAGCTTTGCCCCTACAGTTGAAAAACGTCTTCGTGCCTAATTTTCTATGGGTCTAGCACTAACGGTAATTGTGTACTTAATTTAGTAATTTTAACAATGAGTATGAGTACATTTTTATGTTGACCAGTTTCATGAATTGCTGTTATGGCCTTTGCTAATTTAATCTGTACCCTCTGTTTCATTATAGCCACGAGCTACTGATCAGTTTAAGTACACCATCATTAACTCAGTTGCTCAGATGTGAATTGTGGATATGAGACAATGAACATGTACATGCAGGCAATTTCAGGTTGATCAATTACCTTGTCCTCATGCTTTGTCTGTATGTAACCATCAACAAATCAGTCCTTGCAATTACTGCTCTAAGTACGACACCAAACAGGAACTTTTTGCAACATATGAACCTGTTGTACATCCAATTGATAGTGCTATAGGATGGAATGTTTCTGAAGAAGTTAAGAACCGAGTTGTGAATCCTACAAAATCAAAGCATGAGCCCGAAAGGTTTCCAGTTACCAGGATTTTGTCTCAAGGTGAAGAGCCAGAGATGGTTAGGTGTAGTAGATGCCATACTCATGGACACAACTAGAAAACATGTACTAACCCAATTCCACTACACCCAGCACATCAACATCATCACATAGATCATCCAGAAGTATGGCTGGTCAGATATGATGGCTATTTATATTTATTTTTATTTTATGATAATGTTTTAGATGGTTAAATTATGTTGTTACGATGTATAATTTGACCAGGGGTATCACATTAAGTGTTTTTATACTTTGTAAACATATAGCATCAATGTTGACAATTGTATTATGGTTTACATAATTTGTTATGCCTAATGTCTTTCTTACCAATTAAACATGGGCTTGGTCATCATATAATGACTACTGGTCATTATTGTAATGACCGTCCGATATAACATGTTTGTATCTTATGTTCTGTTATATTACAGTATGTGTATATATAATTTGTGAATAGAAATTATCAATGTTGACAATATTATTAAGGTTTCAAAAATTTGTAATATCTCATATATTTCTTACCAAGTAAAGATGGACTTGGTCATCATACAGTGACCAAGGGTCATCATTATAATGATCGTCTGATATAATATGTTTGTATCTTTTGTCCTGTCATATTACAATATGTGTATATATAATTTGTAAACAAAAATCATTGATGTTAATAATATTATTATGGTTTAAAAAATTTGTAATGTCTCATGTATTTCTTTCTAATTAAATATGGTCTTAGTCATCATACAATGACCAGGGGTCATTATGATAATGACCGTCCGATATAATATGTTTGTATCTTGTCTTGTAATATTGTAGTATGTGTATATATACTTTATAAACAGAAATCATCAATATTGACAATATTATTATGATTTCAAAAATTTGTTATGTCTCGTAATTCTTACCAATTAAAGATGATCTTGGTAATCATATAATGACTAGGGGTCATTATCATAATAACTTGTCGATATTCTAATATGTTCATATTTTATGTCCCGTAAAATTATAGGGCCATGTATATTATCATTTCTATGAGTAGATATCAGTAATGTTGATAATCGTGTTATGTTTTACATAATTTGTTATGGCTCATATTATGTCTAAGCTGGCATTAGTCATCAGACTACGGGTCATTAGCATAATTACCGTCTAAATTAAATTGTTTGTATCCTACGTCTCGTTATATTAGACTCTTATCAATGATCATATATATAAAAGTAAATATGAAAAAGGCATTATAATTCAAAATTATCCAGCTGTTGTCTTTCTCGATATTACTTTCTGCATTCTCGTAATCTTTCCACAAAGCATGGTACCTTAAGTGGCAAGTCAAGTATTCTCAGAACAGGGGCATACATTGCTGTGTAGCCCAATACTCCACTCTTTTGCCTTCGATTAGGCAATGTGTATTTACAATGGTGAAAGTTCCATAGTTTCCCCTACATTACCAGGAGTCAACTTAATAATTACTACCAGTCAACATAGAAATTACCATAGGTCAACATATCATTGCCAACAGTTGAAAAAGATTTTATCAGCAGCCAAACACCAATACAACTATAAGTAAATTAATGACTCACGCATTTAAATGATGTGGAACATCGATGATGGTAACTGGAATTGGATCCAACTTCGAGCCACTTTTTGGCTTACTGTCAAACAAGCTGACTTTATTGGCAATAAGTGGAAATAAGTTGGACATTGCATCCATTGCGGACATGATGCAGTCATTGTGGGCTCCAACAGATGCCATCGAGTTGTAAACTTGTAAGTCCCACAAATATAGGTCGAGTACTGAAAGAACCCAATAATTTAAAGTAGGAATGTTCATTGGAATGAACACATTTTCCACATCAAACCATGACCAATTACGCGTGATCTCACCATCTAGAATGTATTTTCCTAAGTTTTGCACCTTTCTCCAATTATAGTCAATTTTCTGCACTTGTACTTGGGGCCATGCTTCACAGATTATCGAATCAAATAGAATGTTAGTGGTGGTGAAGTGTATCCACAAATAATTAGGATAGTACTTATGCTTCTTCCTCAAGTAGTAAAAGGCCACATCGATATGCTGTTTATTACAAAATCAATACATAATCTAAGCAATAAATACAAAATAAAAGTGTAAGAATATCAATTTGGAAAAGAACATCAAATCGCATTATGGTTACTTATGTCATCCCACCACCAAATATTCAGGGTCACAAGCTCATAGAATCAACTCTTGTTCATAACTTGCATAATTCCCATATGATAGTCAATCTCTCATTTGTCTTGTTTGGTTATGTAATGAGCTTAACGCTTGCTGGAAACATTAAGTCACATACACCATTAATATTAGAGTAACTTATATTAAACATAAATATTAGTTAACATTATCGCATACATACTCAGGCTAACTCTTTTTAGTAACCTCCTTTTCAGCCATTCCCTGAATGTAGCCAATGTTTCATCAGAAGATGGATTTGATATCTCCTTGGGTAGAACTGGAACCTTAACCTTTTTCAGTGGCACATCCATCTTTCGAGTACTATCACCCTTGTCAGGCCTAAGGACAAATAAATATGACTCTTTAGCTCGTTGTGTAAGCTTACAAGTCCTCTTTGGCTGAATTGACTTCGAGGGTCCTTCTTGCTGGGCTATAGATCTCTTCTCCTTGCCTTTCATGCCAGCCTCTTTAGGAAAAATGGCCAAATTAACATTCTCATCTCTCGACTTCTCCTTAGCTGCAACTTCCTCTAACTCTTTATCCTTTTCCCAACCATCTTCCTTTTTTTCCTCTCCTTTCTCTCCTTCATCTGTGTCTATACAGTCAATATAACAATTGGTGATACATAAACTCCAGAAAATACATAGTCAATGTAAAATTAAACACTGCTAGTGAGTTTAGTAATTACTCTTTTCACTAAAATAGGGACAACTCAACACGCTAAGAAATCCAATTCACATAAATTGCACGTTTAGTTCAACAAAGGTTACTTATCAAAATACCTCTTATCGGTTCTATGTATTTTCTTCCTTTCTCCTCCTTCCTTTTCTAGTCCTCCTCCATTACTTGTAGGTAATTGTAGTGTTCACCAGTAGTTAATATAATAAGTACCCATAAGAACATTGTAAGATAAAAACATTCAGTACCTTTGCAGCAAAAAGAAAGGCTGTGGTTACTTGAACACCCTCGTCCACATCAATATTGACTTCGTCAAAATTGAAAGGATTTAGCTAAAGCCTTCACTGGCAACTGACCTCGGACTTCGTTTTCTTCAATAATGAACTCTATACTTGGAGGTAGGGTGCCCTTCCATATTTTCATTTAGGTTGTATAGCATTCGAAGGTTTTCGTTCAACACATTTCCTAGGTTTTTCTATCTTTTCTCCAACTGCGTTCACCTTTCATTAATAGAGTTAACCTATCCATGGAATTTGTTTCGAAAATCAATCCACGAAAGACTAGCAGATGGAGGAAATGGTGAAGTTGTTGTCTTATACTGTTTACAGGGTAGTGTAGTTATTGCCAACACTTCTTCCTTTTCCTATATTGAGTACAACTTGGCTATATATGGGATTTTCAGTTTTCATCCGTTGGAAGCATCATATAAAATCAGGTTGCATAAAACTTACCAAAAATTACCAGTGAGTAATTTTATAATATTAGTAAAATAACCTGATGTAGTACATTTGACTTACTTGCTCATCTGCACTCCTAATCAAGACGCGCTTGACTTAGCCAAACATCACGAACTCTATGAAGACCATGGAAGCATTCTTGGAATATTCTCACCTAGATGGGTGGGAAAAGTGGTTGCTATTGCATGTATGCTCTCGAAGGCCCAAACTAGCAACGCGTGAGGGAAACCAATAAAAGTGTAGTGCATTTGACTACCTTTCCCCTTGCCCTTTACCTTATTAATGATAGCAGACCTGATGGCATCTTTTGTCATTTCCTAAGCAGGTATTCCCCAAGGATAATCATTGAATGCCTCTAAATTATCAATAAGCTGAAGGTATGTCTCGAGAATGTGGATGAGGCTATCATTTATAAGGATGATGCTACATAGCATGTATAACAACCCCAACTTGAAAGCATTATCATCATCGTCATAAGTGGCTCTAGGGCTGAGGCTGGTGTTGGTGCTGGTTAGCTTATCCTCTAACACTTGCCTTGTAACCTAAGTTGCCTATGGAAAGTATCATTGGTGCAAGTGGCTTCATGGTGTGGTCAGCTTCAGGATATTTGACCCCATACATTTCAACCCACTGATGAGGGAAAATTCCTTTATGGAAAACTGGCCTGTATCTGCACCAACCTCAAACCAAAATATGTCTCCCATTTTTGCATGCTCTGTTTGGCGTATTACTAGGTTGTGGACAACCTACCCAACCTAGCCAAGCTGTCCCAAGTTCAAAAAGTTACTAACAAGTAGCTGTTGCTTCAACTGCTTAAATTAAGAACTGGAAAGATTCTCCTCTAAATTTTGTATTGTTTTTTCAAAGTTCACCTAATGGTTAATCTTACCATTGGTGATCTCATCATCAGTAATTCTTCGAATGAACTACAATGAAAAATACACAAGAAGAATTGTCAGTATGTTGTATCAATGCCTTATAGTCAATTTTACTCATATCATAACAATGCTAAATTCAACTATAGTAATACACACAGTCAATATAAAATGAGCAGAGGTCATTTTAGAAATTACTCACGTCATAATAATAGTAAAATCAACACCAGCAAAGATAGTCAACATAAGATGACCTTTGGTCATTTTTTTAATGAATTAAAAACCACAATTCATACAATCAATATTTGTAGAATACACACAGTCAACATAGAAAAATCCCTCAGTGAATTTTTAATTTCTCGTGTCATAACTCGATTAATACAACACTAGAACACATAGTCAACATAAAATGACTACAGGTCATTGTAGAAGTTACTTATGTCATACCAAGGTCATTTCAATAATATAATACACATAATCAACATAAAATGAGTAGAGCTGATTTCACAAATTCTCATGACCTACCATGGTCATTTCAATACTAGCAAACACCCAGTCATTTTTGCAATGACCAGAATGACCTCTGGTCATTTTTGCAATGACCAGAATGACCTCTGGTCATTTTTGCAATGACTTCATTCATTATATATTCAATTAAAAACCATAATTCATACAGTCAATATATGCACAATATACATAGTCAACATAGAAAATGCCCTTAGTGAACTTTTAAATTCTCATGTCATAACCTGATTAATACAATACTAAAACCCACAGTCAATATAAAATGACTATAGGTCATTTCAGAAATTATTCATATCATACTAGGGTCATTTCAGCAACATAATACACACAGTCAACATATAATAAGTAGAGGTGATTTTACCAATTCTCATGTCCTACCAAGGTCATTTTAAAATCAACAAATACACAATCAAGATAAAATGACCAGAATGACCTCTAGTCATTTTTGTAATGACTATTGTCATTATATATTCAATGAATAACCACAATTCATATAGTGAACATATGCACAATACACACAGTCAACATAGAAAATACCTCTACTGAATTTCAACACCAGTGAATACACAGTCAACATCAAATGACATCTAGTCATTTTCAAAATTACTCTTTTCATAACATAGTCAAGTCAACACTAAAACACATATAGTTAACATAACCACAATATGCACACACTCAACATCCAAAATACCCCTGGTCAATTTACAAATTCTCATGTCATAATATAATTAATTCAAAACTAGTGCACACAGTCAACATAACATGACAATAGTCATTTTAGAAATTACTCATGTCACCATGTATACACAGTCAACATAAAATGACCACAGATAAATTTTTTGGTAACATACCATAGTTAATAGCCTAAAAGGGACAAATTAACACTGAAAACACACACAGTCAACATAACATTACCTCAGACATTTTCCCTTAAAACTCATAGTAAATAAGTTTTCATCAAATGCTTAAACTTACCACAAGACTCATAAAAAATAAAAAAAATCTCAATTTTCAAACAAATCTTAATTTAACTTACCTCATACACATTGCCTTGACTATATTCTTTTTATGGATTTTCTTCACCAGCCTCTATTTGTTGCTGGGTTTTTTCATCCTCAATCAAACATGCACGGTATGATGCTTGAACATGAACAAAATAAAAAATACAATAACTAAACACATAAAACTGAAAACTTTTTACTTACCTCCTCTTCAATAATTATTTTCCCTTTTCACCTGACTTCCCCTTATTTGCGATTTCTTTTTTCTTATCACCCACTGGATTCTTCTCTGGTGACGACATCAGTCGTGGAGACTTCCTCGCCATTGGTGGTTGCACTCGCCATTTCGACTTCTTTGTTTTTAGCTGTGGGACTATGGGTTTTGTGGCTTAGTTTATCGGTTGAATGGGTGGATGTTTGAGGGTCAGCTGTGGCTATTTGGGATGTAGCGATGTCGATTTGCTTTGCTCCATAGCCTTTGAATTTTTTCTAATTGGTTTCCCAGCCATTTTCTCACTTTATAGAAGTGGATTGATGGTAAACTCGAACGGTTGCTGAAGGATACGGGCAAACGAATGGTTACCAGATGTTGCCGATAGTAATTGTGAACATGGGTGAGCTCTCTCTCTCTCTTCATCTGTCTTGGATTTCAAATTCGAACAACAAAATAAAAATCAAAAGTTTAGGGTAATGGGTTTTTTCAGTGAAAAGAGTGAAAGGGGAAATTTAGTCATTTTGCCAATGCAATAAAACCCTAACAGTTGGAATTAAGAGAATCTAATGATGTGGTAATGCTATATCAGAAAATAAGCAAAACAAGTGCTAAAATTAAGAATATATTTTGTGAAAGTGCTATTTTTGTAATTAACCTATCTAGAAAAGGTCAAATTTCTCGGGACTACAATAGGGCATTGGGGAGCGTTTGTTTCTCAAGAAAGTAGAAAAACTAAGACATTCTTTGTGCCACGATGTTTGAGATCTATTATGCTGAGATTAGAGGATGTACAGACATTGCTATAGTAGATTTAACTAGAGATCGAAAATCCCTACCTTGGATGTAGGATTGTTTATAATCCGAACCATGCAATTTTTTTGTCTCTTCTCTATTTTAATTCACATATTCATTTTCTTTTTTTAGTTTTTGATACTATTGTCTTTTTGGGTTTGATTTATAGGTTGATCAGTGGTCATCAATTCTTACAAATTGGTATCGGATCTAGGTTTCAAGACTCTCCTTAAGATTGGCGAATGAGTTTTTTTTGTAGTGTTCTGCTTCTAGGCGATAAGTGCACAAAAATGCACTTTTTTTGTTCATGATTGTCAAAATAAATTAAGTTTTGATTAAATATTGTCGTGATTTCAAAATATTTTAGATAGGAAATATTTAATTTTAATTTATTTTATAGGAAAGAACACATTTGGGCCACATTTTACAAGAAATCAATCAAAAAGCCCAAAAAAGAAACCCAAAAGTCCTAACCACTCAACCAAGCTATCAGCTAGTTGTCGAGCCAAGCTAAGTTGTGTAACTCCTCTAGTGCCATGTGTCACCGTGTGACGGCCCGCCCTGTTGTCGAGGTTCTACAGTGCTATTACAGTCAACTCTGTAGTCCATCGCAATAGTATATAGGCCTCTAGGGTCGCCAACATCATGCTTAACTTGAAAATTACTGGAAAATTTTGCGGAATAAAATTTTTTTTCTTAATATCATAACTTGTTCGAGAATGGGATAAGGAAATCATGTTAACAAAATAACATGCACATGAATTCATGATTCCCTTATCACATAATCTTGACTTGAATTCGTGTTCTTGAAAATACATGTTCTAAATCTTTCAAAATTTCACAGCGGAAAACTAATGGTAGGACCACATTCTCTCGCTCAGTACCCCCTGGCATGCACATATCCTGTCCATCATCCACCGTATACTACTGGTGAACATGTGTCTTACCTGCAACATGTGAACAAATTAGTAAGCTATGGGCTCAGTAAGTTCAAATATAAAAACATAAATCATAACATGTAATATTGGGCTCATGCATGAAACTTGACTCTGAAAACATACTCTTGGCTAAAAGTTTAGTCTTAGGACATTATCTGAAATTAAGTTCTGGTTTTGGACCCCTGATTAGTCTTACCAACATGTTTGCATAATTGGGAGCGGTACTTTAGTGCTGACCTCCTCAGTCTTAACTGAAGCTGAACATGAAAACCTCCCCGTGGGTTGAGAGGCTGGTACGCTCATAACTGGTTTAATTACCATCTTGCTGGAGTTCCAACTAGGTAGCATACTGATTGCCCCTATAGTAGAAACCTGTTACATGTTTTACTTGGGATGTGAGTTTTATTAACCACACTAAGGTGCCTTGTGCACCTACATGTTTTCGTGCACATGATACCTGTTTAACATGCACACTTGGAACATGAAATTCTATATGCATGACATGAAACTGACATGTGTATGGTGATGCAGACGGTCAACGTCTGACATACACATCAAACAACATACAACATCATAAACATAACAAGATTGTCCACGTTGCAGTCAGGACAATGCTTGAACTTATATAAAGTTTGCTAGTGTGAGCCTTTGCTGGCCTAGAACTGCTGTCTCAAGATGTCTGGCTTGAACTCCTGTAAAAGAAATAATCATTAATTATTTCCAATATTCACCTTATACTGGAAACATGGCAAATATGTAAATCTTATTTCCAGACTCTTTTTTTTTTTGGCTTCTTACACGCCCTCCTACACGGGTGTGTTCATGGCCATGTACTCCTCTGGACTTACGTGCATGGCCATGTAATTCATGGAATATGACCGTGTAATTCATGCGTGCTTACACGGGTGGCTACACGGCCGTGTTTCTGACCTTGTACTCCTCTGGACTTTACGTATATGCTTACACGGTTACTTACACGGCCGTATTTCTGGCCGTGTTTTCTTGCTGTCGAACATGGTCTGCTACCTGCCCTTCCCATGACCGTGTGCCCTTGGACACGGCCTGATACACGGCCGTGTACCTCTCGGGTCTCAATTTTTCTTGAAACACGGTCATGCATGTGGGCATGTTCAGGGCCGTGTTCTGAACACGCCCTTGTACGTGCCCGTGTTCATACCAGAATAAGGATTCTGGGTCTGAAATACTCTGCTCTGATTTTCTAAGGCTTTTATGCCCTTTGTTCTACTTCTTGCACTCAAAATCGATCTCAATAAGATCGTTTCAAGGTATAGACTGCATTTCTACAATCATAAGTCCATGGTTTCTTAAGCAAAATCTCACATTTTGCTTTTACATGTTTCTTAACTCAACATTTTGATAGAAATTTCTTGAAGAAAACTCACTAAACTTAGTTTTCTAAACCATCAACTCATGGATTCGTGTTTAAAAACAACTAGACTCGAACCATGTTTCGATTTAACCGAAAATCTCAACATGATTAACTCACATTCTCTTTTTCCACTCAAAACCCCTGATTTTTCACCCAAGAAAACGTGAGAAAAACAAGGGTTTACCTTGCTTGAAGCTTGAGAACTTCTTACTGTGGATTCTTGGCTGAAACTTGAGTGATTTCCTGGTTGGAGGAGAAAAATCCGAACTTGAGAGGATTTCCCCTTTTTCTCTCTCTTTCTCTTTCTCTTTCTCTTTCTTTCTCTTTCTCTTTCTTTCTCTTTTTTTCTTTCCTTCTCTCTCTCTACTACTTATTTGCAGCCAACTCAAGTGAATTAATTCACTTGGGCTACTGTGTAGCAGGCCCTCACGTGCTCACACACTCTCTCTCACTTTCTTTAATTTTCTTTAAAGAAAATTGGCTATTTCTTGGCTAATCTTGGCCATTGATCAAGGTGGCTTACATGTGAGCTATTGATCTCTTAATAAGTATTTTTTTCACATGCTTTTCTATTAAATTTAAAACATTATAAATTGAATTAATGTTTAGCTTTTACACTATGTTCATTAATTCATTGTCAAATTTTGATTAAAATTCAGTTAATCAAAATTTTCATCTGCTCTATATTCTGTAATATGTCTCATCATGAATGTACATTTATTTACATATTTTTTATAAAATTTTCTGAGAGTGATTAATTTCTCGGTTATCACATTCACCCCTCCTTATAAGATTTTCGTCCTCGAAAATTTAGAACAAGTGAGGGTATGAAAGTCTTATCTCATCTTCTCTTTCCCATGTAGCTTCTTCAATGTTATGATTCCTCCACAATACCTTGACTAGTGTGATGGTCTTGTTTCTCAGCACCTTTTCTGCTCTAGCTAGTATCTGA
Source organism: Antiaris toxicaria (assembly GCA_035233585.1). Taxonomy (NCBI): domain Eukaryota; kingdom Viridiplantae; phylum Streptophyta; class Magnoliopsida; order Rosales; family Moraceae; genus Antiaris; species Antiaris toxicaria. The sequence goes on from CP141156.1 coordinate 20,280,512, forward strand.
ATAGGCTGTTCTTCATAGGTCAAATCCTCTTGGACTTGGACTGGTTCATATTGTAGCACATGAGATGGATCTGACATGTACTTTCTGAGCATTGAGATATGAAATACATTGTGCACTGCTGATAGCTCAGGAGGTAATGCCAACTTGTAGGCAACCTTCCCAATACGCTTGATAATCTCATAAGGTTCAATATACCTTGGACTCAGTTTTCCCTTCTTACCAAAATGCATAATCCCCTTCATGGGCGACACTTTCAGAAATACAAAGTCCCTTTCCTTGAATTCTGGGGATCTCCGTCTTCTATCTGTATAGCTCTTCTGTCTGCTCTGAGCATTCTTCATCCTTTACTGGATCTTGACAACTACATCGCAAGTTTCCTGTATAAAATTTGTTTTATGCAGTTGTTTTTCCTTCAGATCATACCAATGGATGGGTGATCTGCACTTTCGTCCATACAGGGCCTCATATGGTGCCATCTTGATGGAATCTTGGTAATTGTTGTTATATGAGAATTCCACTAGTGGTAGCTTCTCATTCCAAGCTCTTGGAAAATCCATGACACAGGCACGGAGCATATCCTCTAAAGTTTGGATAGTCCGTTCTGATTGTCCGTCTGTCTGAGGATGGAAGGCTGTACTGAACTTCAGTTCTGTGCCTATGGCTCTTTGCACACACTCCCAAAAGTTTGAAGTGAACTGTGAATCTCTGTTAGATACTATGGACCTTGGAACTCCATGTAACCTGGCAACATGAGCTATATAAATGTGTGCTAGCTTCTCCAATAAGTAAGTGATCTTCATTGGTATGAACCTGGCTGTCTTGGTTAACCTGTCCATGATTACCCAAATGGCATTGTGTCCTTCTCTTGTTTTGGGTAGCCCTACCATAAAATCTATGGTAACATGCTCCCATTTCTATTCTGGAATCTCCAGAGGTTCTAACTTTCCTCCAGGATGCTGATGTTTGGCCTTGACTTTTTGACGAGTAAGGCACTTACTCACAAATCTTGCAATGTCTCCTTTCGTCCCTTTCCACCAAAACTGTAGCTTTAAGTCTTGATACATCTTGGTGGCTCCAGGATGAACTGAATATGGCGTTTCATGAGCTTCTAACATGATTCACTTTTGAAGTTCTTTATCTGCTGGAACGCGAATTCTCCCCTGATACATGATTAATCCTTCTCTGGAAATCTCTTCTTGGGAGTCTGTTAGACTTGAATCTTGCTTCTGACCTTCCTTGATATCATCAAACAATGATGACTTCAGCTGCAGTGCTGACAATTTTCCTAATATCAGCTCCAGCTCGAGCGAATGGATCTCTTGCTGCAACGGTCTTGATAATCTATCAATGGGCAACTGCTGCGGAACTGTATCTTTTCTACTCAATGCATCTGCTACTCGGTTGGCTCTTCCTGGATGATAAAGGATTTCACAATCATAATCCTTCACCAACTCCAACCATCTTTTTTGCCTCATGTTTAACTCCTTCTGTGTGAAGAAGTATTTTAAACTCTGATGATCTGTGTAAATCTGGCACTGTGCTCCATACAGATAGTGTCGCCAAATTTTGAGTGCGAATACTATTGTAGCAAGTTCTAGGTCATGGGTGGGATAATTCTTCTTGTGCTCTTTCAGTTGACGTGAAGCATAGGCAATTACTTTGCCATCTTGCATCAATATTGCTCCCTAACCCACTCTTGAGGCATCATTGTGGATTTCATACTTCTCCCCTTTAGTAGGGAGTATGAGGATCGGCGCGCTTGTCAGCCGTCTCTTCAGCTCTTGGAAGCTTCTTTCATAATCATCTGTCCATATATACTTCTTTTCCTTGTGTGTGAGGGTTGTGAGAGGTGCTGCCAATCATGCAAACCCCTCTACAAATCTCTTGTAATAGCCAATTAACCCTAAGAAACTGCGTATCTCTGTCACGCTCTTAGGTGTAGGCCATTGGTTTATTGCTTCCACCTTGATTGGATCTACTGCAATTCCCTCCTTGGACACTACATGTCCGAGAAAATGTACTCTGTCTAGCCAAAACTCACATTTTGAGAATTTGGCATAGAGTTGATGCTCTCTCAGTTTTTGAAAAACCATTCTCAATTGTGCTTCATGCTCTGCGTGAGTTTTTGAATATACAAGGATGTCATCGATGAACATAATGACAAACTTGTCGAGATACTCCTTGAAGACTCTGTTCATCAGGTCCATGAAAGCTGCTGGAGCGTTCGTTAACCCAAACGACATTATTAGGAATTCATAATGCCCATAACGAGTTCTAAAAGCTGTCTTGGAAACATCATCTTCCTTGATTCTCAATTGATGGTATCCTAATCTCAAATCAATCTTTGAGAACACTGCTGTACCCTTGAGTTGATCGAACAGGTCATCAATCCTAGGCAATGGATACCTATTCTTGACTGTAACCTTGTTCAATTCTTGATAATCTATGCACATGCGGAATGTCCCCTCTTTCTTCTTGACAAACAATACGGGAGTACCCCATGGGGCATAGCTTGGTCTGATGAATCCCTTGTCAAGCAGATCCTTCAACTGCACTTGTAACTCTTTTAACTCCACTGATGCCATGTGGTACAGTGCCTTGGAGATCAGTGCTGTTTTAGGTAGGAGCTTTATCTCAAATGAGATTTCCTGTTCTGGGAGGTATTCCTGGTAGTTCTCGGGAAAGACTTTAAGAAATTCTCTAACAACAGGAACATCTTCCGATTGTAACTTCTTTTCTTCTGCTGTATCTGTCACATAAGCTAAATATCCAGTACAACCACTAGCTATTAGCTTCTTAGCTTTCAATGAACTACTCATCATCTTGCTTGATCTTCTTAAAGAATCGACATATTCAAAACTTTCTTCATCTTCTGGCTTGACACTATTCTTCTGTCTCTGCAGTCGATCGTGACTTAATATTTTCCTAGGAAATCCATTCCTAAGATTATATTATAGTCTACGATCTTCATCATGATCAATTCTGCATACAGCTCCCTATTTGCCACGATTACTGGTACATGAGGTAACCAGTAATCGGACAATATGATTTCTTCTGATGGGAGAGCAGTTTTAAAAGTTCTTCCTATGTGATCTCTAGGGTATTCTAACTTATCAGCAAATGCATATGATATGAAAGAATGGGTGGTCCTAGAGTCAAAAAGAACAGATGCCAAGTGGTTAGCGATAAAAATCTGACCTGTCACCATGTTGGACGTCCCTGCCTCTGCTTCTTCTCTGGTGTAGGCCATTACCCTAGCATATGTCTGAGGAGCTCTTTCTTGTCTTTCTTGCATAGCTGGAGGCACTTCGGATGGGCTTTCATAACTCAATCTGAGTACATGAACTTTTGATTGCTGTGGACGTGAAAAGTTTGCTCCTGATACAGACTTGCAGTTCATAAGGCAATTCTTGATGAAATGGCCTTCTTTTCCGCACTGAAAACATGCACTTGTGCCAGTTTGCATTGACCCATATGTTTCTTCCCATAATTTGGATAGGTGGGGTTTCTTGGAACTGTAGTGGTGTTAGTCCTCCAGGACTGGCTTCTATTATCTTGATTTTGGGTTCCCTGAAAATTACCCTTTCTCTTCTGTTGGAACTGAGGGCCTGAATTACTGGACTGTTCTAGTCTTGTACTTTGACTTCCCTTACCGTGTTGTCCAGGTTGAGAGGCCTTAGCCAAGATCTTTTCTTTCTTCCTGGCTTCCCAAACCTTTTCCCTCTCTTCTTTCTGTCGGGCTAGATGGTACTCTACCCTCAAAGCACGACTAACACAGTCGGCTACTGAGACTGGTAGGAATGGGCCACTGTCAACTACGATAGAAATATCAGGCCTGAACATGCCTATCATCTTCTGTATCTTCTCCCTTTCTGTTGGCACCACATATGGACACAGGCGGGAGAGCTGATCAAATCTCTTGCAAACTTCACTAACGGACATGTCACCCTACTGTAACTCTAAAAACTCTTTCTGTTGGGGTCAGAGTGATGTAGGATCATAGTATTTCTGGTTGAACTCCTCTAAGAACTCCGCCTATGACATCGTGGTCACATCCCTCCTTATACGGACTGTGTCCCACCAAAATCTTGCGTCCTTCCTTAGAACAAAGGATGCACTCAAGACTTTCTCTTCCTCTGTTAATCTTATGAAATCCATAATCATCTGGATGGAAGAAAGCCAATCTTCTGCTTCCAGGGGATTGGTTAAACCTTCAAATTCCGGAGGCCTCATCTTCCAAAATCTCTCGTATAGTGGCTCTGAGTTCACCCTAACCGGTGGTTCCTAAACCACTTCTGGTGTCGCTGGTGGCACTACTTGTTCTGCCTCAGCTGCTGATTATGTAGGAGTCCCTACTGATCCCTGTCCCTTTTCTAGCTGTTCTAACCTCGGTCTCAATTCTGCGTTTTCTCTCATTTGATTTTCTAGAAGAGCTTGCATCTCTTCTAATCTCTGAGTCAGAGTTGGGCGTCCCCTTCTCTGTCTCTGGCCTTGGTTTTCCATCATGCTACCTTATATCCTATAATCACACGATGAATTTGTATTAGATCCTCTATAAGAGGACTCACATGATTTCTTGCATTATTACATCATCATATACTTACTATAAAGTATAGGTCTCTATAGACCTTTATTTTCATTCATAACTAGCTACTTATCATAACATAAACTTAACTTACTTGGATCGGTGAACAGGATATGTATGGAGTTAGGCGGGATATGGTCTACCAACTTTTTTGATAATACCCACTGTGGCAACAGTAGGGACTCTAAACTGAATCTATCGTAATGCTCTGTGGCAACGTTTGGTATTCTAAACTGAACCCATCGTAACTGCTTTGATACCAAATATGGCGGGCCGCCCTGCTATCGAGGTTCTACAGTGCTATTACAGTCAACTCTGTAGTCAACCGCAATAATATGTAGGCCTCTAGGGTCACCGGCATCATGCTTAACTTGAAAACTGCTGGAAAATTTTGCAGAATAAATTTTTTTTTCTTAGTATCATAACTTTTTTGAGAATGTGATAAGGAAATCATGTTAACAAAATAACATGCACATGAATTCATGATTCCCCTATCACATAATCTTGACTTGAATTCGTGTTCTGGAAAATACATGTTCTAAATCTTCCAAAATTTCATAACGGAAAACTAATGGTAGGACCACATTCCCTCGTCCAGTTCCCCTTGGCATGCACATATACTGTCCGTCATCCACCGTATACTACTGGTGAATAGGTCTCTTACCTGCAACATGTGAACAAACTAGTGAGCTATGAGCTCAGTAAGTTCAAACATAAAAACATGAATCATAACATGTAATACTCTACTCATGCATGAAACTTGACTTTGAAAACATACTCTTGGCTGAAAGTTTAGTCTTAGGATATTATCTGAAATTAAGTTCTGGTTTTGGACTCCTAATTGGTCTTACCGACATGTTAGCATAATTAGGAGCGGTACTTTAGTGCTGACCTCCTCAGTCTTAACTGAAGCTGAATATGAAAATCTCCTCGTGGGTCGAGAGGCCGGTACACCCATAATTGGTTTAATTGCCATCTTGTGGAGTTCCAACTGGATAGCATACTGATTGCCTCCACAGTAGGAACCTGTTACATGTTTTACCTGGTGTGTGAGTTTTATTAACCACACTAAGGTGCCTTGTGTACCTATATGTTTTCATGCACTTGATACCTATCTAACATGTGTACTTGGAACATGAAATTCTACATGCATGACATGAAACTGACATGTGTATGGTGATGCAGATGGTCAACATCTGACATATACATCAAACAACATACAACATCATAAACATAACAAGATTGTCCATGTTGCAGTCAGGACAATGCTTGAACTTACAGAAAGTCTGCTAGCGTGAGCCTCTGCTGGTCTGGAACTGCTATCTCAGGATGTCTGGCTTGAACTCCTATAAAATAAATAATCATTGATTATTTCCAATATTCATCTTATATTGGAATCATGGCAGAATATGTAAATCCTATTTCCAGACTCTTTTTTTTTTTAACTTCGAACACACCCTTTTACACGGGCGTGTTCGTGATCGTGTACTCCTCTGGACTTACATGCATGGCCGTGTAATTCATGCGTGCTTACGCGGGTGGCTACACGGCTGTGTACTCCTCTGGACTTTATGTGTATGCTTAAATGATTACTTACACGGTCGTGTTTTCCTGCTGTCGAACATGGTCTGCTACACGTCCTTCCCATGACTGCGTGTCCTTTGACACGACCCGATACACGGCCGTGTTCTTGGCCGTGTACCTCTCGGGTCTCAATTTTTCTTGAAACACGGTCGTGCATGTGGGCATGTTCGGGGCCGTGTTCTGAACACGCCCCTGTACACACCCGTGATCATACTAGAATCAGGATTCTGGGTCCGAAATATGCTGCTCTGATTTTCTAAGGCTTTTATGCCCTTTGTTCTACTTCTTGCACTTAAAATCGATCTGAATAAGATCGTTTCAAGGTATAGACTGCATTTCTACAATCATAAGTCCATGGTTTCTTAAGCAAAATCTCACATTTTGCTTTTACATATTTCTTAACTCAACATTTTGAAAAATCAGAACTTTCTTGAAGAAAACTCACTAAACTTGGTTTTCTAAACCATCAACTCATGGATTCGTGTTTAAAAACAACTAGACTTGAACCATGTTTCGATTTAACCAAAAATCTCAACATGATTAACTCACATTCTCTTTTTTCACTCAAAACCCCAGATTTTTCACCTAAGAAAACGTGAGAAAAATGAGGGTTTACCTTGCTTAAAGCTTGAGAACTTCTTGCTGTGGATTCTTGGCTGAAACTTGAGTGATTTCCTAGTTGGAGGAGAAAAATCCGAACTTCAGAGGATTTCCCCTTCTTCTCTCTCTTTCTCTTTCCCTTTCTCTTTCTTTCTTTCCTTCTCTCTCTCGGCTGCTTATTTGCAGCCAACTCAAGTGAATTAATTCACTTGGGCTACTGTGTAGTAGCCCCTCACGTGCTCACTCTCTCTCTCTCACTTTCTTTAATTTTCTTTAAAGAAAATTAGCTATTTCTTGGCTAATCTTGGCGATTGATCAAGGTGGCTTACACGTGAGCCATTGATCTCTTAATAAGTATTTTTTTCACATGCTTTTCTATTAAATTTAAAACATCGTAAATTGAATTAATGTTTAGCTTTTACACTATGTTCATTAATTCATTGTCAAATTTTGATTAAAATTCAGTTAATCAAAATTTTCATCTGCTCTGTATTCTGTAACACGTCTCATCATGAATGTACATTTATTTACATATTTTGTATAAAATTTTCTGAGAGCGATTAATTTCTCGGTTATCACACACCATCTTCATGTTGTGGGCCCTAACTCTCAACCAAGCCCCCTAGATGCATGTGGATTTGATGCATATGGTATTTTCCTAGGGCGAGCATTTCCTACACATGAGTGAAGTAGTTGATTTCCATTTCTATGTGGGCCTAGCCATGTAGCAGCCTTCTTTTCAGCTCATGCCATCTGTCCAAGTGGGTTTATGTATTCCTTCATTTGCTCCATTTCCACCATTGTGCACCTGACATGTGTCCGGATGGGTCCCATATGTTGGTCGCTCGCATCTTCTGCCCATTATTCGCATAACAGTGTCCCACCCACTTGGGATTCCTCAGTCAGCTAATCCTTTTTATTCTATTAATATCCCATGGTTAATTTAAGCTTTCATTCTCCATTGAGCTTTGTAAATCCAATTAGTTTGGAATTAGATTTTATGTTATTTATTTTAATTTGTTGATAACTTTTTAGCATTCCTCAAAAACTCTACAAATAGTGGTTTGGCCAAGTATGATGGGCTTGAATTTTTGGCCTAAGTTTATGCATTTTTTCTCTTAATTTTGTCTTGTTATTTTTCTCATATTTTCTCTCTAGAATTCTATAAGAATGCTTTGCAAGCTAAGCTAAAGTTCCTTGGTGAGGCTCGAGATGATCTTATATGTGTAGTAATCTTATTTGGATTTTGATTTCCTAGTGTTATGTAAGGTTTATATATTTGAGTAAATTAATTTTCTTCTATTATATTCAATTCTATATCAATATAATTGTATTGTCAATTTTTACATTAATTTAGTCATGCTCTATTTATGTGAAATTTTACATGATATAATTATATTGATATTACTATTTTATAAGTAGCCTTTTACTGCAATATTACCTATGGTACGTTGCCGCTTTTAGATTTCTTATAAGATAAATTTTTACAGTTTCTCAACTTAAGAATTTAATTTACTCAAACACATCTTGATTCACATGTTTTTCAAATCTTTATTTTCTAATCAATTGTTTGGGATGTGAAACTTTCAATTGAGTTGTTTTATGAATCAAAATCCAAATAGGTGAATGAAGCATATAGAGGATTCTCAAGGTCTTGCCATTTTTAGTTATTAAATTTTCTTTGCATCAAATTTCGTTGCTTTATTTTATTTTCTAATGTGGCACCCCCAACCTCGGCCACGTGTAAACTGCAACAGACTGGCTCTATAGTTGACTACCACGGCCCATACACTAAATTTGAGTCGCCATTTAAACACTTTTTCTTTCAACTTTTATATTTCAGGGCCTAAAAAATTGGCCCATATTTTTTTTTAATATACTTTCCTCGCACGAAAGCCAAGTATGAAAGCCATAGAAACTATAAAACTAACTTTTAGTTGTCTTTTTAAAATAAAACATACTTTACATAATTACAATATATGTACTTTGTTTTTCAAAAATACATTCTCTCTAATTGACTTTCTCTCGATGCTCAGCGGCAAGACGAAATCCACAGTGGATTCCCTATCCCATCGGCACACGCGTACCTTGTCGCCATCTAGGTAGTCTATTAGACAGGTTTCTTACCTGTAACATGAACAAACTGGTAAGTTAACTGGCTCAATAAGTTCAAACATACTTAGTAAGAATCACATAGATTCAAAAACATCAAAAATACAATTTTCTATGAATAGTACTATTCATCTATGTATAGTATTATTTATTATAAATAGTAACTTTGACCTTTGATTGATGAATAGTAACAGTCACCCTAACTGGTTACTATTTACATTACCCTAATCGAGTCTATTACACTTAGTGTTAGTGTTGGTTATGCTCAATTATGGCTTTTGTCACATTATTGACTATTATCTTTGTTTATATTCTGGTTTTGAGCTCATAGTGGCCGTACTGATAATTTATAGCGCGTTGATTGTGAAGGTCTTGGGAGCAACCCTAAGGCTTCTTCCTCTACAGCCCTTATCGCTCGAAGTGATCTTTATATCCCCGTAGGATCTGAAAAACCTCCGCCACAAAGTTAGAAGGGCAGTACGCTTTAAGTGGTTTATTACCATCTTTCAGTTATTGTTCCTACCAGGTGGTATTATTTATCACCTCAAGATCAGGAACCTCTATTGCCTGTAGGTCTTACTTATTATTTCTTTAAGGGTGTGTCTTAATTTTTGTCACACTCTTCCTATAATGTACCCATAGTACACTTTTCATTATTTACCAACTTATTGGGTGTGTTAGTCTAACTACCCCAATAGTGCTCGTAGGACTCAACATCTAATATACAATTAGTACATAATTAAATATCATAGTATTTCATATTGCAGACATAAAAATGCTTGAACTTACCACCACTGTGATAATGTCCACTTCCGGAACTCCTCCGTAGTTTTATCTCTAGTTTGGGTTCGTACAGACATAGTATTGTCTGTTAATACCTATTATTAATTAACACTTTGAATATATTCATTTCACTTAACAATTCAACATATTTCAACTTTATTTGTGGTACATGGCTTGCAACACGCCTGTGTCCTAACCCGTGTACCTCTCGAGTTCACTTTACACGGTCGTGTCTCAAAGTACACGCCCGTGTACTATATAAATTTAAGATTTTAACTTTAAAATCTTTATTTTGGGTTTTAAAATTTTATTTAAGATATTCTAGATCCTTTATGGTCCTTTCCGAGCCTTTCAGAAATTTTTGATCAAAATGACCATTTTGCCCCTGACGGGTCTCGAGACCGTAACTATTCCATTCTATCATTTTCCCTAAATTTTCTAAGCCTAAATATCATAAAATAATATTTCCTAGACTTCTGTATCTTTTAACATCTTTATTTGCTACAAAATCACAATTATTCATTTTCCGACCCTTGATTACTATTCATATGACACATAGGGTCGTTTTTGGTTTTTCTAGCATTTTAGAGCCTCAAATGGATATTTCACTACTCCTGAAACATTTTTCATCCCGTCCCCGAGCCTTGGTTCCTGAGAGGCTCGGGTTTCTTATCCCGATCTAATTTTTTCCCCTTGTTTCCCAAAATACCTCTAACGTGAATTTTTCCCATTCTAGGCATTTTAGTCATTAAAAGGTCGGTTTACTATTCTTTTTAGGTTTGGTTTTTTCATTATTAACCCTAACCCACCGAGGGGTCTTGGTTTCCTTTCCGAGCCTAATATTTTTACCCCTCGTTTCACGAAATGCCCTTATGTTGTTTTAGAAATTTCGACAGCATTTCCGCTTGTATTTTTAGGTTTTTCCGATGTTAGGTATGCCTCAGAACCTTTGTACCTACCACATACTATACCAGAGACCTATTTTATACAAAGTTACCAAACTTTGTATAAAAATTTCCACATTAACCAACATTCAAAACACACACAAATTCATCAAATTTTTTTTCCAATTATAGCCTCGGTTTCTCATGGTTTTCACACCAAGAAATTTTCATCACATTGTTCATTTATCACATTCCATTCTTAAGGCTTTTGGTAAATGCATTGCATTTTGATTGTATTTGAATGAAATTTATTTTTTGAATGTTGTATTTGGTTGAAAAGTATTTGTTTTGTACTTGAATGAAATGTGTGTTTGGATGAAAAGGATTTTAGAGTTGAAAAGCTGATGTGATTGGTAAAAGTAGAGATAAATAATGGAGTTGAAAAGTTGATGTGATTGTTTTATAAATGTTTTGAATAGTAATTATTTTCATAGTACTGTTACAAAATTTGTGTTTGGTGTAAAATTGTATTATATTTGAGTAAAATTAAAATGAAAATTTTTTCCTAAACGTCACCTAAGGTTTCTAATGCACATTTCAATCATCAAAACCCTAAGAAAATTTTCATTCCAACCCTAGCCTTAAGCCATAGATTTTCATGCTAAAACACATAGGAAATTTTTTTTTCTCATTCCTAGTGTTCTTATTACACATTTCTAATCATTTTTCAACACTAAAATTTTCTTATTTTTACCACACGTAGGCCACGGATTTTGTAGGAAACAAGCATCAAAATTTTCTTGTTTCTTGATTCTAATTCATGCTTTGATCAACTTATCATTGAATCAACACAAACCGCTAAACAAATCACCAAACTTTCATCATGTTCCACCACTAAGCAAGCCACGGATTTTAGTATGAAACATGCACTAATTTGCTTGTTTCTAATTCTAAAACATACTTTCATCAATCATAATTCCAAACCAACTTAAACACCAATTTTACATCATTTTTCTACACCAATATACACGGATTTTCTTAAGGAAAATCAATGAAAATTGCTTCAAAATGGTCACTTACCTTATCACTTCATTTGCTTGCAATTTAAGCTTAGATTGGAAGCTAATTTGGTGATGAAACTTGTCAAATTTTTGGCTAAAATGGAGGAATGATTTTTGATTTTGAGAGAGCAAGAGTTTTTCCAATTTTTCCAATTTTTCCAAATGAATTTTTCATGCCTATTTATAGGCAAATGGATGGGGATCTTTTTGCAATTTTCCCCAACAATTTACTAATTGTTCAAGGACTTAAATGCAAACTTTTTGGGGTCAAATTTAAAATTTTTGGGCTGCTTTCTTTCCATGTGGTTGATCCCCATTTTTCCTTTTTTTTTCCAAATTTTTTTCAAAGCTATTTTTGTTTTATCATGGCCATTGATCCATAAAGCATTAAATCTTGGCCATTAATGCTACCTACCACCATTAATTAAGCCTTAATAACCTAATTAATTAAGTTGTATTTATGATGTTATCTTAACATCATCTAATTAATATATGAATTAATTTGTGATCAAATTTTGACCGAAAGTCAAACTGAATGGAACTTTACCGAAATCACGTAGGCGAGTTCCGGGCGCCTCCAATGCGATCGGTCTGTCTTATTTTGCTTCCGTTTCGCCAAAATTCGTTATTGGAAATTTTTGCCTTTTAGTGCACTTCGGTGTACTCTTCAGGGTTTTTCGCTTTATTTTCGAGCCGTCCTCCCCATTTCTGTTCGGTAAGATTTTCCATCTCTGAATTCACTCACTTTAACACTGCCGGAACATTTTCACAGTATTCTCAATAGTATTAAAACACAACTTTTTCACATTTTATTCATTAAAATTGATACATACATACAATTTTAATTTACTCCTAGACTCTAAAAATTCCCGGTTATCACATTCACCCTTCCTTATAAAATTTTCGTTCTAAAAAATTTAGAACAAGTGATGGTACAAATTTCTAATTTCATCTTCGCATTCCCACGTAGCCTCTTTAATGTGGTGATTCTTCCACAACACTTTGACTAATAGGATCATTTTGTTCCTCAAGACTTTATCTTCTCATGTCAAAATTTGTATAGGCTTCTCTTCATACATTAGATCTTCCTGAATCTAGATCGGTTCATGTTTCAGTACATGGGATAGATCTGATATGTACTTCTGTAACATAGACACATGGAACACATTGTGTACTGCCAACGTTTCAGGAGGTAATGCCAATCTATAGGCAACCTTTCCTATGCGTTCGATGATTTCATATGGCCCAATATACCTTGGACTCAATTTCCCTTTCTTACCAAATCGCATTATTCCTTTCATCGGGGAGACTCTTAAGAATACAAAATTCCCTTCGTTAAACTCTAGGGATGTTCGTCGTTTATCAGCATAGCTCTTCTGTCGAATTTGTACAATTTTCATCCGTTGTTGTATTTTCGCAACTACATCTGCTCTTTCTTGCACAAAATCTGTCTTGTGCAGTCGTTTTTCATGTAAATCATATCAATGGACAGGTGATCTACACTTCTTTCCATATAAAGCTTCATAGGGTGCCATTCCTATAGAAGCTTGGTAGTTATTGTTGTACAAAAATTCTACTAATGGAAGTTTCTCATTCCAGCTTTCCGAGAAATTTATTGTACACGCGCGAAGCATGTCTTCCAGTATTTGAATTGTCTGCTTAGATTGCCCGTTCATCTGTAGATGAAATGCTGTAGTCAGGTGCACTTTCGTTCCCATAGCTTCTTACACACACTTCTAGAAATTTGAAGTGAATCGTGCATCACGATTCGATACAATGGACTTAGGAACTCCATGTAACTTGACGATGTGGTTAACATATAAGTTCGCTAACTTTTCCAGTGAAAAAGTTATTTTCACTACTATAAATCTTGCCATCTTTGCCAATCTATCAACAATAACCCAGATAGCATCGTAGCCTTCTCAAGTTTTTAGCAATCTTATCACAAAGTCCATCGTAATATGTTCATACTTCCATTTAGGAATCTCTAACGGCTCTAGCTTTTCGCCTGGATGTCGGTGTCCAGCCTTAACTTTTTGGCACATCATGCATTTACTCACGAATTCAGCAATGTCCTTCTTTATCCCCTTCCACCAGAATTGTAGTTTCAAATCCTAATACATCTTACTAGCTCCAGGATGCACTGAATATGGCGTTTCATGGGCTTCTGCCATAATTCACCGTCTTAATCCTTCATCATCAGGAATATAAATTCTTCCCCAATGTAGGATTAATCCATCTTCAGACACTCCTTCCTGAGGACTTATTAGATACAGGTCTCGTTTCTGAGCTTCTCTAATGTCATTATACAACGATGATTCCAATTGTAGTGCAGCCAATCTTCCTACTATTAGCTCCATCTTCAATGCGTTAACTTCCTGCTACAATGGTTTTGGAAATTTTTCAATCGACAGTTGCTGCAGAACCATAGATTTCCTACTTAACGCATCTTCAACACGATTGACTTTTCTAGGATGGTAGAGGATTTCACAATCATAATCCTTTACCAGTTCCAACCATCTCCTTCGCCGCATATTCAGCATCTTTTGTGTGAAGAAATACTTTAAACTCTGATGGTCAGTGTAAAGCTGACATTGAGCTCCATACAGATAGTGTCGCCAGATCTTCAATGCGAACACTACTATGGCAAGTTCCAGATCATGCGTGGGAAAATTTTGCTCATGGTCCTTTAATTGACGCGATGCATAAGCAATCACCTTATTGCTTTGCATTAGAACAGCTTCTAATCCCATATTTGACGCGTCACTGTAAATCATGAACATCTCCCCTTCAATAGAAAGTGTAAGAATTGGCACACTTGTTAATCACCTTTTTAACTCTTAGAAACTTCTTTCGCACACCTCAGTCTACTTGTACTTCCTCTCTTTGTGTGTAAGAGCCGTGAGAGGTGCAGTGAGTCATGCGAATCCCTCAACAAATCTTCTATAATAGCCAGCTAAACCTAAGAAACTCCATATTTCAGTCACATTCTTAGGTACAGGCCACTTATTGATCGCCTCTACTTTTGTCGGGTCCATGGCGATTTCTTCCTTAGGAACCACATGTCCAAGGAAATGTACTTTATCTAGCCAAAATTCACACTTAGAAAATTTGGCATAGAGTTGATGCTTCCTTATTATCTGTAGGATAATCTACAGATGTTCTTTATGCTCCTCACGAGTCTTTGAATATATAAGTATGTCATCGATAAACACAATGACAAACTTATCTAGATATTGTTTGAAGACTCGATTCATCAGGTCCATAAATGCAGCTGGTGCATTTGTTAACCCAAATGGCATCATAAGGATTCGTAATGACCGTAACGGGTCTAAAATATAGTTTTCAAAATATCGCTCTCCTTGATCCGTAGCTGATGATATCTCGATCGCAAATCGATTTTAGAGAATATCGCTACGCCTTTAAGTTGGTCGAACAAGTCGTTAATTCTAGGTAACAGATACCTATTCTTAATGGTGACCTTGTTAAACTCTCGGTAGTCGATGCACATACAAAATGTTCCATCTTTCTTCTTGACAAACAACACTAGAGCACCCCATGGGGAATAGCTCGGACATATGAATCCCTTGTCAAGAAGTTCTTTCAACTGCTTTTGCAATTCTTTCAACTCTGCTGGTGCCATCCGATACGGCGCCTTTGAGATAGGTGCAGTTCCTGGCATCAGTTCGATCTCAAAAGAAATTTCTTGTTCTGGTGGTAATCCTGGTAGCTCTTCTAGGAAAACATCAAGGAACTCATTCATAATAGGAACATCTTCGAGTTGAAGCTTCCGTTCTTCTTTTACATCCACTATATATGCTAAATATCCAGCACAGCTGCTAGACATTAGCCTTCTTACTTTCATCGAGTTGATCATTATCTTCCTCGATTTACGTAACGAACCGACATATTCAAATCCATCTTCCTGGTCGGGTTGGAACATTATCTTCCACTTCCGGCAATCGATTGTGGCTTGATACTTCCCTAGGAAATCCATTCCTAGTATTATATCATAATCAGCAAGCTTCATCACGATCAATTCTGCATATAACTCCCTATTTTCCATAATTATTAATACATGAGGCAACCAATAATTGGACATCAATGCTTCTCCTGAGGGTAAAGCCGTTCTAAACGTCATACTCATATTGTCTTTAGGATATCCTATCTTGTTCGCAAATTGGTATGAACTAAACGAATGCGTAGCACCAGAATCAAATAAAACAGACGCCAAATGATTAGCGATAGAAAACTGACCTGTCACTATATTGGATGTCCTTGCTTCCGCATCCTTCTTTGTATACACCATAACTCGAGCATCTGCATGAGGTAAGCATTGTGGTCTTTCCTGCCTCTCTAAAGCTGAAGAGCCTTCAACCTTTGCTTGGATCGCATGTGCTTGGGGATGTTGCTGCTGTGGCTGGAATGTTCCCTGTGCATTTTGCCTATTCTCAGGATAGTTCTTGGCAAAATAGCCATCCTTCCCATACTGGAAACATGCATTTGGTGCTAGTTTGTATCTGCCTGGATGTCTTTTTTTGCAAATCACGTAGTCATGAACGATAGGCCCATCATTATTATTCAACCTTCACTGCTGGTTCTTATTTCTAGAATTATTCCCTTTCCTCTGACCTTGTGACTACTGGCCAGAATTACTAGATTATCCAGCCTTAGCATTCTGATTTAGCTTGTTGCTTTATCCAACTTGGGATCCAGCTTGGGTCGCTTTTGCCAAAACTTTCTCCTTCTTTTTGGCATCCCATATCTTTTCTTTTTCTTCCTTCTGTCTAACCAGGTAATACTTTGCCCTCAAAGCTCTACTCACACAATCAGACACAGTAGTGGGTGGCGTTAACCCACTGTCCACTAATGCTGAGATTTCAGGGCGGAACATTCCCAATATCTTCTGGATTTTCTCCCTTTCAGTGGAAATAACGTATGGACACAATCAGGACAATTGGTCAAACTTGTTATAGACTTCTATCACTGTGATGTGCCCTTACTTCAACTCTGCAAACTCCCTTTATTGGGGTCGCAGCATTGCAGGATTATAATTCTTCTGATTAAATTCCTCTAAGAAGTCCACACATGACATTGTAGCCACGTTCCTTCTTAGCTTGACCACATCCCACCAAAATCTTGCAGCCTTCTTCAAAATAAAGGACGTGCACATAATCCTTTCTTGATCGTTCAACTCTATAAATTCCAGTATCATATGGAGTGAAGATAACCACTCGCCTGCTTCTAATGGGTTTGTGGAACCCTCGAACTCCAGTAGCTTCATTTGTCAGAATCATTCATATAGTGGTTCTTGATTGACTCTAGGTTGAGGTTATGGTTCTACTACTACTTCGGGTACCACTGGCGGCACTTCTTGTTCCTGTGCAGCCATTTGTAGGTTTTGGCCTTCTTTTTAGCCTTGCCTTTTCTCCATCTATTCTATTCTTTGTCTCAGTTCAACATTTGCTTTCATCTGAGCTTCCAACATGGCTTGTAGTTCATCTACTCTTTCAGAAAGGACTGGACGCCCTCCCATGTTTCTCAGGTTTCGCGGATTCATCATCTTTTCCTACTTCCTATAATCACATGAAATCAATCGTTAGATTTTCAACAACATATTTTTACAATATTAGTAAAAATAGTTTCAATCATCATATAAGTTCAGACATCTTATCATTTTGAACATATCAAAATTTCATATCATTTCATTTCATTTTAAAATTTTTTTTTTCATATACATATCAACTCGAAGGCTCATATTTCAAAATGGCCTTTCGATACAGTCATATATACACATATACAGATATATATACATTTATACATCTTATATGGTTTATA
Source organism: Antiaris toxicaria (assembly GCA_035233585.1). Taxonomy (NCBI): domain Eukaryota; kingdom Viridiplantae; phylum Streptophyta; class Magnoliopsida; order Rosales; family Moraceae; genus Antiaris; species Antiaris toxicaria. Next base: position 20,297,959 of record CP141156.1, read on the forward strand.
TCTAGTCTCCTAGTTGAGGTAGATCTGGAACAAGCGGAAACTCTTCTGGATCTTCTTCGTCCTCATCCGTACCATTTCCAGCCTCGGATGATGTCTATCCTTTAGTGGGACTTGTACCCTCTCGTTGCCTTGATGTGCTGGCCTCATGATCATTTGCCTTACGTCGTGCCCCATACAGACGGTCCAGCATTGCATCTTGTAATAACTGCTCATGTCTCTTGCGCACCATGCATTCTATCACCAATTCTTCCTCTACTTTAGCTACGATAACTATAAACTCATGTAAAGTAGTAGGATATAAAGGGGTTACCCTCTGTCATAGATCTATAATGAGCCCCTTCCAGAAAATGTCGCAAAAATCCTCCTCGGTGAGGTTAGACATAGGACATCTCCTTACGACATTCTCCTCAAACTGTACTGCATAAGTGAAAATCGTATCATTTAGCAGCATCTGGAGTCTCTCAGCTCAGAGAACGAACTCCCTCACATCGGTATATCTAGGCATAGTTGGTGGCGGAGTCACTACCCTACTCTCCGGAAGGTCTGGAACCGGTGACGCTGGACTCTTTGGCGGGAACTGCAGTATCATAATGTATTGGAACTCAGCCCAGTCTAATCCCAACAACATCTCCTGATCACAATACTCCCAATACATCTGAGCATCCTCATAGAATGGGCCAACTACCATCAACACCCAGCAATCATCGTCTATATCACACTGACACATAATCATCTTTATGTCATGTAGCCAATCTTGAGTAGAGATCCCCTTTTGACCTCCCTCAAAGGTGGGTGGATGACTACATCTGAAGGCATGTACAGCTCGTACTGATACTCGGGATCCTACATCGGCTTGTCCACCAATAATTGGAATATTTATACCGATTGGTGGATTAACAACTGGTCGATGAGGTGATGCTTGTACTGGTGCTGGTGCTGGTGTTGGTGCTACAATCCTTGGCACTAGCGGCTCAAGTGTGGCGGCCCACCCTCCATGGAGGCTAACAGTACGAGCATAGTAGAGCTCTGAAGTCCAATATGATAGACTATCACCTCAATGGGTTGCTGGCAACTGACATATAACTTGTTTTTGTTATATACTGATCATAGTTTAAACTTAAATTTTATTATGAAAATTGGGGATTTTTTTTTAAATTTATCTTGAAACTATAGAGTCGTAAAACATCATAAAACGCATACTGTAATACATATAAAATTCTGTTGTTCTTAATTTACATCATGTTATAAACATCCAAAATAACTTTCAAAATCTGCTCAGTGGAAAATATAAGTAGGACCATTCCCCTCGCCCAGCCCTGACGGCAGATGCAGATCCTGCTCCTCGTCCATCCACTAGTTACTAGTGTACAGGTTTCTTACCTACAATATGAATAAACTTGTGAGCGACAGGCTCAGTAAGTTCAAACATACAAACTGAAACATAAAACATAAAATCATAAAAAGTACTATTTATATGAATAGTAACTTTGACTTTTAACCATGAATAGTAAGGTTGACTTTGATCGGTACTATTCATGTTAACTTTGACCTAAGCTGCTACACATACAGTTAGTATATATTATGCTCAATTATGGTAAATCTTCAGTCTTAGGTCTTTATCTTGTATTAAGTTCTGGTGTTAGGCCCCTGGATTGGACGTACCTTAGTGCGCACATGACTGAGAGAGACTCTGGGGAGCGACCAACTGGCCAATCCTCTACAATCTATATAATATTAGACTTCCATACTCGGGACATACCACCATCGGTTTGGAAGCCATATCATATCTGAACATGAAGAACCTCCACCTTTGTGGGAGGCTGGTATGCTAATACTGGTTTCATTACCGACTTTTATATGGTTCCTGACCGGTGGCATTATGATTGCCTCCTAGGTCTGGAACTCTTTACATCATGTTCTTTATTTGTGGTTATTTATTTTTTCCATATTAATGTGCATATAGCACCTTAATACTTATTTACATATCATACATAGCACATAAACATAGCAAGTAAATTCATGCTGTAGACAAATAAATGTCTGAACTTACAGATATTTTGTAAGCGTTTCCTTTCATAGGTCAATTGACTTCCTTTTATTGCCTTTTTGTTGATTCCCTATAACCTAAATAAATCACGGTTATTTTTACTATTCACTTCATATTTAAAATATTGTAAAAATATGAAATTTTTGATTTTAGATCCCTAATTATTCGTTTGAGATTTATATTTTCATTTCTGTATTTATTATATGGCTGAGGATACTATTCCGGGCTTTAATATCACTTTTCTTAACTTTTTGACAAAATGACCATTTTGCCCCTAACTTTTGATAAAATGACCATTTCATCCCTAGGCGGGATTTTCCTTCGTTTTTCTGACTTACGGTTTTATTTCAACCTTAAGAAATTTAATAAAATCATTCTAGGACTTTAACGGCCTTTTTCTAGCAATTTAGAAAATTTTGGTCAAAATGACCATTTTGCCCCTAACGGGACTCTAGACTGTAAAATTTCCATTTTAATATTTTAACTAGGTTTTCTAATTCCAAAAATCATAATATAATCTTTCTTAGGTCTTACCTAACTTTTACGACATTTCTTTTCGAATTGCTTGAGTTATCATTCACCCGACCCTCGGGTGGTACATTTTCGACCCTCAGGGTCGTTTCTTGTTTTTCTAACCTTTCGAGACCTCAAATGGACATTTCACTACTTATGAAATCGTCCATCACCCTTCCTCGAGCCTAGGTCACCAAGGGGGTTCAGGTTTCCAATTTCTGACCTTTTTTTTACCCCTCGTTTACCAAACTGCCCTTCGAGCATCCTAGAAATTTTAGCAGCATTTCCGCTGAAATTCTAAGTTCCCAATGTTTAGGAAATGCCTCAAAACCATCTATCATATTCTATCCTACAACGTACTATACCACAAACCTAATTTTATGTAAAAGTTACAAACTTTTTACGTAAAATTTTTCATTAAAACCTAACTGTTTCTAATGGGATTTCAACCCGTTCTTTCTCTTTTTGGGCCCGGTTTTATACACAATTTGCACATGGTTTCATTCCATAACACATCATGCTAAAATAACATTTTCACCCCTAACCTATACACAGTTTTTCTTGAAAAAACATAAACAAAATTTTTGTTTCAAAGCTCCATTTTTCCTTATTTATTTTCCACATCAACACATGCACATTACAACACAAAAACCCTAGCATAACTCATCAAATTTTCATGCATTTTTCCTCTTGGAAAGCCATGGATTTTCAATTGAAAATTCAACATAAACTTTTATTTTTCTCATCTTATTCCTTTACTTGTTTCTTCTACATAACAACACCATTTTTACAATCCAAATCCAACAACATAAAAATCTCAATTCTCCCTAATGCAACCCACGGATTCTTCATGAAAGACAAACACAAAAGTTAATGTTTTTCATTTACATTTCATCCATTTCTTTCTTCACATTCCCACATGAATTTCAACATCAAAAACCAAACAAAATAACACCAAAACTTCATCTTTCTACACCATGCATAGCCCATGGATTTAGTGAGCAAGAATGCACCTAAAACTTGATTTTTCATGCTCTTATTCTTTACTTAACCTAACCTCATACCATTTACACACTTTCAAGCAAGAATCCACCAAACAAAAACTGAATTTAGCATATCCTAACTTGTCAGTAAATTCATGAGACACAAAAGAACGTGTGGCTCTTGAGTCAAAAAGGACACATGCCATGTGGTTGAATACAGAAAGCTGACATGTAACGACGTTTGATGTTCCCGCTTCAACATCTTCCTTGGTAAAAACTGTGACACGAGCATCTGGTGTAGGAATCTATTATGGGCATTTGGACCATGCTGGTGGCACTCCTAAAGGCCCTTTAATCCTCCCTTGTAACGCATGAGCTTGAGGTGGTTGTTGGTGTGGAGGATATTGTTGGCGCTGCTGCATCGGCCTTGAGGTATTCTGACAGTTCATTGGACAATTTTTCATAAAATTCCCTTCTCATCTGCACTGGTAACATGTGTTCATGCCAAATTTACGTTGGCCTGGATGCCTTCTTCCACACGTAGCACATGCGGGAAAACTCGGTCCTGAGCCTTGACTAGTCTTTCGCTATTGATTGCGGCTGTCTTGGTTTCTATTCCCAGAAAAATTCCCTTTTCTTTTACCATATTGTTGTTGAGAACCTTGAGTGTTGGACTGATCGGGTCAGTTCTGACTGAACTTACTACCTTGTCCAGTCTGCATCCCTGCTTGTGCTGACTTGGCGAGAATATTCTCCTTTTTCTTCACTTCCCAGACTTTTTCTCTTTCTTCTTTTTGTCTGAGCAAGTGATATTTAGCTCTGAGGGCTCTGCGTACACAGTTTGCCACTGAGGTAGGTGGTATTGGCCCACTGTCAACTAAAGCGGCTATTTCTGGCCTGAACATGCCAATCATCTTCTGAATCTTTTCTTTCTCGGTCGGGACCACATAAGGACATAACTGTGATAGCTGATCAAATCTTCTACACACTTTACTCACTGACTGGTTCCCCTATTTCAGTTCAGCAGACTATTTTTGTTGGGGGCGTAGGGCAGTTGGATCATAATATTTATAGTTGAATTCCTCTAGAAACTCATCTCAGGTCATCATGGTCACGTCTCTCCTCATACAGACTGTGTCCCACCAGAATCGGGTTTCCTTCTTTAAGTACCAAGGATGCACATAGAATCTTCTCTTGATCAGTTAAATTTATGAAGTCAAGAATCATCTGCAGAGAAGAAAGCCACTCCTCTACCTCTAGTGGATTAATTGAACCCTCGAACTTTGGCAGTTTCATCCGATGGAATTGTTCATATAAGGGTTCCTAGTTTACCCTAGGTTGAGGTTGCTGAACCTCTGTAACAATCGGTGGCACTGTTGGTACTGTTCCTGCCACCTACGAAGCATGGCCGTCTTCTTGGCCCTGTCGTTGTTCCATAGCAGACAACCGTTGTCGTAGTTTAGCATTCTCTTTCATCTGATTCTCTACGAGGGCTTGTAGTTCCTCCACTCTATCTACCAATGTAGGACTTTGTCCTATTCTTGCACTCATTATGTTCTCTTTCTTCTAACCTTGCACAATAATCAAGGGTTAGATTTTCCATAAATAATCTTGGGAATGTAGCAAAAATTTTTTTAAACATATCATTTACTACGAAGCATAAACACCTCAAAACATCTCATGTCATTTCATAGCATTTTCTTACATCATACATGGCATACATAGGCATTTACATATACTGTATTGTCTAGGCAATATTTGCCTTAACATTTTACATACATACATATTTACATACGGGGTGTATTTACACACTTCCAAACTCGACCATCCTATTCATTTTGACCTAAGGGAAATTCCTCTGGGTCTTCATCATCATCGGAGTCATCGTCCGTAGACGTTCCTTGACTAGTCGTATTTTCCCTTCGTCGCGACGAACATGCCTCGTGATCATTAGCCCTTGGCTGTGGTCCATATAAACATGTCAACACTCTATCCTCGTGATCCATTGATACCTTTCCATACTTTCTGTTAATTGTGCCCTTTCAGCTATAATGGCACTGGCGACAAATTCACGCATAGGAATCGAATGAAGTAGACTCACCCTTCATTTTAGTTTGGTGGTAAGTCCTCTTCAGAACATTTCACGAAAATCTTCATCGAAAAAGTTTGGGAGCGGGTACCTCTTAACAACATTCTCATCAAACCACACTGGATATGTAAGCACCGTGTCCCCAGGCATCATCTGAAATCTTTCAACTCTCAGAAGATAATCCCTGACGTCCGTTATTTGAGGTAATGTAGGCGGCGGCGTGCTTTCCTCTCTAGCCGGGGGAACTGGAGACGTCTCTGGGCTCCTTCGAGAAAATTACTGTATCATGACCAAGCAGAAGTTGGCCCAGTTAAACCTCAGTAATGCCTCTCGATCACAGAACTTCCAATATATTCGGGCATTTCCTTGGAAAGTGCTTATTGTAAGAATGACCCAATAATCTCGGTCTATATCACAGGATCGGCAAATCAGCTCTACAGTGTGCAGCAGTCCGGTACTGCTAATGACCGATGTCCTCCGTCAAATATAGGTGGCTGACAAGCCTTAAAAGCCTGTGTAGCCCTAGCAGAAACTCTCGAGCCAATGTGATCTCGTCCACCAACTACTGGGATATCAACTACTATTGGTGGTGGATTGAGTACTGGCGGAGGGGTTAGTGCCTTAGTGGTCACCGGTGCCTTTGCTCATGGAAGGGCTGGGTTGGCCGGTGCCGGAGAGCATACCGTCGATTATCAGGGTGGGATGGCCTAATTATGGGTCTGGTCCACACCCTTGGAGGACTCCTAGCTCAGTATGGATGTGGTCAGAAGTAGGTTGGTCTCGTTATCTATCTCCTACATAAGGCTCACTTGGTGTAAATAAACATTTTACTAATTATAAAAATAAACTTAACTTACTTGGATCGATGAACGGGATGTGCATTAGGCCTTGAGGGATATGGTCAACTGCTCTGATACCAATTGTGGCGGCTCGCCCTTCATGGAGGCTAACAATACTAGCATAGTAGAGCTCTGAAGTCCACTATGATAGACTGTCACCTCAATGGGTCGCCGGCAACCGACTTATAACTCGTTTTGTTATTTACTGATCATAGTTTAAACTTAAATTTTATTATGAAAACTGAGGATTTTTTTTATAAAATTTATCTTGAAACTATAGAGTCGTAAAACATCATAAAATGCATACTGTAATACATATCATATTTTGTTGTTCTTAATTTACATCATGTTACAAAAATCCAAAATAACTTTCAAAATCTACTCAGCGGAAAACATAACCAGGACCATTCCCCTAGCCCAGCCCTGACAGCAGATGCAGATCCTGCTCTTCGTCCATCCATTAGCTACTGGTGTACAGGTTTCTTACCTGCAGCATGAATAAACTTGTGAGCGACAGGCTCAATAAGTTCAAACATGCAAACTGAAACATAAAACATAAAATCATAAAAAATACTATTTACATGAACAGTAACTTTGACTTTTGACCATAAATAGTAAGGTTGACTTTGATCGATACTATCCACGTCAACTTTGACCTAAGCTACTACACATACAGTTAGTACATATTATGCTCAATTATGGCAAATCTTCAGTCTTAGGTCTTTATCTTGTATTAAGTTCTGGTGTTGGGCCCCTGGGTTGGTCGTACTGTAGTGCGCGCATAGCTGAGAGAGACTCTAAGGAGTGACCAACTGGCCAATCCTCTACAGTCTACATAATATTAGACTTTCATATCCGGGATGTACCACCATCGGTTTGGAAGCCATATCATATCTGAACATGAAGAACCTCCACCTGTGTGGGAGGCCGGTACACAAATACTGGTTTTATTACCGACTTTCATATGGTTCCTAACCGATGGCATTATGATTGCCTCTTGGGTTTAGAACTCTTTACATCATGTTCTTTATTTGTGGTTATTTATTTTTCTACGTTAGTGTGCATATAGCACCTTAATACTTATTTACATAATATACATAGCATATAAACATAGCAAGTAAATTCATGCTATAGACAAATAAATGTCTGAACTTACGATATTTTGCTAGCATTTCCTTTCCTGGGTCAACTGGCTTCCTCATATCATCTTTTTGGTGATTCCCTATAACCGAAATAAACCACGGTTATTTTTACTATTTACTTCATGTTTAAAATTTTGTAAAAATATGAAATTTCTGATTTTTGATCCCTAATTATTCGTTTAGGATTAATATTTTCATTTTTGTATTTACTATACGGCTAAGGATACTATTTTGGGCCTTAATATCACTTTTCTTAACGTTTTGACAAAATGACCATTTAATCCCTAACTTTTGACAAAATGACCATTTCGTCTCTAGCGAGATTTTCCTTCGTTTTTTCTGACTTAAGGTTCTATTTTAACCTTAAGAAATTTAATAAAATCATTCTGGGACTTTTACAGTTTTTTTCTAGCAATCTAGAAAACTTTAGTCAAAATGACCATTTTGCCCTGACAGGACTCTAGACCGTAAAATTTCTATTTTAATGTTTTAACTGGGTTTTCTAGTTCCAAAAATTATGAAATAATCTTTCTTAGATCTTACTGAGCTTTTACGACATTTCTTGTCGAATTGCCCGAGTTACTATTCACCGACCCTCGGGGTCGTTTCTCATTTTTTTAACCTTTCGGGACCTCAAATGGACATTTCACTACTTACAAAATTGTCCATCGCCATTCCTCGAGCCTAGGTCCCCGAGGGGGCTCGGGTTTCCAATTTAGGACCCTATTTTTAACCATCGTTTACCAAATTGCCCTTCAGGCGTCCTAAAAATTTGGGCAGCATTTCCGCTGAAATTCTAGGTTCCCAACGTTTAGGAAACGCCTCGAAACCATCTATCATATTCTATCCTGCCATGTACTATACCACAAGCCTAATTTTACGTAAAAGTTACAAACTTTTTACGTAAAATTTTTCATTAAAACCTAACCGTTTCTAATGGGATTTCAACCTGTTCTTTCTTATTTTTAGGCCCGGTTTTATACATAATTTGCACATGGTTTCATTCAATAACACATCACGCTAAAATAACATTTTCACCCCTAACCTATACATGGTTTTTCTTGAAAAAACCTAAACAAAATTTTTGTTTCAAAGCTCCATTTTTCCTTATTTATTTTCCACATCAACACATGCACATTACAACACAAAAACCCTAGCATAACTCATCAAATTTTCATGCATTTTTCCTCTTGGAAAGCCATGGATTTTCAATTGAAAATTCAACATAAACTTTTATTTTTCTCATCTTATTCCTTTACTTGTTTCTTCTACATAACAACACCATTTTTATAATCCAAATCCAACAACATAAAAATCTCAATTCTCCCAAATGTAATCCACGGATTCTTTATGAAAGACAAACACAAAAGTTAATGTTTTTCATTTCCATTTCATCCATTTCTTTCTTCACATTCCTACACGAATTTCAACATCAAAAACCAAACAAAATAGCACCAAAACTTCATCTTTCTACACCATGCATAGCCCATGGATTTAGTGAGCAAGAATGCACCTAAAACTTGATTTTTCATGCTCTTATTCTTTACTTAGCCTAACTTCATACCATTTACACACTTTCAAGCAAGAATCCACCAAACAAAAACTGAATTTTCTCACTTCAAAACAGCCTATTCATACATGGATTTTTCCGTGAAAAACAAGAGAAAACCATGCAAAAATAGAAATTTACCTGGCTTTCTTGATTCCTTGCACTTAGAGATGAGTTTTACACACTTTCTTGAAGAAAATTTTGAAGAAAATTTTCTATTTTCGGTGTAGGGAACCCACGACTGCTTGGAGACCAGAAAACACACAATTTATTCTGGTTTTTCATCGCCAAAACCGTGTATAAATCAGTCCGAAAAGGAGGGACTAAGTTACAAAAAATTTAGGGACCATTTTGCAAGCTTTTTATGTAATTTTTGAACTCTTTAGGAGCTGTTTTATAATTAAACAAATTAGGGCAGATTATTTTTTTCTTTTTGCCCCTAAAAATCTGCCACTTCATGCCCTAGAACATTCTTGAAATTTTGTGTTAAACTTCCTTTGACTTTTCATGTTGACTTTGAATCATGGCCATTGGATCATCTTGACTTTAAACCCTAGCCTTTGGATATGAATGTAATCTTACATCATTTCAAAGTTCCACATTCAGTCTTTGACTCCTCTCATTAATTTAGGTCAAACTTTTTGACCAAAAGTCAAACCAAACTGTTTTACACCGAAATTGTGTAGACGAGTTTCTGAGGCTGTCCGTGCAACTGGTCTTCCTTATTTCACTTCGGTTTCCTAAAAACCAATCCCGTAAGTATTTTGTCTTTTAGTGGCTTACAATATATTTCTAGAATTTTTGAAACCGAAAAGGCATATTTTGTCCGATTTCGGTTTGGTAAAATTTTTTGTTCTGAACATACTCTTATTTGCACTGTTAGAACATTTCATCACGTTCTAAATAATATTAAAACATATGTTTTACAATTATACATATAAAAATCATTGTATACTCATGTTATACAAAATTTCTATGAACAGTAAAATTTCTCGATTGTGACATTCACCCTCCTTATAAAATTTTTGTCCTTGAAAATTAGAATAAGTGGGGGTATAAAGTTTTCATCTCATCTTCATGTTCTCACGTAGCCTCTTCAACATTATGGTTTCCCCGTAGAACCTTGATTAGTGGGATCGTCTTATTTCTCAACACCTTTTCTTTACACGCCAAAATCTACACTGGTTGTTCTTGGTAGGTCAGATCTTCTTGAACTTGTGTAGGTTCATACTTCAGCACATGCGATGGATCAGATACGTACTTTCTTAACATTGATACATGGAAGACGTTGTGTACTATCGACAAATCTGGAGGTAATGCTAACTTATAAGCTACCTTCCCTATGCGTTCGATTATTTCAAATGGCCCAATATATCTTGGACTCAATTTTCCCTTTTTACTGAATCGCATTACGCTTTTCATTGGCGACACCTTGAGGAATGCGAAATCCCCTTTTTCGAACTCTAAGAATCTTCGACGTTTATTTGCATAACTTTTTTGTCGGCTTTAAGCGATCTTTATTCTTTTCTGAATCTTTGCAACTGCCTCTGAAGTTTCCTATATGAAATCAGTCTTGTGCAGTTGCTTTTCTCGTAGATCGTACCAATGAATAGGTGACCTACATTTTCATCCATATAGAGCCTCATACGGTGCCATTCTTATGGAAGCTTGATAACTATTGTTATATGAAAATTCTATCAACGGTAGTTTCTCGTTCCAACTTCCAGGAAAATCTATAATACAGGCTCTGAGCATGTCTTCTAATGTCTGAATAGTCCGCTCTGACTGTCCTCTGTCTGGGGATGAAAAGCTGTACTAAGTTGTAGCTCTGTCCCCATAGCTTCTTGTATGTATTTCCAAAATACTGAAGTAAACCGTGCATCTCGATCTAAAATAATAGACTTTGGGACTCCATGTAGCCGAATAATATTAGCCACATACAACTGTGCTAATTTCTCTAAGGTGAAGGTCGTTTTCATGGCTATAAACCGTACTGTCTTGGTCAATCTATCTACAATCACCCAGATTGCATCATACCCTTCTCAGGTCTTGGGAAGCCTTACCACGAAATCCATGGTAATATGCTCCCATTTCCATTCCAGAATTTCTAGAGGTTCCAATTTTCCTCCGGGATGTCTATGCTCGGCTTTGACTCTTTGACAAGTCAGGCATCTACTCACGAATTCCGCAATATCGTTCTTCATCCCTTTCCACGAAAACTGTATCTTGAGATCTAAATACATTTTGCTGGCTCCAGGACGAATGGAATATGGTGTTTCATGAGCTTTTGCGATGATTCATCTTCTAAGTCCTTCATTAGCCGGGACATAGATTCTCCCCTGATATAAAAGCATTCCATTACTGGAAATGCTTATATCTGACTTCCTACCATCAGAAACCTCTTCTCGGAGCTTTATTGCACCTGGATCCAGCTTCTAGGTTTCTTTAATATCTTCCATCAGAGAGGACTCTAATCGTAATGCTAATAACTTCCCGGTTATTAACTCCAATCTAAAGGAGTTAATTTCTTACTGCAAGGCTCTTGGTAACTCCTCTGTTGTGAGTCTCTACGGAGTAGTTGACTTTTTGCTTAAGGCATCAGCTATTCAGTTCACCTTTCCCGGATGGTAAAGGATTTCACAATCATAGTCCTTCACCAACTCTAACCATCTTCTCTACCGCATGTTTGACTTCTTCTGCGTGAAGAAGTACTTCAAACACTAGTGAACAGTGAAGATTTGACATTGAGCTCCATATAAATAGTGTCACTAGATTTTGAGTGCGAACACTACAGCAGCAAGTTCCAGGTCATGAGTGGGATAGTTCCTCTTATGGTCCTTTAACTAGCGTGACGCATAAGCTATCACCTTGTTATTCTGCATAAGTACAGCTCCCAAGCCTATTCTTGAAGCATCACTATAGATCGTGAACTTATCTCTTTCGGTGGCTAATGTAAGGATAGGTGTACTTATCAATCATCTCTTCAATTCTTGAAAACTTCTTTCACACTCTTGCGTCCACTCGTATTTCTTTTCCTTACGAGTGAGAGCAGTAAGGGGTACGGCTAGTCGTGCAAACCCTTCCACGAACCTTTTGTAGTAGCTGACTAGTCCCAAGAAGCTTCATATCTTAGTCACACTTTTAGGAGCAGGCCACTCATTAATTGCTTCTACCTTGACTGGATCTATAGTAATTTCTTCCTTAGTCACCACGTGCCCAAGAAAGTGCACTTTATCCAGCCAGAATTCACACTTAGAGAATTTCACATACAACTGATGGCTTCTCACGGTGTAAAGAACGATTCTTAGATGCTTTTCATGCTCCTTATGAGTCTTTGAATATATAAGTATGTCATCGATAAATACGATAATAAACTTATCAAGAAATTCTTTAAAGACTCTATTCATTAAATCCATAAATGCGACTGGAGCATTAGTCAATCTGAACGGCATTACTAAAAATTCATAGTAACCATATCGGGTTCTGAATGGCGTCTTGGGAATATCACTCCCCGGATTCTCAGTTGATGGTATCTCGAACGTAAGTCAATCTTCAAGAATACTACTGCTCCTTTTAACTAATCAAACAAGTCATCAATTCTAGGTAGTGGATACCTATTCTTGATAGTAACCTTGTTCAACTCTCTATAATCGATACACATCTAGAGAGTTCCATCCTTCTTTTTAACAAATAAAACTGGAATGCCCCATAAGGAGTAACTTGGTCAGATAAATCCCTTGTTAAGTAGCTCTTTTAATTGTTTTCTTTCAATTCTGCTAGGGCCATAGGATATGGTGCCTTGGAAAGTGGAGCCGTCCCTGGCATAATCTCGATCTCGAACAAAATTTCTCTTTCTGGCGGTATTCCTGGTAATTCCTCTGGAAACACATCAAGAAATTCGTTAACAACTAGAACATCTTCTGGTTGCAAATTCTTTTCCTTGGTCATGTCTATCACGTATGCCAAGTATTTCATACAACCACTAGCCATCAACTTCTTTACTTTCATTGTACTAATCAACATCTTCCTCGACTGACGAGATGTGTTAACATACTCAAAACTTACTTGCTTGTCCAGTTGAAAGACTATTTTCTGCCTCTGATAGTTGATTGTGGCTTGTATTTTCCTAGGAAATCCATTCCTAGGATCACATCATAGTCGACAATCTTTATTATAATCAAATCGACATATAGCTCCCTATTTGCCATAATTACTGGCACATGACGTAACCAGTAATTTGACAGCATCACTTCTCCTGAAGGTAAAGCTGTCCTAAAAGTCATCCCTATAGGATCCTTAGCATATCCTAACTTGTCAGTAAATTCGTGAGACACAAAAGAATGTGTGGCTCTTGAGTCAAAAAGGACACATGCCACGTGGTTGAATACAGAAAGCTGACATGTAACAACGTTTGATGTTCCTGCTTCAACATCTTCCTTGGTAAAAACTGTGACATGAGCATCTGGTCTAGGAATCTATTATGGGCATTCGGACCATGCTGGTGGCACTCCTAAAGGCCCTTTAATCCTTCCTTGTAACGCATGAGCTTGAGGTGGTTATTGGTGTGGAGGATATTGTTGGAGTTGCTGCATCAACCTTGAGGTATTCTGGCAGTTCATTGGACAACTTTTCATAAAATTCCCTTCTCGTCCGCACTAGTAACATGTGTTCATGCCAAATTTGCGTTGGCCTGGATGCCTTCTTCCACATGTAGCACATGCGGGAAAACTCGGTCTTGAGCCTTGACTAGTCTTTCGTTATTGATTGCAGCTGTCTTGGCTTCTGTTCCCAGAAAAATTCCCTTTTCTTTTACCATATTGTTGTTGAGAACCTTGAGTGTTGGACTGATCGGGTCGGTTCTGACTGAACTTACTACCTTGTCCAGTTTGCATCCCTGCTTGTGCTGACTTGGCGAGAATCTTCTCCTTTTTCTTCACTTCCCAGAATTTTTCTCTTTCTTCTTTTTGTCTGAGCAAGTGATATTCAGCTCTGAGGGCTCTGCGTACACAGTTTGCCACTGAGGTAGGTGGTATTGGCCCACTGTCAACTAAAGCGGCTATTTCTAGCCTGAACATGCCAATTATCTTCTGAATCTTTTCTCTCTCGGTCGAGACCACATAAGGACATAACCGTGATAGCTGATCAAATCTTCTACACACTTCACTTACTGGCTGGTTCCCCTATTTTAGTTCAGCAGACTCCTTTTGTTGGGGGCATAGGGCAGTTGGATCATAATATCTCTAGTTGAATTCCTCTAGAAACTCATCCCAGGTCATCATGGTCACGTCTCCCCTCATGCAGACTGTGTCCCACCAGAACCGGGTATCCTTCTTAAGTACAAAGGACACACATAGAATCTTCTCTTGATCAGTTAAATTTATGAAGTCAAGAATCATCTGCAGAGAAGAAAACCACTCCTCTACCTCTAATGGATCAATTGAATCCTCGAACTCTGGCGCTTTCATCCGATGAAATCGTTCATATAAGGGTTCCTAGTTCACCCTAGGTTGAGGTTGCTGAACCTCTGGAACAATCGGTGGCACTGTTGGTACTGTTCCTGCTGCTTGCGAAGCATGGCCGTCTTATTGGCCCTGTTGTTCCATAGCAGATAACCGTTGTCGTAGTTTAGCATTCTCTTTCATCTGATTCTCTAGGAGGGCTTGTAGTTCCTCCACTCTATCTACTAATGTAGGACTTTGTCTTATTCTTGCACTCATTATGTTCTCTTTCTTCTAACCTTACACAATAATCAAGGGTTAGATTTTCCATAAATAATCTTGGGAATGTAGCAAAATTTTTTTTGAATGTAGCAAAATTTTTTTTTAAACATATCATTTACTACGAAGCATAAACACCTCAAAACATCTCATGTCATTTCATAGCATTTTCTTACATCATACATGGCATACATAGGCATTTACATATACTGTATTGTCTAGGGAATATTTGTCTTAACATTTTACATACATACATATTTACATATGGGGTGTATTTACATATTTCCAAACTTGACCATCCTATTCATTTGGACCCAAGGGAAATTCCTCTGGGTCTTCATCATCATCGGAGTCATCATCCGTAGACGTTCCCTGACTAGTCGTATTTGCCCTTCGTCGCGACGGACCTGCCTCGTGATCATTAGCCCTTGGCGGTGGTCCATATAAACATGTCAACACTCTATCCTCGTGATCCATTGATACCTTTCCATACTTTCTGTTAATTATGCCCTTTCAGCTATAATGGCACTGGCGACAAATTCACGCCTAGGAATGGAATGAAGTAGACTCACCCATCATTTTAGTTTGGTGGTAAGTCCTCTTGAGAACATTTCATGAAAATCTTAATCAGAAAAGTTTGGGAGTGGGCACCTCTTAACAACATTCTCATCGAACCGCACTGGATATGTAAGCACCATGTCCCCAGGCATCATCTGAAATCTTTCAACTCTCTGAAGATAATTCCTGACGTCTGTTATTTGAGGTAATGTAGGCGGCGGCGTGCTTTCCTCTCTAGCCGGGGGAATTGGAGACGTCTCTGGGCTCCTTCGAGAAAATTACTGTCTCATGACCAAGCAGAAGTTGGCCCAGTTAAACCTCAGTAATGCCTCTTGATCACAGAACTCCCAATATATTCGGGCATTTCCTTGGAAAGTGCTTATTGTGAGAATGACCCAATAATCTCGGTCTATATCATAGGATCGAAAAATCAGCTCTACAATGTACAGCTAGTCCTGTACTGCTAATGACCGATGTCCTCCGTCAAATATAGGTGGCTGACAGGCCCTAAAAGCCTGTGTAGCCCTAGCAGAAACTCTCAAGTCAATGTGATCTCGTCCACCAACTACTGGGATATCAACTACTATTGGTGGTGGATTGAGTACTGGCAGAGGGGTTAGTGCCCTAGTGGTCACCGGTGCCTTTGGTCGTGGAGGGGCTGGGTTGGCCGGTGCCAGAGAGCGTACCGTCGGTTGTCAAGGTGGGGATGGTCTAATTATGGGTTTAGTCCACACCTTTAGAGGACCCCTAGCTCAGTATGGATGTGGTTGGAAGTAGGGTGGTCTCATCATCTATCTCCTACATAAGGCTCACTTAGTGTAAATAAACATTTTACTAATTATAAAAATAAACTTAGCTTACTTGGATCGACGAACGGGATGTGCATCAAGCCTTGAGGGACATGGTCAACTGCTCTGATACCAATTATGGTGGCTCGCCCTTCATGGAGGCTAACAATACTAGCATAGTAGAGCTCTAAAGTCCACTATGATAGACTATCATCTTAATGGGTCGCCGACAACTGACTTATAACTTGTTTTGTTATTTACTGATCATAGTTTAAACTTAAATTTTATTATGAAAATTAGGGATTTTTTTTTAAATTTATCTTGAAACTATAGAGTCATAAAACATCATAAAATGCATACTGTAATACATATCATATTTTGTTGTTCTTAATTTACATCATGTTACAAAAATCCAAAATAACTTTCAAAATCTACTCAGCGGAAAACATAACCAGGACCATTCCCCTAGCCCAGCCCTGACAGCAGATGTAGATCCTGCTCCTCGTCCATCCACTAGCTACTGGTGTACAGTTTTCTTACCAGCAACATGAATAAACTTGTGAGCGACAGGCTCAGTAAGTTCAAACATGCAAACTGAAACATAAAACATAAAATCATAAAAAGTACTATTACATGAACAGTAACTTTGACTTTTGACCATAAATAGTAAGGTTGATTTTGACCGATACTATCCACGTCAACTTTGACCTAAGCTGCTACACATACAGTTAGTACATATTATGCTCAATTATGGCAAATCTTCAGTCTTAGGTCTTTATCTTGTATTAAGTTCTGGTGTTGGGCCACTGGATTGGTCGTACCGCAGTACGCGCATGACTGAGAGAGACTCTGGGGAGCGATCAACTGCCCAATCCTCTACAGTCTACATAATATTAGACTTTCATATCCGAGATGTACCACCATCGGTTTGGAAGCCATATCATATCTGAACATGAAAAACCTCCACCTGTGTGGGAGGCCGGTACGCTAATACTGGTTTTATTGCTGATTTTCATATGGTTCCTGACCGGTGATATTATGATTCCCTCTTGGGTTTAGAACTCTTTACATCATGTTCTTTATTTATGGTTATATATTTTTCTACGTTAGTGTGCATATAGCACCTTAATACTTATTTGAATAATATGCATAGCATATAAACATAGCAAGTAAATTCATGCTGTAGACAAATAAATGTCTGAACTTATGATATTTTGCTAGCATTTCCTTTCCTGGGTCAACCGGCTTCCCTATATCGTCTTTTTGTTGATTCCCTATAACCGAAATAAATCACGGTTATTTTGACTATTTACTTCATGTTTAAATTATTGTAAAAATACGAAATTTCTGATTTTAGATCCCTAATTATTCGTTTGGGATTCATATTTTCATTTTTGTATTTACTATACGGCTAAGGATACTATTTTGGGCCTTAATATCACTTTTCTTAACTTTTTGACAAAATGACCATTTAATCCCTAACTTTTGACAAAATGACCATTTCGTCTCTAGCGAGATTTTCCTCCGTTTTTCTGACTTACGGTTCTATTTTAACCTTAAGAAATTTAATAAAATCATTCTGGGACTTTTACGGATTTTTTCTTGCAATCTAGAAAATTTTGGTCAAAATGACCATTTTACCCCTAGCGGGACCCTAGACCGTAAAATTTCCATTTTAATATTTTAACTGGGTTTTCTAGTTCCAAAAGTTATAAAATAATCTTTCTTAGGTCTTACCGAGCTTTTACGACATTTCTTGTCGAATTGCTCGAGTTACTATTCACCGACCCTCGGGGTCGTTTCTCATTTTTTTAACCTTTTGGGACCTCAAATGGACATTTCACTACTTACGAAATTGTCCATCGCCCTTCCTCGAGCCTAAGCCCCCGAGAAGGCTCGAGTTTCCAATTCACGACCCTATTTTTAACCATCGTTTACCAAATTGCCCTTCAGGCATCCTAAAAATTTGGGTAGCATTTCCGCTGAAATTCTAGGTTCCCGACGTTTAGAAAATGCCTTGAAACCATCTATCCTATTCTATCCTGCCATGTACTATACCACAAGCCTAATTTTACGTTAAAGTTACAAACTTTTTACGTAAAATTTTTCATTAAAACCTAACCGTTTCTAACGGGATTTCAACCCATTTTCTCTCATTTTTGAGCTCGGTTTTCTACACAATTTGCGCATGGTTTCATTCCATAACACATCATGCTAAAATAATATTTTCACCCCTAACCTGTACACGATTTTTCTTGAAAAAACCTAAAAAAGATATTTGTTTCAAAGCTCCGTTTTTCCTTATTTATTTTCCACATCAACACATGCACATTACAACACAAAAACCCTAGCATAACTCATCAAATTTTCATGCATTTTTCCTCTTGGAAAGCCATGGATTTTCAATTGAAAATTCAAGCATAAACTTTTATTTTTCTCATCTCATTCCTTTACTTGTTTCTTCTACATAACAACACCATTTTTACAATCCAAATCCAAAAACATAAAAATCTCAATTCTCCCTAATGTAACCCACGAATTCTTCATGAAAGACAAACACAAAAGTTAATGTTTTTCAATTCCATTTCATCCATTTCTTTGTTCACATTCCCACACGAATTGCAACATCAAAAACCAAACAAAATAACACCAAAACTTCATTTCTACACCATGCATAGCCCATGGATTTAGTGAGCAAGAATGCACCTAAAACTTGATTTTTCAAGCTCTTATTCTTTCCTTAACCTAACCTGATATCATTTATACACTTTCAAGCAAGAATCCACCAAACAAAAACTAAATTTTCTCACTTCAAAACAGCCCATTCACACACGGATTTTTCCATGAAAAACAAGAGGAAACCATGCAAAAATAGAAGTTTGCCTTGCTTTCTTGATTCCTTGCACTTGGAGATGAGTTTTACACACTTTCTTGAAGAAAATTTTGAAGAAATTTTTCTGTTTTTGGTAAAGGGAACCCACGGCTGCTTGGAGACTAGAAAACACAAAATTTTTTCTAGTTTTTCGTGGCCAAAACCGTGTATAAATCAGCCCAAAATGGAGCAACTAAGTTGCAAAAATTTTAGGGACTATTTTGCAAGCTTTTTGTGCAATTTTTGAACTCTTTAGGAGCTACTTTATAATTAAACAAATTAGGGCAGATTTTTTTTCTCTTTTTGCCCCTAAAAATCTGCCACTTCATGCCCTAGAACATTCTTGAAATTTTGTGTTAAACTTCCTCTGACTTTTCGTGTTGACTTTGAATCATGGCGATTGGATCATCTTGACTTTATACCCTAGCCTTTGGATTTGAATGTACTCTTACATCCTTTCAAAGTTCCACATTCAATCTTTGACTCCTCCATTAAGCTAGGTCAAACTTTTTGATCAAAAGTCAAACTGAACGGTTTTGCACTTAAATCACATAGACGAGTTTCTGAGGCTGTCTGTGTGATCAGTTTTCTTTATTTCACTCCGGTTTATCCAAAAATCAATCCCATAAGTATTTTTTCTTTTAGTGGCTTACAGTATATTTTTAAAATTTTCGAAACCGACAAGGCCTATTTTGTCCGATTTCAGTTCGGTAAAATTTTCTGTTCCTGAACACTCTTATTTGCACCGTTAGAACATTTCATCGCGTTCTAAATTATATTAAAACATGTGTTTTATAATTATACATATAAAAATCATTGTATACTCATGTTATACAAATTTCTAAGAACAGTAAAATTTCTCGATTGTGACATCAGGTATCAGCGGTCGAGGCACTGCTCGATGGATCATGGATGGCCTGATCACGGGCCTAGTCCATATCCGGATCGGCCCTCTCGGTCGGTATGGATGGGGTATCATATACGGTGGTCTAATCATCATATGTCCTACAAAAATATATATAACTTTGAATAAACGAAAAGTTAACTAATTTAAAGAAAGCTAACTTACTTGGATTGACGAGCAGATCGCATTTCGTGCTAATAGGGATATGGTCAATTGCTCTGATACCAATCTGTGGCACCCCTAACCTCGGCCACGCATAAACCGCAGGAGACCGACTCTGTAGTCGACTACCATGGCCCGTGCACCGAATTCGGGTCACCATTTAAACACTTTTTCTTTCAACTTTCATATTTCAGGGCCTAAAAATTCACCCATATTTTTTGTTTTGTTTTTAATACACTTTCCTCACACGAAAGCCAAGCATGAAAGCCATAGAAACTATAAAACTAACTTTTAGTTGTCTTTTTGAAATAAAACATACTTTACATAATTACAATATATATACTTTGTTTTTCAAAAATACATTCTCTTCAACTCACTTTCTTTCGATGCTCAACAGAAAACTTATGGTAGGACCAAATCCATAGTGGATTCTCTATCTCATCGGCACATGCGTACCCTGCCTCCATCTAGGTAGTCTATTGGACAGGTTTCTTACCTACAACATGAACAAACTAATAAGCTAACAAGCTTAGTAAGTTCAAACATACTTAGTAAGAATCACATAGATTCAAAAACATCAAAAATACAATTTCTCATTAATAGTACTATTCATATATAAATAGTACTATTCATCATAAATAGTAACTTTGACCTTTGATCGATGAATAGTAACGGTTACCCTAATCAGTTACTATTCATATTACCTTAACCGAGTCCACTACACTTAGTGTTAGTGTCGGTTATACTCAATTATGGCTTTCGTTACATTATTGACTATTATCTTTGTTTATATTCTAGCTTTGAGCTCATAATGGCCGTACTGATAATTTATTGCGCCCTATTTTGAGGGCCTTGGGAGCAACCCTAAGGCTTCTTCCTCTATAGCCCTTATCACTTGAAGCGATCTTTATATCCCCGCAGGATATAAAAAAACCTCTACCACAACGTTGGAGAGGCGATGCGCCTTAAGTGGTTTATTACCATCATTCAATTATAGTTCCTACTCGGTGGTATTATTTATCACCTCAAGGTCAGGAACCTCTATTGCCTGTAGGTTTTACTCATTATCTCTTTAAGGGTGGGTCTTAATTTCTGTTACACTCTTCCTATAGTGTACCCATAGTACACTTTTCATTATTTACCAACTTATTGGGTGTGTTAGTCTAACTATCCCAATAGTGCCCGTAGGACTCAACATCTAATGTACAATTAGTACATAATTAAATATCACAGTATTTCATGTTGCAGACATGAAAATGCTTGAACTTACCACCACTGTGATAATGTCCACTTCCGGAACTCCTCCGCAGTTTTATCTCTAGTTTGGGTCCCTACTAACATAGTATTGTCTATTAATACCCATCATTAATTATCATTTTGAATATATTCATTTCACTTAATAATTCAACATATTTCAACTTTATTTGTGGTACATGGCCTGCAACACGCCCGCGTACCTCTCGGGTTCACTTTACACGGCCGTGTCTCAAAGTACACGCCCGTGTACTATATAAATTTTAGATTTTAACTTTAAAATCTTTATTTTGGGTTCTAGAATTTTATTTAAGACATTCTATATCCTTTACAGTCCTTTCTGAGCCTTTCAGAAATTTTTGATCAAAATGACCATTTTGCCCCTGATGGATTTCGGGACCGTAACTGTTCCGTTTTATCATTTTTCCCTAATTTTCTAAGCCCAAATATCCTAAAATAATATTCCCTAGGCTTCTATATCTTTTAACATATTTATTTGCTACAAAATCACGATTATTCATTTTCCGACCATCGATTACTATTCATTTGACACATAGGGTCGTTTCTAATTTTTCTAGTGTTTCGGAGTCTCAAATGGGTATTTTACTACTCTTGAAATGTTTTTCATCCCGTCTCCGAGCCTCGGTTCCCGAGGGGCTCGGGTTTCCTATCCCGATCTAATTTTTTCCCCTCGTTTCCCAAAATACCCCTAACGTGAATTTTTCCCATTCTGGGCATTTTTGTCATTAAAGAGTCGATTTACTATTTTTTTTGGGTTTGGTTTTTTCATTATTAACCCTAACCCACCGAGAGGTTTAGGTTTCCTTTCTGAGCCTAATATTTTTACCCCTCGTTTCACGAAATGCTCTTATGCCGTTTTAGAAATTTTGGTAGCATTTCCGCTTGTATTTTTAGGTTTTCCCGACATTAGGTGTACCTCAGAACCTTTGTACCTGTCACGTACTATACTAGAGACCTATTTTATACAAAGTTACCAAACTTTGTATAAAAATTTCCACATTAACCAACATTCAAAACACATACAAATTCATCAAATTTTTTTCCTATTATAGCATCGGTTTCTCATGGTTTTCACACTAAGAAATTTTCATCACATTGTTCATTTATCACATTCTATTCTTAAGGTTTCTAATGCACATTTCAATCATCAAAACCCTAAGAAAATTTTCATTCCAACCCTAGCCTTAAGCCATGGATTTTCATGCTAAAATACATAGGAAAATTTTTTTTCTCACTCCTAGTGTTCTTATTACACATTTCTCATCATTTTTCAATACTAAAATTTTCTCATTTTTATCACACATAGGCCATGGATTTTGTGGGAAACAAGCATCAAAATTTTCTTGTTTCTTGATTCTAATTCATGCTTTGATCAACATATCATTGAACCAACACAAACCACTAAACAAATCACCAAACTTTCATCATGTTCCACCACCAATTAAGCCACAGATTTTAGTTTGAAACATGCACTAATTTGCTTGTTTCTAAATTCTAAAACATACTTTCATCAATCATAATTCCAAACCAACTTAAACACCAAATTTACATCATTTTTCTACACCAATATACACGGATTTTCTTAAGGAAAATCAATGAAAATTGCTTCAAAATGGTCACTCACCTTATCACTTCAATTCCTTGCAATTTAAGCTTGGATTGGAAGCTAATTTGGTGATGAAACTTGTCAAATTTTTGGCTAAAATGGCGGAATGATTTCCGGTTTTAGGAGAGCAAGAGTTTGGCCAATTTTCCCAAATGAATTTTTCATGCCTATTTATAGGCAAATGGATGGGGACCTTTTTGTAATTTTTTCCAATAATTTACTAATTGTTCAAGGACTTAAATGCAAAATTTTTAGGGTCAAATTTTAAATTTTTGGACTGCTTTCTTTCCATGTGGCCGATCCCCATTTTTCCTATTTTTCCAAATTTTTTTCAAAGCCATTTTGGCTTGATCATGGCCATTGATCTATGAAGCATTAAATCTTGGCCATTAATGCTACCTACAACCATAAATTAAGCCTTAATAACCTAATTAATTAAGTTGTATTTATGATGTCATCTTGACATTATCTAATTAATATATAAATTAACTTGTGGTCAAATTTTGACCGAAAGTCAGACCGAATGGAACTTTACCGAAATCACGTAGGCGGGTTCTGGGCCCCTCCGGTGCGATCGGTCTGTCTTATTTTGCTTTCGTTTGGCCAGAATTCATTACCATTAATTTTTTTTCTTTTAGTGCACTTCGGTGCACTCCTCAGGGTTTTTGGCTTTATTTTCGAGCTGTCTCCCCCGTTTCTATTCAGTAAGATTTTCCATCTCCGAACTCACTCACTTTAACACTGCCGGAACATTTTCACATTATTCTCAACAGTATTAAAACACAACTTTTTCACATTTTATTCATCAAAATTGATACATACATACAATTTTAATTTACTCCGAGACTCTAAAAATTCCCGATTATCATATCTAAATTCAACTTAAATCACAAAAATATTTTCTTTTTCTTTCGCTCATTCTATTTGTCTCTAACACTTAATATCTACTAATTTCTCGTGTTTGTTTTTGTCATCTCCTCGTGGATACGACCACCCAATCTATTCTACATCAATCACTTTGTTTCGACACATTTGGGCATAAACACTAGGGTTTAAACTTCTCACAGATATTGAAAGTGGTAATCTATCCTTGATTTGCCATGGCAACGTTGTTGATTTTAGTTATTAAATTTTCTTTACATCAAATTTTAATGCTTCATTTTATTTTCTAAATTCACCTTAAATAATAAAAATATTTTCTTTTTCTTTCATTCATTCTATTTATCTCTAACACTTAATATCTACTATTTTTAAGTGTTTGTTTTTGTCATCTCCTCTTGGATATGACCATCTAATCTGTTCTGCATTGACTACTTTGTTTTGACACATTCGGGTGTAAACTCTAATGTTCAAACTTCTCACAGATCTTGGAAGTGGTAATCTATCCTTGATTTGCCATGGCAATGTTCAAGATTTAAATTGAGAAATTTGATAGCAAAAATG
This sequence comes from Antiaris toxicaria, assembly GCA_035233585.1. Taxonomy (NCBI): domain Eukaryota; kingdom Viridiplantae; phylum Streptophyta; class Magnoliopsida; order Rosales; family Moraceae; genus Antiaris; species Antiaris toxicaria. The sequence goes on from CP141156.1 coordinate 20,322,446, forward strand.
ACTTCAATCTCTAGCAAGAAAAAATACTGGCTCACCTGGGAAATTTGGGATTAGATGAAGCTCTCAAGGGAGCATCAAAGATGTCCAAGACAATTCTAGATAAAGAAAAAGCAGAAATCCTCAAGAAGGCTCCGAATGCTATTATTTTAAGCCTAAGTGATCATATTTTGAGAAAAGTGATTAAAGATAAGACTGTTGTAGAAACATAGATGAAACTGGAGCAATTATACATGACCAAGGCATTGCCTAACAGGATCTACCTGAAGCAAAAGTTTTATGTCTTCAAAATGGACGAGTCTATATTCATTGATGAAAACATTAATGAGTTCACCATACTAGTAACTGATCTTGAGATAGTTAAAGTGGAAATTGATGAAGAAGACTAAGCCATTTTTCTTCTCAATTCTTTGCCAGAGCATTATGATTAGCTTAGAGAAACTCTTAAGAATGGCAAGGAAACTTTGTCTCTATAAGACGTAATAGGAGCTGCATACTCAAAGGAATTAAATCTGAGGGCAAAGGGAAGACAGACAAAGTAAAATATTGAAGGTTTAAATGTCTAAGGAAGGCCAAAAAAATGGGATCATTCTAATTTAAAAAATAGAGGGAATAACAGGTCTCTATTAAAGTCCAAGACTAAGAATATGTGTTGGAATTGCCATAAAAAGGGACATTTCATGTAGCACTATCCATAAAAGAAGAAGACCAATCCTAAGCCACATGAGTCCTTAAATGGGGATGCTGTAATTATCTCAAATGGATATGATAGTATAGATGTTCTTGTTGTGTCCAATAATGATTCTAAGGATGAATGGATCATGGATTCTCGGTGAAATTTTCATATGTCACCTGGAAAAGATTGGTTTCTTGACTTCAAGGAAATCAATTATGGCAAGGTCTTAATGGGAAAATGTTTCTTGTCAAGTCCAGGGGATAGGATCCATAAGGATCAAAATGTGGGATGGAACAATCAAAATCTTGAGATAAGTTAGATACATCCCAGATCTGAAAAGGAATTTGATCTTTCTGGGAATGTTGGATTCTCATGGTTGCTCTTACAAATCTTAAGGTAAAGTGTTGAAGGTATTTAAAGGGATTCTAGTTGTTATGAAGGGAAAATTGCAGTAGGGACTATATGTCTTAGAAAAAACCAGAGTGAGTGGTGAAACATCAACATCTCAGCATATTCATGAGCGAGTGGAGCTATGGCACAAAAGGCTGGGGCATATAAGCATGAAAGGTCTCTTGAACTCAATAAATAGGGTATGCTAAAGTGAAGAATCCCACTGATATGAGTTTTTGTGAGAATTGTGTGCCGGGAAAGTTACATAGAATCAAATTTCCAAAGTCAGTGCATAATACTAAAGTAACCTTGGACTATATATACTTTGACTTATAGGGATCTCCAATGGTACCATTTTTTCTCTCATAATGTTAGCACTTTATTTCCTTTATTGATGATTACTCTCGAAAAGTTTGGATTTATTTTCCCATAGACTGAGGATTGTGTTAGGTGTGCCCTAAGCAGAATTGTATTTTTCATTGAATTTTTGAATTGGTTAATAAAATAATTTAGAGGTTATTCATTACATAGCTATTAGTCCTCAAAGTATTTATATGTTAAAGTAAATGTAAGCAAATACGGCTTATTAACTACTTATATTAAACTGTTAGAAGGTTCCATGCAATGATCCTTTCTATATGAGAAGACAATCTTTTGAAGTAAGTAGTCTAAATCTATGGTCTATAGTCTATGAGGCTAAAGTGAGTAACTAACTCATGTTAAGACGATTATGTTTTCTAAAGCCAATTTGGGGGATGATTTTTCTTGACTGTCTGGAGTTTTGACTCTCGAGTAGAGATATAGATATGTTGCTTAGTAGTGACATATTAAACCTAGACTAAAGGGTGATTGATCTACTTAGTCTACTATGAGTAGGTCAATATGCTTTTGATGTTCGTTATGTAATAACCTTAACCTTGAGTAAGTGAACAGCTCTATGTATGTGACTAGTGTGTTTTGGTGTTTCAAAATCTAGTGTAATAACCGGGAAATTTTACTGTTCTCAGAATATGGTAAATTGCATGTACATGATGAATTTCATGTATAAAATGTGAAATGTACGATTAATAATGTGTAGAATGAGATAAAATGTTCTAACGATATTACAAATTAAGAATTCGGTGATGTAAAAGCGTGCCGAATTGAGCTAGCGAAAAATAGTGAACTGTAAACCCTAATAGGTGACTTAGGGTAAGCTGAGTGCACAAAAGGATAAAATACTGATAGTAGTGATTTTAGACGTGAGTACGTGTGTGTGTTACACACAGTATTGAGAAGTTGGTCTAGATGAACTCTTCTTGACCAAAAATTAATATATTTAGATTTAATATGCTCAAATTAGTCAATTGAGCATGAAAAGTAAATTTTGATTGGGAAATATACAGTACCGGAAAACTGGTCAAGATGACCTCAGATGAAGATAAAACTGATAAATTTGGGTTTAACATGCTCAAATTAGTCAGTATAGCTTATCAGAATGCTCAAATTAGTTAATTGAGCACAAAGGTAATTTTTGACCGGGAATTCGCAATACCAGAAAAGGCCCCATAATTTCCCTTTTCTATATTTTTCCCTACACACAATCCCAAAAGTGAACAGTAACCGACCATCGGAAACAGTGTCCGTTTTCGACACCTTCAGTGTCATCGGAAAGCTCTCGACGAGCTGAGTCCGATGTGGGTCGACGCAATGGAACCGATGCCAGAACAGCCCGCATGCACCGCCCGAAGCCGCCAGTGGCCGGAAATTTCAAACGGCCGTATCTCCGCTATTTGACCTCCGAACGGCACGATTCCGGTCCCAAAAGTTTCGTGGTGAAGAGGAGAACAAAACTCATAGCTCATTTCACCTCAACAGCCACTGGATCGTGCTGCCCGAAGCTGCGACATCACCACTGTGAAACTCATCGTTTCCGGCCGAGTCGAGGGACACCGTGGGTGTCAAAATACTTAGAAGACGATGGGGAACAAAAGACCCAAGGTAATTGTGGACAACAACCCCAGTACGGTGGAGATTCAACACCGCCGCCGTGGGTCGAGTTTTCGAGGCCGATTGTCGACGATCGAAGAACGGGAAAATGAACCTTTGAGGAATAGTAAACCGTCCCTCCGAGGTTGTGTAAATGTAAGAGAACGGAAAAACCAATGTCAAGGGTATTTTAAAAAACGAAAGGTAAATTTGAGGTCGGAATAAAAACCCGAGCCCACTCGATGTCTAAGGCTAGGGATTAGCATAACAAACGTTTCAGGAGGAGTGAAATACCCATTTAAGACTCCGAAACGTGAGAAAAACGAGAAACGATCCAAGGTGTCGGAATAATACCACCCGAGGGTCGGATGACCAATAGTCGTCTATGGAATAGCAATGGATGCTTTAAAAGCATGTAAAAGCTCAAGAATATTATTTTATGATATTTGAGTTTTGAAAATCCTGTTAAAAGTCACAGTGAGCATATGATGGTCCCAAGACCCGTCAGGGGTAAAACGGTCATTTTGACCAAAAATTTCTGAAAGGCTCAGAAAGGACCATGAATGCCTAAGGATATTTAAAATGAAATTATAAAAGTTAAATTTGGGTCTTAAACCAACAAAACGTAGGTTTACGACGAGAAATCAAATCGGGGCAAAATGGTAATTTTGCCAAGAGTTAGTGTAAAAATGAAAAATAGGATTTTAGATTCCTAAGACCATTTACGGGAAATAAAACGTACAATTTTTACATTTTACTACATTCTGAATATGAAATGAAGATTTAAAATAACCGTGGTTATTCCGGTTATAGGAACTCGATCCAAACGCGGCAAAGGAATGTCTGCGGAGCCGGGGAAGGAAATGCTAGCGAAAGTATATGTAAGCTCAAGCATTTAATTGGCTGCAACATGAACTGACTATTGTATGTCTGTTTTCATGTCAAGATGCGATAATGTAGGTGTTATGAAAGTCATGTTATGAACTATGTGTTATGTCTAAGTCATATATAAATTGACTTGACATATTTATGTTGATGTGTTATATGCAGTAAGTTCAGACATTTAAATTTGTCTGTAACATGAAATACAGTGATACTGATTATGTACTAAGTGTACATTAGGTATTAAGTCCTATGAACATTTGGGGATTAGTTAATATAACATATCCCATATAAAGAGAAAAGAGAGTATTAAGTCCTATGGACACTTGGGGATTAGTTAGTATAACATATCCCATATAAAGAGAAAAGAGAATATGTAAGGCCTACGGGCGATGGAGGATAGTGACCTTGAGGTGATGATTGATATCACTTGGTCAAGACTATAAATTGAAAGATGATAATGAAACCATTAAGGCATACCGCCCCTCCAACATAGTGGTGGAGGTTTTTCTCAGATCCTACGAGGATATCAGGGCTATGGAGGCCGATGTTCTAAGGTCGCTCCTTAGACCTTCCCAGTCAACATGCTAATAATCATCGGTACTGCCATAAATAGAGCTCTAAACTAAAAATCAAATAGAGAATAAACAATCAATAAAATGATAAAAAATCATAATTGAGCATAACCGAAGTTTATGCTAAAGTGTAGTAATTTCGGTTAGGATATGTGAATAGTATCCCGTTAGGGTAAAGTGAATAGTAACCAGTTAAGTAACTGTTACTATTCGTCGATCAAAGGTCAAAGTCACTATTCATAGTAAATAGTAGTATTCATGACTATTCATAGGAAATTGAGTTTTCAGTGTTTTTGAATCTGTATGATTCTTACTAAGTATGTTTGAACTTACTGAGCCTATTAGCTCACCGGTTTGTTCATGTTGCAGGTAAGAAACTTATCCAGTAGATTTCTGGATGGCAATAGGATGTGAGCGTGTCAAAGGGATAGGGAATCCACTGTGGATATGGTCCTGCTACAAGCTTTTCGCTGAGTGTTGAAAAAAGAGACATGTATTGTAAAAAGATTTGAATTATGTATTGCGTATAAAGTATGTTTGTACTTTTAAAAGTGACAAACATAGTTCAGTTTAATTACGTTATGTTTACAAATAAGAAAAAGTATTTAAAAAAATGATTCCAAATTTCACAAAGGGTTTAAAGGAAAGAAAAGAATTTAGGCGACTCGACGAAGTTCACGAGCTATTTCAGTCGGCTAAGGAGCTTGATTGTAATAGTTTCGGTGGACCGAGGTCGGGGGTGCCACAGGTGGTATCAGAGCGAGCTTGACCATATCCCTTCTGGCACGAGACGCAACCTGCTCGTCTATCCAAGTAAGTTAGCCTTGTTTTGAATAAGTAGTTGTTTATTTATAGGAAAATAAACGACTTAGATGAAATGAGATGACGAGATTAATGAATGTGGTCTCATGATTGTATAGTGCTACTGGACTACCACAATACGGCTATTCAGAGTTTAAGATAGAGAATTACCATGATTATGATCATACAGTGCTAGAGAATGAATAAGAAAGGCTACTCAGAGAAGAAATGAAGATTGCCATCAAGTTATATAGAACTCCAATGGCTACTACCCACAAAGTTTTGAGTGGCAAACAGTCCTTAAAAATTTCATGGGAAGGCAAGATTGGTGTCACGTTATTGAAATGATTTTTTGACTGTGCACCATTAATCGGGATGATAGGTCTTATTGGTTGTTGACCATGCTTTTCAGGGAGATGCACTCGTGTGTATTGGGATTCTTGTGACCAATAGTAGCGCTTAACTGGACCAAGTTTCACCATGCTCTGATTGAGTAAATCTTCTCTCAGAAAGAGTCTAACATCAGTCCCAATTCCTCAAGGGCAAACAGGGTGTCACTTCTAACGTCGCCTATGTTCCTTAGAGTTGCGAACATATGGGAATTAGTTCATCGGACTGAGAAAATGCAATCGATGTCCAGTGACATAGTTCTAATGTATGCTGTGCGCTTCGAGGAACTAATGAATCCCCTTCAATTTGCGTGGAATTCACGACAGAACGAAAGCCGAGACGAGCATATATCAAGAAATGTCTATAGGTGAACGATCTAGCTAAAGAAGAAGATCTGTAAAAGTTTACTGTATACCAGGAAAATTAGATGTATTAGACTATATATATTCTTTATGTTATATTGAAATGTTATGTAATGACATGTGTATGTAGTGACATGTGTGTGATGAATTGTTATGAACTGTCAAAATGTGTCGATATAATATAATGAGTTTTGTTGTTTTGTCCTATATGAAAAGACATAATATACGATAAATGGGCCGTGTGCATTTATTGCGCTAGAAATGGTCCTGATGAAGAGAAAAAAGATCCGAAGGAATTTTCCTTTGAAATCGGATCAATAGAATGACTAAAATGTGGAGGGGCACATATGTGTATATATGTATACTCGATGTAAAAGAGGTTGTTCTATATACAAGGCCTTAATATTGATATGTATGTGAACGTCATGAAACGAGTTATAATAATGCCTTACGATGATATGGCATTAGGATTTCTTTGAATTTTGGGAAATCTTAAAAATTTTGTGAAATATATATATCTATTGAAAATCTAATGATTGATTTTCAAACGATTCTAGGGAAATAGAAAATATGGTGAATACATGTGGTCAAGTAAGTATGAGTGAATGTCTCACCCTGTCAAAAAGGGTGGAGAAATTATTAGGCCTTTTAGAGGTATGGATGCAAGAAAATGCTGAATTAAGACGGCGTTTAGATGAGATAGAACCTAGGCAGGGTGCTGAGGAGGTTCAACCACCACTGGCCCTTACAGTTGAATAGGTAGTACATTACCACTGTTCCTGAAAGGATGTAGGAACTACGGTCAATAGTAAATTAAGAGCTATTATATAAGCGATTCCGTGGAATAAAGCCTCAAGAATTTGAGGGCTCTATAGATCTTTTGAAAGCATAAGAATGATTTTCATTTATATAGATGATTTGAAACTCCATAAACTTCATAGAGCAAGGAGAAGGTTCTACGTACGTCCTTTGTTCAGATGAAGGATGCTAAGTTTTGATAGAACATTGTCAGAATGAGAAGAGATGAGACTACCATGAACTAGAATGAATTTCTGGTTGAATTTCATTAGATATATTATGATCCTGCATTACAGAAACCGTAGCAAAAATGGGTTTACCGCATTAAAGCAAGGAAATGTATCAGTGAGTGAAGAGCATCGAAAATTAATCAATTGTCCAAATGATGCCCTTACGTGGTAATTATTTAGAGGGAAAAGATACAGAGAATGATTGGAATGTTTCAATCAGAGATCTTTGTTCTGGTGGATAGTGGTCTAATACCACCACCTTCAGTGACAGACTGCGTCAGTTGCGTTCTGTGGGTTGAATACCAGCAGGCTAGATAGAAAGAAGAAAGAGAAAAGTCTGAGAAACTTGGAAGAGGGAAAGGACTTTGACTAAATTTTTCTAAGTTGGAACCTAAATTGGCCAAAGTAGTAAACCTAATCCGAATATTAGGCCAGGACGGTTTAATGCTCTAGGCCTATAGTCGTAGAATAAAGGAAAAGGTAAATTTTCCAAGAAAATGAAAACCTAACCTGGGATAATAGAAGGCAGCAAAGAAAGCTGACTAATAATATAGGATCAGATGTATCCAGTTGCGCTACAAGTAAGAAAGGGTACTGGCCACAGTACTGATTTGGTCCCAATGAAGGCCATTATGCCAGAAACTGTCCCACAAATCGGTAGAATGCACATGAAACGTTTTCACCACAGCAACAACGTCCCAAGCCCATGTGTTATAGGCTAGATTTAAAAGATCATTGATGGTACCAGAAAGACAAGAACACATAACACGTGCCAATGCTCGTGTCTTGGCGTACACTAAGGAGGATGCGAAAGTAGGAACGTCAAACATAGTGACATAATCGATTGTTATAAGGTTAGTTGATTGTGACGTAATCCTAGGAATGGATTTCTTAGGGAAATGTCAAATCACGACCGATTACTAGAATCAGAAGATAGTGTTTTGACTAGATAATGAAAAAAGCTTTGAACATGTGGATTCATCACGTAAATCAAGGAAGATGATAATTAGCTCGTGAAGTGGGAGTAAGCTAATGTCCAATGATTGAATTGGATATTTGGTCTATGTGGCATAGGTAATAGAGGAACAGAAGCTTCACCCAGAAAATGTTCTTATGGTCCAAGAATTTCTCGACATTTTTCTTCGAGGAATTACTTGAATTGTCGCTTGAACAAGAAATTTCCTTTGAAATCGAGCTCATGCAAAGAACTGCACCTATTTTCAAAGGTGTGGCAGTATTCTCTAAGACTGATTTACGATTAAGATACCATCAACTGAGTGTTCAAGGAATTCCTAAATAAGCTATCATTGTATTTATCGATGACATACTTATATATTCATAGACTCATAAGGAGTATAAAGAGCATTTGAGAACTGCTCTACACATTATGAGACAGCACTAACCCTATGCAAAATTCTCCAAGTGCAAATTTTGACTAGATGAAGTGCATTTTCTGGGACACGTAGTCTCTAAACAAGGAATCATTGTAGATCCTGTCAAGGGGAAATGATTAACGAATTGCTCGTACCTAAGACTGTAATGGGAATACGGAATTTCTTAGGTTCAGCTGGCAACTATAGAAGACTTGTAGAAAGGTTCGCACAACTAGCGGCACTTCTCACGACAATTATGCATAAGGAGAGGTAATATGAGTAGGCTGAAAAATGCGAAAAGAGTTTTCAAGAATTGAAAAATTGACTAACAAGCGTGCCAGTTCACATGCTTCTCACTAAAAGGGAGAAATTCATGATATATTACAATGTATCAAAAGAGAATCTAAATATGTGGCAAAGAAGATGTTTAGAGTTGGTGAAGGATTACAACTGTGAGATCCTCTATCACCCAGAAAAAAAAATCAATCAACCGTGTGATGGATGCCTTAAGCAGAAAGTCTACTGTTCTATACCAGTAGCCAAAAGAAAAACTAGCAAAATAATTATGACAAGAGATACACTCATTGGAGTTGGAGCTGATATCCGAAAGGTTAGCTGTACTCCAATCAGAGTCATTGCTATTCGAAGACACTAAAAGGGCTCTGAAGCAAGATCAAATCTAATAAGTTATCAAGAAGAGATTTCCAAGGGTGGAATGATCCTACATTAAGGAGAAATTCATATTCCAACTAATAAAGGATTAATGAGGTGAAGTATGGAAAAAGCCTATAAAATGCCATATTTAGTGCATTTCGGAATGAGTAAAGTATACCAGAAATTAAAATTGCAATTCTGGTGGAAAGGGACGATGAATGAAAGAACAAAATTTGTGAACCGGTGCATGACCGTCAGAAAGTCAAGACTAAACATAAACATCCAGGTGGAAAACTGGAATCATTGGAAGTTCCCGAACATAAGTGGGAACATATTACGATAGATTTTGTAGTGGAATTATCAAGGACCCAAGAGGGGTATAACGCCATCTGAATTATGGTGGATAGATTGATGAAAACCGTAAGAGTCATAGTAGTGAAAATGACTTTTCACTGGAAAAGTTAGCGAATTTCTATGTAAACCATGTTGTCAGATAACATGGTGTTTCAAGTTTGTCATATTCGATTTAGATGCGTAATTCACTTCAAATTTTTGGAAGTGTGTACAAGGAGTCATGGGAACGAAATTGCGTCTTAGTACAACTTTTCATCCCTAGACGAAGATCAATCTGAGCGAATTACTCGGACACTAGAAGACATGTTTCGTGTCTAAGTCATGGATTTCCTAAGAATTGGAACGGGAAGTTACTATTAGAGGAAATTGTCATACAACAATAGCTACCAAGCTTCTATAGAAATGGTACTCTATGAAGCTTTAGATGGACGAAAGTGTAGATCGCTTACCTATTGGTATGACCTGTGAGAGAAATAGTGGCACAAGACCGATTTCGTATAAGAAACATTGGATGTAATTATGAAAATACAGCGATGAATAAAGATCGCACATAGTCGGCAGAAGAATTATGCAGATAAACGCCGAAGATCCCTAGAGTTTAATGAAAGGGATTTCATATTCTTTAAAAGTATTCCCGTTGAAGGGAATAATATGTTCGGTAAGAAAAGAAAATTTAGTCCAAGATGTATTGGACCCTACGAAATTTTTGAACGTGTTGAAAATGTTACCTATAAATTGGTGCTACCTTCAGAACAGTCAGCAATACATAGTGTTTTTCACGAATGTATGCTAAGGAAATAGGTATCGAATTCATCTCATGTATTGAGCTACGAATCAATTCAGATTCAGGAGGATCTAACATATGAAGAGCAACTTATTCCGATTTTGCTCGGAAAGATGAAAGAAGAATGTTGTACCCTCACTGGTGCTAAATTTTCGAGGACGAAAATTTTATAAGGAGGGGTGAATGTAATAACCGAGAAATTTTTCTGTACTCGAAATATGGTAAATTGCATGTACATGATGAATTTCATGTTTAAAATGTGAAATGTATGATTAATAATGTGTAGAACGAGATAAAATGTTCTAACGGTATTACAAATTAAGAATTCGGTGATGTAAAAGCAGGCCGAATTGAGCTGGGGAAAAATAGTTAACTGTAAACCCTAATAGGTGACTCAGGGTAAGCTGAGTACACAAAAAGATAAAATACTGATAGTAGTGATTTTAGACGTGAGTGCATGTGTGTGTTACACACAGTATTGAGAAGTTGGTCTAAATGACCTCTTCTTGACCAAAAATTAATATATTTAGATTTAGCATGCTCAAATTAGTCAATTGAGCATGAAAAGTAAATTTTGACCGAGAAATATGCAGTATCGGAAAACTGGTCAAGATGACCTCGGATGAAGATAAAACTGATAAATTTGGGTTCAACACGCCCAAATTAGTCAGTATAGCCTATCAGAATGCTCAAATTAGTTAATTGAGCACAAAGGTAATTTTTGACTGGGAATTCATAATATCAGAAACTGGTCAAAATGATCTCGGATGAAAACAAAACTGATAAATTTGGGTTCAACATACCCAAATTAGTCAGGATAGCTCATGTTGAAATTTTGAACAAAAGTATATAAAAGGCCAAAATTGCAAAAAAGGCCCCATAATTTCCCTTTTCTATATTTTTCCCCACACACACAATCCCAAAAGTGAATAGTAACTGACCATCAGAAACGGTGTCCATTTTCGACATCGTCAGTGTCATCGGAAAGCTCTCGACGAGCTGAGTCTGATGGTGGGTCGACGCGATGGAACCGATGCCGGAGCAGCCCGCACGCACCACCCGAAGCCGCCGGTGGCTGAAAATTTCAAATGGTCGTCTCTCCGCCGTCCGGCCTCTGATCGGCATGATTTCAGTCCCAAAAGTTTCATGGTGAAAAGGATAACAAAACCCGTAGCTCATTTACCCTCAACGGCCGCTGAATTGTGCTGCCCGAGGCGAGACGTCGCTGTCGTGAAACTCACCGTTTCCGGCCGGGTCGAGGGACACCGTGGGTGTCAAAATACTTAGAAGATGATGGGGAACAAAAGCCTCGAGGTAATTACGGAAAACAATCCCGGCACGATGGAGATTCAACACCGCCACCGTGGGTCGAGTTTTCGAGGCCGATTGTCGAAGATCGGAGCCTCCAATGGTGAAATTAACACCACCAATGGACTCCCCTCATCGAGATCTTCAAGGTTGGCACCTCTGTTGTTCGTGCCGTCACCGTTCGCCGCCGGTCAACATCAGAGTCAACACCGGTCAACGTCGGTCAATGGCGACCTGAGGGCGAAAAAATGAAGAATGGCCCGTTGGCCTACTTTTGACGTTCTGGACACATCTGCAGCATCAGAATTGCCAATCAGGACTTCAAACATGAAGAATAGAGACAAAAATTTTGTGCGGTCGAGATCGAATGGTTCGTCTGATCGCCGATGGGATTATTTCGGTAGCGATTTTGTTTCCCTTCATTCCTTGTTTATGTATTGGAATGATTTATATATAATTTTTATTCAAATTGCAAAAAGAAAAGAAAAGAAAAAGAGTAAAATGAATGAAATGTCAGAAAAAGAAAACATATGGGAAATGTGAATATTTTTACGTAAAAAGTTGAGTTTTACGTAAAAATTAGGCCTCTAGTATAGTACATGGTAGAATAAAATAGGTTAGATGGTTTTGAGGCGTTTCCTAAACGCCGAAGACCTAGAAATTTAGCAGAAATGCTGCCGAAATTTTTAAAACGGCACTAAGGGCATTTCGATGAAAAAACGAGAGGTAAATTTAATTCGGTAATGGAAACCAAGACCCCTCGATGAGTTAAGCTCAGAAAACGGAAAAATGAACCTTTGAGGAATAGTAAACCGTCCCTCTGAGGTTGTGAAAATGTAACAGAACGGGAAAACCAATGTCAAGGGTATTTTAGGAAACGAAAGATAAATTTGAGGTCGGGATGAAAACCCGAGCCCACTCGATGTCTAAGGCTTGGGATTAGCATAACAAACGTTTCAGGAGTAGTGAAATACCCATTTAAGGCTCCGAAATGTGAGAAAAACGAGAAACGACCCTAGGTGTAGGAATAGTACCACCCAAGGGTCGGATGACCAATAGTCATCTATGGAACAGCAATGGATGGTGTAAAAGTGTGTAAAAGCTCAAGAAATATTATTTTATGATATTTGGGCTTAGAAAATCCTGTTAAAAGTCAAAGTGAGCATATGACAGCGCCGAGACTCGTTAAGGGTAAAATGGTCATTTTGACCAAAAATTTCTGAAAGGCTCGGAAAGGACCGTGACTGCCTAAGGATATTTAAAATGAAATTAAAAAAAGTTAAATTTGGGTCTTAAACGAACAAAAAGTAGGTTTACAATGAGAAATCAAATCAGGGGCAAAATGGTAATTTTGCCAAGAGTTAGTGTAAAAATGGAAAATGAGATTTTAGATTCCTAAGACCATTTACGGGAAATAAAACGTAGAATTTTTACATTTTACTACATTTTGAATATGAAATGAATATTTAAAATAACCGTGGTCATTCCGGTTATAGGAACCCGATCCAGACGCGGCAAAGGAACGTCTGCGGAGCCGGGGAAGGAAATGCTAGCGAAAGTATCTATAAGTTTAAGCATTTAATTGGGTGCAACATGGACTGACTATTGTATGTCTGTTTTCATGTCAAGATGCGATAATGTAGATGTTATGAAAGTCATGTTATGAACTATGTGTTATGTCTAAGTCATATATAAATTGACTTGACATATTTATGTTGATGCGTTATATGCAGTAAGTTCAGACATTTAAATTTATTTGTAACATGAAATACAGTGATACTGATTATGTACTAAGTGTACATTAGGTATTAAGTCTTATCAACATTTGGGGATTAGTTAGTATAACATATCCCATATAAAGAGAAAAGAGAGTATTAAGTCCTATGGACACTTGGGGATTAGTTGGTATAACATATCCCATATAAAGAGAAAAGAGAATATGTAAGACCTACGGGTAATGGAGGATAGTGACCTTGAGGTGATGATTGATATCACTTGGTCAAGACTATAAATTGAAAGATGATAATGAAACCATTAAGGCATACCGCCCCTCCAACATAGTGGTGGAGGTTTTTCTCAGATCCTACGAGGATATCAGGGCTGTGGAGGCCGATGTTCTAAGGTCACTCCTTAGACCTTCCCAGTCAGCGTGCTAATAATCATCGGTACTGGCATAAATAGAGCTCTAAACTAAAAATCAAATAGAGAATAAACAATCAATTAAATGATAAAAATCATAATTGAGCATAACTGAAGTTTACGCTAAAGTGTAGTAATTTCGGTTAGGATATGTGAATAGTATCCCGTTAAGGTAAAGTGAATAGTAACCAGTTAAGGTAACTGTTACTATTCATCGATCAAAGGTCAAAGTCACTATTCATGATAAATAGTAGTATTCATGACTATTCATAGGAAATTGAGTTTTCAGTGTTTTTGAATCTGCATGATTCTTACTAAGCATGTTTGAACTTACTGAGCCTGTTAGCTCACCGGTTTGTTCATGTTGCAGGTAAGAAACCTGTCCAATAGATTTCTGGATGGCGGCAGGATGCGAGCGTGTCAAAGGGATAGGGAATCCACTGTGGATATGGTCTTGTTACATATTTTTCGCTGAGCATTGATAAAAGAGACATGTATTGTAAAAAGATTTGAATTATGTATTGCGTATAAAGTATGTTTGTACTTTTAAAAGTGATAAACATAGTTCAGTTTAATTACGTTATGTTTACAAACAAGAAAAAGTATTTTAAAAAAAATGATTCCAAATTTCACAAAGGGTTTAAAGGAAAGAAAAGAATTTAGGTGACTCGACAAAGTTCACGAGCTATTTCAGTCGGCTAAGGAGCTTGATTGTAATAGTTTCGGTGGACCGAGGTCGGGGGCGCTACAGATGGTATCAGAGCGAGCTTGATCATATCCCTCCTGGCACGAGACGCAACCTGCTCGTCTATCAAAGTAAGTTAGCCTTGTTTTAAATTAGTAGTTGTTTATTTATAGGAAAATAAACGACTTAGATGAAATGAGATGACGAGATTAATGAATGTGGTCTCGCGATTGTATAGTGCTAGTGGACTACCACAATACGGCTATTCAGAGTTCGAGATAGAGAATTACCATGATTATGGTCGTACAGTGCTAGAGAATAAATAAGGAAGGCTGCTCAGAGAAAAAATGAAGATTGCCATCAAGTTATATAGAACTCCAATGTCAGCTGCCCACAAAGTTTTGAGTGGCGAACAGTCCTTAAAAATTTCATGGGAAGGCAAGATTGGTGTCACGTTATTGAAATGATTTTTCGAATGTGCACCGTTAATCGGGATGACAGGTCTTGTTGGTTGTTGACCATGCTTTTCAGGGAGATACTCTCGTGTGTATTGGGATTCTTGTGACCAAGAGTAGCGCTTAACTGGACCAAGTTTTGCCATGCCACAATTGAGTGAATCTTCTCTCGGAAAGAGTCTAACATCAGTCCCAATTCCTTAAGGGCAAACAAGGTGTCACTTCTAACGTCACCTAAGTTCCTTAAAGTTGTGAACATACGGGAATTAGTTCATCGGACTAAGAAACTACAATCGATGTCCGGTGACATAGTTCTAATGTATGTTGTGCACTTTGAAGAACTGATGAATCCTCTCCAATTTGCGTGGAATTCACGACGGAACGAAAGCCGAGATGAGCATATATCAAGAAATGTCTATAGGTGAATGATCTAGCTAAAGAAGAAGATCTGTAAAAGTTTCCTGTACACCAAGAAAATTAGATGTATCAGACTATATATATATCTTTTATGTTATATTGAAATGTTATGTAATGACATGTGTATGTAGTGACATGTGTGTGATGAATTGTTATGAACTGTCAAAATGTGTTGATATAATATAATGAGTTTTGTTGTTTTGTCCTGTATGAAAAGGCATAATATATGATAAATGGGCCATGTGCATTTATTGCGCTAGAAATGGTCCGGATGAAGAGAAAAAAGATCCAAAGGAATTTTCCTTTGTAGCCGGATCGATAGAATGACTGAAATGTAGAGGGGTACATATGTGTATATATGTATACTCGATGTAAAAGAGACTATTGTATATACAAGGCCTTAATATTGATATGTATGTGAACGTCATGAAACGAGCTATAATAATGCCTTACGATAATATGGCATTAGGATTTCTTTGAATTTCAGGAAATCTTAAAAATTTTGGAAAATATATATATATCTATTGAAAATCTAATGATTGATTTTCAAACAATTATAGGAAAATAGAAAATATGGTGAATACATGTGGTCAAGAAAGTATGAGTGAATGTCTCACCCTGTCAAAAAGGGTGGAGAAATTATAAGGCCTTTTAGAGGTATGGGTGTAAGAAAACGTTGAATTAAGACGGCGTTTGGATGAGATAGAACCTAGGTAGGGTGCTGAGGAGGTTCAGCCACCGCTGGCCCTTACAGTTGAATAGGTAGTACATTACCGCTGTTCCTGAAAGGATATAGGAACTACGGTCAATAGTAAATTAAGAGCTATTATATAAGCGATTCTGTGGAATAAAGCCTCAAGAATTTGAGGGATCTATAAATCTTTTGAAAGCAGAAGAATGATTTTCCTTTATATAGATGATTTGAATGTGACAACCGGGAAATTCAGGCAATTCTCGGAAGAAAATGTACAAATGTATGTGTATAACAATTTGTACCATTTATAGAGTGAAATAAATGTATTTATATTGTTTAGAATATATTAAAATGTTCTAACAATACTGACGAGTAAGAATTCAGTGTTGGAAAAATTCACTGAGTTGAAACGGGTGAAACGGTGCCAAAACTGGCATTGAAATCCCTAACCAGGACAATAAAAGATGGAAAACTTCCGGGATTAATTTTGATCAAACGGAAGCAGTTTAAATTGATCCGACTGCACAGGAGACCTCAGGAACACGCCGGGACGATTTCAGGAAAATTTCGGCTCGAACCGGTATCGGTCAAAAAGTAGTCGAATTAATATGAATAGTGAAAGTCAAAGTCAACTTTGCTTTAGCATTTATGACATCATAAATCCCTTTAATAAATGGGAAGAAAATGGTAGTTGGTAGCATTAATGGCCATGATTCATTTGCTTTTTGATCTAAAGGCCAAGATTTGGCCAAAAATACACCATTTTAATTTTTGAAAAATATGGAAAGAATTAAGGTGAAAGGTGTTGAGTTTTGTTTGGTGGAAAGCCAAATTAATTGGCCTTTTAGTTGCTTAAGTTGGCAACTTTAGTGAATAAAGTGGCCGAAACCAATTTTCAAGCAAAAACCAAAGAACAAAAATTTACTTAGTTATTTCCTTGGTGGAGCCGTGAGGAACCAAGAGGAACCAAGCTATTCCTTCAATTTCCTTTCACAAAAATTGTGTCAAAGCATTCCTTGAAGACAAAGGAAGCAAGGGAACAAGGTAATTCCCTTGGATTAAACTTTTTCTTGGTTTTTTTTCAATAAAACAGTGGGATGAATAGTGGAAAAAGATGGAAAAATTTTTGGTTATTTTCAATGATTTGATGCTTGGGTTTTGTTAAGGGTGTAATTAGGAAGAAAACCATGCAATTGGTTTAAAGAAAAACCAAAATTTTGTTGGTTTTCCTTTGGTAAAACCGTGGGTTACCTTGAGTAATCAATGAAGAAATTGTTGTGTTTATGTATTAACATGCTTTCAAGTTAAATTTTGTTAAGAATAAAGCATGATTTACATTATGGAAAGCTTGAAAAAAAATTTTGGTGTGAATTACCTAATGTGGCCGTGGGATTACTTAGGGTTTGGAAGAAAAATTTTGCATGGTTTATGTGATATTTGGATGATTTAAATCATGCATTATATAATGTAAATGATGGAATTATGATTGAAAGCATGAAACAAAAATGTTGTGCATGTTTTTCATTAAGTGACCGTGGGTTATAAGTGATTAAAAACCCTAAGAATTTGGTTGAAAAATGCAATGAAAATGGGCTTGAAAATGTGTTAAAAAAATGACATTTTAATAGCCTAAAATGTGGTGAAAATTTGAGAAGTTTTGGTTAGGTTTTGATTGTCAAAACCGTGGCCAAAAACTAAGGATGAAAATGAAAAATTTTTGGTGTAATGTGGGTTAAAATGCAAATTGGAATCTTGTGAGCTTTTATGTAAAAGTTTGGAAAACTTTTACATAAAATAGGCTTGTGGTATAGTACGTGGCAGGTACATATGGTTCGAGGCGTACCTAATGCCGGTAGCCTTAAAATTACGCCGAAATGCTGCCGAAATTTCGAAAACAGCATTTAGGGTAAAATGGAAATAAAAATAAAAAGTTTGGGGTCGGGTCGAAAACCTGAGTCCCTAACGGAAAATTGAATAAGGAAAACCTAAGGGGTGGTTCGTGAATAGTAACCCGTCCCCTTAAAAATGTAAAACGCGAGTGAAATTGAAAAACCGACCCCGAGGGGGGGGGCGTTTTTGGAAATGAAATAAAGGTCCGAGTCGGGAACGGAAAATCCGAACCTCGGAGACCTAGATCGGGAATGCCTAGATGAACGTTTTAAATACTAGTGAAACGTCCATTTGAGGCTCTGAAACAATAGAAAATCACTAAACCGACGTAAGGGTCGGAATAGTGCTTCCCGAGGGCCGGGAAAGTGAAAATAAAATAGAAATGAACCCGGTAACGATTAGAAAAGAGTCAGAAAAGTTCCTGAGAGCCAAAAATGCAGTTTGGATCGAGAAAATTTCCGTCAGGGGCAAAATTGTAATTTTTCCAAAATATAGGGGCAAAATCGTAATTTTGCCAAAATACAGGGGTAAAATTATAATTTTGTAAAAGTTGAGAAAAATGGGGAAAATGATAAATAAAGCCTAAAAAGTTATAAATAGATTTTATTTAAGCTTTGAAATTAAAAATAAAAGCTATAAATGGAAATGAAATTAACAGACAAGGTTTTGTCTGTAGGATCCAAAAATCGACCTACAAGGAGGGCGATCAAAGATCCAAGAGCGAAAAACAGAAGAGACTGATAAGGTAAGTTCAGACATTTACCTGTCTGCAACATATAGCATTATTGTTGCTAACTTTGATGTACTAACTATAAGTTAGGTACATATGTGCTACGAGCACTATTATAGAGTAGAGAGAGACGTAATGTGCTACGGGCACTATTGAGAATGGACACATTATTAATTGTGCTTCGGGTACTAGAGCGAGGTTAATGAAAGTCACTCCCCTAAAATTAAAATGTGAACCGTTCCTAACCACAGGACAATGTGAAGTCACCGGGTTAGAATTTTAAAAAGTCGGTAATGAAACCACTTTCTGGCGTACCAGCCTTTTGTACAGGGAGGTATTTTTGCCTTCGGGGCTATGAGATTAAGGCTGTGGAGGTCAGCACTGATGTACCGCTCCCAGTCATGTACAATTTTGCCTTCGGGGCTATGAGATTAAGGCTGTGGAGGTCAGCACTAATGTACCGCTCCCAGTCATGCGCACTTAAATGGTACTGCCAACCTGAGCTCAAAACCAGAACATAAGCAAAGATAATTACCTGAAACTGAAACTATGCCATAATTGAGCATAAGACAGTTTAGTGAGAGTACTAACATCGTGGGAGATGTACTGTTGTGACACTGTATTGTGGTCAACCTTACTATTCACGTATGAATAGTGGTCAAAGTTACTATTTATGTATGAATAGTGATCAAAGTTACTATTTACGTATGAATAGTAGTCAAAGGTACTATTCACGATGAATAGTCTATTCATAGAAATTTTATTTCTTGCATGTTTGAACTTACTGAGCCTGTAGCTCACCATTTTTGCTAATGTTGCAGGTAAGCGACCAGCTCAGTAGCTTGTTTGACTGGATGCGGACGGGATGGCGCGTGTCAAATCGGATAACTGGGCGAGGGATATGGTCCTGCCAGAGTCTTTCCGCTGAGCGATAAAAAGGGAAGGAAAAAAAAATGAAACAGTCTTTTGTAATATTATATATTTTACGAAAGTACTGTAATATGTAAATTACTTTGTACTTGCAACAAAGTAAATAGTTGGAAATGTTTTACATGATGTTTAAAGAAAAAAAAAATTCCCAAAAACGTCATGATTTACTGAGAGAGAGAGATTAGCCGGCGACCCATGAGAGTACAATCTACCACAGTTAGCGATAAAGCTCAACTGTAATAGTATTGTATGATCTCTACGAGGGGCGGGCCGCCACATTGAAACTCCATAAACTTGATAGAGCAAGGAGAAGGTTCTGCGTACGTCCTTTGTTCTGATGAAGGATGCTAAGTTCTGATAGAACATTGTCAGAATGAGAAGAGATGAGACTATTGTGGACTAGAATGAATTTTTGGTTGAATTTCATTAGATATATTATGATCCTACTTTATGAAAACCATAGCAAAAATGGGTTACCGCATTAAAGCAAGGAAATGTATTAGTGCGTGAAGAGCATCGGAAATTGATCAATTGTCCAAATGATGCCCTTACGTGGTAATTATTTAGAGGGAAAAGATACAGAGAATGATTGAAATGTTCCTACCAGAGATCTTTATTTTGGTGGATAGTGGTCTAATACCACTACCTTCAGTGACGGAATGTGTCAGTCGCGTTCTGCGGGTTGAATACCAGTGGGCTAAATAGAAAGAAGAAAGAGAAAAGTCTAAGAAACCTGGAAGAGGGAAAGGACTTTGACTAAATTTTTCTAAGTTGGAACCTAAATTGGCCAAAGCAGTAAACCTAATCAAAATGTTAGGCCAGGACAGTTTAATGCTCTAGGCCTATAGTCGTAGAATAAAGGAATAGGCAAATTTTCCAAGAAAATGAAAACCTAACTTGGGATAATAGAAGGCAGTAAAGGAAGCTGACCAATAATATAGGATTAGATATATCCAATTGTGCTACAAGTGAGAAGGGGCACTGGCCACAGTGCTGATTTGGCCCCAATACATGTTAGCAATGTGGGAAAAGAAGGCCATTATGCCAGAAATTGTCCCACAAACCGGTGGAATGCACAAGAAACATTTTAACCACAGCAACAACGTCCTCAACCCATGTGTTATAGGCTAGATTTGAAAGATCATTGATAGTACCGGAAAGACAAGAACACATAACACGTGCCAATGCTCGTGTCTTGGCGTACACTAAAGAGGATGCGAAAGTAGGAACATCAAACATAGTGACAGAATCGATTGTTATAAGGTTAGTTGATTGTGACGTAATCCTAGGAATGGATTTCTTAGGGAAATGTCAAATCACGACCGATTACTAGAATCAGAAGATAGTGTTTCGACTGTAAGGACCACCCCGTCCCTGTAACTTAACAAATTATTCAGTGAGAAGTTAAGGAATAATTTGATGCATTTTTAGTGCAAAATACATCGAACACGGTCATGTAAGAAACCGTGTACTGATCGGATTGCTTTATGAGAGAGGCCGTATAAGTTAACATGGCCGTGTAGTTTTACATGGTCAGGTACACGGCTGTGTAAGTGGCTGTGTACCACTCGGGTAAAGTGAGCATGGTCCAAGACACAACCGTGTTAAGAAAGCTCGGCTAATGCACGCCCGTGCTCGAGCCATACACACCCGTGTTAGAACCCATGTAGAAGGCCGTGTATTGAACAGAGAGCCAATTTGAAGACTTTTGTAATGCGTGAAACCTAATTACTATGAAATGAGTAATTAAATTGATAAATATAGCATAAATTCCGGTTGAATAGACTAAATAAGTGCATTACCGTTTATTACTATTCATACAGTGAAAAGGGGTAATCGATAGAGAACCCGATCCACCCTGTTATGTGTATAAGTGCATGAGATACGCAGTGTCATGAAATTAGTCCGGATGACCATTTCCTGACACAAGCCTAGTGAGCAGATCATTAGAACACTTAGACTGAACATCTGAGCACAATAGCAAGAAATCACCCTAGCAGGGGTACAGTATCGAGAAAATGATCCGGATGACCTCTTATCACTTAAAGACTAACAAGATCGGAGTCAGAACACTCGGACTAGTCAGTTAGAACAGAGAACAGTGAACATAAATAGTGAATAATGAATAGTGCAAGATACAGTGTCAAGTTACTGGTCAAGACGGCCTTAGTTTGACTTAAAACTGATATATCTAGACTCAGGACGCCCAAATTAGTCAAACGGGCACCTGATACGTTTTTTGAGGTAGGACCACACAGATCTCGAAAACTGGTCCAGACAACCCCAGACGGACGTAAGACTGATAAAATTGAAATTAGAACGCCTGAATTAGTCAAGAGAGACTGTGTCTAAAATTTCACCTAGGAACATCCCGGTTTGCGTGTAAAAGGACAACACAGTGTAGACATAATCACAGTATAAGAAATGAATATTGATTTGACATAGAATGAGCTCTTAGATAGTATAAAACAATTAGAAATCATTAGTTCAAAAATCGGATTCAGAAAATCCAATTTTTGGACGAAAATTAGAACACTGCCGAGAAAGGGCCGAAAAACGCAATAGAAAACTAGATTGCATAGAACCGATTCGGTTGGACCTTTACCCCAACCAAACCATGCCTCCTTTGGTTAGAAAAACAGCTGCAAAACCAGCTGAAAATGATCCCTTAAATCAATGGATGTGTTGGAGTTTTTAGATTAAAAAAATGGGGTTTTAAGGACAAGAGGACCATGACCATTTAATGCAAACTTGCTCCCTTTCACCCTCCATCATGGCCTCTGAAAATTTAAGGGCTACAGCAAAGATTTTTGTCCCCCAATTGAGCTAAATTGTGGCTTAATTAAGAGGGCTTAAAGTTAAGCAAAGTTGCTTAGAGTTGCCTATAAAAAGGTGCAACCACTCTTAGGTCTCACTTTTCCCATTTGCTCACAAAAACTCTCAAGAAAAATACAGCTTTCTCTCCCCTTTTTCTTCAGAAAATCCGACCCCTCTTCAGCCCCTAAACCACCCATATTTTCATATAACTTTCACACAAAAGCTTGGCCATACAAGTTGCTAGAGGTGCATTCTTCCAAGGTAGTTTTGGTAAGACCCTAGAACTGAAATTTTTCTATGGTTTAGTTTTTCATCTTGGCTTGATATTAAGAGAAACGTTTTGTTTTCCTTGTGTTCTCATTCTAGCACAAGTGACCCCTCAACCCCCTTTGTTTTCCATGGAGCCTTGATAGCCACCCTCGGCTCGGTTGTGCTTGGATCAAAGCACTCTAAGGTATAAACCAAAAAAACCCCATCTTTTGTGGTTAGTTGTTTTAAGTTTTTGATCAAAGGAGATTTATGTGTATTTGTTTATGCACATGGGTTGTAACAAGTTATTTGAGCCCTTAGCTTTTAGTTTTTAAAGTTTTTGTGGTTATGGTTTGTGTTTACTTTAGTTTACAAGTGGTTTGAGATATGTGTGTGCACGAGTGTGTAGAGGGTGGTTGGACACAAAATCTATCCCCAGGATAAGCCACGAATTTTGGCCATTTTGTGCCACTTAGGGTCTGAATCAGGGATTTGGTAAAACATAAAGTTTTGAGAAAATTTTGATACGGTCATTTTTGCATCAAATAGCCATTGGCTAAAAATGAACCTGCAATAGACTTTTCGTCTGGATTTGGTTCGGTGTCCAAAACTGGGAGTAACAAATCCTGACCAAATGAACAGTCTCAGATTTTTATTAAAATGACCCTTTTAGAGGCTGAACCAGACTTTGGTCAAAACATGAAAGTTTTAGATCTCGATGAAACCTTGAAACTGACTTGTGTGAGTTTCAAAAATTCGGCCGTTTCGGGCCCCAAACAGACCTGTTTTTAAAAGTGTGTAAAACTGGAACTTTTATAAAAACTGGGCACAAAGGCCATGAGTTTAATGAATTTAGGAGCCGTTAGAGTTAGAGTTAGGCTCCGAAATGAACACGAGAATTGTTCATTTCATCAAGGATGAAAATTTTCATGAATGCCAAATTCTTAAACAAAGCCTTTTCGAACAAGTTTCAAATTATTTTCAAAAAGTGGTCCAACACCATGCTTTTGAGCACATTCACCATGTGTTCCCTTTAAATGACTTAGAAAGGATTTCAACAAAAACACCCTCATCCTCCAACGGGGTGAAGTTGAACTTGTTTTCAAAAATGTGGGGACACCATACCCCTTTCAAACCATTTCAAACTCTTTGCTTTTAAAAAATGTGGGGACGCCATACCCCTTTCAAAAATGAAAAAAAAAATCCTTGTTGTAAGAATTCCTAGATTTAAACAAGTTTTTTAAAAAGGGTTCTTGCATAACCCTAAGAGAGGTTTCACACAGAACAAAGGACGTTTTTAGTGCAATATGGTAGAGGTAGCCTGGGTGGCTACTATACCAAAAACGTAAGGTAACCCGGTAGACTACCACACCTAAACAAGCAAAGTAACCCAGACGATTACTATACCAAGCCTATGCATAGTAGCCCGATAGGCTACCTAGTTGCCAAAACGCGAGGTAATCGGTTGGTTGACTGATTGGTAAATCAGTCAAGGACCGTGTTCAGTGCAATATTGTGAGGAACGTTGATTTAACTGTCAAGAAGACAGTTAATCAAACGCGATGGAAACTAGACACCAAATTCCCAGATAGGCCAATAGGGTACTGAGGGGCCTCGGTACCACATGAAAACACGAGTATAGGCAAAAGAAGCCTAAGGACGTGGTAGTTAATTTATGGGGCCATAAATTAATTAACCACATACGAATAAGTTAACTCTTGAGATAGAGAGCAAGTAGTGCCGACGGCCATCGGTACCAAGTGATAATCTACTTTAGTCACTAACAAGATTGGTGACTTAGAGAAGATATTAACGAGAGACGTTATTGGTGATAGGTAGTAACCTGTAAATTTCTAAAGGCGTGAATACAAGTGCTTGCAATTAGGTAAGTACAACTCCGCCTGCAGCATGAATAAAATGATGTTAAAATGATGGTTTTACAGTATGTTAAGTATGCCTTACATGCACACGATGTTGCACAGCATACATAAGAGCATATAGTTTCATAATCGCGTAGATTGATGAAAGAACAAGTTAGAAGCCATAGATCCCTATCGCATAGGATTGGGGACAGCTTAGAGAAGCATATGGCTAGAACAGTTAAACAAGATGGAAATAAATAGGTGTGTCGTACCGGCTCCTATAGTCGAAGGGGTTTTCAGTTAAAGAAAGTTAAGGCCAAAAGTTGAGCATCAGTTGATGGCTCTTTAGCATTAGTTGACCTCGGGAGTTACCGTTGGTCTGCGCGCACACGGTACTGACACATGGGCCCTAAGTAGACAAGAGAAAGAAAGGAGTACTAAAGCATAAATGAACATAACCAGATCATGCATAGTACACTGTCCGCATTAGTTCACTATGCTTTCAGCTATAGTAAGATACATGCATCTACATGAAGTAATCTGTATGCATATGGTATGTAAAGTTTGTATGCTATGACATAATATGTGATGATATGGTATATGTTAAGTGGTATACGTGACTATCTTGCATGCTTATGCGTTTTTAAGTATGTATTATGTTTAAACATGTTTTGCGGTTAATATGTTGTACTTACTGGACGTAAAGCTCACGGAGTGTATTCATGCTGTAGGTAAGCGTCCTATGGCATAAGCCACGATGGGCAATGACGGTGGCGGAGGCGGATGTGAGGCGAGGTTATGGACACTATACGAGTTTAACTTCCGCACAGTTTAAGTAAACAGTATTTTAAATAGTAATAGTACAGTACTAGTAAATGGTACTTTTAAATAGTAACCGTTAAATAGTATTTTTGAATAGTAATGGTTACACAATATTTTTGAATAGTAATAGTTGAATAATATTTTTGAATAGTAGCTTATCGATACTATTCGAAAATTCTATTCCACAAAATCAATAGCATAAGTATGTTTGCAAGATTAAATTTATTATGTTTCAAATTCCGCTTTTAATAGTACATGTACATGAATAGTAAATGCATACGCATTTAAAAAAAAATTTCTTCTAAAATTAGGGTAACCTATTAAAGATATTTTAAGTAAGCAATATTCAATTGCAAGAAAGTATAAGTAAAAGTAAAGAAACAGTACTTTTACAGTGATGGTCCGGGCTGCCTAGGGCACGGGGCGTCACATGGACTAGATGACGAAGAAAGCTTTGAACATGTGATTCGTCACGTAAATCGAGAAAGATGATAATTAGCTCGTGAAGTGGGAGTAAGCTAATGTCCAATGATTGAATTGGATATTTGGCCTATGTGGCATAGGTAATAGAGGAATAGAAGCTTCACTCAGAAAATGTTCTTATGGTCCAAGAATTTCTCGACATTTTTCTTTGAGGAATTACTTGAATTATAGCCTGAACAAGAAATTTCCTTTGAAATCGAGCTCATGCAAAGAACTGCACCCATATTCAAAGGTGTGGCAGTATTCACTAAGACTGATTTACGATTAAGATACCATCAACTGAGTATTCAAGGAATTCCTAGATAAGCTATCATTGTGTTTATTGATGACATACTTATATATTCATAGACTCATAAGGAGTATGAAGAGCATTTGAGAATTGCTCTGCACATTATGAGATAGCACCGACCCTATGCAAAATTCTCCAAGTGCGAATTTTGACTAGATAAAGTGCATCATCTGGGACACGTAGTACCTAAACAAGGAATCGTTGTAGATCCTGTCAAGGGGAGATGATTAACGAATTTCCTGCACCTAAGACTATAATGGGAATATGGAATTTCTTAAGTTTGACTGGCAACTATAGAAGACTTGTAGAAATGTTCGCACGACTAGTGGCACTTCTCATGACAATTATGCGCAAGGAGAGGTAATATGAGTAGACTGAAAAATGCGAAAAGAGTTTTCGAGAATTGAAAAATTGACTAACAAGCGTGCCAATTCATACGCTTCTCACTAAAAGGGAGAAATTCGTGATATATTGCGATGTATCGAAAGAGAATCTGAGTATGGGGCAAAGAAGATGTTTGGAGTTGGTGAAGGATTACAACTATGAGATCCTGTACCACCCAGAAAAAAATCAATCAACCGTGTGATGGATGCCTTAAGCAGAAAGTCTACTGTTCTGTACCAGTAGCCAAAAAAAAAAAAAAACTAGCAGAATAATTACTACAAGAGATACACACATTGGAGTTGGAGCTGATATCCGAAAGGTTAGCTGTTTCCCAATCAGAGTCATCGCTATTCGAAGACACTAAAAGGGCTCTGAAGCAAGATCAAATCTAATAAGTTATCAAGAAGGGATTTCCAAGAGTGGAATGATCCTACATTAAGGAGGAATTCATATTCCAACTAATGAAGGATTAATGAGGTGAAGTATGGCAAAAGCCCATAAAATGCCATATTCAGTGCATTTCGGAATGAGTAAAGTATACCAGAAATTAAAATTGCAATTCTGGTGGAAAGGGACGGCGAATGAAAGCGCAAAATTTGTGAACCAATGCATAACCGTCAGAAAGTCAAGACTGAACATAAACATCCAGGTGGACAACTAGAATCATTGGAAGTTCCTGAACGTAAGTGGGAACATATTATGATGGATTTTGTAGTGGAATTATCAAGGACCCAAGAGGGGTATAACGCCATCTGAATTATGGTGGATAGATTGATGAAAACCACAAGAGTTATAGTAGTAAAAATGACTTTTCACTGGAAAAGTTAGCGAATTTCTATGTAAACCATGTTGTCAGATAACATGGTGTTTCAAGTTTGTCATATTCGATTTAGATGCGCAATTCACTTCGAATTTTTGGAAGTGTGTACAAGGAGTCATGGGAACGAAGTTGCGTCATAGTACGACTTTTCATCCCTAGACGAAGATCAATCTGAGCGAATTACTCGGACACTAGAAGACATGTTTCGTGTCTAAGTCATGGATTTCCTAAGAATTAGAACGAGAAGTTACTGTTAGAGGAAATTTTCGTACAACAATAGCTACCAAGCTTCTATAGAAATGGTACCCTATGAAGCTTCAGATGGACGAAAGTGCAGATCGCTTACCTATTGGTATGACCTGCGAGAGAAACAGTGGCACAAGACCGATTTCGTATAAGAAACATCGGATGTAATTATGAAAATGCAGCGATGAATAAAGATAGCACAGAGTCGGCAGAAGAATTACGCAGATAAACGCTGAAGATCCCTAGAGTTTAATGAAAGTGATTTCATATTCTTTAAAAGTATTCCCATTGAAGGGAATAATATGTTCGGTAAGAAAAGAAAATTTAGTCCAAGATGTATTGGACCCTATGAAATTTTTGAACGTGTTGAAAATATTACCTATAAATTGGTACTACCTTCAGAACAGTCAACAATACATAGTGTTTTTCACGAATATATGCTAAGGAAATAGGTATCGAATTCATCTCGTGTATAGAGCCACTAATCGATTCAGATTCAGGAGGATCTGACATATGAAGAGCAACTTGTTCAGATTTTGCTCGGAAAGATGAAACGAGAATGTTGTACCCTCACTGGTGCTAAATTTTTGAGGACGAAAATTTTATAAGAAAGGGTGAATGTAATAACCGGGAAATTTTACTGTTCTCGGAACATGGTAAATTGCATGTACATGATGAATTTCATGTTTAAAATGTGAAATGTATGATTAATAATGTGTAGAATGAGATAAAATGTTCTAACGATATTACAAATTAAGAATTCGGTGATGTAAAAGCATGCCGAATTGAGCTGGGGAAAAACAGTGAACTGTAAACCCTAGTAGGTGACTCAGGGTAAGCTGAGTGCACAAAAAGATAAAATACTGATAGTAGTGATTTTAGACATGAGTGCGTGCGTGTGTTTCACACAGTATTGAGAAGTTGGTCTAGATGACCTCTTCTTGACCAAAAATTAATATATTTAGATTTAGCATGCTTAAATTAGTCAATTGATCATGAGAAGTAAATTTTAACTAGGAAATATGCAGTATCGGAAAACTGGTCAAGATGACCTCGGATGAAGATAAAACTGATAAATTTGGTTCAACACGCCCAAATTAGTCAGTATAGCCTATCAGAATGCTCAAATTAGTTAATTGAGCGCAAAGGTAATTTTTGACCGGGAATTCGCAGTACCGGAAACTAGTCGAAATGATCTCGGATGAAAACGAAACTGATAAATTTGGGTTCAGCATGCCCAAATTAGTTAGGATAGCTCATGTTGAAATTTTGAACAAAAGTGTATAAAAGGTCGAAATTATAGAAAAGGCCTCATAATTTCCCTTTTCTATATTTTTCCACACACACACAATCCCAAAAGTGAACAGTGATCGACTATCAGAAATGGTGTCCGTTTTCGACACTATCAGTGTCATTGGAAAGCTCTCAACGAGCTGAGTCCGATGGTGGGTTGACGCGACGGAACTGATGCCAGGGCAGCCCGTACGCACTGCCCGAAGCTGCCGGTGGTCGGAAATTTCAAACGGCCGTATCTCCACCGTCCGACCACCGATCGGCACGATTCCAGTCCTAAAAGTTTCGTGGTGAAGAGGAGAACAAAACCCATAGCTCATTTCACCTCAATAGCCGACGGATCATGCCACTCGAGCCGCAACGTCGTCGCTGTTAAGCCACCGTGAAACTCACCATTCCTGGCCGGGTCGAGGGACACTGTGAGTGTCAAAATACTCAGAAGATGATGGGGAACAAAAGCCCCAAGGTAATTTGGGAAAACAACCCCGGCACGGTGGAGATTCAATACTGCCACCGCAGGTCGAGTTTTCGAGGCCGATTCTCGACGATCGGAGCCTCCAATGGAGAAATTGACACCACCAATGAACTCTCCTCATCGAGATCTTCAAGGTTGGCACCTCTGTTGTTCGCGCCGTGGCCGTTCGCCGCCAGTCAGTGTCGGAGTCAACACCGGTCAACATCGGTCAATGGCGACCCAAGGGCAGAAAAATGAAGAATGGCCCGTTGGCCTATTTTCGATGTTCTGGACACATCCGCAGCATCAGAATTGCCAACCAAGATTTCAAACGTGAAGAACAGAGGCATAAAGTTTGCGCTGTCGAGATTGAACGATTCGTCCAATCGCCAACGGGACGATTTTGGTAGCGATTTCGTTTCCTTTCATTCCTTATTTATGTATTGGAATGATTTATATGTAATTTGTATTCAAATTGCAAAAGAAAAGAAAAAAAAAGAGTAAAATGAATGAAATGTCAGAAAAAGAAAACTTATGGGAAATGTGAATATTTTTACGTAAAAAGTTGAGTTTTACGTAAAAATTAGGCCTCTGGTCTAGTACGTGGTAGAATAAAATAAGTTAGATGGTTTTAAGGCGTTTCCTAAATGCCAGAGACCTAGAAATTTAGCGAAAATGCTGCCGAAATTTTAAAAATGGCACTAAGGGCATTTCGGTGAAAAAACGAGAGGCAAATTATGTTCGGTAATGGAAACCGAGACCCCTCGATGAGTTAAGCTCAGAAAATGGGAAAATGAACCTTTGAGGAATAGTAAATCGTCCCTCCGAGGTTGTGAAAATGTAAGAGAACGGGAAAACCAATGTCAAGGGTATTTTAGGAAACAAAAGGTAAATTTGAGGTCGGGATGAAAACCCGAGCCCACTCGATGTCTAAGACTCGGGATTAGCATAACAAACGTTTCAGGAGTAGTGAAATACCCATTTAAGGCTCCGAAGCGTGAGAAAAATGAGAACGACCCTAGGTGTCGGAATAGTACCACCCGAGGGTTGGATGACCAATAGTCATCTATCAAACAGCAATGGATGCTGTAAAAGTGTGTAAAAGCTCAAGAAATATTATTTCATGATATTTGGGCTTAGAAAATCCTGTTAAAAGTCACAGTGAGCATATGACGGTCCCGAGACCCGTCAGGAGTAAAATGGTCATTTTGACCAAAAATTTCTGAAAGGCTCGGAAAGGATCGTGAATGCCTAAGGATGGTTAAAATGAAATTATAAAAGTTAAATTTAGGTCTTAAACCAACAAAAAGTAGGTTTACGATGAAAAATCAAATCAAAGGCAAAATGGTAATTTTGCCAAGAGTTAGTGTAAAAATGGAAAATAGGATTTTAGGTTCCTAAGACTATTTACGAGAAATAAAACATAGAATTTTTATGTTTTACTAAGTTTTGAATATGAAATGAAGATTTAAAATAACTGTGGTTATTCCGGTTATAGGAACCCGATCCAGACGCGGCAAAGGAACGTCTGCGGAGTCGGGGAAGGAAATGCTAGCGAAAGTATCTGTAAGTTCAAGCATTTAATTGGCTGTAACATGAACTGACTATTGTATGTCTGTTTTCATGTCAAGATGCGATAACGTAGATGTTATGAAAGTCATGTTATGAACTATGTGTTATGTCTAAGTCATATATAAATTGACTTGACATATTTATGTTGATGCATTATATGTAGTAAGTTCAGACATTTAAATTTGTCTGTAACATGAAATATAGTGATACTGATTATGTACTAAGTGTACATTAGGTATTATGTCCTATGAACACTTGGGGATTAGTTAGTATAATATATCCCATATAAAGAGAAAAGAGAGTATTAAGTCCTATGGACGCTTCGGGATTAGTTGGTATAACATATCCCATATAAAGAGAAAAGAGAACATGTAAGGCCTATGGGCGATGGAGGATAGTGACCTTGAGGTGATGATTGATATCACTTGGTCAAGACTATAAATTGAAAGATGGTAATGAAACCATTAAGGCATACCACCCCTCCAACATAGTGGTAGAGGTTTTTCTCAGATCCTACGAGGATATCAGGGCTATGGAGGCCGATGTTCTAAGGTCGCTACTTAGACCCTCCTAGTAAGCGCGCTAATAATCATCGGTATTGCCATAAATAGAGCTCTAAACTAAAAATCAAATAGAGAATAAACAATCAATAAAATAATAAAAATCATAATTGAGCATAACCGAAGTTTACACTAAAGTGTAGTAATTTCGGTTAGGATATGTGAATACTATCCCGTTAGGGTAAAGTGAATAGTAATCAGTTAAGGTAACTGTTACTATTCATCAATCAAAGGTCAAAGTCACTATTCATGATGAATAGTACCATTCATGACTATTCATAGGAAATTGAGTTTTAGTGTTTTTGAATCTGTATGATTCTTACTAAGTATGTTTGAACTTACTGAGCCTGTTAGCTCACCAGTTTGTTCATGTTGCAGGTAAGAAACCTGTCCAGTAGATTTCTGGATGGCGATAGGATGCGAGCGTGTCAAAGGGATAGGGAATCCACTGTGGATTTGGTTCTGCTACAAGTTTTCCGCTGAGCGTTGAAAAAAGAGACATATATTGTAAAAAGATTTGAATTATGTATTGTGTATAAAGTATGTTTGTACTTTTAAAAGCGACAAATATAGTTCAGTTTAATTACGTTATGTTTACAAATAAGAAAAAGTATTTAAAAAAATGATTCCAAATTTCACAAAGGGTTTAAAGGAAAGAAAAGAATTTAGGCGACTCGACGAAGTTCACGAGCTATTTCAGTCGGCTAAGGAGCTTGATTGTAATAGTTTCAGTGGACCGAGGTCGGGGGTGCCATAAGTGGTATCAGAGTGAGCTCGACCATATCCCTCCTGGCACGAGACACAACCTGCTCGTCTATCTAGGTAAGTTAGACTTGTTTTGAATTAGTAGTTGTTTATTTTTAGGAAAATAAACGACTTAGATGAAATGAGATGACGAGATTAATGAATGTGGTCTCGCAATTGTATAATGATAGTGGACTACCACAATACGACTATTCAGAGTTCGAGATAGAGAATTATCATGATTATGATCGTACAATGCGAGAGAATGAACAAGGAAGGTTGCTCAGAGAAGAAATGAAGATTGCCATCAAGTTATATAGAACTCTAATGTCAGCTGCCCACAAAGTTTTGAGTGGCGAACAGTCCTTAAAAATTTCATAGGAAGGCAAGATTGGTGTCACGTTATTGAAATGATTTTTCGACTGTGCACCATTAATCGGGATGATAGGTCTTATTGGTTGTTGACCATGCTTTTCAGGGAGAGACTCTCATGTGTATTGGGATTCTTGTGACCAAGAGTAGCGCTTGACTGGACCAAGTTTCACAATGCCACGACTTCTCTCAGAAAGAGTCTAACATCAGTCCCAATTCCTCAAGGGCAAACAATGTGTCACTTTTAACGTCACCTAATTTCCTTAGAGTTGCGAATATACGGGAATTAGTTCATCGGACTGAGAAACTACAGTCGATGTCCGGTGATATAGTTCTAATGTATGCTCTGCGCTTCGAGGAACTGATGAATCCCCTCTAATTTGTGTGGAATTCACGACGGAACGAAAGCCGAGACGAGCATAGATCAAGAAATGTCTATAGGTGAACGATCTAGCTAAAGAAGAAGATCTGTAAAAGTTTCCTGTAGACCAGGAAAATTAGATGTATTAGGCTATATATATATATCCTTTATGTTATATTGAAATGTTATGTAATGACATGTGTATGTAGTGACATGTGTGTGATGAATTGTTATGAACTGTCAAAATGTGTTGATATAATATAATGAGTTTTGTTATTTTATCCTATATGAAAAGGCATAATATACGATAAATGGGCCATGTGCATTTATTGCGTTAGAAATGGTCTGAATGAAGAGAAAGAAGATCCGAAGGAATTTTCCTTTGAAACCGGATCGATAGAATGACTAAAATGTAGAGTGGTACATATATGTATATATGTATACTCGATGTAAAAGAGACTGTTGTATATACAAGGCTAATATTGATATGTATGTGAATGTCATGAAACGAGTTATAATAATGCCTTACGATGATATGGCATTAGGATTTCTTTGAATTTTGGGAAATCTTAAAAATTTTGTGAAATATATATATATATCTATTGAAAATCTAACGATTGATTTTCAAATGATTATAAGGAAATAGAAAATATAGTGAATACATGTGGTCAAGAAAGTATGAGTGAATGTCTCACCCTATCAAAAAGGGTGGAGAAATTATAAGGCCTTTTAGAGGTATAGATGTAAGAAAACGCTGAATTAAGATGGCGTTTAGATGAGATAGAACCTGGGCAGGGTGCTGAGGAGGTTCAGCCACCACTGGCCCTTACAGTTGAATAGGTAGTACATTACTACAGTTCCTGAAAGGATATAGGAACTACGGTCAATAGTAAATTAAGAGCTATTATATAAGCGATTCCATAGAATAAAGCCTCAAGAATTTGAGGGCTCTATAGATCTTTTGAAAGCAGAAGAATGATTTTCCTTTATATAGATGATTTGAAACTCCATAAACTTGATAGAGCAAGGAGAAGGTTCTGCGTACGTCCTTTGTTCTGATGAAGGATGCTAAGTTCTGATAGAACATTGTTAGAATGAGAAGAGATGAGACTACTGTGAACTAGAATGAATTTCTGGTTGAATTTCATTAGATATATTATGATCCTGCATTATAGAAACCGTAGCAAAAATGGGTTTACCGTATTAAAGCAAGGAAATGTATCAGTGAGTGAAGAGCATCAGAAATTGATCAATTGTCCAAATGATGCCCTTACGTGGTAATTATTTAAAGGGAAAAGATGCAGAGAATGATTGGAATGTTCCGACCAGAGATCTTTGTTTTGGTGGATAGTGGTCTAATACCACCACTTTCAGTGATAGACTGCGTCAGTCGCATTCTGCGGGTTGAATACTAGCAGGCTAGACAGAAAGAAGAAAGAGAAAAGTTTGAGAAACCTAGAAGAGGGAAAGGACTTTGACTAAATTTTTTTTAAGATAGAACCTAAATTGGCCAAAGCAGTAAACCTAATCAGAATGTTAGGCCAGGACAGTTTAATGCTCCAGGCCTATAGTCATAGAATAAAGGAAAATGCAAATTTTCCAAGAAAATGAAAACCTAACCTGGGATAATAGAAGGCAACAAAGGAAGCTGACCAATAATATAGGATCAGATGTATCCAGTTGCGCTATAAGTGAGAAGAGGCACTGGCCACAGTGCTGATTTGGCCCCAGCGCATGTTAGCAATGTGGGAAAAGAAGGCCATTATGCCAGAAACTGTCCCACAAATCGGTAGAATGCACAGGAAACCTTTTAATCACAGCAACAACGTCCCAAGCCCATGTGTTATAGGCTAGATTTTAAAGATCATTGATAGTATCTGAAAGACAAGAACACATAACACGTGCCAATGCTCGTGTCTTGGCGTACACTAAGCAGGATGTGAAAGTAGGAACGTCAAACATAGTGACAGAATCGATTGTTATAAGGTTAGTTGATTGTGATGTAATCCTAGGAATGGATTTCTTATGGAAATGTCAAATCACGACCGATTACTAGAATCGGAAGATAGTGTTTTGACTAGATGACGAAGAAAGCTTTGAACATGTGGATTCGTCACGTAAATCTAGGAAGATGATAATTAGCTTGTGAAGTGGGAGTAAGCTAATGTCCAATGATTGAATTGGATATTTGGCCTATGTGGCATAGGTAATAGCGAAACAGAAGCTTCACCCAGAAAATGTTCTCCAATAATTTCTCGACATTTTTCTTCGAGGAATTACTTGAATTGTCTCCTGAACAAGAAATTTCCTTTGAAATCGAGCTCATGCAAAGAACCGCACCCATTTTCAAAGGTATGGCAGTATTCTCTAAGACTGATTTACGATTAAGATACCATCAACTGAGTATTCAAGGAATTCCTAGATAAGCTGTCATTGTGTTTCTCGATGACATACTTATATATTCATAGACTCATAAGGAGTATGAAGAGCATTTTAGAATTGCTCTGCACATTATGAGACAGCACTGACCCTATGTAAAATTCTCAAAGTGCGAATTTTGACTAGATAAAGTGCATTTTCTGGGACACGTAGTCCCTAAACAAGGAATCGTTGTAGATCCTGTCAAGGGGAGATGATTAATGAATTTCCTGCACCTAAGACTGTAATGGAAATACGGAATTTCTTAGGTTTGGCTGGCAACTATAGAAGACTTGTAGAAATGTTAGCATGACTAGCGACACTTCTCACGATAATTATGCGCAAGGAGAGGTTACATGAATAGACTGAAAAATGCGAAAAGAATTTTCGAGAATTGAAAAATTGACTAACAAGCGTGCCAATTCACACGCTTCTCACTAAAAGGGAGAAATTCGTGATATATTGCGATGTATCGAAAGGGAATCTGAATATGTGGCAAAGAAGATGTTTGGAGTTGGTGAAGGATTACAACTGTGAGATCTTCTACCACCCAGAAAAAAATCAATCAACCGTGTGATGGATGCCTTAAGCAGAAAGTCTACTGTTCTATACTAGTAGCCAAAAGAAAAACTAGCAGAACAATTACGACGAGAGATACACTCATTGGAGTTGGAGCTGATATCTGAAAGGTTAGCTGTACTCCAATCAGAGTCATCACTATTCGAAGACACTAAAAGGGCTCTGAAGCAAGATCAAATCTAATAAGTTATCAAGAAGGGATTTCCAAGGGTGGAATGATCCTACATTAAGGAGGAATTCATATTTCAACTAATGAAGGATTAATGAGGTGAAGTATGGCAAAAGCCCATAAAATGCCATATTCAATGCATTTCAGAATGAGTAAAGTATACCAGAAATTAAAATTGTAATTCTAGTGGAAAGGAACGACGAATGAAAGCGTAAAATTTGTGAACCGATGGATGACCGTTAGAAAGTCAAGACTGAACATAAACATCCAGGTGGAAAACTAGAATCATTGGAAGTTCCCGAACGTAAGTGGGAACATATTACGATGGATTTTGTAGTGGAATTATCAAGGACCTAAGAGGGGTATAACGCCATCTGAATTATGGTGGATAGATTGATGAAAACCACAAGAGTCATGGTAGTGAAAATGACTTTTTACTGGAAAAGTTAGCGAATTTCTATGTAAACCATGTTGTCAGATAACATGGTGTTTCAAGTTTGTCATATTCGATTTGGATGCGCAATTCACTACGAACTTTTGGAAGTGTGTACAAGGAGTCATGGGAACGAAATTACGTCTTAGTACGACTTTTCATCCCTAGACGAAGATCAATCTGAGCGAATTACTCAGGCACTAGAAGACATGTTTTGTGTCTAAGTCATGGATTTCCTAAGAATTGGAACGAGAAGTTATTGTTAGAGGAAATTCTCATACAATAATAGCTACCAAGCTTCTATAGAAATGGTACCCTATGAAGCTTTAGATCAATGAAAGTGCAGATCGCTTACCTATTGGTATGACCTGCGAGAGAAACAGTGGCACAAGACCGATTTCATATAAGAAACATCGGATGTAATTGTGAAAATACAGCTATGAATAACGATCGCACAGAGTCGGCAGAAGAATTATGCAAATAAACGCCAAAGATCCCTACCGTTTAATGAAAGCGATTTCATATTCTTTAAAAGTATTCCCGTTGAAGGGAATAATATGTTCAGTAAGAAAAGAAAATTTAGTCCAAGATGTATTGGACCCTATGAAATTTTTGAACGTGTTGAAAATGTTACCTATAAATTGGTACTACCTTCAGAACAGTTAGCAATACATAGTATTTTTCACGAATGTATGCTAAGGAAATAGGTATCGAATTCATCTCGTGTATTGAGCCATGAATCGATTCAGATTCAGGAGGATTTGACATATGAAGAGCAACTTGTTCAAATTTTGCTCGGAAAGATGAAACGAGAATGTTGTACCCTCACTGGTGCTAAATTTTCGTGGACGAAAATTTTATAAGGAGGGGTGAATGTAATAACCGGGAAATTTTACTATTCTCAAAATATGGTAAATTGCATGTACATGATAAATTTCATGCTTAAAATGTGAAATGTATGATTAATAATGTGTAGAACGAGATAAAATGTTCTTAGCTGGGGAAAAACAGTGAACTGTAAACCTTAGTAGGTGACTCAGGGTAAGCTGAGTGCACAAAAAGATAAAATGCTGATAGTAGTGATTTTAGACGTGAGTGCATGTGTGTGTTACACACAGTATTGAGAAGTTAATCTAGATGACCTCTTCTTGACCAAAAATTAATATATTTAGATTCAGCATGCTCAAATTACTCAATTGAGCATAAAAGTAAAATTTGACTGGGAAATATGCAGTATCAGAAAACTGGTCAAGATGACCTCGGATGAAGATAAAACTAATAAATTTGGGTTCAACACAACCAAATTAGTCAGTATAGCCTATCAGAATGCTCAAATTAGTTAATTGAGCATAAAGGTAATTTTTAACCGGGAATTCACAGTACCGGAAACTGGTCGAAATAATCTCGGATGAAAACGAAACTGATAAATTTGGGTTCAGCACGCCCAAATTAGTTAGGGTAGCTCATGTTGAAATTTTGAACAAAAGTGTATAAAAGGTCGAAATTGTAGAAAAGATCTCATAATTTCCCTTTTCTATATTTTTCCCCACACACACAATCCCAAAAGTGAACAGTGACCGACCATCGGAAACGGTGTCCATTTTCGACACCGTAGGTGTCATCGGAAAGCTATCGATGAGCTGAGTCTGATGGTGGGTTGACGCGATGGAACCGATGCCGGAGCAGCCCACACGCGCCGCCCGAAGCAACCGGTGGCTGGAAATTTCAAACGGCTATATCTCCGCTGTCTGACCTCCGATCAGCATGATTCTGGTCCCAAAAGTTTCATGGTGAAGAGGAGAACAAAACCCATAGCTCATTTCACCTCAACGGCCGCCAAATCATGCCGCTCGAAGCCGCGACGTCACCGCCGTGAAACTCGCTGTTTTCGACCGAGTCGAGGAACACCGTCGGTGTCAAAATACTCAGAAGACGATTGTGACGCCTTAAATTTTATTTAAGGGTCAATATATAATTTAAATAAAATTAGTGTGCCAAAAATTAATTAAAAATCTTTTGGAAATCCTAGGTTGGTTTCCTAGTCAAATTCCACTCAAAAAGTCAACAATTTTGACTTCAAAAACCCTAAAATATTCGGCCATTACTTGGGATTTTTAATTAAAATTTAAATCCCACAAATCCAAGGAGGATTCAAACTCAAATTTCATCCCTTAAATATAAAGAAGAAATTCGGCCATAAAGTGTAGGAAATAAAGGAGATTTTATTTGAATTAAAAGCTAGGTCAAAACTCAATCAAAATTTAAATTTTTTTTCCTTAAAAACTAATGGGTAATTTCGGCCACTTAAGAATAAAGAAGAGAGAAAAACCCTAGCCTCAAAACAGCACAAAAACTTTCCCTTTTGCCCCTCAAAAGATTCAGCCAAACAAGGAAGCAAAAAGGAAAGAAAAACCTAATATAAAAACCCTCTTTCAACTCTCATTCACCCTTTCTTTCACTCTCAAAAATTCGGCCAGCCTTCCCTTGTTTCCTCTCTGAATTCTTCTCCCCCAAAACACACCAAAACAGCAAGCAAAAACCTACCTAAAGGCAGCTCAAAGATTCAACAATTTTTGAGACAAAAACAAGGTAAGAAATCAACTTTTTCCTTCCTTCTCCTTTTGATTTTAAACCCGAAATTTATATGGTTTTTCTCCACTGTTTTCCCTACTGTTTCAAAGACTCCAACACTCACACAAATTCAGCCAAAAAGGAGACCAAACATCAAAAATAGAGCAGCATAAACAAGGTGTGATTTCTCTCTCTAAAACCCTAAAAATTTTGCCTCATTGATCCCCTTTCAAAAACCCTATTATCACATGTTTTGCCAATTTGATTCTTGGGTTGTGTTAATGACATATAATAAGGTTCTCCACGAAATTTCATGATCATTAGATGAAAATTGAATTGGTTTGAGGCTAATTGAAATTCAGACAGGAAAAACGGAAATCTGGAAAATTACCATATGAACAGTAAACTTGTGTCAGCGATAACTTGAGTTTTAAAAATGATTTTCGAGTAAATCTTGAGCCTAAAATTAAATTCAAGATGTCCCCTAAATGACTGCAAAATTTCAGAACCAAACTCATCCATTGGCTGAGTCAAAATATTTTTCTAAGATAGGTGGACAGAACTGCCAGTTTTTGAACTGAAACTGAAACCCTAATTTTATGCCTGAAAACAACCCCTCTGTTTTTGACCTAGTTGAGTAACCAAACGATGTCTAAAAATTATAAAAATTATATGGAATTAAAGCTAC
Organism: Antiaris toxicaria; assembly: GCA_035233585.1. Classification (NCBI taxonomy): domain Eukaryota; kingdom Viridiplantae; phylum Streptophyta; class Magnoliopsida; order Rosales; family Moraceae; genus Antiaris; species Antiaris toxicaria. Next base: position 20,362,114 of record CP141156.1, read on the forward strand.
GGATGTCTAGTTTAACATATTAAAAATTTAGAATTTTTGGGATTAAAAATGAATTAATATTGATTTTACAGTCAGCCTAGGTCAGTCTGCCCATGACCAGTAATATCCTAACTTAGAGTTTTTCACAAATTATTTTAAATCCCAAATGTTTATTAAACATTTTAAAATCCTTTTGTGGCGCACTAAAATGATTGGATGATTATGTCTAGACCTAGACTGATCATATGTTGTGATTATAGGATTTATTTGACGTTTTTGCTGGATTTGTGGATCACGTTATCGCAACGCTTGTGCGATAATCGAGGTAGGAATTTCTAGCCTTTTCTGGGAGTAGTCAAGTGTTTTTAATTTCCCTGTTTTATCGATGGCATGCTGTTTTCAGTTTATGAAAGTATTATACTGTTTTTGATAAAATAAACGCATGCAAAGTATTTTGTAATAAATGTGTATTTTGAAGCGTGTTTTGATTAATGACATAATATAACTTGTTAAATACCATCTTTTGAATAATCCGATGAACATAATTGAGCTCTAGTCTACGATCATTATAAATGATGCGTGCGTCCCAAAGTTGACGCCATGGGGGAAGGTCCTTAAACCTGTGCAGGGCCGTTCGGCCTATTTAGACCGTAACGAGATGATCTAGGATAATTCAATTCGAGGCACATATATTATAGCTACGACAAGTCCTCACTTAAAATATGATGGTATATTTTAATGATCTATTATTTTAATATTGGGGCACGTATATTGCAGCTACGCTAAGTCCTCAGCAGAATAAAACTTGTATTAAAAATGTTTTCAAGAAATTGTTGATTATTTTTTTATGATTATTATGCCATGTATTTTTTTAAATTGTTTATTATTTTTGGAAACGAATATTATGTCATACTTTTAAATGTTACCTGTTTAACCCACCTTTGTTTCTGTCGTACTGAGCCAGCGCTCACGTCCATTTTCTTTGTGATTTCGAAATGACTACTTCCAGGTGCGGGAGGTAGCAGTTCCGAAAATCGTTGAGCTATCCGTTTCTACCAAAGATGATGCTATCCGTTTTCTCCATCTTCTTCATTCCGTTTCTCGTTCTGATGTAATGAGATATTAAGTTTGGACTTTATTTCACGTTATTTAAATTTCATGCTTGGGAATATTTTATGGTTGGTAATCTCTTTTGAAGACCGATTTTGTGTTTGATTTCCGCATTAAAACGTATTTATTTTCTACTTTATTTTATTATGTGGTTATGATGCTACGTTATAAATAATTAGGCTTAGCTAAATTATAATGTTGACCCGCTTTTCGTAATAAATATTTTTCCTTAAATCTCGGATTGATATTATGATTTGGCTACCGTGTCACGTGTCTAAATTTTGGGCCGTGACAAATAATGGTATCAGAGCCCAGGTTTTCAAAAGGGCTTTCATCAAAACGTTTTCAAAATACCCAAGCATAGTTTTCTTAATCTTAGAAGCTTATAGGATTTCCTCTTCCTTCAATCTTATGCAGCAAAATGGCTCGTCCCGGCACGCGTAGTCAGAGGCAGCAGAGAGGCAACGACGAAGAGAACTCCGGGAACACGCAGCCTTAAGGGAGTCAGAATGCAACGGTTCCTACACCGAACGATCAGCTAACGGCGATGCAGAATCTCACGACGGCAATACAAGCTCTCCTCATCATCTTACATTTTGGAACACCTAACCCAGCTCCTGTAGCCAATGTTGTTCCTAATGAGACCTAGAGAGTGGGGAGTTCTTCTCAGACTCCTCAGCAAACGCCTACCACCGAAAACCCTACCTCTGGAGCAGTACCTACCCAGCCTATGATACATCCTAAACAGGCAGCCCTAACTCTTTTATTTAAGTCTCACGTGCCCACTTTCGACGGCATGGGCACAGAGATGGATGCCGACTACTGGTTTGATGCCATTCGCAAGCAGCTAAAGTTGACCGCCACACCCGCAGAGTTCTGGGCTGAGTTTGCTTCCAACAAGCTGGTGGGTCTAGCCTTTACCTAGTGGGCTAGTATCGAGGATGGTTTGACAGAGGAGCAGAGGTCTTCATGGACAGTTTTCGAGGAGCATTTTCACGAGCGTTTCTTTTCAGCTCAGTTCCGTGATAGAAAAGCTAGGAAGTTCGTCCGTTTGAAGCAAGGATCTATGTCAGTGCGGGAATATAAAGCCAAGTTCACCGAGTTGGCTCGGTATGCGAAGAATCAGGTCTTGGATGAAGCTACTAAGTGTCTCCGCTTTGAGGAAGGGCTTAGCCTCTATGTGAAGAGGGGTGTACAACCGTTCCAGATCAGGGATAGCTACCAGCAGATAGTTACTAAGGCATTGACAGTGGAAGAGGGCGACAAGGAGTTCCTTGAAGCTCGTAACAGAAACAAGTCTGGACCAATCCGCAACAAGCCTCAGCACAAGCCGCAGACTCCTTACCAGAAGAACCAACAGTCTCAGGGATCGGGTTCTTATCAGTCTTCTGGACAACGACAGGGTTGGGTGAATGTGATTACCTGCTTCGAGTGTGGTGATGAAGGACACAAAAGAAATGTCTGCCCGAAGAGACAGTCAAGAGACAATGCTCATAGACATCATCATCAGTGGAATCAGAATGGTCTTCCACAGAGGCAACAGTTTACTTCCCAGTCTTCGCAGTCACAGCGCCCTCAGCTTCCGGCTCCCTATCAGCCTCAGCGCACGAGCCACTACACTGCGCCTTATGCTCCACATGCTACACCACTACAGCAGTTCCCAGTGCCGAGTTATCAGAGACCACCACCACAGGGTCAGAGTACGGGCTATCAGCGAGGGAATACAGCTCAAAATCGTGGTAAGGCACCACAGGTACACGCTCTTGGAGCTGACAGCATGGAGATAGATCATACACCGACTGCATTAGATGGTATAATTCCTATCTTTGGTACATATGCACATGTTTTTTTTGACACCGAGGCTACACACTCTTTTATAGCCCAATATTATGCTCGTTCATTTGGTTTAAAACTGTAAAATCTTGACTCTTCCTTATGTGTGAAATCCCCGTTGGGCACGACTACCGGTAGTGATGGGTGTCAAGCCTATGTTTATGTTGGGGATGTTTGTTTGGAGGCATCACTTGTGGTAATGCCTATGTTTGCTTATGATGTTATTCTGAGATATGACTGGCTTTCCTGATATGGGATTATCCTTGATTGTCGTAATCGTCGTGTTATCTTTACAACTGATTTCAGACATGTAATGTCCTATCAGTTAAGCTTAGTTTCAGATGTTGATAGATCTGCTCTGAGGTTAGTGTCGAAGAGTAGATAGGGTATTCTTTGCTTCTTATCCTTGTGTGCAGTGGAAAGATCCAGTTCTGAAAAGAGTACCCAACCTATACCTGTTGTCGATAGTTTTCCAGATGTTTTTCCAAAAGCTCTTCCAGGTGTACCGCCTCATTGAGAAATAGAGTTTCGTATCGACTTAGTTCCCGGAACAGCTCCTTTTGCTTCTACTCCGTATCGTATGGCACCTCTAGAGATGAAAGAGTTGAGCAAGCAGCTAGATGAGTTGAAATCGCTGGGCTTTATCCGAGATAGTAACTCACCTTGGGGTTCGTCAGTCCTTTTTGTGAAGAAAGCCGACGGTTTGCTACGTCTCTGTGTGGACTACAGAAAGCTTAACAGTGTGACCATCAAAAATAAGTATCCGTTACCACGTATAGATGACTTGTTCGATCAGTTGGGTGGAGCTTGTTTCTTCTCCAAGGTTGATTTGAGATCCGGTTATCATCAGTTTCGTGTTAGAGAGGAGGATATCCCGAAGACAGCGTTCTGAACAAGGTATGGCAGTTATGAGTTCTTAGTAATGCCTTTCGGTTTGACAAACGTGCCAGCAGCCTTCATGGATATGATGAATAGAGTCTTCCGTCCTTTTCTTTATAAGTTCGTCATCGTATTCATCGACGACATCCTCATCTACTCCCGAACTCATGAAGATCATGCACAGCATCTCAGTATAGTTTTACAGACTCTTCGTGAACATCAGTTGTACGCCAAGAAAGAAAAATGTGAGTTTTGGATGACAGAGGTTAAGTTTCTCGGGCATATCATCTCAGGAGACGGTATATCAGTTGATCCATCCAAGGTTGAAGCGATTCTTAAGTGGGAACGACTGAAGAATGTTCCAGAGATCCGAAGCTTCTTGGGCTTAGTGGGATATTATTGACGTTTTGTACAGGACTTCAGCAAGCTCGCCGCTCCCCTCACCAATCTGACAAAGAAGGATGTACCTTTCATTTGGGACAACAACTGTGAGTCAGTTGTCCAGGAGTTAAAGAGTCGTTTGACGTCTGCACCTATCCTTATCATTCCGGATCAGGATCAAGTATATGACGTCTACACCGATGCTTCTCATCAAGGTTTTGGAGCAGTTTTGATGCAACAAAACCGAGTTGTCGCTTATGCCTCACGACAGCTGAAACAACATGAATGAAACTACCCTATACACGATCTAGAGTTAGCTGCAGTAGTGTTCGCGCTTAAGATTTGGCGTTGTTATCTGTATGGTGCCAGTTTTAGACTGTTTTCAGATCACAAGAGTTTGAAATACCTAGCTACACAGAAAGATCTCAACCTGCGTCAGAGATGATGGGTAGAATACATGCAAGACTACGACTTCCAAGTCGAGTACCATCCGGTAAAGCAAACGTGGTTGCAGATGCACTAAGTAGGAAAAGAGAGGCAGTTCCCAATTCTGATCATGCGGCTTCTATAATGGCTATGCAGATAGATGAGTGGGAAAAGGATAGAGTTCTTACAGCTTATTAGGTTCATTTTGGTGAAGTTCAGGGTCACCCAGTGTTATACAACTTAGTAATGGAACCAGACTACGTGCAGAGGATCAAGGAGAATTAGTTGGCAGATACACGTTTTGTTGACATCCGAGATAGATTGTTAAAGGGCAAGCATGTTGCAGAGTGGTCGATGGACGCCAGTGGAATTCTTTACAACGAGGGTCGCTTAGCAGTGCCACATATCCCAGAGCTTATACAGGAGATCTTGTCAGAGTTTCATCAGTCGAGGTTCACCATGCACCCAGGTGGAAACAAGATGTATCAAAACCTAAGACGGCAGCTTTGGTGGAGAGATATGAAGTTAGATGTGAAGAACTTCGTGGCCAACTGTTTGACGTGTCAGAAGGTAAAGGCAGTATGGGAGAGACCTGCAGGTCTACTCCAACCACTTCCAATACCTCGGTGGAAGTGGGATAGTATAGGAATAGACTTCTTAACCGGCTTACCGAGAGCACAGGATGGATCTGATGGAGTCTGGGTAGTTGTAGATCGTCTCACGAAGACTGCGTACTTCATCCCGTTCAAGATGACTTGCAGCAGGAACCAGCTAGCCGAGCTTTACATGAGGAACATAGTCAGATTGCATGGAGTCCCTTCAGTGATCGTTTCTGATCGTGATACGCGCTTCAACGCTCGCTTTCGGCAAAGTCTACAGGAAGCTCTAGGCACAGAACTGAACTTCAGCACCGCTTTTCATCCGCAGACAGATGGTCAGTCGGAGCGTCTCATACAGATTCTCGAGGATATGCTATGTGCCTGCATTCTTGATCTTGGAGATGGATGGAGCAAACACCTCTACATGGCAGAGTTCGCATACAACAACAGTTATCAAGCGAGTATCGGAATGGCACCCTTTGAAGTAGTGTACGGAAAGCCTTGTCGATCACCCATCATTAGGTTGACAACCAGGAAGCACCAGTGGGTGGACCTGATATGATCCTAGACCAGTACGAGAAGATTGCCATCATCAAACAATGACTTCTAACAGCACAGAGTCGACAGAAGAGCTATGCAGATCAACGCAGAAAGCCGTTAGAGTTCGAGGTCGGAGAGTTTGTGTTGCTAAAGGTTTCACCGAAGAAAGGTATCTCTCATTTCGGAGTTAAAGGGAAGCTGGCACCACATTACATTGGACCTTTTGAGATCGTACTCAGAGTTGGTAAGGTTGCATATGAGCTGAAGTTACCTGACACCTTGGGAGTGCACAATGTTTTCCATGTATCGATGCTGAGGAAGAGTGCACGAACAGAGTCCGAAGTCATTTCAACAGATGATGTAGAAATCCAACCAGATGTCTCTTACGTCGAGGTTCCGGTGAAGATTTTAGATCGTAAGGTCAAGTAGCTGAGAACGAAAACAATACCCATGGTGAAAGGTTCTTTGGAGTAACCATGGTGAAGAGGAAGCCACATGGGAAACCGAGAAAGATATGCACGAGAACCATGCTGAATGGTTCGCTAAGCAGTAGAGTACATGAAATGTAGTCGACCTAAGTTTGTTTTGTAACCCTACTCTGTTCATAGTGGTAGATATACCACTATATGTTTCGAAAGGTGCATTTAGATTGCTTAATGAAATGAGAAGTTATTCATATTCTTATTCTCTTCTCTAGGGTGAAGTAATTCTTAAAGTTTCGAGGACGAAACTATTTTTAGTGGTAGATATTTGTGACGCCTTAAATTTTATTTAAGGGTCAATATATAATTTAAATAAAATTAGTGTGCCAAAAATTAATTAAAAATCTTTTGGAAATCCTAGGTTGGTTTCCTAGTCAAATTCCACTCAAAAAGTCAACAATTTTGACTTCAAAAACCCTAAAATATTCGGCCATTACTTGGGATTTTTAATTAAAATTTAAATCCCATAAATCCAAGGAGGATTCAAACTCAAATTTCATCCCTTAAATATAAAGAAGAAATTCGGCCATAAAGTGTAGGAAATAAAGGAGATTTTATTTGAATTAAAAGCTAGGTCAAAACTCAATCAAAATTCAAATTTTTTTTCCTTAAAAACTAATGGGTAATTTCGGCCACTTAAGGAGAAATAAGAGAGAAAAACCCTAGTCTCAAAACAGCACAAAAACTTTCCCTTTTGCTCCTCAAAAGATTCGGCCAAACAAGGAAGCAAAAAGGAAAGAAAAACCTAATATAAAAACCCTCTTTCAACACTCATTCACCCTTCCTTTCACTCTCAAAAATTTGGCCAGCCTTCCCTTGTTTCCTCTCTGAATTCTTCTCTCCCAAAACACACCAAAACAGCAAGCAAAAACCTATCTAAAGGCAGCTCAAAGATTCAACAATTTTTGAGATAAAAACAAGGTGAGAAATCAACTTTTTCCTTTCTTCTCCTTTTGATTTTAAACCCGAAATTTATATGGTTTTTCTCCACTGTTTTCCCTACTGTTTTGAAGACTCCAAAACTCACACAAATTCAGCCAAAAAGGAGATCAAACATCAAAAATAGTGTAGCACAAACAAGGTGTGATTTCTCTCTCTAAAACCCTAAAAATTTTGCCTCATTGATCCCCTTTCAAAAACCCTATTATCACATGTTTTGCCAATTTGATTCTTGGGTTGTGTTAATGACATATAAATAAGGTTCTCTACGAAATTTCGTGATCATTGGATGAAAATTGGATTGGTTTGAGGCTAATTGAAATTCGGACAGGAAAAACGGAAATCTGAAAAATTACCATATGAACAGTAAACTTGTGTCAGCCATAACTTGAGTTTTAAAAATGATTTTTGAGTAAATCTTGAGCCTAAAATTAAATTCAAGTTGTCCCCTAAATGACTGCAAAATTTCAGAACCAAACTCATCCGTTGGCTCAGTCAAAATAGTTTTCTAAGATAGGTGGACAGAACTACCAGTTTTTGAACTGAAACTGAAACCCTGATTTTATGCCTGAAAACAACCCCTTGATTTTTGGCCTAGTTAAGTAACCAAACGATGTCTAAAAATTATAAAAATTATGTGGAATTAAAGCATTTAACATATTAAAAATTTAGAATTTTTGGGATTAAAAATGAATTAATATTGGTTTTACAGTCAGCCTAGGTCAGTCTGCCCATGACCAGTAATATCCTAACTTAGAGTTTTTCACAAATTATTTTAAATCCCAAATGTTTATTAAACATTTTAAAATCCTTTTGTGGCACACTAAAATGATTGGATGATTATGTCTAGACCTAGACTGATCATATGTTGTGATTATAGGATTGATTTGACGTTTTGCTGGATTTGTGGATCACGTTATCGCAACGCTTATGCGATAATCGAGGTAGGACTTTCTAGTCTTTTCTGGGAGTAATCAAGTGTTTTAAATTTTCCTGTTTTATCGATGGCATGTTGTTTTCAGTTTATGAAATTATTATACTGTTTTTGATAAAATAAACGCATGCAAAGTATTTTGTAATAAATGTGTATTTTGAAGCATGTTTTGATTAATGACATAATATAACTTGGTAAATATCATCTTTTGAATAATCCGGTGAACATAATTGAGCTCTAGTTCACGATCATTATAAATGATGCGTGCATCCCAAAGTTGACGCCGTGGGGGAAGGTCCCTAAACCTGCGCAGGGCCGTTCGACCTATTTAGACCATAACGAGATGATCTAGGATAATTCAATTCGAGGCACGTATATTATAACTACGACAAGTCCTCACTTAAAATATGATGGTATATTTTAATGATGTATTATTTTAATATTGGGGCACGTATATTGCAGCTATGCTAAGTCCTCAACAGAATAAAAGTTGTATTAAAAATGTTTTCATGAAATTATTGATTATTTTTTTTATGATTATTATGCCATGTATTTTTTTAAATTGTTTATTATTTTTGAAAACGAATATTATGTCATACTTTTAAATGTTACCTGTTTAACCCACCTTTATTTCTGTCTTACTGAGCCAGCGCTCACGTCCCTTTTCTTTGTGATTTCGAAATGACTACTTCCAGGTGCGGGAGGTAGCAGTTCCGAAAATCGTTGAGCTATCTGTTTCCGCCGAAGATGATGCTATCCGTTTTCTCCATCTTCTTCATTCTGTTTCTCGTTCTGATGTAATGAGATATTAAGTTTGGACTTTATTTCACGTTATTTAAATTTCATGCTTGGGAATATTTTATGGTTGGTAATCTCTTTTGAAGACCGATTTTGTGTTTGATTTCCGCATTAAAACGTATTTATTTTCTACTTTATTTTATTATATGGTTATGATGCTACGTTATAAATAATTAGGCTTAGCTAAATTATAATGTTGACCCGCTTTTTGTAATAAATGTTTTTCCTTAAATCTCGGGTTGATATTATGATTTGGCTGCCGTGTCACGTGTCTAAATTTTGGGCCGTGACAACGATGGGGAATAAAAGCCCCAAGGTAATTGTGGACAACAACCCCGGCACAGCGGAGATTCAACACCGCCGACGTGGGTCGAGTTTTCGAGGCCGATTGTTGACGATCGGAGCCTCTAATGGTGAAATTGACTCCACCAATGGACTCCTCTCATCGACATCTTCAAGGTGGGCACCTCCGTTGTTCGCACCGCCGCCATTCGCCACCGGTCAACGCCGGAGTCAATACCGGTCAAGGGCGACCTAGGGGTGAAAAAATGAAGAATGGCCCGTTGGCCTACTTTCGACGTTCTGGACACATCCACAGCATCATAATTGCCAAACGGGATTTCAAACATGAAGAACAGAGACAAAAAGTTTGAGCGGTCGAGACCGAACTATTCGTCCGATCGACGACGGGACGATTTTGGTAGCGATTTCGTTTCTCTTCATTCCTTATTTATGTATTGGAATGACTTATATGTAATTTGTATTCAAATTGCAAAAAGAAAAGAAAAAAAAAAGTAAAATGAATGAAATGTCAGAAAAAGAAAACATACGGGAAATGTGAATATTTTTACGTAAAAAGTTGAGTTTTACGTAAAAATTAGGCCTCTGGTATAGTACGTGGTAGAATAAAATAGGTTAGATAGTTTTGAGGTGTTTCCTAAACGCCGGAGACCTGGAAATTTAGCGGAAATGTTGTCGAAATTTTAAAAATGGCACTAAGGGCATTTCGGTGAAAAAATGAGGGGCAAATTGTGTTCGGTAATGGAAACTGAGACTCCTCGATGAGTTAAGCTCGAAAAATGGGAAAATGAACCTTTGAGGAATAGTAAACTGTCCCTCCGAGGTTGTGAAAATGTAAGAGAACGGGAAAACCAATGTCAAGGGTAATTTAGGAAATGAAAGGTAAATTTGAGGTCGGGATGAAAACCCGAGCCCACTCGATGTCTAAGGCTCGGGATTAGCATAACAAACATTTCAGGAGTAGTGAAATACCCATTTAAGGTTTCGAAACGTGAGAAAAACGAGAAACGACCCTAGGTGTCGGAATAGTACCACCCGAGGGTTGGATGACCAATAGTCGTCTATGGAACAGCAACGGATGCTGTAAAAGTGTGCAAAAGCTCAAGAAATATTATTTTATGATATTTGGGCTTAGAAAATCCTGTTAAAAGTCACAATGAGCATATGACGGTCCCGAGACCCGTCAAGGGTAAAATGGTCATTTTGACTAGAAATTTCTGCCTAAGGATAGTTAAAATGAAATTATAAAAGTTAAATTTGGATCTTAAACCAACAAAAAGTAGGTTTATGATGAGAAATCAAATCAGGGGCAAAATGGTAATTTTGCCAAGAGTTAGTGTAAAAATGGAAAATGAGATTTTAGATTCCTAAGACCATTTACGGGAAATTAACTGTAGAATTTTTACGTTTTACTAAATTTTGAATATGAAATGAAGATTTAAAATAACCGTGGTTATTCTGGTTATACAAACCCGATTCAGACGCGACAAAGGAACGTTTGCGGAGCCGGGGAAGGAAATGCTAGCGAAAGTATCTGTAAGTTCAAGCATTTAATTGGCTGCAACATGAACTAACTATTGTATTTTCGTTTTCATGTCAAGATGCGATAATGTAGATGTTATGAAAGTCATGTTATGAACTATGTGTTATGTTTAAGTCATATATAAATTGACTTGACATATTTTTATCGATGCGTTATATGCAGTAAGTTCAGACATTTAATTTGTCTGTAACATGAAATACAGTGATTGATTATGCACTAAGTGTACATTAGGTATTAAGTCCTATGAACATTTGGGGATTAGTTAGTATAACATATCCCATATAAAGAGAAAAAAGAGTATTAAGTCCTATGGACACTTGGGGATTAGTTGGTATAACATATCCCATATAAAGAGAAAAGAGAATATGTAAGGCCTACGGGCGATGGAGGATAGTGATCTTGAGGTGATGATTGATATCACTTGGTTAAGACTATAAATTGAAAGATGGTAATGAAACCATTAAGGCGTACCGCCCCTCCAACATAATGGTGGAGGTTTTTCTCAGATCCTACGAGGATATCAGGGTTATGGAGGTCGATGTTCTAAGGTCGCTGCTTAGACCCTCCCAGTCAGCGTGCTAATAATTATCGGTACTGCCATAAACAGAGCTCTAAACTAGAAATCAAATAGAGAATAAACAATCAATAAAATGATAAAAATCATAATTGAGCATAACCGAAGTTTACGCTAAAGTGTAGTAATTTCGATTAGGATATGTGAATAGTGCCCCGTTAGGGTAAAGTGAATAGTAACCAGTTAAGGTAACTATTACTATTAATCGATCAAAGGTCAAAGTCACTATTTATGGTGAATAATGCTATTCATGACTATTCATAGAAAATTGAGTTTTCAATGTTATTGAATTTGTATGATTCTTACTAAGTATGTTTGAACTTACTGAGCCTGTTAGCTCACCGGTTTGTTAATGTTGCAAGTAAGAAACCTGTCCAGTAGATTTCTGGATGACAGCAGGATGCAAGCGTGTTAAAGGGATAGGGAATCCACTGTGGATATCGTCCTGCTACAAGTTTTCCACTGAATATTGAAAAAAGAGACATGTATTGTAAAAAGATTTGAATTATGTACTGTGTATAAAGTATGTTTCTACTTTTAAAAGTGACAAACATAGTTCAATTTAATTATGTTATGTTTAAAAACAAGAAAAAGTATTTAAAAAAATGATTCTAAATTTCACAAAGGGTTTAAAGGAAAGAAAAGAATTTAGGCGACTCAACGAAGTTCACGAGCTATTTCAGTCAGCTAAGGAGCTTGATTGTAATAGTTTTGGTGGACCGAGGTCGAAGGCGCCACATCTAGGGTGTTTCAGAGGTAGTATGCTAATGGACTAGTTCATTGGATACACATACGATGGAGGGATTGCTTACAGATAAGGAATCAGAGCTCTCATATAGAGTTAAGGTTATCCTCTTAAAGGTATTATGCTAGATTAGTGAGAATAGACAAGGCCTTAGGTCGTTTGCTTCATAAACGACTTATTATCTATGTATGGTGGATAATCATTCTCTTATCAAGCGCATAATGGATCTTTAAGATAGTGTGATCAAAAGGTTGAATAGATTTTAATCTAGGTTGATCATAGATATCAAATGAGGGTTTTGCATTAATGACAATGTCATTGGACCGTGTCTTTTTTAAGGCTTGTGTAATTTATAGTATAATTGGGAGTTTAGTATTAGGTCTATAGTTGAATGATCCTGAAACAAGCGATCATATGGTTGAGTTGTCTGGTATAGAATAATAATTATATAAATTCATGGAAGCCTGATTATATATGTCCAATCAGTCCCTCTGCTAGCTCCTATAGTTCCTTAAAGATTGTAGTTGATTAGAGTATCCTTACATAGCTTGTTGTCTTGCATTTTGTGATGAGAAAAATTCGAATCACCCTCCACAAGGGTGTAGACATTTTCTTTGTGTGCTGGAGGGATAAAATTGTAATTTTATATTATACAAAAAATAGGATAAATATTTATTAATATTTATTTTTTGGATAATAATATTTGAAATTTAAATTAATTCTATTTGAATTTGAAATTTAAATATGTGATTAATTTGAATTTTGAAAATCTTGTCTTAAAATAAATATTTGAAATTAAAATCTTATTTGAATTTGAATTGAACAAAATCTTGTCCTTGTACAAACAATGGTGGCATCCACTTTGGATAAGGATAGAAGATAAGATTCTCTCCTATTTGAATATGAATTTTGTTTTGGATAAAAGATTACACAATTGTTTGAATTTCAAATAAAGTTGTCATGATTTTATTTGAATTTTAAATTGGAGTTATGGAAAATTATCCATGAAGATAAAATTCAAATATTTGTGAAGTTTGAAATTTAAATCAAATTTTGAATCATAAATCCTAAGAAAACCAAATTTGTTTGTGGATAAATCTACTAGGAGGAGTTGGTTTTTATGGATAAAGGAGAAGAGAAAAATCTTATTTGACTTCTACTTGAATATTAAATCCTCCTCTCCCTTGGTGTGGCCAAATCTAGCCGTGGATTTTGACCTAAAGGGAGTCGGTTTTTTGCTCCTTAGAAGAGACAAAAATTCAAGTCTAAATCCTGTTTGAATTTTGAATCTGTTTGAATTTTGAATCTTTCTCTCCTAATTATGGTCGAATTTTTTAGGGGTTGCTCACCACTTGGTGGAGTCAGATTTTTTGAGGGAAATTGATGAGAGAAAAATCTTTTCTTGGTCCAATTCAAAATTTAAAAGGCCACCTCATGCAATATTATAAATAGGTGTCATTCTGCTCTAGTTCTCTTTAGACCACAGACTCTTAGGTGAGCAGGGTTATTGTTGCATAAATCACTGTAGCAATAAGTTCTAAAAGAGATATGGGTGGTCGAAGGAGACAAGCTGTGCTATATACCAATCAAAGAAAAGGGTGCTAACACACTTAGCTATCTAGGAATTAGAGAATAACGGAGAAGGCTAGTTGGTTGAAGCCCTTCTTGGTGTTGTTCTCCTGAGTTTCTAATGTTCTTCTCGGCATCTTAGTGTTTTCTTCGAAAGGTATATTTTGATTGTTGATTATTTATTGTATATGACAACATGAGTTTTGAAGATTTTTTAAAATTTTGCTGCCCATATTTTTTGTTTTTACCAATAAGTGGTGTCAGAGCCAACTCATGAATATACCATATATGTAAATTAAACAATCAATTATGTCTCCAATATGTATAAATTTAATATTTAGAGAGTGACATTCTAGGGATCTTATATGTTGTTATCATGGATTATGTGATATATTGCATGTGATTTTTTTGTTTTGTGATTATTATAAGCATGCTCAATTTTGTCGGTTATGGCTCCTTAGAATTTTATAAAAATTGTATTTAGGAAAATTTTCATGTAACTATGGGAGTGGTCTATCCTCACCGTAATTTTTCCATAGATTTTTTACCTCTTTGAATATTTAGAATTTTTTGTACACCAGAAATGGTATAAGAAATTTTATGTAATTATTCATAGAGGAGATCAAGATTGAAGACTTTGAATTTATCTTTCCCATAATTAGAATTTAATTTTTGATGATTTAAAAATTATTTTTTATGTGGAAAATTATAATTTTCAATTAAGATATCCTAAGGGATAAAATTAAAATTTGGCATGAAAAATGAGGAAAGGAGCCGTGGGTATTGAATGGGAGCCACGGGCGCAAACTTGTGGCAACCACGTTAGCCCAAGGCGACTTGCAGGCTACTAGCAGCCCTTATGACAACTGGCAACCGCGGCTGCCTCAGAGCAGTCATAGGTGCTAACCCGCGGAGGCCCAAAGTGAACCCGAGGGGCATTTTCTCATGAGGGGTTGGGACAAAAATTTTTGGAGATCATCAATGATTTAAATTTTAATTTTAAATTGCGTATAATTATCTGTAATTTTTGAAATTTAAAATTACATATGCTTATGCATGAGATTTAAAGATTACTTAAAATTCAAATTTTCGTGGAATTTATGGGATGAGAAATAAATGGTGGAGCTACATGTAGATACATGAAAATGGAGGAAAATTCAAGACCTAAAGAATGCTTTGGATGAAATTTTGTAATCTTCTTTTTCTATTTTTCTACGATGAAACTATGACTCGGTTATTTAAATTTTTTCTATCATTTATTTTTCCTATGTTTTGTCATGTGTGGATTAATATGTATTGATGGAATAGTATGTTACATATTTGATTACATGTCATATAGAATAGAAGAATGTCGCTTATACTATGTTGATCATGCATATTTCAAATAAAAACTTATTATTTTAAAATATTGAGTGGGAGAGGATTTTAAACAACACCCACGGCCTCCATTGTTAATCCATATGTGAAAGCATGGTAGTACCTCGTGTCAGTTCCGCCTTGACCATACCTTCGGTAGGTGTCTACCATCACTGGTATACTAGGTTGGAAGTCCTATATGGAAAACACGTTTGGGCATGTTCTATTTGGGACCATCCCAAGATGGCTTGAATAAGGCATAGATCAGACGTTGTAAACAATGGTTATACACTCAAGACTAGTTTGGCTATTAACCTCCCTGAGGAGCTCTGTTAGTCAAATTGGTAGCCAAAATAAACAATTATTAATATATGTCTTAACCTTGGAGGATTTAAGGCAACATATATTAATTGGATGGGGTCCATATTTTTGCTATTCGTTTCATGTATATCCTGAGGTGGCTTGGAGTGATAGGTGCTGAAAATTACTATTGTAATGCTACATGTTTTTTATTATGTTTTTCATGTAGGAACATATTCATATGTTTTATTTGCTAAACACTCTTTATATTTGCTTGGACTTTGTAATGATTTTCTTTTTCTTTTATTATCAATTCAACATGTCATCGGCACCTTTAATCACAACACTTACTGAAAACAAACTGAACAGGGATAATTGTACACAATGGAAAAGAAACCCACTAATTGTTCTCAGCTGCGAGAGGCATAAGTTTGTACTAGATGAATCATGCCCACCAGGGCCCCGACCTAATGTGCCACTTGAGGAGGTCCCAGCTACATATACTCGTTGAAGAGAATCCAAGGAGATTGCTCGGTACTACATCTTAGCTAGCATGACGAGTGCTCTTCAAAAGTAGCGTGAAACTTATCATGTTGCTAGGGAGATTATGGATAACTTGGAGGATATGTTAGGAGACTAAGAAAAATAAGCATGATAATCTACTGTTACAAGTATAATGAACTTCAGGTAGAAGGCAGGAACTCCAGTGAAGGATCACATGCTAACTGTGACGTCCCGTGCCCTGAGTAGCCCAGACCATCACTTAAAACTACTACTGATACTTAAACTTACTTGAAAACTATTACCGCTTACTTAAGAATAGTTGCTTAACTTATCTGACTTGAAAATTGTTACTCAAACTTATTTACTTAATACTATAATTTTAGGGATTTTTTTTGAATGCGTACGTTGTTACAATTCACGTACATATGAGTATATACCGTACAGATATAATAAGGTTTGAATATAGCTATGGTTTAATCATACATACATACTTGTGAAACTATTTAACTGGTTACTACTCAAAATTATAATATTTACTTAATACTGTGCGGAAGTCAAACTTATGGTGGTATCCACAACCTTGCCCTCACATCCACCTCTGCCGCCATCACCGCCCATTGTGGTCTAAGCCATAGGTCGCTTACCTACAGCATGAACACAAACACTGTGAGCTTTATGCCCAGTAAGTATAACATGTCATCCGTAAAACATGTTTAAATCGTAATACATACTTAAAACATATAAGTAGGTCATGTGCTATTCGCTGAATCATACCATATACTGGATGCAAAACCAGAGCATTACACATAATTATAAACATAACAGTAACATCTCATCACTGAATGCAAAATAGAAGACATCATGTACTGAATGTATATCTACTATAGCTAGAAGTATGCTGTAACTATAAATAAGGCATATCATGAACAATGCACGAATTGATTATGCTCATGTTATGCTTTATTATTCTTATCTTTTCTTTACTTTGCTGAGGCCACTTTGCTGAGGGCTCCTTATTCATTATCTTTTCTTTAATTAGCTGAGGCCACTTTGCTAAGGGCTCGTTATTCATAATCTTTTCTTTAATTGGCTGAGGCCACTTTGCTAAGGGCTCATTATTCATTATCTTTTAATTTGTTGAGACCACTTTGATGAGGGCTCATTATTCATTATAAGATATCCTCATGCCATCTACTAGGCTATCCCCTAATCTTACGTGATAGGGATCTAATGGCATCTAACTTATACTGGTCATCAATCTATGCAATTGTGAACCTATAAACTCTTCTATTATGCTATGCAACAACCATACATGATTTGCATACTTAACATAGAGTAAAATAATACTTTAAACACATTTTTGCTGATGTTGTAGGTGGAGTTGTACTAACCTATTCTGTAAGCAAAACTGTACTCTCGCCCTTGTCAAGTTACAGGTAACTACCTATCATCATAATGTATTCCATCAATACTTATCGTTGAGTCACTAATGTGATGCCCCGTGCCCTCAGTGGCCCGGACTGTCACTAAAAACTGACTTACTTGCTTTTCTTATACTTTCTAACAATTTATACTTAACTAGATATCATAAAATTAGGGATTATTTTTTTTATTTTACATGTACATATTTACTGTATACGTACGTATACCGATTACTATTCAAAAATACTATTTAGTCATTACTATTCAAAAATACGGTTTATGTTTACTATTCAAAAATGCCATTTAACGGTTACTATTCAAACATACTATTTAACGATTACTATTTAAATATACTGTCTGACAATTAATATTCAAAGTACTATTTAACCATTACTATTCAAAATACTGATACTCAAATTTAAGGAAGATAAACTCACGGTGTCTCCATAACCTTGCTCTCACATCCGCCTCCGCCGCCATCATCGCCCATTGGGATTTAAGCCGTAGGACGCTTACTTACAGTATGAACACACTACGTAAGCTTTATGTCCAGTAAGTACAACATGTTTAAATATAGTACATACTTAAAAACATATAAGCAGTCATATATCACATATACCACTTTAACATATCACATATCACATATCATATCAATGATTATAAAACTTCACATAACATGTGCATCACAAAAACATCATGTACTGAATGCATCTAGAAGCATGGTGAACTATAACTAAAGCATGATTTGGTTATGTTCATTTATGTTTCAAACTTTTCTTTTCTTTTCTTATCTATTTAGGGCCCATGTGTCAGTACCGTGTGTGTATAGACCATCGATAACGCCCGTGGTAAAATAGCCGAAGAGCCATCAACGAATGCTCAACTTTCTGTTTTAACTTAAAACCCCTTCATTTGAAAGGGCTGGTACGATACGCTTACTACTTTCCGTCTTGTTTATCTTTTCTAACCATATACTTATCTAAGTTGTCCCAAAATCCTACATGGTAGGGACTTATGGCATCTAACTTGCTTTTTCATCAATCTACTTAATTGTAAAACTACATGCTCTTAAACATGAGGTGCAACATCGTGTGCATGGCATACACATTTTAACATACTGTAAAATATCATTTAAAAGCATTTTCGTTCATGCCATAGGCGGAGTTGTACTTACCTAATTGCAAGCAACTTGAAATCATGCCTTTATCAATTCACAAGTTACCACCTGTCATCAATAACGTTTCTTATTAATACTCTTGTTGAGTCATTATTAACGTTAGTGACTATAACTTGCGTTTCTATGGGGTACCGAGACTCGTCGGTACCCTATTGGCCTATTATGGGGATTTAGTGTCTAACTCATATCGTGTTTGATCAATCGTCTATTTGACAGATTAATCATCGTTCCTCACTGTGTTGTTTAAACACGGCCCTTGACTGGTTTACCGCTTAGTCAACTGACCGGTTAACTCGCGTGTTGGTAACTAGGTAGTCTATCAAGTTACTATACGTGAACTTAGTGTAGTAATCGACTGAGTTACTTCGCTTGTTAGGGTGTGGCACCTTACCGGACTACTAAGGCTTGTTTGGTGTAATGGCCCACTGGGCCACTATGGCTTGTTTGGGATAGTAGCCTACCGGGCTACTAAGGCTTATTTGGTGTGGTAGCCTACCGGGCTACACACACTATTTTACTTTGAAAAAATTGTTTGGGTTGGCTTGTAAAAATCTTGGAAAAATTCCTTATTTTGAAACCACCCCCTTATCACCCCGTTGGAAGGTGAGGGATGTTTTTATGAAAACCTTGTTCATATTTTAAACTGTTAAGAACATATTTTTATTTTGAAGTGTATAAATCATATTTTTAAAACTTACATTTTAAAGGTGGTTTTTGAATCACTTCTGAAAACTATTTTGAAACTTGGTCTAAATGACTTTGTTTGCGATTTTATTGAACATGAAAGTTTTCATCCTCGACAAGATGAACAAATCTTTTGTTCATCTTGGAGCCTAAATCTAACTCTAACGGCTCCTAATTTCATCAAAACCATGGGCTTGGTGCCCAGTTTTTTGTAAAAGTCCCAGTTTTACATCTCTGTAAAAATGGCTCAGTTTGAGGCTTGAAACGGCCAAATTTTTGAAAACATGTAAGATGTTTCTAAGGTCTTGATGAGATCTACAACTTTCATGTTGAGTCTGAGAACCAATTCGGACTCTAAGTGGTCTGTTTTTAGCAAAACCCGAGACTAAATACTGGGTTTGGATTTTGTTCCCAATTTTGGACATCGAATGAAAAACACTTTGAAAACCTACCTTACGTTCGTTTTTGGCCGAGGCCTATTTCAGGCAAAAACGACCGTATCAAAATTTTCTTAAAACACTATGTTTTACCAAATCCCAAATTTGGACCCTAAAAATAGCCGAAATCCATGGCCTTTCCTTAAGGAGAGATTTGTGTCCAGCCACTAAGACGTTCATGTTCTCATTTGCACATAACCATTCATAAAAAGTAATGTAAACATAACCACAACCACAACCACATGAACTTAAAAAAATGATAATCTAAGGGCTCAACATAAACTTATTACAAACCATTTGCATAAATAAATACACATAAATGGCCTTGATCAAAACTTAAAACCAACTAACACAAGCTAAGGTTTTTCCGTTTACCTTCGTGCCTTGAACCAAGCACAGTTTCAACTAGGCTTGAGGAACCAAAAATGGTCATAGGAATCCAAGAGAATGGGGTCTGTTTTTGTGATGCCCCCTGATTCTGACCACTCACAACCGTCATGAATCGACTCTAAGGCCGACCAAGACGACTCGTGTGCCGAATCCAAGTTGTCAGTTTTAAACTCTTTTGCTCACAACACTTAATTATCAGGGCCTAAAATTTCGCCCATAATTATTTTTTTTATACATACTTTATCTTAAGAAAACTAAGTAAGAAAGTCATATAATAGGATAACTTTTATATGTCTTAATCAAGTACCACATAATATACAACATATAATATATATATATGTGTACTGTATATTTTGTTTCCAAACACATTTTTTTCAACTCAAAAAGCTCAGTGGAAAACTTATGGCAGGACCAAATCCACGGTGAGTTCCCTATCCTCTTGGCACGCTCGCATCATGCCGCCATCCAGAAATCTACTGGATAGGTTTCTTACCTGCAACATGAACAAATTGATGAGCTAACAGGCTCAGTAAGTTCAAACATACTTAGTAAGAATCATACTGATTCAAAAACACTGAAAACTCAATTTCCTATAAATAGACTATTCATCATGAATAGTATGAATAGTACTTGATGAATAGTGACTTTGACCCTTAACCGATGAATAGTAACAGTTACCCTAACTGGTTACTATTCACTTTACCCTAATGAGATACTATTCACATATCCTAACCAAAATTACAACACTTTAGCGTAAACTTCGGTTATACTCAATTATGATTTTTATTATTTTATTGATGTATTATTCATGATGAATAGTGACTTTGATCCTTAATCGATGAATAGTAACAGTTACCCTAACTGGTTACTATTTACTTTACCCTAATGGGATATTATTCACATATCCTAACCGAAATTACAACACTTTAGTGTAAACTTTGGTTATGCTCGATTATAATTTTTATCATTTTATTGATTGTTCACTCTCTCTATTTGATTTCTAGTTTAGAGCTCTGTTTATGGCTGTACCGATAGTTATTAGCACGCTGACTGAGAGGGTCTAAGGAGCGACCTTAGAACATCGGCCTCCACAGCCCAGATATCCCCGTAGGATCTGAAACAAACCTCCACCACTATGTTGGAGGGGCGGTACGCCTTAATGGTTTCATTACCATCTTTCAATTTATAGTCTTGACCAAGTGATGTTAATCATCACCTTAAGGTCACTATCCTTCATTGCCCGTAGGTCTTGCTTATTCTGTTTATCTGGAATATGTTACACTAACTAATCCACAAATGTTTATAAGACTTTATATCTAGAGTACATCTAGTATCGAATAAATCAATACAGTGTTTCATATTGCAGACACGAAAATGCTTGAACTTACCAATACTGTGCTAGTGTCCACTTTCGGAACTCCTCAACAGTTTTATCTCTATTTTGGGTTCCTACAGACATAGTATTGTCTGTTAATACCCTGTTTTAATTATCACTTTAAATATATATTTATTTCACTTAACAATTCAACATATTTAAATTTTGTTTGTGGTACACGGCCTGCAACACACCCGTGTTCCAGCCCGTGTACCTCTAGGGTTTACTCTACACGGCCATGTTGTTTATTATCTAGCCATGTTACTGTACACGGCTTGATACACACCCGTGTTCAAGCCCGTGTACATCTTGGGTTGAAAAATTCTTTCTGTATACGGCCGTGTATTTCTTATACACGCCCATGTTCTTAGAAATTTTTAGATTTTTACTCTAAAACCTTTATTTTGAATCTTAGAATTTTATCTAAGTTATTCTAGGTCTTTTAGGGTCCTTTCCGAGTCTTTTGGAAATTTTTGGTCAAAATAACTATTTTACCCCCAACAGGTCTCGGGACCATAACTATTCTCTTCTATCATTTTTTTCCAAATTTTGTAAGCCTAAATATTTTAAAATAATATTCCTTAGGCTTCTGTATCATTTTACAGCTTAAATTGCTGTAAAATTTCTATTTCATTTCTCCCGACCCTCGGTTACTATTCATCCATCACTTAGGGTCGTTTTTTCATTTTTCGAGCGTTTCAGAGTCTCAAATGGCCCTTTCAGTACTCATTAAACATTATTTATCCCGTCCCCGGCCCTCGGTCCTCGAGAGGCTTGGGTTTCCTATTCCGATCTAAATTTTTCCCTCGTTTCCCAAAATACCCCTAACATGAATTTTTTTTTCCTGTTTAAGGCATTTTAGTCTTTTCAGGATCGGTTTACTATTCCTTTTGGGTTGGTTTTCCATTTCTAACCCTAATCCACCGAGGGGTCTTAGTTTCCTTCCCGAGTCTAATATTTTTACCCCTCGTTTCCCTAAATGCCCTTAAGCCGATTTTAGAAATTTCGACAGCATTTCCGCTTATATTTTAAGGTTTCCCGGCGTTAGGTACGCCTCAAAATCTTTGTACCTGCCACGTACTATACCATAGGCCTATTTTATACAAATATTCCAAACTTTGTATAAAAATTTTCAACATGATTCAATATTCAGAGACCAACACAGACAACCACATTTTTCTTTCAAACTAGCCTCGGTTTACTAGTTAATCATACCAAAAAAAATTTTCATCACAACATATCATTCTTAGGTTTTCTAATGTATAAAAGAACATCAAAAACCTAACAAAACATGTATTCTAACCCTAGCATAGCCACTGATTCTTATGCATAAACACATAGAAAATCTTATTTCCTTTCCTAGGGTTTTTATCAACACTTTTCAACACTGAAAATTTTACATTTCTTAGTGTTCATACCCACGGTTTTAGCAAGAAAATTACATCAAAATTTTCTTATTTCCTTATTCCAATTCATGCTTAATTCATTTTATAATTGAATGAACATAAACACTAAACCAAAACATCAAAACTCATGCATTTTTCACACCATTGAAGCCACGGTTTTTTAAGGGAAACATGCGAAATTTTTGCTTGTTTCTAAACCCTAATTCATGCTTTAATTTCTACAACACCAAACTAATTACAACATCATCAACTAAATAACAATTTTTTTTCATTGTTTTCACACTCTCACGCCCACGGATTTTCCAAGGAAAATCAAAGAGAAAAACTTCAATTTTGAAGTTTACCTTAACTAGTTAATGACTTGATGTTGAAAATGTAATGCAAGCTAAGTTTAGTGTGAAATTGAAAACAAAATTTTGGCTTTCAAAGGGGGGAAAGGCCATGGTTTTGGCTGAAGAAAAAAGGCAAGAGTTTGGCTAATTTTTTTCGTTTTTTTAATTGAATTTTGATGCCTATTTATAGGCAAAAACCAAGGACTTTTTAGCAAATTTTTTCAACAATTTGCTAATTGTTCAAGGGCTAAAAAGTAAGGATTTTGGGGCCAAAACCTAAATTTTTTCTTCTCCATTTCCACATGGCCGAATGGCCTTTTTCCAAAAATTAAAAAAAAATTCAAATGGCTTTTTGGCAAGATCATGACCCTTGATCAAAATTTGGGACAATCCTAACCATAAACCTTTCACTTTTACTTTCCAAATCATGTAAACTAAAATGGATTTATGACATCATTTTGATGATGTCATCCTACTATTCATATTAACTTACTAATTAATTCATGGTCAATTTTTGACCAAAATCCGATCCGAACGGAACTTCATCGAAATCGCGTAGGCAAGTTCTAGGCGCCTCCAGTGTGATTGGTTTGTCTTATTTTGCTTCCATTTGATCAGAATTCTCTACCGTAAATTTCTATCATTTTCGTGCATCTCAATGCATTTTCTAGGGTTTTTGGTTCTAATTTCGAACCGTCTCACCCAATTATGTCCGATAAGATTTTCCATCCCCGAACTCACACACTTTAACACTGCCAGAACATTTTTACACTATTCATAACAGTATTAAAACACAATTTTTTTCATATTTTATTCATTAAAATTGTTATATACATAAAATTTTAACCTACTCCGAGAATCTAAAATTCCCGGTTATCATAGTTTTTGCTAGAACAAATACCAAAAATTTCTTTTAAAAACCAAATCAAAACAGAAACTAAAAACTACAAGGATCGGTTTTTAAAGACTTACCCTTGGTGCCTTAAAACGACTTGGATTCGAATCCTCCTAGCACAAGCTTGTGAGGTTTGATTTTTGATAAGTTGTGGTATGATTTAAAGCTTGAAAAAGTGATGGTTTGGAGGCTTAAGGGGTTCCGCTGTAGCTAGGAGAATGAAAAGTGTTTTGGAAGCCAAAAAGAAAGGAAACAAATCACTTGTGTAAAGGGTGCCTTTTATAGGCAAAAATTAATTAACTTACTTAGACTTAATCCTACTTAATTGTCTACCAAATTAGCCAAATCTTGGGACAAATTTGCTGTCCAATTTCAAACCAAGGGGGCGTGGGCTGCTCATTGGAAGGAGGGAGGAATAAACAAATGTTGTTGACTAGTTTTTTAAAACCCTTGAATAAAATATTCAAGTGTGTCATGGCTAGGGAAATATTTTAATGGCCACCTTTTGGGCTATGTGTGCAGCAGATTATAGCTCCTTTTGCAGCTAAGGGGCACAGAAATATAAGGCCAAATTTTATCTGTGTTGGCTTCTCATCGCAATCTAATTTTATACTGCGGTGTTCGGTCCTTTCTCGACAGTGTTCCAATTTTCATCTGAAAATTGGTTTTCTGAATTCGATTTTTGTACTATAAATTCCTGGTTGTTTTATACTGTCTAAGACCCCATTATCGGTCTAAATTACTGTTTACGTCCTATACTGTGGTTATGTCTACACTGTGTTGTCCTTTCGCACGTAAATCGAGGCGTTCGTGGGTGAAATTTCAGACACAGTCTCTCTTGACTAATTTGGACGTGCTGATTCCATTTTTATCAGTTTTACATCCATCGGAGGTCATCTAGACCAGTTTTCAGGATCTGTGTGACCCCACCTTGAAAAACATGTCAAGTGCCCGATTGACTAATTTGGGCGTTCTGAGCCCAAATATATCAGTTTCGGGGCGAGTGAAGGTCATCTTGACCCTCATCCTGATACTTCGTACTTCTCAACTAAAAAATCTTATTTTGTACTCGATCAACCAGATCGAGTTTACTAACCGTTCATGTATCAGTTTTAAGTCAAATAAAGGCTGTCTTGGCCAAAAACTTGACACTGCATTTCTCTCTATTCATTATCCACCGTTTTCTACTTAACTGACTGGTCTGAGTGCTCCAACTCTGATTTTGTCAGTCTCTAGGTGAGAAGAGGTCATCTGGACCATTTTCTTGATATCGTACCCTTACTAGGGCTATCTCTCACTCAGATGTTCAGTCCGACCTTTCTGGTGATCTATTTACCAGTCTTGTGTCAAGAAATGGTCGTCCGGACCAGTTTTTTGACACTGCATGTCTCATTCATTTGTACACATAATAGGGTGGACCGGATTCACTGTCGGTCGCCCCTTTCACTGTATGAATAGTACTTAAATAGTACCGTATCTGTTTAGTCTATTCAATGGAAAATATACTATATTTCCAGCTTAATTACTCATTGCATAGTAATTAGGTTTCATGCAATTTGAGGGTCTGTATAACGGCTTTCTGCTCATTACACAGCCTTCAATACGGCCTCTAACACGGGCGTGTATACACCGGACACGGGCATGTACTAGTTGAAATTCTTCAACATGGCCCTGTTTCAAAACACGGCCTTTTACACGTTCATTAACCAGGGTGGTACACGGCCTCTTACACGGCTGTGTTCTTGACTGTGTCTCTGTACACGGTCATGTTCAGTTACAAGGCTTCACAGACATACACAGTCTGAGTGGTACACGGCCATTTACATGGCTGTGTATAGGACCGTGTATTTTAAAAATTACACTAAAATACATCAAATTATTCTTCAATTTCTCATTGAATTAAAAATTAAAGTACATGATCGAGGTGGTCCTTACAACTAATACCATTAATGACTAAAGCAGCTATTTACGTATGTTACCGATTGCTGTTGGTACTAACATGTTCTCTCTTTGAAGAGTTTTCATCCTCTATTCATGGTTAATTAATTTATTACCTAATAAATTAATTAACATCGTTCTTAGGTCACTAGTACCGTTAGTGACTATAACTTGTATTGTTGTATGGTACCGAGGCTCATCGGTACCCTACTGCTCTACTTTGGGAACTTGGTATCTAATTTCTACCATATTTGGTTAATCTGTCTACTTGACAAATTAATCATCGTCTCTCACTATATCGTTCAAACATGGTCCCTGACTGGTTAACCGACCAGTCAACCGATCGGTTACCTCGCGCATCGTTGACTATGTAGCCTACTGGGTTACTCGCGTACTTGGTGTGGTAACCAATCGGGCTACCTCTAATATTTATTTATTTTAAAAATAATTTTAGAAGTCTCATAAAAATTTTTGGGGAAATACTTACTCTTTGAAACCGTCCCCATATCACCCCGTTAGAAGGTGGGAGCTTTTTATCGAAACCATATTTTCATTTTAAAAAGGGGAAGAACATATTTTGGTGTTTGTTTTTAAAAGTAGTTCTTGAACCATTTTGCCGAACCTGTTTTAAAACTTGTTTGAAATGATTTAATTTGTAAATTTAGCGAACATAAAACTTTTAGTCCTTGACGAGATAAACAACTCTCGTGTTCATCAAGAAGCTCATCTCAAATTCTAACATGTCCTAAACTCATCAAATCTGTAGCTAATCACGTGTCCAGTTTTAGGAAAAATTCCAATTTTACGTTTATTTAAATACGACTCTGTTTGAGGCCTGAAATGGCCAAATTTTTAAAACTCGCATGGGTCATCTTAAATATTTGATGAGATCCAAAACTTTCGTGTTAAGTCTGAGATCCAGTTCGGATTCTAAATTGGTCATTTTTAACAAAACCCAAGACTGTTCCTGTTGCTCAGGATTTTGGTCCCAGTTTTGAACTCCAGTTAAAAACTACCCGAAAACCCTATTTTAGAGTCATTTTTGGCAAAAAGCTATTTGACGCAAAAACGACCATAACGAAATTTTCTTAAAACTTTATGTTTTACTAAATCCCAAAATCAGACCATAATGTAGTCAAAAATGGCCAAACCCGTGGCCTAAAACTGAAGATAGGTTGGTTCCCAGCTAACCCTAAAAACATCCATTCGCACATCCATCACAAAAACTTAATCCACAACCACACAACCATATAAACTTAAAAATAAAATGCTAAGGGCTCAAAATAAAATTATTACAACCCATTTCACAAACAAATACACATAAATTTCCTTAATGAAAACTTAAAAATAGCTAAACCATTAAAATAGTTTCGGTTTTTACCTTATGTGCTATGAACCAAGCACAATTCGAATCAAGGCTTGGGTGGCCAAAAATTATCATGTAGACCAAGGGAAAATGGGGTCGGCTTATGCTAGAAAAGAATAAAAAATTCCTTCTTATCATCATGCTTAAGAAAACCAACAAAACCACAAAAACAAGTCCTAGCAACTCACCTTGAGGTGACCTTGAAGTAGCTTGAGTGAAAGACTCCAACACAAGCTTGAGTGTGGCTAACTTTTGGTAAGGATTTTGGTGAAATTTGGCTGAGTTTGGGGGCTGAGGGTGGCCGATTTTGGCTGAAGAAAAAGGGAGAGAATGTTGGTGATTTTGAGTGTGCAAAAGAAGAAAATGAAATCTAAGGCCAAGCATACCTTTTTACAGGCAAAAGCTAAGTAAAATTAATCAACCTTAAGCCCACTTAATTAAGCAATTTTTAGCTAATCTAGGGGACAAAACTTGCTACCTCCTAGCTGAAGAAAACCGTGTGGGCTGCTGCCAAAACAAGAGGGAAAAGTTGCATTAATGTTTGCTAAAAGTTACATGTGCTTGTCCCATACTTTTGCATTTTTTTAGTCCATGTGTCATAGACATGTTTCCTTGCTTTAAGGAAAACTTTTCCATGTCTCTAGGGCTACATTTGGCCTTGTTTGTGCTACATGTGTATGGTTTTCTAGGGAAAAAATTCATCTACTAAGTCTACTCATTGCAATCTAATTTCTTCCTTTCGGTATTCGACCCTTTTTCGGCTATGTTCTAGATTTTTATCGAAATTGAATTTTCTTGATTTGATTTTTATACTAATAATTCTTGGATGGGTTGTAATGCCTATGAGCCCATTTTGTGTCTATTTTACTGTTTATTCCCTATATTGTGGTTGTGTTTACACTGTGTTGTCTTTGCGCATGCATAACGAGGCGTTTTCATGCAAAATTTCAAAAACAATCTCTCTTGACTAATTTGGACGTGCTGATTTCAAATCTATCAGTTTTACATCCATCTGAGATTGTCTGGACCAATTTTCAAGATCTGTGTGATCCTGTCTCGAAAAACATGTTTTGTGCTCAATTAACTAATTTGAACGTTCTGAGTCTAAATATATCAGTTTTATGTTAAATTAAGGCCATCTTGGCCATTAACCTGACACTGCGTATCTATTATTCACTATTCATTGTTTTCTACTTAACTAACTAGTCTGAGCGTTCTGACTCCGATTTTGTTTGTTTCTGGGTGAGAAGAGGTCATCTGAATCATTTTTCTCAATACTGTACCTCTGTTAGGGTAATTATTGTTGTTGTGCTCAAATGACTGGTTCGAGTGTATTAATGACTTACTTACTAGTTATGTGTCAAGAAATGGTCGTCTGGACCGGTTTTCTTGATACTGCATGTCTTATATGCACATACACATAATAAGGTGGACCAATTTTACTGTCGGTTGCCCCTTTCATTGCATGAATAGTAATTAAACGTTTCTATACCCGTTTAATTTGTTCAAACTAACAATTTATACTGTATTCACTAACTTAATTACTAATTACATAATAATTAGGTTTCAGGAACATGGGGGTCATTACAACCTACCCCCTTATAAAATTTTCATCCTCGAAAATTAGAATAATTCCGAGAAGTCCCTATCATGTCTTCTTCTCGTTCCCATGTGGCTTTCTCAATATTATGATTTCGCCACAACACCTTTACTAGTAGTATTACTTTATTCCTAAGTATTTTCCCCTCTGTATCTAGGATTCGCATGGGTTTCTTCTTGTACATCAAATCGGCATGCACTCCGACTGGTTCTTGGCTCAGAACATAGGAGCTATCTAGCATGTATTCCTTCAGCATCGAGACGTGGAAGACGTTATGCACTAAAGGTAACTCGGGAGGAAGCGCTAATCTATAAGCCACCTTCCCGACTCAGAACATTGGCCACCTTGTTGGCTTTTCCTGGATGATACAAGACCTAGCAATCGTAATCCTTTACCAATTTTAGCCATCTTCGTTGCCTCATGTTAAGCTCCTTTGTGTGAAGATGTACTTGAGGCTCTGGTGATTGGTGTAAATCTCGTACTTGATTCCGTATAGGTAGTGCCTTCATATTAATGGCATGAAAACTACCGCTGTTAGCTCCAGATCATGCGTAGGGTAGTTCTTCTCATGGTCCTTGAGTTGTCGTGCAGCGTACATGACCACTCTACCATTTCACATCAACATGGCTCCTACTCCGATCTTGAATACGTTACTATAAATCACAAAGTTTCCTTCACTAGCTTCTGGAGTAGTTAACACTAGAGCACTCGTGAGTCATCGTTTCAACTCTTGAAGCTCTCCTCACACTTATCTGTCCACTCATACCTCTTTTCTTTCTTGGTAAGTGCTGTGAGTAGTGCGGCTAGTTTTGAAAAAAAAAACCTCGACAAAGCACCAGTAATATCCTACTAAGCCTAGGAAACTACGTGTTTTCGTCACGTTCCTTAGAGCTGGCCATGCACTAACTGCCTTAACTTTTGTTGGTTCTACAGGTACTCCTTCCTTAGAGACTACGTGGCCTAGGAAATAGACCATTTTCCAACCAAAACTCGCACTTAGAGAACTTGGCATACAGCTGATGGTCTCGTAACATACGCAAGACAATCCTTAGGCGCTCTTCATGTTCCTCCTTTGTTTTGGAGTATATAAGTATGTCCTTGACGAACACAATGACAAACTTATCCAATAGTCCTTGAACATGTGGTTTATCAAATCCATAAAGGCTGTTGGAGTGTTCGTCGGTCCGAATGACATAACGAGGAACTCATAGTGTCTGTATTGCGTTCAGAAGCTATTTTGGGTATGTCTTCATCCCTGATTCGTACTTGATGATACCCTGAACACAGATCTATCTTTGAGAACACTACAACGTCTCAGAGCTGATCAAATATATCATCGATCTGTGAGAATGGATACTTGTTCTTAATTGTGATCTTGTTCATCAATTCCTTTAGCTGGCTTGGAACTCCTTTAGCTTTGCAGAGCCCATTCGGTATGGGGCCTTACAGATAGGGGCTGATCCTAGTAGATGTTCAATCTCGAACGAGATCTCACGCTCTGGCCAAAGTCCTAGAAGATATTCTAGAAATATGTCTACGAATTCCTTAACCATCGGCACGTTTTAGAGTCCTATCTCTATTCCTCGAGTCTTATCTACTATGTATGCTAGGAAGCCTGTGCATCCACTGGATAGCATCTTGCAAGTCTTCATTGCTATGATCAGCGTCTTTGGTCGCTTTGGCGACAAACGTCTTGTGGATGAACCTTTCGCACCCGATTGGTCCAAAAGCGATTTTCTGCCTTCGACAGTCTATGATGGCATTGTACTTCATGAGGAATCCTATTCCCAAGATTACATCATAATTGATCGTGTCAATGATGATTAGATTAACGCTCAGCTCTCTACTGCAGATAATTATCGATACGTAATGCATCCAGTACTAGACAATAAAACTTCCCCTGAGGGAAGTGCTATTCTAAGAGTCTATTTCATCCTATCTAAGCCCCTATCTAGCTTTTTAGTGAAGTCTGATGATGCAAACGAATGGGTGACCTACTACTCTTTCCGCTTGATTGCTTTTCAAATTCTGTTTAGCAAGGTCTCTTTCTCTCTTTCGGTCTTCTCCTGTCTTGATCCACTTTTACCTCGGTCTTGGTTTCGTCATAAGTCTTCTTCAACATGTGTTGTAGAAGTCCATATCAGTTCCTTGTAGCGCACAACATATGTTAGAATTGTGTTACCAGACATCAACTGCAGTCTCTCAGTTCGATGAATAAATTCTTGTATATCCGTAACTCTAGGAAACTTAGGTGGGTTCACCTCCCCACTTGCCCAAAAAGAATAACTGGAGCTAATGCTGGACTCCTCTCAGAGATTTGCTTGATCATGGTATGGCGAAACTCAACCCAATTAGAGCTCATCTTGGTCATAAGAATCCTAATGCACACGAGAGTGTCTTCTTGAAAGATATCAACAGCCAACAAGACTCAGTTATCCTGATCAATGGAGTACAATTGGGGAGTCACTTTGATAACGTGAAACCAATCCTAATGTTCTCATAGAGTGTAGGAGTACTACTTGCCACTCGAAACATAGTAGACAACTAGCCCTGAAGACCGGTACAACTCAGGCAGCAATCCACGTTCTTACTCTAAGCCGTTCTTTCAGTCGCACTCTAGTCATGTGTGAAAATGTTATATCTAAGCCCTTGGGAAAAACTGCACTGCTTTTTATATCATTTTAAAAGTACGTGACTTTAGTTTATTGGGAGTGGTAAACACTTCCCAGTACATAGTCTCAAAAGGACATACTAGGATAGGTCTAGTGGGAGTAAGCTATTGCTTCCCATTATGCCTATATACATCGCTTAAGAAAAAATTTTGCTTTAGTTGTTTGGGACTTCCAGTCTGCCTTGTGTGATTGAAGGGCCTTTAATTCTGGTTTGGGCAGTGTGAAGTTGGCCACTTGTGGTACGGGCTTGGTTCCGTTAGCTCTATGGGTTGGAATAATAGTTTCTAGCATTGTGGCCTTCCTTGCCACAGATGAAACAACCATTTACTCCCTGCTTGCACTCTCCCGGGTGTCCCTTTCCATATTTCGGGCATGTCGGGTGTTGACTATCGATTTCTTTCTAGTCGTTTCTCTTCTGAGGGAAGTCCTTCTGTGAACTTTGGTTGTCCGGATTACCCTTCCTATTGTTGTTGTTATGGGATTGCCTACTGTTCTGGCCGATCCCCACGTTCTGCCCTCTATGTTGTGACTCGGGGTTCTGCTTTACCTAAGCCTACTTAGCTTGTGTTTCCTCCTGCTTTTGGGCTTTAAAGACCTGAGCCCTTCACTTTTTATCCTGAGCCAACCAATACTAGGTTCGGATAGCTCTGTTGACGCATTCAGCCATTATCGTCGGTCCGTGGCTGCCAGTGCAGACCTTGACGGTGATGTCTGCCTAGAACATCTTCAGCATCCTTCTAACTCTTTCCTTCTCTATGGGCACTAGGTCAGGACAGAGTCGAGATAGCTATTTAAACTTCCTGACTGCCTCTAACATGGTCATACTACTTTGGCGCAGGTTGTTGAATTCATCTTATTGTGCCACTAGTGCCTCTTCATTGAAGTACATTTTTTTGAACTCGTCCATGAGTTCGTTCCAGCTCATTTCATTGACAATCCTCCAGATGGCTATAGTCTTCCACCATTGTCGTGTCCCCTTGTGTAGGACAAAGGATGCACATAGCACCTATTCTCTATCAGTTAATCCCATAAAGTCCAAGATCACTTGGATGTCGGTCAGCCAATCATCGGCCTTTATGGGATTAGTGGCCCATTCGAATTCTGGCACTTTCATACGCCATAATTTCTCATACAAATCACCTTCTTTAGGGGTCGGCAGAAGAACATTGGCTACTGCAGGGACAGTCGCTGCTGGGGGTACTGATGCCACCTGGGTTGAGGGAGCTGCTTGCTCCCTAGGAGTATCAGAAGCTATTAGAGTCTCTTGAACTGGCACCTGAGCTGTCTGTGGTGCTTGGTTCTGTCAGCCTAGTTGCTCCCTAAGCTGGTCTAGATCGCGCTGCTGATTTTTAATCATTTCTCGCATAGCTGCGAGTTGCGCCATTAATTCATCCTCTCGGGATGCTTGGTTTGTCTGTGTACGTGTTCGAACCATGTTGTCCTTTGGAACCCTCGTCCTCTGGTGGGGCTCTACTGGCATAGCCTCTACTGGTGTAGCCATGGTTACATGTTATAACTTACGTTAACTTACATATTAATACTATAAAATAAAAACTAACTTACTTGGACAGGTAAGGCAGGCATGCAGCGATGTGAGGTAGGGTGGTAGGATACCTCTCTGATACCAACTGTGACATCTCGTGCTCTGAGTGGCTCGGACCGTCACTTAAAACTACTACTGATACTTAAACTTACTTGAAAACTATTACTGCTTACTTAAGAACAGTTGCTTAACTTATATGACTTGAAAACTGTTACTCAAACTTATTTACTTAATACTATAATTTTAGGGATTTTTTTTTGAATGCGTACATTGTTATTATTCATGTACATATGAGTATATACCATACAAATATAATAAGGTTTGAATATAGCTATAGTTCAATCATACATACATGTGAAACTATTTAACTGGTTACTACTCAAAATTATAATATTTACTTAATACTGTGCGAAAGTCAAACTTGTGGTGGTATCCACAACCTTGCACTCACATCCGCCTCTGCCGCCATCACTGTCCATTATGGTCTAAGCCATAGGTCGCTTACCTATAGCATAAACACATACATTGTGAGCTTTATGCCTAGAAAGTACAACATGTCATCCGTAAAACATGTTTAAATTATAATACATACTTAAAACATATAAGCAAGTCATGTGCTATTCGCTGAATCGTACCATATACTGGATGCAAAACCAGAGCATTACATAGAAGTAAAAACATAACAGCAACATCTCATCACTGAATGCATGACAGAAGACATCATGTACTGAATGCATATCTACTATAGCTGGAAGCATACTGTAACTATAACTAAGGTATATCATGAACAATGCATGAACCGATTATGCTCATGTTATGCTTCATTATTCTTATCATTTCTTTACTTTGCTGAGGTCACTTTGCTGAGAGCTCATTATTCATTATCTTTTCTTTAATTTGCTGAGGCCACTTTGCTGAGGGCTCTTTATTCATTATCTTTTCTTTAATTGGCTAAGGCCACTTTGCTGAGGGCTCATTATTCATTATCTTTTAATTTGCTGAGGCCACTTTGCTAAGGGCTCATTATTCATTATCTGATATCCTCATGCCATAAGCTCTACTAGACTATCCCCTAATCTTACATGATAGGGATCTAATGGCATCTAACTTATACCGGTCATCAATCTACGCGATCGTGAACCTATAAACTCTTCTATTATGCTATGCAACAACCATACATGATTTGCATACTTAACATAGAGTAAAATAACACTTTAAACTCATTTTTGCTCATGCTATAGGCAGAGGTGTACTTACCTATTCTGCAAGCAAAACTTATACTCTCACCCTTGTCAAGTTGTAGGTAACTACCTGTCATCATAACATATTCCATCAATACTTATCGCTGAGTCACTAATATCATTAGTGACTAAAACAGCTATTTACGTACGCTACCAATTGCTATCGGTACTAACTTGTTCTCTCTTTAGAGAGTTTTGATCCTCTATTCGTGGTTAATTAATTTATTACCAAATAAATTAATTAACGTCGTTCTTAGGTCACTAGTACCGTCAGTGACTATAACTTGTATTGTTGCATAGTACCGAGACCCATCGGTACCTTACTGCTCTACTTTGAGAATTTAGTATCTAATTTCTACCGTATTTGGTTAATCTATCTACTTGACAAATTAATCATCGTCTCTCACTATATCTGTGGTGGCCCGCCCTGAATTGAGGCTACAGTACTAGCATAGTAGAGCTTTAAAGTCCGCTATGGTAGACCATTACCTCAATGGGTCGCCGGCATCTTACTTAAACTTATTTTTTTAAAATTACTATTTGTATTTAAGATGATTTTTATTCTGATAATCGAAGGATTTTTTTTTAAACTACTGGTGATTGTAAACTGTAAAAATACAAGCATCATAAAACATAAGATACACTACTGTCATACTGGTCGTACATAATTTACATCATGATGTATTTATAAATTATAATTCAAAATCTGCTCTCAAAACAACACTCAAAATCTGCACAGCGAAAAACATTAGTAGGACCATTCTCCTTACTCAGCCCTAGAGGCAAATGCAATCCCGCTCCTCGTCCATCCACTGTCTACTAGTGTATAGGTTTCTCGCCTGTAACATCAACAAACTGGTAAGCGACAGGCTCAGTAAGTTCAAACATACATGCAGAAACATAAATCATAAAATCCTGAAAAAGTACTATTTATATAAATAGTAACTTTGACTTTTGACCATAAATAGTATGGTTGACTTTGACTGATACTATTCATGTCAACTTGGATCTAAGCTGCTATACATATAGTTAGTATGTTTATGCTCAATTATGGCAATTCTTAAGTCTTTAGTCTTTATTTGCTACTGAATTCTACAATTAGGCCCCTGAATTGGTCGTACCATATTACGCAGGGAGCGACCCACTGGCCAATCCTTTACAGTCTAACTATATCAGACTTCCAAAACTGGGACATATCACTAGCAGTTTGGAGTCCTATCATATTTGAATCTGAGAAACCTCCATCGTGTGGGAGGCCGGTACGCTAATACTGATTTAATTACTGAGTTTCTGGTGGTTCCTGACCGGTGGCAATTATGCTGCCTCCAGGGTCTGGAACTCTTTAAATTATTCTGTAATTTATTTTGTAGTTTTCTTAAGATTTTATCTTTTATGTTAGTATGCACACAGCACCTGACTACTAAATTTCTGTTATCTATATCACATAAACATACTGAGTAAATTCATGCTACAGGCAGATAAATGTCTGAACTTACCGGTATTTTACTAGCGATTCCTTTCCTGAGTCAACCGGCTTCCTTAATTCGCCTTTTGGTTGCTTTCCTATAATCGAAATAAATTGCGGTTATTTTTACTATTCGCTTCATATCTAAAATATAATGAAAGTATGAAATTTCTAATTGGTACTCTTAATTATTCGTTTTGGGATTTGTATTTTTAATTCTACAATTATTATATTGTGTGAAATACTATTCTGGGCCTTAATATCACATTTCTGAACTTTTTGACAAAATGACCATTTTGACCTTAACTTTTGGCAAAAATGAGCATTTCGTCCTTATCGGGATTTTCTCTCATTTTTCTGACTTATGGCACTATTTTAGCCTTTAGAAATTTACTAAAATCATTCTGAGGCTTTTACAGCCTTTTTCTAGCAATTTAGTAAATTTTGGTCAAAATGACCATTTTGCCCTTGACAAGACTATAGACTGAAAAATTCTCGTTTTATCATTTTATCTGGTTTTTCAGATCCTAAAACTCATAAAGTAACTTTTCTTAGGTCTTACTGAGCTTTTACGACATTTTCTGCCAAAACGCTCGGGTTACTAATCACCCAACCCTCGGATGGTACTATTCCGACCCTCGGGGTCGTTTCTCGTTTTTCTAGCCTTTCGGGACCTCAAATGGCTATTTCACTAGTTATGTAATCGTCCCTTATTCTCTTCTCGAGTTTAGGTTTCTGAGGGGGCTCGGGTTTCCGGTTCCCGACCCTATTTTTACCTCTCGTTTACCAAATTGCCCTTCGAGCGTCCTGAAAATTTCTGCAGCATTTCTACTGAAATTCTAGGTTCATGGCGTTTAGGAAACGCCTCGAAACCATCTATCCTATTCTACCCTGCCAAGTACTACACCACAAACCTAATTTTACATAAAAGTTTCAAACTTTTTACATAAAATTACACAATAAAACATACTCGTTTCTAACGGGATTTCAACCCATACTCTATTATTTTTAGGCCTGGTTTTATACCCCGTTTCACACATTCACATGGCTTAACAAAACTTTCTCATTTTCCACTAAACCTATACACGGTTTTCATGGCCAAAATATGTACCAATTTTTATTTTCCTTATTGCTCACTTTGTGTATCATTTCATCACACATTACATCATAAAACCCTAGCATAAGCCATCAAAAATTCATACATTAACCTTTAGTTAGCCATGGATTTTCCTTGGAAAATCAACCTCAACATTTTGTTTTCATTTCCACTTTTCTTTCTTGTTTTCTACTCACAATCAAAATCACATTTACCATACACAATCTGCAATACAAAATCTCATGTTTCCTTCCATTTCTTCCCCACGGGTTCTTCATGAGAAACAACCGTAAAAATTCATGTTTTTCACTTTCATTTCAACAATTTCTTTCTTCACATTCCCACATGAATTTCAACATCAAAAATCAAACAAAACATCATGAAAATTTCATCTTTCCAAACCCTAATAACCCCACGGTTTTGATGAAAGAAAACACATACAAACTTGCTTTTCATGCTTATGATTTCACACTTGTTTTAACCATTCACCATTTACACACTTTCGAGCGTAAATAAATGAAACAAAAACTGATTTTTTTCTCACTTCAAAACAGCCCATACCACATGGATTTTCTTCATAAAAAACAAGAAGAAATCATGCCAAAGTAGAAGATTACCTGGCTTGCTTGATAACTTGTACTTTGGGATGAATTTTTCACACTTTCTTGTACTAAACTTGAAGAAAATTTTCTGATTTCAATGGGGAAGGTGCACGGCTGCTCTAATGGCTGAAAACCAGAATTTTTTCTGGTTTCTAAGTCCCCAAAATAGTGTATATAATCAGCCAAAAAGGAGGGACTAAGTTGTAAATGATTTAAGGGTATTTTAGTAAACTTTTTGTGTAATTTTTCTACTCTTTGGGGGCTGTTTTGAAATTAATCAAAGAAGACCAGATTTTTTTTTTCTGATTTTGGCCCCAAAATCCGCCACCTATTAGCCCTAGAACTCTCTTGAATTTTTGCTTAAGCTTCCTTTGACTTTTCTAGTTGACTTTGCATCTTAGCCATTGATTTTTCTTGACTTTAAACCCTAGCCCTTGGATTGAAATGTATCCTTACTTCCTTTCAAAGATTAACACTCAATCTTTGACTCCTTATGTAGGAAAATAATTCGGTAAAAACGTATCAGAGTGGCGCAGTGGAACAATAAAAAATTTAAGATCGTTAAATATCTCATGATGCCATATACAATAAACCAACAACAATTAAAACTCATACCTCAAGGACGCCAATCTTGCAGGAGGAGAATGACCGGAGGCTTCAACCAACTAGCCTTCTCTACTATTCTCCAATTCCCGAATGGCTGAGTGTGTGGGCACTCTGAACCTCGATCGGTATGCTAGCACTGCTAGTCTTCTTCTGACCACCCAGATCTCTAAAGAACTTTATTGTCACGATGAGCTGTGCAACAATAAGCCTGCTCACCTGAGAGTCTGTGGTCTGAGAGAACTGGAGTGGCAGGACCTCTATTTATAGACCTGCATGAGGTGATTCTCTGAATTTGAATTGGATTAGGAAAAGATATTTTCCCTTATCCTTAACCAAAAAATTCGAATTTTTTTCATGGATAAATCCAACAACAAAATTCGGTTTTCTTAGGATAAATCCAATCCAAATCTAAACAAGATTTTAACTAGAATTTTATCTCCCTTTTTCAACCAAAAAATCCAAAATTTCCAAGGAGATTTTTCTCCTAAAGATTTCGGCCATTATGGATAAGGGAGAATCAAAAATTCCACTAGGATTTTCAAGCTTGAATCTTAACTCAACCTTATCCAAAATAACCAAATTTCCTAGGAGATTTTCTCCCTAATTTTGGCTACTTTTCAGGGAAGGAGAGAATCCAAATTCAACTAGGATTGAAGCTTGAATTTTCCCTTGAATCTTATCCACAAAATCTGAATTTTCCATTGAGAATTATCTTCAAAATTTTCGTCCACTTTTGTTGGGATTTAGATTCAAAATTCAAGTAGGATTCTAACAAGATTATCCTCTCCAAATCCAACTCAAATTCGAATTTCAAACCTTGTGGATTTTCCACAAAAATTCGAATCCTACTTGGACTGTGATTCAAAATTTGAATTTCAAATTTCAAATTCAAATTTCAAATTTCAAATTTAAATTTCAAATTCAAGTTTCAAATTCGAATTTCAAATTCAAATTTCAAATTCAAATTTCAAATTTCAAATTTCAAAATTCAAATTTCAAATTTCAAAATTCAAATTTTAAATTCCACAAAATGGTTGTGTTTCATATTCTTGTTCTCATGGATAATTTTCTACAACTCCAATCCAATCTCAAATAAAATCATGGCAACTTTATTTGGAGTTCGAATAATTGTGTACTCTATTATCCAAAACAAAATCTGAATCCAACCGTAGAGAATCTTGTCTACCATCCTAAT
The DNA here is from genome assembly GCA_035233585.1 of Antiaris toxicaria. NCBI lineage: Eukaryota > Viridiplantae > Streptophyta > Magnoliopsida > Rosales > Moraceae > Antiaris > Antiaris toxicaria. The sequence continues at coordinate 20,401,347 of CP141156.1, forward strand.
CCTGTGTCATCACCATCCATGCATAATAAACCAGCCAATAGCATACACAAATCAATTTTCCAAACGTTAAGGAATTATGTGGAGCTAGTAGAGGGACTGATTGGACATATATAATCGGGCTCCCGTGATTCCATATGATCATCATTCTTTACCGAACAACTCAATCATATGATCACTAGTTTCAGAGTCACACCACTATAAACCTGAAACTGAACTCCCAATTATATACCTATTACGTAAGCCTGTGACGAGCTACTATCCAATGACCTTGTCATATATGCAAAACCCTCATATGATATCCATGATCAGCCTTAGGTCAAAGTCCGTTAATCCTACTGATCAAGCTATCTTAAAGTTCCATTATACTACCGAATTAAGAAAAGTATTATTCACCATATGTGAATAAGAAGTCATCCGCCCAGCAGACGACCCAAGGCCTTGTCCATTTTCACATTCAGTATAATGCCTTTAAGAGGATACCTTTAACTCCTCAGAGCTATGATTCCGGTATCTGCAAACAAACCCTTCATCGTATACAATTCATGCACCCAACGAACTGGTCTATAAGCTTACTACCTCTGAGACGCTTTAGCCATTGGAACATCAAAGTACACAAGTCATATACATGAAGTAGTTCATTTACTCAGGATTAAGGTTATTGCACAATGAACATCAAAAGCAGATTGATCCACTCATAGCGGATTACGTAGATCAATCACGCTTTAGTCCCGGTCTAATATGTCACCACCGAGCAACATATCCATGTCTCTACTTGGGAGTCCAGCTCCAGACAGTCAAGACAAACCGTCCCCTCCAAGGCTTTAGACAACATAATAGTCTTAACATGAGTTAGATGCTCGGTCTAACCCCATAGACTACAGACCATAGTTTAGACCGCTAACTTTAGAACATTGTCTTCTCGCATACAAAAGTCCATTGCATGCAACGTTCTAACAGTTTTAACACAAGCAATCAATGAGCCATATTTGCTTACATTTACTTTAACATGTAAATAAGACGAGGACAGATAGCAATGTAATGAATAACTTCTATGTATAATTTTATTATCCAGTTCAAAATGAATACATCAAAATGTCTCTAATACTTAGGGAATTTCCTAACACCTTATATATATATATTTGGAGTCAAACTTTTAACCAAAAGTCAAACCGAAAATTTTTACGTCGAAATCGCGTAGACGAGTTCCTAAGGTTATCCGTACGATCAGTTTTCCTTATTTCACTCCGATTTGCTTAAAAATCAATACCATAAGTATTTCATCTTTTAGTGGTTTACAGTATATTTTCAAAATTTTCGAAACCGAAAAGGCATATTTTGTCCGATTTCGATTCGGTAAAATTTTCCGTTTCTAATCACACTCTTATCTGCACTGTCCGAACATTTTATCACATTCTAAATAGTATTAAAACATATGTTTTACAGTTTTACACATAAAAATCGTAGAGTACACAAGTTATATAAAATTTTTAGGAACAGTAAAATTTCTCGATTATGACATTCTCCCCCCCTTATAAACTTTTCATCCTCAAGAATTAGAATAAGTGGGGGTGTTAAGCTTTCATCTCATATTCATGTTCCCACGTAGCCTCTTCAATACTGTGGTTTCTCCATAAAGCTTTGACTAGTGGGATCATCTTATTTCTCAATACCTTCTCTTCTTGTGCCAAAATCTGCACTGGTTGTTCTGGGTAAGTCAAATCTTCTTGAACTTGTATCGGCTCATACTCCAGCATATGTGAATGATCTGGTATGTACTTCCTTAACATTGACACATGGAAGACATTGTGTACTGCCGATAGGTCTGGGGTTAATGCCAACTTGTAAGCTACCTTCCCAATGCGTTCGATTATTTCAAATGGCCCAATATATCTTGGACTCAGTTTTCCCTTTTTACCGAATCGCATTATGCCTTTCATTGGCGATACCTTGATAAATACATAATCCCTCTTTTCAAACTCCAAGAATTTTCATCGTTTGTCTACGTAATTCTTCTGTCGGCTCTGAGCGATCCGCATTCTTTTCTGAATCTTTGCAACTGCCTCTGTAATTTCCCTTATGAAATCAGTCTTATGTAGCTACTTTCTCATTCCAACTCCCAGGGAAATCTATAACGCAGGCTCTGAGCATATCTTCCAGTGTCTAGATAGTTTGTTCTGATTGTCCATCTGTTTGGGGATGAAAAGCTTTACTAAAGCGTAACTCGATCCCCATAGCTTTTTGTACACACTCCTAAAATGCAGAAGTAAATCATGCATCTCGATATGATACTATAGAGTTTAGCACTCCATGTAGCCGAATAATATAGGTCACATACAACTGTGCTAGTTCTCCAATGTGAAGTTGTCTTCATGGCTATAAATCATGCCGTCTTGGTCAGTCTGTCAACGATTACCCAGATAGCGTTATACCCTTCTTTGGTCTTGGGAAGTCCTACCATGAAATCCATGGTAATATGCTCCCATTTCCATTCTGGAATTTCTAAGGGTTCTAATTTTCCTCCTGGATGTCTATGTTCGGCTTTGACTCTTTGACAAGTCAGACATCTACTCACAAATTCTGTAATATCCTTTTTCATCCCTTTCCACCAAAACTGTATCTTTAGATCTTGATACATTTTTTTGGCTCTAGGATGAATGGAATATGGTGTTTCATGAGCTTCTACCAGGATTCGTCTTCTCAGTCCTTCAATAGCCAGGACATAGATTCTTCTTCGATACAAAAGCATTCCATCAGTGGACATGCTTATATCTGATTCTTTATTTTCTGAGGCTTCTTTTCGGAGTTTTATCACACTTGGATCCTGCTTCTGGGCTTCTTTAATATCTTCATACAAAGAAGATTCTAATCGTAAAGCTGATAACCTCCTAGTTATTAACTCCAATTGAAGGGAGTTAATTTCTTAATGCAAGGCTCTTGGTAGCTCTTCTATAAACAGCTTCTACGGAGTGGTTGACTTTCAACTCAATGCATCCACTACTCGATTTGCCTTTCCTGGATGGTAAAGAATTTCATAGTCATAGTCTTTCACCAACTCTAACCATCTTTTCTATCGCATGTTTAACTCCTTTTGTGTGAAGAAGTATTTCAAACTCTGGTAATCGGTGAAGATTTGACACTGAGCCCCATATAAATAGTGTCGTCAGATTTTGAGTGCGAACACTATAGCAGTAAGTTCTAGGTCATGAGTGAGATAGTTCTTCTCATGATTCTTTAACTGGCGCGACGCATAAGCTATCACCTTATCGTTCTCCATGAATACAACTCCTAAGCCTATCTTTGAAGCGTCACTATAAATTGTAAACTTTTCACCCTCCGTAGGTAAAATAAGGATAGGTGCACTCGTCAGTCGCTTCTTCAACTCTTGAAAATTTCTTTTACACTCTTGTGTCCACTCGTATTTCTTTTCCTTACGAGTGAGAGCAGTAAGAGGTGCAGTCAATCTTGCAAATCCCTCTACAAATCTTCTATAGTAGTCGACTAACCTTAAGAAACTACGTATCTCAGTTACGGTCTTAGGAGTAGGCCCTTCATTAATCACTTCCACCTTGGCTGGGTCTACTGCAATGCCTTCCTTTGTCACCATGTGTCCAAGGAAATGTACTTTATTCAACCAAAATTCACACTTAGAGAATTTTGCATACAGCTGATGGCTTCTCACAATGTGAAGGACAATTCTTAAATGCTCCTCATGCTCCTTATGAGTCTTCGAATATATAAGTATGTCATCAATAAACACGATAACAAACTTATCAAGAAACTCCTTGAAGACTCTATTCATCAAATCCATGAACGCTGCTGGAGTATTGGTCAATCCGAACGGCATCACTAAAAATTCATAGTGACCGTATCGGGTTTTGAACGCTATCTTAGGAATATCACCCTCCCGGATTCTCAACTAATGATAACCTGAACGTAAATCAATCTTTAAGAATACCGCTGCTCCCTTTAACTAGTCGAACAGGTCATCAATCCTAGGTAATAGATACCTATTCTTGATGGTGACCTTATTCAACTCTCTATAATCAATGCACATCCGGAGAGTTCCATCTTTCTTTTTAACGAATAGTACTGAAGTGCCCCAAGGGGAATAGCTTGGTCGGATAAATCCCTTATCAAGTAACTCTTTTAATTACACCTGTAGTTCTTTCAATTCGGCTGGGGCCATACAATATAAAGCCTTGGAAATTGGAGTAGTCCCTGGCATGATCTCAATTTTGAATGAAATCTCTCTTTCTAGAGGTAACCTTGGCAACTCCTCTGGAAATACATTGAGGAATTCATTGATAACTAGAACATCTTCTGGTTGCAATTTCTTTTCTTCAATTACATCCGTCACGTATGCCAGGCATCCCATATAGCCACTAGCCATTAACTTCTTTGCTCTCATTGAACTGATCAACATCTTCTTCGATTGACGAGATGTGTCGACATACTCAAAACTTTCCATGTCATCCGGTCGAAAGACTATTTTTCGCTTCCGACAGTCGATGGTGGCTTGGTATTTTCCTAGGAAATCCATTCCTAGGATCACGTCATAGTTGACGATCTTCATTACGATCAGATCGACATATAACTCCCTACTTGCCACAATTACTGGCACATGACATAACCAGTAATTTGACAGGATCACTTCCCCTGAAGGTAGAGCTATCCTAAAAGTCATTCCTATAGGGTCTTTAGCATACCCTAGTTTATCAGCAAATTTATGGGACACAAAGGAATGTGTGGCTCCTGAATCAAAAAGAACACATGCCACATGGTTAAATACAGAAATCTGACCTGTAACCATGTTGGATGTTCCCGTTTCAGCATCTTTCTTGGTAAAAGCTGTAACACGAGTATCTGGTCATGAAGTTTATTCTGGGCATTCAGACCATACTGGTGGCATTCCTGAAGGCCCTTCAATCCTTCCTTGTAAGGCATGAGCTTGAGGCGGTTGGTGACGTTGAGGATATTGTTGGCGCTGTTGCACTGGTCCTGGGATATTTTAGCGTTTCATTGGACAATTCTTTGCAAAATGCCCTTCTCTTCTGCACTGATATCATGTTGTAATGCCAATTTTGCACTGGCCTGGATGCCTCCTTCCACACGTAGCACATGTGGGAAAACTCGGCCCTGTGCCCTGACTGGTCTTTCGCTGTTGATTGCGGGTGTCCTGGCTCCTGTTCCTGGAAAAATTTTCATTTATTTTTCCCTACTGTTGTTGGGAGCCTTGAGGGTTGGACTGATTTGGTCTACTCTGGCTAGATTTGCTTCCCTGTCCTATCTGCATCCCGACTTGTGTTAATTTAGCAAGGATCTTCTCTTTTTTCTTGGCTTCCCAAACTTTCTCTCTTTCCTCTTTATGCCTGAGCAAATGATATTCAGCCCTGAGGGCTCTGCTTACACAGTCTGCCACTGAAGTAGGCGATACTGGCCCACTGTCAACTACTACAGCTATTTCTAGCCTGAACATGCCAATCATTTTCTGAATCTTTTCTCTTTCTATTGGCACCACATATGGACATTACCGGGATAACTGATCAAATCTCCTGCATACTTCACTCACAGACTGGTTTCCCTGTTTTAGCTCAACAAATTCTTTTTGTTGAGGCGAAGAGCAACTGGGTCATAATACTTCTGATTAAACTCTTCCAAAAATTCTTCCCAAGTCATGTTGGTCACATCTCTCCTCATACAGACCGTATCCCACCAAAAACGGGCATCCTTTTTCAGCACGAAGGACGCACACAAAATCTTCTCTTGATCTATTAAATTCATGAAGTCGAGGATCCTTTGCAATGAAGAAAGCCACTCCTCTGCCTCTAGTGGCTCAATCGAACCTTCAAACTCTGGCGGTTTCATCCGATGGAATCGTTCATATAAGGGTTCTTGATTCACCCTCGGTTGAGGCTGCTAAACTTCTGGAACGACTGGCGGCTCTGCTGGTACTGTCTCAGCCGCCTGGGAAGCATTGTCCTCTTCTTGGGCCTGTCTTTGTTGTTCCATAGTAGAAAGTCACTGTCGTAGTTCAGCATTTTCTTTCATTTGGTTTTCAAGGAGAGCTTGTACTTCCTCCAACCTCTCAGGTAGTGTAGGGCGTCGATCTCTTCTTGCACTCATTTTGATTTCTTTCTTCTATTCTTGCAAAATAACCAATAATTAGATTCTCTCATAATTAATTTTAGAATTTTAAGCGAGAATTTTAAACATATCATTTACTATAAAATATACACCACAAAACATTTCATATCATTCCATAACACTTTCTTACATCATACATAGCATACACAACATTTGATCTATTATTACAATGTCTGTCTTAGCTTTTCCACACATATATACATACATATATACATACTTTTACACATGTGGTGTATTGACCCACTTTTAGGATTCAACTATCCTATTCATTTTACCCTATCAGAAATTCCTCGGGGTCTTCATCATCTTCCTCAGAATCATCTCCCCTGGATGTCCCTGGGTCACGAGTCACATTTGTCCTCTGTCGTAAGGGACCAGCCTCGTGATCATTAGCCATCGATGCGGGTCCATATAGACATGTCAGTACCCCTTCTTCATGAGTTTGCTCTCATTGGTGCTTTTCCAAGCATTCTTTCAATTGTGCTCTCTCAATTCTAATGGCACTGGCGACGAATTCATGTCTGGGAATGGAATGAAGCAGGGTCACCCTTCTTTTCAGCTCGGAGGTGAGTACTCTCCAAAACATCTCACGAAAGTCTTCATCAGAAAAGTTTTGGAGTGGGCACCTTTTAACCACATTTTCATCAAAGCGCACTGCATAAGTCAACACCGTATCTCCAGGTGTCATCTGGAATCTCTCTACTCTCTAAAGATAATCCCTTACATCTGTTATCCAAGGTAATGATGGTGAGGGTGTGCTCTCCTCTCTAGCCGGAGGATCTGGAGTCGTCTCTGGGCTTCTTCGAAGGAATTGTTGTCTCATGTTCATGCAAAATTTAGCCCAACTAAGCCTTAACAAGGCCTCTTGATCGCAGTATTCCTAATAAACTCGGGAGTCTCCTTGGAAAGTACTTACTGCGAGTATGACCCAGTAATCTCTATCGATATCGCATGATCGACAAATCAGCTCCACAGTGTGTAGCCAATCATGTACCTGTGGTGACTGACGTCCTCCATCAAAAGTATGGGGCAGACAGGCTCTAAATGCCCGGGTAGCCTTGGAAGAAACTCTCGAATCAATATGGTCTCGTCCGCCAACTACTGGTATATCAACTACTACCGGTAGGGGTTGGCGCACTGGTAGAAGGGTTAGTGCCCTGGCAGTGGCCGGTGCCCCTACTCTGGGAATAACTGGGTTGGCTGGTGCTGAGGGTTGTACTGTCGGTTGTCGAGATGGGGACAGTCTAATTATAGATCTGGTCCACACCCTTGGAGGACCCTTACCTCGATATGGATGTGGTCGGTAGTAAGGTGGCCTCATCATCTTACTCCTACATAACGTGCACTTTATATAAATAAACATGCTACAAATCATAAAATAAATTTAACTTACTTGGATCGACGAACGGGATGCGCATCGGGCCTTGAGAGACATGGTCAACTACTCTGATACCAACTGTGACGGCCCGCCCTGAATTAAGGCTACAGTACTAACATAGTAGAGCTTTAAAATTTGCTATGGTAGACCGTTACCTCAATGGGTCACCGGTATCTTACTTATGACTTATTCTTGTTAAATTACTATTTGTATTTAAGATGATTTTTATTCTGAAAACCGAGGGATATTTTTTTTTAACTGCTGGTGATTGTAAACTGTAAAAATATAAGCATCATAAAACATAAGATACACTACTGTCATACTGGTCGTACATAATTTACATCATGATGTATTTTTAAATTATAATTCAAAATCTACTCTCAAAACAACACTCAAAATCTGCACAGCGAAAAACATTAGCAGGACTATTCTCCTCGCCCAGCCTTGGAGGCAGATGCAATCCTGCTCCTCATCCATCCACTGTCTACTGGTGTACAGGTTTCTTACCTGCAACATGAATAAACTGGTGAGCGACAGGCTCAGTAAGTTCAAACATACATGCAGAAACATAAATCATAAAATCCCGAAAAAGTACTATTTATATGAATAATAACTTTGACTTTTGACCATAAATAGTAAGGTTGACATTAATCGATACTATTCACGTCAACTTGGATCTAAGCTACTACACATACAGTTAGTACGTTTATGCTCAATTATGACAATTCTTAAGTCTTTAGTCTTTATCTGCTACTGAATTCTGCTATTGAGCCCTTGAATTGGTCATACCGTAGTGCGTGTATAACTGAGAGGGACTCTGGAGAGTGACCCACTGGCCAATCCTCTACAGTCTAACTATATCAGACTTCCAAAACCGGGACATATCACCAGCGGTTTGGAGTCCTATCATATCTGAATTAGAGAAACCTCCACCTGTGTGGGAGGCCGGTAGACAGATAAATGTCTGAACTTACTAGTATTTTACTAGCGATTCCTTTCCTGAGTCAACCGGTTTCCTTAATTCGCCTTTTGATTGCTTTCCTATAACCGAAATAAATTGCAGTTATTTTTACTATTCGCTTCATATATAAAATATAATGAAAGTATGAAATTTCTAATTGGAACTCTTAATTATTCGTTTTGGGATTCATATTTTTAATTCTGTAATTATTATACTGCGTGAAATACTATTTTGGGCCTTAACATCACCTTTCTGAACTTTTTGACAAAATGACCGTTTTGCCCTTAACTTTTGGCAAAAATGACCATTTCATCCTTAGCGGGATTTTCTCTCATTTTTCTGACTTATAGCACTATTTTAGCCTTTAGAAATTTACTAAAATCATTCTGAGGCTTTTACGGCCGTTTTCTAGCAATTTAGTTAATTTGGTCAAAATGACCATTTTGCCCCTGACTGGACTATAGACTAAAAAATTCTCATTTTATCATTTTATCTGGTTTTTCTAGTCCCAAAACTCATAAAGTAACTTTTCTTAGGTCTTACCGAGCTTTTACGACATTTTCTACCAAAACGCTTGGGTTACTATTTACCTGACCCTCGGGTGGTACTATTCCGACTCTCGGGGTCGTTTCTCGTTTTTCTAGCCTTTCGGGACCTCAAATGACTATTTCACTAGTCATGTAATCATCCCTTATTCTCTTCTCGAGCTTAGGTTTCCGAGAGGGCTCAGGTTTCCGGTTCTCGACCTATTTTTACCTCTCATTTACCAAATTGCCCTTCGGGCGTCTTGAAAATTTCGACAGCATTTCTGCTGAAATTCTAGGTTCCCGGCGTTTAGAAAACGTCTCGAAACCATCTATCCTATTCTACCATGCCAAGTACTATACCACAAACCTAATTTTACGTAATGGTTACAAACTTTTAACGTAAAATTACACAATAAAACATACTCGTTTCTAACGGGATTTCAACCCGCACTTTATTATTTTTAGGCCCAGTTTTATACACCATTTCACACATTAACATGGCTTAACAAAACTTTCTCATTTTCCACTAAACCTATACACGGTTTTCATGGCCAAAATACGTACCAAATTTTATTTTTTTCCTTATTCCTCACTTTGTGTATCATTTCATCACATATTACATCATAAAACCCTAGCATAAGCCATCAAAAATTCATACATTAACCTTTAGTTAGCCATGGATTTTCCTTGGAAAATCAACCTCAACATTTTGTTTTCATTTTCACTTTTCTTTCTTGTTTTCTATTCACAATCAAAATTACATTTACCATACACAATCTGCAATACAAAATCTCATGTTTCCTCCCATTTCTTCCCCACGGGTTCTTCATGAGAAACAACCGCAAAAATTCATGTTTTTCACTTTCATTTCAACAATTTCTTTCTTCACATTCCCACATGAATTTCAACACCAAAAATCAAACAAAACATCATGAAAATTTCATCTTTCCAAACCCTAATAACCCCACGGTTTTGATGAAAGAAAACACATACAAACTTGCTTTTCATGCTTATGATTTCACACTTGTTTTAATCATTCACCATTTACACACTTTCGAGCATAAATCAATGAAACAAAAACTGATTTTTTTCTCACTTCAAATCAGCCCATACCACATGATTTTTCTTCATGAAAAACAAGAAGAAATCATGCCAAAGTAGAAGATTACCTGGCTTGCTTGATAACTTATACTTTGGGATGAATTTTTCATACTTTCTTGCACTAAACTTGAAGAAAATTTTCTGATTTCAATGGGGGAGGTGCACGGCTACTCTAATGGCTGAAAACCAGAATTTTTTTCTGGTTTCTAAGTCCCCAAAACCGTGTATATAATCAGCCAAAAAGGAGGGACTTAGTTGTAAATGATTTAAGGGTATTTTAGCAAACTTTTTGTGTAATTTTTCTACTCTTTAGGGGCTATTTTGAAATATATCAAAGAGGACCAAATTTTTTTTTTCTGATTTTGGCCCCAAAATCCACCACCTATTAGCCCTAGAACTCTTTTGAATTTTTGCTTAAGCTTCCTTTGACTTTTCTAGTTGACTTTGCATCTTAGCCATTGATTTTTCTTGACTTTAAACCCTAGCCCTTGGATTAGAACGTATCCTTACTTCCTTTCAAAGATTAACACTCAATCTTTGACTCTTTATATATATATATTTGGAGTCAAACTTTTGACCAAAAGTCAAACTGAAAATTTTTACATCAAAATCGCATAGACGAGTTCCTGAGGCTGTCCGCGCGATCGATTTTCCTTATTTCACTCCAGTTTGCCTAAAAATCAATACCGTAAGTATTTCATCTTTTAGTGGTTTTCAGTATATTTTCAAAATTTTCAAAACCATAAAGGTGTATTTTGTCCGATTTCAGTTTAGTAAAATTTTCTGTTTTTGATCACATTCTTATCTGCACTGTCCAAACATTTCATCGCATTCTAAATAGTATTAAAACTTATGTTTTATAGTTTTACACATAAAAATCGTAGAGTACACAAGTTATATATAATTTTAAGGAACAGTAAAATTTCTTGATTATGACAATATCGTTCAAACACAGTCCTTGACTGGTTTACCAACCAGTCAACCGACCGATTACCTCTGTTAGGAAATGCCCTAAGCATTAGAGATATTTTGATGTATTTATTTTGAACTGGATAATAAAATTATATATAGAGGTTATTTATTACATTGCTGTCTGTCTTAAATTTATTTACATGTTAAAGTAAATGTAAGTAAATATAGCTCCCTGACTACTTGTGTTAAAACTGTTAGAATGTTACATGCAATGGACTTTTGTATGCGAGAAGACAATGTTCTAAAGTAAGCAGTCTAAACTAAGGTATGTAGTCTATGGGGTTAGACCGAGAATCTAACTCATGTTAAGACTATTATGTTGTCTAAAGCCATGGTGGGGACAGTTTGTCTTGACTGTCTAGAGCTGGACTCCCAAGTAGAGACATAGATATGTTGCTTGGTGGTGACATATTAGACCGGGACTAAAGCGTGATTGATCTACGAAGTCCACTTTGAGTGGATCGATCTGCTTTTGACGTTCATTGTGCAGTAACCTTAATCCTGATTAGGTGAATAGCTTCATGTATATGACTTGTGTACTTTGATGTTCCAATGGCTAAAGCATCTCAGAGGTAGTAAGGTTATAGACCGGTTCGTTGGGTGCATGACTTGTATACGATGAAGGGTTTGTTTACAGATATCGGAATTATAGCTCTACTAAGGAGTTAAGGGTATCCTCTTAAAGGCATTATACTGGATGTGAAAATAGATAAGGCCTTGGGTTGTCTGCTAGGCGGATGACTTCTTATTTACATATGGTGAATAATCATTTTCTTTATTCGGTAGTATAATGGAACTTTAAGATAGCCTGCTCAGTAGGATTAAATGGACTTTGACCTAAGCCTGATCATGGATATCATATAAGAGTTCTGCATACATGACAAGGTCATTGGACGATAGCTTGTCACAAGCTTATGTAATACGGTATATAATTGGGAGTTCAGTTTCAGGTTTATAGTGGTGTGACTCTGAAATTAATGATCATATGATTGAGTTGTTCAGTAAAGAATGATGATCATATGGAATTGCGGGAGCCCGATTATATATGTCTAATTGGTCCCTCTACTAGCTCCACATAATTCTTTAACGTTTGGCAAATTGATTTGTGTATGCTATTGGCTAGTTGATTATGCATGGATGGTGTTGACATAGGATTAGGATGGTGGACAAGATTCTCTCCGGTTGAATTCAGATTTTGTTTTGGATAATAGAGTACACAATTATTCGAACTCCAAATAAAGTTGTCATGATTTTATTTAAGATTGAATTGGAGTTGTAGATAATTATCCATGAGAACAAGAATTTTAAATACAACTGTTTTGTGGATTTTGAAATTTGAATTTTGAAATTTGAAATTTTAATTTGAAATTTAAATTTGAAATTCAAATTTGAAATTTGAAATTTAAATTTGAAATTTGAAATTTGAATTTGAAATTTGAAATTCAAATTTTGAATCACAGTCCAAGTAGGATTCGAATTTCTTGTGGTAAATCGACAAGGAATGAAATTCGAATTCGAGTTGGATATGGAGAGGAAAATCTTGTTTGAATCCTACTTGAATTTTGAATCCAAATCCTAACAAATATGGACGAAAATTTTGAGGATTATCCTCATGGAATTTTCAGATTTTTTGTGGATAAGGTTCAAGGAAAAATTCAAGTTTCAATCCCAGTTGAATTTAGATTCTTTCCTCCCTGATTATGGCCGAAATTTTGAGGAAGATATCCTAGGAGATTTTCGGTTATTTTGGATAAGGATGAGATAAGATTCAAGGTTGAAAATCCTAGTGGAATTTTGATTCTTCACTTATCTTTTGTAGCCGAAAAATCTTGAGGATTTTCTAAAGGGATTTTCGGATTTTTTAGTTGGATAAGAGGAGATAAAATTCTAGTTAAAATCCTGTTTGAATTTTGAATGGAAAAATCCTTAAGTGGCCGAATTTTCTAGATGGGATTTGGCCTTGATAAATTCAGATTTTTTGGTTGTGGATAATGGAGAATATCTTCTCCTAATCTAATTCGAATTCAGAGAATTACCTCATGCAAGTCTATAAATAGAGGTCCTGCCACTTTAGTTCTCTCAAACCACAGACTCTCAGGTGAGCAGGCTTATTGTTGCACAACTCACCGTGACAATAAGTTCTTTAGAGATCTGGGTGGCCGGAAGAAGACTAGCAGTGCTAGCATAACGATCAAGATTCAGAGTGCCCACACACTCAGCCATTTGATAATTGGAGAATAGTAGAGAAGGCTAGTTGGTTGAAGCCCTCCGATCATTCTCCTCCTACAAGATTGGCGTCCTTGAGGTATGAGTTTAAATTGTTGTTGCCTTGAGGTATGAGTTTAAATTGTTGTTAGTTTATTGTATATGGCATCATGAGATATTTAACGATCTTGAAATTTTTTATTGTTCCACTGCACCACTCTGATACATTTTTACTGATTTATTTCCTACAACCTCGTGCATCGTTGACTATGTAGCCTACCGGGTTACTCGTATACTTGATGTGGTAACCAATCGGGCTACGTCTACTGTTTTTTTATTTAGAAAATAGTTTCAGAAGTCTCATAGAAATTTTGGGGGAAATACTTACTCTTTGAAAGCATCCACATATCACCCCGTTGGAAGGTGGGAGCGTTTTATTGAAACCATATTTTCATTTTAAAAAGGGGAAGAACACATTTTGGTGTTCATTTTTAAAAGTGATTCTTGAACCATTTTACCGAAACTTTTTTAAAATTTATTTGAAATGATTTAATTTGTAAATTTGACAAACATAAAATTTTTAGTCCTCGACGAGATAAACAACTCTCATGTTTATCTTGGAGATCAAATCAAACTCTAACATGTCCTAAACTTATCAAACCCATGGCTAATCTTGTGTCTAGTTTTAGGAAAAATTCCAGTTTTATGTCTATTTAAAAATGGCTCTGTTTGAGGCTTGAAACGGCCAAATTTTTAAACTCGCATAGGTCATCTTAAAGGTTTCGACGAGATTTAAAACTTTTATGTTGAGTCCGAGATCCGCTTCAGAATCTAAGTTGGTCATTTTTAATAAAACCCAAGATTGTTCCTGTTGCTCAGGATTTTGGTCTCAGTTTTGAACTCTGGTTGAATACTGCTCCAAAAACCCATCTTAGAGTCATTTTTGGCCAAAAGCTATTTGAACGCAAAAATGACGGTAACGAAATTTCCTTAAAACTTTATGTTTTACCAAATCCCAAAATCGGACCATAAGGTGGTCAAAAATGGCCAAAATCGTGGCCTAAAATTGAGGACAGGTTGGTTCCCAGCCAACCCTAAAAACGTCTATTTACACATCCATCACAAAAACTTAATCCATAATCACACAACCACATGGACTTAAAATAAATGCTAAGGGCTCAAAATAAACTTAATACAACCCATTGCACAAATAAATACACATAAATTTCCTTGATCAAAACTTAAAAATAGCTAAACCACAAAAAGGGTTTCGGTTTTTACCTTATATGCTATGAAGCAAGCACAATCTGAATCAAGGCTTAGGTGACCAAAAATTGCATGTGGACCAAGGAGAAATGGGGTCGGCTTGTGCTAGAGAAGAACACAAAATTCTTTCTTATCATCATGCTAAAGAAAACCAACAAAACCACAAAAACAAGTCCTAGCAACTTACCTTGAGGTGGCCTTAAAGTAGCTTGAGTGAATGACTTGAACACAAGCTTGAGCGTGGCTAATTTTTGGTAAAGATTTTGGTGAAATTTGGCTGAGTTTGGGGGCTGAGGGTGGTCGGTTTTGGCTAAAGAAAAAGGGAGAGAATGTTGGTGCTTTTGGGTGTGCAAAAGAAGAAAATGAAAACTAAGGCCAAGCACAGCTTTTTATAGACAAAAGCTAAGTAAAATTAACCAACCCTAAGCCTACTTAATTAAGTCAATTAAGACAAAACTTGCTACCTCTTAGCTAAAGAAAATGGTGTTGGCTGCTGCAAAAACAAGAGGGAAAAGTTACATTAATGTTTGCTAAAAGTTACATGTGCTTGTCCCATACTTTTGTATTTTTTTAATCCATGTGTCATAGACATGTTTCCTTACTTTAAGGAAATCTTTTCCATGTCTCTAGGGCTGCATTTGGCCTTATTTGTGCTGTATGTGCATGGTTTTCTGGGGGAAAAACTCATCTGCTAAGTCTTTTCTTTGCAATCTAATTTCTTCCTTTTGGTATTCGACCCTTTTCGGCTGTGTTCTAGATTTTTGTCCAAATTGAATTTTCTTGATTCGATTCTTATATTAATAATTCATGGATGGGTTGTAATGCCTATGAGCCCATTCTGTGTCTATATTACTATTCATTCCCTATACTGTGTTGCCCTTGTGCACGTATAACAAGGCGTTTTTGCATGAAATTTCAAACACAGTCTCTCCTAACTAATTTGGATGTGTTGATTTCAAATCTATCAGTTTTATATCCATCTGAGGTCATCTAGACCAGTTTTCAGGATCTGTGTGAACCATCTTGAAAACCGTGTTTTGTGTTCAATTGATTGATTTAAGCATTCTGAGTCTAAATATATCAGTTTTATGTCAAATTAAGGCCGTCTTGGCCATTAACCTAACATTGCATATCTAGTATTGACTGTTTTCTACTTAACTAACTAGTCTGTGTGTTCTGACTCTGATTTTGTCAGTTTTTAGGTGAAAAGAGGTCATCTAAACCAATTTTCTTGATACTGTACCTCTGTTAAGGTAATTATCGCTATTGTGCTCAGATGACCGGTCCGAGTATACTGATGACTTGCTCACCAGTTCTGTGTCAAGAAATGGTCATCTGGACTGGTTTTCTTGATACTGCATGTCTTATACGCACATATACATAATAGGGTGGACCGATTTCACTGTCGGTTACCCCTTTTACTGCATAAATAGTAATTAAACGTTTGTGTACCCATTTAATTTATTCAAACTGACAATTTATACTGTATTCACCAACTGACATAGTAATTAGGTTTCAGGAACATGGGGGTCATTACACTAACACTTATAAGGTTCTTTGCTGAGGCTGCTGAAAATGGTGTAGAGCTGGACTACAACACCCAGATCGTGATGGTATTCAAGATTCTATCTAAGGATTTTATAGGGTTTAAAGCCGTATACAATCTGGCGACAAAGGAGTTAGGACTTACCGAGCTCATGAAGCAACTCCAAGCTTATGAGCGAATGATCATAGATAGGGATGCTGTTCAACCCAAAGGAGATGTCAACTTGGCGGAATCTTGTAAACCTACCAGGAACAAAAAGAAGCCTAAGAAAGAACAGGTGGCTTCCACTTCATCTGTTCCTCCTGTCAATGATGGGAAGAAGAAGAAGAAGAATAAAAAGCCGAAGGATTCTAAAAAGTCCAAATGCTTCTATTATAGGAAGGTAGGTCACTTCAAGAAGGCTTGCCAAGAATTCCTAGCCAAGGCTAGGGAATGTAAGGAACTTCTATACTTAGAAACTTATTTGGTAGAAGAATCAAAAGACAACTGGGTCATTGATTTGGGAGCCACTAATCATGTTTGTGTTTCTTTGTAGGTGTTCATAGAAATGAAAAATCTACATGATAGGAGCGTTTTTTTTTTTTTATAAACAAGAGACCATAGCTTGGTGGTGGCTAAAGCAGTAGGAGAAATCCATCTTTATTTTGATAATTTTAGATTTATTTTATCAAAGGATAGTTTTTATGTTCCTAATTTTAAAAGGAACCTTATATCAGTAGCTTATTTAATTAAGGATTGTTATTTAGTTTGGTTTAATAAAATGGTTATTATTCACAAAAACAATTTTTTTATCTATTTTGAGAGAATAGATAGGAACCTTTATTTTATCAAACCAAAAACGTACTCATTGCTGGACACCGAATTAATAGATAACTTTAAAAGGCCTAAAATTTCTCACTTTAATAAGGCATACCTTTAGCATTTAAGACTAGGTCATATTGACTAAGATAGGATTCTAAGATTAGTAAAAGATAGTCCTTTAAATACTCTAGAGGAGGTACGTCTTCCTCAATGTGAATCTTGCCTTGAGGGTAAGATGACCAAGTGATCTTTTGGAGCTAAGGGTATTAGGGCTAAGGAACTCTTAGAAATCATGCACATCGACGTATGTGGCCCCATGATTGTTGAGGCATGTAGAGGGTACGAGTATTATGTCTCCCTTATAGATGATTACTTGAGATATGGATACATGTGCCTGATGTATCATAAGAGTGAAACATTTGACAAATTCAAAGAGTATCATATGGAAGTGGAAAAACAATTGGATAAATCCATAAAGACACTTTGATTTGACCGAGGTGGCGAATACCTCTCCAATGATTTTCTAGGGCATCTTGTAGAGAAAGTGATTCTATCCCAATTGACTGTACCTGGTACTCCACAACATAATGGTGTAGCCAAAAGGAGAAATATGACCTTCTAGATATGGTACGGTTGATGATGAGTTATTCAGAGCTGCCAATCTTGTTTTCACGATATGCACTACAAACGGCGTGCTATATTCTGAACCATGTTCTAACTAAATCAAATCCTAGAACTCCGTTCAAATTGTGGAAGGGAAAGAAGCCTTCTCTCAGACATATGAGAATATGGGACTGCCCGGCATACATACTGGACAGGGATGTGAAGAAATTGGAACCGAGATCAGAGTTGTACTTGTTTGTAGAGTATCCTAAAGGGACTAAAGGAGGTTTGTTCTATAAATCGAAGGAGCAAAAATTCATTATTTCAACCCATGCAACTTTCTTGGAGGAGAGTTACATGAATGAATTTAAGCCTCGAAGCAAAATTTTGCTAAAGGAGTTATCAGGTGAAAGAACTGCTTCACAGGTTTTGGTCTTCGACACAAGTCTGAGTTCCACTAAAAGACAAGCAAATGATCAATAGTTTAGGGTGCTTCATAGTGGGAGGGTTTTAAGGAAACCCAATTTCTTTATATATGATACTGATGTCTACCAAGTTGAGGCTCATGATCTTAATGATGATCCTGTAACTTATGAAGAAGCTATAAACGATGTTAATTCCAAACTTCAAAAATAGGCCATGAAGAATAAGATGGACTCAATGAAGTCTAACTCCGTATGGGAACTTGCAGACCTGTCAGATGGGTTAAAACCCATTAGGTACAAGTTGGTTTATAAGAGAAAGAGGGATGTGGAAGGGAAAGTTAAAATTTTCAAAGCTAGACTTATGGCAAAGGGGTACACGTAGAAGGCTGGAATCGATTACGAGGAAACCTTCTCGCCTATTATGATACTCAAGTCTATCTGTATTCTTCTGTCCATTGTTGTGACTCTTGAGTACAAGATCTAGCAAATGGGCATTAAGACCGCATTTTTGAATGGTCATCTTGATGAGAGTATCTATATGGTACAACCCAATAGATTCATGGAAATGGGCCAAAGTCGAAAGGCTTGCAAGTTGCTTAGATCCATCTATGGATTAAAGCAAGCATCCCACTTATAGAACCAGATGTTCAATCAAGTGATTAAAACTTTTGGTTTTGAGCAGAACATTAACGAACCATGCATTTATAAACGTATAAAGGATGGTAAGGTGGTCTTTTTGGTACTCTATGTACATAATATACTACTCATTGGGAATGATGTAGGGAACTTATCATCGGTCAAATTATGGTTATCTCAACAGTTTGATATGAAGGACTTAGGAGAAGTTAGTTATGTTCTAGGCATTCGTCTCTTCAGAGATCGAAAGAACAAAATGATAGCACCATCCTAATCATATATAGATAAAATAATTGAGAAATATACAATGCAAGAAGCAAAGAAAGGTTCACAACCTACTCTTTCAGGCTTCACTCTTTCATTAGATGATTGTCCCAAGACATTAGAAGAATGAAAGCGGATGAGTAAAGTCCCTTATGCATCTGTTATAGGTAGTTTCATGTACTCTATACTTTGTACCCATCCTGAAATTTGTTTTGTTATAGGTATAGTAAGTCGATATCAGGCCAATATTAGAATCAAACATTGGAAAGCCATGAAGCATATATTTAATTATCTAAAAAGAATGAGGGATTATGTACTGGTATATTCTGGAAGGGATCTAACACCTGTAGGATATACAGACTCTGACATCCAAACTTGTAGAGATTCTAGAAAATTGACTTTAAGATCAGTTTTTTACTCGGAGGAGGTGCAATTGTATAGAGGAACATGAAACAAAGCTGCACTATAGACTCCATGATGGAAGCTGAATACGTGGCTGCGGTTGAGGCATCTAAGGAAGCGGTTTGGCTCCGTAAGTTCCTAAGAGACCTTAAGGTCATTCTAGGTATTGACAAACCTATCATACTTTACTGTGATAACAACGCGACAATTGCCAACACTAAGGAATCCAAGCACCATAAGAGGTCCAAACACATCAATTGGAAATACTATATGATTAGAGAGTATGTGGAAGCAAAACTAATAGATGTATGTAAGATCATGTTCGAGGACAATGTTGCTGACCCCTTTACTAAGACTCTGGTAGCTAAGAGCTTTGAAAGGCATGTCGAAGTAATAGGGATGCGAAACATGGCACATTTACTAGCTTAGGGCAAGTAGGAGATTATTATATGTGCCCTAAGCAGCAATGTATTTTTCATTGAATTTTTGAACTGATTAATAAAATAATTTGGAGGTTATTTATTACATTGCTATTAATCTTCAAAGTATTTACATGTTAAAATAAATGTAAGAAAATATGGCTCATTGACTACTTATATTAAACTGCTAGAAGGTTACATATGATCTTTTTTATGCGAGAAGACAACCTTCTGGAGTAAGTAGTCTAATTCTATGGTCCGTAGTTTATAGGATTAGAGTAAGCAACTAATTTATGTTAAGACTATTATATTATCTAAAGCTAATTTAGGGGATAATTTGTCTTGACTGTCAGGAGTTTTGACTCCCGAATAGAGATATAGATATGTTGCTTGATGGTGACATATTAGACCAAGACTAATGATGCGAACCTCGCCAAGAATAACGAGACCCGTCAAGATTAGGACTCCAAGAACGTTCTAAGACTCAAGCTTTGGGTGGAACCTCGACCCGTTGCTTCAACAAAAACAAGAACCTCGGTATAGGATGACCTCAACCCGTTGCTTATTGTGAAACAAGAACCTTGGTATACGAAGACGCCACAAACGGTGATGGAAAAGCCGCTTGATAAGTCGATGGTGAACGCCACGGAAAACTCCGATAAGTTCGAAATAGCTCTTAAAGAACTAAAGAGAAATTTAACTCTCAAATTTGTGAATAAAACTGATGATGTCTTTCATTACTTGTGGATGCCTTTTTATAGGCATGAATTACAAGAATATTCTCAAAATATACCCTAAATAAAATTGAAGCTAAATGGAATATTTCGTAATATTCTCTGAATATTCTCCTAATATTCTCCGAATATTCTCTGAATATTCCCCGAATATTCTCCGAATATTCCTAGAATGAAAATATGGAAACTTACACTTATTCTCCGAATATTCTCCGAATATTCCCCGAATATTCCTAGAATGAAAATATGGAAACTTACACTTAATTTCACACCTAATACATGCCTAAAAAAGGAAAATATGACTTTTGTTCCAATTCAGCCAAGGAAGGAATTCGGTCAATTGAAGGAAACCGAAAATTTGTAGTTCAAAAACGTCCTCTCTTATTGGGCTTGGTCCGGATTTTCTAAGACCTGAATTAAATTGAAGTTTCCTTGTGGATCATGCTCAATGGGCCTCCACGAATTCGTTTGAGCCCACACTTCTTGAATTAATCCATTAAGTGCTTCTTTGAACCTCTTAGCCCGTGCACTTGTAACTGGCCCAACTGGTACTCGAACTGGTTCCTTTGATGTTGTGCCATAGTTTGCATCATTCCCCTCCTCTTGAAAAGGATTTGTCCTCAAATCGTCACCTACATCAAAAGGGCTCAGATCAGTAACGTTAAAAGTGGCACTTACATTATACTCACTAGGTAGATCGAGCTTGTAAGCATTGTCGTTGATGCGCTCCAGGACTTGGAAAGGACCATCTCCTCTCGGAAGTAGTTTGGAATGTCTTTGTATGGGAAATCGTTCTTTCCTCATGTGCAACCATACCCAATCTCCGGGTTCGAAAACCATCTTGTGTCGCCCTTTATTGGCTTGTTTTACATACTGTTCTGTTCTTCGCTCTATGTTGAGCCGTGCCTTCTCGTGTATCTGTTTAACAAATTCAGCTCTTTTCTTTCCATCCAAGTTAACACGTTCAGAAACAGGTAATGATGTTAAATCCAATGGTGACAATGGATTAAAACCATAAACAATTTCAAATGGTGAAAACTTAGTAGCAGAATGAACAGCACGATTATAAGCAAATTCAACATGCGGCAAACAATCTTCCCGTACTTTTATGTTCTTTTTAATGATAGCCCTCAACAAGGTAGATAAAGTCCTATTAACTACTTCTGTTTGACCATCAGTTTGGGGGTGACATGTAGTAGAAAATAACAACTTGGTGCCTAATTTTTCCCATAAAGTCTTCCAAAAGTAACTTAAGAACTTCGCATCCCTATCTGACACTATTGTCCTAGGCATACCATGCAATCGCACAATCTCCCGAAAGAACAAATCTGCAATATGGCTCGCGTCATCTGTTTTGTGACATGGAATAAAATGTGCTATCTTTGAAAATCTATCCACGACTACAAAAATTGAGTCTCTTCCCCGTTTAGTCCTAGGCAGACCTAACACAAAATCCATAGAGATATCAATCCACGGTGCACTAGGAATGGGCAAAGGGGTATACAAACCATTTGGTTGCACTCTTGATTTAGCTTGTCTACAAGTGACACACCTACCACAAATCCTCTCGACATCTCGCTTCATGTGTGGCCAAAAGAAGTGTTCCTGCAAAACAGCTAAAGTCTTTGCAACTCCAAAATGTCCCATCAATCCCCCTCCATGAGATTCCTGTACTAGTAAGTCCCTCAAAGAACAATTAGGCACACATAATCTATTTTCTCGAAATAAGAACCCATCATGCCTAAAGAACTTACCATTACCATGTTTCTCACATTCCCGATATTCTTCACAAAATTCAGGGTCATTAACATATAAACTTTTAATTTGTTCAAAACCCAGCAATTTTGCATCAAGTGTAGAGAGTAATGCATACCTGCGTGAAAGTGCATCGGCAACCACATTCTCCTTACCTTGTTTGTACCGAATGACATAGGGAAAGGTCTCAATGAACTCACTCCATCGCGCATGTCTTCGATTCAGCTTGTGTTGGCCCTTTAGGTGCTTTAATGACTCATGATCAGTGTGGATCACGAATTCTTTGGGCCAAAGGTAATGTTGCCACGTTTGCAAGGCTCGGACCAATGCATACAACTCTTTGTCATACGTAGGGTAGTTTAAGGCTGCCCCGCTTAACTTCTCACTGAAGAACGCTATTGGTCTCCCTCCCTGCATTAAAACAGCACCAATACCTATTCCAGAGGCATCACATTCAATTTCAAATGTTTTATCAAAATCAGGTAAAGCAAGCAAAGGAGCATTAGTCAATTTTTCTTTTAGCAACGCAAAAGCCTTTTGCTGCTCTTCCTGCCACTTGAACCCAACATTTTTCTTTATTACCTCCGTCAATGGGGCTGCTATCGTGCTAAAATCTCTCACGAAACGACGGTAAAAACTTGCAAGCCCATGGAAACTCCTTACCTGAGCGACGTTCATTGGGCTAGGCCAATCTTGAATCGCCTTTACTTTCTCCTCGTCAACCTGTATACCTTGAGCACTAACCACAAAACCAAGAAACACAAGCTTATCAGTGCAAAAGGTACATTTCTTGAGGTTAACAAACAACTTTTCTTTTCTAAGTACATCTAAAACAAAGTTCAAATGTACAACATGATCATCCAAGTTTTTGCTATAAATGAGTATATCATCAAAGTACACAAAAACAAACTTACCCAGAAATGATCGCAAAACATGATTCATAAGTCTCATAAAAGTGCTTGGTGCATTTGTTAAGCCAAAGGGCATAACTAACCATTCATACAAACCATACTTTGTTTTAAAGGCAGTTTTCCACTCATCTCCTTCTTTCATTCTAATTTGATAATAGCCACTTTTCAGATCAATTTTAGAGAACACACAAGAGCCATACAATTCATCTAACATATCATCTAAGCGAGGAATAGGATGACGATACTTTACCGTTATGTTGTTGATAGCTCGGCAATCAACACACATTCTCCATGTCCCATCCTTCTTTGGCACTAGAATCACTGGAACTGCACACGGACTCATGCTTTCTCGAACGTACCCCTTGTCCATCAACTCTTGGACTTGCCCTTGAAGTTCCTTTGTCTCCTCCGGATTACTTCTGTAAGCGGGTCTGTTAGGGATTGTGGAACCTGGTACGAAATCGATCTGATGCTCGATTCCCCGAATAGGTGGTAAACCTGCTGGAATGTCTTCGGGAAACACATCATTGTAATTCTGCAAAAGAGAGTTAACAGAACTAGGCAAAGAATCTTGAAGTTCGTTAGTATTCAAAAATGCCTCTTTATATACTAACAACAGCATAGGCTGCCTTGAGACTAACGCTCTTCTCACCATGTTCACTCTTGCCACATAGCTCTCCTTTTGCAAGGCCGCACTCTCCTTTTCTCTCACCACCAAAACAGAACCCCTTTCGGTTTGGACACTCTCACTTTTTCCGGCCTTCCTCTCCTTTTCTTTTCGATTTTCAATTTTCTTTTCTTTTTCTTTTTCTTTCTCTCTTTCTTTTTCTCTCTCATTTTCTCTCAATTTTTCACTCTCCCTTTATTTCTCAAATGATTGTTGAAGCTGCAACTGATCGTCGTACACCTGCTTAGGGGTTAAGGGTGCAAGATTAAAATTCTTACCATTGTGAACGAATGAGTACTTGTTTGAGAAGCCATTATGTATCACCTTCCTATCAAATTGCCATGGCCTTCCCAACAACATATGACAAGCTTGCATTGGGACCACATCACACAACACTTCGTCTTCATACCTCCCGATGCGAAATGAGATCATAGCTTATTTGTTCACTTTGGTCTCTCCACTGTCATTCAACCACTGCAACTTATATGGTCTGGGATGTTTCGTGGTCTTGAGTCCTAACTTCACTACAAGAAAGGAGCTGACAACATTAGTACAACTACCTCCATCGATAATCATACTGCAGACCTTGTCTCCGATGCAGCATCTCGTATGAAAGATATTCTCACGTTGCATCTCTGCCTCTTCTTTCACCTGCACGCTTAAGACTCGTTTTACTACTGCCACTAACCTTCCCATTTCGGCTTGTTCTTCTTCAACGTCATAAGCATCTTCCAGTGGTGGCATTTCGTCTTCCTTACTCTCCTCCTCAGTCTCGTACTCTCCATCATCGCGTAAGATCATGATGCGCTTGTTTGGGCATTGGCTTGCAAAGTGACCTCTGCCTTGACATTTAAAACATTTAACATCACGATTACGAGAACTGGAAGGGTCAGTTTTACCTTGAGACACATTGCTAGTCGTCTCCAGTCTGGGATCGAATTTGGGTTTTGCAGCTGGTTTTTCCTCCTTCTTTGGTTTCCATGGGGCAGAGCTTGGATTATAGGATGGTCGGGTGCCTCCCCTCCTCTTGAGCTGCTGCTCTACCTTGACTGCCATGTGCACCATGTCCTCCAACTCTACATAATGCTGCATCTCAACCCGATCATGGATATCTTGATTTAAGCCATTCAGGAACCTTGCCATAGTAGCCTCCCGGTCTTCTTCGACGTTAGGCCGGATCATCGCAATCTCCATCTCTTGGTAATATTCCTCCACGCTCCGATTACCTTGTCTAAGCCGTTGTAGCTTTTTATACAACTCCCGGTAATAATGACCAGGTATAAATCGCTTCCTCATGACCACCTTCATTTCGTCCCACGTCTCTATCGGACGCTCTCCATTTCGCCGTCTGTTCAAAACTAGCTGATCCCACCAAACAATAGCATAGTCAGAGAATTCAATGGCAGCAAGTTTTACCTTCTTTACCTCGGAGTAGTTGTGGCAGTCGAACACTAACTCCATCTTTTTTTCCCAGTCGAGGTAAGCTTCAGGATCGCTTTTTCCCTGGAATGACGGGATCTTCATCTTAATGCTACCCAAACTATTATCTTCCCGTTTCCTAACTTCCCTAAACCGACCACCTCGTCTCCTTTCGTCCTCCCAACCACCATGTCTCCTATAATTCGCTATCGAACCGTAATCATCCTCTTCATCATATTCCTCATAATGATCTTCTTCATGTTCCACCCTAACTTCTCTAGGTGGTAATCTACCCATCCTACGTGCTTGTGGCATGTGTTGGGGTGGCTCCGCACGTGAAGTTTCTACTCGGTCTAACCTCTCATGAATCTGTTCTAATTCTCCCCTCATCATGCGTCTCATCTCCCCTATCATGGCCTCCATAAACACCTTGGGATCTGGCATTCCCCTAGCTCCTTCGGTATTGCTCTTTTCACTGTTATGAGACATTTTGGCTGCAAAACAAGGTTAGATAAAATAATAGGACCTCACACACTCCCTTACGTGTTTTCACTCGAGGAATGGGCTCACTCAATTCCACTCGTGTTTCACACTACAAATCTGGCTTTTACCCTTTAATACTCTTTCCACTCTTGTCTTTTTCCTCTCGTATTAATTTCTCACTCGGTTCTTATGGAGCTACTCAAATCAGAACCAAAAATTTTTTTGCGACAAAATCACAAAGGACTATATTAAGGCAACTGGGTTATAGACAACAAAGATGACAACTAAAAGCAACGTTTCGGAAATACGAAAAATTTTACCCAAAAATTTTGGCCTATAGGGTAAGGTGATTTTCTGACTATTGGGAACCTAAATATACAAGATCAAACAAAAAAAATGTTGTGGAGTAAAAATACTTTTTTTTTTTTTTCGGATCCTCTTGATTTTTTTTTTTTGATGAACGAAATTCGAAAAAATAAAAGGACGGAAATTAAATGGGATAGGAAAACCTGACTTAGAGTCTAGCTCTGATACCAAATGATGCGAACCTCGCCAAGAATAATGAGACCCGTCAAGATTAGGACTCCAAGAACGTTCTAAGACTCAGGCTTTGGGTGGAACCTCGACCCGTTGCTTCAACAAAAACAAGAACCTCGGTATAGGATGACCTCAACCCGTTGCTTATTGTGAAACAAGAACCTTGGTATACGAAGACGCCACAAACGGTGATGGAAAAGCCGCTTGATAAGTCGATGGTGAACGCCACGGAAAACTCCGATAAGTTCGAAATAGCTCTTAAAGAACTAAAGAGAAATTTAACTCTCAAATTTGTGAATAAAACTGATGATGTCTTTCATTACTTGTGGATGCCTTTTTATAGGCATGAATTACAAGAATATTCTCAAAATATACCCTAAATAAAATTGAAGCTAAATGGAATATTCCGTAATATTCTCTGAATATTCTCCTAATATTCTCCGAATATTCTCTGAATATTCCCTGAATATTTTCCGAATATTCCTAGAATGAAAATATGGAAACTTACACTTATTCTCCGAATATTCTCTGAATATTCCCCGAATATTCTCCGAATATTCCCCGAATGAAAATATGGAAACTTACACTTAATTTCACACCTAATACATGCCTAAAAAAGGAAAATATGACTTTTGTTCCAATTCAGCCAAGGAAGGAATTCGGTCAATTGAAGGAAACCGAAAATTTGTAGTTCAAAAAGGTCCTCTCTTATTGGGCTTGGTCCGGATTTTCTAAGACCTGAATTAAATTGAAGTTTCCTTGTGGATCATGCTCAATGGGCCTCCACGAATTCGTTTGAGCCCACACTTCTTGAATTAATCCATTAAGTGCTTCTTTGAACCTCTTAGCCCGTGCCCTTGTAACCGGCCCAACTGGTACTCGAACTGGTTCCTTTGATGTTGTGCCATAGTTTGCATCAACTAAAGCGTGATTGATATGCATAATCTGTTGTGAATGGATCAATCTGCTTTTGATGTTCATTATGTAATAACCTTAATCTTGAGTAAGTGAACAACTACTTGTATGTGACTAGTATACTTTGATGTTCCAAAGGCTAGGGCATCTCAGAGGTAGTAAACTAATAGATTGATTTGTTGAGTACACAATATACATATGATAAAAGGATTGCTTACAGATAAGGGATCATAGCTCTCATGTAGAGTTAATGTTATCCTCTTAAAGGCATTATGCTAGATTGGTAAGAATGGATAAGACCTTAGGTTGTTTGCTTAACAAACGACTTATTATCTACATATAGTGGATAATCATTCTCTTATCGGGCGCATAATGGATCTTTGAGATAGCATGATCAAAAGGTTAAATGGACTTTGACCTAGGTTGATCATGGATATCATATGAGGGTTTTGCATTAATGACAAGGTCATTGGACGATGTCTTTTCCAAGGCTTGCATAATTTTTAGTATAATTGGGAGTTCAGTTTTAGGTCTATAGTGGAATGATCCTGAAACTAGTGATCATGTGGTTGAGTTGTTTGGTATAGAATAATGATTACATGAATTCACAGGAGTCCGATTATATGTATCCAATCAATCTCTTTGCTAACTCCTATAGTTCCTTAAAGATGGTAGTTGATAAGGGTATTTTTACATGGCTTATTGTGTTGCATGTTATGATGAGAAAAATTAGGATCACCCTCCACAAAGGTGTAGGCGTTTTCTCTATGTGCTGGATGGGCAAAATTATAATTTTATATTTATTCAATAAATATGATCAATATTTATTAATATTTATTTTTTGGATGATAAGATTTGAAATTTAAATTAATTGTATTTGAATTTGAAATTCAAATATATGATTAATTTGAATTTTGAAAATCTTGTCTTAAAATAAATATTTGAAATTTGAATCTTATTTAAATTTGAATTGAACAAAATCTTGTCCTTGCGTAAACAAAGGTGGCATCCATTTTGGATAAGGATGGAAACAAGATTCTTTTCTATTTAAATTTGATTTCGTTTTGGATAAGAGATTACACAATTGTTTGAATTTCAAATAAAGTTGGTATGATTTTTTTTGAATTTTAAATTGGAGTTATGGAAAATTATCCATGCAGATAAATTCAAATATTTGTTGAGTTTGAAATTTGAATCAAATTTTGAATCACAAATCCTAAGAAAACTGAATTTGTTTGTGGATAAATCCACTAGGATGAGTCGGTTTTTGTGGATAAAGGAGAAGAGAAAAATCTTGTTTGATTCCTACTTGAATTTTGAATTCTCCTCTCCCTTGGTGTGGCTGAATCTAGCCATGGATTTTGGCCTAAGGGGAGTCCGTTATTTGGCCCTTAGAGGGGACAAAAATTCAAGTTTAAATCTTGTTTGAATTTTGAAATTTTCACTCCTAATTATAGCCGAATTATTTAGGGGATGTTCACCCCTTGGTGGAGTTGGAATTTTTGAGGCAAATTGGTGAGAAAAAAATCTTTTCTTAGTCTAATTCAAAATTTAAAAGGTCATCTCATGCAATATTATAAATAAAGGTCATTCCACTCCAGTTCTTTTTAGACCACAGACTCTTCGGTGAGCAGGTTTATTGTTACACAAGTCACCGTAGTAATAAGTTTTGAAAGAGATCTAGGTGATCGAAAGAAGACAAGTCGTGCGGTATGCTGATCAAAGAAAAGGGTGTCCACGCACTTAGTTGTCTAGGAATTAGAGAATAGTAGAGAAGGCTAGTTGGTTGAAACCCTTCCTGGTGTTGTCCTCTTGAGTTTCTAATGTTCTTCTCGGCCTCCTAGTATTTTCTCTAAAAGGTATATTTTGATTATTGATAATTTATTATATATGACAACATAAGTTCTAACGATCTTTGAAAATTTTTAAAATTCTACTGTGCATATTTTTCATTTTTACCAACAGATTGTTAAATAATTTATTATACATAGCAACATGAGCTTTTAATGATTTTAAAAAATTTTTAAAATTTCGCTGCGCATGTCTTATTATTTTTCCTACATCTTGGCATTTTGTCACGAACCCTTCAGGCTATACCATATAGATACCCTCATCAAGATGGCTATTTAAGAATGCCATCTTGACGTCTATATGCTAGATCTCGAAATGGAGAGCCACAACAATGGATAGAAGAATGCGAATAGACTTCAACATCACAACAGTTGAAAAGGTTTCATCATAATCGATTCCAACCTTTTGCACACAAGTCTAGCCTTGAAAGTTTCAACTTTCTGTTCCATATCCCTCTTTCTTTTGTAGAACCACTTGCCCCTAATGAGTTTGATCCTATCTGGTAGGTTCATAAGTTCCTAAATAGAATTGGATTTCATAAAATCTATCTCATTGTTCATGGCCTGTTTCTAAGATTTAGAATTAACATCATATATAGTGTCATCATAAGTAATCAGGTCATCATCATGCTCATGAGCTTAGGCTTGATATACCTTAGCATTATACATGAATAAATTATGTTTCTTGAAAATCCTCCCACTACATCGAAGCACCTTAAATTGTTGATCATTTGTAGATCTTTTACTAGAACTTGGGCTTGCCTTCAAGACCAAAATCTATGGAGTAAGACAATCACCTGATAACTTCTAAAGCTCCATTTTACTTCGAGGTTTAAAGTTATTTTTGTAACTTTCCTCTAGGATTGTCACATGGGTTGAGACAATGACCTTTTGTTTTTTCAGGTTATAGAACATAGCTCCTTTAGTGTGTATATGATATTCTACAAACATGTACAATTTGAGTGGTTCAAACTTCTTCACATCCTTATCCAATACATGTGTCGGGCAACCCCATATTTTCATACTTCCAAGAGAAGGCTTCTTGCCATGCCATAATTCATATGAAGTCCTAGTAATTGATTTAGTCCAAACTTAGTTCAAAATATAGCATGCTGTTTGTAGTACATACCCCTAGAATGGTAATAGTAGAGTTTAATAACTCATCATGGACCGTATCATATCCAATAAGGTCTCGTTTCTCCTTTCGGCTATATCATTCTATTGTGGAGTACTAGGTATAGTTAATTGAGATAAAATCTCATTCTCTACAAGATGTCCTAGAAATTCACTGGAAAGGTATTTGCTACCTCAATCAGATCGAAGTGTCTTTATGGATTTACCCAATTGTTTTTCTACTTTTGCACGATACTCTTTGAACTTATCAAAGGTTTTGCTTTTGTGGTATATCAGGTACATATATTCATACCTTGAGTAATTGTTTATAAAAGTGACATGATACTCGTCCCTCCTCATACCTCGATGTTCATGGGGTAACATATGTCGGTGCATATAATTTTTAAGTGTTCATTAGCCCTAGTATCCTTAACTCGAAAAAACCTCTTAGTCATCTTACCTTCAAGGCAAGACTTACATTGAGGAGATGTACCTTCTTTAGAGTATTCAAAAAACCGTCTTTCACCAATCTTTTAATTGTATCTTAATTAATATGATCAAGTTTTAAATGCCAAAGATACACCTTGTTAGAGTGTGAAATTTTTAACCTTTTATAGTTATCAACTAATTTACTATCCAACAACGAGTACATATTCGGTTTGACCAAATAAAGATTTTTATCTATCTATCCACCTAGAATAGATAAAAGACTTGTTTTTGAAAATATCAACTCTTTTATTAAAAGATACCGAATAAGAATCTCTTATTAAACAAGTTATCAATATAAAATTCCTCCTAAAGTTGGGAACATAAAAAAAGTCTTTCAATAAAATAAACATAAATTCATCAAAATAAAAATGTATATCTCCCACTACTTCAGCCACCACTAAGCTATCATCTCTAGTTCATAATGAGAGGCTCCTATCATGTAGACTTCTTATTTCCACGAACCCTTGCAAAGAAACACAAATATGATTAGTGACACGAAAATCAATGACCTAAGTATCTTTTGATTCTTCCACTAAATAAGCTTCCAAATAAAGAAGATCCTTACTTTCCTTGCCTTTGGCGCCTAGGAATTCCTTACAAAACTTCTTAAAATGGCCTACTTTTCCACAGTGGAAGCACTTGAACTTTTTAGGGTCCTTAAGCTTCTTGTTCTTCTTCATTTTCTTCCCATCCATGAAAAGAGGAATAGAAGAACTAAAAGCCCCTTACTTTTTCTTGTTCCTGAAAGGTTTAGAAGATTCTGCCAAGTTGGCCTCTCCCTTTGGTTGGACTAGAACCCCATCATTGATCATCAGCTCATAAGGGTGAAGTTCTTCATGAGCTTGGTAAGTCATAACTCTTTTGTTGCCAGTCCATCTTAACACCATTGTCAGCAGTTTTAATAAAGAATGCCATAAGCATAAACATATGATCTTTAATCGAAGTACCTGCCTTTTGCCTAGTTATACTTGTGATAGCTGATTGTCGAACCAATTTTTGTTGGCCTCTGAACATATCCTCCAAGTTTTCCATGATCTATTTGGCAACTTGATAGGTTTCATGTTGCTTTTGTAAAGTACTCATCATGCTAGCAAGGATGTAGCAACGAGCTATCTCGTTGGATTCTCTCTAATGAGTATATATAATAGGGACCTTTTTTAGTAGTGCATCAGATTGAGGCCCTGGTGGGTATGTACGAACTTATGTCTCTCGTAACTAAAAACTATTAGTAAGTTTTTTTTCTAATTTTTATAATTATCACTGTTTAGTTTGTTTTTAGTCAGTATTGAGAGTAGAGATGTCGGTGAAATTTTAAACTAAAAATGAATTATAAAATAATATCACTATAAAATCCAAGCAAATATAGAAGACATTCAGCAAATAAAACATACAAGTATATTCCTACATGAAACTTGAAAAAAAACATATAGTATTGCAACGGTAATTCTTAGCATCTATTACCTTAAGCCATTAAGGGGTAGTCATGAGACAAAAAACTAAAACATGGACCTTGTCTAGTTGATATATATTGCCTTAAATCCTTCAAGGTTAATATATATATTAATAACCACTTATTTTAGTCATCGGTTTAGCTAATAGAGCTTATGGGAAAGGTTAATAGTTAAATGAGTCTTGAGTGTGTAGTTATTGTTTACGTAGTTTGATCCATGCCCTATCTAAGCTATCGAGGGATGGTCATAAATAGAACATGCTTGAATACGTTTTCCACATAGAAGATCCAATGTAGTACACTGGTAGTGGTAAACACCTACCGAAGGGTGTGGTCAGGGCTGAATTGACACGAGGCATTACTATATTTTCACATATGGATCAATAATAGAGGCATGGGTTTTGTTTAAAGCTATCTCTCACTCAATATTTTAAAAGCATGCAAGTTTTTTTAATGATCATATATGATCAATATAGTTTGAGCGACATTCTTCTATCCTATATGCCATGTTATTAAATATGCATACAAATCATCTATTAATGCATATTCAGCCATCCATGATTAAACATCGAAAATATAAATGATGAAAAATTACATAACCTAGTTAAGGTCCCATTCTAGAAAAGAGAAAAATTAAAGATTATAAAATTATATGCACAACGCAATTTTAAAAATATTCAAGATCATTAAAAACTCGTGTTGTCATATACAATAAATTATTTAACAATTATTATACCTTTAGAGGAGATCACCAGGAATCCCAGAGGATGCGATTGAAGGGATTCAATCAACTAGCATTTTCTATTATTCTCAAATTCCTGGTCAGTTAAAGGTATGGGCACTCGGTTCCTCGATTGGTATTCTAGCGTGGCTTGTCTCCTTTCAACCATCTAGATTTTTGAGAATTTATTATTATTAGTGAGATCTGTGATAATAAATTCACTTACTTAAGAGTCTGTGGTCTAAAGAAAATGATAGTCTCAAAGGTCCTATTCATAAATTTGCATTAAATGGCTTTTCAGAATTTTGAATTAGCTCAAGAAAAGATTTTTCTCTTTCTCCACAAACCCTAAGGCCGAATTCTCCCAAGGAAAAAACCCTAAAAAATTCGGCCATACAAGATTTGGTTAATTTAAAATTCGAACAAGATTTCAAACAATATTTTTCTCTCTCCTCTCCCACATGAAATCCAAATTTATCCATGAAGGAAATCCCACATTGAAATTTGGCTTTATTTGAAATTTGTGGTTCAAAATTTAATTGAAATTTCAAACTCTACAAATCTTGTGATTTTGTTTGCATCGATAATTTTCTACAACTCCAATTTAAATTCAAATAAAATCATGATAAATTTATTTGAAATTCAAATAATTGTGTTATTTCTTATAAAAAAAAATTCAAATTAGGAGAAAATATTGCCTTTCAAATCCATAGAAAAATCCCCCTATATTTATGCTATTACAAGATTTTATTTAATTCAAATTCAAATAGGATAATCTTTTAAATTTCAAATATATATTTAAATAAGATTTTTAAAATTTAAATCAATCTCATATTTGGCTTTTAAAAAACAAATACAATTAATTTAAATTTCAAATCTTATCTTCCAAAATAAATATTTACCTAAATTAAATATGTATCTCATATATCGAATAATACAAAATTATAAATTTTCCCTTGGCACCAAGAGAAAAATGCCCACACCCAAAATAGGTGATCCAGATTTTTCTCTTCATTAAATACAAGAATACAAGCAATAAGAAATATCCCGATCAATTGTCATCTATTAAGAAATTATGCAAGATTAATAAAGAGACCAATTAAACATATATAATGTGGATTTTAATAATCTATATAACTATTATTCTATACCGAATAAACCCATTACATAATTATTAGTTTCAGAGTCACACCACTATAAATTTAAAACTGCACTTTCAATTATATACCATATTATATAAGCCAGTGATTAGCTATCATTCAATGATTTTGTCATGTATGTAACACCCTCATATGATATCCATGATTAACCTTAGGTTAAAGTTCTTTTGATTTCTTGATTATGTTATCTTAAAGATCTATTATACACCCGATTAAGAAAATGATTATTCATCATATGTGAATAAAAAGTAATCTGCCAAGAAATGACTTAAGTCCTTGTCCATTTTCACATCTATTTTCACTCCCAATTAAATATTTACCCTATTTATTGAATAATACAAAATTATAAATTTTCCCTTAACGCTTAGAGAAAAATGCCCACAACCGGAATAGGTGATCAAGATTTTTCTTTTCACTAAATGCAAGAATGTAAGTAATAAAGAATATCTCGATCAATCACCATCCGTTATGAAATTATGCGAAGCTAGTAAAGGAATCAATTGGACATATATAATATGGGCTTCAATAATTTATATAACTATTATTCGATACCAAATAAACCCATTACATAATTATTAGTTTCAAAGTCACATCACTATAAATCTAAAACTGCACTCCCAATTATATACCATATTACGTAAACCAGTGATTAGCTATCATTTAATAACCTTGTCATGTATACAACATCCTCATATTATATATATGATCAGCCTTAGGTCAAAGTCTATTCGACCTGCTGATCATGTTATCTTAAAGATCCATTATACACTTGATTAAGAAAATGATTATTCACCATATGTGAATAAGAAGTCTTCTGTCAAGCAAACGACTCAAGACTTTGTCCATTTTCACATCCAGTATAATGCCTTTAAGAGAATAACCTTTACTTCTTATTAGAGTCATGATTTTAATATCTGTAAACAAACCCTCCATTGTATACAAGTCATTTACCCAACAAGCCGGTCTATAAGCATACTACCTCTGAGACACTTTAGCTAATGGAATATCAAAATACATAAATCATACACATAAAGCGATTTACCTACTTAGAATTAAGGTTATTGCATAGTAAACGTTAAAAGTAAATTAATCCACTTAAGTGGAGTACGTAAATTAATTGTACTTTGATCCAAGTCCAATATGTCAACACCAAACAACATATCTATATTTATACTCAGGAGTCGAAGCTCCAGACATTTAAGACAAATCGTTTCTCTAATTAGCTTTAGATAATATAATAGTTTTAATATAAGTTAAATTCTCACTCTAACCTCATAGAGACTTTAGATTTAGACTGCTTACTTTAAAACGCTGTCTTTTAGCATAAAAAAATTCCATTGTATGCAACATTCTAATAGTTTAACAACAAGCCGTTAGTGAGCTAAATTTACTTACATTTACTTTAATATATAAATAGCATAAGAACATATAAAAATGAAATGAATAACCTCTAATATATTTTTATTAATCAGTTCAAAGTAAATAAAATATATTAAAAATGTCTTTTCCACTTAGGGTGTTCATAATAGATATTGTTCAAGTTGAAGTGCAAACACATGTGCTAAAGCCAAAACAACTCTATAATAGGACAAATGGGAGAAAGATATGGAAGGAGAGATGGATTCACTGGTTAAGAATCAGATATGGGTTTTAGTGGATAAGCCAGCTAATCAGAAAGTCACAAGTTGCAAGTAGATATTCAAGAGAAAGCCTGGAATTCTTGGAGTGGAAGAGCCAAGATACAAGGCTAAACTTGTGGCGAAAGGCTTTTCACAAGTGGAAGGAGTTGATTCATGAGGTTTTCTCACTAGTTGTGAAACACTCATCAATTCGGGTAATTTTCTCTATGATAGCGATTTAAGACTTTGAATTAGAGTAGCTTCATGTCAAGACAGCTTTCCTATATGGGAACTTAGAAGAAAGAATTTTTATGACTTAACTAGAGGGTTTTGAAAAGGTAGATCCAAAATCAAGAGTGCGCTTTTTGTAAAGGTCTTTATATGGGCTGAAATAATCTTCTAGGCAATGGTATAGAAAGTTTGATAAATTCATGATAAGACAAGGGTTAAGCAGAAGCAAGTTTGACAACTGTTTGTATTATCAATAACTTAAGCATAATACATTCATATATCTGCTCATATATGTGGATGATATGCTTCTAGCTTGTAAAAATGGGGGGGAAGTTCAAAACTTGAAGAAACTACTCAGTTTAGAGTTTGACATGAAAGATTTGGGGCCAGCCAAGAAAATTTTGGCATGAACATACACAGGAACAGAGAAAAGTGTCATGATCTCACAAGAAGATTATCTACATTAAGTAATAAAAACCTTTGGAATGAAAGATGTCAAAGTAACTTGCACTCCTATAGGAGCTTATTTCAAGTTGACAGCAATAAGGATTAGCAAGCTTAAAAGGAAACGAATCTCATGAGTGTCCCATATTCAAATGATGTTGGGAGCATCATGTATGTAATGGTCAGTACTGCTAGATATAGCTTATGGAGTAGGTCTTGTTAGTAGATTCATGACTGAACCTAGCAGGGAGCACTGGCAAGCAATCAAATGGCTATTCAGGTATCTTAAGGGAATTGCTAGACTCAGATTGATCTATACAAAGGACAACAGGCAGGACTATAAAATGGAAAAATACTACGACTCAGACTTTGTAGGATATCTTGATAAGAGAAGATCTTTATCTAGTTATGCATTTATTGTTGTTGGAAATACAATAAGTTAAAAATCAAGCTTGCAGCATGTAATAGCCTTATCTTCTACTGAGGCAGAATATATTGCTCTAATGGATGCAGCAAAAGAGGCTTTGTGGTGAAAAGGATTTGTAAGTGAGCTCGGTTTTGTTCAAAATTCAGTTGCATTATACTGTGATCCTCAAAGAGCAATGCAATAAATCAAATATAGTGTATTCCATGAGAGAACAAAACATATAGATGTCAAACTTTACTTTACTCGAGACATAATTGCAAGAAGGCTCATTGAGATAGTCAAAATCTCGACTGATGTCAATCCAACAGATATGCTTATAAAGGTGATTCTAGTT
This sequence comes from Antiaris toxicaria, assembly GCA_035233585.1. Lineage (NCBI taxonomy): Eukaryota > Viridiplantae > Streptophyta > Magnoliopsida > Rosales > Moraceae > Antiaris > Antiaris toxicaria. The sequence goes on from CP141156.1 coordinate 20,438,256, forward strand.
TGCTAAGGCTGATATTGGTGTAGCCCATTTAATTGCAGGGAGGTTTCTAGTCATATCCAAAATGTTGTTCAATTAAAGCTAAGGTGGAGATTTGTGCTAGGTGTCTCTAATTGGTGATCAGGAATATAGCTGGCACAACGACACAAGGATTATAATCGTTGAAGATTACAGCTTCAAGCGGTTACAATTGTACAAGGGTCACTTCATAATAGGGCATAGCTAAAGTATAAGTAGCTTTGCGTTGTATTATTAGGGCATTAATAATTCGGTTATAATCTGATTCTTGGATGTACAAGAGAGTGAGAGTAGCATAGAGAAATTCAGAAAAGGCCAAATTTCTTAAGGCTGTAACAAGGAATTGTGGAGTGTCTGTTTCTCAGAAAAATAGAGAAGTTGTGAGACATTCTTTGTACTATGAGATTCGAGATCTCTTGTGTTAAGATCAGAGGATGTACAGACATTACTATAGTGGTTTTGATTAGGGATTGAAAATCCCTGACTTGGATATAGGATTGTTTATAATCTGAACCAAGTAATTTCCTATCTCTTTTATGTTTCAATTCACATATACACTTTCTATTTCTGGTTCTTGGTATTGTTATCTTTCTGAGTGTAATTTAAAGGTTGATCAGATGCTATTAATACTCACAACCACTCTTATCATTTTTCTCCCACCTTTTTTTTTTTTAAACTAGTCGTCAATTTAATTTTAATTTTTAATTATTATTTGTTACTCTCCTCCCCTTCAACTAAGGGCTTGTTTTGAAGTCCAACTCTAGTTGGATTTCATGAAGATTTTTTTTTAATTACTTGATTTTTCAAGTCAAGTTCAAATTCACATCTCTCTCTTTCATTTTCAAAAAACTCAATTTTAAAAGTCTGTTACTTTCTTTTTTCAAGTTGAAATAAGATGATTCTTTTGTCTATATATTCACAATAATGAAAGAAACGAAATAAGATCCTTATCTCATTTTTTTTTTTTAATTTCCTCTTCCAAATACATTTAAGGTTTTTATATTATTTCACTTTCACTATTCATTTAAACAAAACATATATTTTCAAATTTTCACTTATTTAGGAAGAGGGTAAGTTAAAAATCCTCGAATTTAGTTTCAAATTGAAGTTGTTACTTTTTGGAATGGGAAACCGATGAATAAACTGTTTGTGTATTTTTTTGTCTGTATATTGAATGTCAGTTTCGATTACAATCGATCTGTTCTAGTCCGTTTTGACCAGTTTTGACTGGGGAGTAAACTAGTCCTTAATCAGAATGTCACACAGTGGCAATCACATGTTAGAAAGAGGCTGCAAATTGTTACATCAGTTTCATTCAAAAAAAGAAAAAAAAAATTGCAATATTAGCAGATTCAAAAAAGTCCAGCAGCTTGTTCCAACTAAAGACGATCTGCCACACTATAAACTCTTTTGTTAGAGAATAGAGAGAACAGAGATATAACTAGGTCAGGTGTATGTACAATTCTGTGTTGGATTTTAAAAGCCAAAACAATGAAGTTGTAAGTTGCAACAAAGATGAGTGCTTATTACAACACTTAAATAATTTGCTTTGCATTTTTAAAGCTTGGAATATTTTGTTTGTTAACCTTCTAATATAAATGACTCATTTAAAATAACAGTTTAGTTTAGTTTAATTTGAAAAAATTGGTTGATATTTGAAAAACTAATTATAATTTTTTATTGATCTTTTATAAAAAGATTTAAAAAAATACAATATAGTTTAAACTAAATTTGTATATTAAATAAGGGTGCTGTCTTGAGGTTAAGAGTGTGAGGCTGATGCGAAAGGTTTGGGGCAGAGACTTGAGAGGCATAAAGAATGATAGAGAAAGAATTAGGGTTGGGGGGACTTGGGAAATAGGTGTTTAACAACACGCAATTGCTAATTATTTTTATGTAAAAAAAAAACTATAATTTTTTAAATAATAAATATACTAATTTCTAGAAAAAATATAAAAAATTATATATTTTTAAATATTTCGGTCATTGAGCCCAATAAAAAAGATTCGATTGGATTTCAGATTCAAATAAATCGATTTTAGATTTAGTTTCGGTTTTTAGGTTTTCTTAATAGTCCAAAACTCATTTTCAATTAAAAAAAATCTCCAAAACTCTTAACTGTTGTTGGTGGTCCAAGTAAGCTTGAAGCTGTGTTATCTTTTACTCCTTTTTATTTTGTATTTTTCACCACCAATCAATATTAGCAAATATGGTATAAAATTAAAAAAACGACAAGTCGTTCAATGCAAACCACCAAGAGTTTTATCGTACACGGAAAACAGGAGGCGGCTGGTTGGGGGAAAGAGTGGGCGGTGTTTGGAGAAAACGATGAAGAAGCTGAGATGGGTAATAGACGGAGAGGGCTTTTGGGAGGTGGACGCGTCGACGCCGAGGACCGTCGACGGGATAGCCCGGCCGGTCCCCGGTGACACTCTTCCGTTGGGCCTGTCGAGGGGCCCAAGGCTTTCCAGGCCCAAACAGCTTGACTTCTTTCAAAGCTTCATGGCCGCTCCGTTTGTCCCTTCCTACTCCGGCGACCCTTCTCGCGGTGGCCATGGCTTCGCCTTGCAACGCGTTCTCACCATTCCTTTTTCCCAAAACTGGTGCTTTTCTCATTTTTCGTTTCTGGGCTTTTTATTTTTATTTTTTTGGTGTAGTTTTTGTTACACTACTTTACATATGATTAAAGCGTTTAACGTTTAATATGTTTTTAGTAGTATAGTTCTTCAATTGGTTGGAAATTGCACTGTAAATGTCTTCTGAATTTTGTGTAATACTCTGTTTGAATCTCAGAGTTAAGGACCAAGATAGAAGATATGTAATATAGATTTTTTTTTTTTTTTTTACAGCACATAAATTTTAGAGATTTATATATACCTGGATTTTAAAATGTCACATCTGTTTTGAGATTGTAACTAATTTCCTCTTTTTCACTAACTTCGAGGATAGAATTTACTACTAGGGCGATCGAAATGGAATTAAAGGAGTGATAACAACGGATTATGGAGAGAAAACACGAACTTGAAACGAGGAAAATCAATCATCTCAAGATTCATTCATTCATTAGCCATATACTATGAATTTTCATTGTAATTGGTATGGTCTTTATCAAAAAATATGACTACGAATAATTTAACTTAACTGAATTCTAAATAATCCCAAGAGATAAATGTTATCTTGAACTCGAAATTAGAGAATATAGAAAAATATGCAAATTCCTGATATCCTAATTTTGTTCTTCAAGAGAATCTCTGTTGAATAAGAGGGAAAATGATAGTGCTCACTCTTGTTAGTTCTTCAGTGGTGGTCATCACCGAACATGTACCAACAGTGTATGAATTGGAGCATGACATAATCCAACAGCAAACGAATATTACGATTTATAAACAAATCACTATACCTAGGCTTTTCCATTTTTTACCTTATTCAAGGCGAAATTATTGGGTTAAAATATGTACTTAAATGAACTAATGCAGGTTTAACACAGTGCTGGGTCAGTTCAATGTGCAGAAGTTTGTTTCTTCCATGAAGGGTAATGGAGATACTCCACATTCACCATCCTCATGGCTGCAAAAAGCGGGAAGACGATTGATGGATAAATCATTATATGCTGTTGGTTTTTGCTTGGAGTGGTTGCTATCACCTGATGATACACTGCTATTTAGCTTAGACAGATATTTTGAGAAAGACTTGTCTAGGAAGAAAGCAGTTTTTCACCACAAGGTAAATATCATTCAGCTTAATCACTCAACAACTTTTGGAGTTGAGTTGTACCAAGACATTTTCTTTTAGCAAAGAATACATTCTGTTCTTTTATGTTTTATGTCTAGGCATTTCATTTCAGTGACAGTTTAGTTCAAATGTTGTTTGCAGTTTCCATATCACGATTTAACAGTGGAAGCAGTTTGGCCTGGACTTTTTGTCGGCAAGGCCAGTAACTATTGGGATGTGCCATTTTTAGTTGCAGTTGATTTGGCCTCTGTTGCTTCCACTTCTGGTGCAAGTTATCACTTGTCCCTGCTTCATAATTCGGGGTCGCCTGAGAGGTTTAATGGTGATGGCAGTGATCGAGTACCTACTAGTCTGCTTCCTGGTTTGTGTCTCAAAGGTGCTTTAGCTTTTAAGAGGGATGTTGAGTTTTGGAGAAGTAACGCTTCAAAGTTGAAAATGGTGCAACCATTTGATATTTTCCTTTCAAACCCTCATGTTTCAGCATCAGGGATCATTGGTAAGTTGTTGCCTCCTTTATTTTCTATGTATGTTCACACACCTTATTTCCTTTGGCTGAAGGATAAATGCAGATACTTCATTTAGCTTAGACATAACTTGAATCGAGAAGTCCTTTTAGTTTTGCAATCCAAAAGTATAATTATTGCCTTGATGTGCCTTTAAAAGACCGCAACTAATTATTATCAGTAAAATGAGAAGCAGAAGTAGCGGTGAAAAGCTAAAACATCTTCTTAAAGTGACTGTAAAACGTATAAATCACATGCAATTGCTTAGATGGAACTCCAAGAGTAATTCCAAGCTGGCCTTAAATCATGTGTGTGTGTGTTCATGTTCCTTTATTATTATTATGATTATTATTTTTTTGGTGCTGACCTTAATCGTGTTTCAAGTAATGATAAGGTGTAGTAACATGCTAACTACCAAGTTTTATATATAGCCTTTTAGAGCCTAGAGAACGCTTGAGGATATCTATTCTGGAATTGTAGGATCATTCTTAATGTGTCTTATAGTACCATAAACAATTTGAAACTGTTGTGTAGTTTTACTGAATGACAGTTGAAAATCCTCTTCTTCATGCATTTAGGTGCTGCTGTGACTGCTTTTTTTGGGGATAATTCAGAGAGGCCGGGAGGAGAAGAAGCTTTTCAGGCTTTTAGAGGCTTTAGTTTCGAATCTGGTGCTGTAAAGTCTGCTTTGGTGGGAGATACGTTCGGATCTGTGTCATTCACAGCTCAATATGGGAACTTCCAAAGGCTATTTTTTGATCTTACAAGATTTCATGCTCGCCTGGATTTTCCTTCCGGTTCTAAATTTCTTTCAGGTGCAGCACACTTGACGCAAGATTTTTTAAATTCTCAACAGCCTAGTTTGGACGCTCTTCAGGCTGTTTGCCCCAATACACACCTTTCTTTTCAGCAGCAGGTGAACTTTCTATGATAAGTTTTGTTGTTTTTTCTTCAATAGCGTGCCTGATTTCATAAATATCGGTTTCTTGTCTACTTACCATTGCCCTTGTGTGTTTTTTATTTTTTAGATTGCAGGACCTTTCAGTTTTAGGGTTGAGTCGGGAATTGCAATTGATTTGAGGAATCATAACTGGAACGTACGCATTGAAGAACCGATATTCGCCATAGAACATGCATTACAAGTCCTTGGTTCTGCCAAAGCCATCGCTTGGTACTCCCCAAAGCAACAAGAATTCATGGTCGAGCTTCGTTTCTTTGAGACGTAAACCATGTTCTCTTGATTGGGTTTAAGAATTGCATTTTCTGGGCAAGTTCATTAATTTCAGCTTGTTCCAAATATCTCCTACAATTGATTTGAACAGAGCCATGAGTGGTAAGTGTTCTCCTCTTTCGAGACTCTTTCTTGAGGAGTATCAGTCAAAGTACTTAACCAATTGGTATGGGGTCATTAGTTTTGGTTTCTAGTTGAGTCTTCTTCAGACTAAAGGGGAATCAACAATTAGAAGACAAGAAAGAAAGAAATAAAGTTGGTGCCTTCAAAAAGTAGGTGCAAGTTTAATAACTCATTTTAATATAGAAATCAAAAGTAGGCACAAGCCTGTGGGTTGATGGGGGCATCGGGCCCAGCATGTGGTCATGCCTCCGGGGTGGTGTGGTGAGAGTCCTAACCTTACGGCTGGAAAAGTTCTCAATCCCAATTATTGATTTTAAATTTTAAATTGTATATAAAGATACGTAATTTTAATTAAATTTGAGATTATATATAGTTATGCACGAGATTTAAAATTGTTTAAAATTTAAATTTTTTAAAATTTAAATTTTAAGGAATTTGTGGGATGAGGAATAAAAAGTAGAGATACTTAAAGATGGATACGAAAAGAAATAGCAAAATTCAAGACTTAAAAAATGTTTTGCATGTAATGTTGTAATCTTTAATTTTTATTTTTTCTAGGATGGGATCATGATTAGGTTATTTAATTTTTTTAGTTATTTATTTATTCTATATTTTGTCATGAATCGATAAATATATATTAATGGATCTTTTTTATGCATATTTGATAACATGTCATATAGAATATAAGAATGTCGTTCATACAATATTAATCATAAATGTGTCATAAAAACTTACATGTTTTTTAAAATATTGAATGGGAGAGGTTGGATCTCTTATTTAGAAAACGAGTTTAGGCATATTTTATTTGGAATAATCTCTCGATGGCTTAAATAGAGCATAGAGTGGACTTCGTAAAAAATGGTTACACATTCAAGACTGATTTAATTATTAAATTTTCCTAGAAACTCTGTTAATTAAATCGGTAGCCAAATAAGCTATTATTAATATATGTTTTAATCTTAGAGGATTTGAGACAACATATATTAATTGAATGGATTCATGTTTTCGACTATTTGTTTCATGGTCACTCTTCGACGGCTTTGAACAATAGATGTTAAAAATAACTGTTGTAATGCTATATGTTTTTTCAAAGTTTTCATGTAAGAACATGCTCGTATGTTTTATTTGTTAAAAATCTTTTATATTTGCTTGGACTTTATTGTGATGTTCTTTTATATTTATTATTAGTTCAAAATATCAACGACACCTCCAATTTTAATTCTTATTATAGACAAACTAAATAGCAATAATTGTAAAAACTAGAAAAGAAACCTGCTAATAGTTCTCAGTTGCAAAAGATACAAATTCATATTAGACAAACTTTGCCCACTTGGGCCACGTCCCGATGCACAATTTTAAAAGGTCCCCGTCATATATACTTGTCAATGCTATATTTTTGGTAGCATGACAAGTGCTTTACAAAAGTAATATGAAACTTATCAAGTTGCCTGAGAGATCATGGATAACTTAAAGAATATGTTCAGAGGTCAACAAAAGTTGGCTCGATAATCTGCTATCACAAGTATTATGAACTCTAAGTAAAAGGCAAGTACTTCGATCAAAGATTATAAACTTATACTTATGGTATTCTTTGTTGAGGCTACCAACAATAGTATTGAGATGGACTATAACACTCATATTGAGATAGTATTCAAGACTCTGTCAAAGGATTTTGTGAGATTTAAAGTCGCATATAATCTTACGATAAGAGAGTAAGGACTTACCGACCTTATGAAGCAATTACAGGCTTACGAGTTGATGATCAATGATGGGATATCTGTCCATGCTAAGGGAGAGGCCAACTTGGTTGAATTTTCTAATCACTCGAGGAATAAGAAGAAAAAGCAAGAGGCTTCAAGTTTTTATATTCTTTCTATCTTGGGTGGGAAGAAAAAGAAGATGAACAAGAAGTTTAAGGACCTTAAAAGTTCCAAGTACTTCCACTATGGTAAGGTTGGACACTGTAAGAAGTTTTGCAAGAAATTCTTAGCCACCAAGGACAAGAAATATAAGGTCGTGTTTGTTTTTAGTCTTGAAATGGTTTTCCCAGTTCCCAAGGTAAGTGTTTTCCAAATTATTTCAAAATCTTGTTTGTTTAGCTCAGTTTTAGAAATAAAACTTGAAAACGAACAAATCCATTTTAACACTTTTAGCCTAACTTTCGAAAAAAACCAAAATCCGTTTTCATTCATGTTTTTCCCGTATCTCCTCCATTGCCCCAACCAACACCACCATTTTCACATCGCCTCTCGACTCCTTCGCATCGGACCCAATCTTCTCTGCCTTCCTTACCCTGAACTTTTCCTCCACCTCCTTCTCCTCTGTCGCCTTCTCCTCCAGCTCTCCCGCCTCCATAGCTGAGAAGCTTGACAGCGCCATCCGCCTCTTCGAGTCCTAGCTACGCTCCGAGGTCCTTTCCCGCCATGATAAGCTCCTCTCCTAGCTCTCCTCTCTCCAACATGCCGACCACAACCTCACCACCGTCCGATTAGAGGTCTCCTCCCTCCAATCCTCCCTCCATTGCGTCTGATCCGATCTCTTGGATCAATTGAAATCCATCCAAGCGCAAACTGTTCAACTCTCCAACCTCCACCGCACCATGGTGCTCCTCCAGCACTTGATCCACGCCCTCCACCTCTCTAAAAAGCTTCGCGAACTCATCTCCTCGTCTACTGGCGATTCGAACAAGCTCGACTTGCCAAGGCCGCGCAACTGTATTGTGAATCTTGACGCTTCACGACGAGTATGATCTCTGAGGTGTCAACGTTGTCAACAAGGAGCTCACATGGGTGAGGGAGACTAGGGCCAAGCTGAGGATTACAGGCTTCCAGGTGTTTTATAATTGGTAAATTTTCCCGAGAACAATTATAAAAGGGCAAACATGAAAAAGTGTTGGTGAATTAATGTTGTTCCTATCACCTTAAAAAGGGGGGTTTTTTTTTTCCTCAAGTATAGATTTTTATAATTCCCTTCAAGAAACAAATATCTTCTATTAAAAATCCATGTAAAGCAAAAAAAAAGTGGTTTTTGGTGTCGTTAGGTAGTCATTTGGCACTTACAAAGACTTTTATTAAAGAATTACTTTGTGATGTACTTGTAATTAATTATAATGATTAATTAAGATTTAATTGATATAATAAGTATTTAAATATTATGGTTATTATTTTTCAATTAAAAAATTTTATTAATTTTTGAATTTTGGTATTCATAATAATTTTTTTAAAAATATACATAAATATATTTTCATAAAATACTTATAAAATGACTGATTTTTCAAAAACATAAACAAATATAGTTTCATTTTTCTTTTGTTTCTCAAAACATACACTCAGAAAATATAACCAAACACAGTTTCAAAAATGATCTCAATACAGTTTTCGAAACGTTCTCATTTTCAGTTTAAAAAAAAAACAGAAAAGATTTCAAAAACAATGTCAAACGCTAATTAAGGATCTTATTTACTTAGAAGTTTGTTTGGTGGAAGACTCAAAAGACACTTTGGTCATTGATTCAGGAGTTACTAATCATGTTTGTGTTTCTCTGTAGGGGTTTAGAGAGACGGGAAGTCATTAATCATGATAAGAGCCTCTCGTTGTGAATCGAAGATGGTAGTTTGGTGTTGGTTAAAATAATGGGAGAATGCAATTTTATTTTGATGAATTTAGGTTTATTTTATTGAAAAACTGTTTTTATGTTCCTAATTTTAGGAGGAAGGTAGCTTGTTTGATTAAAAACTCTTATTCAGTTTCTTTTAATAAAACAGTTGTTATTTGCCAAAACAAGTCTTTTATCTGTTCTAGGTAAACGGATGGTAACCTTTATTTGATCAAACTTAATATGTATTTGCTGCTGGACATCGAATTAATTGATAATTCTAAAGGGTTAAAATTTTCTCAATCTAATAATGAGTATCTTTGGCATTTAATATTTATTCATATTAATCAAGATAGGATTCAAATATTGGTGAAAGGCAGTCCTTTAGATACTCTGAAGGAGGTACGTCTTTCTCAATGTGAATCTTACATTAAGGGTAAGATGACTAAGAGGTCTTTTAAAACTAAGGGTAATATGGCTAAGGAACTCTTAGAAATTGTGCACATTAATGTATGTGATCTCATGAAGGTCGAGGTGCGAGGAGGGTTTGAGTATTATGTCTCTTTTATAAATGATTACTTGAGATATGAATATGTGCACATAATGCATCGTAAGAGCAAAACTTTTGATAAGTTCATCGAGTAACATGAAGAAGTGTAAAAGCAATTGAATAAATCCATAAAAACACTTCGATCTGATCAGGCAATCAAAACGTTCAGTTTTGAGTAGAACATTAATGAACCTTGTATTTATAAATGCATAAAGGATGGCAAGGTGATCTTTCTGGTTCTCTATGTCAATGATATATTACTCATTGGGAATGATGCAGGAAACTTATCATTGGTCAAACTTTGGTTATCCCGACAATTTGATATGAAGGACTTAGAAAAAGCTAATTATGTTTTAGGCATTCATTTCTTTAGAGATCGAAAAAACAAAATGATAGCTCTATCCCAAACTTCATACATAGATAAGATTATTGAGAAATTTGCAATGCAAGAGGCAAAGAAAGGTTCTTAACCTTCCATTGCCAGTCTAAGTCTTTCATTGAATGATTGTCCTAAGACATCGGAAGAAAGAGAACGTATGAATAAGGTCCCTTATGCATTTACTGTAGGTAGTTTTATATACACTATGCTATGTACTCGCCTGAATATTTGTTTTACAGTAGGTATGGTGAGTCGATTTCAAGCGAACCCCAAAACCAAGCATTGGCAAGCTGTGAAACATATACTTAAGTCTCTTAAAAGAACGATGGATTATATGCTAGTATATTTTGGAGGGGACTTAACACTCATAGGATACACAGATTCAAACTTTCAAACCTGTAGGGATTCGAAGAAATCGAATTCAAGATCAGTGTTCATACTTGGAGAAGGCACCATTATGTGGAGAAGTGTGAAATAGGATTATACTGCTAACTGTACAATAAAGGATGAATATATGGCTGTTGCCGAGGCATATAAAGAAGTGGTTTGACTTTGCAAGTTCTTTAGAAACCTTACCATTCTCTATTTCTTGGACAATAGAGTGTATGGATACTCGGTTTCTCAATCGGTATTCGTGCATGTCTTTCTCTTTCTAACCACTCATAACTCTTGTAGTTTATTATTATTATAATAGGAGAATAATAATAAATTCACTCACCTGAGAATCTGTGGTCCAAGTAAAATAAGAGCCCCAAGTGTCCTATTTATTGTGAATGGACTAGGTGTATTTCAAATTTGAATAGGACATTTGAAAAAGATTTTTCTTTCTTCTTCTACCTATTTGGCATTTTTTTCTCACCTTGGGAGTGCACCAAAAAATCAGCCATTTAGGTATAGGAGACTCAAAAATTGATTCAAATTTCAATCTCTATTTATCTTGTAATTTTATTTGCATGGATAATGTTTCATAAATCCAATATAAATTCAAAATAAAATCATGACAACTTTATTTGAATCAAATAATTATGTATTAATTATCTAAATAAAATCAATAAGGAGAAAATTTTTTTCCTTACCTTATCTTAGTAGAAAACGCCTACCTAGTGTAGACAAGGATAAAATTTTATTTCAATTCAAATTCAAATTCAAATTCAAATAAGATAATTACCATAATTAATTTAAAACATTTATTTAAAAAAATTATGTAGATATTTAAATTAATTATTTAAATAATTAATTTATCCATATCTTTGAATTTAAATCAATCTTATATTTATCTTAAAAAATAAATACAATCAATTTAAATTTCAAATTCCATCTTCCAAATAAATATTTGTATAAATTAAATATTTACCCAATTAATTAAATAAAATAAAATTCCTATTCTACACTCAATGAAAAACACCTACACCTATGGGAAAATAATCCAGATTTTTCTCTTTACTAAGTCCAAGAATTATAATCACAATGAATACCTTAATCAATTACCATTCGTTAAGAAATTATACTGAGCTAGTAAATGGACCAATTAGACATATATAATGTGGGTTCTAATAATCTATGTAATTAACTATTCTATACCAAATAAATCAATTACATAATTATTAGTTTTAGAATCACACCACTGTAAACTTAAAATTACACTCCCAATTATATACCGTATTATGTAGTCCAATGAATAATTGCAGTCCAATGATCTTATTATATATTCAACACTCTGATACGATATCCATGATCAACTTAAGGTCAATGTACTTTTAACCTTTTGATCCCGCTATTTAAAAGATCTATTATACATTCAATAGGAAAATGATTATTCACCATATATGAATAATAAATCATTTGCTAAGCAATTAGCCCAAGGTCTTGTCCATTCACATTTTGTCTAACGCCATTCAGAGGATAACGTTTGCTCTTTATTAGAATTATGATTCCATATCTATAAGCAAAGCTCATATTGTATACAAATCATATACCCAATTGACCAGCCTTATAGCTTACGACTCTAAGGCGTTTTAGCCTTTAGAACATCAAAGTATACAAATCATACACATGAAGTCATTTCCTTACTCAAGATTTAGGTTATTGAATAATGAAAGTCTAAAGTGAATTAATTCACTCAAACAGATTACGTAGACTAATTACACTTTTGTCTAAGTCCAATATATCATTACCACTAGGTAATATGTTTGTGTCTCTAGTTAGCTCGCTCATAACGGTCAAGATAAACCATCTCTTTGATTGGATTTAGACAATATAATAGTCTTAACATGAGTTAGATGCTCACTATAACACCATAGACTATGGATTATAGATTTAAATTACTTATTTTAGAACATTATCTTCTAACATATGATATCCATTATATGCAATATTTTAATAGTTTAAACACAAAAAAGTTAGTGAGTCATATTTTCTTAAATATTTACTTCAACATATAAATAAGGGTGAGGATAGAATAACAAAGATGTAATGAAAAATTTCAAACATATTATAAATCAGCTCAAAATAAATGAAATACATCACAAATTTCTTTCCATCTTAGGGCATTCCTAATAATTATATCTAAATACACATTTGAATGTTGAATTGTTCAAAGTTGCTAAACCTATTTCTAAAAGGCAAAATATTTCTCATTAGATGACACATGCCCATGGCATTTAAAACTTGATCATATTAACATAAATAGGATTGAAAGGCTAGTAAAGGACGGTCCTATTAGAGAATTAAAAATTGGTTCTCTATCTATTTATGAATCCTATCTGGAAGGTAAATGATTAAGAGGCTATTTTCGAGCAAAAGAAAAAGAGCTAAAGCACCTCTTAACCTAATACATTTTTATGTATGTGGGCCTATGAGTACACAAGCAAGAGGTGGATGCTAATACTTTGTCACTTTCATAGATGATTATACTAGACAAGCCAATTAAGACTTTTTGATCTGATCAGGATGCGAATGCTTGGACTATGAAAATATAGGAAAAAATAGAAGAGTGTGTAGCGGAATTTAAGAAAATTTTTTAAGATCGTTAAAAACTTGTGTTGTTATATATAATAAATTATTCAACAATCATTATACCTTTAGAGGAAATCACTAGGATTGCTAGAGGATGTGATCGAGGGACTTTAACCAACTAGCCTTCTCTACTGCTCTCCAATTCTCAGATGATGGAATGTGTGAGCACTCAGTTTCTCGATCGGTATTCTAGCATAGCTTATCTCCTTCCAATTAGCTAGATTTCTAAGAATTTATTATTATTAGTAAGATATATAATAATAAATTTGCTTACTTGAGAGTTTGTGGTCTAAAGAAAATAAGAGTTTCAATGGCCCTATTTATAAATTTGCATTAGGTAGCTCTCAGAATTTTAAATTGGACTAATAAAAGACTTTTCTCTTTCTATAAACCCTAAGGCCAATTCCCCTTAGGCAGAAATCACACAAAAATTTCAGCCACACTAGGGAAGAATTATTCAAAATTCAAACGGGATTCAGACAAGATTTTTCTCTCTCCTCTCTACTTGAAAATCGAATTTCTTCCCATAAGAATCCACATAAAAAATTTGGCTCCTCTTGGATTTTGTGATTCAAAATTTGATTCAAATTTCAAACTCCATAAATCAAGTGATTTTGTATGCATGGATAATTTTTCACAACTCCAATTCAAATTCAAATAAAATATTAGTAACTTTATTTAAGATTCAAATAATTTTGTAATCTTTTATCCAAAATAAAATTCAAATTCAAATCAGTAGAAAATCTTGTCTTCCAAACCCTAGATATGGACGTCACCTATATTTGTACAAGGATAAGATTTTGTTCAATTCAAATTCAAATAGGATAATCTTTTAAATTTCAAATATTTATTTAAACAAGATTTTCAAAATTCAAATTAATCTCATATTTATCTTTTGAAAGATAAGTACAATTAATTTAAATTTCAAATCTTATCTTCTAAAATAAATATTCACTCAAATTAAATATTTATCCCATTTATTAAATAATACAAAATTATAATTTTGCACCTGGCACCTAGAGAAAAATGCCTAAACCCTATGAAGGGTGATCTGGATTTTTTCACTTTAATAAATGCAAGAATACTAGCAGTAAAACATATCCCGATTAATTACTATTCGTTAAAGAATTATGCGGAACTAGTAAAGGGATTGATTAGATATATATAATGTGGGTTTCAATAATCCATATAACTATTATTCTCTACTGAATAAACCCATTATAATTAATAATTTTAGAGTCACTCTCAATTATATACTGTATTTCATAAGCCAGTGATAAGTTATCATCCAATAACCTTATCATGTATACAACATTCTCATATGATATCCATGATTTGTCTTAAGTCAAAGTTCATTTGACTTACTAATCAAACAATCATAAAAATCCATTATACTCCCGAATAAGAAAATGATTATTCACCATATGTGAATAAAAAGTCATCTACTCAGCAAATGACCCAAGGCCTTGTCCATTTTTACATCTAGTATAATGCTTTTAAGAGGATAACCTCTACTTCTCATTAGAGTTATGATTTCAATATCTATAAACAAATCCTTCATTGTATACAAATCATGTACTCAATGAACTGGTCTATAAGCTTGCTACCTTTGAGATACTTTAACTATTAGAACATCAAAGTACACAAGTCATGCACATGAAGCGATTCACTTACTCAGGATTAAGGTTATTGCATAATCAACGTAAAAAATGAATTGATCCACTTAAGTGGACTACATAGATTAATTGTACTTTGGTCGAAGTCTGATTCATCACCACCAAACAACATATCTATATCTCTACTTGAGAGTCAAAGTTCCGACAGTCAAGACAAACTATCTTCCTAATTGGCTTTAGATAACATAATAGTCTTAACATGAGTTAAATGCTCAGTTTAACCCCATAGACTATGGACTATAGATTTAGACTGTTTACTTTAGAATATTGTCTTATCATATACAAAGTCTATTGTATGCAACATTTTAAATGTTTAACATCAAGCAATCAGTGAGCTACATTTACTTATATTTACTTTAACATATAAATAGGATGAGGACATGTCGGTGACTCGACTCGCTCAGGCCGTCGACTGCTTTACTTCTTACATAACATGATTTTATTTTATCGTTTAAGGGTTCGTGTTTGAAAAATTTTATAACCTAGTAAAATGTAAGTTTTTTTTTTTTGAAATCATACATAAATATATTTGTCAAAACATTTCATATTTCATAAAATACTTGCGTTTTTGTTCCATTAAAATACTTCATAATATAACCATACTTTTAAGCTTGTCTTGTTTCTTTACATGTATATTTACATCTCTTTTCAGCGGAAAAGCATAGCGGATCCACTCCCTATCCATGACATCCCGGGAATCTGTCTGCCAGCCCATCAGTTTCTTTTCTCATAATGCAGGCAGTTTACCCTTATTACTTACATCACGAACAGACTAGTGAGCTAGAGCTCAGTAAGTACAAACATACACAGAAAACTTTGCCTATGCACGTCAAGTCTCATTATGCTTGCTTATCTTTCATTCTTTCATTTTCATTGTTCTTTCTTTCATATCCTATCATTTTGTTCTTTTCTATTCTTAACTTTATTTTACTTTACTTTCATTTGTAGACCCCATTGTTGGTCATACCTAATGCGCGCAAACTAATGAGGGGAGGGGAAGCGACCTACCAACTTACCCCATGTCAAACTTTAACTTTTAACTACCGCACCTTTGGGGTAGCACCACACTGGGGTAAAGGCCATAAACATAAAACCTCACCTTATAGGGAGGCCGATATGCCAACATTTAAGTCTTCAATTTTATTATCTTTCTTATTTTTATCTTTCTTTTCTTTAACTTATCATTCTTTCTGACATTGTGAACTTGTTAAAACATCATGTTGTAAATGCACTATTTCACAAAATGCACAGTTAGAAACTTTTTATCATTTCGTAAAACATTACTTTCAGTACTTTAGGTAACATTTCATTTAAAAACATGTCATAACCTCAATTCATAACATCAAATCATAAAACAGTCCTATGGTTTGTGAGTAGACAAATAAATATCTGTACTTACAGTATTTGTGATAGCGTAAACTTTCTAAGATCTTCTACGTGTCTGTTCCTGTTCCTTGTTAGGTTTCCTATCATTGAAATAACTAACGGTTATTTTTTAGATTACATACTTAAAACGTAACAATAACATGCAAATTCTAAGTTCGATGTCCTAATTACAAATTTAGGGGGGGTCTAACGTCCCACTTTCCACTTTTCCGCTAACTTTTGGCAAATTTACCATTTTGCCCCTAGCGGGATTTTTTTTTTGTTTCTTCGACTTAAATCTTGATTTTGACCTTTAAAATCTTAATTAAGGCCTTAGGTTACTATTCCAAGCCTTAACGGCCCTTTTTCTAAGTTAGGGACAAAATGAGCATTTTGTCCCTAACTTTTGACAAAATGACCATTTTGTCCATAACGTGGTTCCTCTTTGTAAATCTACTTTTCTTTAACTTAAAACTTAATTTTGGCCTTTAAAATGTTAATTAAGCTATTTTAAGGCCTTAATGGTCCTTTTATAACATTTCTGAAATTTTTGGTCAAAATGACCGTTTTGCCCCTGACGGGTCTTTGGGCAGTAACATTTTCACTTTAACATTTTGACAAGCCCAAAAAGTATAAAATAAATTTTCCTAGGCCTTAACATATTTTTACAGTGTTAATTGCTATAAATTCTCTATCTATTTTTCACCTGACCATCGGGTGGCACTATTCCAATCTTAGGTCGTTTCTCGTTTTTTTTTTTTTAATGTTTCGGGTATCTAAATGGATGTTTTACTAAACCTTAAAATTTCCATTCTCATTTCCCAAGCCTATCTTATAGAGGGGGCTCGAGTTTTTACCCCGACCGCATTTTTACCCCTTGTTTCCCAAAATGCCCTTCGTGCCATTTTAAAAATTTTAGTAGCATTTCGGCTTAATTTTAGGTTCCCAGCATTTAGGTAACATCTTAAAACCATTGTATCTGCCACGTACTAAATCATAAGCCTAATTTTGATGCAAAAATACAAACTTTTTACTTAAAAATTTCCATACCAAACCTAAGTTTTCCAATGGCATTTCGATTCATTTTTTTTTTCCACTCTCACCCTCGATTTTTTGTCCACAATTCAAACACAAACTTTTTTTTTTCACAAAATCTCAATCCACCTCACCATAAACCCACGGTTTTTCTCCTTGAATCATGCATAAAAAATTTTTGTTTCAAGCTCCTAAACTCACTAACATTCACATATGTTCTTTCCAAACTAAAACATATACAAATCTTGTTTTTTTTTTGAATCACTAAACCACAAGATTCAAGCTTGAAATTTTCACTAACATTTCTTCCCATAAATCCATGGTTTTCCTAAAAAAAGAAAAAACTTAACAAAAAGCTTGAGAAATGATACTTACCTCACAACAAAGATCAACTCTTGCTTGGGAAGGGTTTTGATCAAGGTTTGATGTGAAAACTTAAAGAAATTTTTGGTTTAGTGGTGGGATAGGAGGCACGGCTGAAATGGCAGCAAAGAGGACTGGTTTTTGGCTGAGTTTTTCCTCTATTTTTTAGCTTAAAAACAGTGGCCTTAAGTGGCCAAAAAGGGAGGGCTAGTTAGCAATTTTCTTGGAGACCATTTAGCAAAGGTTTAGGGGTTGTTTTGAAACTTTTTAGGGGTTAACTTGTAATTAACAAAAAAATTTCTGATTTTTTCCTCATCAAAACTGACTCCAACTTACCCCTTTTTTTCTTAATTTTTTTAAACAAAATTTTACATGCAATTTTGGCCAATTTTTGGCCTTTGGATCAAGATCTCTTTAAACGTAAGCCATTGGATCTTCTAAATCTTTCCACACAAATTTTACTTATTCATTTATGATATCGTCATGATGACTTCATTCATGACATCATCCTTTCCTTTTTCAGTCTAAGTTTGACCAAAAGTTAAACCGAATGAAATTTTATCGAAATAGTGCCGGCAGGTTTCTCGGGCCGTCCATACGATCGGTTTGTCTTAAATCACTTTTGTTTGACTAAAAATCACTACCATAACTATTTTATCTTTTTCTATACTTGGCTTATCATATGTGGCATCCTGAAGCCCTGGCGGCCTCGGAATGTCACTTGAAAACTTGCTTAACTTAAACTTGAACATACTTAACTTATTTAAAACTACTATTCTTAATACTATAATTTTAGGAGATTTTTTTTGAATACGTACGTTTTACTATTTACGTACATATATGTATATACTTTACAGATACATAAAGGTCTAAATACAACTGAGGTTCAAACATACATACATACATACTCAGGAAATATTAAACTGGTCATTACTTAATATAAGTTTGGTTAAAAGGGGTTACTCAATATAGTGCAAAAGACAAACTCGTGATGGTATCCATAACCTCAACCCTCACATCAGCCCTACCGCCATCATCGTCCATCGGAGTCTAACCCGTAGATTTCTTACCTACAACATGAATACACATGATGGGCTTTACGCTCAGCAAGTACAACACTGAATCCGCAAAACTATCATTTAAAAACATATGTCAAAACTTAGTGGTATATCATACTGATAAACATATTATAACTTCAAAGCACATCATGAATACATATCATGTGTCATATAACTGAAAGTACAACATATCACATAACTCAGAAGCATATCATAACTATAACTTAAAGCATATCGTAAACAATGCCTGAATCGATTATGCTCAATTATACTTCATTATGCATTATCTTTCTTTACTTGTCTGAAGGCCCGTGTGTTAGTACCGAATACGCAGAGATCATCGGATTCACCGTGATCATACTTTCTTTATGGGCCTTGGCCCGTTATATATTATGAGCCTTGGCTTGGGCTCATCATACTTAAATTAAAAAACTCTTCTAGCTTGAGAGGCCGGTATGACATGCTTAACTATTACCCAATTGTTAAGATCATAAGTTACTATCATCATGCCATAAGCTCTACTAGATTGTCCACTAATCATGCGCGATATGGATATAAAGGCATCTAACTCATGCTATTCAATAATCTACACGATTATGAAACATCTTTTATCACGTTATGCAACAATCATTCACGATTAGCATACATATCATAGAGTAAAATAACAGTTTCAAACTCATTTTATTCATGCTGCAGGTGGAGTTGTACATACTTGATCTGCAGGCAATTTATATCTTGCCTCATCAAATTACAGGTCTCCACAAGTAATCATAACGCATTTTTATTAAAACTCGCTCTTAAGTCACTATAGTCGTTAGTGACTAATAAAAATTCTATCGTTATGTGGTACCGATCCTTATCGGTACTAACTGCTCTCCTCTTGAGAGTTTGATTTTTTAATCATGGTTAATTAATTTATTTACCCAATAAATTAATTAACATCACTTTACCTCTTCCTATTTTGGGTTTGATTGGTTAACTAAGTAGTCAACTAACTGGTTACCCTGTGTATTGACTATTTAGCCTATCGGGTTACCTTATCGATTTAAAACTTATTACTAAAAAATGTCATTTGCTTTTGTGAAATTCCTTGTCTTAGGATTTGAACACAATCTCCCTTGCACCCTATTTGAAGGTGAGGATGTTTTTCTTAAAGCCATTTTCTTGTTTAAAAAGAACACATTTTGGTGTTCATTTGATAAGGTGGTTTTTGAACCCTTTTTCGAAAAACTGTTTGTAACTCATTTTAAACGATTGAATTTGCGAATTGGGCGAACACAATACTTTTAGTCCTCGATGAGATAAACAATTTTGTATTTACCTGGAAGCTCGATTCAAACTCTAACGGGTCCTGAACCTAGCAAACCAGTGGCTAAAACTGTGCCCGTTTTAGAAAAATTACCAGTTTTTCAGTTATTTGAAAACTATCTATTTGGGGCCCTAAACGGCTGAATATTTAAAACTCACATAAGCCAACTTTTAGTTTTTGACGTGATCTACAACTTTCATGTTGAGCCCGAGATCCAATTCGGATTCTAAATTGTTTATTTTTATAAAACCCGAGACTGTTCACTGTGCCCAGGTTTTCAGTCCCAATTTTGAACTCCGGTTATAAAATGCTTCGAAAACCTATTTTGCTGTCATTTTTGGCCAAAGGCTATTTGATGCAAAAATGACCATAACAAAATTTCCTAAAACTTTTATGTTTTACAAAATCTCAAAATCCTTACAAAACGTACTCAAAAATCCATAAATCCGTGGCTAAGATCTGGGACAGGTTTGGTTTCCAGCCAAACCCTAAAATATCCATACAATCAACCATCCACAAAAACCTAAACCACAACCACACAAGCACAAAAAAATACATACAAAATGCTAAGGGCTCAAAATAAACTTATTACAACCCATTGCTTGAAATATACAACAAATCTTTTTGATCTCAAAACTTAAAAATAAACTTAACCACAAAAAGGAGGGGTTTTTTTTCGGATTTTTACCTTAGTGTGCTTTGAACCTAGCACAACCGAACCAAGTGGTAACAAAACTTTCGTGTAGACCAAGGGTGGAAATGGAGTTGGCTAGGCTAGAAAGAAACATAAAAATCTCCTTGGTTAACCAAGCCAAATAACCAACTAAATCCATAAAGAATGTATCCTAGCAATTTCCCTCAAAGTGATTTTGAAGTGACTTGAAGAAATGGCTCCTCCCAAGCTAGTGTGTGGCTGATTTTTGGTAAAAAATTTGGTAAACTTTGGGGTGTTTTGGGGTTGCAAGGGCGTCGGCTAGCTGAAGGGAATGAGAAGAAAAGTTGGTGTCTTGAGAGCTTTTTGGTGAGCCAAAGGAAGAAAATGGGGTCTAAGGCTATGCACACCTATTTACAGACAAATGCTAAACAAGTTTAATCAACTCTAAGCCAACTTAATTAAGCCAAACCTTAGCTAATCTAAGGGACAAATTTTGTGCTACTGCCGCCCTTCCCAAAATCGATGGACGACATGGAGAAAAATAAGCCAATTTTGCATTAAATGTATGGCTAAAGTCTATAGTGTTTGTCTACTCTTTTTTAATTTTTTATTCAAGGTGTCATAAGCATGCTTCCTTGTTTTGTGGGATGCTTGTCCGCATGCTCCTAGAGCTGTGTTTAGCTGCTTTTAAACACGGTTTTTGAGGGGAAGAAATCATCTACAAAAGCTTCACTCAACAGTCTAATTTCCTCTAATGGTGTTCGGTCATTTTTCGACAGTGTTCTAGACCTTAATCGAACGTGGATTTTTCTCAATCCGATTCTTATACTATTCATTCTTGGTTGGGTTATAGTGCCTATAAGCCCATTCTGTGCCTGTTTACTATTTATTTACGATACTGTAGTTGTGTCTACACTGTGTTGACACTGCACACGCATAGTATAACTTTTTCGTGTGAAATTTCAGACACAGTCTATCTTGACTAATTTGGACGTGCTGATTTCAAATTTATCAGTTTTACTGTGACAACCGAGAAATTTCACCATTATCAGAAAATAGCTACATTGAATGTACATTATGATTTTTAGGTTTAAAGTGTGAAATGAATGATTTAATATTGTTTAGAACGTGATAAAATGTTCTGACAATGGTAAAGGTGAGAAATTCGGCTGTCAAAAATTTCACAGAACCAAAACAGGAAAAACAGTGTCATTTCAATATTGAGAGTCCTAGAAAGTGACTTGTGGTAAGACAAGTCCACTAAAAGACAAAAGAGTTATGGTAGTAATGTTATATGTGTGCGCGTGTGTGTTACACGCAGTATCAAGAAATTGGTCAAGATGACCTTTTCTTGATATAAAACTGATATATTTAGAATCAGTATGTTCAAAATAGTCAATTGAGCATAAAATGCAATTTTTGAGCGAGGAACATGCAATATCAAGAAATTGGTCAAAATGACCTTTTCTTGATATAAAACTGATATATTTGAAATCTGAATGCTCAAATTAGTCATTTGAGCACAAAAAGTAATTTTTGACTGGGAAACATGCAGTACCAGAAAACTAGTCAAGATGACCTCAGATGAAAAAAAAAACTGATATATTTGGGTTTAGCACACCCAAATCAGTCAGGATAGTTTATATTGGAATTTTGGGAAAAAAAGTATATAAGGGCGAAAAATTGGATATTTGCAAATAAGGCCTCCATAATTTTTCTTCTCTTCTCTTTCCTCCCACACACCATGAGTGAGCAGTAATCGACCACTGAAAACAGTGTTCGTTTTTGACACTGTCGATACCATTGGAAAGCTCTCGATGAGCTGAGTCCAATGGTGGGCCGAGTCGATGAAACCGACGCCAGAGGAAGGTGCACGCGCCGCCTGAAGCTACTGAAGGCTAAAAAATTCAAGCCGCCATTTCTTCACCATCCGACATCCAAATGCCACGATTCCGGTCCCAATGGATTCGTGGTGAAGAGTAGAATAAAACCCAGACCTCATTTCAGCTCAACGGCTGCCAAATCGTGCCGCTCGAGCTTCGCTGTCGCTGCCACTGTAGCCGCCATGGAATCCGTCGATTCCGGCGAAGTTGTGTGACACCGTGGGTACCAAAATGATCAAAATGATGTGTAGAGCAAAAACCCTGATTCAATTTTGGGCAACAACGCCAGGAAGACAGAGAACCAACCATTGTCGCTATCCCCAATTTTTGAGGCTCAATTTATGGCGATATGAGTCTCGATTGGTGAAATTGACACCACCAATGGGTTGCTCTCGTTGAGCTTTTTAAGATGATGGCTACCTTTTCCCTCACCGCCGCCAGTCAATGATGAGTCAGTGCCAATCAACAGTGACCCGGTGGCAAAAATTTGAAGAATGGCCTGTTGGTCTATTTTTGACATCCCAGACAGATCCGCGGTATCAGATTTGCAAATCGAAACTTAAAAAGTGAAGAACGATGGAATAAAGTTCATGCGCTCGAGACCAAACGATTCGTTTGATTGCCGGTGGGATGATTTTGGTAGTGATTTCGGTCCCTTCATTCCTTAATTTATGTTTTGGAATGATTATATATTAATTATGTATTTTGGCATGTGAAATTGTAAGAAAAATGGGTGAAAATGATGGATAAAAAAAATGTGTGGAAATGTGAAGATTTTTACATAAAAGTTGAGTTTTACATAAAAATATAAGCCTCTTGTATATAGTACATGGTAAATTAGAATAGGCTGGATAGTTTCGAGGCATTTCCTAAACGCTGGAAACCTTAAAAACAAGCGGAAATGCAGTCGAAATTTTGAAAACGGCACAAAAGGGTATTTTGGGAAACGAAGGGTGAAAAATGTGCTCGGGTGAGAAAACCGAGACCCCTCGAATGATTTTAAGAATTAATGAATGAGTTAGGCTCAGAAAAAGATGACGGACATTTGAGGATTAGTGAAATGTCCCTTTGAGGCTCAAACGTAAGATAGGTAAAATCTGACCCTCGGTAATGACAGGTGACAAAGAGTCGCCTATGCTGCAGCAATGGCTACTGTATAAATATATCGAAGCCTAAGAAACATTATTTTATGATCTTTAGGTTTAGAAAATCCTGTTAAAACATCAAAGTGAAAACGTTACGGTCCCAAGACCCGTCAGGGGTAAAATGGTCATTTTGACCAAAAATTTCTAAAATGCTCGAAAAGGACTGTGAGTGCCTTAGAATAATTAAAATAATATTCTAAGTGCTAAATTTAGGTTTTAAAAAAACAGAAAGTGGGTTTACAGTGAGAAAAGTGAACTAGGGGTAAAATGGTCATTTTATCAAAAGTTAGGGACAAAATGATCGTTTTGTCAAAAGTTGGGAAAAGGGCTGTTAAGGCTAAAATCCTAAGGCCATAATTGAGAGTTTTAAGGCCCGATTCAAGAATTAAGAAGGGAAAAAGTGAGAAAATTCCGTTAGGGGTAAAATGGTTATTTTGCCAAAAGTTAGCGGAAAAGTAGAAAATGGGATTTTAGGCTCCTAAGTTCATGATTGAGAAATAAAATGTAAAATTTTTATGTTTTATTTAGTTTTATGTATGAAATAAGATTGAAAATAACCGTTGATTTTTCGGTTATAGGAACTTGATCCAAACGCAACGAAGCGTCTACGGACCCAAGAAAGGAGATACGAGCTGAAGTATCTGTAAGTTCAAATATTGCACTGTCCATAACATGAACTGACTGTCATATGTATGTTTTAATGTCAAGATACTATGATATGAATATTACGAAAGCCATGTTATGAACTATGTGTTATGTCTACGTCAAATATAAATTGACTTGACATATTCATGCCCATGTGTTATATGCAGTAAGTTCAGACATTTAATTGTTTGCAACATGATATGTTGTAATGTTTAATCATGTACTATTTGTACGTTAGATGAAAAGTGCTACGGGCACCAGGGTGTAGTTAAACTAACTGTGACATCCCCTGATTCCAACCACTCGCAACCGTCATGAATCGACTCTATGGCCGATCAAGACCGTTCGTGTGCTGAATCCGAGTCGTCAGTGTTAAAAACTCTTTTGCTCATAATTGGTAAACACCAGGACCTAAAATTTCGTCCATAATTTTTTTTTCTTTAATACATACTTTTTCCTACGAACACCAAGTAAGAAAACGATATAAAATATAATACTGGCTCTTCTATGTCATAAATAAGTACAACGTATTATACAACATATATAATGTATATATGTACTGTATATTTTGTCTTCAAACATATTTTCTTTAACTCAAAAAGCTCAGCGGAAAACTTATGGTAGGACCAAGTCTATGGTGAGTTCCCTATCCCCTCGACATGCTCGCATCTTGCCGCCATCCAAGAATCTACTGGACAGGTTTCTTACCTGCAACATGAACAAACTAATGAGCTAACAGGCTCAGTAAGTTCAAACATTCATAGTAAGAATCATATTGATTCAAAAACATTAAAAACTCAATTTTCTATGAATAGTATTATTTACCATGAATAGTATTATTTTTGCGCACCATGCGCTCCATCATCATTTCCTCCTTTACTTTAGCTACATCTATAATAAACTCACGTAACATAGCAGGGTATAGAGGGGTTACTCTCTGTCATGGGTCTAGGGTGAGTCCCTTCCAAAATATATCACAAAAGTTATCATTTGCAATGTTGGTTAGAGAACATGCCCTTACGATACTATCTTCGAATCTAACCCCATATGAAAATACAGTATCACTCAACATCATCTGCTGCCTCTCTGCCTTCAGAACAAAATCTCTGACATCCGCGTAACTAGGCATAGCCGATGGTGGTGGTATTGTCCTACTCTCAGGAGGGCCTACCACAGGTGCAGAGCTCTTTTGTGGGAACTGCTCTAGCATGACTTGGCAAAACTCAACCCAATCCATTGTTAGCAGCATCTCTTGATCGCAATACTCCCAATACAACCGTGCATCCTCACGGAATGTGCCAATGGCCATCAGAACCCAGCAATCCTGATCGATATCGCATTGGCGCATAATGACCTCAATGTCGTGTAACCAGTCTCTCGTAGAGATCCCCTGTTGGCCTCTCTCGAACACCAGTTGATGACTGCCTCTAAATGTATGTACAGCTAGTACTGATACTCTGGCTCCTATACGGGCTCGATCTCCCACCACTGGTATGTCTACTGCCACGAGAGGGTTTACTATCAGCCGCGGAGGTGGTGCTTGTACTGGTGCTGGTGCTACTATCCTTGGCGCTAGTGGCTCAGGTACAGGAGGTCGCTGCGTCTCTCGTCTCATCATGGACGGTCAGATCACAGGCCTAGTCCATACCCGGATTGGTCCTCTAGGTCGGTATGGATGAGGTCTCACATACGATGGTCTAGTCATCTTAAGTCCTACAAAAATATATAATTTCGAATAAATGAAAGTTAACTAATCTTAAAGAAGCTAACTTACTTAGATTGATGAGCAGATCGCGCTTCGTGTCAATAGGGATATTGTCAACCGCTCTAATACTAACCTGTGATTCCAACCACTCGCAACCGTCATGAATCGACTCTACGGCCGATCAAGACCGTTCGTGTGCTGAATCCGAGTCGTCAGTTTTAAAAACTCTTTTGCTCATAATTGGTAAACACCGGGGCCTAAAATTTCACCCATAATTTTTTTTCTTTAATACATACTTTTTCCTATGAACACCAAGTAAGAAAACGATATAAAATATAATACTAGCTCTTCTATGTCATAAATAAGTACAACATATTATACAACATATATAATGTATATATGCACTGTATATTTTGTCTTCAAACATATTTTCTTTAACTCAAAAAGCTCAGCGGAAAACTTATAACAGGACCAAGTCCACGGTGAGTTCCCTATTCCCTCGACATGCTCACATTCTGCTGCCATCCAGGAATCTACTGAATAGGTTTCTTACCTGCAACATGAACAAACTGATGAGCTAACAGGCTCAGTAAGTTCAAACATTCATAGTAAGAATCATATTGATTCAAAAACATCAAAAACTCAATTTCCTATGAATAGTACTATTCATCATAAATAGTAAGTTTGACCTTTGATCGATGAATAGTTCCAGTTACCCTAACTGACTATTATTCACTTTACCCTAACTGTGTACTATTCACATATCCTAACCGAATTTACATTACTCTAATGTAACTTCGGTTATGCTCAATTATGGTTTTTATCATTTTATTGATTGTTCATTCTCTATTTGATTTCTAGTTTAGAGCTCTGTTTATGGCAGTACCGATGATTATTAGCGCGCTGACTGGGAGGGCTTAAGGAGCGACCTTAAAACATCTTCCTCTACAGTCCTGATAATCCTGTAGGATTTAAATAAACCTCCACCACTATGTTGGAGGGGCGATACGCCTTAATGGTTTCATTACCATCTTTCAGTTTATAGTTTTGACCAAGTGATCTTATATGTCACCTCATGATCACTATCCTCCATTGCCCGTAGGTCTTACTTATTTTCATTATTTGAGATATGTTATTTCAACGAATCCCCAAATACTTATAGGATTTTATATCTAGTGTAAAATAGATTAACACAGTATTTCATGTTGCAGACATGAAAATGCTTGAACTTACCGATACTGCGCTAGTGTCCACTTCCGGAACTCCTTCGCAGTTTTATCTCTATTTGGGTTCCTACAGACATAATATTGTCTGTTAATACCCTGTTTTAATTGTCACTTTTAAATATACATTTATTTTACTTAGCAATTCTACACATTTAAATTTTGTTTGTGGTACATGGTCTGCAACACGCCCGTGTTCCAGCCCGTGTACCTCTCGGGTCTATTCTACACGGCCATGTTGTTTTCTTCTTAGCCGTGTAACTATACACGGCTCGATACATGCCCATGTTCAAGCCCGTGTACCTCTTGGGTTATAAAATTTTTCCTATACACGGCCGTATATCCCTCTACACGCCCGTGTTCCTCAAAATTTTTAGAATTTTAATTCTAAAATCTTCATTTTGAGTTTTAGAATTTTATCTAAGTTATTCTAGGTCTTTTAGGGTTCTTTCCGAGCCTTTTCAGAAATTTTTTATCAAAATGACCATTTTACCCCTAACGGGTCTCGGGTTCGTAATTGTTTCGTTCTATCATTTTTTTCCAAATTTTCTAAGTCTAATTATTTTAAAATAATATTTTCTAGGCTTTTGTATCATTTTACAGCTTAAATTGTTGTAAAATCTTAACTTCATTTTTCCCGGCCCTCGATTACTATTCATCCATCACCTAGGGTCGTTTTTTCATTTTTCGAGCTTTTCGGAGCCTCAAATGGCCCTTTCACTATTTATTAAATGTTATTTATCCCGTCCCCGACCCTTGATCCTCAAGAGGCTCGGGTTTCCTATCTCGACCTAAATTTTTCCCTCGTTTCCCAAAATACCCCTAACATGAATTTTTTTTTTCCTGTTTTAGGCATTTTAGTGGTTTAGGGTCGGTTTACTATACCTTTTGGGTTGGTTTTCCATTTCTAACCATAATTCACCGAGGGGTCTCGGTTTCCTTCCCGAATTCAATATTTTTACTCCTCGTTTCCCGAAATGCCCTTAAGCCGATTTTAGAAATTTCAACAGCATTTCTGCTTATATTTTAAGGTTTCCCGGCGTTAGGTACGCCTCATAACCTTTATACCTGCCACGTACTATACCAGAAGCCTATTTTATACAAAGTTTCCAAACTTTGTATAAAAATTTTCCACATGATTCAACATTTAGGAATCAACACAAACCACAACATTTTTCTTTCAAACTAGCCTTGGTTTACTAGTTAATCACATCTAATTAATTTTCATCACATTACATCATTCTTAGGCTTTCCAATGTATAAAACAACATTCAAAAACCTAACAAAATATGCATTCTAACCCTAATTATAGCCACGGATTTTATGCATAAACATATAGAAGATTTCATTTTCTTTCCTAGGGTATTTATCAACATCTTTCAACATTAAAAACTTTTCATTTCATAATGTTCATGCCCGCGGTTTTAGCAAGAAAATTAAATCAAAATTTTCTTGTTACTTTATTATAATTCATGCTTAATTCATCACATAGTTGAATGAACATTAATACTCATTCAAAACAATAAAACTCATGAAATTTTCACACCATTGAAGCCACGGATTTTCAAGGGAAACATGCAAAATTTTTGCTTGTTTTTCAATCCTAATTCATGCTTTAAATACTACAACATCAAACCAATCATAGAATCAACAAATCAACAATTTTTTTTTATTGTTTTTCAACCCTCCAAACCCACGGATTTTCTATGAAAAATCAAGGAAAAATGCTTCAAATTTGAAGCTTACCTTGATTAGTTGATGCCTTGAGATTGGAAATGCAATTCAAGCTAGGTTTGATGTTAAATTGAAAACAAAATTTTTGGTTTAAGGGGAGTAAAGCTCATGGTTTTAGACTGAAGAAAAAGAGCAAGAGTTTAGTTGGTTTTTCCAATTTTTTGCTTGAATTTTGATGCCTATTTATAGGCAAAAACCAAGGGCTTTTTTGTAATTTTTTTCCAGCAATTTCCTAATTGTTCAAAGACTAAAAAGTAAAGATTTTGGGGCAAAAATCAAATTTTTTTCTTCTCCCTTTCCAAGTGGCCGAATGGCCTTTTAAAAATTTTTACAAAATTTTTTTAATGGCTTTTTGGCATGATCTTAGCCATTGATCATAAAATAGGTTAATCTACACCATACACCTTTCAAAATTACTTTCTAATTTTAAGAAAACAATTTGTATTATGACATAATCAAGGTGATGTCATCAACTATTTATATTAATTCATTAATTAATTCGTAGTCAATTTTTGACTGTAATCTGATCCAAACGGAACTTTACCGAAATCGCGTAGGCAAGTTCTCAGCGCCTCCAGTGCGGTCGGTTTGTTTTATTTTGCTTCCGTTTGATCAGAATTCTGTACCGTAAATTTCTATTGTTTTAGTACATTTCAATGCACTTTCTAGGGTTTTCGGCTCTGATTTCGAACCGTCTCACCCAATTATGTCTGGTAAGATTTTCCATCCCCGAACTCACACACTTTAACACTACCAGAACATTTTTACACTATTCATAACAGTATTGGAATACAACTTTTTCACATTTTATTCATTAAAATTGTTATACACATACAATTTTAACATAATTCGAGAATCTAAAATTCCCAGTTATCACACTAACTCACCTAATAATTGACCAGTCTGAGATGTGTACTGTGAGTACACTATGGAAAGCGGTACTACGGCACTAGAGTGTGACTAAATTTTGGATACACTCATAAATAAAAAAATGTGTAGAGACCTATGGGCACTAAAGATTCCTGACTTTGAGGTGATGATTAATGCTACCCGGTCAGAATTATAAGAAAGATGGTAATGAAACCACTGACGGCGTACCGGCTCCCAGTAATGATCACTTGGGACTTCTTTTTTGAATCCTACGTGGATAGAGCCAAGGGCTCATTAGACTGGAGGATTGGCTGATGGGTCCCTCTCAGTAGCGTACACCATCGATATGGCCAATATGGATCCAAAACTAGAACTAAATAAAAGATAATGACCCAAAACTGAATTGGGAACCATAATTGAGAATAATAGACACTAACTATACATTTAGTGGTCTTGGTCAAAGTTGACGTGAGTAGTGTCGGGTCAAAGTCGAGGTACTATTCTTGATAAATAGTACTATTCATGGTTAATTTATTATTTATGGTTCTTAATGCCACAGTTTGGTTCAGAGGTTAATGCTTGATACTATATGGTACGAGTATTTTATATATATGAATATTTTAAAGTAATGAATGGTGTATGCCATATGTTATGTTAATACTCTGATGTCATTATTCGTGACAGAGCTATGTTATAGATTATGATTACTCTGATGTCATAGCTTGTGGCGGCCCGCCCCTCGTAGAGATCATACAATACTTTTATGGGTCGCCGGCTAATCTATCTCTCTTGTAAAACATGACGTTTTTGGGGAATTTTTTTTTTTCTTTAAACATCATGTAAAACACTTTCCACTATTTACTTTGTTGGCAAGTACAAAGTAATTTACATAATACAGTACTTTTGTAAAATATATATATTATTACAAAAGACTGTTTCTTTTTTCCCTTCTCTTTTATCGCTCAGCGGAAAGACTCTGGCAGGACCATATCCCTCGCCTCTTATCCCATTTGACACGCGCCATCCCATCCGCCACCCAGTCATACAAAGCTACTGAGCTGGTCGCTTACCTGCAACATAAGCAAAAATGGTGAGCTACAGGCTCAGTAAGTTCAAACATGCAATAAATAAAATTTCTATAAATAGACTATTCATCATGAATAGTAATGTTGACCATTATTCATACATAAATAGTAACTTTGACCACTATTCATTATGAATAGTAAGTTTGACCACAACACAGTATATCAACAGTACGTCTACCGCGATGTTAGTACTCTCACGAAACTGTCTTATGCTCAATTATGGCATAGTTTCAATTTTGGGTAATTATCTTTGATTATGTTCTGGTTTTGAGTTCAGGTTGGCAGTATCATTTCAGTGCGCATGACTGGGAGCGATACATTAGTGCTGACCTCCACAGCCTTAATCTTATAGCCCCGAAGGCAAAATTGTACATGACTGGGAGCGGTACATTAGTGCTGACCTCCACAGCCTTAATCTCATAGCCCCGAAGGTAAAATTTACCTCCCTGTACGGAAGGCTGGTACGCCAAAAGTGGTTTCATTACTGACTTTTTAAAGTTCTAACCCGGTGACTTCATATTGTCCCGTGGTTAGGAATGGTTCACATTTTAATTTTAGGTGAGTGAGTTTCATTAACCTCGCTCTAGTACCCGAAGCACAATTAACTATGTGTCCCATTCTCAATAGTGCCCGTAGCACATTTCGTCTCTCTCTCTACTCTATAATAGTGCCCGTAGCACATATGTACCTAACTTATAGTTAGTACATCAAGGTTAGCAATAATAATGCTATATGTTGCAGACAGGTAAATGTCTGAACTTACCTTATCAGTTTCTTCCTTTTTTCCTTCT
Organism: Antiaris toxicaria; assembly: GCA_035233585.1. Taxonomy (NCBI): domain Eukaryota; kingdom Viridiplantae; phylum Streptophyta; class Magnoliopsida; order Rosales; family Moraceae; genus Antiaris; species Antiaris toxicaria. Next base: position 20,469,940 of record CP141156.1, read on the forward strand.
TGGATCTTTGATCGCCCTCCCTGTAGGTCGATTTTGGGATCCTACAGACAAAACTTTGTCTGTTAATTTCATTTCCATTTATAGCTTTTATTTTTCATTAAAAAGCTTAAATAAAACTTATTTATAACTTTTTAGGCTTTATTGATCATTTTATCCACTTTTCTCAACTTTTACAAAATTACGATTTTACCCCTATATTTTAGCAAAATTACAATTATGCCCCTGACGGAATTTTCTCGATCCAGACTGCATTTTTGGCTCTCAGGAACTTTTATGACTCTTTTCTAATCATTACCGGGTTCGTTTCTATTTTATTTCCATTTTTCACTTTCCCGACCCTCGGGAAGCACTATTCCGAGCCTTACATCGGTTTAGTGATTTTTTATCATTTCAGAGCCTCAAATGGACGTTTTACTAGTATTTAAAACGTTCATCTAGACTTTCCCGACCTAGGTCTCCGAGGCTCGGATTTTCCGCACCAGACTCGGACCTTTATTTCGTTTCCTAAAAACGCCCCCCCCTCGGGGTCGATTTTTTTTTTTTTCAGTTTCACTCACGTTTTACATTTTTAGGGGACGGGTTACTATCACGAACCACCCCTTAGGTTTCCCTTACTCGATTTTCTGTTAGGGACTCGGGTTTTCGACCCGATCCCAAACTTTTATTTTTAATTTTCTTTTTACCCCAAATGCCGTTTTCGAAATTTCGACAGCATTTCGGCATAAATTTAAGGCTACCGGCGTTAGGTACTCCTCGAACCATATGTACTTGCCACGTATTATACCACAAACCTATTTTATGTAAAAGTTTTCCAAACTTTTACATAAAAGCTCACAAAATTCCAATTCACATTTTGAACCACATTACACAAAATTTCTTTCAATTTTGCCTTTGGTTTTGGCCACGGTTTTCACACTCAAAACCTAACCAAAACTTCTCAAATTTTCAACCAAATTTTAGGCTATTCCAATGTCATTATCTAGCACATTTTCAAGACAATTTCAATGCATTTTTCGACACAATTCCTAGGGTTTTTCATCATTACAACCCACGGTCAAATTAAGAGAAACATACACCAATTTTTTTGTTTCTTGCTTTCAATCACAAATTCATCATTTCCATAATAAAATGCATGATTTAAATCATCCAAACATCAAGTAAATCATGCAAAAAAATTTTCCCCAAACCCTAATTAACCCACGGCCATATTAGGGTAATTTCACACCAAATCTTTTTCCAAGCTTTCCATCATACAAATCATGCTTTATATTTGACTAAAATATGATTTAAAGCATGTAAATACTTAAACCACAACAATTCCTCATTGAATACACTTGGTAACCCACGGTTTTACCCTTGGAAAACCAACCAAAATTTTGTTTTTCTTTAAACAAAATGCATGGTTTTTCTCCTAATCTCACCCTTAACAAAACCCAAGCACCAAATCAATCAAAACAAACCAAAAATTTTCCATCCTTTACACTATTCATTGCACGGATTCTTGGAAGAAAAATCAAGAAAATTTTCAAACCAAGGAAAGTTACCTTGCTCACTTACTTCCTTTGTCTGTTTTGTGAAGAAAACTTGAAGTATTCACTTGGTTTCTCTTGGGTTGCCTACGGTTCTTCTTGGGAGAACACTTAGAAAATTTTTCTCTTTGGTTTTTTGGCTTTGAAATTGTCTCGGCCAATTTGTTCCAAGTTTTGCCGACTTAACCACAAAGAAAGCCAATTAATTTGGCTTTCAACCAATCAAAAATCAACACCTTTCAAACCTATTTCTTTCCACATTTTTCAAAAATTAAAATGATGGAATTTTGGCCAAATCTTGGCCTTTAGATCAAAAAGCAAACCAATCTTGGTCATTAATGCTACCAACCACCATTTTTCTTTCATTTATTAAATGGATTTATGATGTCATAATGCAAAGTAAAACTTTGACTTTGAATTTAACTATTCACATTAATTTGACTACTTTTTGATCGATACCGGTTCGAGCCAAAATTTTCCTGAAATCTTCCCGGCAGGTTCCTGAGGTCTCCTGTGTAGTCGGATCAATTTAAACTGCTTCCATTTGATCAAAATCAATCCCGGAAGTTTTTCATCTTTTATTGCCCCGGTTAGGGTTTTCAATGCCGTTTTTAGCACCGTTCCGCCCGTTTCAACTCAGTGAATTTTTCCAACACTGAATTCTTACTCGTCAGTATTGTTAGAACATTTTAATACATTCTAAACAATATAAATACATTTATTTCACTCTTTAAATAGTACAAATTGTAATATACATACATTTGTATATTTTCTTCCGAGAATGCTTGAATTTCCCGGTTGTCACATAGCTGGTATCAGATATGCTCATTACTATATAGTAAGAGCTTTTATATGTCACATATTCATGTTTGAACTTACTGAGCTTTAACTCATAAGTTTGTTTATGTTGCAGATAAGAAACCTGTATCTCAGCAATAGAGTGCAATGGATGATGGTGGGATTTACGTGTGCCAATGGGAATAGGGAATCCACTGTGGATATGGTCCTGCTACCAGTCTTCCGCTGAGTGAATTGAAAGAGAAGATTTGAAGAAAAGAGAATTGATGTATTTTATGCGCAAAGTTGAAATAAAATATTTATTAAATTATGCTTTACAGAAATATTTTGTGAAAGAAAAATTATGTATTTTGAGAAATTACGTATTTTTGCAAAGTGAAGAAAAATATTTTAAGAATGAAGGTTAAAAAGAGAAAAAAAAATTTTGCCCTAAAATATCGAATGTTTAAAAATAAGAGAAGGTTTTAGCCGACCCAACGAGGTTCACGGTCTGTTGCGACTGGCTACAGAGCGCGATAGTAACGGTTTCATGTAACCTGTATCGGGGTGCTATAGATGGTATCAAAGTAAGTTAAAAGTAAAGTACCGACAACCTATAAGGCGACGGTCTATCACAGTCGGCTTCAGAGCTCGACGGTGATGGTGCGGTTTGGCCTCGATGAAGGGCGGGCGTCACATTTACGTCCATCTAAGATCATTTGGATCAGTTTTTGGGTTCTATGTGATCCTGACTCAGAAAACACCTTTTGTGCTTAACTCACCAGTTTGAGCGTTATGAGTTTAAATACATCAGTTTTTGGTTGAGAAGATGTCATTTTGACTTTTTTCCCGATACTGTGTAAGCCTCAAACAAAATTTCACGTTCTGTGCTTAATTGATTAAATTGAGCATGCTGACTATAAATATATCAGTTTTATATCAAGAAAACGTCATTTCGACCATTTTCTCGATACTATATATTTATCAGGTAAAATTTCACTGTTGTACTCAGATAACCAGTCTGAATGTACTGATGACTAGATCATTAGTTCTATGTCAAGAAATGGTCGTCTGGACCGGTTTCTTGATACTGTGTGTCTCACACGCACACTCAAATGTACTAAGGTGAACCGATCTCACTCTCGGTTGCCCCTTTCACCACATGAATAGTAATGAAACGTTTCTTTATCCATTTAATTCATTCAAACTAGAAAATTATACTGTATTCATTAATTTAATTACTTATTACAGAGTAATTAGGTTCTATGAACATGGTGGTCATTTCACCATAGGTCATCTTCTAGGTTTTTCAATACTGAAGTGGCACCGTTTCAGTTCGGTGAAATTCTCCATCACCAAATTCCTAACTGTTTACATAGTTAGAACATTCTATTTCGTCCTAAATAATATTAAATCATTATTTTCACATTTTTAAATTTAAAAATCATCATATACATACAATGTACATATTTCCCAAGAACGATGAAATTTCTCAGTTGTTACAAGACATATAGCAATGTAATGAATAACCTCTAATATATTATTAATCAGTTCAAAATAAATGAAATATATGAAAAATTTATTTCCTACTTAGGGCATTCCTAACAATCTCCTACTTACCCTAAGCTTGTAAATGTGCCATATTACACATCCTCAAGGCCTTTATGTGCCATTCAAAGCTTCTAACCACCAAAGTCTTAGTAAGGGGATGGATAATTTTATCTTTAGACATGACCTTATATATATCTACTAAAACTGCCTCCACGTGCCTTCTAATTATATGGTATCTCTTATTGATGTGCTTAGTCATCTTATGGTGCGTAGATTCCCTTGTGTTGGCAATCACCGCATATTATTACAATAGAGTGTGATAGGCTTGTTAACACTTGGGATGACCTCAAGGTCGTTAAAGAATTTGCAAAACTAAACTGCTTCTTTAGATTCCTCAACCACAGCCACATATTCCGTTTCCATCATAGAGTCCACTGTGCAACCCTATTTCACGCTTCTTCACACAATGGCACCTCCTCCAAGTAAAAAACTGATCTGGAAGTTGACTTTCTTGGGTCCCTACAAGTTTGGAGGCCTAAGTCCATGTATCCTACAGGTGTTAGGTCCCCTCTAGAATATACCAACATATAATCCCTCGTTCTCTTAAGATATTTGAGTATATGCTTCACGGCTTGCCAATACTTGATCCTAGGATTAGCTTGATATCGACTCACTATACTTATTGCAAGACAAATATTTGGGTAAGTGAAAGGCATAGCATACATAAGGCTGGCCATAGTTGATGCATAAGGGATTTTACTCATATGTTATCTTTCTTCCGATGTCTTGAGATAGTCATCTAATGAAAGAGTTAGACTAGTAATGAAAAGTTGTGAAACTTTCTTTACCTCTTGCACTGTATACTTTTCAATTATCTTGTCTACGTATAAAGCCTAGGATAACGCTATCATCTTGTTTTTCCAATCTCTCTTTCTTTTGATGTTTTGGGGCAGTCATCCAATGAAAGAATTAAACCAGTAATTGAAGGTTATAAACCTTTCTTTGCCTCTTGCATTGCATACTTTTCAATTATTTTGTCTATGTATGAAATCTGAGATAACACTATCATTTTGTTCTTTCAATCTCTAAAGAAATGAATGCCTAGAACATAATTAGCCTCTCCCAAGTTCTTCATATCAAACTACTGGTGTACCCAAAGTTTGACCGATGATAAGTTCCCTACAAAACATTCTTAATGAGTACTATATCATCGATATAGAGTACCAGAAAGATCACTTTACCATTCTTTATATGTTTACAAAATACAAGGTTAGTCAATGCTCTTCTTAAAACCAAATGTTTTGATTGCTTGATCAAATCTTTGGTTTCATGAGTGGGATGCTTGCTTTAATCTATAAACGGATTTAAGTAATTTGAAAACTTTCTTCTTTTGCCCTTTTGTCATCCCTTCGAGCTACACTATATAGATACTCTCATCAAGATGACTATTCAAGAATGCTGTCTTGACGTCCATTTGCCAGATCTCAAAATCAAGAGCCATAACAATTGATAAAAGAATGCGAATAGACTTTAACATTGCAATAGGCAAAAATATTTCATCATAATCGATTTCATCCTTTTGTGTGTACCCTTTTCCACAAATCTAGCTTTGAAAGTTTCAACTTTCCCTTCCACATCCCTCTTTCTTTTGTAGATCCACTTACATCCAATGGGTTTGATCCCATTTGGTAGGTCCACTAGTTCCTAAACAGAATTAGATTTAATAGAATTCATCTCATTATTCATGGCTTGTTTCTAAAATTTAGAATCAATATTATTTATAGCTTCATCGTAAGTGACCGAATCATCATCATGCTCACGAGCTTCAGCATGGTATATCACAGCATCATACATGAAGAAATTAGGTTTTCTAAAAACTTTCCCACTACATCGAAGCACCCTAAATTGTTTATTGTTTGCAAGTCATTCATTAGAACTTAAACTTGCATCCAAGGCCGAAACTTGTGGAGCAGTTCTATCACCCGATAACTCCTTTTGTACCATTTTACTTCAAGGCTTAAAGTCATTCATGTAACTTTCTTCCAAGAATATTACATAGGTTAAGTCAATGACCTTTTATTCCTTTGAGTTACAGAATAAACCTCCTTTAGTTCTCGTAGGATACCCTAAAAATATGTAAAATTTAGAACACGGTTCCAACTTCTTCATATCCCTATCTAATGTATGCATTGGGCAACTCTATATTTTTATATGTCCAAGAGAAGGCTTCTTACCACACCACAATTTGTATAGAGTCCTAAGAATTGATTTACTTAGAATTTGATTCAAAATATAGCATGCCGTTTGTAGTGCATATCCCCAGAATGATAATAGCAGTGTTGAATAGCTCATCATGGACCGTATCATATTCAACAAGGTCCTGTTTCTCCTTTTAGCTACACAATTCTATTGTAGTGTACCGGATACAATCAATTAGGATAAAATCTTGTTCCCTACAACATGTCCTAGAAATTCATTAAAGAGGTATTTGCCACCTCGATTAGATCAAAGTGCCTTTATAGATTTACTTAATTGTTTTTCCACTTCTATATGATACTCTTTAATTGTCAAAGGTTTCACTCTTGCGGTACATCAGGTACACATATTAACACCTTAAGTAATCATCTATAAAAGTGACATAATACTCATACCCTCCTCGTGCCTCGACGTTCTTGGGCCCACATACGCCAATATGTATAATTTCTAAGAGTTCATTAGCCGTAGTATCCTTAACTCTAAAAGAACTCTTAGTCATTTTAGCCTCAAGGCAAGTATCACATTGAGGAAGATGTACCTCCTTTGGAGTATCCAAAGGACCGTTTTTCACCAATTTTTGAATCCTATCTTGATTAATATGACCAAGTCTTAACTGCCAAAGATACGCCTTATTAGAGTGAGAAACTTTTAACCTTTTAGAGTTATCAACTTATTCAGTATCCAGTAGAGAGTACATCTTAGGTTTGGCCAAATAAAGATTTCCATTCATCCATCCAGAATAGATAAAAAAACTTGTTTTTGCGAATGTCAACTCTTTTATTAAAAGAAACTATATAAGAATCCCTTATTAAACAAGCTATCGATATAAGATTCATCATAAAATTAGGAACATAAAAATAGTTTTTCAATAAAATAAACCTAAATTTATCAAAAATGTATATCTCCCACTGGTTCAATCGCTATCAAGCTACCATCTTCAGTCTGAAACAAGAGGCTCTTATCATGTAGATTTCTCATTTCTATGAACCCCTGTAAAGAAACACAAACATGATTAGTGGTGCCTAAATCAAAGATCTAAGTATCTTTTGATTCTTCCACCAAACAAGATTCAAAATAAAGAAGATCCTTACCTTTCTTGGTGGCTAGGAATTCCTTGCCCTTGGTGGCTAGGAATTTCTTGCAAGACTTCTTAAAATGGCCTACCTTCCTACAAGAAAAGCACTTGGACTTTTAGGGTCCTTAGGCTTCTTTTTCTTTTTCTTTTTCTTCCCATCTATGACAGGAGAAATAGATGAACTAGAAGCCCCTTGCTTCTTTTTTGGCTTCTTCTTGTTCCTAGAGGGTTTAGAAGATTTCACCAAGTTGGCCTTTCCCTTGGTCTGGACCGAAACCCATCATTGATCATCTACTCATAGGCTTGAAACTTGCTTCATAAGCTTGGCAAGTCCTAACTCCATTGTCGCCTGATTATATGTGGTTTTAAACCTTATAAAATCCTTAGACAGAGTCTTAAACACCATCTCGATCTAGATGTTGTAGTCATCTCTACATCGTTGTTAGTAGCCTCGGCAAAGAATGCCATCAGCATAAGTATATGATCCTTCACCAAAGCACCTGCCTTCTACCTAGAGCTCATTATACTTGTAATAGCGGACTGTTAAGCTAACTTTTGTTGGCCTCTGAACATGTCCTCTAAGTTTTTCATAATCTCATTAGCAACTTGATAGGTTTCATATTACTTCTATAGAATACTCATCGTGCTAGCGAGGATGTAGTATCGAGCTATCATGTTAGATTCTCTTCAACGAGTATACATGATAAGGACCTCTATAATTAGTGCATCAAGTCAGGTCCCTAGTGGGCATGGTTCGTCTAGTACGAACTTGTGTCTCTTGCAGCTGAGAACTATTAGCAAGCTTTTTTTCCAGTCTTTATAATTACTGCTATTTAGTTTGTTTTCAGTCAGTATTGAGATTAAAGGTGTCGGTAATATTTTGAACTGAAATAAAATATAAAAGAACATCATCACAAAGCCCAAGCAAATATATATGATATTTAGCAAATAAACATACAAATATGCTTCTACATGAAACTTGGAAAAAACACGTAGCATTGCAACGGTAATTCTCAGTATCTATTATCTTAAGCCACCAAAGGATGGTCATGAGACCAGAATATGGACCCCATCTAATTAATATTTATTGTCTTAAATCCTCCAAGGTTAAAACATATATTAATAACTACTTATTTTGGCTATCACTTTAACTAAAAAAGCTTCTAGAAAAGGTTAATAGTTAAACAAGTCTTGAGTGTATAACCATTGTTTACGTAGTTCGATTCATGTCCTATTCAAGCCATTAAGGGATGGTCATGAATAAAATTATGCCCGAGCATGTTTTCCACTTAGGAGATCCAACATAGTATATCGATGGTGGTAAACACCTATCAAGGGGTATATTCAAAGAAGAATTGACGTGAAGCGTTACCGTGTTATCACATATGAATTAACAATAGAGGCCATAGGTTTTGTTTGAAACCCTCTCCTACTCAATATTTTAAAAAACATGCAAGTTTTTGAAGAACATGTATGATCAATATAGTTTGAGCGGCATTCTTGTATCCTATGTGATATGTTATCAAATATGCATACAAATTATCCATCAGTACATATTCATCCATCCATGACAAAGCATAGAAAAATTAAATGATGAAAAATTAAAAAAACCTAGCCATGGTCTCATCCTAGAAAAGGAAAAATTAAAGTTTACAAAATTACATCCAAGACATTCTTTGGGTCTTCAATTTTGTTGTATCTTCATGTATCCATCTTCATATAGCTCATCCATTTATTTTTCATCCCAAAAATTATTTAAAATTCAAATTTTAAACAATTTCAAATTTCATGCATAAAAATATATAATTTCAAAATTTAAATTTATAATTACATAAATTTATACACAATTTGGAATTAAATATCAATTTTAAAAATTGAAAAAATTTCAAGTTTCGGTCTATTGGGCCACGGGCACCACCAGCCCACGTAGGGGTGGTAGCCCATTGCCAAGGCTGTCGCAACCCACTCGGCTGTGGGCAAAGCCTGTGGTTGTGGGCTGCAACCTTTCTTGCCTGAAGGCAAGGGTTGCAGCCCCACCAAGGCTCACAGTCGCCCCCCGCCATGCACTTTGAAGTATGTGTCGGTTGGCGTACTGCCCCTTGGGATCAGTTTTTGTATTTTGTGCTATATTCATAATTTACCCATTAGGATCTCCAAAAAAAATTTGAATCCTAACCAAATTAATATTTTCCACACAAAAAACTTTCAATCATTAAATTTAATTTAATTTTTAGGAAAAATAAATTATGCCTTCAATCTTAATCTTTTTAATGAATAATTATATAAAATTTCCTATACCGTTTCTGTTGTCAAAAATTCTCAAAAAAATTCAAAGAGATAAAAAATTAAAATCTATGGCAAAATTACGGTGACGATAAATGATAACTCTATAAAATAAAGTTATTTTATTACTTTTTCTTGCACAAAAATTGACTTATCTTTGATAGTTTTATTTATTTTTGATTTATTTTTCTTTTATTTACCTTAATTTATATTTTTTATAAATTTTGTGAGACTTTTATTTAATTTTGCTTTATTTTAGTAATAGTATATTAAATAAGCTTAAAATTAAACATTTCCAATGAGTATGCCTATAGCATTATTTTGAAAATGTCTAATTTTAGTATTTTATTTGTCTGCAGTATCAAATAGTGTTAAAAAAATTCATGTGATGGAAGTGAGTCCTACCAGGTATTACTATTCATATCAACACTCCAACCACGTGACTGGTCTTATTTTGATCTTCTTATCGATACGAGTATTTTAAAAGAAGAATCACTTAAATCAAAGCTCGTATGAAGAAGTTACGACAGATTCTAACTTTGAATCAATAAGAATACATATGTGACCTATGCATGGTTATCTTTTTAATTTTTAATTTTATTATTAATTTTATTTGTATTTTTTATTGTTATTTTTCTTTCCTTTGTCTTTTTCTTTCTTTTTCCAGCTACCTTTTGCACTGAAAATTTTCATTCCCTTATGTATTCATGCAATGCCCGTGATGCATTTTTTCAGTGCATGTGAATAAATAGTGTAAAACTTTGGCTTATAAAAGGTAGTGAGCAAGTAAGGAAGAGAAGAAATTAGAAGCCATAGAGTAGGAGTTTCGAGACTTTGGCCTCTAATGTAGAGTTCCACTTGGAGTATAAATCATCTATAAATTTGTCATTTTTTAGTTTAAGTTGTAATTTTTATATCAATAAAAAGAGGAGTTTCTGGAGGTTTACCAATACCACTATCAGTAACTTTTCTAGAATCTTTCCTTTTTGTCATTATGTTTAATTTATCTTATTATATTATTTTATTTTTCTTTATGAATTTAATAAATTTTTGCTGGGAATTATGATGTAACCCGATTATGATGGTTTAATTAAATTAAGCATGTTGTTATGATTGTCGTATTTGTTAATGTATTTGTTCTCAAACTTAATGCTTTCAAATTTCTGGCTAACTTTTGAATGAATTGAGGAATAAAATGAGATCGTGAGGAGATTTTTGTGATATGGTTCTGAAACAAATACCATAAAATCTAAGATAGAATAGAGATATATCTACCTGTTTTTGTGTGGTCGTATTATTGACTATCACAGATTTTTTAAAGAACACTTTTTGTAATTGAATTTAGATCCGTACTTTACTATTCACATGTATATGACTATTCACATATACGATACTATTCATACATATGATACTATTCACGAATATGGTACTATTCATTGTGATTTTTAATTTACTAATCCTTTATGTAAATTCAATTATAAAAATGTAGAATTTATATATAACTTGAGAAAGAGTACATAAAACAAAAATGATAGTTAACCATCAATGAATATGAACACAAAATCATAATAATATACTTAAATAACTTAAATTTGATTAATTATGATGAATCATAATTCCTAATATTTGTATGTTTGCTTGTGTATTATTAATTTACTTTTCTGTGTTTGCTTGTGTGTTATCAATTTATGTTCATTTGTTTTTGTAATTTTGTTTCATTTATTTAATATTTCAATTGAAGCATTTTTCAGTTATTTAAATAAAATTAAAATTAACTAATTTCGGTACTTAGTAGCACTATCCTCGTGAGAACGATACTTTACTCATCACTTTATTACATGTTCGATTTGTGCAATTGTGAAAATCAACAACAACAAACTACTCTCATGGTTATATGTAAAATTCTAGATATAATATTTCTAAATTTTAAGAAATCATAACCGGTAAAATTGAGCATGCTTATAACAATTTTAAAAATTAAAATGACCACATACACCATACACAATATATAATAACAACATAAAGGAAATCTAGAATGCTACTATTTAAATATCAAATTCATACATTAAGGAGGAAAAAAAAAAGATAAGTTAATCTATGTATATGACATAATCACAAGTTGGCTCTAATAACAATTATAGGAAAAAATAGTAGAGTGTGCAGTGGAATTTTAAAAATTTTTTCAAGATCGTTCAAAACTCGTATTGTCATATATAATAAATTATTCAACAATCATTATGCCTTTAGAGGAAATCACCAAGAACATCGGAGGATGTGATCAAGGGACTTCAACCAACTTGCATTTTCTACTATTCTCTAATTCTTAGACAGTGAAGTATATGGGCATTCAGTTCCTTGATATATTTTAGTGCGGCTTATCTTCTTCTAACTACTTAGATCCCTGATAATTTATTATTATTAGTGAGATGTATAATAATAAATTCACTCATTTGAAAGTCTATAATCTAAAGAAAATAGGAATCTCAAAGGCCCTATTTATAACTTTGCAATCAATGGCTTTCAAAATTTTGAATTGGACAAAAAAAAGATTTTTCTCTCTCCACAAATCTTGAAGGCCGATTCCCCTTAGGCAAAAATCACTCAAAATTTTCAGCCATACTAGGGAAGAATAGTTTAAAATTTAAATAGGATTTAGATAATATTTTTCTCTCTCCTTTCCACTTGAAAACTGAATTTCTCCCTGTGAGAATCCACATATAAAACTCAACTCCTCTTGGATTTTGTAATTCAAAATTTGATTCAAATTTCAAATTTGAAGAAAATTTTATCTTCCAAACCCTAGATATGGAGACCACCTATATTTGTGCTATGACAAGATTTTGTTTAATTTAAATTCAAATAGTATAATTTTTTAAATTTCAAATATTCATTTAAACAAGATTTTCAAAATTCAAATTAATCTCATATTTATCTTTTGAAAGATAACTATAATTAATTTAAATTTCAAATCTTATCTTCCAAAATATATATTTACCTAAATTAAATATTTATATCATTTATTAATAATACAAAATTATAATTTTGTCCTTGGCACCTAGAAAAAAAATATCTGCACTCTGTGAAGGGTGATCCAGCTATTTTTCTCTTTACTAAATGCAAGAATGTAAGCAACAAAGAATTTCCCCATCAATTACCATCCATTAAGGAATTATGCAAAGCTAGTAAAGGAACTGATTGGACTTCTATAATATAGGCTCTAATAATTCATGTAACTATTATTCTATATCGAATAAACACATTACAATTATTAGTTTTGGAGTCACACCACTATAAACTTAAAACTGCACTCCTAATTATATACTGTATTACGTAAGCCAGTAATAAGCTATCGTCTAATGACCTTATCATATATACAATACCCTCATATGATATTTATGATCAACCTTAGGACAAAGTCTGTTCGACCTACTGATCAAGTTATCTTAAAAATTTGTTATACTCCTGAATAAAAAAATGATTATTCACCGTATGTGAATAAGAACTCATCTACCTATTAAACAACCCAAGGTCTTGTCCATTTTCACATCCAGTATAATGCCTTTAAGAGGATAACCTTTACTCCTCATTAGAGCTATGATTTCAAAATTTGTAAACAAACCCTTCATCGTACACAAGTCATGTATCCAATAAACTGATTTATAAGCTTATTACCTCTAAGACGCTTTAGCTATTGGAATATCAAAGTACATAAATTATACACATAAATTGATTCACTTACTTAAGATTAAGGTTATTATATAATGAACGTCAAAAGTGAATTGATCCACTCAAGTAAACTATATAGTTTAATTGAATTTTGGTCCAAGTTTAATACATTACCACTAAGCAATATATCTATGTCTCTACTTGGGAGTTAAAGCTCCAAATAGTCAAGACAAACCGTCTTTCCAGTTGGATTTTGATAATATAATAGTCTTAACATGAGTTAGATACTCGGTCTAACCCTATAGATTACGGGCTATAGATTTAGACTACTTACTTTAAAATATTATCTTCTCGCCTATCAAAGTCCATTGTATGCAATATTCTAACAGGCTAACATCAATCATTTAGTGAGCTATATTTGCATACATTTGTTTTAATATGTAAATAGGATGAGAACATATTGCAATGTAATGAATAACTTATAAGATATTATTACTCAGTTCAAAATAAATGAAATATATAAGAAATGTCTTTCTTGCTTAGAGCATTCCTAACAAAAATCAAGTACACTTAGTTGAACAAAAAATCTTATCGTAGCTCATTGCAGCTAGTACACTATAACAAAATGGTGTTGAGAAAAGAGAAATAGGACTTGACATGATGAGATCAATGTTAAGTTACTCATCATTATGAACTACATTTTAATGTATTCGTGTTTGTAGGATATCCAAATGGGACAAGAGGTGTTTTATTTTATAACTCTCAAGATAACAAAGTATTTGTGTCAACAAATACTATGTTTCTTGATAACAACTTTATGACCGGCTATAAATTAAAAGCAAATAGTTCTATAAGAGTTACTGTCTAATGTAATCAGTCATCTACCAACACATGTTGTTGTAAGATAAAGTTAAAAAGCCACTTCTCAAGATCGGAGTTAATATACCACCTGGTTGTAGTGGGAGGTTATTGTTAGTGGTGATCCATTGACTTACAAGTCGACAATGGAAAACACTGATAAGGAGAAATGACAAGAGGTTATGAAACCCAAGATAGAGACTATATACACCAACTTAGTCTGGGATCTTGTAGATCACCCTAAAGGGATAAAATCCATTGGGTGCAAATAAATATTCAAGAGAAAAAAAGGAGTGGATGGGAAATTGGAGACTTTAAGGCCAGGCTTGTGGCAAAATGATTTACCTAAAAGGAAAGAATAGACTATGAGGATGCTTTTTCGCTTGTAGCTATGCTTAAGTCCATTAGGATACTCTTATTCATAATAGCTCATTATGAGTACAAGATATGACAAATGGATGTCAAGACAACATTTTGAATGATCATTTTGAAGAAAAAATCTATATGGTGCAACCAGAGGGTTTTGTGGCCAAATACCTAGAACAAAAGGTTTAAAAAATATAAAACGTCTATTTATAGACTTAAGTGTACTTCTAGATCATGGAAAATCATATTTGATGAGGCTATTTAGTCTTATGGACTGGATCAAAAATTGGATGAACCATGATGAAAAAGTGGTTTTCTTGGTTTTTCATGTTAATGATATTCTCATCATTGTGAATGATGTAGAATATTTATCAAAAGTAAAGACCTGGTTAGCTAACCAATTCCAAATGAAAGATTTGGGAGAGGCAAGCTATGTGGCTACTGTCTCAGGCATCGTCAAAAGATTGTCAAACAAGGGATGTAGAATTCCGAGAGAGGTAATTTATCTTTTTAGCATGAAGGTCTTCTTTCAACAAGCAGTGTCCAAAGACACCTCAAAAGGAAGAAGACATGAGATGGGTGCCCCATGCATCAATAGTTAGGAGTCTACTGTATGCTATGTTAATGCAGTGGACGAAATAACTACTACATAGGAAAGTAGTCAGTTGTTATCAGTCAAATCTTGGATTGCAATACTAGATTATTTTAATGCACTAGACGGAATAACTACTACACAGGGGAGTAGTTAGTTGTTATCAGTTAAATCTTGGATTGCAATACTGGATTACAATCAAGGCCATTCTTAAGTATCATAGGAGAATGAAAATTTATATTCTATTGTATTCTAGAGAGGATCTGATCGTTGTTGGATATATTGATTCTAATATAGTCTCTCATATGTCAACATCTAGTTTGGTGTTTACTCTTGATACAGGAGCCATAATATGGAGGTGTTAGGAAATGCCCTAAGTATTAGAGACATTTTGATGTATTTATTTTGAACTGGATAATAAAATTATTTATACATAGAGGTTATTAATTACATTGCTATCTGTCCTCGTCTTATTTACATGTTAAAGTAAATGTAAGCAAATATGGCTCACTGACTGCTTGGGTTAAAACTATAGAACGTTGCATGCAATGGACTTTTGTATGCGAGAAGACAATGTTCTAAAGTTAGCAGTCTAAACTATGGTCTGTAGTCTATGGGGTTAGACCGAGCATCTAACCCATGTTAAGACTATTATGTTGTCTAAAGCCTTAGAGGGGACGGTTTGTCTTGACTGTCTGGAGCTGGACTCCCAAGTAGAGACATGGATATGTTACTCGGTGGTGACATATTAGACCGGGACTAAAGCGTGATTGATCTACGTAGTCCGCTATGAGTGGATCAATCTGCTTTTGACGTTCATTGTGCAATAACCTTAATCCTGAGTAAATGAACTACTTCATGTATATGAATTATGTACTTTGATGTTCCAATGGCTAAAGCATCTCAGAGGTAGTAAGCTTATAGACCGGTTCGTTGGGTGCATGACTTGTATACGATGAAGGGTTTGTTTGCAGATATCGGAATCATAGCTCTGAGGAGTTAAAGGTATCCTCTTAAAGGCATTATACTGAATGTGAAAATGGACAAGGCCTTGGGTCGTTTGCTGGGCGGATGACTTCTTATTCACGTATGGTGAATAATCATTTTCTTGATTCGGTAGTATAATGGAACTTTAAGATAGCCTGATCAGTAGGATTAAACGAACTTTGACCTAAGGCTGATTATGGATATCATATGAGGGTTTTGCATATATGACAAGGTCATTGGATAGTAGCTCGTCACAGGCTTACGTAATACGGTATATAATTGGGAGTTCAGTTTCAGGTTTATAGTGGTGTGACTCTGAAATTAGTGATCATATGATTGAGTTGTTCGGTACAGAATGATGATTATATGGAATCACGGGAGCCCGATTATATATGTCCAATCAGTCCCTCTACTAGCTCCACATAATTCCTTAACGTTTGACAAATTGATTTGTGTATGCTATTGGCTAGTTTATTATGCATGGATGGTGATGACACAGGATTAGGATGGTAGACAAGATTCTCTCCGGTTGGATTCAGATTTTGTTTTGGATAATAGAGTACACAATTATTCGAACTCCAAATAAAGTTGCCATGATTTTATTTGAGATTGGATTGGAGTTGTAGAAAATTATCCATGAGAACAAGAATATGAAATACAACCGTTTTGTGGAATTTGAAATTTGAATTTTGAAATTTGAAATTTGAATTTTGAAATTTGAAATTTGAATTTTGAATTTGAAATTTGAATTTGAAATTCGAATTTGAAATTTGAATTTGAAATTTAAATTTGAAATTTGAAATTTGAAATTTGAAATTTGAATTTGAAATTTGAATTTGAAATTTGAAATTCAAATTTTTAATCACAGTCCAAGTAGGATTCGAATTTGTTGTGGAAAATCCACAAGGTTTGAAATTCAAATTTGAGTTGGATTTGGAGAGGATAATCTTGTTAGAATCCTACTTGAATTTTGAATCCAAATCCCAACAAATAAGGGACGAAATTTTGAGGATAATCCTCAAGGAAATTTCGGATTTTGTGGATGAGATTCAAGGGTAAATTCAAGCTTCAATCCTAGTTGAATTTGGATTCTCTCCTTCCCTGAAAAGTGGCCGAAATTAGGGAGTATCTCTCCTAGGAAATTCGGTTATTTTGGATAAGGTTGAGATGAGATTCAAGCTTAAAAATCCTAGTGGAATTTTTGATTCTCCCTTATCCATAATGGCCGAAATCTTTAGGGAAGATTCACCTTGAAATTTTCGGATTTTTCGGGTTGAAAAAGGGAGATAAAATTCTAGTTAAAATCTTGTTGAGATTTGGATTGGATTTATCCTAAGAAAAACCGAATTTTTTTTGGAGATTCTCCCTTGGAAAAATTCGGATTTTATGGGTTTGGATAAGGGAAAATATCTTTTCCTAATCCAATTCAAATTCAGAGATTCTCCTCATGCAGGTCTATAAATAGAGGTCCTGCCACTCCAGTTCTCTCAGACCACAGACTCTCAGGTGAGCAGGCTTATTGTTGCACAGCTCATCATGACAATAAAGTTCTTTAGAGATCTGGGTGGTCGGAAGAAGACTAGCAGTGCTAGCATATCGATGGAGGTTCAGAGTGCCCACACACTCAGCCATTCGGGAATTGGAGAATAGTAGAGAAGGCTAGTTGGTTGAAGCCTCCGGTCATTCTCCTCCTGCAGATTGGCGTCCTTGAGGTATGAGTTTTAATTGTTGTTGATTTATTGTATATGGCATCATGAGATATTTAACGATCTAAAAATTTTCATTGTTCCGCTGCGCCACTCTGATACGTTTTTACCGATTTATTTTCCTACAATTGGTATCAGAGCCATCTCATGACTATGCCATGTATATAAATTAGACAATTACTTAGTCTTTTTATTTATGTATGGATTTGATATTTAGAGAGTGGCATTCTAGGGTTCCTTTATGTTGTTATCATGTATTATGTATAAAGTATGTGGTTATTTTAATTTTTTGAATTATTATAAGCATGCTTGTTTATACCGGTTATGGTCCCTTAGAATTTAGAAAAATTGTATCTAGGAATTTTTATGTAACCATGGGAGCAGTTTATTAACACTGTAATTTTCCCATGGATTTTAATTTCTGTCTCTTAGAATTTTTATGGTTAGAATTTTTTGTACACCGGAAACGGTTTAGGAAATTTTATGTAATTATTCTTGGAGGAGATGGAAGAATCAAGACCGTAATTTATTTTTCCCAAAAGTTAAATTTGATTTAAAGATTGAAATTTTGATTGTGTGGAAAATTTCAATTTAATTAGGATTCAAATTAATTTTTGGAGATCCTAATAGGTAAATTAGAATATGGCACGAAAATCGAGACACGACCCCTCGGGATAGGTCGACGGGCCTTGGTGGGGCTGCAGCCCCTGCCCTCGGGCAGGATGGGGCTGCGGCAGCCCCTCTGCAGGCAAACATCACCCACGGCCGCAGGCTTGGCCTGCAGCCGAGGGTGGCACAGCCTGCCCAAGGCTGGCCGCAGCCTGGGCGTGCAGCCACTAGCTGCAGGCTGCCGGCTGCTGCGCCCAGCCTGGGCATGCAGCCTGGCGCTGCAGGCTTAGCCTGCAGCCCGGCAGGGCTACACAAGGGGCAGTCGTGGGCTGCCAGCCCCTCTGGGGTTGGTGGCTGCCCACGGCGGCTGCCGCCTACGGGGGCGGCGGTCCGACGGTCCAAAAATCAGAAAATTTTGTTTTTTAAATTTGAGATTTAATTTTAAATCATGTTTAAAAATATGTAATTAAAAATTTGAAATTTTTGAAATTACATATTATTACACATGATGTTTAAAATTGTTTAAAATTTGAATTGGAAATTTAAATTTGAAATTCGAATTTGGAATTTGAATTTGAAATTTAAATTTTTGGAGATTTAAATTTTAAATAATTCTTGGGATGAGAAATAAATGGAAAGGCTACATAAAGATGGATACAAGAAGACGGAACAGAATTCAAGTCCCAAAGAATGCTTTGGATGGAATTTTGTAATCTTAATTTTCTTTGTTCTAGGATGGAACCATAGCTTGGTTATTCTGTCAATTATTTTTTCTGTGATATGTCATGGATGTATAAATATGTATTGATGGATGTTTTGTATGCATATTTGATAACATGTCATATAGGATAGGTGAGTGCCGCTCATACTATATTGATCATACATAATTTGTCAAAACTTGCATGTTTTTCAAAATATTGAGTGGAAGAGGGTTTCAAACAAAACCCACGGCCTCCATTGTTGATCCATATGTGAAAGCATGGTAACGCCTCGCGTCAGCTCTGTCCTGACCACACCCCTCGGTAGGTGTTTACCGCCGCCGGTATACTAGGTTGGATCTCCTATGTGGAAAACGTGTTCGGATACGATCCTATTCATGACCACCCCTCGGTGGCTTGGTAGGACGTGGATCGGGCTACGTAAACAATGGTTATACACTCAAGACTCGTTTAGTTATTAACCTTCCCTAGAAGCTCTGTTAACTAAACTGGTGGCCAAATAAGCGGTTATTAATATATGTCTTAACCTTGGAGGATTTAAGGAAACATATATTAATTGGACGGGGTCCATGTTCCGGCTATTTGTTCTCATGACCACCCCTCGGTGGCTTGGGGCAATGGGTGCTGAGAATTACCGTTGCAATGCTACATGTTTTTCAAGTTTCATGTAGGAACATACTTATATGTTTTATTTGCTAAATTATCTGTATATTTGCTTAGGCTTTGTAATGATGTCTAGTATAATTTTATTTTAGTTCAAAATGTCACCGACACCCCTCATTTCAATACTTACTGAAAATAAGTTGAATGGCGACAATTATAAAGATTGGAAAAGAAATCTATTAATAGTCCTCAGCTGCGAGGGACACAAGTTCGTGCTGGACGAACCATGCCCACCTGGGCCCAAACTTGACACACCACTTGAAGAGGTCCCGGTTGCCTATAATCATTGGAGAGAATCCAATGAGATAGCTCGATGCTACTTCCTTGCTAGCATGACGAGTGCTTTACAAAAGCAGCATGAGACTTATCAAGTTGCTGGGGAGATCATGGACAATCTGGAAGACATGTTCGGAGGCCAAGAAAAATTGGCTCGACAGTCTGCAATCACCAGCATTATGAACTCTAAGCAAAAGGTGGGTACTCCGGTGAAGGACCATATGATCACTCTAATGGGATTCTTCACTGAGGCTGCCGAGAATGGTGCTGAGTTGGACTATAACACCCAGATCGAGATGGTGTTCAAGACTCTGTCTAAAGATTTTATGGGGTTTAAGGCCGCACACAATCTGACGACAAAGGAGTTAGGACTTACCGAGCTCATGAAGCAACTACAGGCTTATGAGCGGATGATCAGGGATGAGGATAAGGTCCGACCTAAAGGAGAGGCCAATTTGGCGGAATCTTCCAATCTCTCACGGAAGAGGAAGAGGCCAAATAAGAAGCAAGTGGCTTCCAGTTCTTCTAATCCTCCTGTCTCGGACGGGAAGAAGAAGAAGAAGAACAAGAAGCCAAAGGACCCTAAAAAGTCCAAATGCTTCCATTGTGGGAAGGTAGGTCACTTCAAGAAGGCTTGCCGGGAATTCCTAGCCTCCAAGGGCAAGGAAGGTAAGGAACTTCATTACTTGGAAGTGTGTTTGGTGGAAGAATCGAAAGACACTTGGGTCATTGATTCGGGCGCCACTAATCATGTTTGTGTTTCTATGCAGGGGTTCGTGGAAACGAGAAGTCTACATGATAGGAGCCTCTCGTTGCGGACTAAAGATGGTAGCTTTGTGGTGGCTGAAGCAGTGGGAGATGTTTATCTTTATTTTGATCAATTTAGGTTTATTTTATTGAAAGACTGTTTTTATGTTCCTAATTTTAGGAGGAACCTTATATCGGTAGCTTGTTTAATAAAGGATTCTTATTCAGTTTCTTTTAGCAAAAGAGTTGATATTTGTAGAAATAAGTCTTTTATCTGTTCTGGATGGATGGATGGAAACCTATACTTGATCAAACCAAAGATGTACTCACTGCTTGACACTGAATTAATTGATAACTCTAAAAGGTTGAAAGTTTCTCACTCTAACAAGGCGTATCTTTGGCATTTAAGACTTGGTCATATTAATCAGGATAGGATTCAAAGATTGGTGAAAGACGGTCCTCTGGAATCTCTGGAGGAGGTACGACTTCCCCAATGTGAGTCTTGTCTAGAGGGTAAGATGACTAAGAGGTCTTTTGGAGCTAAGGGTACAAGGGCTAAGGAGCTCTTAGAAATTATGCACACTGACGTATGTGGCCCCATGAACGTCACAGCACGAGGAGGGTTCGAGTATTATGTCTCTTTCATAGATGATTACTCGAGGTATGGATATGTGTATCTGATGCACCGCAAGAGCGAAACCTTTGACAAGTTCAAAGAGTATCGTGCGGAAGTGGAAAAGCAATTGGATAAATCCATAAAGACACTTCGATCTGATCGAGGTGGCGAATACCTCTCTGATGAATTTCTAGGACATCTTGTAGAGAATGGGATTTTATCCCAATTGATTGCACCTGGTACTCTACAACAGAATGGTGTAGCCGAAAGGAGAAACAGGACCTTATTGGATATGGTACGGTCCATGATGAGTTATTCAACGCTGCCATTATCATTTTGGGGATATGCTTTACAAACGGCGTGCTATATTCTGAACCAGGTTCCGAGCAAATCAATTCCTAGAACTCCGTATGAATTGTGGCATGGCAGGAAGCCCTCCCTTGGACATATGAGAATATGGGGCTGCCCGGCACATGTACTGGATGGGGATGCGAAAAAGTTGGAACCAAGATCAGAATTATGCATGTTTGTAGGGTATCCAAAAGGAACAAAAGGAGGTCTGTTCTATAACCCGAAGGAACAAAAAGTCATTGTCTCAACCCATGCGACATTCTTGGAGGAAAGTCACATGAATGACTTTAAGCCTCGAAGCAAAGTGGTGCTAGAGGAGTTATCGGGTGAAAGAACTGCTCCACAGATTTCGGTCTTGGACACAAGTCTGAGTTCCAGTGAAAGACCTGTAGACGATCAACAATTTAGGGTGCCTCGTCGTAATGGGAGGGTTTCTAAGAAACCTAATTTCTTCATGTATGATGCTGAGGTATACCAGGCCGAGGCTCATGAGCATGAGGAAGATCCGGTCGCATATGATGAAGCTATAAAGGATGTTGATTCTAGATCTTGGAAATAGGCTATGAACAATGAGATGGATTCTATGAAATCCAACTCTGTTTGGGAACTTGTAGATTTGCCGGATGGGATAAAACCCATTAGATGCAAATGGGTCTACAAAAGAAAGAAGGACGCGGAAGGGAGAGTGGAAACTTTCAAAGCTAGACTGGTTGCAAAGGGATACATGCAAAAGGCTGGAATCGATTACGAGGAAACCTTTTCGCCTGTTGCTATGCTGAAGTCTATCCGTATTCTTCTATCCATTGCTGCTGCTCTCGATTACGAGATCTTGCAAATGGATGTCAAGACGACATTCTTGAATGGCCATCTTGAAGAGTGTATCTATATGATACAGCCCGAAGGGTTCATAGCAAAAGGCCAAGAAAGGAAAGTCTGCAAGTTGCTTAGATCCATTTATGGATTAAAGCAGGCATCCCGCTCATGGAACCAGAGGTTTGATCAAGCGATTAAGACATTTGGTTTTGAGCAGAACGTTGATGAACCTTGTGTTTATAAACGTATTAAGGATGGAAAAGTGGTCTTTCTGATACTCTATGTCGATGATATACTACTCATTGGGAATGATGTAGGGAACTTGTCATCGGTCAAGCTTTAGTTACACCAACAGTTTGACATGAAGGACTTGGGAGAAGCTAATTATGTTCTAGGAATTCGTCTCTTCAGAGATCGAAAGAACAAAATGATAGCATTATCCCAAGCTTCATACATAGATAAAATAATTGACAAATATGCAATGATAGAGGCAAAGAAAGGCTCACAACCTTCTATTGCCGGTCTAA
The DNA here is from genome assembly GCA_035233585.1 of Antiaris toxicaria. Lineage (NCBI taxonomy): Eukaryota > Viridiplantae > Streptophyta > Magnoliopsida > Rosales > Moraceae > Antiaris > Antiaris toxicaria. The sequence continues at coordinate 20,492,907 of CP141156.1, forward strand.
CTCTTTCGTTGGATGACTGTCCCAAGACATCGGAAGAAAGAGAGCGTATGAGTAAGGTCCCTTATGCATCCACTGTGGGTAGCCTTATGTACGCTATGCTTTGCACTCGCCTGGACATATGTATTGCAGTAGGTATGGTGAGTCAATATCAAGCGAATCCTGGAACCAAGCACTGGCAAGCAGTAAAACATATACTCAAGTATCTTAAGAGAACGAGGGATTATATGCTGGTGTATTCTGGAGGGGACCTAACACCCGTAGGATACACGGACTCAGACTTCCAGACTTGTAAGGATTTGAGGAAATCGACATTAGAGGGCATATGGAGACAGGATAAGTAGATGTATGTAAGATCGCGTCCGAGGACAACATTGCCAATCCCTCTACTAAGACTTTGGTGGCTAGAAGCTTTGAGAGGAATATAGAGGCGATGGGGATGCGTAACATGGAACATCTGCTGGCTTAGGGCAAGTGGGAGATTGTTAGGAAATACCCTAAGTATTAGAGACATTTTGATGTATTTATTTTGAACTGGATAATAAAATTATTTATACATAGAGGTTATTCATTACATTGCTATTTGTCCTCGTCTTATTTACATGTTAAAGTAAATGTAAGCAAATATGGCTCACTGACTGCTTGTATTAAAACTGTTAGAACGTTGCATGCAATGGACTTTTGTATGCGAGAAGACAATGTTCTAAAGTTAGCAGTCTAAACTATGGTCTGTAGTCTATGGGGTTAGACCGAGCATCTAACTCATGTTAAGACTATTATGTTGTCTAAAGCCTTAGAGGGGACGGTTTGTCTTGACTGTCTGGAGCTGGACTCCCAAGTAGAGACATGGATATGTTGCTCAGTGGTGACATATTAGACCGGGACTAAAGCGTGATTGATCTACGTAGTCCGCTATGAGTGGATCAATCTGCTTTTGACGTTCATTGTGCAATAACCTTAATCCTGAGTAAATGAACTACTTCATGTATATGACTTGTGTACTTTGATGTTCCAATGGCTAAAGCGTCTCAGAGGTAGTAAGCTTATAGACCGGTTCGTTGGTTACATGACTTGTATACGATGAAGGGTTTGTTTGCAGATATCGAAATCATAGCTCTGAGGAGTTAAAGGTATCCTCTTAAAGGCATTATACTGAATGTGAAAATGGACAAGACCTTGGGTCGTCTGCTGGGCGGATGACTTCTTATTCACATATGGTGAATAATCATTTTCTTGATTCGGTAGTATAATGGAACTTTAAGATAGCCTGATCAGTAGGATTAAACGGACTTTGACCTAAGGCTGATCATGGATATCATATGAGGGTTTTGCATATATGACAAGGTCATTGAATAGTAGCTCGTCACAGGCTTACGTAATACGGTATATAATTGGGAGTTCAGTTTCAGGTTTATAGTGGTGTGACTCTGAAATTAGTGATCATATGATTGAGTTGTTCGGTACAGAATGATGATCATATGGAATCACGGGAGCCCGATTATATATGTCCAATCAGTCCCTCTACTAGCTCCACATAATTCCTTAACGTTTGGCAAATTGATTTGTGTATTCTATTGGCTAGTTTATTATGCATGGATGGTGATGACACAAGATTAGGATGGTAGACAAGATTCTCTCCGGTTGGATTCAGATTTTGTTTTAGATAATAGAGTACACAATTATTCGAACTCCAAATAAAGTTGCCATGATTTTATTTGAGATTGGATTGGAGTTGTAGAAAATTATCCATGAGAACAAGAATATGAAATACAACCGTTTTGTGGAATTTGAATTTTGAATTTTGAAATTTGAAATTTGAATTTTAAAATTTGAAATTTGAATTTTGAATTTGAAATTTGAATTTGAAATTTGAATTTGAAATTCGAATTTGAAATTTAAATTTGAAATTTGAAATTCAAATTTTGAATCACAGTCCAAGTAGGATTCGAATTTGTTGTGGAAAATCCACAAGGTTTGAAATTCGAATTTGAGTTGGATTTGGAGAGGATAATCTTGTTAGAATCCTACTTGAATTTTGAATCCAAATCCCAACAAATAAGGGACGAAATTTTGAGGATAATCCTCAAGGAAATTTCGGATTTTGTGGATGAGATTCAAGGGTAAATTCAAGCTTCAATCCTAGTTGAATTTGGATTCTCTCCTTCCCTGAAAAGTGGCCGAAATTAGGGAGTATCTCTCCTAGGAAATTCGGTTATTTTGGATAAGGTTGAGATGAGATTCAAGCTTGAAAATCCTAGTGGAATTTTTGATTCTCCCTTATCCATAATGGCCGAAATCTTTAGGGAAGATTCACCTTGAAATTTTCAGATTTTTTGGGTTGAAAAAGGGAGATAAAATTCTAGTTAAAATCTTGTTGAGATTTGGATTGGATTTATCCTAAGAAAAACCGAATTTTTTTTGGAGATTCTCCCTTGGAAAAATTCGGATTTTATGGGTTTGGATAAGGGAAAATATCTTTTCCTAATCCAATTCAAATTCAAAGATTCACCTCATGCAGGTCTATAAATAGAGGTCCTGTCACTCCAGTTCTCTCAGACCACAGACTCTCAGGTGAGCAGGCTTATTGTTGCACAGCTCATCGTGACAATAAAGTTCTTTAGAGATCTGGGTGGTCGGAAGAAGACTAGCAGTGCTAGCATATCGATCGAGGTTCAGAGTGCCCACACACTCAGCCATTCGGGAATTGGAGAATAGTAAAGAAGGCTAGTTGGTTGAAGCCTCCGGTCATTCTCCTCCTGTAGATTGGCGTCCTTGAGGTATGAGTTTTAATTGTTGTTGATTTATTGTATATGGCATCATGAGATATTTAACGATCTAAAAATTTTCATTGTTCCGCTGCGTCATTCTGATACGTTTTTACCGATTTATTTTCCTACAGGAGGAGTATCAAGCAACATTTTATTGTTGATTCAAACATGGAGGCTAAATATGTAGCACTTGTGAAATAGCTAAGGAAATAGTCTAACCCTGTAGGTTTTTAATTTTAGGGTTGAGTCAAGAATTGCATTTGATTTGTGGAATCATAGCTAGAATGTTCGCATTGAAGAATCAATATTCGCCACAGAACATGCATTACAAGTCCTTGGCTCTGCCAAAGCCATCGCTTGGTATTCCTCATATTAACAAGAATTCATGGTTGAGTTTCATCTCTTTGAGACATAAACTGTGTTCTCTTGATTGGGTTTAAGGAATTGCATTTTTCGGGCAAGTTCATTAATTTTAACTTGTTCCAAATATCTCCTACAATTGATTTGACAAGAGCCATGAGTAGTAGATCTTCTCCTCCTTCGAGACTGTTTCTTGAGGAGTATTGCCCAAGTACTTAACCAATTGGTATGGGCTTTAGTTTTGGTTACTACTTGAGTCTTTCTAGACTAAAGGGATATCAACAATTTTAGGACTTGTGTGGGGGGTGGATTTCAACCTCATAGGTTATTAGGTTATTATAGTATTTTTTTTCCCTCTTTTTCCCCAGCTATTATTATTTAAATCGTTTCCAACCTTTAAATAAAACATTCTAGTCCTCCCCCATACAAGCCTTAAAAAACAAGAAAGAAAAAAAGAAAGTTGGTGCCTTCAAAATGTAGGTACAAGTTTAAAAAGTTATTTTTGAGGGAAAAAAAAAACTGTTTTTGAAAGTCACATTTGACAAAATGGAATTTTAGATGATTGTAAGAAGGATTTTCAAATGTGGATGACATCGGTTTAACGAGAACAAATAAAAGAAAAATAAAATTTTCTATGAAACACAAATCTAAGAATATATAGACGTTTAAGGGGAAAGCCTATAAAGGGGCCAAAATGAAAGATTAAAATTTAAAGGACTTAAATCAAAAGGGAAAAAAAAAGAAAGAAAAAGTGAAGAAATCACCTACACTAGACCTACAATGGCGGGGGATTCATGTTGTTGGAACTGTAAGTCTAATATTGCAGTTTCTTGGTTGTTCATGAAGATCCGTTTTGTGCACATTACAGAACACTGGTGGAGTTGGGATCTTTTGTTTGCTACAGATCGGGGGTTATGAGGGAAGATCCTAGTGGTCAATCTCACTGCAAGTCCCCGGCAGTGGACTTCATTTTTCTGTCTCCATGGAGCCCTGCCTTGGTGGGCTATGTATTTATGTTTGTTCTAGGTTTTTTGTTTTTGCTTATAGTATTAATGTTTTTTGTGCTCGTAATATGGGCGGTAATCTCCCCGCTCAACGACCCTCTTTTATTGTGTTTTATTTTTCTACTGCAGTTTGTTGTGTGCTTTGACAGTGCATGTAGTTTTGTCTTGCCCAAATTGTCTCAAGTTAGTGTTTTTAATGACCCTAGCATTCCAAATTTTTGACGCTCAATTAATTGGTTTTCACTGATTGAAAGTGTTTTCGAAAAAAGCTAGACCTATATTCGATATTGTAATGCTGAGGTACACTCTCGTGATAAGGCATCAGGCATTTGCTTCTTTGTGCATTACCATTGTTTTGTTGAGGGTTTGAAATTTCATTTTGTAGGATCATTATCTATAGGTTGTAATTTTATCTTCTATTGAATGAATTTTCCCTTTCAACCAAAAAAAAAAAAGAAGTAATATATTTCTAGCAAAATAAAAAATAAAAAAATTAATATCTTTGGAACGTAGACTATACTTATTTTTCTTTTCTTGAGCAAATGCTTGTTCTGTAGTATCCAAACGTGAGTAAGGTTAACATATACGAATGTGAGTAGGACTAGGATTAATAAAAGTAACTATAATGCGGCATATCTCTTGCCTATAAATAGAGACAACCCCTCCCAAGAGTGTGATATTTTGAGTGATCATTAATTAGTTTATGCTATTAAATTTATACAAGACACACACACCCACACATATATACATATTATTTTTTTGATATCTTGTATAAGCATTTAATTTGTGCTTTTATGATAATAAGCTAGTCAGATTTATTATTTTTTAAGATAGCTTTGGCTGAAATTTTTTGTTTCTTTACTGGATATCTGCAACATAGAAAGCAAGGCCAGGTTCTTCTTTTAGTTTCGTTGAGAATGATTTATTCTTGAGGTTCTTGGTGCCTACATCTTTGATGATTGTAAGCACCAACAAGCTCAAGAAGGAGTCGTTCTCAACAGACTTAAAGAAGGACTAGATCCGAACAACAAAATCGAAAGACTAGATCAAGAACCGTTCTTTTTTTTTTTTTCCTTTTCTTTTTAATCTCTTATCGTTTTATTTATTGAAACTTTGCAGCGGTGATTCCATACCTGATGCAGAGAATTCCAAAGAAGTGAGTCACTTCCTCTGGCCCTATGTTGAAGTATCTGAACTTTGGCAACTAATTACATTCATTTAGCCTATCTTGGAATCTTGACAATAAAAAAAAAAACAAAAAAATAAAACAAAAAAACAAAAAAACAAAAAAAAAATTAGACGTTCTTTTCATAATTATGATGTGTAGCATAAAGCTTTTAGGAAACAGCCTAAAAGACAAGCCTTAAAATAATGATTTGAGGAGCATGAGGCTTTTAGGGCACTTTGAACATTAAAAGTTAATTCTGCCTTGCAAATTAAACATAGTAATAACTACTATAATTGAATGATAATAACTATTATAATTGAATGAAAAAGAATAAACTATAAAATTATCGTAACATTTCCGTTTGTATGTACGATTATTATATCCGAATGTGAGATTCATTTAAAAAAAAAAAAAGTACATTTATTTATCCGCATGTGAGTAGGATCGTTATGATTACTAAGGAGGAGAATGGTCTAGACGTTGCACAAAATTTGATTTCCTGTTTTCCCTCATTTTTTTTCTCTATCCTCTTTAAAAGTTCTAATTTGATATAAATTGTTTTTTTGTTTGGTAATCCATTGATATATATTTTAATAATTCATATTTTTTAATAATTGTCTGAAATACCATTTGATAATCTTTCGGAGTATCAATACCTTTAATTAATTATCCGAAATACTATTTAATAATATGTTAAAATACCATTTAGTAATCCGCTAGAATACATTTTGATAATTATCTAAAATACTGTTTAGTAATCGACGGAATAACATTTGGTAATCATTTGAAAGACTAATACCGTCACGTTGTGAAATTTTTGAGTTTAAATTTCGCACGTAAATATATGAAACTTAATTGTTAGTGTACCAATAAAATTTTTAATTATAAGAATTCAATTTTAAATTTTCGATATATTAAATATTAGTTTGAGGATATTTAGAATACTTTTACAAATTTTGAAATTTTTATAATTTTTACTTAAAAATTTTTATCAAATGATATTTTACTTTATTTTCCCATTTTTCCTTTTCTTTTCTTTCTCTTTCCGGAATTATTCGGAAGTTTTTTTTTTTCTTTTCCTTTCTCTTCTTAATGTCTTCTCTCTCTTTGTTTTCTTTCTTCACCAACACACTCCTTCTCACTCCCCAACTCCCTCTCACGCCTTCTCTGCTCTCCCCCTCCTGATCTCTCACACTCCCTCTGTTTTTTTTTTCTTTCTCTCACTCTCTCTCTTCTCAATCCCTCTCACTCGCGCTCTTTCTCTCTCTTTGTTTTTCTTTTTCCCTCACCGAGCGCTCTCTCTCTTTCTTTGCTCTCTCATTTGTTCACCTTCACTCTCTCTCCGATTCTCTCATTCCCTCACCATCTCTCTTTCTTTCTCTTCTTCTTTCCCTCTTGTTTTGTTTCGGCTAAATGCCACCAGAGCCAACCTGCTGAACTTGACCGCCGTGCCCAGCCAATCGTTGAAGCCCTTGAGCCACCGTCTGGCTGTGCCACCACTTCGCGACCGTCACCCGAACCAGGCACACGGAACAGCCAACCCACGTCGAATCCAAGTGCCAATGCCAGATCCCTGCCTTCTCCGTTACGAACCAAGCCAACCCGTGAGAAAACCCAGCCACTGCTCTCCCCGTGTGTCGCCTAGCGCCCGAAGGCCATGAGTCACCGACGGTCGTGCCCGACGCCACCAGCCACCCTCGTCGTGTTCCCCGCCATCGTGAGTTCCCTTTCGGCCGGCCGATTCCTCCAAGCGAAAGAAAAAATATATATATTATATGTATATCTGTGCATGTATATATAAATATATTATATAATAAAAAATAATGATTTTTAAATGGTAGATTTAAATTAATTTGAAATTTGTAATTTAAAGTGTTGGGAATTGAAATTGTTTTTATGTAGGATTAGCGTTTTGGAGCTTTTAGGAAATCTATATTTTAAGGTGGGTCATGCCGAAATTTAAAAAAAAAATTTTGAGTATTTATATTAAAATTGTTGTTTTAAAATTTCGGTGTTAAAATAAAATATCGTTTTAAATTTTAAAATCAATAGCACACTAATTAATTGAGTTTATCGTAATTCGATTACGGAATTACTGGATAGATAATTAAATTATCTGTATTTGTTGTTTTAGATACTCGTTGATCGAATTCGGAGAGAAAGACTATCTTAAAATTCGTGCGAGAAGTTGACAGTAGATAAATTGCTAACGAGATAAGATATCTTACCCTTTTTTTGTAGTCAGTTTTGTTTTTAGTGATTTGGCCAAAATCATTTAAAAAAAATGAGTTTATAATGTTCTGAAAATTCTGTGATTTTAGAAAATATCACGATTTCGAAATCAAAGGAAAAATATCCGGTCACGGATTTTTTTGAAAAATAATACGGTATATTTTATTATGTGAATCTTAATTTCAAATGAAATTTTGAAAATTGGATTTGGTGTTAAAGTATACCGGGAGTGAGCACAATCTTGATGTATATAGGGGCACAATTTACATAATTATGATTCCACGTTCATAATTCGATACTGCATTGACATATTTAGTATGATGGTTAAAATAAAATGTTAAAAAATTTTTTTTTTAAAATATCCTACTAGGCTTTTCGCTTACTGTTTTAAAACTAATAAACCCTCAGGAGATAAAGGTGACTAGAGGATACGGACTACGTGAAATCACCAGTGGACAACAAGGACTAAAGATATTGAAGTAGTGTTCTTTACTTTAGAACCAAGTATGTATATGAGTATTCTGGGATTGTAAATTTTAAACTTTACTTTTGTAATCTTACTTATTTTATTTTATCCAAATATGCATCTGTGAGATATGGGTACCTCACCATCTGATATTGTGATAAAAATTGAAATATAGATAATGTGGCGGCCCGCCCTACTGTAGAGGCTCTACAGCGCTATTACGGCCAACTTTCTAGTCAACCGCAATAGTCTGCAGACCTCTAGGGTCGCCGGCAATCATGCTGAACTGTAACTACTGCTAATTTTGCGGAATAAATTTTTTTTTCTTTAAATACATAAACTGTTTGAGAATGTGATAAAGAAATCATGTTAACAACTGATCATGATTCCCCTATCACATACTCCTGTCTTGAAAACTGTCTCTTTGAAAATTACATTCAAAGCTGTACAGCGGAAGATTTAACTGGTGACCCATATCCCTCGCCCGATCCTCTCCAGCATGCGTCTATCCTGTTCGTCGTCCACCAATATACTACTGGTGAACAGGTCTCTTACCTGCAACATGTGAACAAATTATTGAGCTATGGGCTCAGTAAGTTCAAACATAAAAACATGTAACTAACATGCTATACTGCTGTGCTCACGCTGTACTACTGTGCTCATGCTGTACTGCTGTACTCATGCTAACTGCTGTACTCATGCTAACTGCTGTACTCATGCTGACTGTTGTACTCATGCTGTACTGACTAAAGGTTTTTTAGTCTTAGAACATTAATCTGTTATTTTAGTTCTGGTTTTGGGCCCCTGATTGGACGTACCGACATGTTAGCGCAACCGGGAGCGGTACTTTAGTGCTGACCTCCTCAGTTTTAACTGATGCTAAACATGATAACCTCCCCGTGGTTCGAGAGGCCGATACGCCAATAACTGGTTAATTACCATCTTGCTGGTGTTCCAACTGGGTAGCATACTGCTTTCCCCCACAATCAGAACCTGTTAATCTATTTACTGGGGTGTGAATTAATCAACACACTAGGGTGCCTTGTGCACCTAACTGTTTTCTTGCTCTGGTACTGTCTCGTCTGTGTACTGGGACATGCAACTCTATATGCATGACATGCACTGACATGAACTGACCTGTACTGTGACTGGCATAAACTGACATAACATCGTGATGCAGACAATCAACGTCTAACAACACGTCATACAACATACATAACATTATAATAAAGCAAGCTTGTCCACGTTGCAGTCAGGACAATGCTTGAACTTACAGAAAATCCTCTAGCGTAAGCTGCTGCTGCTCTGGGACTGCTAATTTGGGGTCTCTGGCTTGGACTCCTATAAATGGAAAAAATCACTGATTATTTACCATATTTAGCTTATACTGGAAATATGGCAAAACATGAAATTTTTCCTTTCCAGACTTTTTTTTTTTTTTTTACTCTCTGGACTCGAACACGCCCTCCTACACGGCCGTGTTCGTGCCCGTGTACTTCTCTGGACTTTTAAGCCTGCCCGTGTAATCTCTGGAACATGCCGTGTATGCTTACACGGGTGGGTACACGGCCGTGTTACTGGCCGTGTACTCCTCTGTGCTCTTACACGGCTACTTACACGCCTCTCTTTGACCGTGTGCCTCTTGACACGGTCTGATACACGGCCGTGTTCTTGACCGTGTACCTCTCGGGTCTAATTTTTCTTGCAACACGGTCGTGCGTATGGGCATGTTCGGGGCCGTGTTCTGAACACGCCCTTGTACACGCCCGTGTACACACCCGTGTTCATACCAGAATCAAGATTCTGGGTCCGAACTGCTCTGCTCTGATTTCCTAAGGCTTTTATGGCCTCTGTTCTGCTTCTTACACTTGAAATCGATCTTCATACGATCATTTCAAGGTATCTACTACACTTCTACTATCACAAATCCATGATTTCATAAGCAAAAATTCCACATTTTGCTTATGAATCTCTCTCGACTTAACTTTTGAAAACTCTGTATTTTAGTGAAGAAATTTCACTAAACTTGGTTTTCTAAACCATCTGTTCACGGATTCATGTTTGAAAACATCTAGACTTGAATCACATTTCGATTTTAACCGAAAACCTAAATGTGATTCACTCACATTCTCTGTTTTCTCTCAAAACCCCAGATTTTTCCCCAAACGAAAAATGTGAGAACTAGGGTTTACCTTGCTTTGATCGTGATCCTTTCTTGCTGCTGGTTACCGATCGAAACTCGATCGATCTGCTGCTGGGACTAGAAATCTGAACTTTGCTTGGATTTCTTTTTTTCCCTTCCTTTTTTTCTCGGTTTCTCCCTTTTTCTCTTTCTTTCTTTCTCTTTCTTTTCTTCTTTCTTTCTTTCTCTTTCTTTCTTTTCTCTTTCTTTCTTCCGGCTGCATTTGCAGCTAAGGGAATTAATTCCCTCTCTATCTCATGCTCACGTGCCACTCACACTCTCCCTTACTTTCTTTCTTTCTTTTTTTTGAAATGGTAAGGCCTTGTTTGGCTATTCTCTTAGCCCTTGATCAATGTGGCTCACTTGTGTGCCATTGATCTCTTAGTATGTATTTTTCACATACTTTTCTATAATTTTTTAAAACATCATAATTGAATTAATGCTTAGCTTTTAAACTATATTCATTAATTCATTTTCAAATTTTGATTAAAACTTGATTAATCAAAATTTTCCTCTGCTTTTTATTCTGTAAACTGTGTCACTGTAAATGTACATTTATTTACATATTTGTACAAAATATTTCCGAGAGTATGGATTTCTCGGTTATCACATTCACCCCTCCTTATAAGATTTTCGTCCTCGAAAATTTAGAACAAGTGAGGGTATGAACGTCTCATCTCATCTTCTCTCTCCCACGTAGCCTCTTCAACGTTGTGATTTCTCCACAATACTTTGACTAGTGGGATGGTCTTGTTTCTCAGCTCCTTTTCTTCTCTAGCTAGTATCTGAACAGGCTGTTCTTCATAGGTCAGATCCTCTTGGACTTGGACTGGTTCATGCTGTAGCACATGAGATGGATCTGACATGTACTTTCTGAGCATAGAGACATGGAACACGTTGTGTACTGCTGATAGCTCAGGAGGTAATGCCAACTTGTAGGCAACCTTCCCAATGCGTTTGATAATCTCATAAGGTCCAATGTATCTTGGACTCAATTTTCCCTTCTTACCAAAACGCATGATCCCCTTCATGGGTGACACTTTCAGAAAAACGAAGTCCCCTTCCTTGAATTCTAGGGATCTCCGCCTTCTGTCTGCATAACTCTTCTGTCTGCTCTGAGCACTCTTCATTCTCTACTGAATCTTGGCAACTGCATCGCAAGTTTCCTGCATGAAATCTGTTTTATGCAGTTGTTTTTCCTTCAGATCATACCAGTGGATGGGTGATCTGCACTTTCTTCCATAAAGAGCCTCATAAGGTGCCATCTTGATGGAAGCTTGGTAACTGTTGTTGTATGAGAATTCCACTAGTGGTAGCTTCTCATTCCAAGCTCCTGGAAAATCCATGACACATGCTCGAAGCATATCCTCCAAGGTCTGGATAGTCCGTTCTGACTGTCCATCTGTCTGAGGATGGAAGGCTGTACTGAACTTCAGTTCTGTGCCCATGGCTCTTTGCACACACTCCCAAAAATTTGAAGTGAAACGTGCATCTCTGTCAGATACTATGGACTTTGGCACTCCATGTTACCTGACAACATGATCTACGTACAGCTGTGCCAGCTTCTCCAATGAGTAAGTGATCCTGATTGGTATGAATCTGGCTGTCTTTGTCAATCTATCCACGATTACCCAGATGGCATCGTGTCCTCCTCTTGTTTTGGGTAACCCTACCACAAAATCCATGGTAACGTTCTCCCATTTCCATTCTGGAATCTCTAGAGGTTCTAACTTTCCTCTAGGATGTTGATGCTCAGCCTTGACTCTCTGACAAGTAAGGCACTTACTGACAAATTTTGCAATGTCTCCTTTCATCCCTTTCCACCAAAACTGTAGCTTCAAGTCTTAGTACATCTTGGTGGCTCCAGGATGGACTGAGTATGGCGTCTCATGAGCCTCTGACATGATTCGCCTTCGTAGCTCTTCATCTGCTGGCACATGTATTCTCCCCTTATACCTGATTAATCCATCTGTGGACATCTCTTCCTGGGAGTCTGTCAGACTTGAATCTTGCTTCTGTGCTTCCTTGATATCATCAAACAATGATGACTTCAACTGTAGTGCTGATAATTTTCCTGATATCAGCTCTAGCTCGAGTGAATGGATCTCTTGCTGCAATGGTCTTGACAACCTGTCAGTAGGCAGCTGCTGTGGAACTGTCGCTTTTCTACTCAAAGCGTCTGCTACTCGGTTGGCTTTTCCTGGGTGATAAAGGATCTCACAGTCATAATCCTTCACCAATTCCAACCATCTTCTTTGCCTCATGTTTAACTCCTTCTGTGTGAAGAAGTATTTTAAACTCTGATGATCTGTGTATATCTGGCACTGTGCTCCATACAGATAGTGTCGCCAGATCTTGAGTGCGAACACTACTGCAGCAAGTTCTAGGTCGTGGGTGGGATAGTTCTTCTCATGCTCTTTCAGTTGACACGAAGCATAGGCAATCACTCTGCCTTCTTGCATCAATACTGCTCCCAAACCCACTTTGGAAGCATCACTGTAGATCTCATACTTCTCCCCTTCAGTAGGGAGTGTGAGGATCGACGCGCTTGTCAGCCGTCTCTTCAGCTCTTGGAAGCTTCTTTCACACTCATCTGTCCATATATACTTCTTTTCCTTGCGTGTGAGGGTGGTGAGAGGTGCTGCTAATCTTGCAAATCCCTCCACAAACCTCCTGTAATAGCCAGCTAACCCTAAGAAACTGCGTATCTCTGTTACGCTCTTAGGTGCAGGCCATTGGTTGATTGCTTCTACCTTGACTGGATCTACTGCAATTCCCTCCTTGGACACTACGTGACCGAGGAAATGCACTCTGTCTAGCCAGAATTCACATTTTGAGAATTTGGCATAGAGTTGATGCTCTCTCAGCTTCTGGAAGACAACTCTCAACTGGGCTTCATGCTCTGCGTGAGTCTTTGAATATACAAGGATGTCATCAATAAACACAATAACAAACTTGTCTAGATACTCCTTGAAGACTCTATTCATCAGGTCCATGAAAGCGGCTGGCACGTTCGTTAACCCAAACGGCATTACTAGGAACTCATAATGCCCGTAACGGGTTCTGGAAGCTGTCTTGGAAATATCATCTTCCTTGATTCTCAGCTGATGATATCCTGATCTCAAATCAATCTTTGAGAACACTGCTGCACCCTTGAGCTAATCGAACAGGTCATCAATCCTAGGTAATGGGTACCTATTTTTGACTGTAACCTTGTTCAATTCTCTGTAATCTATGCACATGCGGAACGTCCCGTCTTTCTTCTTGACAAACAGTACGGGAGCTCCCCATGGGGCATAGCTCGGTCTGATGAACCCCTTGTCAAGCAGATCCTTTAGCTGTACCTGTAATTCTTTCAACTCCACTGGTGCCATGCGGTACGGTGCCTTGGAGATCGGTGCTGTTCCAGGTAGGAGCTCTATCTCAAACGAGATCTCCCGCTCTGGAGGTAATCCGGGTAGTTCCTCGGGAAAGACCTCGAGAAATTCCCTGACAACTGGAACCTCTTCTGGCTGTAACTTCTTCTCTTCTGCTGTATCCGTCACATAAGCTAAATATCTAGTACAACCACTGGCTATTAGCTTATTGGCTCTCATTGAACTGATCATCATCTTGCTTGATTTTCTCGAAGAATCGACATATTCGAAGCATTCTTCCTCTTCTGGCTTGAATACTATTCTTCTGTTTCTGCAATCTATCGTAGCTTGATATTTTCCTAGGAAATCCATTCCCAAGATTACATCATAGTCTACGATCTTCATTATGATCAACTCTGCATACAGCTCTCTATCTGCCACGATTACTGGTACATGGGGTAACCAGTACTCTGACAACATGACTTCTCCTGATGGGAGAGCAGTTCTAAAAGTCCTTCCCATGTGGTCTCTAGGATATTCTAACTTATCAGCAAATGCACATGATATGAAAGAATGTGTGGCCCCAGAGTCAAATAGTACAGATGCCAAGTGGTTAGCGACAGAAATCTGACCTATCACCACGTTGGACGTCCCTGCTTCTGCCTCTTCTCTGGTGTAAGCCATCACCCTAGCATCTGCCTGTGGAGCTCTGTCTTGCACTGCTGGAGGCACTTCTGTTGGGCTTTCATAACTCAACCTGAGTGCATGTACTTGGGACTGCTGTGGGCGTGAAGAGTTTGCCCCTGATGCTGATACTGACTGGTGGTTCATGGGGCAGTTCTTGGTGAAGTGGCCCTCTCTACCACACTGAAAACAAGTAGTCGTGCCAGCTTTGCACTGACCCACATGTTTCCTCCCACAATTTGGACAAGTGAGGTTACCTGGAGCTGTAGTGGTGTGAGTCCTCCTTGACTGACTTCTGTTATCCTGATTCTGAGCTCTCTGGAAATTTCCCTTTCTTTTCTGTTGGGACTGAGGGCCTGGATGACTGGACTGCTCTGGTCTTGTGCTCTGACTGCCCTTACTGTGCTGTCCTGGTTGAGAGGCCTTAGCCAGGATCTTTTCTTACTTCCTGGCTTCCCAGACCTTTTCTCTTGCTTCTTTTTGTCAGGCTAGATGGAACTCTACCCTCAAAGCACGACTAACACAGTCGGCTACTGAAACTGGTGGGAATGGGCCAACGTCAATCAACGTAGAGATCTCAGGCCTGAACATACCCATCATCTTCTGTATTTTCTCCCTCTCCGTAGGCACTATGTACGGACATAAGCGGGAGAGCTGATCAAATTTCCTGCAAACCTCACTGACTGACATGTCCCCCTACTGTAACTCTGCAAATTCTTTCTGCTGGGGTTGGAGTGATGCAGGATCATAATATTTCTGGTTGAATTCCTCCAGAAACTCTGCCCATGTCATTGTGGTTACATCTCTCCTTATGCGGACTGTGTCCCACCAAAACCTTGCATCATTCCTTAGAACAAAGGACGCACACATGACTTTCTCCTCATCTGTGAGTCTCATGAACTCCATTATCATCTGTATTGAGGAGAGCCAATCTTCTGCCTCTAGAGGATTTATTGAACCCTCAAATTCCGGAGGCCTCATCTTCCGGAATCTCTCATATAGTGGCTCTGGGTTCACCTTGGCTGGTGGTTGCTGAACCACTTCTGGTGCCGCTGGTGGCACTACCTGTTTTGCCTCTGCTGCTGGCTGTGCAGGAGTCCCTACTGATCCCTGCCCCTGTTCTAACTGTTCTAGCCTCTGTCTCAACTCTGCGTTTTCTTTCATCTGGTTTTCTAGAAGAGCTTGCATCTCTTCTAATCTCTGAGTTAGGGATGGGCATCCCCTTCTCCTTCTCTGACCTTGGCCTTGGCCCTGATCATCCATCGTGCTACTGTATCTACTATAATCACACGATGAACTTGTGTTAGATCCTGTATAAAAAGGATCCACATGGTTTCTTGCATCTACATATTACTATGTACTTACTACAAAGCATAGGTCCCTACAGACCTTTACTTTCATGCATAACTAGCTGCTTACATTAACATAAACTAAACTTACTTGGATCGGCGAACAGGACATGCACGGAGTCAGGCGAGATATGGTCAACCAATGCTCTGATAATACTCACTGTGCTACAGTAAGTATTCTAAACTAAACCCAATTTAAAAACGTGGGCTCTGATACCAACTGTGGCTACGGTTGGTATCCTAAACTAGACTCGTCATAAAACTCTTGCTCTGATACCAACTGTGGCTACGGTTGGTATCCTAAACTAGACTCGTCGTAAAAACTCTCGGCTCTGATACCAACTGTGGCGGCCCGCCCTACTGTAGAGGCTCTACAGCGCTATTACGGCCAACTTTCTAGTCAACCGCAATAGTCTGCAGACCTCTAGGGTCGCCGGCAATCATGCTGAACTGTAACTACTGCTAATTTTGCGGAATAAATTTTTTTTTCTTTAAATAAATAAACTGTTTGAGAATGTGATAAAGAAATCATGTTAACAACTGATCATGATTCCCCTATCACATACTCCTGTCTTGAAAACTGTCTCTTTGAAAATTACATTCAAAGCTGTACAGCGGAAGATTTAACTGGTGACCCATATCCCTCGCCCGATCCTCTCCAGCATGCGTCTATCCTATTCGTCGTCCACCAATATACTACTGGTGAATAGGTCTCTTACCTGCAACATGTGAACAAACTAATGAGCTATGGGCTCAGTAAGTTCAAACATAAAAACATGTAACTAACATGCTATACTGCTGTACTACTGTGCTCATGCTGTACTGCTGTACTCATACTGTACTGCTGTACTCATGCTAACTGCTGTACTCATGCTAACTGCTGTACTCATGCTGACTGTTGTACTCATGCTGTACTGACTAAAGGTTTTTTAGTCTTAGAACATTAATCTGTTATTTTAGTTCTGGTTTTGGGCCCCTGATTGGACGTACCGACAGGTTAGCGCAACCGGGAGCAGTACTTTAGTGCTGACCTCCTCAGTCTTAACTGATGCTAAACATGATAACCTCCCCGTGGTTCGAGAGTCCGATACGCCAATAACTGGTTAATTACCATCTTGCTGGTGTTCCAACTGGGTAGCATACTGCTTGCCCCCACAATCGGAACCTGTTAATCTATTTACTGGGGTGTGAATTAATCAACACACTAGGGTGCCTTGTGCACCTAACTGTTTTCTTGCTCTGGTACTGTCTCGTCTGTGTACTGGGACATGCAACTCTATATGCATGACATGCACTGACATGAACTGACCTGTACTGTGACTGGCATAAACTGACATAACATCGTGATGCAGACAATCAACGTCTAACAACACGTCATACAACATACATAACATTGTAATAAAGCAAGCTTGTCCACGTTGCAGTCAGGACAATGCTTGAACTTATAGAAAATCCTCTAGCGTAAGCTGCTGCTGCTCTGGGACTGCTAATTTGGGGTCTCTGGCTTGGACTCCTATAAATGGAAAAAATCACTGATTATTTACCATATTTAGCTTATACTGGAAATATGGCAAAACATGAAAATTTTCCTTTCCAGACTTTTTTTTTTTTTTTACTCTCTGGACTCGAACACGCCCTCCTACACGGCCGTGTTCGTGCCCGTGTACTTCTCTGGACTTTTAAGCCTGCCCGTGTAATCTCTGGAACATGCCCGTGTATGCTTACACGGGTGGGTACACGGCCGTGTTACTGGCCGTGTACTCCTCTGTGCTCTTACACGGCTACTTACACGCCTCTCTTTGACCGTGTGCCTCTTGACACGGTCTGATACACGGCCGTGTTCTTGACCGTGTACCTCTCGGGTCTAATTTTTCTTGCAACACGGTCGTGCGTATGGGCATGTTCGGGGCCGTGTTCTGAACACGCCCTTGTACACGCCCGTGTACACACCCGTGTTCATACCAGAATCAAGATTCTGGGTCCGAACTGCTCTGCTCTGATTTCCTAAGGCTTTTATGGCCTCTGTTCTGCTTCTTACACTTGAAATCGATCTTCATACGATCATTTCAAGGTATCTACTACACTTCTACTATCACAAATCCATGATTTCATAAGCAAAAATTCCACATTTTGCTTATGAATCTCTCTCGACTTAACTTTTGAAAACTCTGTATTTTAGTGAAGAAATTTCACTAAACTTGGTTTTCTAAACCATCTGTTCACGGATTCGTGTTTGAAAACATCTAGACTTGAATCACATTTCGATTTTAACCGAAAACCTAAATGTGATTCACTCACATTCTCTGTTTTCTCTCAAAACCCCAGATTTTTCCCCAAACGAAAAATGTTTGAAAACATCTTTTTCTCTTTCTTTCTTTCTCTTTCTTTTCTTCTTTCTTTCTTTCTCTTTCTTTCTTTTCTCTTTCTTTCTTCCGGCTGCATTTGCAGCTAAGGGAATTAATTCCCTCTCTATCTCATGCTCACGTGCCACTCACACTCTCCCTTACTTTCTTTCTTTCTTTTTTTTGAAATGGTAAGGCCTTGTTTGGCTATTCTCTTAGCCCTTGATCAATGTGGCTCACTTGTGTGCCATTGATCTCTTAGTATGTATTTTTCACATACTTTTCTATAATTTTTTAAAACATCATAATTGAATTAATGCTTAGCTTTTAAACTATATTCATTAATTCATTTTCAAATTTTGATTAAAACTTGATTAATCAAAATTTTCCTCTGCTTTTTATTCTGTAAACTGTGTCACTGTAAATGTACATTTATTTACATATTTGTACAAAATATTTCCGAGAGTATGGATTTCTCGGTTATCGCAGATAATAACTAATTTAAGATGTACAAGCATAATTTTTAAACAAGTTTAAAGAGACGATAAAACGAAAAATGTAAAAATTGACAGACTTAGGAATCTGGACTTTTCTTTTATTTATTTATTTAACACCTCATACTTGTCACGATACCGGATTTTTGGGACGTAACACCTGTCGTTGTTCCGGATTTTGAGACGTGACAGGATTTTTGGTATCAGAGCATGGTTTGGGATTTCTATAGGAATTATATACATACTTGGAGTAAGATAAAATGCTAATTTACAACCTGGAATTTTTTATTTTATAGAATGTCGTCTAGACGTAGAAGGGGAAACGTTCCGACAACTACTCTGACCCCAACCTCAGCACCGACGCCAGAGTCAGATTAGGCTAACGTCACGGAAGCCATGTATCGAGTATTACAAAATATGGTTGCTCGTGCAAGAGATGAACTTGTCGTTCGTGAGATGAACCGGAGCTTGTGAGATTTTCAATGATTTAGAGTTCCAGCCTTTACAGGTGATGGTGATTCTCAAGAAGCAGATGATTGGTTCCAAAGTGTGGTGATGAAGATGGATACTATCCAGACCCTACCTGAATATCGAATTGAAATTATTTCCACCTATTTGGATGGTAAAACTAGCATATGGTGGAGACAAATTAGGAGAACGTACAACTTGCAAGAAATGACCTGGGAGATGTTTGAACAGCTATTCTATGATCAATTTTTTGCTGAGAGTTTTAGGGATCAAAAGATTGTAAAATTCATGAGCCTACAACAAGAAAATATGACCGTGTTCGAATACGTGTCAAAATTTGGAGAATTGTCCAGATTTGCTTCTATGATGGTGGTGACTGAGCACACCAAATGTATCAAGTTTGAGCAATGACTTAAACCATCGATAAGGAGATTAGTAGTGGGTATGCAGATTCGATACTACCCGACGCTCGAGTCAGCTGCCCTGCGTATTGAACAGGATAATCAAAATTTCTAGAAGGAGAAATCTGAAGCTCTAAGGACGTCTGGTGGACCGACTAGAAGTCAACATGGGACTCGTACTTATGTTAGTGAGGTCAACATTGAAGGTAGAAGAATTAACAGTATTAGTAACACTTCTACTGGAAGATCACACCCATATTAGAGGAGCTGTTATAACTGTGGCCAGACAGGACATTTAAAGAGGAACTGTCCTTATAGGCAATAGTAGCTGACTCAACAATTCCAGCAGTCCACCCAATCATCAGCAGGATCTCATCAATCTGGATCTAGACAATTTACCCAGGGACAGGTTAACCAAGGATACTTCAACCAAGGACAGTCAGGATTTGGCCAGTCACAATATAGGCCACCACAAGCCCCTTATTAGCCAAATTTTGGACCTCAGTCATTCCAATCACAGTGGAGACCTCAGATGTCCACTAATAGATAAGCTTCCTCACAACCACCGCAATTTAGGCTAGCGGGACCCACTGCCTCGAGGAACAGCATGAATAACAAAGGAAAGGGGAAAATGTATGCTGTAGAAGGGGAAGAACCAATAACTCAGAATAGTCTTACGGTTATGGAGGGTATGATCCTGATCTCTTCTAGTTGGGCACACGTATTGTTTGATACTGGTGCCAGTCATTCTTTTATTGCATCCACTTTTGCAAAAGCATTAGAATTAGAAATAAAACCTTTAGAGTCACCTTTGCACCTAAGTACGCCACTTGAAAAAACTGAAGCTTCATTGATATGTTGGACTAATGTTGTTACGCGAGAAGGCGAACAACTTAATGTCCAATTCATTATCCTACCAATGACACGCTATGATGTGATTCTTGGTATGGATTGGTTAACTCAGAACAGGGCAACATTAGATTGTCATCACCGAAAGGTGATATTATTCATAGAGCCGAACCCGATAGTGATCGAACTCGAAGATCCAGATCAAGTGATGACCAGTAAGTTGTTGAGATCAGCCATAGGTGGTCGACGAAAGTTATCTTGTGCCGCTATTATTTTCGCATTGGAAGGTGACAATAACGTGAAAAGAGGCGATCACTACACTTTAGTGGTAGATGAATTTTTGGATGTATTTCCTGAAGATTTACCTGGTTTGCCACCTGACCGAGAGGTAGAATTCTGCATTGATCTTATTCCCGATATAGCTCTGATATCAATTCTGCCTTACAAAATGGCACCTGCGGAGAAAGCTGAATTGCGAAAATAATTGACTGAACTGGAACTTAAAGGATTCATTTGGCTTAACAAATCACCATAGGGAGCATCGGTCCTACTTACAAAGAAACAAGATGGAAGCTTACGACTGTGTGTCGACTATAGGCAACTGAATAGGGTGACAATCAAGAATAAATATCCTTTGCTAAGGATCGATGAGTTATTTGATCAACTAGAAGGTGCTCAATACTTCTCCAAGATTGACCTGAGATCTGGATTTCATCAATTGAAAATCCGGGAGGCAGATATCCCAAAGACTACATTCAGGACTCGGTATGGATCTTACGAACTCTTGGTTATGCCTTTGGTTTGACGAATGCTCCAGCAGCTTTTATGGAGTTGATGAATCATGTTTTTCCACCATTTATAGATCAGTTTGTCGTCGTCTTCATTGATAATATTTTGATCTATTCTAAGACTCGAGAGGAACATGAACAACACTTAAGATTGGTCCTACAAACTCTGCGGGAGCATCAGTTGTATGCCAAGAGGGAGAAATGCGACTTCTAGTTATCTAAAGTCAAATTTCTTGGGCATGTTATCTCTAGTCAAGGCACAGCCGTGGACCCTACAAAAGTCAAGGCAATAATAAAATGGGAACGACCTTGAAATGTAACCGAAATTAGAAGTTTTCTGGGATTAGCGGAATATTATCGTAAATTTGTTCAAGATTTCTCGCGTAGTGCAACCCCAATGACACGATTGACGAGAAAAGATATTCGATTTGACTGGGACAGTAATGTGAGAATGCTTTTTAGGAATTAAAAACTCACTTGACTAGTGCCCTAGTTCTTATACTGATGCATCGAAAGAAGGACTCGGGTGTGTTCTAATGCAGAAAGGACATGTTGTGGCATACGCATCTGGACAATTGAAGACGCATGAGAAAAATTACCCAACACATGATTTAGAGTTGGCAGCCATTAATTTTGCTTTGAAAATTTGGAGATGCTATCTCTATAGTGTCTTATTTCGGATTTTCTCTGATTATAAGAGTTTGTAGTATCTCTTTACTCAAAAGGATCTAAATTTGAGAAAAAGATGTTGGGTAGAGTATATGGAAGATTATGACTTTACTCTAGAATATCATCCAGGTAAGGCTAACATCGTAGCGGATGCTCTTAGCCGGAAAGGTGCAGGTGTTCTTGTTTCGTTAGCAGTGCTTGATTGGAAAAGAACAACCGTGGTTAAGGTTTATGATCTTCAAATTTCTGAGGACTAAGATTAAATCACTCTGTACAATTTAGTAACTCCACCCTCCTTAATTCAGCAAGTTAAGGAGAATCAACATAAAGATAGCCATTTGCAAAATGTCTGGTCAAAGCTTCAGAATAGAGAACAACTAGAACATTGGAACATCCGTAGTGAAGGAGCTTTGTATTTCAAATATCATCTAGCTGTTCTACAAATACCAGAATTGAAGAAGATAATCATGGATGAAGCTCATAAATCTCGATTTGCAATCCATCCAGGAGTTATCAAGATGCATAAGGATCTAAAGAGACAATATTAGTGGCGAAACATGAAAAATGATGTGACAAATTATGTGAAGACTTGTCAGAATTGTCGTTAAGGTCAAAGCAGAAAGTTAGAAACTTGGAGGGATGCTACAGCCATTACCTGTTCCAGAGTGGAAGTGGGAAGAAATTACCATGGATTTTCTTGTGGGGCTACCAAAAACACAGAATGGCTTCGATGTTATTTGGGTAATGGTAGATCGATTGACAAAATCAGCACACTTCATTCCTATCAAATCCACATATGGTAGGAAGAACTTAGCCAAGGTATATTTAGACGAGATAGTTAAATATCATGGAATACCATTAAGTATTATTTCTGATCGAGATCCTTGATTTACCGCTAAATATTGGAAGAGTTTCCAGGTAGCTTTTGGGACAGATTTGAAATTCAACACCGCTTTCCATCCGCAGACCGGCGGACAATCTGAAAGAGTTATTCAGATTCTTAAACACATGTTACGTGCATGCGCTTTAGATTATGAGAACAAATAGATTGATAATTTGTCGTTAGCAAAGTTCACCTACAACAATAGCTATCAGTCTAGCATCAGAATGGCATCGTTTGAAGCTCTTTACGGAAGACCATGTAGATAACCCATATGTTGGATTGAACCTGAAGATCGAGTTCATATTGGAGCAACTATTGTCGAGGAGACTATCGAAAAAATTTAAATTATTCGGGAACACTTAAAAACAGCTCAGAGCCGACAAAAGAGTTACACTGACAGACGACGGAGACCATTAGAATTTAAGGTAGGAGATTTTATGCTTCTAAAGGTTTCCCCTCAAAAAGAAGTTTCTCATTTCGGCAAGAAAGGGAAATTAGTTCCACGATATGTGGGACCATTCCTTATTATTCAATGAGTTGGTAAAGTTGCTTATCGTTTAGCGTTGCCATCAAAATTGTCCTATGTGCACGATGTATTTCATGTATCGATGCTTTGAAAATGCGAACCGGGTCCTACTGCAATAGTTTCGCTTGAGGACATTCCAATTCGAGAAAATGTTTCCTACGAAGAGGCACCAGTACGAATTCTTGATAGAAAAGTTAAGAGAATACGATATCAAGAGATAGCGTTAATTAAGGTTTTATGGTAATATCACGGAAGTGAAGATGCCACTTGGGCAGTAGAAAGTGAAATGTTAGAGAAATATCTCCATTTGTTTGAGAATCTAGATCATTTGAATTTCGAGGACGAAATTCTTTAGTAGGAGGGGAGAATTGTCATGTTGCGAAATTTTTGAGTTTAAATTTTGTACATGAATATATGAAACTTAATTGTTAGTGTGCCAATAAAATTTTTAATTATGAGAATTTAATTTTAAATTTTCGGTATATTAAATATTAGTTTGAGGATATTTAGAACATTTTTACAAATTTTGAAATTTTTATAATTTTTACTCAAAATTTTTTATCAAATGATATTTTACTTCATTTTCCCATTTTTCCTTTTCTTTTCTTTCTCTTTCCAGAATTATCCGGATGTTTTTTTTTTTCGTTTCCTCTCTCTTCTTAATATCTTCTCTCTCTTTGTTTTCTTTCTTCACTGACACACTCTTTCTCACTCCCAACTCCCTCTCATGCCCTTTCTGCTCTCCCCCTCCCGATCTCTCACACTCCATCTATTTTTTTTTCTTTCTCTCACTCTCTCTCGTCTCACTCCCTCTCGCTTGCTCTCTCTCTCTCTCTCTTTGTATTTCTTTTTCCCTCACTGAGCTCTCTCTCTCTTTCTCTGCTCTCTCACTTGCTCACCCTCACTCTTTCTCCGATTCTCTCACTCCCTCGCCATCTCTCTTTCTTTCTCTTCTTCTTTCCCTCTTGTTTTGTTTCGGTTAAATGCCACCAGAGCCAACCTACCGAACCCAACTGTCGTGCCCAGCCAATCGTTGAAGCCCGCGAGCCACCGTCGTCAGCTAGTTATGCCACCACTTCGTGATCGTCACCTGAACGAGCCACGCCGAACAACCACCCCACCTCAAATCCAAGCACCAATGCCGGATCCCTGCCTTTTCCGTTGTGGACCAAGCCAACCCGTGAGAAAACCCAGCCACCGCTCTCCCCGTGAGTCGCCTGGCGCTCGAAGGCCGTGAGTCACCGACCGTTGTGCCCGACGCCACCAGTCACCCTCGCCGTTTTCCCCGTCGTCGTGAGTTCCCTTCTAGCCGGCTGATTCCTCCAAGCAAAAAGGAAAAAAATCGATTTGACGACAACGACGAGGATTAGAAATCTCCACCCAAACAGAGGGGTCAAAACAGATAGAGTAGAGAGAGAGTGAACTGAGGGAGAGGAGAGAGTGTGGGGAATAAATGGGAAAGAGAGAGGTAGAAGAAGGGAGAGAAAGAGGAAAAAAAAAAGTGACTTTAGGGTTCAAGTTTAAATTTATCCTTTAAATATTTAATTAAATTTCAAATACATGAAAGAGACAAAAATCTGAATCAATATTTTAATAAAGTAAAAATTCAAAATACATGTAATAAATAAGTTATTTTTGAGGTTGCTTTAAAAAAAAAGTAAGAAACAGTTGTTTTCAACAAACTTAATGATATGTTTGGATGAGATATTTATTTTTAAAAAATAAAAAAATTTTAGATTTAGAAAATAAAAAATTGTTTGAAATTTTTTTTAAAGTAAAAAGTTGTTTAGACAGATAAAAAATTTTCTTTTTCTAGAGAGTTCTTTTTCATATTTCAAAAATAAAAAATTTTGAATGTTCAGGTACGAAAATTTAAGAAGATTCATTTTCTTAAAATAAATTTTTTTTATTTTTCAAAAATAAAACTCCCAACCAAACATAACATTAAAAAGGACCAGCAACTAGTAGGTATACTGTATTTTTCTCTCCCATGCCAATGACATTGTGCACATCTGGTTATACACTTTGCTTACAACTATGCTTGGGAAAACAACCATAGTGTGATTTCCAATTTAAAGGTTTAGATTTCCCTAAAAGGAACTTAATCTATCTTTCGATTTTTAATTCGGAAAAAAATTAAAAATTAAGGCATGGTTTAGAAATTAGATTATTGTTATGAGAAGGACAAAGCAGTTAGGTTATTTGAATTTTTTGTTATTTTTATTTTAATTATTTATAAAAACGGCATTTTCTTTAATGTTTACTGAAAGAACAAATGAGGAACAAATAAATGCTTAAACAACTATTTATATTTATTTAATATATATGCAGATATATATAAGTTAATTATACCTTAGTAACTCTTTCTTATTTGGGGAAAAAAATAAGGCGATTGTTTTTAGGGGGAAAAAAAGGAGAATATAATAGTTCTAAATTAAATGATAAGTACAAATTTAAAGCTTTAAAATATTCCTCGAATAGTAATTTAAAAATCGGCAAAAAAAACCATTATTTTATTTTGAAAAGCATACATCACGTTTTAACCCCTTTTTTTTTTCTTTATTATATCAACTTAAAAGCATGATAAAGTATCACCTCACAAAATTAGCAAAGGGATAAATCAGGACATGTGTATGGATATGGGTGGGATAAATGTAGGTCGGATTAGGATTAGCAAAAGTAGTTAATTTGCGAGTAGGATTAGAATTAGTGAAATATCTTATGCCCATAAATTGAGACATCTTTCCTCCCTAGAGCTGAATATTTGGGGATAGATGTATTCACAACTTATAGTACCACTTTAGATAAAGTCAGTCTCAATTCTTCTTTCACTTTTATTGAGAATGGCTTCTTCTTTTTCTTAATCTACTTCCCCACAAATTATGGTGATTGTGAAGCAGATAAAGACCAAGAAAGAGTCGTTCTCAACAAACTCAAAAAAGGTACAAGTGCAGAACTTCCCTAGTGGCATGCTATAGTTTACTATTACTATCATAACATATGAACTAGTACGATTGAAAGATAATCATTTATGTCAAAATAATGCTGAAGACCATAATAACTTAGTAAGTACTTTTATATTTACAAAACATTTAGTTTACAAATTGATGTAAGGTACCAATCATAATACTTGAAATATGACAAAAAAACATAACTATAAATATAGTGATCGTACGAATCTTAACACAAATAAGCAATTCATATTATCTTGAATTATCTTTTTCTACTATCCCAAAACTCTAAGTGATGTACCAATGCTCTCTCTACTATGATGAAAGTAAGATTGCAAATCCCAAACCCACCGAGGCAACTATGAATCTCTTACTCTAAATTCGACAGGTATTAAACCAACTCTGAAACTCTTATTTTGACTCTAACGACCGTTAACTCAACACCTACTATGAGCTGCATGTGGGCTCAAATGTTGAACTCTAAACTCTAAATTAGGATGAATCCCAGTAAACGTCTCCTAATTACCTTCTTATTTCTGAAACTCCTAACTTAATCTTTTATAAATAGCAATCATAACTATAAAAAAAAAATTATAATTCCTGGCATTATAATAAAAGTCCTAACTTTTATAAAAACATAAATCTTCAAAAGAAAATATAACTCTTTATAAGAAAGAATAACTCTTCATAAATAAAACATTACTTTTTATAAAAAAAAAAAAATTCTTATCAAAAAAAGTAACATATACTATCAAAGAAAATAACATCACCAACAATGTATATACTATAGCATAAAAAATCTCTCTTAATAAAATCACATATAAAAGCTTCTGTAAAAGAAACAATATATGCTATTAAAATATTGCACGACGTACAAACCATATATATTTTTGAAATAACATGTTGAGGGTGAGAGATGCACTAATCTTGATGCAATAACTTACTATAATTGCTAATAGGTGATGTAGTGCCTCAGGACTTCAATACGCTCACTCTTTGATGAATTAATGTCATAGAATTAATATTCCCCAATTAAAAAAAATAAAGAAAATCCCAAAAGCCCTAAAGTTCTATTTCCTAGAAAAACTCTAAAAGCGAAATCCGTGAATCTAACATCTCTACTGCTAAATTTTATGATGGAACCTTTCAATTCATCACTTTATATCTTTAATTCAACATCTATGTAGATAATTTTTTTAAACTCCCAAATTTCATAAACCCTAGACATGAAAACCCACAAATAAAAGCATGAAGGAAAATTACATTTATTCTCCAATAAAATCAAGGCTAGATTCTCACAAAAAAAAATTCACAAGGATTTGGTGGTGAGAATTTGCAAAGTTTCTCTCTAGAAGGGAAGAAAGAAGATAGAGGTTTGAAAGAGAAAGACTGAAGGTTTTTTTGAAAAAATACGTGCAATGAGTCTCATACTTAAGTTTTTGGCTTTTAAATAATTAACCCTAATCATTTAAGAGTTAAGACTAAAAGTTAAAAGATGATCCAAGGGTCTAAAATAAGTCCAGGGAAGTTTTTAAGTCGGTACCTTTTTGTGATAACCGAGAAACTTATCACTCTCGGAAAAATTTTGTACAAGATATGTAAATAAGTGTACATTCATGATGAGACATGTTATAGAATACAGAGCAGATGGAAATTTTGATTAACTGAGTTTTAATCAAAATTGACAATGAATTAATGAATATAGTTAAAAGCTAAACATTAATTCAAATTATGATGTTTTAAAATTTATAAGAAAAGTATGTGGAAAATGCATATTAAGATATCAATGGCTCACATGTAAGCCACATTGATCAATGGCCAAGATTAGCCAAACAAAGTCCCATTTCTTTAAAGAAAATTAAAGAAAATGTGAGAGAGGAGGTAAGGCACGTGAGGGCCTTAGGCTAAGCAACCCAAGTGAATTAGTTCACTTGGTTGAGCTGCAAAAAGAAACGGCAGAAAGAAAGAGAAAGAAAGAGAAAGAAAGAAAGAGAAAGAGAAAGAGAGAGAGACCGAGAAAGAGAAAGAGAAGAAGGGGAAATCCTCTCAAGTTCGGATTTTTCTCCTCCAACCAGGAAATCACTCAAGTTTCAGCCAAGAATCCTGTGACAACCGGGAAATTTAGGCAATTCTCGGAAGAAATTGTACAAATGTATGTATATAATAATTTGTACTATTTAAAGAGTGAAATAAATGTATTTATATTGTTCAGAATATATTAAAATGTTCTAACAATACTGACGAGTAAGAATTCAGTGTTGGAAAAAATTCACTGAGTTGAAACGGGCGGAACGGTGCCAAAACCGGCATTGAAAACCTTAACCGGAGCACTGAAAGATAGAAAACTTCCGGGATTGATTTTGATCAAACGGAAGCAGTTTAAATTGATCCGACTGCACAGGAGACCTCAGGAACCCGCCGGGACGATTTCAGGAAAATTTTGGCTCGAACCAGTATCGGTCAAAAAGTAGTCGAATTAATGTGAATAGTAAAAGTCAAAGTCAAAGTTTACTTTGCATTTATGACATCATAAATCCATTTAATAAATGGAAGGAAAATGGTGGTTGGTAGCATTAATGGCCAAGATTAAGTTGCTTTTTGATCTAAAGGCCAAGATTTGACCAAAATTCCACCATTTTAATTTTTGAAAATTTTGGAAAGAATTAGGCTTGAAAGGTGTTGATTTTTGATTGGTTGGTAGCCAAATTAATTGGCTTTCTTTGTGTTAAGTCGGCAAAACTTTGAACAAAAGTGGCCGAGACAATTTTGAAGCAAAAACCAAAAAGAAAAAGTTTCTAAGTGTTGCCTATGGTGGGTACGTTAGCAATCAAAGAGGAACCAAGTGAATCTTTCAATTTTTCTTCACAAAATTGGTGTCAAACCTTTCATTGAAGACAAAGGAAACAAGTGAACAAGGTAACTCTCCTTGGTTTGAAACTTTTCTTGATTTTTCTTCAAGAAATCCGTGTAATGAATAGTGCAAAGGATGGAAAAATTTTTGGTTGTTTTGATTGATTTGGTGCTTGGATTTTGTTAAGGGTGTAATTAGGAGAAAAACCATGCATTTGGTTTAAAGAAAAACCAAATTTTGGTTGGTTTTCCAAGGGTAAAACCGTGGGTTACCATGAGTAGTCAATGAGAATTTGTTGTGGTTTAAGTGTTAACATGCTTTAAATCATAATTTGGTCTAATGTAAAGCATGATTTGCATGATGGAAAGCTTGGAAAAAAATGTGGTGTGAACTTACCCTAAAAGGCCGTGGGTTAATTAGGGTTTGGTGAAAAATTTTGCATGGTTTACTTGATATTTGGATGATTTAAATCATGCATTTTATTATGGAAATGATGGAATTATGATTAAAAGCAAGAAACAAAAAAATTGGGGTATGTTTCTCTTAATTTGGCCGTGGGTTGTAAAGGTTAAAAACCCTAGGAATTGTGTTGAAAAATGCAATGAAATTGGCTTGAAAATGTGTTAGAAAATGACATTGGAATAGCCTAAAATTTGGTGGAAATTTTGAGAAGTTTTGGCTAGGTTTTGAGTGTAAAAACCGAGACCCAAACTAAGGGCAAAATTGAAAAAAATTTTGTGTAATGTGGTTCAAAATGAGAATTTAATTTGGTGAGCTTTTATGTAAAAGTTTGGAAAACTTTTACATAAAATAGGCTTGTGGTATAGTACGTGGCAGGTATATATTGTTCGAGGTATACCTAACACCGGTAGCCTTAAAATTACGCCGAAATGCTACCAAAATTTCAAAAACGGCATTTGGGGTAAAAAGGAAATTAAAAATAAAAGTTTAGGGTCGGGTCAGAAACCCGAGTCCCTAACAGAAAATTGAATAAGGGAACCTAAGGGGTGGTTCGTGAATAGTAACCAGTTCCCTTGAAAATGTAAAACGCGAGTGAAACTGAAAAACCGACCCCGAGGGGGGCGTTTTTGGGAAACGAAATAAAAGTCCGAGTCGGAAACGAAAAATCCGAGCCTCGGAGATCTAGATCGGGAATGTCTAGTTGAACGTTTTAAATACTAGTGAAACGTCCATTTTAGGCTCCGAAACGATAGAAAATCACTAAACCGACGTAAAGGTCGGAATAGTGCTTCCCGAGAGTCGGGAAAGTGAAAAGTAAAAATAAAATAGAAATGAATCCGGTAATGATTAGAAAAGAGTCAGAAAAGTTCCTGAGAGCCAAAAATGCAGTCTGGATCGAGAAAATTCCGTCAGGGGTAAAACTGTAATTTTACCAAAATATAGGGGTAAAATCGTAATTTTGTAAAAGTTGAGAAAAATGGGGAAAATGATAAATAAAGCCTAAAAAGTTATAAATAGGTTTTATTTAAGCTTTTTAATGAAAAATAAAAACTATAAATGGAAATAAAATTAACAGACAAGGTTTTGTCTGTAGGATCCAAAAATCGACCTACAAGGAGGCGATCAAAGATCTAAGAGAGAAAAAGGGAAGAGACTGATAAGGTAAGTTTAGAAATTTACCTATCTGTAACATATAGCATTATTATTGCTAACTTTGATGTACTAACTATAAGTTAGGTACATATGTGCTACGGGCACTATTATAGAGTAGAGAGAGACGTAATGTGCTACGGGCACTATTGAGAATGGACACATTATTAATTGTGCTTCGGGCACTAGAGCGAGGTTAATGAAACTCACTCACCTAAAATTAAAATGTGAACCATTCCTAACCACAGGACAATGTGAAGTCACCGGGTTAGAACTTTAAAAAGTCGGTAATGAAACCACTTTCTGGTGTACCAGCCTTTCGTACAGGGAGGTACTTTTGCCTTCGGGGCTATGAGATTAAGGCTGTGGAGGTCAGCACTGATGTACCGCTTCCAGTCATGTACAATTTTGCCTTCGGGGCTATGAGGTTAAGGCTGTGGAGGTCAGCACTAATGTACCGCTCCCAGTCATGCGCACTTAAATGGTACTGCCAACCTGAGCTCAAAACCAGAACATAAGCAAAGATAATTACCTAAAACTGAAACTATGCCATAATTGAGCATAAGACAGTTTCGTGAGGGTACTAACATCGCGGTAGATGTACTGTTATGACACTGTGTTGTGGTCAAACTTACTATTCATAATAAATAGTGGTCAAATTTACTATTCACGTATGAATAGTAGTCAACGGTATTATTCATGATGAATATTACTATTCATAGAAATTTTATTTCTTGTATGTTTGAACTTACTGAGCCTGTAACTCACCATTTTTGCTTATATTGCAGGTAAGCGACCAGCTCAGTAGCTTGTTTAACTGGATGGCGGACGGGATGGCGTGTGTCAAATGGGATAAGTGGGCGAGGGATATGGTCCTGCTAGAGTCTTTCCGCTGAGCGATAAAAGGGAAGGGAAAACGAAAACAGTTCTTTTGTAATTATATATATTTTACGAAAGTACTGTAATATGTAAATTACTTTGTACTTGCCAACAAAGTAAATAGTGAAAAATGTTTTACATGATGTTTAAGGAAAAGAAAAAAAAATTTTCCCCAAAAAACGTCATGATGGAAAGAGAGATAGATTAGCCGGCGACCCATGAGAGTACAATCTATCGTAGTTAGCGATAAAGCTTAACTGTAATAGTATTGTATGATCTTTACGAGGGGCGGGCCGCCACAAATCCACAGCAAGAAGTTCTCAAGCTTCAAGTAAGGTAAACCCTCATTTTTCTCACATTTTCGGGTGGAAAATCTGGGTTTTTGAGTGGAAAAAAGATAGTGTGAGCTTAGCATGTTGAGATTTTCGGTTAAATCGAAACATGGTTAGAGTCTAGTTGTTTTTAAACACGAATCCGTGAGTTGATGGTTTAGAAAACCAAGTTCAGTGAGTTTTCTTCAAGAAAGTTCAGATTTTTCAAAATGTTGAGTCAAGAGATGTATAGAAGCAAAATGCGAAATTTGCTTAAGAAACCATGGATTTGTGATAGTAGAAATGTAGTCTATTCCTTGAAACGATCTTATTGAGATCGATTTTGAGTGTAAGAAGTAGAGCAAATGCCATAAAAGCCTTAGAAAATCAAAGCAGAGTATTTCGGACTCAGAATCCTGATTCTGGTATGAACACAGGTGGGTACAAGGGCGTGTTCAGAACACAGCTCTGAACATGCCCACATGCACGACCGTGTTGCAAGAAAATTTAGACCCGCGAAGTACACGGCCAAGAACATGGCCGTGTATCGGGCCGTGTCAAGGGGCACACGGTCATAGGAAGGGCGTGTAGCAGACCATGTTTGACAGCAAGAAAACACGGCCAGAAACACGACCGTGTAGGTAACCGTATAAGCATGCACGAATTACATGGCTATGTTCCATGAATCGCACGGCCATGCACGTAAGTCCAGAGGAGTACACGGCCATGAACACGCCCGTGTAGGAAGGCGTGTTCGAAGTTAAAGTAAAAAAAAAAAAAAGAGTCTGGAAATGTGAATTACATGTTTTGCCATGTTTCTAGTATAAGATGAATATTGGAAATAATCAGTGATTATTTCTTTTATAGGAGTTCAAACCAGAGACCCCGAGACAGTGGCCCTAAATCAGCAGAGGCTCACGCTAACAGATTTTCTGTAAGTTCAAGCATTGTCCTGACTGCAATGTAGACAATCTTGTTATGTTATGTTGTTATGTTTTGTTGTATGACGTGCATTTAGACATTGATTGTCTACATCATGATACTCATGTCAGTTTCATGTCATGCATGTAGAATTTCATGTTTCGAGTACACATGTCAGACAGGTATCAGGTACATGAAAATAGGTAGGTGCACAAGGCACCTTAGTGTGTTTAATAAAACTCACACCCCAAGTAAATCATGTAACAGGTTCCTACTTTAGGGACAATCAGTATGCTACTTAGTTGGAACTCCAGCAAGATGGTAATTAAACCAGTTATTGGCGTACCCGCCTCTCGACCCACGAGGAGGTCTTCATGTTTAGCTTCAGTTAAGACTGAGGAGGTTAGCACTAAAGTACCGCTCTCAGTTATGCTAACATGTCGGTATGACCAATCAGGGGCCCAAAACCAGAACTAAAAATTCAGATAATGTCCTAAGACTAAATCTTTCAGCCATGAGCATGTTTTTCAGAGTTAAGTTTCATGCATAAGCACAGTATAGCATATTATGATTCATGTTTTTATGTTTGAACTTACTGAGTCCATAGCTCGTCAGTTTGTTCACATGTTGCAGGTAAGAGACCTGTTCACCAGTAGTACACGGTGGATGACGGACAGGGTAGATGCATGCCAGGGGGATTGGGCGAGGGATTGTGGTCACCTTTAGTCTTCCGCTGTACAGTTTTGAAAAGTTTAAACATGTAATTTTAAGAACACGTTTTCAAGTCAAGATTATGTGATAGGGGAATCATGATTCATATGCATGTTATTTTATTAACATGATTTCCTTATCACATTCTCGAACAAGTTTATGATATTAAGGAAAAAAAAATTTATTCTGCAAAATTTTCAAGCAGTTTTCAAGTTAAGGATGATTGTCGGCGACCCTAAAAGCCTACATACTATTGCGGTTAACTACAGAATTGACTGTAATAGCACTGTAGAGACTCGATAGCAGGGCGGGCCGCCACACTTTTAAAAACCTTCTTTTTTTTTTTCGTTGAAAAATCATCCTTGGCAGTAGAGCCAACACCTAGGTGCCTTCCAGTGATGCCTTCATCTGTAAGGCCACAGCACTAAAAGACAGCACCTCAGAGTTATCCTTGTGACTGGCCAACCTCTCATGGTATTTTGATCATAACTTTACACTCTAATATCGGAATTAGATGATTTAAGAGGCGTTGCAAAGATAAGAAAAAGACTACAATTTGATGAAGGACTTTTTGTCTAAATAGATTGTTTTGCTAATCAAAATGGCATTTTAATATAACATTATACTTTCTCTTATAAAATTCTCAATATTTAACCTTTTCTAAACATACCTTTACCTATTTTACATTAGAACAAATATTCTTTGACATTCTAAAATGCTAAAACTCCCATGTAAAATTAATTTAAAACTCTAAATTTCTTACTTTACTAATCCTTCTACTACAACATTCAAGGCATAAAGTGATGAAAATTGTTATTGCTAAAACCATATTAGCCACTGCTATAAAGTTTTCAATGACAACATTTTGTT
Organism: Antiaris toxicaria; assembly: GCA_035233585.1. NCBI lineage: Eukaryota > Viridiplantae > Streptophyta > Magnoliopsida > Rosales > Moraceae > Antiaris > Antiaris toxicaria. The sequence goes on from CP141156.1 coordinate 20,526,998, forward strand.
GCAAAAAAATCATCACTATGAACCCATCACTAATAATTATTTAGGGGATGTTGGGGAAAAATATTTCATTTTAATTTTACTCAAATACAATACAATTTTACACCAAACATAAATTTTGCAACAGTGCTATGAAAACAATTACTATTCAAAATATTTTTAAAACAATCATATCAATTTTTCAATTTTACTATTTATCTCTACTTTTACCAATCACATTAACTTTTCAACTCTAAAATACTTTTCATCTAAACACACATTTTATTCAAATACAAAACAAATACTTTTCAACCAAATACAACATTCAAAAAATAAATTTCATTCAAATATAATCAAAATGCAATGCGTTTACCAAACGCTCCTTTAGTGATGATATGTAGCATCGTCAGTATTTTTGACATATATGGCGATGATATATCATTGTTGTAACTACAAAATGATGTCATTATTAATTCCAAAAAATGACAAAATCTGATATGGTTTGGAGTTTTAGTTACGACTTGAATAAAATAATCGTCACTAGTTATCTATTATAAATGACGTAAAAATTGTTTTTAGTGATGACATTTATAAATATGTCATTGCCAGTGTTATTGTTAAAAATGTTTTTGCAATGACAGTTGTTGACGTTAAAGGGTCTAAGAAATTTTATTTTTTCAAAAAATATTTTTTCAAAATATTATCACGGTCTTTTTCACTGATTTGTCAAGGATTTTGATAGTTTTAGTTTTGTTTTCTAATATTTTATTTAAATATATAAATGCATATATTATATAACTAATCTCCTTGAATAAAGAATGATATATAAATTACTTGATATGTGTCAAGATATATATGATTATTGCTTTTACAATGATGTCTTTTGTCATGTTTTTAAAATATTAATATTTGTATTTACACTAATATTGTAAACTAAATATTTTTTGTGAATGTACTAAGTATTTGCATTACATAGTTTTGGCATGTTGTAGGTACAGAAAAGTTAAAGCATAGGATTCGAGAGGGCTTGGCATGAAGACATGCATGATAGTGAAATGGGTTATTGGAACTTTATTGCTTTTGATAGAATCCATGTTTATTTTTAAGAGCTCATGGACCAATAAGTTTTTTTATTTGTTGAAGTTCGTTAGGTTGTCTTTAAGATTGGTTTAAATTACTTTAAAGACATCGTTTTCCACCTTGATGATTAGGATAAAGTCTAGCTTTTTTATTTAGTTACATAAATATAAGTTAAATTAATATTTTAGTATCTATTATCATTAGCAATTTAAAAAAATATATATTCATACATCTCCGCATTGTTTGATATAGATATTGATTATTTTTATTACTAAATGTATTTTCATAAATGTGATTTCATATATTACGTTAAAGATAGTGTGTTATAGATCTTTGGTTATGTTTTGATTGCTGCCATTATGTGTAGTGGTTATGTGTCTTTTACTTTAGGGGTACAGAGTTCGACAAATCTTTTTATACTTTCGGTGCAATCACTTTTCTATGTGTTGTGCTATAAATCTATGTATCAAAGTCGATGACAAACAAGTTGGGAAACCCCTAAATATACTACATGCTTATGCATACAGAAAATTTTATAAAATACAATGTAGATAGAACTCGGTTCGCAATGTATTTTAGAGCATTTCGGCATTTTCGTTTTTTTGTTTTATTTTTATTTTTTAAAAAAAGGCATTTTCACTTTTTGATGGTTGAGTTCCACGAATTTTCAATTTAGTGGTCAAAATTTCCCTAAAGGAGCTGAACTTATCTTTCAATTTTCAACTTCTTCAGAGAAAAAAAGGCAAAATTTTAGATAATTGTCACTTGAGAAGGAAAAAGCATTTAGGTTATTTAAATTTTTTTATTATTTTTATTTTAAATAATTATGAAGACGGCATTTTATTTAAACATTTCATGTCTATGTATATTTCGTTTAATACTTGTACTCATATATATATATATATGTTAAACTTAGTTACTTTTTCTTGTTTGGAGAAAAAAGTGTGATTATTTTTGTAAAAAAATTTTGGTATATTAAAAATTTTTTAAGTAAATGATAAGTTCAAATTCAAAGCTTTAAAATATTCTTTTAAAAGAAGTAATCAAGACATATGTGGACAGGGGTAGATAAACATATTCCTGGATGCAAGTAGGATTAGGGTTAGTCAGAGCAACCATTTTGCGACTAGGATTAGAATTTCTGAAATATCTTTTGCGTTTCAATTGAGGCACCCTTTGTTCTAACGAATTAATATTTTGGATTGATGGAAATGTGTTCATAACTTATATTATTACTTCAGGGAAAGTGAGTCTTAATTCTTCTTTCAGTTATATGGAGAATGATTCCTTTGTGTTTTGATTTTTCTTCGCCACAAGTTTGGTGTCTGTGAAAAATAAAATAAAATCCAAAAGAGTCGTTCTCAACGAACTCAAAGAAACATATATAGACCACATCAGAATCGAAAAACCAATATAATTGGGAGATCATATTTCTTCCAGTAATTGTATGCATGTAAAGAGACCCGTGTGTGGGAACTTGAGATTTTTGTTTTACAGCCTTTTTTTTTTCTTCTTCTTTTTAACTATAACTAACTTAATAGATGTAAAAGTTTATTTTGCTTTGGTTTCCAATAGTTTATATTTCTTGGTTCATATTTTCTTTGACCTTTTTAAAAGATAAATTCGACTTTATATGTGCTCTTTTATTCGTATTCATATGTTTTTAGTAGATTCGGAGCTTGAATAGTATGAGCGCTCAATTTGTAATTAATTTCATAAATTCATTATTTATTAGAGAATAAATAGTACTAAAAGATGAAGAAGTAATTAGAGAGGTTAATGGATTTTACCTAATTTTAATTATGAATTATTTATATAGGATCAATCTATATATAATTACTATATCAAATGGACAACTTTATTCTTTAGGTAATTTTATATTTATCATTTAAAGAGTACAGTTCAAAGTTTTTAGTGGAGTAAAATTTGAATTAATAAAGTTGATAAATTAATCAAAGAGTTTAATTAATTATCAAATTTATTGAAGCTTGAAATTATAGGTCTATAATTCCCCACACTACCTGCATTAATAATTGAACAAGTGTATTTGACGAATTATATTTATGCTCACACATTATGTGATATAAAATATAAAAGGATGTCTACTTATATTATTATAAATATTTATTTGTTACCCAAATAATTAAAATTAATTGTGTTATTTTAATAATAGAGATTATTTAAATATTAAAATTAGATAATACATTCGGTGGAATTAAATATTAAAATTAGATAATACATTCGGTGGAACCTGCTGTACATATGCCTAAATATGTGTAAGCCGTTATTGTTCCTCTTAATGAGATTACGAATGTTTATATTAAAATTAGATTTTAAATTAAATATTTATAATATAGTATATATGTTAACGTGTGTGTATATATATATATGTAGTTAAAAGGAAACAGATTTCCCTAATTTAAACGGTAAACCATTACCGTTTATATATATATATATATTGCATATATATAAGTGTTATATATATGTTTAATAATATATATAGTAATCAAAATTTAAAAAAATGGAAACGGAATATGTTATAATATATATATATAACATATATTATCTTATATTTTGAATATAATACCATAGGTTTCTAATTTTGAATTGATTTTGATTTTCAATATTTTGAATATTCTATTTTAATTAGATATTTATGATTCATATGATTAATATATAAATAACTCATTTGGTTATTAATTATATTGTTCCTTGGATAATTTTTATTTTTTTTGATGTATTATATTTGTTGGGTTGTATTAACTAAAGGGGTGGTCTATCATTATTGTGTTTTCCTTACTAGTTATTTATTGCTTTCTTAGAATTTTTTGTACGGTGAATATGGTATACAAAGTTATTATATCATTCAATAGATGATTAAGAAAATGAAGATTCAAATATGGAGATCATGAAGATTTAACAATGGAAAGGATGAAGACTGTGACAACTGAGGAATTTTACTGTTTTCGGAAAACATATACATTATATGAATACAATAATGTTTGTGTTTAAAATTGTAAAATGTATGATTTAATATAGTTTAGAATACAATAAACTGTTCTAACCATGCCAAAGAAAGTGTATACAGGAATAGAAAATTTTTACTGAATCGAAATTGGACAAACGATGCCCTTTTCGGTAACTCCTCATCGTTCCTCTCATCGAAGGGAACTCCTCTGAATCCTCCTTATTTAAGCATAGAACACACGATGCCCTTTTCGGTAATATGGTTTAGAACACAATAAACTGTTTTAACAATGCTAAAGAAAGTGTATATGGGAATATAAAATTTTTACTTAATCGAAATTGGACAAACAATACCCTTTTCGGTAACTCCTCATAGTTGCACTCGTTGAAGGGAACTCCTCTTAATCCTCCTTATTTAAGCATAGATGCCTCCCCTCCCCCTTTAGTTGTCTGGAGCTCCCAGTCTGTCTTGTGTGATTGAGGGGCCTTTTATCCTGGTCTGGGTAGCATGTAGCTGGTTACTAGTGGTGCGAGCTTGGTTTTGTTGTCTCTGTGGGTTAAAATAGCAATTTTTGGCGAGGTGACCTTTCTTGCCACATAAGAAACAGCCACTTATCCCTTGCTTGCATTCTCCCGGTGTCCCTTTCTGCATTTTGGGAACATCGGGCATTGGTTGTCATCTCCTTTCTGGTCGTTTCTCTTCTGAGGGAAGTTATGAACCTTGATTGCCCGGATTGCCCTTCGTCTTATTATTGTTATGAGATTACCTGCTATTCTGGCCGATCCCCATGTTCTGTCCTTTACGTTGTGACTCGGGCTTCTGCTTTCCCTGAGCCTGCTTAGCTTGCGTTTCCTCCTCCCTTCGGGCTTTAAAGACCTGTGCCCTTCGCTCCTTATCCTAAGCCAGTCAATACTCAGCTTGGATGGCTCGGTTGATACATTCTGCCATTGTTGCAGGCCCATGGCTACCACTGCAGACTTGGACGGTGATGTCCATCTTAAATATTTTCAGCATCCTCCTAACCTTCACATTCTCCGTCGGTACTAAATCTGGGCAAAGTTGGGCTAGCTGCTCGAACTTCCTGACCGCCTCCATCACAATCATGCCACCCTGACGTAGATTGTTAAACTCATCTTGTTGGGCTGCTAGGGCCTCGTCATTAAAGTACATCTCTTTAAACTCATCAGTGAAGTCTGCCCAGCTTATCTCATTAACATTGCTCCCGATGGCTACTATCTTCTATCATTGGCGTGGCCCCTTGCGTAAGGTGAAGGATGCACATAATACTTTCTTCTTCTCCGTCAGTCCCACAAGATCCAAGATCACTTGGATGTCGGTCAACCAGTTGTTGGCCTTGATGGGATTCGTGGTTCCTTTGAATTCTGGCATTTTCATACGCCGGAATCACTCATAGAGGTCACCTTCTCTAGGAGTTGGCATAAGAACATTGGCTGTTATGGGAGTAGCCACAGTTGATGGCACCAGAGTCGCTTGGGTTGGGGGAGCCGTTTGCTCCTTAAGAGTATCAGGGGCTACTGGAGCCTCTTAGACTGGTACTCCTATCGTTTGAGGTGCCTAAGGCTATTGGTTTAATTGCTCCCTGAGCTGAGTGAGTTTTTGTTGCTGATTCTCCATCATTTCTCACATAACTGCGAGCTGCACCATTAATTTATCCGCCCATCATGCTTGGTTTGTCTGTGTACATGTTCGAACCATTTTGTCCTTTGGAATCCTCGTCCTCAGGTGGGACTCCACTGGCGTAGCCTCTTCTAGTGCAACCATGATTACACATTTTAACTTACGTTAGCATACATATTAATAATGTAAAATAAAAACTAACTTACTTGGATAGATGAGGCAGACTTGCGGTGATGTGAGGTAGGGTGGCAGGAAAACCACTCCGATACCAATTGTGACATCTCGTGCCCTTAGTGGCCTGAATCATCACTGAAAACTACTACTTGTACTTTTACTTTAACTGATAGTTAAACTTACTTACTTAGATACCCTAATTTTTGGGATTTTTTTTTATGAGTACGTATTTATTATTCACGTACGTATACTTTCAATATGCATCGTCTAAATTATTAGGAGTTCAAGTACACATATGCATATATAATACTATTTAACTAATTACTCTTCAAAATTTACTGTTTAACTGTTACTATTTAAAATACTATTTAATGGTTATTATTTAAAAATACTGTTTAATTGTTACTATACAAATATACTATTTAATGGCTATTATTTAAAAATACAGTTCAACTATTACTATTTAAAAAATACTATTTAACGTTTACTATTTAAAAATACTGATTACTCGTGCTGTGTGGAAGATTAATTCGCGGTGTATTCATAACCTCGCTTTCACATCCACCTCTACCACCGCCATCGCCTATTGGAGTTCAAGCCATAAGACGTTTACTCACAGCATGAACACACACTGTGAGTTTTATACACAGTAAGTACAATATGTCATTCGTAAAACATGTTTAAATCATAAGCCATACTTAAGGCATATACAAAACTCACAAATTCACATAGAGCATGGAAACATATCATGTAGCATCTCAGAGTGCATATCATGTAGGCATGTCCTATCATGCAACTGGGAAGCATGCTCTAATTGTATCTAGGGCATAACGTGTATACTGCATGAACCGCTTATGCTCAGTTATGCTTCCTTACTCATTATCTTTCTTTATAAACCTTGACTTGGGCTCGTTATATCTTAGTTTATTCTTTCTTTATGAGCCTCGACTTGGATTCGTTATGTGTTGTGAGCCTAGATTATTTTTTCTTCATGAGCCTCGACTTGGACTCCTTATGTGTTGTGAGCCTCGGCTTGGACTTATTACAGATTATGAGCCTCGACTTGGACTCATCGTACTGATACTTTAATTTCATTACCCAATTCTGTGTCTAATTATGCCATATGCTCTACTAGGTTTATCCTTAAATCTTACATGACAGGGATCTTTGGTATCCCACTTATATTTTCATAAGTTTATGCGATTATGAACTATATGCTCTTCTAACATGCTATGCAACACTGTGCAAGGTTTGTATACTTAACATAGTATAAAAACAACACTTTAAATTCTTTTCATTCATGCTATAGGCGGAGTTATACTTAACTAGTTTGTACATAGACTCGTACTCTCACCTCTGTCAACTTACAGGTTACTACCTGTCACCAATAACGTATCTTATCAACACATTCGTTGAGTCACTAATACTTTTAGTGACTAAAGTGGGTAAAATCGCTAGGTACTGAGTCCGTCGGTACTAACTCACTCTCTATTTAGAGTTTGATTCTCTAGATGTGGTTAATTAATTTATTACCTCATAAATTAATTACAGTATTCTTAGGTCACTAGTTCCGTTAGTGACTATAACTTGTGTTTCTATACGGTACCGAGACCCATCGGTACCCTATTGGCCTACTTTGGGAATTCGGTGCATACCTTCTATCGTATATGATTAATTGCCTTCTCGATAGATAAATCATCGTTCCTTACTTTATCGTTCAAAACATGGTTTTTAACTGGTTGCCGACCAGTCAACTGACCTGTTACCTCGTGCATTGTTAACTAGGTAGCCTACCAAGTTACCATGCGTAAGCTTGGTATAGTAACCGACCGGGTTACTTCATTTGTTTGGGTGTGGTAGCCTACCGGGCTACTATTGCTTATTCGGTATGGTAGCCTACGGGCTACTATGGCTTGTTTGGTGTGGTAGCCTACCGGGTTACCCACACTGTTCTGGTTATTTAAGAAAATCATTTTTTTTTTGTTGACTTATAAAATTTTTGGGAAAATTCTTTGTTTTGAAACCGTCCCCTTACCACCCCATTGGAAGGTGAGGGAGGTTTTATTAAAACCACATTTTTATTTTAAACAATGTGAAATACAATTTGGTGTTATATTTTAAGGATGGTTTTTGAATCATTTTTGAAAACTGTTTTGAAACTTGATTGAAACGACTTTGTTTACAAATTTCACGAACATGAAATATATCGTGCTTGATGAGTGAACAATTCTTGTGTTCATCTCGGAGCTCAAATCTAACTTTAGCCTGTCCTAATCTTACTAAACCTGTGGCCTATTTGTGCCTAGTTTTTGTAAAAATTCTAGTTTTACGTCATTTTAAAAACGGCTCTGTTTGAGGCCAGAAACGGTCAAATTTTTAAAACACTGGTAAATCATCTTAAATATTTTGACGTGTTCTACAACTTTCTTATTGAGCCCAAGATCTGGTTCGGGCTCTAAGTAGTCCATTTTTAACAAAACCTGAGACTAATTCTAGGTTCGGATTTTTAGTCCTAGTTTTGGGCACTGAATAAATACCACTCGAAACACCTATCGTAATGTCATTTTTGGCCAAAGGCTATTCCCAAAAACGACCGTATCAAAATTTTCTTAAAACTTCATATTTTACTAAATCCCAAATTCGGACCCTAAGGGGGTCAAAATGGCCAAAATCCATGGCCTTTTTCTGGGGACAGATTGTGTCCAGCCACTAAAAACGTTCATGCTCACATGTGCACACATCTATTCATAAAAAATAATGTAAACCACAACTACAACCACATAACTTAAAAATGGAAATCTAAGAGTTCAAAATAAACGTATTTCAACCCATGTGCATAAACAAATACACATAAATTCCTTGATTAAAATCTTAAAATCAACTAACCACAAAAGGGAGGGTTTTTTGGGTTTACCTTTCGTGCTAAGAATCAAGCACAAATCCGATCAAAGGCTTGAATGACAAAGTGACCGTGTGGACCAAGGAGGTGTGGGGGTCGGTTTATGCTAGCAAAACACTAAAAATATTTATCTTAATATCAACTCAAAACCATAACTAAAAACTACAAGCTTTAGATTCTAAAAACTTACCCTTGATGCACTTGAAATGGCTTAGATTGAATCCTCCAAACACAAGCTTGTGGGGGCTGATTTTTTTGGTAACCTTTGGCTATGTTTTTGGCATGAAAAATGGAGGGTTTTGAGGCTTGGAGCAGTCAGCAACAACAAGAGAAAGAAGGAGAGAATGGGTTGTGTTTTTTGGAGGTGTAAAAAAGACTAGAACCTAAAGCCCTTATCATCCTTTTATAGATAAACCTAAGCAACCATTAACCAAACCTAAGCTCACTTAATCAAGCTATTCCTAAGCTAATTTGGGGACAAATTTGTTGCCCATTTCAGTCCATTCCCATCGAAGGAGCTGCAACCATTTAAGGAGGAAAGAATAAAAAAAAATGGTGATGGTAAGTGATGGAGAAATGTGACCTTTTTTATTCACTTGTGTCATAACTTACTCCTTATTTTATTCTTACTTTTTGGGGTTATTTTGTAGCTGAAAATAGCTGGTTTCCAGCCAAGGCACATGGTTTTCTAAGGCCAAAATTTATCTGCATTTGGTTCTCTTCGCAGTCCAGTTTTCTACTGCGGTGTTCGGTCCTTTCTCGTAAGTGTTCTAATTTTCATCCGGGAATCGGATTTTTTGAATTTGATTTTTACATTGATGATTTCTAGTTGGTTTATACTATCTAAGAGCCTATTCTTCACCAATTTACTATTCATTTCCTATACTGTGGTTGTGTCTACACTGTGTTGTACTTACGCATGCATATCGAGGCGTTTTTACGTGAAATTTTCAACACAATCTCTCTTGACTAATTCGGATGTGCTGATTTCATTTTTATTAGTTTAACGTCTGTTCGGGGTCGTCTGAATCAGTTTTCAGGATCTGTGTGACCCTACCTCGAAAAACATATCAGGTGCCCAATTGACTAATTTGAGCATCCTGAGTCTAAATATATCAGTTTCGGGACGAGATAAGGTCGTCTTAACTCTCTTCCTGATACTGCGTATCTTTCAGACTAAAATTCACTATTTGTGCCCAATTGACCAAATTGGGCCTGCTGACTGTGAATATATCAGTTTTAAGTCAAATTAAGGCTGTCTTGGCTAGTAACTTGACACTGCATTTTTTACTATTCACTGCTTTCTGTTCTAACTGACTAGTCTGAGCGTTCTGACTCCAATTTTGTTAGTTTCTAAACAAGAAGAGGTCATTTGGACCATTTTTGATACCGTACCCTTATGAAGGTTATTTATCGCTATTGTGCTCTGATGTTTGATCCGAGTGTTCTGGTGATCTATTCACCAATATTGTGTTAAGAAATGGTCATCCGGACCAGTTTCCTAACACTGCGCATCTCATACACTTATACACATATTAGGGTGGACCGGATTCACTGTCGGTTACCCCCTTTCATGATATAAATAGTAACAAATAGTACCGTACCTATTTAGTCTATTCAACTAGAAATCGTACTGTATTTTTCAACTTAATTACTTATGACATAGTAATTACGTTTCATGTTTTTTGAGAGTCTGTATAGCGGCTCTCTGTTCATTACATGGCCTTTCTCACATATACAGTCTGAACGGTACACGGCTTCTTATACAGCCATGCACTTGACCGTGTTCTGTGAATTTGCACTAAATGGCATCAAATTATTCCTTAATTTCTCATTATATGAAAATCAAGTTACAGGAATGGGGTGGTCCTTACAACCTACCCCCCTTACAAAATTTTCGTCCTCGAAAATTAGAATAAGTCTGGGAAGTCTCTTCTTATATCCTCTTTCCGTTCCTATGTAGCTTCTTCTATGTTGTGGTTCTACCACAACACTTTTACGAGTGGAATAACTTTGTTCCTGAGGAATTTATTTTCCTTGACTAAAATTCGCACAGGTTTTTCTTCATATGTCAGATCGGCGTGGACTTCAACCTGGTTCCCAATGAGGCTTGGACACTCTGCTAACACCTGTAGGTGAACCGTCTGTCACGATCTGAGATGATAGATTTCAGTATTCTGTGCAATCTTACTATCTGAGCCACGTATATTTCTACCAGCTCTTCTATTGAGTAGCTCAGCTTTATAGCTAAAAATCGAGCTAATTTCGTTAATCGATCTATAATTACCTAAATTACATCATTAGCGCTTGTTGTTTTGGGCAATCCAACCATGAAATCCATTGTAGTTTGCTCCCATTCCCACTCGGGTAGCTCGATTTTTTTTCAGTTCTCCAACTCGTTGTTGATGTTCTACTTTAATCCTTTGACATATAAGGCATCTTGCAACGAACTTGACGACATTGTTCTCTATCTTAGGCCACCAAAAACTCTCTTTTAAGTCTTTTTACATCTTATTTTCCCCTAGATATACCTAGTATGGCGTGTCATGTGCCTATAAAAGGATCTTTTTCCCGAGTTCTTTATCCTTCGGAACACATATTCTGTATCTGAAATAGAGTATGCCATCCTTAGAGACTCGAAACTCTGAACTCCAGTCCTCCATAGCTTCCTTTTTGAGCTTTGTCAGGGACGAATCAAGGTCTTAGCCGGCCTTAATCTCTTTTAAGAGTGTCAATTGGAGGGTCATTTCAGACAACCTCCCTATCTAAATCTCGATCTCACTGCCGTGTAGTTCCTTTTGTAGTGCTTCTAGCAAAGCATGGACAGCCATAAGCGATGAAGAATGCTTTCTACTAAGTACGTCGACTACCTTGTGGGCTTTTCCTGGATGATATAGGATTTCACAAACGTAATCCTTTCCAATTTTTGGTAGTCGATGCACATTCTCAATGTTTCGTCTCTCTCCTTCATGAATAGTATGGGTGCCCCCAGGATGGATAGCTTGATCGAATGAATCCTTTGTCCATTAAATCCTTCAACCGACTTGGAGCTCCTTTAACTCTACAGGGCCCATTCGGTATGGGGCCTGATCCAGGTAAACGTTCAGTCTCGAACGAGATCTCGCGCTCTAGCGGGAGTCCTAGTAGATCTTTTGGAATTCCTCCATGAATTCTCTAACTCTCGACATGTTCTCGAGTCCTATCTCTATTCCTCGAGTCTCATCTACTATGTGCGCTAAGTAGCCCGTGTATCCACTGGATAGCATCTTACAAGTCTTCATTATTGTGATTAGCGTCTTTGGTTGCTTTAGTGACAAACCCCTTGTGGATGAACCTTTCACACCCGATTAGTCCAAAAGTGACTTTCCGCCTTCGACAGTCTATGATGGCATCATACTCCACAAGGAATCCTATTCCCAAGCTTACGTCATAATCGATCATGTTAATGATACTTAGATTAACGCTCAGCTCTCTACTGCAAATGCTTACCACTACATAATGCGTCCAGTACTAGACAATAAAACTTTCCCTGAGGGAATTGTTGTTCTAAGAGTCCATTTCGTCGTTTCTAAGCTCCTATCTAACTTTCTAGCGAAGTCTGATGATGCAAACAAATGGGTGACTTGCTACTCTTTTCCGCTTGATTGCTTTTCAATTCCTGTTTGGCAAGGTCTCTTTCTTACTTTTGGTCTTTTCCTAGCTTGATCTTCCCTTGCCTCAGCCTTGGTTTTGTCAAAAGCCTTCTTCAACATATATTGTAGAAGTCCATATTAGTTTCTTGTAGCGTACAACATATGTTAGAACTGTGTCACCGGACATCGGCTGTAGTCTCTCAGTCCAATGAACAAATTCCTTTATATCCGTAACCTCAGGGAACTTTGGCGGTTTCACTCCACCACTTACCCAAAAAGAATAATTGGAACTGATGCTAGACTCCTCTTGGAGATTTACTTGATCATGGTATGGCAAAACTTGACCCAGTTAAGAGCTCATCCTGGTCACAAGGATCCCAATGCACATGAGAGTATCTCCCTGAAAGATATCAACAGCCAACAGGACTCAGTTATCCTGGTCAATGGAGTACAATCGGGGAGTCACTTTGATAGTGTGAAACCAGTCCTGACATTCACATGGAGTGCAGGAGTACTGCTTGTCACTCGGAACTAAGTGGACAACTGGCCCTGAAAATTAGTACAACTCGGGTAGTAATCCATGTTCCTACTCAGAGTCGTTTTTTCAGTCACACTCTAAACACGTTTGGAAATATTATGTCTAAGCCCTTGGCAAACTGTACTATTTTTCATATTATAAAAAGGTACATTACTTTAGTCTGCTTGGGAGTGGTAAATACATTCTGGTACATAGTCGCAAAAGAACAAGCAAGGTTGAGTCTAATGGGGTAGGCTACTACCTTCCTTAATACCTATTTACAAGGTTAAAGGCCCCGCCTAACGGGTCACTACTACGCTGAAGGAGATTATGATTCTACAATGAAGACCTCCTCATTGTTGCTTTCGTCGAAGGGAACTCCTCTGAATCCTCTTTATTTAAGCGTAGATGGCCCCCCTTTTAGTTGTCTGGAGCTCCTAGTCTGCCTTGTGCGATTGAAGGGCCTTCTATCCTGGTCTGGGCAGCATGTAGTTGGTTACTAGTGGTACGAGCTTGGTTTTGTTGTCTCTGTGGGTTGAAATAGTAGTTTTTGGTGAGGTAACCTTCCTTGCCACATACGAAACAGCCACTTATCCCTTGCTTGCATTCTCCCTGGTGTCCTTTTCCTCATTTCGGGCACATCGAGCGTTGGCCGTCATCTCCTTTCTGGTCGTTTCTCTTCTGAGGGAAGTTCTTCTGTGAACCTTGATTGCCCGGATTGCCCGGACTGCCCTTCCTTTTGTTATTATTATGGGATTGCCTGCTATTCTGGCCGATCCCCACGTTCTATCCTTTATGTTGTGACTCAGGGTTCTACTTTCCTTGAGCCTGCTTAACTTACGTTTCCTCCTCCCTTCGGGCTTTAAAGACCTATGCCCTTCGCTTCTTATCCTGAGCTAGCCAATACTCAGCTTGGATGGCTCGGCTGATGCATTCTGCCATTGTTGCGGGCTCATGGCTACCACTGCAAACTTGGACGACGACATCCGTCCTAAACATTTTTAGCATCCTCCTAACCTTCTCCTTTTCCGTTAGCACTAAATCTGGGCAAAGTCAGGCTAGCTGCTTGAACTTCCTGACCGCCTCCATTACGGTCATGCCACCCTGACGTAGATTGCTAAACTCGTCTTGTTAGGCTACTAGGGCCTCGTCATTAAAGTACATCTCTTTACACTCGTCAGTGAAGTCTGCCTAGCTCATCTCATTAACATTTTTCTAGATGGCCACTGTCTTCCACCATTGACAAGCCCCCTTGCGTAAGGCGAGGGATGTACACAATATTTTCTCCCTCTCCATCGGTCCCACAAGATCCAAGATCACTTGGATGTTGGTCAACCAGTCGTCGGCCTCGATGGGATTAGTGGTTTCTTCGAATTCTGGCATTTTCATACGTCGAAATCGCTCATAGAAGTCACCTTCTCTAGGAGTTGGCACAAGAACATTGGCTATTACAGGAGTAGCCATGGTTGATGGCGCCGGAGTCGCTTGTGTTGGAGGATCCACTTGCTCTCTAGGAGTATCGGGGACTACTAGAGCCTCTTGGACTGGTGCTCCTATCGTTTGAGGTGCTTGAGGCTGTTGGTTTAATTGCTCCCTGAGCTGAGCGAGTTCTTATTGCTGATTCTCCATCATCGCTCGCATAGCTGCGAGCTGCGCCATTAATTCATCCTCCCGGGATGCTTGGTTTGTCTGTGTACATGTTCGAACCTTTTTGTCCTGTGGAATCCTCATCCTCAAGTGGGGCTCTATTTGCGTAGCCTCTTCTGGTGCAGCCATGGTTACACGTTTTAACTTACATTACCTTACATATTAATACTGTAAAATAAAAACTAACTTACTTGGATAAATAAGGCAGGCATATGGCGACGTGAGGTAGGGTGGCAGGAAAATCACTCTGATACCTTACTTTAACTGATACTTAAACTTACTGTCATAATCGTAAAATTTTGCTGTTTCTAGAAATTTTGTATAAACAGTATACTATATGATTTTCATGTGAAAAACTGTAAAATATATGTTTTGATATCATTTAGAAGGCGCGGAAATGTTCAGACAGTGCTGACAAGAGTGTGCTCAGAAACGGAAAATTTTACCAAACCGAAATCGGATGAATTATGCCTTTTCGATTTTGATAATATACTATAAACCACTAAAAGACGAAATACTTACGGTATTGATTTTCAGGCAAACCGGAGTGCGATAAGGAAAACTGATCGTGCAGACAGCCTCAGGAACCCGTCTACGCGATTTCAGTATAAAAATCTTCGGTTTGACTTTTGGTCAAAAGTTTGACTTCAAATATATATAAGAAGTCAAAGATTGAGTGTTTTCCTTTGAATGGATGTAAGAATACATTCCAATCCAAGGGCTAGGGTTTAAAGTCAAGAAAAATCAATGGTTAAGATGCAAAGTCAACTAGAAAAAGTCAAAGGAAACTTAAGCAAAATTCTTGAATCTTCTAGGGCTGAAATGCGTCAGATTTTGGGGCCAAAAATCAGATAAAATCTGGTCCTTTTTGGTTAATTGCAAAATAACCCCTAAAGAGTAGAAAAATTACACAGAAAGTTTGCTAAAATACCCTTAAATCCTTTGCAAATTGGTCCCTCTTTTTTGGCTATTTAAAGGCATGATTTTCAGCCATTAGAAACATGAAAAAACTCTGATTTTCAGCCGCCATTGAAGCCGTGCATCACCCTTAGAGAAAGCTCAAAATTTTCTTCAAGATTTGGCCAAGAAAGAGTGAAAAATTCATCACAAGGTTCAAGTTATCAAGCAAGCAAGGTAATCCTTCATTTTGACATCATTTCTTCTTGTTTTTCATGAAGAAAAACCGTGTATTATGGGCTGTTTTAAAGGGAGAAAAATCAGTTTTTGTTTCATGCATTTTGGTTGAAAATGTGTGCGTGATGTGTGATTAAGTGAAACAAGAAACAAGTGCATGAAAAAATCAAGTTATATGAGTGTTTTTCTTTCATCAAAACCGTGGGTTATTAAGGTTTGGAATGATGAAATTTTCATGTTGTTTTGGTTGATTTTTGATGTTGAAAATCATGTGGAAATGTGAAGAAAGAAATAGATGAAATGCGATTGAAAAACTTTCAATGTTGGTGTTGTTTTTCAATCCAAAACTGTGGAGAATAATGAGGAAAAATGAAACCTTATGTTGTTGATTTCATATGGTAAATGTGATGTTAATTTTGTGTAGAAAACAAGAAATAAAAAATGGAAATGAAACCAAAATTTTAAGGTTGATTTTCTAAGGAAAATCCATGGACAATGCATGAAATTTTGGAGAGTTATGTTAGGGTTTTATGGTGAAAAATGAATGTGTTAGTGTGAAAAACAAATAAGGAAGATTTGAGTCATAAAACTAAAATTTTTGTTTAGGGTTTTTAAGGAAAAACCGTGTATAAGTTTAGTGGAAAATGAGAAAGTTTTGTTGAGTTATGTAATGTGTGATTTGAGTATAAAAACCAGACCTAAAAGTGATAAAGAACGGGTTGAAATTCCGTTAAAAACGAGCAAGTTTTGTGATGAAATTTTACGTAAAAAGTTTGTAACTTTTACGTAAAATTAGGTTTGTGGTATAGTACTTGGCAGGGTAGAATAGGATAGATGGTTTCGAGGTGTTTCCTAAACGCTGAGAACCTAGAAATTCAGCAGAAATGCTATTGAAATTTTCAGAACGCCCGAAGGCCAATTTGGTAAATGAGAGGTAAAAAGTAGGGTCGGGAACCGGAAACCCGAGCCCCTCAGAAACCTAATCTAAAGAAGAGAATAAAGGATGATAATATAACTTCTAAAACAGTCATTTGAGGTCCCGAAAGGCTAGAAAAACGAGAAACGACCCCGAGGGTTGGAATAGTACCACCCGAGAGTCGGGTGAATAGTAACCCGAGAGTCGGGTGAATAGTAACCCGAGCATTTTTATAGAAAATATCGTAAAAGCTTGGGAAAACTTAAGAAACGTTATTTTAAGATTTTTGGGATCAGAAAATCTAGATAAAATGATAAAACGAGAATTTTTTAATCTATAGTCCCGTCAGGGGTAAAATGGTCATTTTGACCAAAATTTTCTAGATTATCAGAAAAAGATCGTAAAAACCTCAAAATAATTTTACTAAAATTCTAAAAGCTAAAATAGAGTGGTAAGTCAGAAAAACGAGGGAAAACCCTGTTAAGGACGAAATGGTCATTTTGCCAAAAGTTAGGGGTAAAACAGTCATTTTGTCAAAAAGTTCAGAAAAGTGATATTAAGACCCGGAATAGTAGCTTATACAGTAGAATGATTCTAGAATATAAAATATGAATCCTAAAATAAATAATTAAGAATTTAAATTAGAAATTTTATACTTTCACTATATTTTAGATATGAAGTAAATAGTAAAAATAACCGCAATTTATTTCGGTTATAGGAAAGCAACCAAAAGGCGAGTTAAGGAAACGGTCGACTCAAAAAAGGAATTGTTAGTAAAATACCGGTAAGATCAGACATTTATTTATCTGCAGCATGAATTTACTCAGTATGCTTATGTAATATAGAAGATAGAAATTTAGTAGTCAGGTGTGGTAGGCATACTAACATAAGATATAAAATCTTAAGAAAACTACAGAATAAATTATAGAGAGTTCCAAACCCAAGAGGCAGCATAATTGCCACCGGTCAGGAACCACCAGAAATTCAGTAATTAAATCAGTATTGGCGTATTGGCCTTCCACACAGGTGGAGGTTTCTCAGATTCCAGTTACAGTTACAGTAGGACTCCAAACTGCAGGTGACGAGTCCCGGGTTTGGATGTCTAATATTTTCAGGCTATAGAGGATTGGCCAGTGGGTCGTTTCCCAGAGTCCCTCTCAGCATTGCGCGCACTACGGTACGATCAATTCAGGGGCCCAATAGCAGAATTCAATAACAGATAAAGACTTAAGATTTCAGAACAGTTATAATTGAGCATAAAATATACTAACAGATTATGCAGTGGTTTAGATACCAGTTGACGTGAATAGTACTAGTCAAAGTCAACCTTACTATTCATAATCAAAAGTTAAAGTTACTATTTTATGTAAATAGTGCTTTTTCAGGATTTTGTGATTTATGTTCTTGCATGTATGTTTGAACTTAATAAGCCTGTCGCTCACCAGTTTATTCATGTTGCATGTAAGAAACCTGTACACTAGTAGACAGAGGATGGACGAAGGGCGGGATTGCATCTGCCTTCAGGGCTGGGCAAGGAGAATGGTCCTGCTGCTGTTTTTCGCTGAGCAGAGTTTGAGGAGATTAAAAGTGTTATTTTGAGAGCAGATTTTAAGTTGTATTTTGAAAATACATCATGATGTAAATTATGTACAACCAGTAAAATAGTAGTATATCCTATGTTGTATGTTGTTTATATTTTTACAGTTCAGAATCACCAACAGTTTTTTAAAAAAAATCCCTTGGTTTTCAGATTAAAAATCATTTTAACTACAATTAGTAATTTTAACAAGAACAAGTTACAAGCAAGATGCCGGTGACCCATTGAGGTAACGGTCTACCATAGTGGACTTTAGAGCTCTATTACGCTAGTACTGAAGCCTCAATTCAAGGCGGGGCACCACCCTTACTTACTTAGATACCCTAATTTTAGGGATTATTTTTTGATGCGTACGTATTTACTATTTACGTACGTATACTTTGAATATGCATCGTCTAAATTATTGGGAGTTCAAGTACACATATGCATATATAATACTATTTAACTAATTACTCTTCAAAATTTACTGTTTAACTGTTACTATTCAAAATACTATTTAACGGTTACTATTCAAAAATACTGTTTAACTGTTACTATTCAAAGATACTATTTAACAGTTACTATTCAAAAATACTGTTTAACTGTTACTATTTAAAAATACTGTTTAACTGTTACTATTTAAAAATACTATTTAATGTTTACTATTCAAATATACTGATTACTTGAGCTGTGGAGAAGATTAACTCGTAGTGTATCCATAAACTCACTCTCACATCCACCTCCGCCGCACCATCGCCCATTGGAGCTCAAGCCATAGGACACTTACCTACAACATAAACACACACTGTGAGCTTTCTGCCTAGTAAGTACAATATGTCGTCCGCAAAATATGTTTAAATCATAAGCCATACTTAAGGCATATACAAAATCAAAAATCTCATCACACATTCACATAGAACATGGAAACATATCATGTAGCATCTCAGAGTGCATATCATGTGGGCATGTCCTATCATGCAACTGGGAAGCTTGCTCTAATTATATCTAGGGCATAACGTGTATACTGCATGAACCGTTTATGCTCAGTTATGCCTCCTTATTCGTTATCTTTCTTTATGAACCACGACTTGGGCTCGTTATATCTTAGTTTATTCTTTCTTTATGAGCCTCGACTTGGACTCGTTATGTGCTGTAAGCCTAGATTATTCTTTCTTCATGAGCCTCGACTTGGACTCCTTATGTGTTGTGAGCCTCAGCTTGGACTTGTTATAGATTATGAGCCTCAACTTGGACTCGTCGTACCGACATTCTAATTTCATTACCCAATTCTATGTCTAATTATGCCATATGCTCTAGTAGGCTTATCCTTAAATCTTACGTGACAGGGATCTTTGGTATCCCACTTATGTTTTCATAAGTCTACGCGATTATAAAACTATATGTTCTTTTAACATGCTATGCAACACTGTGCAAGGTTTGTATACTTAACATAGTATAAAAATAATACTTTAAATTCTTTTCATTCATGCTGTAGGTGGAGTTGTACTTATCTAGTTTGTACACAGGCTCGTACTCTCGCCTTTGTCAACTTACAGGTTACTACCTATCACCAATAACATATCTTATCAGCACCTTCGCTGAGTCACTAATACTGTTAGTGACTAAAGCAGGTAAACTCGCTTGGTACTGAATACCATCAGTACTAACTCGCTCTCTATTTAGAGTTTAATTCTCTAGATGTAGTTAATTAATTTATTGGCTCATAAATTAATTACAGCGTTCTTAGGTCACTAGTTCCATTAGTAACTATAACTTGTGTTTCTATGTGATACCGAGGCCCATCGGTATCCTATTGGTCTACTTTGGGAATTTATTGCATACCTTCTATCGTATATGATTAATTGCCTTCTCGACAGATAAATCAACGTTTCTCACTTTATCGTTCAAAACACGGTTCTTGACTATTTGTTGACCAGTCAACTGACCAGTTATCTAGCATGTTGCTAACTAGGTAGCCTACCGAGTTACCGTGTGTGGTAGCCTACCGGGCTACTATGGCTTGTTTGGTATGGTAGCCGACTGGGCTACCCACATTGTTTTGGTTATTTAAGAAAATCATTTTTTTTTACTTATAAAATTTTTGGGAAAATTCTTTGTTATGAAACCGTCACCTCGTTGGAAGGTGGGGGACGTTTTATTAAATCCACATTTTTATTTTAAACAATGTGAAATACATTTTGGTGTTATATTTTAAGGATGGTTTTTGAACCATTTTTGAAAACTATTTTTAAACTTGATCGAAACGACTTCATTTTCAAATTTGGCAAACATGAAATATTTCTTCCTTGACGAGATGAACAATTCTTGTGTTCATCTTGGAGCTCAAATCTAACTCTAGCCGGTCCTAATCTTACTAAACCCGTGGCCTGTTTGTGCCTAGTTTTTGTAAAAGTTCCAGTTTTACGTCATTTTAAAAAAGGCTCTGTTTGAGACCCGAAACAATCAAATTTTTAAAACGTCACACGTCATCTTAAAGGTTTCGACGTGTTCTACAACTTTTGTGTTGAGCCCGAGATCCGGTTCGGAATTTAAGTAGTCCATTTTTAACAAAACCCGAGACTAATTCTGCGTTTGGATTTTTAGTCTCAGTTTTGGGCACCGAATGAAAACCACTCGAAAAACCTATCGTAGTGTCGTTTTTGGCTAAAGGCTATTTCACGCAAAAACAACCGTATCAAAATTTTCTTAAAACTTTGTATTAAAAAATCCCAAATTCGGACCCTAAGGGCGTGATAACTGGGAATTTTAGATTCTCGAATTATATTAAAAATTGTATGTAAATAACAATATTAATGAATAAAATGTGAAAAAAGTTGTATTTTAATACTGTTATGAATAGTATAAAAATATTCTGGCAGTATTAAAGTGGGAGAGTTCGGGGATGGAAAATCCTACCGGACATAATTGGGTAAGATAGTTCGAAATCAGAGCCGAAAACCCTAGAGAGTGCATTGAAATGTACTAAAATAATAGAAATTTACGGTAGAGAATTCTGATTAAACAGGAGCAAAATAAGACAAACCGACCGCACTAGAGGCACTGAGAACTTGCCTATGCGATTTCGGTAAAGTTCCGTTCGGATCGGATAATAGTCAAAAATTGACCACGAATTAATTAGAGATTAATATGAATAGTTGATGACATCACTATGATGATGTCATAAAGCAAATTAATTTTCATCAAATTAGAAATCTTTTTGAAAGGTGTATGGCTAGGATTGGTTTGCTTTTTGATCAAAGGCCAAGATTATGCCAAAATTCATTTTGAAAAAAATTAAAAAAATTTATGGCATTTTGTTGAAAGGCCATTCGGCCATGTGGAAAGGGAGAAAGAAAATTTTGATTTTTGACCCCAAAACCTTTACTTTTTGGTCCTTGAACAATTAAGAAATTGTTGGAAAAAAATTACAAAAAGGCCCTTGGTTTTTGCCTATAAATAGGCATAAAAAATTCAAGAAAAAAATTGAAAAACACAATTAAACTCTTGCCCATTTTTCCAGCCAAAAACCGTGAGTTACCCCACCCTTAAACCAAAAATTTTATTTTCAATTTCACATCAAATTTAGCTTGAATTTCATCTCCAACATCAAGACAACAACCAAGCAAGGTAAACCTCAAATTTGAAGCATTTTTCTTTGATTTTTTCATTGAAAACCGTGGGTATGGAAATTTGAAAAACAATGGAAAAAAATTGTTTAATTGTTGATTCTATGATTGGTTGATGTTGTGATATTCAAAGCATGAATTAGGATAGAAAAACAAGCAAAAATTTTGCATGTTTTCCTTGAAAATCCGTGGCTCCTAGGGTGTGAAAATTTGGTGAATTTTATTGTGTTAATTTAGTGATTAATGATCATTCAATTATATGATAAGTTAGGCATGAAATGGACTTAAGAAACAAGAAAAATTTGAAGAAGAATTCTTGCTAAAACCGTGGGCATGAATATGATGAAATGGAAAATTTTCAATGTTGATAAAAGTCGATAAAAACCCTAGGAAAGAAAGTGAAGTTTTCTTTCTATTTTTGGCATAAAATCCGTGGCTATAACTAGGGTTAGAATGCATGTTTTAATAAGTTTTTGAATGTATCTTATACATTGATAAGCATAAGGATAATGTGGTGTGATGAACAATGAATTAGATAAGAATACCTAGTAAACTAAGGATAGTTTGGGAAAAAAAATAAATATGTAATATGACTTGTAAAGGTTGAAACATATGAAAAGTTTTTATATAAAGTTTGGAAACTTTGTATAAAATAGGCTTCTGGTATAGTACGTGGCAGGTACAAAGGTTCTGAGGCGTATCTAACGCTAGGAAACCTTAAAATATAAGCGGAAATGCTGTCGAAATTTCTAAAATCGGCTAAAGGGCATTTCGGGAAACGAGGGGTAAAAATATTGAACTCGGAAAGGAAACCGAGACCCCTCGGTGAATTATGATCAGAAATAGAAAACCAACTCGAGCAGAATAGTAAACCGACCCTAAATCACTAAAATGCCTAAAACAGGAAAAAAATCGATGTTAAGGGTATTTCGGGAAACGAGGGAAAATTTTAGGTTGGGATAAGAAACCCAAGCCTCTCGAGGCCTGAGGGTCGGGGACAGGATGAATAACGTTTAGTAACTAGTGAAAAGGCCATTTGAGACTCCGAAACGCTCGAAAAATGAAAAAACGACCCTAGGTGACGGATGAATAGTAATCGAGGGTTGGGAAAAATAAAGTTGAGATTTTGCAGCAATTTAAGCTGTAAAATGATACGAAAGCTTAGGAAATATTATAATAAAATTATTAGACTTAGAAAATTTGGAAAAAAATAATAGAATGAAGCCAATTATGGTTCCGAAACCCATTAGGGGTAAAATGGTCATTTTGACCAAAAATGTCCGAAAAGGCTCGGAAAGAACCCTAAAAGACCTAGAATAACTTAAATAAAATTCTAAAACTCAAATTGAAGATTTTAGAGTTAAAATTCTAAGGAACACGAGCGTGTAGAGAGATACACGGCCGTATATAGGAAAAATAGACCCAAGAGGTACATGGCCTGGAACACGGGCGTGTTGCAGACCGTGTACCACAAATAAAATTTAAATGTGTAGAATTATTAAGTAAAATAAATATATATTTTAGATGATAAATAAAAAGGGTATTAACAGACACTATTATGTCTGTAGGAACCCAAAATAAAGATAGAACTGCGGAGGAGTTCCGCAAGTGGACACTAGCGCAGTATTGGTAAGTTCAAGCATTTTCATGTCTGCAACATGAAAAACTGTGTTAATCTATTCTATACTAGCTGCACACTAGATATAAAATCCTATGAACATTTAGGAATTAGTTAGTATAACATATCCCAAATAAAGAAAATAAGTAAGACCTACGGGCAATAGAGGATTGCGACCTTGAGGTGATTTATGCAACCACTTGGTCAAAACTATAAATTTAAAGATGGTAAATGAAACCATTAAGGCGTACCGCCCCTCTAACATAGTGGTGGAGGTTTGTTTAAATCCTACGGGGTTATCAGGGTTGTGGAGGACGATGTTCTAAGGTCACTCCTTAGACCCTCCCAGTCAGCGCGCTAATAATCATCGATACTGCCATAAATAGAGTTCTAAACTAGAAATCAAATAGAGAATAAACAATCAATAAAATGATGAAAATCATAATTGAGCATAACTGAAGCTTACACTAGAGTAATGTAAATTCGGTTAGGGTATGTGAATAGTATCCCAATAGAGTAAAGTGAATAGTAACCAGTTAGGGTAACTGGTACTATTCACCGGTCAAAGGTCAACTGTACTATTCATGGTAAATAGTACTATTCATAGGAGATTGAGTTTTTCTTGTCTTTGAATCAGTATGATTCTTATTATGGATGTTTGAACTTACTGAGCCTATTAACTCATCAGTTTGTTCATGTTGCAGGTAAGAAACCTATCCAGTAGATACATGGATGGCGGCAGGATGCGAGCGTGTTAAAGGGATAGGGAACTCACTGTGGACATGGTCCTGCCATAAGTTTTCCGCTGAGCTTTTTGAGTAAAGAAAATATGTTTGAAGACAAAAAAAATATAGTACATATAAATACTATATCTGTTATTAAATATGTTGTACTTATTTCAGACATGGAAAAGCCAGTATTATATTTTACATCGCTTTCTTACTTAATAATCATAAGAAAAAGCATGTATTAAAGAAAAAAAAATTTGGGGGTGAAATTTTAGGCCCTTGTGTTTAAGAAAGTTTTAGTTAAAGAGTTTTAAACTGACGACTCGGATTCAACACACGAACAGTCTTGGTCGGCCATAGAGTCGATTCATGACGGTTGCGAGTGGTTGGAAATCTGGGGATGTCACAAAGGGGGTCAAAATCCGTGGCCTTTTTCTGGGGACAGATTGTGTCCAGTCACTAAAAATGTTCATGCTCACATATGCACACATCCATTCATAAAAAATAATGTAAACCACAACCATAACCACATAACTTAAAAATGGAAAGCTAAGGGCTCAAAATAAACTTATTACAACCCATGTACATAAACAAATACACATAAATTCCTTGATCAAAATCTTAAAATCAGCTAACTACAAAAGGGACGGTTTTTCGGGTTTACCTTTCGTGCTAAGAATCAAGCATAAATCTGATCAAAGGCTTGAATGACAAAGTGGCTGGGTGGCCAAGGAGGTATGGGGGTCGATTTATGCTAGCAAAACACCAAAAATATTTCTCTTAATAATATCAACTCAAAACCATAACTAAAAACTACAAGGTTTGGATTCTAAAAATTTATCCTTGATGCACTTGAAATAGCTTGGATTGAATCCTACTAACACAAGCTTATGGGGGCTGATTTTTTTGGTAACCGTTAGCTGTGTTTTTGGCTTGAAAAATGGAAGGTTTTGGGGCTTGGAGCAATCAGCAGCAGCAAGAGAAAGAAGGAGAGAGTGGGTTGTGTTTTTTGTAGGTGTGAAAATGAAAGACAAGAACCTAAAGCCTTTCTCACCCTTTTATAGACAAACCTAAGCAACCATTAACCAAACCTAAACTCACTTAATCAAGCTATTCCTAAGCTAATTTGGCGACAAATTTGTTGCCCATTTCAGTCCATTCCCACCGAAGGAGCTGCAGCCATTTAAGGAGGAAAGAATAAAAAAAATGGTGATGGTAAGTGATGGAGAAATGTGACGTTTTTTATTCACTTGTGTCATAACTTACTCCTTATTTTATTCTTGCATTTTAGGGTTCTTTTGTAGCTAAAAATAGCTAGTTTCCAGCCAAGGCACATGGTTTTCTAAGGCCAAAATTTATTTGCATTTTGTTTTCTTCGCAATCCAGTTTTCTACTGCGGTGTTTGGTCCTTTCTCAGCAGTGTTCTAATTTTCATCCGGAAATCAGATTTTCTGAATCTGATTTTTACACTGATGATTTCTAGTTGGTTTATACTATCTAAGAGCCTATTCTACACTAATTAACTATTTATTTCCTATACTGTGATTGTATCTGCACTGTGTTGTATTTGTGCACGTATATCAAGGTGTTTTTACGTGAAATTTTTAACACAATCTCTCTTGACTAATTCGGACGTGCTGATTTTATTTTTATCAGTTTTACGTCTGTCCGGGGTTGTCTGGACCAGTGTTTAGGATCTATGTGACCCCATCTCGAAAAACGTGTCAGTGCTCAATTGACTAATTTGGGCGTCCTGAGTCTAAATCAGTTTCGGAGTGAGATAAGGTCGTCTTGAATTTCTTCTCGATACTGCATATGTCTCAAATAAAAATTCACGGTTTGTGCCTAATTGACCAAATTGGGCCTGCTGACTGTTAATATATCAGTTTTAAGTCAAATTTAGGTCGTCTTGGCCAGTAACTTGGCACTGCGTTTTTCACTATTTACTATTCACTGCTTTCTGGTTCTAATTAACTAGTATGAGCGTTTTGACTCTGATTTTGTTAGTTTCTAGACAAGAAGAGGTCATTCGGATCATTTTCTCAGTACCGTACCCTTGCTAGGGTTATTTATCGCTATTGTGCTCAGATATTCGGTCCGAGTGTTCTGGTGATCTGTTCACCAGTCTTGTGTCAAGAAATAGTTGTCCGAACTAGTTTCCTGACACTGCGCATCTCATACACTTATACACATATTAGGGTGGACCGGATTCACCGTCGGTTACCCCCTTTCATGGTATGAATAATAATAAACAGTTCCATACCTATTTAGTCTATTCAATTGGAAATCATACTGTATTTTTCAACTTAATTACTTATGATATAGTAATTAGATTTCATGCATTTTGAGAGTCTGTATAGCAGCTCTTTGCTCATTACACAGCCTTTCTCACATATATAGTCCAATTGGTGCATGGCTTCTTATACGGCCGTGTACCTAACCGTGTTCTGCAAATTTGCACTAAATAGCATCAAATTATTCCTCAATTTCTCATTATATAAAAATCAAGTTATAGGAATGGAGTGGTCCTTACATTAATGATCAAATTGAAGTTTTTAAATAATAAACGGGCGTGTACTTAGGTAACATGGGCGTGTAGCAAGATATTCACCAACCCGAGAGGTACATGGCCATAGACACGGCCATGGACACGGTAGTGTATCAGGCCGTGTATTATGTACAAAAATGAAATATTAAACCCCTAAATACATCGTTAGGAATCTAAAATCAGAAATTTTATATTTTTACAATAATCTTGAATATAAAATGAATAGTAAAAATAACCATATTTTATTTCGGTTATAGGAATCCAACTAAAAGGCGACGAAAGAATGCCGGTTGACCCCAATGGGGAAACACTAGCAAGATACTTGTAAGTTTAGACATTTATTTTTCTGTAATAGGAATTTACGTAATATGTTTATATGCTATGTATGACATGTAAAGTACGTATCAAGGTGCTATATGCACACTAATGTGTAAAATAAAACACACATAAACAGAGAATGAAATATAAAGGGTTTCAGACCCAGAAGGCAATGATAATGTCATCGGTTAGGAACTACATGAAAGTTAGTAATAAAACCACTATTGGCATACTGACCTCCCACACAGGTGGAGGTTTCTCATGTTATGTTATGTTATATCAAGTTCACATCAAGTAGACTATAGAGGATTGGCTAATTGGTCGCTCCCCAGGGTCCCTCTCAGTCATGCGTGCACTACGGTACGACCAATCATGAGGCCCAAAACCAAAATCTAATGCAAGATAAAGACCTAAGACTTAAACTGTGCCATAATTGAGCATAATTAAGTCTAACAAGTACTAATAGTATGTTTAAGGTTTATGATATGATTTATGGTCTACATTATTTGTTTTTATGTTTGAACTTACTAAGCCTGTTGCTCATAAGTTTATTCATGTTATAGGTAAGAAATCTATACATCAGTAGATATGGATGGATGAGGAGCGGGATCTGCATCTACCACCAGGGCTGGACGAGGGAAATGGTCCAACTAATGATTTCCGCTGAGCAATTCTAAAATAAGTTTTGAACAACGTAACATGATGTAAATTAAGCACGATAATGTAAAATGTGTATTTCAGTATATGTTTTATGACATTCTAGTTTCAAAATCAATTTTTAAAAAAATTCCTAATTTTCACGAAAAAATCACAATTTAAAATATGAATAGTAAATAACAAAAGCAAGTTACAAGCAAGCTATCGGCGACCCAAAGAGGTGACAGTCTATCATATTTGGCTCCAAAACTGGACTGTGATAGTATTGTTGGCCTCCATGATGAGCGGGCCGCCACAGTAAATCGTAAATTTATCTTTCTTAGGCCTTAATAAATTTTTACAACATTAATCGTTATAATTTCTACAATTATTTCACACCCGAAATCCCTAATTTTCACAATAAAATCATAGTTTAAAATGTGAATGGTAAATAACAAAAGTAAGTTACAAGCAAGCTACCAGTGATCCAAAAAGGTGATAGTCTATCATAGTTGGCTCCAAAGCTCAACTGTGATAGTACTGTTAGCCTCCATGATGGGCAGGCCACCACAAAGACAATCAACAATTTTTTTTTCTATTTTTGGAAATTTTAAGGTGAATTTTGAAAGTTTTTCTGTATGTGATCCCGAAATTTTCAATTTTTGAAAATCATCAAAAATTTGATTGTTGATTATTTCTATTTTTGAAATTGAAAGTTACTTAATAATTATCCGTAATTGAATAAGTTTCAAATTTTGCAAATTGGATAATTATGGAAAGTTAATGTGATTTGATTTTAATGATTTAAATTTGAAAGATTTAACTATTATTTAAATTTTGAAAATTAAAATTATGGAAAGTCAAATTAGATTTGACTTTTATTTTTAGAATTTGAATATAAAATCTTATCTAGTTTTGATTTGGATATCAATTTTAAATTTTAGAAATTTAAAATATATGGAAGGTCAAATTAAGTTTTGGTTTTTATTTTTAAAACTTAAATGCTTTGAAAATTTAAATTTGGAAAACTTGATTAAATTTTGAATTCCAAAAAAAGGATAAAGGTTATTAATTTTGAATTAATAATCTTAATTTTTTGAAATTAGAATTATAATGAGATTATAATTCGGTAAATTTTCAAAAATTAAATTTTTGGAAGCTCAAGAAGATTAGTTTAATTGTTTTTCTTTAGAGTTATAACTATCCAGGGACCTAATCAAATTCCATTTCAATGTGATTGTATATTGTTTTTATTATGTTGATAATATTTATTATATGTTCATGCATATGGCATGTCATATAGGATAAAAAAAGTCTTTACTCACGTTATATTGTATGACATACATTCATGTGCATTCATTTAATTATTCTAAAATTGTTTAATATTAGATATATGATGTTGCCCTAATTTTAATTTGATGAGATTAAAGTAAAGGGATTAGCAATTTAGTTTGCATAAATATGAGATATATGAGATTAATATTTAATTGTTAAATATTGAATCTTCACATGAAATTCTTTAAGTTAGTAATTTTAAAGAGTTTAAAATTATGAGAAACTTAGAATGTTTTTAATAAGAATCAAATTGTTTATTTTTTTCAAGAATTTTATAAAGCACAAGATGTTTAATAAATAAAATACACTGCATAAAAATGAGTGGGAGTAGGTTATATCATAATATGACCTATAGGTCTCCATTGTTGGTATAACATTATGAGATTTCAAATGGGGTCTCGAGATGTTTTAGTTTCATCCTCCCTACAAAGGGTGTTCATTTGGGTCAATACCAAGGTTAGCCTCTTGATATAGGATTTGTAGATATATATATATCTAATTTGACCTACGTTACGACAACACTTTAGAGTTAAGTATTTGAAATCTAAAATGAAAGGTTACACCCATAAAGATATTATATAAATAGTCAATTATATTTTGACAAAATCAACAGTAGTTGTTAAATATTGAAAATATGAAATATTTTCAATAATATTTATCAATTGAGAGTGTTTTGATCCAATTTGCAAATATGTGACTTATCGGCAGCACAATATTTGTGGTAGATTGGATTATCATTGGGCATAAAGTAAACATGTTTATGTATTTTCATGTGCGTTCATGCATGATAGTTACTTTGCCTTTTTTTTTTTCTCTCAATGATATTCATGCACATAATTAAAAATGTTTTATTTATTCCAGCAATATGTCTAATCCAATCATCAACCAACTTTCACTTGTTCAACTTACTGATGAAAATTATACAATAAGGAAAAGTAAACTCTTATCGGTAATTACTACTGAGAAGCACTTTTTGTACTTAAGAAATCTTGTCGTCTCATTTCTATAGAAAATGTCTCTCAAAGAGAGGTGGATGAATTCAATAGATGGATACAATCAAATGAAACAATTAGATCCTACATATTAAGAAGTGTTTCAGATAAGTTGAATCATGAAATTTTTGAAGTTCACATTACTTCTAATATGATCAAAAAGCCTGAGGTCCATTATGGGAAAGATAGTAGCATCACTAAAGATAATGCCATCAATGCTATTTGGAATAACAAGATATTGCCTAACCAAAAAGTTCATGAATATGTTCTTGAATTGATTGCTAGAACCAATGTGGCAATATATCATAGGCAAACATTAGCAATACTATGAGTGTAGGCATTATTTTGTCTCCATTCCCTAGTTCTCTACAAAGTTTTAGAAACTTTTATCTTGTTCATAAGAGTGAGAACAATGTTGTTAAATTATTACAACAATTAAAAGACCACGAAACATTTTAACAACATCATGATAAGTGTCTCAATATGGAGAATGTTGTTAAAGAGAGTAGAAAAGAGGACAAGAAGATCAAGAAGAAAAAGGATAAGAACTCTAATAAGAAAACATAAGAAAAATGTTTCCATTGCGAACAAGAGGGTCATTGGAAGAGAAATTGTAAAAAGTATCTTAAGGAATTGAAAAACAAGAAGAAGGATCAAGATAAATGTGATTTACTTGTCTTATAAACATGATTATAGAGAATTATCTCTCAACCTGGATAGTAGATTTAGGACCAACTGATAATGTTTTTCGTTCTTTACAGATAGTTCCTTAAGAGAGCATGGCAATGGGAAGTACATAGTGGTTGTGGGCTATAGGGCAAAAGTTGTGACAAAAATAGCGGAAGGACTTAGACTTCAATTTAAGAATAAATTTATTATTGTGAACAATGTTTATTTTATTGTAAGTGTAATTGGAATTTAGGAACAATGTTTATTTTATTTTAAAGACAAACTAACAAACTTAGGTTAATAAATAAACTCAAAATCCAAACTTTAAACTTATAAGCTCTTAAAAATAAACATGGATTCTCTCAAAAATAGGAAAGTTCCAATAATTCATTCTGCTACCATGCACGCCTTTATGCTAAGCCTCCTCTAATCCTATGCTTTAACTTTTTAGTTTCTATAACATTCAAAAACTATATTAAGCAAATGCTTAGTACCTCCAAAAAACATTTAGTTTATAATATTAGTGTAAATACAAATATTAATTTTTTAAAAACATGACAGAAGACATAATTGTAAAAGCATTGATCAAATTTAAAAGTATAAAATAAATTTCGCAAATTAACTTAAGGCTATGTGAACAAGTTTTGAAAATCAGACAACTTTGACACTTTTGCTTAGGGTAGCAACAGCTTTGACTTAAAAATAAGAAATTATCTTTAAAAAAAAAAATACAAGAAGAAGAAGAATGCGATGCTGATATATCCTAATGTGAGAAAGATTTAATATATTTTGATATGTACGTGTGGGATTTGTGGTATATCTATTTCCTATAAATAGAGACATCCCTTTCATAGAGTGAGCATAAATTAATTTGTGATAACCGAGAAATCCATACTCTCGGAAAGATTTTGTACAATTATGTAAATAAATGTACATTTACAGTTATACAGTTTACAGAACAAATAGCAGAGGAAAATTTTGATTAATCAAGTTTTAATCAAAATTTGAAAATGAATTAATGAATATAGTTTAAAGCTAAGCATTAATTCAACTATGATGTTTTAAAATTTGATAGAAAAGTATGTGAAAATACATACTAAGAGATCAATGGCACACAAGTGAGCCACATTGATCAAGGGCTAAGAGAATAGCCAAACAAGGCCTTACCTTTTTTTATAAAAAAAAAATAAAAGAAAGTAAGGGAGAGGGTGAGTGGCACGTGAGCATGAAAGAGAGAAGGGAATTAATTCCCTTAGCTGCTGATGCAGCCGGCAGAAAGAGAAAAGAAAGAAAGAAGAAAAGAAAGAAAGGAAAGAAAGAGAGAAAGTGGTCGAGAAAGAGGAAAAGAAGAAGAAGAAATCCATTGAAGTTCGGATTTTCTAGTGCAAGCAACAGATCGATCAAGATTCGGTCAAGGATTAGCAGTAAGAAAAGCTCACGATCAAAGCAAGGTAAACCCTAGTTTTCACGTTTTCTTTGGGGGAAGAAAATCTGGGGTTTTGAGAGAAAACAGAGAATGTGAGTGAATCACATTTAGGTTTTCGGTTAAAATCGAAATTTGGTTCGAGTCTAGACGTTTTCAAATACGAATCCATGAACAGATGGTTTAGAAAACCAAGTTTAGTGAATATTCTTCACAAAAATACAGAGTTTTCAAAAGTTAAGTCGAGATAGATTCATAAGCAAAATGTGGAAATTTTTGCTTATGAAATCATGGATTTGTGACAGTAGGAATGTAGTAAATACCTTGAAATGATCTTATGAAGATCGATTTCAAGTGTAAGAAGCAGAACAAAGGCCATAAAAGCCTTAGAAAATCAGAGCAGAGCAGTTCGGACCCAGAATCTTGATTCTGGTATGAACACGGGCGTGTACACGAGCGTGTACAAGGGCGTGTTCAGAACACGGCCCCGAACATGCCCATACGCACGACCGTGTTGCAAGAAAAATCAGACCCGAGAGGTACACGGTCAAGAACACGGCCGTGTATCAGACCGTGTCAAGAGGCACACGGTCAAAGAGAGGCGTGTAAGTAGCCATGTAAGAGCACAGAGGAGTACACGGCCAGTAACACGGCCGTGTACCCACCCGTGTAAGCATACACGGGCATGTTCCAGAAAGTACACAGCCAGGCTTAAAATCCAGAGGGGTACACGGGCACGAACAGGGCGTGTAGGAGGGCGTGTTCGAGTCCAGAGAGCAAAAAAAAAAAAAAGAGTCTGGAAAGGAAAAATTTCATGTTTTGTCATATTTCCAGTATAAGCTAAATATGGTAAATAATCAGTGATTTTTCCTTTTATAGGAGTCCAAGCCAGAGACCCCAAATCAGCAGTCCCAGAGCAGCAGCAGCTTACGCTAGAGGACTTTCTGTAAGTTCAAGCATTGTCCTGACTGCAACGTGGACAAGCTTGCTTTATTACAGTATTATGTATGTTGTATGACGTGTTGCTAGACGTTGATTGTCTGCATCACGATGTTAAGTCAGTTATGTCAGTCACAGCATAGGTCAGTTCATACCAGTGCATGTCATGCATATTGAGTTGCATGTCCCAGTACACAGACCAGACAGTAACAGAATCAGAGAACAGTTAGGTGCACAAGGCACCTTAGTGTGTTGATTAAATCACACCCCAGTAAATAGATTAACAGGTTCCGACTGTGGGGGCAAGCAGTATGCTACCCAGTTGGAACACCAGCAAGATGGTAATTAACCAGTTATTGGCGTATCGGCCTCTCGAACCACGGGGAGGTTATCATGTTTAGCATCAGTTAAGACTGAGGAGGTCAGCACTAAAGTACCGCTCCCGGTTGCGCTAACATGTCGGTACGTCCAATCAGGGGCCCAAAACCAGAACTAAAGTAAAAGATTAAAATCCTAAGACTAAACAATCAGCCAGTACAGCATGTTTACAGAGTCCAGTCAGCATGAGTATAGCAGTACAGTATAAGTACTGCAGTCAGCATGAGTACAGCAGTATAGTATAAGTACAGCAGTTAGCATGAGTACTGCAGTCAGCATGAGTACAGCAGTACAGCATGAGCACAGTAGTACAGCATGAGCACAGCAGTATAGCATGTTAGTTACATGTTTTTATGTTTGAACTTACTGAGCCCATAGCTCATTAGTTTGTTCACATGTTGCAGGTAAGAGACCTGTTCACCAGTAGTATCGGTGGACGACGAACAGGGTAGATGCATGCCGGAGAGGATTGGGCGAGGGATATTGGTCACAGTTAATTCTTCCACTGCATAGTTTCAAATGTAATTTTAAAAAGAAACAAGTTTCAAGCTAAGAGTATCTGATAGAGGAATCATGAAGTTAACATGATTTCTATATCACATTCTCAAACAGTTTATGAGTTTATGTATTTAAAGAAAAAAAAAAAATTTATTCCGCAAAATTAGCAGTAGTTACAGTTCAACATGATTGCCGGCGACCCTAGAGGTCTGCAGACTATTGCGGTTGACTACAGAGTCGGCCGTAGTAGCACTGTAGAGCCTTTACAGTAGGGCGGGCCGCCACATAATTTATGTCATTAAATTTGTTTCTAATTCTAGTCTCTAGCTTTTTATAACATTTATGTATTTTATTTTGATATCTTAAGCATGAGACTAGAATTTATGCTTTTATGATGATGACCTAGTCAGATTTCTTTATAAAAGATAGCTTGGTTAAAATTTTTTGCCTTGTTGATGAAAATCATGTTCATAATTTAGAATACCGCTACAAAGAAAGTGAGGCGAGTTCTTCTTTCAGTTTTATTGAGAATGACTTCTTCTTGAGGTTCTTGGTGCCGACATCTATGCCGATTGTAAGCACCAACAAGTTCAAGAAAGAGTCGTTCTCAACAAACTCAAAGAAGGACTAGCAACCAACTATTCAAACCACAAAACCGGCAGACAAGATCAAAAACTAAGGTTTTATTTTTATTTTTGTTGTGAATCTCTCTTATTGTTCTTTTTATTGAAACTATACTTATTTTTATGTGTTTTAGGTCTCAAGAATATTGTCCTAGATGCAAGAATTCTGAAGAAGTCAGTCACTCCCTCTGGTCGTGTGTTGAAGTTTCCGATATTTTGCAACCAATTACATTCGTTTGGCCCATCTTGAAATCTTGAAAAATTTAATAATTGTTATAAAAATTGCAAGTGCACTATATCAAACAAGTAATAAAATATTGAGTAATTAAAGTTGCATTCTCACGAGGATTATTGTCTACTAAGTACCAAAATTAATTTAATCTTAATTTTGTATTTAAATAAATCAAAAGAGGGATGATGGTAATTGAAAAATAAAACAAAACTAAAACTAAAACTAAATAGAAATTAAAAGAAAGCAAGAAAATTTTAACAGAAGAAAATTCAATGGACTAAGACTCTAAGATTCTGAATTCGTCAAATTAATTCAATTTATATGCTCTATTTTAATTATAATTGTCCATTACAATAAGCAAGTCATGACCTTTCTGTACCAAATTACTCTAAATTGATAAAAATAATATGTTTGAGTAAATGATAAATCGAAAGTAACAGCACCAAAAAAAAAATCAAGTTAAAAAGTATAATATATCATTCACAAAATAATTTAAGACCGTATTAAAAAGATATGATTATTTAATTTTGAAAATCATATTTTTGCTTCGGGCAGCAACAGTTTTGACGTAAGTACAAGAATTATCTTTAAAAAAAAATAGAAGAAGAAAGTGATCCTGACATATCTTAATGCGAGAAAGATTAATATATTCTGATAGTGTAGGATTTACAAATGCTATCTATTGCATATAAATAGAGAAATCCTGTAACATCAATATTTCATAGCATTTTAAAATAGACAAGAAAATTAATTGTTCATAAATATAAATTAGAATCATAGTATTGGTGTTTGATTAAGTGCCTTTGTAAGTAATCATATAAAAGATTTTGATACGCTTAAGAAATTAATGTTTAAAAGATTAAGAATTAAAGATTTGACATAGAAAATGTCATTTTATGTTCCATCAAAATTTTGTTTAGGAAACTCTTTAAATTAGAAAAAAAGTTATAGTTTATAATTATAAATCTTATCATTAACTTTTTAATGTCTCTTGAATCATTCAATTCAGATATCGGAATAAAAAGTTATGATTAAAATACTAAGACGAGTTTGGACATTAAAAAAAAAAGTCGAGCAACGGGTCTTGCGCGGCCGTGCGCTGCAGCCAACATGGGGTGCTACAGTACCCACGTGTAGGACAGAAGGCTTTGTGCAACCACTACTGTAGTGCTTTACCGAGAACTATAACCGCACTATGACACATTGTAGCCAGGCTGCAGGCGTAGATGGGCACACGACAGTGCCCAAGGAAGGTGCTGCAGCACATAGCTAGGGAAAAAGAAGAAGGAAAAAAAAAATGGATTTTAACTGGTGAACCGAATTTGTGGTATTTTAAGCCTATATTTAGCCCTAAGATCATAACTCAACTTTTAATCTTTGTCCTTAAAATTTAGAGATTAGTTATTTAAGTTTGAATCCATTAGTTTAAACCCATTATACGTATTTTCTCAAAACGTTTACTCTTCTTTTCTCTCAGCCTCTATCTTCCTTCTTTCCTTAGAAGATCAATTTAGTGTGAATTCCACAACCCAAACGTTAAGGAATCAATTTTCTTAAAGGCTGTTAGGCTTGATTTCATTGAAAATTCATGGTAATTGTGTTTTTATTTATTGGTTTTAGAATTTTGAATTTTAGGGTTTCGTTAAAATTGTGAGATTAACAAATTATTGATTTAGGTGATGAATTTAATAATGTAGAGTGATTTATTAAGAGATTGGAAGATAGGATTTCAAATTATTTATTTCAATTTTATAAAATTGGAATTCTAGAGTTTTTAGAGAATTGGAAAATTCGGGTTTTTATGATTTTGGGATTTTTAAGATTCTTCCTAATTATAAAATATTGATGTTATGATTTTGTAATATTAATTTTGATAAGAGTGAGTATATCAAAGTCTCCAAATATCACGTTCTCAAAATAGTAATAGTAGTAACTTCTTCAAGCGAGGTAAGTGTATTACTCACCTACAACATGTTTGTTTAAAATTAATAAGTTCATAATTGGTGTAAAGTATCAATTGATTTTGGGATTTTACCATGTTTTATAAAGGATTTTCAATGAGATTTTATACCAAAAGTTATCATTTATGTGATATAAGATATCTCATCTTTTACTCATGCATGTATTTTCTTTATGAAGCTTCTATATGAATGTATATATATATATATTTATAATTGTCAAGCGATTTTGTACAGAATTATGCTTTTGCACAAGTTATGTCTTTTATAAAGATTTATGGTTCATATTTATGAAAGATCATATAAAGAACAACATTAATGGAAGGAAAAGGTAATTAGGAGGTGTGTGTTTAGAATTCATCCCTTATGCGGTAATGGTTTCTTGTGATAGTGGTTTCATGTGGTAAGGTTTTGCCTCGATGGGTTTAGAACTTGCAATCTTACTCTCACCATGGTTAGGCACATTAGGAATTGCCTAAGGAACAACAATGTAGATAAGATTAATTTATATGGATATGTTTTATGTTTAAGTGTTTATGATATATATAATAATTGTTTTACCTTTATGATACGAATAATGAATTATATTAATACTTGTTACAGGATGTTTTGCACCAATTTTATAACTAAAGGTTTTTGTGAGATAATGGACATACTTAGCAGGCATTTGCCTAATCTAGTTCCTTGCATGTCGTAGAAAAGGCTAAAGCTATGGTTTAGAGTTGAAGGAGGCTTGGAGTGGAGGCATGCGTGATAGCAGAGTGTATTATCAGAACATTCTTGTTTAAAATGATTCATGTTTATTTTTAAGAGTTTTGAGTTTATGATTTGAATTTATTAATTATGTTATTATAACATTTACCTAGAATGTTCTTAGGATTGTTAAAATTTATTTTTAAATCTATATTTTTCCACCATCATAAGATTTATGAAGTATAGGATTTTTAATTGATTTTTATAGTATATTTTAATATTATTTGTTTAAAGTTAATTTTTTATTTTTTTCACACGATAAGTTAATGTTTTCATATTTTAGTTACTACTGATTTTTTTTTTTAAGTTATTGTTATTTCTTTATCTTGTATCACTGCGAATATTGACTAATATATCACGCTAAGGTGCTGTTACATATCCCTTTCTTAAGAGTGATATGTTGAGCGAGCATTAATTAATTTATGCTATTAATTTAAGGGCAATTATATGACATATATATTTTTATTTTCGATACATCAAGTGCACCATATAATTTATGCTTGGTTGAAATATTCTTTTTCTTAGAAATAGGCATGCTAAGTTTTATATTTTGATTAAAACATATAAAAATGAATTTAGGATTTTTATAAAAATAAATCTCTAGACTCATTGGAAAATAATTATTTTCATGTGATAATTTGAAATATATAAGTTGATATGATAAAATAATATTTTGGAGTTGTGTGAAAAATTTGTTAATAAAGATGCATATATGATAAGATGATATTTTTGGAAGAAGTCTATAAGATGATATGAGATGTGAGGTGTAAGAAAGCTAAGAAGTCATGTGAACTAATATTAAATCATTGGATTTTAAAAGGAACAAATTTGAAAAATTGGATCAAGAAGATTAAATACAAAACTTTAAAAGCTATATATATTATAGATATTATTTTTATAGGCGTTTTAGCTTCCCTTAAAAAAAAAGGAAAAAAAACCTATTCCAATTTCTACAACATATTGATATTGCCGAATTTTTACAAATTAAATCGTATTTATCTTGTTAGTTGTTGATTATGTATAATTATTTCATTTTTATTAATGTTGACTATAATTATAAACAAAAAAAAAAAAAAATGCCCGAGGCAAACAAAAATAATCGCAACAACCAGAGTGGTCCAACTTATATGATCACATATCGACTGCCTAGCATCATGGGAAGAAAGATAGTAAGATTTTTTAATTTTCTGTTCGATGTAAACTTTTCTTTCGTAATTGAATAATACTATACTATTACATTTAAGTTTTTTTAATTCTACATGGGAGCTTGGGCCTGAGCCAAACTTTTCTTTGGTAATCAAATATTAATGTAAAGCATGCAATGGAGGGGGAAAAAGAAACCCAAAGGACATAGTCTACTTTTGGTTCATTCGCTCTACCGTCTGTAAATTAGGAAGAATCATGGAGCATGTCTTGGGTACATATAGAGGTCATAAGATTGGCTCAGGCCCACACTCCCATGCGGGATTATCTCTGATGCTTTTTCATCTTCTGGTTCACAGTCGGACGACAGATCTGGAGCTCATGTTGACCCACATGTGGAACAATACTTGCAAATACAGTACTAATAAAATCTATGGTTGAATAAGAGATAGAAGATGAAGTAGGAGTTGATAACTCAGATGCAACCTAATATCTAGTTCCCGCCTAATACCTGACTCGAGCCATATCTTCCTCTAGGTCTTTCGCCTCCTCTAGCTGTTGCAGACAATGATGATGATGACGATGCTAGTTATGTTGCCACCAATTTAAGGGAATAAATCACTAATTGTTATTATCAGTGTTTTTTTTTTTTTAATAATTGAATACATTATACTTAATTTATTGGGTTTATTTTTTATTAAATAAATGTATGATTTTCAATTATCTTTTTTAATGTTATGATTTATTTTCATTATTATAATTTGCATATTTCTACGTAATTTTGAGTTTAAATATATAATAATAAAATCTATTAATAAAAATAATAAATTAATAAACAATAATAAACTATTAAAAAATTTATATACAAATAAAATAAAATTTATTTATGATAACAATAACAATAAAACAATAATTATTAGTGATGACTTTACAAAAATTGTGGTTGCAAATAGTTGGTGCCACGTCAGCAAAATCACACATGTTTACGATAATATTTTTTGAATTTATGGTTGCAAAAAAAGCAAGCCATGTTAGTCTAACTGATCTAGTGACAACATAGTCACAACGACATTTTAACGATGACTGTCATCGTTATTGTTATTGTGACAAAAACAATGTTATTACAAAAAAAAAAAAAAATCATTTGTGACTGGTTATTAGTGTCGACTTATATGTCATTATAAAAATTACATTTGTGATGGCTTTCTATTATTTGCGACGGTATTTTATTCTCGTAAAAAATCCTAATTGTTGTAGTGAGTGTACTTAATAAGTTTCTTTCTATCTTTTTTATTTTTTCCTTCTTTTTAGAGGTACTTAATAAATTTAAGAGAAGAAATCGAAGATCTATATATATAGAATGTATATTACGTATTTACCTGTTTTGGAAGTTTAGATTCCACTGAATTTCTAAGTTAAAGGTTGAGATTCCCTTAAAGGAACCTACTTATCTTTCTTTATATTTTCAAAAATAAAAATAAAATTAGCCAATGTTTATATAATCATTATTTGAGTAGCATAAACGCATTTAGTTTAATTGAAATCTTCGGTATTTATATTTTTATTTAGTTATGAAGATGACGCTCGTTCAAATTGAGAAAAAAAAAAAAAAAAACGTATACTTAACATACCTACGCTCATACGTTTAAAAAAAAATTTTTTGGAGAAATAGGAGGAATCCAATTTTTTTTTTTTTTTTTAGGAAAATCACATCATATAACATATTTAGAAAGTACTGGTGAAAATTATAGCATATTTTTAAAATGATATAATATTATAACATATTTAAATTTATTATACACTAAATTACTAAAATTATCCCTTTTTTTTAATTACACCATATACCATATTCTATAAGTAGTATTGCAAATTATGGCATATTTTTATATTAGGGATAAATTATAGCAATTTTTTTTTGTTGTTAAAATAAATTATGGTTTTCCATTTTTACCTTATGCTTCATTAGATTTCTTTCTGTTGCTCACAAAATATAGCTATGCAAGTGCACGTGTAGCAATCAAGTAATAAAGTAATGAGTCGAGTATTGTTCCATAGATAAAGTTATCACTAAGAATCTTAGTAAAAGCTTAACCAATAATTGCAAAAAATTGCTAAAAAGATCAAATGAAATTAAACTCACTAAAATAATATTAAATAACAGGTAGAAATTAAAGGCACAATTAAAGGATCAGATTAAATAACTGAGACGGCCCGCCTTGCTGTAGAGGCTCTATAGTACTATTACAGTTAACTCTATAATTAACCCCAATAGTATGCAGGCCTCTAGGGTCGCCGGCAATCATGCTGAACTGAAAACTTGCTTGCTAATTTGCGGAATAATTTTTTTTTCTTTATATCATAAACTGTTTCGAGAATGTGATAAGGAAATCATGTTAACAAAATAACATGCACCTGAATCATGATTCCCCTATCACATAATCTTAACTTGAAAACTTGTTCTTGAAACTACATGGTTTAAATTTCAAAATCTATACAGCGGAAGACTTAAGGGTGACCACCATCCCTCGCCCAATCCTCCCCGACATGCATGTACCTACCCTGTTCATCGTCCACCATGTACTACTGGTGAACAGGTCTCTTACCTGCAACATGTGAACAAATTGATGAGCTATGGGCTCAGTAAGTTCAAACATAAAAACATGAAATTAACATGCTATACTACTGTGCTCATATAGTTGGTCGTACCGACATGTTAGCGCAACTGGGAGTGGTACTTTAGTGCTGACCTCCTCAGTCTTAACTGATGCTAAACATGAAAACCTCCCCGTGGGTCGAGAGGTCAATACGCCAATAACTGGTTTAATTATCATCTTGCTGGTATTCCAACTGGGTAGCATACTGATTGCCCCCACAGTCGGAACTTGTTATATGATTTACTGAGGTGTGAGTTATATTAACATACTAGGGTGCCTTGTGCACCTACCTGTTTTCGTATTCTGGTGCTGTCTGACATGTGTGCTGAAACATGCAACTCTACATGCATGACATGAACTGATATGAACTGACCTGTACTGAAATGAGACTGACATGAATATCGTGATGTAGACAATCAATGTCTAACAACCACGTCATACAATATATATAACATCATAATATAACAAGCTTGTCCACGTTACAGTCAGGACAATGCTTGAACTTACAGAAAATCCGCTAGCGTAAGCTTCTGCTGCTCTGGGACTGCTGATTCGGGGTCTCTGGCTTGAACCCCTATAAAAGGAATAATCACTGATTATTTCCATTGTTCATCTTATACTGGAAATATGGAAAAACATGAAATTTTCTATTTCCAGACTCTTTTTTTTTTTACTCTCTAGCTTCGAACACGCCCTCCTACACAGGCGTGTCTCTAGCCGTGTATCTCTCTGGACTTACATGCCTGGCCGTGTACTTCGTGGGACATAGCGGTGTACACTTACACGGGTGAATACACGGCCGTGTTACTAGCCGTGTACTCCTCTGGACTCTTACACAGTTACTTACACGGCCGTGTTTCTAGCCGTGTTTTCCTGCTGTCTAACATGGTTTGCTACACGCCTTCCCCTTGACCGTGTGCCTCTTGACACGACCCGATACACGGCCGTGTTCTTGGCCATGTACCTCTCGGGTCTGATTTTTTTCTTGTAACACAGTCGTACATATGGGCATGTTCGGGGCCGTGTACTGAACACACCCTTGTACACGCCCGTGTTCATACCAGAATCAAGATTCTGGGTCCGAACTGCTCTGCTATGATTTTCTAAGGCTTTTATGGCCTTTGTTCTACTTCTTACTCTCGAAATCGATCTCCATAAGATCGTTTCAAAGTATCTACTACATTTCTACTATCACAAATCCATGATTTCATAAGCAACAATTCCACATTTTGCTCATTTACACCTCTTGACTCAACTTTTGAAAAATCTGAGCTTTCTTAAAAGAAACTCACTAAACTCGGTTTTCTAAACCATCTACTCATGGATTCATGTTTGAAAACATCTAGACTCGAACCATGTTTCGATTTTAACCGAAAAATTTAACATGATTCACTCACATTCTCCTTTATTCACTTAAAACCCTAGATTTTTCATCCAAAAAAGCAAGAGAAAAATGAGGGTTTACCTTGCCCAATCTTAAGAACTTCTTGCTGCTGATTCTTGACCGAAACTCGCTCGATCTGTTGCTTGAACAAGAAAATCCGAACTTTAATGGATTTCCTTTTTCTTCTCTCTCTTTTCTCGATTTCTCTCTTTCTCTTTCTCTTTCTCTTTCTTTCTTTCTCTTTCTTTCTTTCTTTCTGCCAGCTGCTTTGCAGTTTATTAGGTGAATTAAATCACCTAATCCCCTTAGCTCAAAGCCCTCCACGTGTCTATCCCTCTCTCCTTTTCTTTTAATTTTTTCTTTAAGAAAATGTAAGGGCTTTTTGGCTACTTCTAGCCATTGATCAATGTGGCTCACTTGTGTGCTATTGATCTCTTAATATTTATTTTTCCACATACATTTATATTAATTTTAAAACATCTTAATTTGAATTAATGCTTAGCTTTTGACCATTTTCATTAATTCATTATAAAATTTTGATTAAAAACTCAATTAATCAAAATTTTCCTCTGCTCTTTATTCTGTAACATGTCTCACCATAAATGTATATTTATTTACATATTTTGTACAAATATTTCTGAGAACGTAGATTTCTCGATTATCACAATAACAATCAAAAATAAAATGACTGAGACTCAATTTCCCCTCCCCTGTAACTTGAGCTACATATGTTATAGTAATACTACAACAATACTGT
This sequence comes from Antiaris toxicaria, assembly GCA_035233585.1. NCBI lineage: Eukaryota > Viridiplantae > Streptophyta > Magnoliopsida > Rosales > Moraceae > Antiaris > Antiaris toxicaria. The sequence continues at coordinate 20,570,367 of CP141156.1, forward strand.
TCAGTTAACTCAAAACTCAAAAATTCACAAAGTCTTCCGATCTACTTATATTGCTACCTCTTTACTTCATTTTCAACATATTCCTATGTAAAAATAAAATATGAGATCAGATTAAGCTCAAGTTCCACTTGGGTCATGTGAGGCAAGCGTACATTCTTGCTTAACTTGCAAAATTAGCTAGTTTAGTTCACAAAACCATCCAAACTCTCATTATTCAACACAAATCTAACTCTGATCAGTTTTCCAACCAATTAGAATTATAGTATTACGCTCAAAATAACCAGTTAATGAACATAAATTAACAAGAAAAACAATATTGGACAAACTGAATAACATTGAGATAACATGGTAAGCATACAAGCCTTAAATCATAGGTTTAGATACTTTATCATCCCATTTTAAAAAAAAATTTAGCTCATGACTAATTGTTTAAACAGCTCAAAATAAGAAAACATTGTTCCAAGGGAGAAAGTGAGAGGTACAACCAAAAACTTGAAAGAGAAATAGATAGAAATGCACAAGATCCACAGTGAATGGTGGTGGATTTCCAACTCCTCCTTTCGGAAATTGCTCAAATCCGTCTCCAATCACTATACGTTGTCTTTCCTTTCTGGGTTCAAACTATTTTTGGCATTCTTTCTCTTTCCTTTTTCTAGTTTTCTGTGTGTTTCACTGTCTACCGTCTCTCTCCTTTTTTCCAAAAAGCCAAAGTTTCCTTTTATAAGCTAGGGTAAAGAGGGAATGTACAGGTGTGCACAAATCCAAGGGCTGAGATTTGTTTGGTGTCCTTGACATGAGACAGCTTACATATTTGTCCTTTTCTACACAAGTCAGCAATTAAATTTGCTACCAGCTGTGTTTTAACCTGTCAACCTGGTTTAACAAACTCTACCTAGTTGCTCCAGCAATGCCTAAGCATCACCTGAAATTAAGCATCCTTGCCAATTTGCTCCAATCTTGCTGTTCCTTCTTACCCAAAGCATTACTTTTCACTCCTAGTGGCCTTTAACACTTCAAATCTGCAAAACACTTCAAAACATCAAGAACTTGCTTGAAAATTTAAATTCAACATTCTAAAACAAAAGCCTACATATGAAAACCAAAAAAATGCTTTATTAAATTGCAAATTACTAAAAACTCATTGGACAAGGCACACTTTTAGACCCAAAAACTACTATGATAACTCTATTTCCCATCTATCTATCTCTATCTCTCTCTCTCCCCCCCCCCCCCCCCCCCCTTTTCTCTCCTGTCTCTTTCTTTTTTTGTCTTCTCTCTCTCTTCTTTTTCTCTCGATCTCTTGAACACTAGTTTTTTCCTAACCATTTTCCCTAGAGTTCACAATCGCCATTTTTCCTAGCTATTAGAGAATTGAGGAGATCCGCTCTTTGCCTCTCTCTCTCTCTCTTTCTCTCCCCCCTCTCCCCCTTCTTCCAATGACGAGAGCCATGAAAGGTGGTGAGAAGCATGGTAGAGCCTCGTCCTCTCTACACTGGTGATGAAGGTAGTGCCCAATAGTGATGAAATTGCCACGATTGACCTTTCTCCCTCTCTCTAAGTTTGGACTCGACAAAATCATCGCAATTTGGGCTCAAACTTAACGAAATCACCATGACGACTACTTGAGTTCAATGCTCTATGCATGAAGTGGCCAGATCCAATGAGATTTAACTAGATCTGGTTGAAGTTAAGTTGTAAAAATTGGAGAGGTTTGCAATGTAGCTTCGACGATCTAGATTAGAACCAAGCAGCCATCGTTCAAGGTCGCAATGGTGAAGTAGTGGCCATCGAGCTCTACTGTTTACGATTCTAAGTTTTGTTGTTATTTGTTAGTATTTGTTATTAGTTTTTGATGTTTCCCTATGATTCTAATGTCTAATGATTTCAACAGTTGTGGTAGGGAATCTATTCCATAATCAGTTGCAAACTCTTCATCGTGCCATTTTTCCTTACTACTATAAAAGGAAATATAGGAAATACCCATATTTTGATGGAAATCTAGTATTTCCCTCCCACATTTCCATATAACTGTAATATTTCCTAATTTTCCATAGTTTAGGAAAAATAGGAAATACCCATATTTCCATAGATTATCCAAGCGTTTTCTAGTGTCGCAATTTTCCTCCCAGTGGCTGATGATGATCTAAAGGATAGAAAAATTCATCGCTAGAGAAGACAACGGCCTCATCGATTCTTCGAGCATTGCTGAGTGAGGTCACAATTTTTTGTTGCAATTCTTTGGGTGATCTCTAATTCGCCAAATACTAGGACAGTGGCAACAACTTCTTTAGTCAGGGAGAAAGAAGGGTGAGTCATACAATTTTAGAATGGTTGGTGAGTATTTCGATGAGACTAAGGTGGATTTGAATAGATTTGGTGAAAGAAGTCATGAATAGGATTGAGTTTCTATGTATATCACACACGAGATGAAGTTGGGGTTGGGCCTCACATTTCTAGTTACGTCTGGTCAGAAATGAGCCAAATATGCCTATCGTGGACTTCATCTTCCTCTCCAATGTTCTGTAACGATGATGGCACGAGGGGAGAGAAAGAGATAAAAGAGAGATAGAGATAAAAACAAAGGGCAGCGATAGAGAAGAAAAGAGAGAGGAGAGAGAAAGAGAAAGAGACAGGGGAGAAAAATAAAGAAAGGGACACAGAAAGAAAGAGAAAGAAGTGGGAGATAGATGGGAGATAGAGGAGAGAGGGAAGAGAGAGAAACGAGCAAAGGTAAAATTGGTATTTTAATGTATAATTAATTTAAATTATGCTATTTGTTTATATTAATTTCAATCATGCTATTATTTTAAAAACATCATAGTCAAATCTGCTATGTCACTCATTCTCTTTCTTTCTTTTTTTTTTTCTTTTATAGACTTCCAATCCCCCTTTTCTATCTTTTTTTTCTCTTTCCTCTGCTTCCCCTCTCTCTCCTCCGTCAACTTTGCTGTTGACGAAGTGACACCATTGTCATTGTGAAGCAATGAATTATCATCACCATTGTTGCTATTTTCTGATTAGTCTTGTTTTGTAAAGTTTTAGTCGCAATTCAAGTGGTTAGTGACATTTTTCCAATCAGTCTCATTGTTGCAATCAGGGTTTGGAGTTCACAAGATCCGTCCACCATGGCTTCAAGTTGTTGATGATGACAACAATGATGATAGGGCTCCGGCGCTGGTGATGCATGATAGATTTGAGGAGTTGGAGAAGGTGGGGGTTAGGCGCAAAACTAGAAGTTTAAAAATAAATATGCTATAATTTTCTATTTTTTAAAAACTTGTTATCTTGTTAAATCATAATACTAGATTATGCTATTTGGTTGATTCCCCTTTTTTTTAAGAATATGATAAATTCAATATAGCTTCTAAGGAAATGGTTAATGCAAATTTAAAGCTTAAGCATGGTTGTAAGCATAACCTAATAATATCATATCTGGCTCCATCAAAAGGTACTATAGAGTTCAAATCCCCACACTCAATATCAAATAATAATAATAATAATAATGAATCTTTAGCAAAAAAAAAAAAAAACAAATTTAATGGTATAAAATATCTTTCAAAAAGTAATTTATGACTGTAAAAAAGATATGACTATTTTATTTTGAAAATATTACAACGTGTTTGACGTTTTAATTTGCTTAGGGGTAGCTACAGCTTTGACTTGATCATAAATGAAATTACCTTTCAAAACGGAAAATATATATATATATACACATGAAGAATAATACGAAGAATAATAAGTAGAAGAAGAAAAGAAGTTGTCCATGAAAGAAAGTGATCCTGACATATCCTAATGTGAGAAAGACAATTTAAAAAAAAAAAAAAAAGATGTAAGTTAGATTTATATATTCGGATATAAGTAGGATTAGGAATGCTAAAGAAGCGATAGATGTGCTAAATCTATTGCCTATGAATAGAGACAACATTTTCTTAAGTGTTTGATATGGATTTATGTTTTAAAATTATTCGCCACTCTAATATCTATATTTTGTGATATATTTTTTTAATTTTTGATATCTTGTATGATCATTTAATTATGCTTTTATGAAAATAAGCTAGTCATATATTTCTTTTTATAAGTTACTTCGTTGAAATTTTTTGTCTTCTTAACGATTATCATGTTCATGATTTAGAAGACATATATAGAAAGCAAGGCTGAGTTATTCTTTCAGTTTTGTTGAAAATAACTTCTTCTTGAGGTTCTTGGTGCCTAGATCTTTTAATGATTGTAAGCACCAACAAGTTCAAGAAAGAGTCGTTCTCAATAAACTTAAAGAATAATTAGCAGCTATCCATCCAAGCCAACAAAACTGAAAGGCAAGAGCACGAACACATTCTCTCTCTCTCTCTCTCTCTTTCTCTCTCTTTTTATTTTTTAGACTAAACTTGTTTGGTTTCCATTAATGTCCTAGATGCAGAGGCCAAGATTCTGAAGAAGTCACTCCCTCTAGTCCTGTGTTGATGTTTCCGGAGCTCATACTGACAATCTTTGCTCTGATTCTTGGGAATTCGATAGTCCACTTGTTGTCTAAATGTGTTGTAACAGTACCTTTGATAATGATTAATTTTTTCCTCCTTTTTATAAAAATAATAAATAAATTTAGTTATTTTTGTCAATGATATTTTACAATTCGAATTTCAGATACATATATATATATTTAAAGACTATTTCATTGATTTTCGAGATACATATATATTTTATAACAATTTCATTGTGCAAATCATACAATGACTTTATTTTCTCACGGTACCTTTGACTACACTAAAAATTCTTAATAGCAAAAAAATATGAAAAATTAACCGGTTTCCCAAAAAAAAAAAAAAAAAGGAATGTGAGAAGAATTAGGATAATTAAAATTTACTATCTAAGTATAACTATAAACATAATCTAATAATAATATCACATTTAACTTTACATAAAGATGTAGAGTTCGAATTTTCCACCAAAAAAAAAAAAAAAGAAAACTATACAGGTAATTTTTTTTTTTCTAATTAAATATTCAACTTTAAGTGGAATTAATATATTGACATCTTATGTCTATAACCATGTAATTAAAGAGAAGTACCACATCTTATGCCTATAACTAGAGACACAATTTCAAAAGAGTTTCATAATTTGTCTGAGCATTAATTATTTCTTCTTTTTTCGTTTGTTACTAAAGCTTTAATTAATTTCTGCTATTAGCATGGTTGAAACTTTTTGTGCTTTTTAGCAGTGATCATCACACAATTTAGATTTATGGCTTTGTTAAATACCTGGTGGTGCCAACTCAAAACTATGACAAATACTACTGCCTAAGAAATTTTTTTTTAAGTCAACATAAATTAAAATAACAACAACTTGGCTCATGCATATTTGCTTCACATAATCAATATACTTTATTATTATTATTTTTTTGCTCCTAATATATAAGCTATGGGACTAATTTCATATACGATTAAATGTTTAATAAGAAACAGTTAAAACAACATCATGGCAATGAGAGCAAGCAGCTTGCAGGAAGTGTGAATTTGCATAAGGGAGCTGACACACTAGATTATAAGTAGAAGGCTAGAATTAAAGGAAAAATACGTGTCACTATTATAAGGATAGATGTAGATTCTGTAAAGAAATAGAATCTCACCTAAAAGGCTTTAAATAGGGGTAGAAAGATGAAATTTATATACTTTGGAGAGCATTTAAATTTGAGAAAAAAATAAATTTTATCTCTTTTAGACTCAGTTGTTCCAATTAAGCTTTGTATTCTGTTATCTGTAATCAGATTTCGACACAAACAATTAATGTTGTTTGTGGTAAACTAAATGAAAACCAAGCTTTTTCTCTAAGGAATCATAAAGAATCTGTAAAAGATGGCAGTCACAAAGCAAACCGTAGCTAGGACTACAGCAAAAGAAAGAGCTAGAGAACAGTTTGAAGATCATGTCAACATGATCGAGGATGGGCAGGAGGAAGTGGATTTGATGTAAACTGTTAGAACATTGATGGAAAAACAGAGAATTACTAAAGAAACTCAAAGCTGATGAGAGAGAGCAAATGAGCTCTAGAAAGCTAGCTGGAGCAAGCTAGAACGGAGAATGAAAAATTGAAAGTAAGGATGCAAGGTCTAAATCTGTTGGCAAAAGCTACGCAAACAGAGTAGGAAGTACAGTCAGATAGAAAAAGAGGTGATTATGATCGAGTGTTAGAGACAAAATATGATAATCGAGAAATCTACATTCTCGGAAATATTTGTACAAAATATGTAAATAAATGTACATTTATAGTGAGACATGTTACAGAATAAAGAGCAGAGAAAAATTTTGATTAATTGAGTTTTTAATCAAAATTTGATAATGAATTAATGAATATAGTTTAAAAGCTAAGCATTAATTCAATTCAAGATGTTTTAAAATTAATAGAAAAGTATGTGGAAAAATACATACTAAGAGATCAATGGCACACAAGTGAGCCACATTGATCAATGGCCAAGAAATTGCCAAACAAAGCCTATCTTTCAAAAAAAAAATGAAAGAAAGTGAGAGAGAGGGAGTGAGGCACGTGAGCTAAGGGGGGGATTTAATTCCTCCCCTTAGCTGCAAAGCAGCCGGCAGAAAGAAAGAAAGAAAGAAAGAGAAAAAGAAAGAAAGAAAGAGAAAAAGAGAAAGAGAGAAACCGAGAAAGGAGGAGAGAAGAAAGGGAAATCCAAAGAAAGTTCGGATTTTCTTATTCAAGCAGCAAATTGATCGAGTTTTCGGTCAAGAATCAGCAGCCAGAAGTTCTCAAATTTCAAGCAAGGTAAACCCTCGTTTTTCTCTTGGTTTTTCGGATGAAAAATCTAGGGTTTTAAGTGAAAAAAAGGAGAATGTGAGTGAATCATGTTGAGGTTTTCGATTAAAATCGAAACATGGTTCGAGTCTAGATGTTTTCAAACACGAATCCATGAGTGGATGGTTTAGAAAACCAAGTTTAGTGAGTTTTCTTTAAGAAAGTTCAGATTTTTCAAAAATTGAGTCAAGAGGTGTAAATGAGCAAAATGTGGAATTGTTGCTTATGAAATCATGGATTTGTGATAGTAGAAATGTAGTAGATACCTTGAAACGATCTTATGGAGATCGATTTTAAGTGTAAGAAGTAGAACAAAGGCCATAAAAGCCTTAGAAAATCAGAGCAGAGCAGAGCAGTTCGGACCCAGAATCTTGATTCTGATATGAACACGGGCGTGTACAAGGGCGTGTTCAGTACACAGCCCCAAACATGCCCATATGCACGACCGTGTTGCAAGAAAAATCAGACCCGAGAGGTACACGGCCAAGAACACGGCCGTGTATTGGGCCGTGTCAAAGGGCACATGGTCAAGGGGAAGGCATGTAGCAGACCATGTTAGACAGCAGGAAAATACAACCAGAAACACGGCCGTGTAAGTAATCGTGTAAGAGTCTAGAGGAGTACACGGCTAGTAACACGGCCGTGTATCCACCCGTGTAAGTATACATGGCCATGTTCTACGAATTACACGGCCAGGCATGTAAGTCCAGAGAGGTACACGGCCAGAGACACGCTCATGTAGGAGGGCTTGTTCGAAGCCAAAGAGTAAAAAAAAAAAAAAAAGAGTCTGGAAATGTAAATTTTCATATTTTGCCATATTTCTAGTATAAGATGAATATTAGAAATAATCAGTGATTATTCATTTTATACGAGTTCAAGCCAGAGACCCCGAATCAGCAGTCCCAGAGCAGCAGAGGCTTACGCTAGCGGATTATCTGTAAGTTCAAGTATTGTCCTGACTGCAACATGGACAAGCTTGTTATATTATGATGTTGTGTATGTTAGACATTGATTGTCTGCATCATGATATCTATGTCAGTTCATATCAATTCATGTCATGCATGTAGAGTTACATGTTTCAGTACACATGTTAGACAGGTATCAGAATACGAAAACAGGTAGGTGCACAAGGCACCCTAGTATGTTAATATAACTCACACCCCAGTAATTCATGTAACAGGTTCCGACTGTGGGGGCAATCAGTATGCTACCCAGTTGGAACACCAGCAAGATGGTAATTAAACCAATTATTGACGTATCGGCCTCTCGACCTACGGGGAGGTTTTCATGTTTAGCATCAGTTAAGACTGAGGAGGTCATCACTAAAGTACCGCTCCCAGTTGCGGTAACATGTCGGTACGACCAATCAGGGACCCAAAACCAGAACTAAAATAACAGATAATATCCTAAGACTAACCCTTCAGCCACGAGCATGTTCACAGAGTCCAGTTCATGCATGAGCACAGCAGTATAGCATGTCATGTTTCATGTTTTTATGTTTGAACTTACTAAGCTCATAGCTCATCAGTTTGTTCACATGTTGCAGGTAAGAGACCTATTCACCAGTAGTATACGGTGGACGACGAATAGGGAAGATGCATGCCAGGGAGGATTGGGCGAGGGATTGGGTCACCTTTAAGTCTTCTGCTGTACAGATTTTGAAATTTAAACCATGTAGTTTCAAGAACAAGATTTCAAGTTAAGATTATGTGATAGGGGAATCATGATTCAGGGTATGTTATTTTGTTAACATCATTTCCTTATCACATTCTCGAACAGTTTATGATTATAAAGAAAAAAAAATTTATTCCGCAAAATTAACAAGCAAGTTTTCAGTTCAGCATGATTGCCGGCGACCCTAGAGGCCTGCAGACTATTGCGGTTAACTACAGAGTTGACTGTAATAGTACTGTAGAGCCTCTACAGTAGGGCGGGCCGCCACAGTTGGTATCAGAGCCCAAGTTTTAAAATGAGTCTAGTTTAGAATACTTACTTTAGTCACAGCTAGTATTATCAGAAAAGTTGGTTAACCATATCCCGCCTGACTCCGTGCATGTCCTGTTTGCCGATCCAAGTAAGTTAAGTTTATGTTAATATAAGCAGCTAGTTATGCATGAAAGTAAAGGTCTGTAGAGACCTATACTTTATAATAAGTATGTGATGTAATTATAATACAAGAAATCATGTGGATCCTTTTTGTATAGGATCTAACACAAGTTCATCGTGTGATTATAGGAGAAAAAGTAGCACGATGGAAAACCAAGGCCAAGGCCAAAGAAGGAGAAGGGGACGCCCAACCCTAACTCATAGATTAGAAGAGATGCAAGCTCTTCTAGAAAACCAGATGAGAGAAAATACAGAGTTGAGACAGAGATTAGAACAACTAGAGTAGGGGCAGGGATCAGTAGGGACTCCTGCACAACCAGCAGCAGAGGCAGAACAGGTAGTGCCACCAGCGGCACCAGAAGTGGTTCAGGAACTACCGGTTAGGGTGAATCTAGAGCCGTTATATGAGAGATTTCGAAAAATGAGGCCTCCGGAATTTGAGGGTTCAACAAATCCCCTAGAAGCAAAGGATTGGCTTTCCTCAATACAGATGATTATGGAGTTTATAAGACTCACAGATGAAGAGAAAGTCATGTGCGCATCCTTTGTTTTAAGGAAGGATGCAAGATTTTGGTGGGACACAGTCCGTATGAGGAGGGACGTGACCACAATGTCATGGGCAGAGTTTCTGGAGGAGTTCAACCAAAAATATTATGATCCTGCGTCACTCCGACCCCAGCAGAAAGAATTCTCAGAGTTACAGCAGGGGGACATGTCAGTCAGTGAGGTTTGCAGGAGATTTGAGCAGCTCTCCCACCTATGTCCGTATGTGGTACCTACGGAGAGGGAGAAAATACAGAAGATGATAGGCATGTTCAGGCCTGAGATCTCTGCTTTGATTGACGTTGGCCCATTTCCGCTAGTTTCAGTAGCCGACTGTGTTAGTCGTGCTTTGAGGGCAGAGTACCATCTAGCCCGACAAAAAGAAGAGAGAGAAAAGGTCTGGGAAGCCAGGAAGAAAGAAAAGATCTTGGCTAAGACCTCTCAATCCGGACAATACAGCAAGGGCAATTAGAGTACAAGACCAGAGCATTCCAGTCATCCAGGCCCTCAGTCCCAACAGAAGAGAAAGGGGAATTTTCAGGGAACACAGAATCAGGACAACAGAAGTCAGTTAAGAAGGACTAACACCACCACAGTTCCAAGTAACCCCACCTGTCCAAACTGTGGGAAGAAGCATGGGGGTCAGTGCAAAGCTGGCACGACTGCCTGTTTTCAGTGTAGAAGAGAGGGTCATTTCATCAAGAATTACCCTATGAACCGGCAGTCAGTATCAGGAGCAAATTCTTCACGTCCACAGCAGTCACAAGTACATGCACTCAGACTGAGCTATGAAAGTCTATCAGAAATGCATCCAGTAGTGTAAGAAAGAGCTCCTCAGGCAGACGCTAGGGTGATGGCCTACACCAGAGAAGAGGCAGAGGCAGGGACGTCCAATGTGGTGACAGGTCAGATTTCTATCGCTAACCACTTGGCATCTATTCTATTTGACTCTGGGGCCACCCATTCTTTCATATCATATGCATTTGCTGATAAGTTAGAATACCCTAGAGATCACATGGGAAGAACTTTTAGAACTGCTCTCCCATCAAGAGAAATCATGTTGTCAGAGTACTGGTTACCTCATATACCAGTAATCGTGCAAATAGAAAGCTGTATGCCCAGTTGATCATGATGAGGATCGTAGACTATGATGTAATCTTGGGATTGGATTTCCTAGGAAAATATTAAGCTACGATAGATTGCAGAAACAGAAGAATAGTATTTAAGCCAGAAGATGTAGAAAGTTTCGAATATATTGATTCTTCGAGAAGATCAAGCAAGATGATGATCAGTTCAATGAAGGCCAAGAAGCTAATAGCCAGTGGTTGTACTGGATATTTAGCTTATGTGATAGATATAGCAGAAGAAAAGAAGTTACAGTCAGAAGATGTTCCTGTTGTCAGAGAATTTCTCAAGGTTTTTCCCGAGGAACTACCAGGACTACCTCCAGAACAGGAAATCTCATTTGAGATAGAGCTCCTACCTGGAACAGCACCGATCTCCAAGGTGCCGTACTGCATGGCACCAGTGGAGTTGAAAGAGTTACAAGTACAGTTGAAGGATCTGCTTGACAAGGGATTCATCAGATCGAGCTATGCCCTATGGGGAGCTCCCGTACTGTTTGTCAAGAAGAAAGACGGGACGTTCGGCATGTGCATAGATTACAGAGAATTAAACAAGGTTACAGTCAAGAATAGGTACCCATTACCTAGGATTGATGACCTGTTCAATCAGCCCAAGGGTGCAGCAGTGTTCTCAAAGATTGATTTGAGATTAGGATATCATCAGCTGAGAATCAAGGAAGATGACATTCCCAAGGCAACTTTCAGAACCCGTTATGGGCATTATGAGTTCCTAGTAATGCTATTTGGGTTAACGAATGCACCAGCCGCTTTCATGGACCTGACGAACAAAGTCTTCAAGGAGTATCTTGACAAGTTTGTCATTGTGTTCATCGATGACATCCTTGTATATTCAAAGACTCACACAGCATGAAGCTCAGTTGAGAGTTGTTTTTCAGAAGCTGAGAGAGCATCAACTCTATGCCAAATTCTCAAAATATGAGTTCTGACTAGATAGAGTATATTTCCTCAGTTATGTAGTATCTAAGGAGGGAATTGTCGTGGATCCAAGCAAAATAGATGCAATTAACAAATGGCCTGCACCTAAGAGTGTGATAGAGATACGCAGTTTCTTAGGGTTAGCTGGCTATTACAGGAGATTTGTAGAGGGATTCGCAAGATTGGCAGCACCTCTCACCACCCTCACATGCAAGGAAAGGAAGTATGTATGGACAGAAGAATGTGAAAGAAGCTTCCAAGAGCTGAAGAGACGGTTGACAAGCACACCGATCCTCACACTCCTTACTGAGGGGGAGAAGTATGAGATCTACAGTGATGCTTCCAAAGTGGGTTTGGGAGCAGTATTGATGCAAGAAAGCAGAGTGATTGCCTATGCTTCACGTCAACTGAAAGAACACAGAGAAAAACTATCCTACCCATGACCTAGAACTTGTTGCAGTAGTGTTCGCACTCAAAATTTGGCGACACTATCTATATGGAGCATAGTGCCAGATTTACACAGATCATCAGAGCCTAAAATACTTCTTCACAAAGAAGGAGTTGAACATGAGGCAAAGAAGATGGTTGGAGTTGGTGAAGGATTATGACTGTGAGATCCTTTATCACCCAGGAAAAGCCAACCGAGTAGTAGACGCTTTGAGCAAAAAAGCTATAGTTCCACAGCAGTTGCCTATTGACAGGTTGCCAAAACCATTGCAACAAGAGGTTCATTCGCTCGAGTTGGAGCTGATATCAGGAAAATTATCAGCACTACAGCTGAAGTCATCATTATTTGATGATATCAAGGAAGCTCAAAAGCAAGATTCAAGTCTGACAGACTCCCAGGAAGAGATGTCCACAGATGGATTAATCAGGTATAAGGGGAGAATTCATGTTCCAACAGATGAAGAACTGCGAAGGTGAACCATGTCAGAAGCTCATGAGACGCCATACTCAGTTCAACCTAGAGCCACCAAGATGTATCAAGACTTGAAGCTACAGTTTTGGTAGAAAGGGATGAAAGGGGACATTGCAAGATTCATGAGTAAGTGCCTTACTTGTCAGAAAGTCAAGGTTGAGCATCAACATCCTAGAGGAAAGTTAGAACCTCTAGAGATTCCAGAATGGAAATGGGAGAATGTTACCATGGATTTTGTGGTAGGGCTATCCAAAACAAGAGGAGGACACGATGCCATCTAGGTAATCGTGGACAGATTGACAAAGACAGCCAAATTTATACCAATAAAGATCACTTACTCATTGGAGAAGCTGGCACATCTGTATGTAGATCATGTTGTCAGGTTACATGGAGTTCCAAAGTCCATTGTATCTGACAAAGATGCACGGCTCACTTCAAACTTTTGGGAGTGTGTGTAAAGAGCCATGGGCATAGAACTGAGGTTTAGTACAGCCTTCCATCCTCAGACAGATGGGCAATCAGAACGGACTATCCAGACTTTAGAGGATATGCTCCGAGCATGTGTCATGGATTTTCCAGGAGCTTGGAATGAGAAGCTATCACTAGTAGAATTCTCATACAACAACAGTTACCAAGCTTCCATCAAGATGGCACCTTATGAGGCTCTGTATGGACGAAAGTGCAAATCACCCATCCACTGGTATGATCTGAAGGAAAAACAACTGCATAAAACAGATTTCATGCAGGAAACTTGCGATGCAGTTGCCAAGATCTAGCAAAGAATGAAGAGTGTTCAGAGCAGACAAAAGAGCTATGTAGACAGAAGACGGAGATCCCTGGAATTCAAGGAAGGGGACTTCGTTTTTCTGAAAGTGTCACCCATGAAGGGGATTATGCGATTTGGTAAGAAGGGAAAACTGAGTGCAAGGTATATTGGACCCTATGAGATTATCAAACGCATTGGGAAGGTTACCTACAAGTTGGCATTACCTCCTGAGCTGTCAGCAGTACACAACGTATTCCATGTCTCAATGCTTAGAAAGTACATGTCAGATCCGTCTCATGTGCTACAACATGAACCAGTACAAGTCCAAGAGGATTTGACCTATGAAGAACAGTCTGTTCAGATACTGGCTAGAGAAGAAAAGGTGCTGAGAAACAAGACCATCCCACTAGTCAAGGTATTGTGGAGAAATCACAACATTGAAGAGGCTATGTGGGAAAGAGAAGATGAGATGAGACTTTCATACCCTCACTTGTTCTAAATTTTTGAGGATGAAAATCTTATAAGAAGGGGTGAATGTGATAACCGAGAAATCTACGTTCTCAAAAATATTTGTACAAAATATGTAAATAAATGTACGTTTATAGTGAGACATGTTACAGAATAAACATTGAAGAGGCTACGTGAGAAAAAGAAGATGAGATGAGACTTTCATACCCTCACTTGTTCTAAATTTTCGAGGATGAAAAACTTATAAGGAGGGGTGAATGTGATAACTGAGAAATCTACATTCTCGGAAATATTTGTACAAAATATGTAAATAAATGTACATTTATAGTGAGACATGTTACAGAATAAAGAGCAGAGGAAAATTTTGATTAATTGAGTTTTTAATCAAAATTTGATAATGAATTAATGAATATAGTTTAAAAGCTAAGCATTAATTTAATTTAAGATGTTTAAAAATTAATAGAAAAGTATGTGGAAAAATACATACTAAGATATCAATGGCACACAAGTGAGCCACATTGATCAATGGCCAAGAAATTGCCAAACAAAGCCTATCTTTCAAAAAAAATATGAAAGAAAGTGAGAGAGAGGGAGTAAGGCACGTGAGTTAAGGGGGCGATTTAATGACTCCCCTTAGCTGCAAAGCAGCCGGCAAAAAGAAAGAAAGAAAGAAAGAGAAAAAGAAAGAAAGAAAGGGAAAGAGAGAAAGAGAGAAACCGAGAAAGGAGGAGAGAAGAAAGGGAAATCCAAAGAAAGTTCGGATTTTCTTGTTCAAGTAGCAAATTGATCGAGTTTTCGGTCAAAAATCAGCAACCAAAAGTTCTCAAGTTTCAAGCAAGGTAAACCCACGTTTTTCTCTTGCTTTTTAGGATGAAAAATCTAGGGTTTTAAGTGAAAAAAAAGAGAATGTGAGTGAATCATGTTGAGGTTTTCGGTTAAAATCGAAACATGGTTCGAGTCTAGATGTTTTCAAACACGAATCCATGAGTGGATGGTTTAGAAAACCGAGTTTAGTGAGTTTTCTTTAAGAAAACTCAGATTTTTCAAAAGTTGAGTCAAGAGGTGTAAATGAGCAAAATGTGGAATTGTTGCTTATGAAAGCATGGATTTGTGATAGTAGAAATGTAGTAGATGCCTTGAAACGATCTTATGGAGATCGATTTCAAGTGTAAGAAGTAGAACAAAGGCCATAAAAGCCTTAGAAAATCAGAGCAGAGCAGTTTCGACCCAGAATCTTGATTCTGGTATGAACACGGGCATGTACACGGGCGTGTGCAAGGGTGTGTTCAGTACACGGCCCCGAACATGCCTATATGCACGACCGTGTTGCAAGAAAAATCAGACCTGAGAGGTACACGGCCAAGAACACGGCCGTGTATCGGGCCGTGTCAAAGGGCACAAGGTCAAGGGGAAGGCGTGTAGCAGACCATGTTAGACAGCAGGAAAACACGGCCAGAAACACGGCCGTGTAAGTAATCATGTAAGAGTCTAGAGGAGTACACGGCCAGTAACACGGCCGTGTATCCACCCGTGTAAGTATACACGGCCATGTTCCACGAATTATACGGCCGGCCATGTAAGTCCAGAGAGGTACACGACCAGAGATACGCCCGTGTAGGAGGGCTTGTTCGAAGCTAAAGAGTAAAAAAAAAAAAAAAAGAGTCTGGAAATGTAAATTTTCATGTTTTGTCATATTTCCAATATAAGATGAATATTGGAAATAATCAGTGATTATTCCTTTGATAGGAATTCAAGCCAGAGACCCCGAATCAGCAGTCCCAGAGCAGCAGAGGCTTACGCTAGTGGATTATCTGTAAGTTCAAGCATTGTCCTGACTGCAACGTGGACAAGCTTGTTATATTATGATGTTGTGTATGTTATATGACGTGTATGTTAGACATTGATTGTCTGCATCACGATATCTATGTCAGTTCATGTTAGTACATATCAGTTCATGTCATGCATGTAGAGTTGCATGTTTCAGTACACATGTCAGACAGGTACCAGAACACGAAAACAGGTAGGTGCACAACGCACCCTAGTATGTTAATATAACTCACACCTCAGTAATTCATGTAACAGGTTCCGACTGTGGGGGCAATCAGTATGCTACCCAGTTGGAACACCAGCAAGATGGTAATTAAACCAATTATTGGCGTATCGGCCTCTCGACCTACGGGGAGGTTTTCATGTTTAGCATCAGTTAAGACTGAGGAGGTCAACACTAAAGTACCGCTCCCAGTTGCGCTAACATGTCGGTACGACCAATCAGGGGCCCAAAACCAGAACTAAAATAACAGATAATATCCTAAAACTAACCCTTCAACCACGAGCATGTTCACAGAGTCCAGTTCATGCATGAACACAGCAGTATAGCATGTCATGTTTCATGTTTTTATGTTTAAACTTACTAAGCCCATAGCTCATCAGTTTGTTCACATGTTACAGGTAAGAGACTTGTTCACCAGTAGTATACGGTAGACGACGAACAAGGAAGATGCATGCCCGGGAGGATTGGGCGAGGGATTGGGTCACCCTTAAGTCTTCCGCTGTACAGATTTTGAAATTTAAACCATGTAGTTTCAAGAACAAGATTTCAAGTTAAGATTATGTGATAGGAGAATCATGATTCAGGGCATGTTATTTTGTTAACATGATTTCCTTATCACATTCTCGAGCAGTTTATGATTATAAAGAAAAAAAAAATTTATTCCGCAAAATTAGCAAGCAAGTTTTTAGTTCAGCATGATTGCCGGCGACCCTAGAAGTCTGCAGACTATTGCGGTTAACTACAGAATTAACTGTAATAGCACTGTAGAACCTCTACAGTTGGGCTGGCCGCCACACAAAAAGAGAGAGAAATCAGTAGCACGATTAAGTAAAAGCGGAGGAAGAAATAGACGAATCCACAAATTACATGAGCCATGGATTTGTAAAGGAAAACATGAAACAAAAGGCACCAGGAGTTACTCAGCCAAGGCAGAGACGCTGAAGGCTAGAGCAGAGATCTTTATAGATCAATCAGAATTTATAAATCACGTGGATGATCGATTGTAGAACAAAATCAACGAGATCCAAAACATGACTATAACAGAAAGAGCCATCAAAGAAGTAAGGGAAATATGGAGATCTCCTTTCAGAAGTAGGATTCTAGCAATTCCAAAGCGACTAAAATTCCACATGCCTTAAATGAAGGAGTATGTTGGAAGACAGATCTGGTGGGATTTCCACACTTGTTTCGATAGGTGATGGTGCTGGAGACCACAGATGATGATCTACTTTGCAAAGTATTTCCCAGGATGTTAACTGGAACCACTGCGGTATGGTTCAATCAACTGGAGCCAGGCTCTATGGATAGCTTTAAGTAATCAACTTAGAAATTAATGACTTAATCCATCTATAATCGCAAGTAGAAGAAGACTATTTGACACTTGATTCAGATTAATAAGGGAAGAAAGTAAAATCTAAGAGCTTATTTGCTCAAATTCACTAATGAGTTGAACTAGATTGAAAGAGTTGATTCGGCACTGGCTCCTAATATCTTTTATCATGGATTGTAACCAGATCATGACCTAAAGGAACAGCTAGGAAGAAACTAGCCTAAAGAAATGTCAGAAGTAATTTACCACACAGAGGGAAGTATCTGAGTAGAAAAGGCTGGACAAAGAGAATTGGGACTGAAGGTTTGAACGAGAAGGGAAGAATAAGAAAGGTGGAAAGTAGCTACAAAGTAAAGAGAGTAGCAAGAAGATTGCAGCCTTATCCGATTAGGGATGAGGTGGAGCTAGTTTTTCCTAAATAAAAAATAAAAAATTTAAAGAGACCTGGAATCTAGGAACTTCAAAGCCAATTCTCTCAAACCCAACCTAAAGAGACATGACAATGTACTGTGAACTCCATAACAATTTTGGTCCCATGATAGGAGAATGCAGGAGTCTAAAGGGATAGATCCAAGCCATGATCAGGCAAGGGAAGCTGTTGGAATAAGTGAAGCAGACGAAAAAAGGAGTAACAGGAGAAAAGTCAGATGGAGCAATAGTGAAGACCATTTCAGTTATACACAGAAGATCTGAGAAAGAAGAAAGATATGGCTTAAGACAGCAAGCATAGAGGTGGAGGAGAGAATGTTCAAAGGAACTATGTTATTTGTAGGAGATCCAATAAGGAAGAAATAAACTGTAGATACCAAGTTCGGGCCCTCAGATTTGGCTAGAATAAGAACACCATATGATGATCCTTAGTTATCACCTTGAACGTACATGGCATAAATGTTTGCCGAGTTCTAATATATGATGGAAGCAGTGCAGATGTGCTTTTTGGCAAACTTTAAAGAGAATGTGGTTGAATGAGAACCAACTGATGCCTAGTGGAATGCCATTGATTAAATTTGAAGGAACGAGAGTCACATCGAGAGGTTCCATAGTCCTTAATGCTGAAGCTACATGAAGAACTATAGACGTGAATTTCAAGGTGGTAGATGCATCATCCACTTACAATGCCATTACGGGCAGATGATGGATTCACAGGGTAGAGGGAAAAGTTTCCACCCTTCACCAAGTCATAAGTCGCCTAACGCCATATGGCAGATCTGTTGTGGACACTAAAAAGGATCAGTTGATGGCTAAAACATGCTATCACATGGCACCTGAATCTAAAGAATAAAAAGAGCAGAAGGAAAAGAAGATGGAATAGCAACAAAAGGAGGGCCTACCTAGGGAATTAAAGAAGGAAAAGGAGATAGAGTAGTTAACAATAACAGAACTAACTGAAGTGATGTTAGACTCGACGGAAGTGGATAAAACAGTTCTGGTGGGTAACCTGCTCGAAAAAGAAGAGAAAGAGGAATTGGTAGCATTCTTTAGAGAGAATAAAAATGTATTCAAATGGAGTGATGAGGACATGGTAGGAATTGATCCAACTGAATCAATGCACCTTTTAAGTGGTAAAGCTGACCACAAGCCAGTAAAGTAGAAAATAAGGAGATTTACTTTAAGAAAGAAATGAAATAATTGCAGCAGAATTGGATAGACTATTGCAAAACAAAATGATAAGAGAAGCAAAGTACCCGGATCGTCTCCAATGTGGTATTAGTGCAAAAAAAGAATGGGAAGTAGAGAGTATGTTCTGATTTCACTTATCTAAGCAAAGCCTGCCCAAAAGACAGCCATCCCTGCCAAAGATAGACCAGATGGTGGTCGCCCCAACTGGGTTCAAAAGGCTGACCTTTTGGATGCATACTCTGACTACAACTAGACCAAAATGCATAAGGAGGACCAAGAGAAAACAGCCTTTTTCACAAAGAAAGGACTCTATTTCTACAAGGTGATGCCATTTGGGTTGAAGAATGTAGGGGCAACTTACCAAAGCTAGTGAATAAAGTGTTAAAAGATTTAGTATGGAAAACCATGGAGGTTCACATGGTTGATATGGTAGTCAAGTCCAAAATGAAGAAAGATCATATAAAAGACCTGTAGGACATGTTCTGCATCCTAAGAAAATATAGGATGAAGATGAACCTGACCAAGTATGCCTTTGCTGTTTCATCAGGGTAGTTTCTGGAACACGTTGTAAGAATGAAGGGAATTGAAGTAAACCCAACACAGGTGAAAAAGGTTATAAATATGGAAAGGCCAAAACATCATGAAAGATATGCAGTCATTGGTCGGTAAGAAAGTGGCAACAGGAAGGTTCGTTTCCAGAATCTCTGATAGGTGCAAACCATTCTAAAAAGCATCAAAAAAATAAAAGCAAAGAAATAGAATGGAAAGCAGAGCAGGATGAAGCCCTAGAGAGCATAAAGAACAATCTGATGTCACCACCTATCCGATCTGCTTTAGTGCCAAAGGAGAAATTGTATCTATATTTGGCACACTCGGATGTAGCGGTCAGTGGAGTGCTCTTCCGAGAGCAGGATGGAAAACAGATGCCTATCTATTATGTTAGCAGGATGATGAGAGAAGCAGAAAGGTGATATGGAGAAATTGGTTTTATCATTGGTTAGCGTTAAAAGGATGCTGAGACACTATTTCAAGGTACATCCTTAGAGGTTCTAACTAATCAACTGTAGAAGGTTGTGCTGTCAAAACTTGATCTAACCAGAACAAAGACGAAATGGGTGATTGAACTAGGAATGTACAACATTAATATAAGACCCAAAACCACCAAAAAAGGACAAGTCGTGGCAAACTTCATTGTAAAATGCACAACGCTAGTAGGAAAAGGTAAAACGTAAAGAGATGCAAATGAGACTCTACAAGAGAAAGAGAATTTTTGGTAGGTGCAGACTGTTGGAGCTAGCCTCAATACGGAGCTGGAATAAGTATATTGCTAAAGAAATATTTGATAAAGCAGGATTGTGCAGCTAAACTGGCATTTTGAAGCTGCGAACAATATGGCGGAGTACAAAGCTTTGCTATTGGCTTTGAGTTTAACGGAAGCCTTAAGTGAAGAACATGCAGTTCGAGAGTGATTCTCAATTGGTGGTGAACCAGTTGCAAGGAATCCATGAAGTGAAAGATGAAAACCTCGCAAACTAGTTCGCCGAGGCAGAATGACGTAAACAAGGTTTTGACAGCTTCTGCATCTAGCAGATACCTAAAAAATAGAATCACGAGGCGTACGTGTTGGCCAAGTTTGCGACACTATCAAAAGAAGGCAATGCTTTTAGAATCCTACCAGTACGGGAACTACATCAGCCAAGCTAGAGAGAAAACCCAATTGGCAACTCTGGTAAGAAAAAGTTTTATCAATACAATAGGTAGTAATTAATCAGCGCTGGAAAACTCTGATAATTTAATACCTCGAGAATGGAGAACTCCTTGAAGACCCTAAAGAAGGTAGAAGAATAAAAATTAGGGCAGGAAGGTTTTTAATGATTAATGGAGAGCTTTACGGGAGATCATACGAGGTACCATATCTGAAGTGTTTGACTCTATAACAGGGTAAGGAAGTGTTATTCCAGATTTATGAGGGAATATGTGTAAATCATTCAGGAGGAAGAAGTCTGGGGCCAGAGGCAATTCTACGGGGGTATTTTTGGCCTTAGATGATGAAAGATTTAGAAACATGCACCAGAACGTATGATAAATGTCAAAGATTTTCCCATTTAACTCACATTCCATTAGGAAAAGTTGAAGAGCATATTCAGCACCTGGCCATTCTGGCATTAGGGAATAGACTTATTTGGAATTCTTCTAATAATGCCTTCTAGGAAGCATTATGCCATGGTCACAACTAATTTCTTCACTAAATAAATTGAGGCAAAAGGGTACAACACGGTTACTCAGACTGAAGTAATTAATTTTTTTTTGGAAAAACATTGTTTACAGATTTGGAATGCCCTATAAGATCACGACAGAAAACGTAACATGGTTTATAGGGGGAGGATGAAGAAGTTCTATGATCAGCATGGAATAAGGTTAGCTTTGCATCACGAATCTACCCCAAGGAAATGACCAAGTAGAGTCTTCAAAGATATGTGTTATTATTGTAAGGAAAGACGAAGATTCTGTAAGAAACAAAACCCTACCAGAAAAACTATAAATAAGGGTAGACAAATAAAATTTGTACATATTTTTAATATTTTAATTTGAGAGAAGAATAAGATTTTCCTCATTTAGATTTAGTTATTCTGATTAAGCTTTGTATTTTGTTGTTAGTCATTTGATTAGATTTCGACACAAACATAAGCTATGAGCCAAATGGCTTTAGATTATGCTCTCAGTCTTAAATTGTTCTTTGAGTTTTAATTTTATATATCACACTCCCTCAAACTTTTGTATTGTATAAAAAACAATCCCATATCATTATTCTGTTACAAATTGAGTGGAAACTGAATAGTTTCAAATCAAGTAAGGTTAAAATAGCGGTTAAATGTTTTTTAGAAGGAAACTATGTCTAGAAAATAGAGCTCTAACACTGTACTTATTTCATAATTTAAGTACAGTTTATTTCTAAAATATCTATAATTGAGATACAATTTCCCACACAAACTATTTTATCACGACATCACCTAAAAATGAAGCTCATTTGATTAGAACTTGTATAATTTTCATCTAATTATTTTTAAGAATATTGATAAAGAAACTATTAACGTAATCATATAAAAGTTGAAGGGAGTAAAACGTGCAAAATATAAAGTTAAGGACCTAAATAAGATATATAATTTAGGGATTACTTATAAAATTAACCCTAAATTAAAATGTAAAAAAAAGTCTCAACTAGCTAGCTAATAAAAAATTCTCTAAATGAAAGAATAAAAAAAAAAAAAAAAACCCCCCATTTCACTGGAAGAATATTACTTCTACCAGTTGGGAGAAAAAAGTGCCTTCTTAATATCTAAAAATGCATTAGGAAAAGCTTATTCATATGCCAATGTAAAACTAGAAAAATACATTACTAATATCAAGTGATTACCATAAATTAAATTAATTAAATAATATTTTATATCCACTTCTTACATCAATAGTACTTTTTAAATGTCAATCCCTGTAATCAATTAATCTTCTCTTACAGATAGCAAATGCTGAAATTTTAAAATATTTGGTGTTGTCAACTCAAAATTATTAAAAATACTATCGTCTAAGAATTTTTCCAAGTCAACATAATCTAAAATAATAAAGATATTTTGTATTCACTTAGAAGAGGAGAATTCAAATTTTATATATTTTAATAAAGTTAGTGGGAAATTACAAAAAATATAACAAAGATTTGGCTCATACATATATGCTCTCACAATGAGTAAACTTTTTTTATTTTTTTGGTTGCAAAAAGATATGCATTATAATTAAAAATGTAAAAGAGGTTTCAACTGGCTAATAAAATATTCTCCAAAGGAAAATAAAAAAGAAAAGGTATCGTATTTCACTCGATCGAGGAATAGCACCTTAGTAATATAGAAAAAAAAAAAAAAAAAAGCGCTCGCTAGACAGTTATTCATTTATGAGTATGAAAATATAAAAATACATTAATAACATGTCTAGACACGAAATAAATCCAATAATTAATATTCTATATCCACTTCCAACATTGATATCGGGAGAAATTAGCACATCTAAATTTTAAAAAAAAATGATAAAAATGCAGTTATGAAAAATTCATCTTCCACTTTAAATATGATCAATTAAGCCCCTTGCAAACAGCGACTATCTAAATTTGACTCACACAAATTTATCCAAGCGGACATTTCTTTATAATTAAGTTTATATGTCTTAATCTGTCTCAACTGTATAATAGAAAATTTTCTAAATTAAATGAAAAGAAGAAATACACTCTCAAAATTTTATTAATGCAGCCAGATTGGCGTAGTTTCCTTTTAGGGACACTTTAAAGAACTTCACTGAATAGTGAATAGCAAATCATGACCCATTTTATTAAAAGCATACATCACGGACTTAAACCAAAGCAGGTGGGCAATTAGAATAACAATATTTCATCACACAAATTAATTAATTAAGCAAGTGCTGCAATTAATATAGATTCTCTAGGCATTGGATGTGAAGTTGAAGTTGGCGCACGTTGTTTGTCGGAAAAGCAACGAGGAGCTGAATCCAAGCCTAGAAGCAGCCAAATCAAATTGTAGAAGATTGTCTTCAATCTGATGCCCTCCAATCACAATCGAAGTCCTTGTCTCTACACCACCGTCAACAAACCCAAGGCACAACACCTCCTCACTCACCTGCACCATGGAGTTGGCTCCAAAAATCCTCCACACCACCTTCTCGCTCTGCAGCACCAGGTCGATCGCCGGCACGCCAGGCCCGACGCGGGTGCTGCCGAGGCTCTTCGAGGCGTAGCACGCCCCGAACGGCGCCACCGCCTCCACCCTCGGCACCTTGGACAGCGCATTCACAAATGCACCAACCACAGCGTTGTATATTGAAGTGTGCATCACTGTGTACCGTTCCACTGTACTAATCTTTGTTCCGCCGTTACCATCTTTGTCAATGGACAATAAGGTAGTGTTCACCGGGACAACTTTGTCGTTGATCTTGATCGATTTTACTCCAATGAAATAGTCTGCCGAGGTTTCGCCTTCAAAGGAACTCCCAGAAGTACTAACCGGGTTGAGGATCAGCGGTGTGTAGATAAGATTTTTGGAGACGTCAATGTTTGGAAGCAAAACATAGGGTTCATTTCCGAAGATTATGACACCCTTAGATCTCGTTGAAGAGCTCAAGCAAACGGCGAATTTACGGTTGAAGCTGAAAGCGGAAGCGAGCTGCAAAGGAAGCCCAATCTTCTTCCTTCCGAGGCCTGCGATTCCGGTGACCCCGGACGCGAGGACTTCCAAGAGAAAGGTTGAGCCGCAAGTGAAGAGGACTTTAGGCGCTGAAACGGCTCGTCCGGGGTTGAATCCGTCGGTCGATTGGAGCGATACGACGTCGGAGGCAAACTCTCCGCTGGTGCTGGTACGGATGAATGGGTTGTAAGGGAAGAGGCTGCAAGTGTTGTTGTTGCAGCCGGGTTTGGGCGGCGAGAAGCACTCGCCGCAAGCCTTGGACTGGGCGAGATTGCATTGCGCTGAGCCGCAGCGGGCGGGCTTGTAGGTCGAGGAGACATAGCCCTTCTCGCAGTCGATCCAGAGGAACTCGCCGCCGAGGTCGAGGGTGAGCTTAACGGGGACAAGAGGGGTTCTTTGTTTGATTTGGACGAGGTATTGGCTTGTCGATGCGTCTTTGGTTACCGGGAGAAGTAGAGCTTTGGGTCGGACCGAGGTCGTTTTGGCTCTGGAGAGGGAGATGATGGGGAAGAGAAGAGAGCATAGGAGAATAAAATGGAAGGTGGAAGAGGAAGCCATAATGGTGTTACAATGGAAATTGTGAGTGAGTTGATGGGTGAAGAGGTTGAGGAATGGAATGGTATTTATATTAGCAAATCAAGGCTTATCTCCATCATGGATTTGTAAAAGTAAATTAGAAAATACTATAAACTTTTTCTTTAAATTATATTAAAAAATAATGTACAAATAGAACGCCAAATAAGTTAAAAATTCTGTCGAAATGAGTAATAACAGTGTTAACAAGTTATCAACTAAATTGGAGTGTCCAAATGTAATTACCGATTTCAGTCTATTTTGATTGGACAATTGAGGGGAAAAAAACAAAGAAAACAGCTTTGGGTCCCTTTTTTTTTTTAAAGGACAAAAGCTTTTGATATTTCTATTATTAGCATCCATTTCGTAAAATATTTTAATTTTGATTTTAGTCTAAATCAAGCAAAATCAAAATTAAAATATGATATTTAATATGTAAAAATTTAATTTAAATTTCTATTGAAATTTGTGTTAAAAAAATAAAAATAAAAATAAAAATAAAAATTTATAAAATTGAATTCTACTAAACTAAATTAAAGATAAACTAAATCGGAACTAAATATTCCATTTAGTTTGATCGAAGTTAAATTCAAACTAAAATAATTTATCAAACAGAGATTTGGTAATATTTCTTGTAATTATTCCGTGTGGGGGTACTTGGGTGAATGTATTTGAGAAAGAATCCATTAAAAAAAAATTATACATTGAAAGGAATGATTAAATTCCGGGGTGATTATCTGCTTTTGATATTGTAATGTAAAATTATATAAAGGTCCCCTTTTTTTTTTTAATTATAGATGCATTCAAGGGTCCTTTTTTTTTTTTTAATAGAAGCATTTGTACTTTGCTTTGTTTTCATTAAATATATGGCGATGAGGAGGCCGATACAGCCACACAGATTCGGTCAAATGTGGCAACGTCCCTACGGGTGTTACAGCTAGATCTTCGAATAATTTATTACGTATTAAGAGCCCATTTAATATCTTTTTAGAGATTTTTTTTATTATTTTGAAAAATATGTATGAAGCAAAAAGTTATTTAAAGTAAAATATATATAAAATTTTAAAAATTAAAAAAAATAATATGAATATTATTTTATTCCTCTCGAAATTCTATATAATTTTAAAAAAATTCTATATATAAAGTTATGAAAATTTAAAATTTGGAGTTTACTGTAATGTTTTAAATACACGAATAGTGAGAAGTGAAGGTGAGGTGAAACAAAGTTGTTTTGGAGGCATTCTTTTTGGAATCCCAAATGACCCCTAAGATTTTTTTTTTTTTTTTTAAGAACAAGATAAAAGAATGAAAAACCAATATCAAATAATGATTCATTTGAATTATAAGTTTAAAATATAATTTAAATAATAAATTTAAATTTTCATGGAAAAAAAACTGTAAAAAGCTTTTTAAATTATCATAAAAACAATTTTCAAACGATGATCTAATTAGAAGCTAAATATATCATTCAATTTGAGTTCATATAGCATGGGTCAAATGTGGCAACTTCCATATGGGTATTACTTCTAGATCTTCAAATATTTCATTACATAATAAGATTTTTTTTTTTTTTTAAGAACAAGATAAAAGAATGAAAAACAAATATCAAATAATGATTCATCTAGATCATATGTTTAAAATGTAATTTAAATAGTAAATTTAAATTTTATGAAAAAAACTGCAAAATGCTTCTTAAATGATCATCAAAAACAATTTTCAAACATTGATCTAAATAGAAACTAAATAAATCATTCAATTTGGGTTCATATTGCATGTGGATATGATTGTTATACTAGAATTAATTCAGGATCTTTAAATTTAAAATTATAATTGTTAAATTATAATTTCTTGTCTAATTTAAAACCAAACTACTTTTTTTTTTCTTGCTACGTTATCAACAAATTTGAATGGCACTAGAGGTGTTTTGCAGATCACGGCGTTTTGAGCGCAACCATGTGGTGGGTGCCACTGGAAGGCGGCGTTGACAATGGTTCGCAGTAGTGCAGATTAGAAGAAGAAATAGAGAGAGCAGAAGAAAGAGAAAGAAGAGAGAAAATGAAAAAGAATATATGCGTGTACAATTAGGGTTCATTTGTTTTCTGCTTTGCAATAAAAAAAAAAAATTAGGATTCATTTAAGTGAATAAAACCTATTTCATAAAGGTGAATAAAAATCTAACAATCTGACGAACCCAATAAACCCATTAAACCTAACTTATTATAACCCGAACCTGATCAACCCAACCAACCCAATCTAACTATTAATTGGATGAGTTTGTATTGAACTTTTCTAAATTCAATTTAAATCAAACCCACCTAATTTATTTATATGTAAAAATAAATATTTTTTATACCTCATAATATAGAGTATTTGTTTTATATTTTACATTAATTACTTGATAACTGTGGCGGCCCGCCCTACTGTAGAGGCTCTACAGTGCTACTACGGCCAACTCTATAGTCAACCGCAATAGTCTGCAGGCCTCTAGGATCGCCGGCAATCATGCTGGACTGTAAACTGACTGCTAATTTTCGGAATAAATTTTTTTTTTTCTTTAAATACATAAACTGTTGAGAATGTGATAAAGAAATCATGTTAACAACTGATCATGATTCCCCTATCACATACTCCTGTCTTGAAAACTGTCTCTTTGAAAATTACATTCAAAACTGTACAGCGGAAGATTTAACTGGTGACCCATATCCCTCGCCCGATCCTCTCCGGCATGCGTCTATCCTGTTCGTCGTCCACCAATATACTACTGGTGAACAGGTCTCTTACCTGCAACATGTGAACAAACTGGTGAGCTATGAGCTCAGTAAGTTCAAACATAAAAACATGTAACTAACATGCTATACTGCTGTGCTCATGCTGTACTACTGTGCTAATGTTGTACTGCTGTACTCATACTGTACTGCTGTACTCATGCTGACTGCTGTACTTATACTGTACTGCTGTACTCATGCTGACTGGACTCTGTAAACATGCTGTACTGGCTGATTGTTTAGTCTTAGGACTTCAATCTTTTACTTTAGTTCTGGTTTTGAGCCCCTGATTGGACGTACCGACATGTTAGCGCAACCGGGAGCGGTACTTTAGTGCTGACCTCCTCAGTCTTAACTGATGCTAAACATGATAACCTCCCCGTGGTTCGAGAGGCCGATACACCAATAACTGGTTAATTACCATCTTGCTGGTGTTCCAACTGGGTAGCATACTGCTTGCCCCCACAGTCGGAACCTGTTAATCTATTTACTGGGGTGTGATTTAATCAACACACTAAGGTGCCTTGCACCTAACTGTTCTCTGGTTCTGTTACTGTCTGGTCTGTGTACTGGGACATGCAACTCTATATGTATGACATGAACTGATGTGAACTGACTTGTACTGTGACTGGCATAAACTGACATAACATCGTGATGCAGACAATCAACGTCTAACAACACGTCATACAACATACATAACATTGTAATAAAGCAAGCTTGTCCACGTTGCAGTCAGGACAATGCTTGAACTTACAGAAAATCCTCTAGCGTAAGCTGCTGCTGCTCTGGGACTGCTGATTTGGGGTCTCTGGCTTAGACTCCTATAAATGGAAAAATCACTGATTATTTACCATATTTAGCTTATACTGGAAATATGGCAAAACATGAAATTTTTCCTTTCCAGACTCTTTTTTTTTTTTTTTTGCTCTCTGGACTCGAACACGCCCTCCTACACGGCCGTGTTCGTGCCCGTGTACCCCTCTGGATTTTAAGCCTGCCCATGTAATTCTTGGAACATGGCCGTGTATGCTTACACGGGTTGGTACACGGCCGTGTTACTGGCCGTGTACTCCTCTGTCCTCTTACACGGTCTCTTACACGCCTCTCTTTGACCGTGTGCCCCTTGACACGGTCTGATACACGGCCGTGTTCTTGACCGTGTACCTCTCGGGTCTGATTTTTCTTGCAACACGGTCGTGCGTATGGGCATGTTCGGGGCCGTGTTCTGAACACGCCCTTGTACACGCCCGTGTTCATACCAGAATCAAGATTCTGGGTCCGAACTGCTCTGCTCTGATTTTCTAAGGCTTTTATGGTCTTTGTTCCACTTCTTACACTTGAAATCGATTTTCATAAGATCATTTCAAGGTATCTACTACACTTCTACTATCACAAATCCATGATTTCACAAGCAAAAATCCCACATTTTGCTCATGAATTTCTCTTGACTCAACTTTTGAAAAATCTGCGTTTTAGTGAAGAAATTTCACTAAACTTGGTTTTCTAAACCATCTGTTCATGGATTCGTGTTTGAAAACATCTAGACTCGAATCACATTTCGATTTTTAACCGAAAACCTAAATGTGATTCACTCACATTCTCTTTTTCTCACTCAAACCCCAGATTTTCCCCAAACGAAAACGTGAAAACTAGGGTTTACCTTGCTTTAAATCGTGAGCTTTTCTTGCTACTGAGTTGTGACCGAATCTCGATCAACCTGCTGCTTGAACTAGAAAATCCGAACTTTTTGGATTTCCTTTGCTTTTCTCTCTCTCTTTCTTGGCTCCCTCTTTCTCTCTTTCCCTTTCTTTCTTTTCTTCTTTCTTTCTTTCTTTTCTCTTTCTTTCTTTCCTCTTTCTGCCGGCTGCATCAGCAGCTAAGGGAATTAATTCCCTTCTCTCTTTCATGATCACGTGCCACTCACCCTCTCCCTTACTTTCTTTTATTTTTATTTTTATTTTTATATGTGTAAGGGCTTGTTTGGCTATTTTCTTAGCCCTTGATCAATGTGGCTCACTTGTGTGCCATTGATCTGTTAGTATGTATTTTTCACATACTTTTCTATCACATTTTTAAAACATCATAATTGAATTAATGCTTAGCTTTTAAACTGTATTCATTAATTCATTTTCAAATTTTGATTAAAACTTGATTAATCAAAATTTTCCTCTGCTATTTGTTCTGTAAACTGTGTCACTGTAAATGTACATTTATTTACATAATTGTACAAAATATTTCCGAGAGTATGGATTTCTCGGTTATCACAATAACCATTTATATTTCATATTGTATGAGTTTTTATTATTATTTATTTGTTAGTTTATAACTTTTATATTTAAACTTGTTTCATATTTTTTTATTTTTATAATAGTTTATAACTTATAAGGTAATTATAGAATTTTATAATATTAATATTATGCTAAAAGTTAACTTTTTTTTTCATATATTTCTTATTTTGAATTAAATAATTAATCATATTTATTTTTTTATTTTTTTATAATATTTAACTCGATCAATTCATTTAATCCATCTAAATTTTAATTGAATTAGTTGATTTTAAACTTTGAATTGATTAGATGGGTTGAATTTGAAATCAATCCACCTAAACATAATTAGATAGGTTAAAAAATTTTATAAATCCATCCAATATTTAACCTTACTTTTTCGTCAGATGAACTGCCAAATAAGTTATAAATTATTGTCAAAATAAATAAATGATGAAAGTGTTAATGAAATGAAAGCTTAATTGGCATCATTGTATGTGCTGATTTTTATCAGCATCGTATTTATTTGAAAAAAAAAATTGCAGCTTTGGGTCTTTTTATTAGTAATATTCCTCGGGACCATGCTTGGTGGTACCCGTCAATATATTCGAGAATAATTCCTAAAAAACAGAAATAAAAAAATATTGGGAGGAATAATGACATTCTGGGGGTGGACCCTCGCTCGCTGGTTTTGATATCTTTGAATCTTTAAATCTTTATATTTATATTTAAATAATAAAAGGAAGAAAAAGTTTAGTAATTTCTTTTTTGAGTTGCGATTTCTTTTAATATAATCAAAATGGAGTTTCGTTTATTTATTTTATTTATTTTTTGATCTCTTTTTTTTTAAAGAAATTTCTATTTTTTCTTTTCTTTTTCTTGCTCTGTCCTTTCGTGCTACTTGTTCTTCTATTTATATATTTATTTATTTATTTGGTTTTATTTTTTTACTTGTGATTTTTTTAATTCTTCTCAGACTTTTTCTCCTTTTTTTTGTTTTCTTTTTTTGCTTTTGTTATTTTCTAGTTGTGATTATGATTTTTAACGATGTTAAAGATATTAATTTTAATATTAATTTTTTAATTAATATGATAATATTTTAATTATTTATTAATAAAAAATAATAATTTATGTAAATTAGTATCAAAAATTGATATTTAAATTGATTTAAATTTTTTTTATTCTACTCAACAAAAAAGAAAAAAGCAAACTTTAAAGGCCACCTGTTTTGGGTTTCATCAAGAAAACATGCGGCAAGGACGAGTTAGTCAATTGTGGCGACTTGCTTATAGATGTTACAGCTGGATCCTCAAACAAATTACTGCATAATAAGATTAAAAAAAAATTAATATGGAAAGAAAAAGAAAATGTATCTAATTGATAACGGGGATTAGGAGAATTAGCGGAATTGCTTCTATATAGCATTTTAATTTTTTTATTATTTATATATATATATTTGCTGAAGGCTTTTATATAGCGTTTGGATCATATTGTAAATGTAGAATTAATTCAGATCTATTAAAAAAAATCATTTTTTGTTAAATAAACTTGCTTGTCTAATTGATAATTGTACGTCAGGGTATGTAACTCTAGATACTTTCTTGCCACGTTTACAAAATAAATAATATTTAAGAAAAATGGACTAATACTTTTTATAAATAATTTTTTTGGTATTCACTAGGTTTTTTTTTTTTTTATACAATTGCAGTTACAAACAAAACTTAATTCATTAATAATCAACTTTAATAAAATTACAACAAATGATCTATATATATATATGTAGAAGGGAACATGCTTCTATCATTATTGAATTAAATCATCAATAATAATATGAGAAACATACAATAGAATTCTAACTAACAACGTTTAGAATAATTATGAGATAAAGCAAAACGAGCTAATGTAAGGGCTACACAATTTATATGGCATGAAATAGTTCAACAAGGGCCTGTTTCGTGCACAAGATTAACGAAAACAGCATAAGATTATATTTTAATCCTCTATTTGGTTAATAATTTAAGAGACTGAACTAGATAAAATCCAATATATAACTCCCCTTAGAAGGGGATTATTCAATCATATCATTTCTTATATATTCTAATCCAATTCTCTAATATTATTATATCTAATATTATCCTATTCTATATACCAAACGGACCCTAAAAGAATTCAAATCAATAATATATCACATCTTTCCTTAAGTACCAAGCGTTCGGCTAAGAATGGGGAAATAGTACCAAAAATTATCTTTGCAATTGCATCCGTTACAAAGCCACCCTCATCAACAATAATCACCCTACGCAAGTGCCTTTCCTAGTAGGAACAATTAAGGCATCAGTTTTGAGCTTCAAAGTACCCTTATTAGTGGCTTCCATCTACTTTAGAAGCTTAAGACACCCTCGAGCATCACAATCTGGGACCATTGGATTCTATAACCAGAGAACTGCATCCTCCATAACAATTTAGGGCTTCTTTAAACGGCCACCATGGTGGGACTTATTTCTCTTGTGCCAAAAGGATCATAGAAGTGTGAGGAAATCGGGAATTAGCTATTTATTTAAAAAAAATCTAAATTAACAAAAGATAAATTTAACTTAAATCAAAATATTCTAAATAATCTTAAAAGGCAAAACATAAATCTATATCCTTAGATGAAACGTATCTTAATAACTAATTGTGTTGATGAGTCAGAAAAATCACTTCAAATTGGGGGGGTGTGTGTAATTGTTGATAGGGTTCCGAGATTTCATCCATGTGACACTAGAAAGTGACATTCAAATTTGAATATTAACGGGGGCCGAGATCCTCTGATATCATAGAGAGTGCCAAGTAGTTGTTTCTGAGATATCAAGCTCTAAGAAGATTAGAGGCGGCCAATTTGAAAGACACGTGGCAAGGATGGAGAACTAGAAAATCTTATTTGGGTGTCTTCGATTAATAGTGTTTAAAATTTTACATAATAAGGGAAGTAGAGTATAAAAGGTTCTACATCCCCTATAGAAACCCTAAATGCCATTTTTTCACTTAAGAGATTATTGAATGCTTAAGAGCTATCATTGTACTTTTCTGAAAACAGTGAAATCATTTCCCGTAAAACCCCTAACGGGGATGTACCATTCACAATGAAGGCAAACTTCTATAAAACTCTAGAGTCTTTTTTTTTTTTTTTGCATTTATTTCGTTACTTTCCTGCAATCGATTAGTTTAACGGTTTATACATTAGACTCTAGTTTTGTTAGGTTGATTTTTACCTTCAACAATTGGCACTAGAATGAGGGCCCAAACATTCGATCATTGTTCATTATCTAAGAACCTAACATGGTAAATCGTAGAGAGAGAGGCGCTGTTCAACTAGTTAAGCAGCCAAATAGACAGTGCAACAGGCCTTCTTGAACAACAACCCTGGAGGGGTGAGTTAGGTCTCATTAACACACTCCAAGAATTATGTAACCTGCTTGCTACACTAATAGAAGCCCAAAGGAACAATGCTCCAGCAAATAATGCACTTAGGAATATAGGTCCTGTCAATATCATGGCCGTCGAAAACAACCCCGTGCAAAATAAGGGTGCCAAAGAGTCAACTGGGATCAAGAATAATAACCCACAACTTGTTGCCATCAATAGTAGGCAGATGAGAATCAAAAGGCATGCTTGAGAACAAGAAAAGGCTACATGATAGAAAGTTGAGGCTGGGTTACCTCCCCTGCCATCATGAAACAACCAACCTGCTGAGTCCAGGTCCATACAAAATCAGAGAGGAGACAAATACAATGTCAATCTCCAAGATCATTTGCAATCTGAGCTGACCAAAGCCAGAACAATCCAAGGACTACCATCATGGTTCATGATGCTTAGTGATTCATAGAACGATTAAGGACCAAAGAGATGCAACTAAATCTAGAGATCGAGAAGGAGCCAGCAATCACTCACCCTTTCACACCAGAAGTGATGCAGGTATCGTGTGATAACCGAGAAATCTACGTTCTCGGAAATATTTGTACAAATATGTAAATAAATGTACATTTATAGTGAGACGTGTTACAGAATAAAGAGCACAGGAAAATTTTGATTAATTAAGTTTTAATCAAAATTTGATGATGAATTAATGAATATAGTTTAAAAGCTAAACGTTAATTCAATTTATGATGTTTTAAAATTAATAGAAAAGTATGTGGAAAATACATACTAAGAGATCAATGGCACACAAGTGAGCCACATTGATCAATGGCTAGAAGTAGCCAAACAAGCTTTTACATTTTCTAAAAAAAAAAATGAAATGAAAGTAAGGGAGAGAGTGAGAGGCACGTGAGCTAAAGGGGGAAAATTAATCCCCTTAGCTGCAAAGCAGCCAGCAAAAAGAGAGAGAGAAAGAAAGAAAGAAAGAAAGAAAGAAAGAAAGAAAGAGAAAGAGAAAGAGAAAGGGAGAAACCGAGAGAAAGAGAGAGAAGCAAAAGGAAGGAAAATCCAAAGAAAGTTCAGATTTTCTCTTCAAGCAACAGATCGAGCGAGTTTCGGTCAAGAATCAGCAGCAAGAAAAGCTCAAGATTCAAGCAAGGTAAACCCTCGTTTTTCTCTTACTTTTTCGGGAGGGAAAAATCTAGGGTTCTAAGTGAAAAAAGGGGAATGTGAGTGAATCATGTTGAGGTTTTCGGTTAAAATCGAAACATGGTTCGAGTCTAGATGTTTTCAAACACGAATCCATTAGTGGATGGTTTAGAAAACCAAGTTTAGTGAAATTTCTTCACAAAAGTGCAGATTTTTCAAAAGTTGAGTCAAGATGTGTAAATGAGCAAAATGTGGAAATTTTGCTTATGAAATCATGGATTTGTGATAGTAGAAATGTAGTAGATACCTTAAAACGATCTTGTGGAGATCGATTTCAAGTGTAAGAAGTAGAACAAAGGCCATAAAAGCCTTAGAAAATCAGAGCAGAGCAGTTCGGACCCAGAATCTTGATTCTGGTATGAACACGGGTGTGTACACGGGCGTGTACAAAGGCGTGTTCAGTACACGGCCCCGAACATGCCCATATGCACGACCGTGTTGCAAGAAAAATTCAGACCCGAGAGGTACACGGCCAAGAACACGGCCGTGTATCGGGCCGTGTCAAGGGACACACGGTCAAGGGAAGGCGTGTAGCAGACCATGTTAGACAGCAGGAAAACACGGTCAGAAACACGGCCGTGTAAGTAACCGTGTAAGAGTCCAGAGGAGTACACGGCCAGTAACACGGCCGTGTATTCACCCGTGTAAGTATACACGGCCATGTTCCACGAATTACACTGCCAGGCATGTAAGTCCAGAGAGGTACACGGCCAGAGACACGCCCGTGTAGGAGGGCGTGTTCAAAGCCAGAGAGTAAAAAAAAAAAAAAAAGAGTCTGGAAATGAGAAATTTCATGTTTTGCCATATTTCCAGTATAAGATGAGTATTAGAAATAACCAGTGATTATTCCTTTTATAGGAGTACAAGCCAGAGACCCCGAATCAGTAGTCCCAGAGCAGCAGAGGCTCACGCTAGCCGACTTTCTGTAAGTTCAAGCATTATCCTGACTGCAACGTGGACAAGCTTGTTAAATTATGATGTTATGTATATTGTATGACGTGTTTGTTAGACATTGATTGTCTACATCACGATATTCATGTCAGTCTCATGTCAGCACAGGTCAGTTCATGTCATGCATGTAGAGTTGCATGTTCCAGTAAACATGTCAGTCAGGTAACCAGAACACGAAACACAGGTAGGTGCACAAGGCACCCTAGTGTGTTAAAATAATTCACACCCAAGTAAATCATGTAACAGGTTCCGACTGTGGGGGCAATCAGTATGCTACCCAGTTGGAACACCAACAAGATCGTAATTAAACCAGTTATTGGCGTATCAGCCTCTCGACCCACGGGGAGGTTTTCATGTTTAGCATCAGTTAAGACTGAGGAGGTCAGCACTAAAGTACCACTCCCAATTGCGCTAACATGTCGGTACGACCAATCAGGGGCCCAAAACCAGAACTAAAATATCAGATAATGTCCCAAGACTAACCTCTCAGCCAAGAGCATGTTACAGAGTCCAGTTTCATGCATGAGCACAGCAGTACAGCAAGTCATGTTTATGTTTTTATGTTTGAACTTACTGAGCCCATAGCTCATCAGTTTGTTCACATGTTGCAGGTAAGAGACCTGTTCACCAGTAGTAGACGGTGGACGACGAACAGGGTAGATGCATGCCGGGGAGGATTGGGCGAGGGATTGTGGTCACCTTTAAGTCTTCCGCTGTATAGTTTTTGATATTTAAACCATGTAGTTACAAGAACAAGTTTTCAAGTTAAGATTATGTGATAGGGGAATCATGATCCAGGTGCACGTTATTTTGTTAACGTGATTTCCTTATCACATTCTCGAACAGTTTATGATTATAAAGAAAAAAAAATTATTCCGCAAAATTAGCAAGCAAGTTTTCAATTCAGCATGATTGTCAGCGACCCTAGAGGCCTGCAAACTATTGCAGTTAACTACAGAGTTGACTGTAATATCACTGTAGAGCCTCTACAGCAGGGCGGGCTGCCACAGGTGGTATCAGAGCAAAGTTTTTATGATGAGTCTAGTTTAGGATACCAACCGTAGCCACAGTTGGTATCAGAGCAGTTACGATAGGTTCAGTTTAGGATACCAATCGTAGCCACAGTTGGTATCAGAGCCCAAGTTTTAAAATGGGTCTAGTTTAGAATACTTACTGTAGTCACAATTGGTATTATCAGAAAAGTTGGTTGACCATATCCCGCCTGACTCTGTGTATGTCCTGTTCGCCGATCCAAGTAAGTTCAGTTATGTTAAGATAAGTAGCTAGTTATGCATGAAAGTAAAGGTCTGTAGAGACCTATACTTTGTAGTAAGTATGTGATTATATGTAAATGCAAGAAATGATGTGGATCCTTTTTATACAGGATCTAACACAAGTTCATCATGTGATTATAGGATATAAAGTAGCACGATGGAAAATCAAGGCCAAGGCCAAGGCCAAAGAAGGAGAAGGGGACGCCCATCTCTAACTCAACGACTAGAAGAGATGCAAGCTCTTCTAGAAAACCAGATGAGAGAAAACGCAGAGTTGAGACAGAGACTAGAACAGTTAGAACAAGGGCAGGGATCAGTAGGGACTCCTACACAACCAGCAGCAGAGACAGAACAGGTAGTGCCACCAGCGGCACCAGAAGTGGTTCAGGAACCACCAGTCAGGGTAAACCCAGAGCCACTATATGAGAGATTTTGGAAGATGAGGCCTCCAGAATTTGAGGGTTTGACAAATCCTCTAGAAGCAGAAGATTGGCTTTCCTCAATCCAGATGATAATGGAGTTTATGAGACTCACAGATGAAGAGAAGGTCATGTGCGCATCCTTTGTTCTAAGGAAGGATGCAAGATTTTGGTGGGACACAGTCCGCATGAGGAGGGACGTGACCACAATGTCATGGGCAGAGTTTCTGGAGGAGTTCAACCAAAAATATTATGATCCTGCATCACTCCGAACCCAGCAGAAAGAATTCCCAGAGTTACAGTAAGGGGACATGTCATTCAGTGAGGTTTGCAGGAAATTTGATCAGCTCTCCCGCTTATGTCCGTATGTGGTGCTTACGGAGAGGGAGAAGATACAGAAGATGATAGGCATGTTCAGGCCTGAGATCTCTGCTTTGATTGACGTTGGCCCATTTCCGCCAGTTTCAGTAGCCGACTGTGTTAGTCGTGCTCTGAGGGCAGAGTACCACCTAACCCGATAGAAAGAAGAGAGAGAAAAGGTCTGGGAAACCAGGAAGAAGGAAAAGATCTTGGCTAAGGCCTCTCAACCCGGACAATACAGCAAAGGCAGTCAGAGTACAAGACCAGAGCAGTCCAGTCAGCCCGGCCCTCAGTCCCAACAGAAGAGAAAGGGGAATTTTCAGGGAACTCAGAGTCAGGACAATAGAAGTCAGTCAAGGAGGACTAGCACTACCACAGTTCTAAGTAACCCCACCTGTCCAAATTGTAGGAGGAAACATGTGGGTCAGTGCAAAGCTAGCACAACTGCCTATTTTCAGTGTGGAAAAGAAGGCCACTTCATCAAGAATTGCCCTATGAACCGGCAGTCAGTATCAGTATCAAGAGCAAACTCATCACGTCCACAGCAGTCACAAGTATATGCACTCAGACTGAGCTATGAGAGTCCATCAGAAGTGCATCCAGTAGTGCAAGAAAGAGCTCCACAGGTAGATACTAGGGTGATGGCCTACACCAGAGAAGAGACAGAGGCAGGGACGTCCAACGTGGTGACAGATCAGATTTCTGTCGCTAACCACTTGGCATCTGTTCTATTTGACTCTGGGGCCACCCATTCTTTCATATCATATGCATTTGCTAATAAGTTAGAATACCCTAGAGATCACATGGGAAGAACTTTTAGAACTGCTTTCCCATCAGGAGAAATCATGTTGTCAGAGTACATTTCCTCGGTCATGTAGTGTCCAAGGAGGGAATTGCAATGGATCCAAGCAAAGTGGATGCAATCAACAAATGGCCTGTACCTAAGAGCGTAATAGAGATACACAGTTTCTTAGGGTTAGCTGGCTATTACAGGAGATTCGTGGAGGGATTTGCAAGATTAGCAGCACCTCTCACCACCCTCACACGCAAGGAAAAGAAGTACATATGGACAGATGAGTGTGAAAGAAGCTTCCAAGAGCTAAAGAGACGACTGACAAGTGCGCCGATCCTCACACTCCCTACTGAAAGGGAGAAATATGAAATCTACAGTGATGCCTCAAGAGTGGGTTTGGGAGCAGTTTTTATGTAAGAAGGCAGAGTGATTGCCTACGCTTCGCGTCAATTGAAAGAGCACGAGAAGAACTATCCCACCCACGACCTAGAACTCGTTGCAGTAGTGTTCGCACTCAAAATTTGGCGACACTATCTGTATGGAGCATAGTGCCAGATTTACACAGATCATCAGAGCCTAAAATACTTCTTCACACAGAAGGAGTTGAACATGAGGCAAAGAAGATGGTTGGAGTTGGTGAAGGATTATGACTGTGAGATCCTTTATCACCCAGGAAAAGCCAACCGAATAGCAGATGCCTTAAGCAGAAAAGCGACAGTACCACAGCAGTTGCCTATTGACAGGTTATCAAGACCATTGCAGTAAGAGATTCATTCACTCGAGTTAGAGCTGATATTAGGAAAATTGTCAGCACTGCAGCTGAAATCATCATTGTTTGATGATATCAAGGAAGCACAGAAGCAAGATTCAAGTCTGACAGACTCCCAAAAAGAGATGTCCACAGATGGATTAATCATGTATCAGGGGAGAATTCATGTGCCAGCAGATGAAGAACTGCGAAGGCGAATCATGTCAGAAGCTCATGAGACGCCATACTCAGTTCATCCTAGAGCCACCAAGATGTACCAAGATTTAAAGCTGCAGTTTTGGTGGAAAGGGATGAAAGGAGACATTGCAAGATTCGTCAGTAAATGCCTTACTTGTCAGAAAGTCAAGGCTGAGCATCAACATCCTAGAGGAAAGTTAGAACCTCTAGAGATTCCAGAATGGAAATTTGAAAACGTTACCATGGATTTTGTGGTAGGGTTACCCAAAACAAGAGGAGGACACGATGCCATCTGGGTAATCGTGGACAGATTGACAAAGATAACCAGATTCATACCAATAAAGATCACTTACTCATTGGAGAAGTTGGCACACCTGTATGTAGATCATGTTGTCAGGTTACATGGAGTTCTAAAGTCCATAGCATCTGACAGAGATGCACGATTCACTTCAAATTTTTGGGAGTGTGTTCAAAGAGCCATGGGCACAGAACTGAGGTTCAGTACAGCCTTCCATCCTCAGACAGATGGACAATCAAAACGGACTATCCAAACTTTGGAGGATATGCTCCTAGCATGTGTCATGAATTTTCCAGGAGCTTGGAATGAGAAGCTACCACTAGTGGAATTCTCATACAACAACAGTTACCAAGCTTCCATCAAGATGGCACCTTATGAGGCTTTGTATGGAAGAAAGTGCAGATCACCCATCCACTGGTATGATCTGAAGGAAAAACAACTGCATAAGACAGATTTCATGTACGAAACTTGCGATGCAGTTGCCAAGATCCAGCAAAGAATGAAGAGTGCTCAGAGCAGACAGAAGAGCTATGCAGATAGAAGATGAAGATCCCTGGAATTCAAGGAAGGGGACTTCGTTTTTCTGAAAGTATCACCCACGAAGGGGATTATGCGTTTTGGTAAGAAAGGAAAATTGAGTCCAAGGTACATTGGACCTTATGAGATTATCAAACACATTGGGAAGGTTGCCTACAAGTTGGCATTACCTCTTGAGCTGTCAGCAGTACACAACGTATTCCATGTCTCCATGCTAAGAAAGTACATGTCAGATCCATCTCATGTACTACAACATGAACCAGTCCAAGTCCAAGAGGATTTGACCTATGAAGAACAGCCTGTTCAGATACTGGCTAGAGAAGAAAAGGTGCTGAGGAACAAGACCATCCCACTAGTCAAAGTATTGTGGAGAAATCACAACATTGAAGAGGCTACGTGGGAAAGAGAAGATGAGATGAGACTTTCATACCCTCACTTGTTCTAAATTTTCGAGGACGAAAATCTTATAAGGAGGGGTGAATGTGATAACCGAGAAATCTACGTTCTCAGAAATATTTGTACAAATATGTAAATAAATGTACATTTATAGTAAGACATGTTACAGAATAAAGAGCAGAGGAAAATTTTGATTACTTGAGTTTTTAATCAAAATTTGATGATGAATTAATGAATATAGTTTAAAAGCTAAACATTAATTCAATTTATGATGTTTTAAAATTAATAGAAAAGTATGTGAAAAATACATACTAAGAGATCAATGGCACACAAGTGAGCCACATTGATCAATGGCTAGAAGTAGCCAAACAAGCCCTTACATTTTCTAAAAAAAAAAAAAAGAAATGAAAGTAAGGGAGAGAGTGAGAGGCACTTGAGCTAAAGGGGGCAAATTAATCCCCTTAGCTGCAAAGTAGCCGGCAGAAAGAGAGAGAGAAAGAAAGAAAGAAAGAAAGAAAGAAAGAAAGAAAGAAAGAAAGAGAAAGAGAAAGAGAAAGAGAAAGAGAAAGGGAGAAACTGAGAGAAAGAGAGAGAAGAAAAAGGAAGGAAAATCCAAAGAAAGATCGGATTTTCTCTTCAAGCAACAAATAGAGCGAGTTTCGGTCAAGAATCAGCAGTAAGAAAAGCTCAAGATTCAAGTAAGGTAAACCCTCGTTTTTCTCTTACTTTTTCGGGAGGGAAAAATCTAGGGTTTTAAGTGAAAAAAGGAGAATGTGAGTGAATCATGTTGAGGTTTTCGGTTAAAATCGAAACATGGTTCGAATCTAAATGTTTTCAAACACGAATCCATGAGTTGATGGTTTAGAAAACCAAGTTTAGTGAAATTTCTTCACAAAAGTGTAGATTTTTCAAAAGTTAAGTCAAGAGGTGTAAATGAGCAAAATGTGGAAATTTTGCTTATGAAATCATGGATTTGTGATAGTAGAAATGTAGTAGATACCTTGAAACGATCTTGTGGAGATCGATTTCAAGTGTAAGAAGTAGAAAAAAGGCCATAAAAGTCCTAGAAAATCAGAGTAGAGCAGTTCGGACCCAGAATCTTGATTCTGGTATGAACACGGGCGTGTACACGGGGGTGTACAAGGGCGTGTTCAGTACAAATCCTGAACATGCCCATATGCACGACTGTGTTGCAAGAAAAATTCAGACCCGAGAGGTACACGGTCAAGAACACGGCCGTGTATCGGGCCGTGTCAAGGGGCACACGGTCAAGGGAAGGCGTGTAGCTGACCATGTTAGACAGCAGGAAAACACGGCCAGAAACACGGTTGTGTAAGTAACCGTGTAAGAGTCCAGAGGAGTACATGGCCGTGTATTCACCCGTGTAAGTATACACGGCCATATTCCACGAATTACACGGCCAGGCATGTAAGTCCAGAGAGGTACACAGCCAGAGACACGCTCGTGTAGGAGGGCGTGTTCGAAGCCAGAGAGTAAAAAAAAAAGAGTCTGGAAATGAGAAATTTCATGTTTTGCCATATTTCTAGTATAAGATGAGTATTGGAAATAACCAGTGATTATTCCTTTTATAGGAGTTCAAGCCAGAGACCCCGAATCAGCAGTCCCAGAGCAGCAGAGGCTCACGCTAGCCGACTTTCTGTAAGTTCAAGTATTGTCCTGACTGCAACGTGGACAAGCTTATTAAATTATGATGTTATGTATATTATATGACGTGTTTGTTAGACATTGATTGTCTACATCACGATATTCATGTCAGTCTCATGTCAGCACAGGTCAGTTCATGTCATGCATGTAGAGTTGCATGTTCCAGTACACATGTCAGTCAGGTAACCAGAACACGAAAACAGGTAGGTGCACAAGGCATCCTAGTGTGTTAATATAATTCACACCCCAGTAAATCATGTAACAGGTTCCGACTGTGAGGGCAATCAGTATGCTACCCAGTTGGAACACCAGCAAGATCGTAATTAAACCAGTTATTGGCGTATCGACCTCTCGACCCACGGGGAGGTTTTCATGTTTAGCATCAGTTAAGACTGAGGAGGTCAGCACTAAAGTACCGCTCCCAGTTGCGCTAACATGTCGGTACGACCAATCAGGGGCCCAAAACCAGAACTAAAATATCAGATAATGTCCCAAGACTAACCTCTCAGCCAAGAGCATGTTACAGAGTCCAGTTTCATGCATGAGCACAGCAGTACAGCAAGTCATGTTTATGTTTTTATGTTTGAACTTACTGAGCCCATAGCTCATCAGTTTGTTCACATGTTGTAGGTAAGAGACCTGTTCACCAGTAGTAGACGGTGGACGACGAACAGGGTAGATGCATGCTGGGGAGGATTGGGCGAGGGATTGTGGTCACCTTTAAGTCTTCCGCTGTACAGTTTTTGATATTTAAACCATGTAGTTACAAGAACAAGTTTTCAAGTTAAGATTATGTGATAGGGGAATCATGATCCAGGTGCATGTTATTTTGTTAACGTGATTTCCTTATCACATTCTCGAATAGTTTTTGATTATAAAGAAAAAAAAAATTATTCCGCAAAATTAGCAAGCAAGTTTTCAGTTCAGCATGATTTCCGGCGACCCTAGAGGCCTGCAGATTATTGCAGTTAATTACAGAGTTGACTGTAATATCACTGTAGAGCCTCTATAACAGGGTGGGCCGCCACATATCGCTCTTAGAAAGGCTTAAATTTCCCTAGATTCTATTTTATGATGGAACCACAAACCCTGAGGACCATCTACAAAGATACTAGTCCTATCATCAAGTTCCAGGACAAGTAGAATATAGGGCATTTGATTTGCCTTTGGCTGTAGCCATCGCAAAGTGGTTTGGGAAGCCACGCCGGAATATTATTGGGATTTGGGTTGAATTAAGCAAGGCATTTAGCTCACATTTTATTGGGGCCAAAAGCTTACCTATGCCTAAGGAGAAACTCGTTACTATGTTTCAATGCCTTAATGAGACTTTAAAAAGCTAGATTAAGAGGTACACCGTAGTTGTGTTAAAGATAGAGGATTGTAATAAGGACATAACTAGGGCTAACAAATGGAATCAAGACCCGCTTCAAGTTTAGGAAGAGCTAGTTATGAGAACTCGAGCAAAACAGCTCAAGGACGCACTTAACGGATTAATCTGGGAAATTCAACAAGCTGAAAAATACGTGTTCACTACTGATGGTGAGTCAAGATTGGTCTAAGTTATCAAAACAACTATGGAAGAGGATCAATAACAAGCACGTACCTTTATTCACGTGTGAACAATGCCCTATAAACAGTGTCAAATCAAATATAGGTGTTTACTTTATATTAGGTAGAATTCATTTTCTTTTTTATTTGAAATTTGAATCAGCTAGATATGTGAGTAGATCCTAAAAGAAGAGATTTGAATTTTAAATGAGATTTTTTCTTAAGGGCTAATAAATGTGAATACTAGGAGATGATTTTTAAGGTTTAAATTTTAAAGGTTAGATTTAGGTTTTTTAAATTTTAAATTTTCAGGTAGATTTGGGAATTTTAAATTTTAAATTTTAAATTTTCAAAATTTTTTATTTTTTGAATTTTGGATTGTAATTTTTAGCCTATTTATAGGCGTGTTTCATATGAATAAAGGATACAATGTTTATTCAAAAAAGTGAAAGTTATTCTCTTTGGTTCTTTAAGAACTTTCTGAACTTATCAAGATTTCTTATGGCGTTCATCCTTGACTTATCAATCAGTTTTTCCATCACTAATTATAGTATATTCATTATATTAAGGTTTTTACCTCTTTATAGGTGATAGATTGTGGTCATTCCATTCAAACCCGGTTGTAAAATGATCTTGGAGACTTTTTTGAATTATGAGTTTTGTCAATTCTTGGCATAGTTCGTATCATTTGGTATCAGAGTCAGGTTCTAGTCTTAGGTTTGATTATCTTTAAATTCTTTGTGTCATAAATAAGGAATTAGTTTTTCTAGTCTAGGTTTGCCTAATTTTGGTCCAAAGCACAAATCTTGGCCGAATTCTTCCTTTTTTTTTTTCCTTTAAAGTCAAATTTTTCTTTGTTTTGTTTGGTTTTATATTATTCTTTTTGTTCTTTATTAAATCCAGATCTAGATATATTGAGAACGAAAAAAAAAAAGAGTTTAGATTATCAAAAAAAATTCCAAATTAAAAAAAAAGATCTGAATTATCAAAAAAAAAAAAAAAGAAATCCGAATTAAAAAAAAAAAACAAAGGAAAAAGATCAGATTCAAGAAACATGTATTGTTCTTTAAAGAAAATTAAGATTCCACGAAATTGTGGTTGCAAGTTTTCTGATTTTGTGTCTTTAAATGCCTAAAGCAACAAGCCCTTATTTTAGGTTTTTTTTTTCTTTGTAAACCTTTGATAAGTTCTTGTGAGAATTGTTGCAGGAATTTTAATTTGTTTGATTAGTTTGATAATAACCAAAAAAAGGCACGAGTGGTGAGACTAATAAAGGAAAAAAAGCCAAATTATTTGATGTGAAACACGGGAGTTAAGTGAACCATAATTTCATGAAACACGTGAGGGACTGTTATGAAGTCATTTCTTTTTCTTTTCTTTTCTAACCTTATTTTGTAGAAATCATGTTGGACGGTATTCTAGAAACGGATGATCCGAAGTTGTATATCCAAGCTTTGGCAGGAGAACTTAGGCAAATGATAAGGGTTAAATTGGAACAAGTCCATGACCAATTTGATAGGGTTAGAAGATGCACATGTGGAGCAATCACAATACGCT
The DNA here is from genome assembly GCA_035233585.1 of Antiaris toxicaria. Taxonomy (NCBI): domain Eukaryota; kingdom Viridiplantae; phylum Streptophyta; class Magnoliopsida; order Rosales; family Moraceae; genus Antiaris; species Antiaris toxicaria. The sequence continues at coordinate 20,615,224 of CP141156.1, forward strand.
CCTAATGTGCGTAGGAAAGAGAGAGATCAACCTAGGGAAGTTTGAGTTGAAGATGATGAGTATTATGGGAACGATTTTGATGAAAAAGATGACCAAGTCCGATTGTTAGCAATAGGAGATATGATTAATGGAGTTACATGTGATATTATCACGAGACTATATTTACAACCACTCTAGAGATATCTTTTGAATGTCCAACTTTCCACCCAAATTTTTGAATTTAAAAATTCTGAATTATCTTTTGGATGAAAAATACATAATTCATGATTTGTTAATGGCCATTTATTTGTGATGCGTAAATCTAATGCTAAGAATAGCCAACTTAATAGCCATTCTAATGATCAGAAAAGAAATGAAGTTGAAGTTGGATCTATTTGTTCACCATAATAAAAGTGAAGAGCGGAATCCTAGCCCTAGAAGCAGCCAAATCAACCGTAAAGGGATATGGATCATTATATCTCGCGTCCAAAACAACCATTCAGGTTATGGAATGTTTATTTTCGAATCAGCTAAAAGTTTTGGGAAATTTATGAACTTTGTTCCTAAAAGTTTGTTGTGGAAGCAAATTAGAGGTATGAGATACCAAAGACTTAAGTCTAATCCTATATTACCTTTGCATATGACACACTTGTCCCATACTTCTAGTTGCCAACATATATTGCCTAATTGGAACTTACGGATACCATCCCTCCGAAATCATTTTATTAGAATATTCAAATGTACATGTGTGTGTGTGTAATTATAAATTATATTTCGGCTTAGATTTGCTCTTAATATGATGCCTATCAAAACTACTAGGAAAAATTAATTTCTTTCCAATCTGAAGCGGCAGAGCAACCTTAAACAAAAGGTCAACAAAACATTATTCGTTACCCCAATGAAAACGAGTACAACTTCAAACTTACTCTTCATTCGTACCTTTGATCAGGACAAAAACATGAACCTTTGGACTATTAAACAATCAACATCCTCGTAGCTGCATAGCGTTTTAAGATACTAAAGGGTTGTTGGTTTTGGGTCGGAGATGTTGTCACCTAGTTAGCTTGGACAGATATGCCGAAAAACTAACCTAAATTAACCTTCTACAAAATGTTGAATTACTAATGCTACTGCTGCTTTATTATTAACCTAAGAAATCCAGATTGTATGCCAAATGTGAAGAGATTACACTTTTCAAAATGAACATAAATAAACACTATATTTTCATAAAAGCTCGGTTTTTATTAGAGGGAAATTTTGATTCAAATGAAATTAATTTGATGATATTGGATCCCTAAACCTTTGTTTTTATTATTTTAGTTATGTTAATTTTCTTCATTTATTTTCTCATTTTCTATTTTTCAATCATTTAAATAATTCTAGAGTTAGCCAATTTCAGTGATTAATTAAAGATTAAACATAATTCTCATGAGAACAATATCTTACTCACTTTGTATTATTTGTTCGACTCATGTAGTTGTGAGTTTTTATGCAACAAGTTTTTAGTACCATTGTCGGGGATTGTTTTTGTTTAATTTTAATTAATATCAATACCAATTAGCTCTAGGATTAATTTGGATATTTATTAATTTATTGTTCCTTTATTTTTAGATTATTTCCTTGTTTTGTTACATTTATATTGTTTTTGTGTTTTGTGAAGTTATTGAGGTCTTTATGATGTTGCATAGGTAAATCCTTACAAGTACTGCCCAATAAAAATTTGAACCATTTTATAATGCATGGTCTAGATTTAAAGATTTGTTAATTAGGTTTCCGTTTCATAATTTTTCAAAAGAACGTCAAATTCAAATCTTCCTTAATGGTTTATGTGCTATAACTAATCATTAAGCTGAAAGTCAAGATGGCACTACCTCTTTCTACCATAGGCCATCGATGTAGCCTATTTGATGTTAGAAGGCATGGCCGAATTTGATTTATGAAATTTGAATTGTGTTCAAGGAACAACCAAGGTTAGGAGAGCAATCCAAATATTATAGAACCGTGCTTTGACATACAACCTCAACAACCAAATGCCACCCTTGAAAAACTTATTGTGGAAAATATATACAGATTACAAAGGAAGCGACAAAATGAGCAATGGCAAGGGATTTAGATTTTTTTTTTTTTTTTTTGCTCAAGGTCTTAAGAGGCTAAATGAATTACAAGAGGAGTCTAGTAAAACCATGAGAAGAATGGCGGCAATGGTGCAACAATTTCAAAAGTCACAAATATTATTTCCCTTGATGGATGTTGAAACTCTAAGTAAGGAAGATTGTCACCTAGAAGAACCTAAACCAGTTTTAGAGCACTTAGAGATGTTTGAGGATGATTCTCTAAGTGAGAAAAGGACACATGACTTGTGATTAAAGATAAATCTCAACAACGAGTTTATGGCATCCAACTTAGTTGACTATCATTAAATGTTTAAAAGCACACTTATGAAGATCTGATATGGCCAACACCTCCTCTGCTGACATTAGCATCATTCCTTCAAGTCCATTAGGCACATTTTCTAAATCAAGTCTTGTTGGAACCATAGGTCAATTTCCACATCTTACCAAGCTTAAGATTAATCTGAATCACTACTCATATGTGGTTTTGTATGATACCTACAATGGACAGAACTGCTCTTTGATGAGTGCTTCCCTAAAAGTCAAGCTGATGACTATAAATCAAGCACTTCTTAGGATGCAACTCAAGTCTTTAAACTTTTTACTTTTTTTGTTTGAATTTCAATAAAATTTAAGTTTTTGAACTTTTTACTCTCTTTTTTATTTTTCTTCTCTAGGTTCAAGCATTAGAGTCGACAGGAGCTGGGGACTTGTCAAGAGAGCGAGCCATTAAGCCCAACCACTACAAATGAGGGGAGTTTCCTTAATCCCTCTCTTTAACTTTCTTTGACTTACGAATTTGGGGGGGTGGGGGTTTCAAGTTTTTGTTTTGTTTGTTTCAAAAAAAAAAACAAAACAAAAAAATCCAAAAATTTGAAATTTTTTTTGGGAATAATTTGAGCTGTTTTGTGCTTTCTTTGATGATTGACTTTGATCTGATGTTATGATTTTGGTTGGTTTTGTGCATTGCTTTTGGAAAAGTGTAAATATTGCTTGATCTTGTCTTAGATTCTTTTGTTAGTTTCATTTTAATTGTAATAACCCATATTCAAGCACTTTGTCTTGATCATTGGATTGTTGTGTATATTTAGAGAATGTTTATATGGATATGTGATTTTTTAGGTCTCCCAAGTTCTAGAATTTATTTGATTATGTCTTGAGGCGAAATCCTAGACTTTTGCTAAGCCAAGGAAATGATTTAGGTTATTTTGAATCATTTGAGCTTTTCGAGCCTACCATGATATTTGTGTATCCCTAGTTTACCCTGTTGAGCCTATTTTTATCTTTTCTCTTTATCACACACATATCAACCTAATTACCAAATAATTTCCATCAACCCTTTCCCTATAAGCATATTGGTCATTTTAGAATATATTTTGAGCTATGCAAAGTTTGAGGGCATGAGTTGAGCTTTGAGTTTCTATTTGTGTTTATGTTTTTCATATGTAAAATAAATAAATAAATAAATAAAATTAAAAATTAAAAAAATAAAGAAAAAAAGAAAATAGTGCTACATGCTTTGTTCATAAAAAGAAAGAAACAAAATTTAGGGGTGTAGTAACTCAAAAAAAAAAAAAAAGATGAGATGAAAATTAAAAAAAAAAGACTAAAAGTGGATGACACAAGAAAATTAGAAACAAGTTTGAAATGGTTTACTTGGAAGAGTGAATGGATCTATATTAGTCCTAGGAGATTAATGTGCTTAAAGGGTGATTTGAGCCACATTGTTTTCCCATAACCTACCCTTTCACTATAGCCGCACATTACAAGCTTAATAAAGTCCTATTGATCCTTGGTAAGGTATTAAGTCGACATTAGTAGAGAGAGACATGAAAAGCAAACCTATGAGACTTTTCATTTTGAGATTCTTTGATTTCTTCATGTTTGAATAAACTCATCCAAATTGCATGCAACAATTTGTGAAAAACAAAGCACACACACAGAGGAAATCCAATTTGAAATAGGGCATACATTTGAATTGATTACACTGCTTAATTCATGTTAATGTTTTTCCTTAAGCTATGCTTTTTATGCAACCATTGAGGAAATATTTAAATTACTATTATAAAACAATTTGCCTCTAGTTTGTTTTTGTTTCTTTTCTTGTTGTTTTGTTCCATTACTAGCAAAATCTTAAGTTTGGAGTATGATAACTCTATAAAAATAGAATTATTTTACTATTTTAATACATTAAAGTGACTATGTTCTTAAGCATTTTAATTTAGTTTAAATTAATTTAATTGAATATTGCTTAATTTTAATTTAAATTGGTTTATTTTCATTTATTTTGTTTTTGTGTGATTTTAGTTTATTTTATTTAGGGCCTGTTGGATGCTTATCTAAAGACATTTTTTTTGGTTAGAAAAAAGTTTTTTTGAAAAACATATTTGAGGAAAAAAAATTATTTCAGTGAAAAAAATGTAAATTTTTAAAAATTTATTTAAAAACACCTTTTCACTCTAAATAGTTTTTTTCCCAAACACATTTTTCTAAACTTACTTTTTTCTAACAAAAAAAAATCTCAAAACTCCTCCTAAACTGATCCTGAATTACACAAAGTGGAAAATAATTATTTTTAAAGAAGAAGCTAAATAAAAATATTTGAAATAAATATTAAAACTAAGTAAAATAAAATAAAATTATGCAAAAAAAATCAATATAAATTAAAATTAAGGAAAATTACATTAAACTAACTTAAAATAAATTAAAATACCCAAAAATATAGTCAACTTAGTGCTCAAAAATAGTAAAAAACCCTACTTTATAGAGTTATCATTTGACTCATTTGGTTGTAGAGATCAATTAGATTGAGTGACTGCTGGGAGAGCTTAGAATCAAAGACAGTCATAACACTAGTGATTTGGTGTGATAACCTGAGTACAGTCCATATAATAGCAAACACCAATTCTTAATGCTAGAACCAAGCTTATATAACTGGATCTCTACTTCGTAAGAGAGAAAGTCTTGTAGAAAAGTACTGAAGTTAAGGATGTGCCATCTGTTGATAAAGTAGTGACGTTTTTACCAAAGCTTTTCAAGTAAAAGATTTATTGTCTTTAGAGACAAACTCAGACTTGAAGACTTGGTAACTCTGAGTTTGAGAGGGGCTGTCAGAGAAAATGAGTAACTGGTTAGTCTAGAGTAAGATTGTACAGTTAGTCTGTTGGATTTCTGTTGTAGAGTTGGTTAGATCATTGTACACGTGTACAGCCATGATTAATACATACAACTATAGTTAAGTTGATTTCTCAACTCAGTTCATTCAATCAGAGTTTCCAAAATTCTCTACAAATAGATTCTTTCTCAGTCTAATTTTTTCTTTTCTATTTTCTTAATAATCCAAATGTGGGTAGAATTAATACATAAGAATGCGAATAAGATTAAGATTACTAAAATTAACTATGTAAATCTGTTATAGTGTATCTGTAATCTATAATCTATAACATCTATAATATAATATATGAGTGAGAATAGGTTTTAAAGTTTTGCAATTCAACCTTTTTGATTCTATAGTTCAAATTTGTTGGTTTTTATTTAATTTAAATCTAATGATTTAATCTTAACTCACATGGCTACTTTACTCTCTCACACCTCACACTTAATACTTTTCACATCAACATATACAGAAGACAATGAATATTTTTTCATTTTTGTATTTAGACATTAGTTTTTGTCTTTTGTGCTAACATTATACGTCAACTAGTTTTAAGAAAAAAAATTTTAAGTGCTTTAAATTTGTTGCTTGTTTTTTAATCTTTTTTCTTTTTTTTATTTGTTTCATAATGTTTTATTGCCCATACTTCCAACTTACTTATGTTTCATCAAAACTCCAACTATTTTTTATAATGTTTCATAACGTTTTTTGTTTCATAATGGCGTCTTCTTCATCTTCTAGTTCTGGATTTGGTTCTTCCACGTCTGCTCCAATGTTGAACAATGTTGTTCCTTTCTCGCTACTCTGGTTCCACTACCATTGAAACTAGATCAGAACAATTTCTTCCTTTGGCGATCACAAGTGCTGCCTGGGATTCGCGCCATGAACTGGAAGGATTTCTCACTTGCACTCGCTTGCATCCTCAAGAACTTGTTCCACTTCAAGCTGGTGAAGGTAGCTTTGGATCTAGAGTTGGTTCGTCAATGGTGTCTTCTCAAGTATAGTATCGACTCAATTTTGAGTTTGTAGCTTGGATGAAAACTGATCAAGCTTTAATGGTGTGGCTGCTAGCGTCAATTTCAGAATCCATGCTTGGTCATATGGTTCGATGTACCAGCTTGAATCAAATCTATACAACTCTTGAGCAATTGTTTGCTGGAAGCTTTTGAGCTAGGGTTTTAAAGCTTTGATTTCAACTTCAGTCAATCAAGAAATGCCCAACGAGTGTGATTGATTATATCTTGAAGATAAGGAGTACTGTATATAATCTCATTGCTGCTTGTCTAATTATTTCTGATGAAGATCTCATTCTTTACATTTTTGGAGGCCTTGGATCTGAGTATGATCCAGTTGTGGTGAATCTTACCACTGGCCAAGATTCAGTTTCATTATCTAAGATTCAATTTCTGCTTTAGAGCTTCGAAATAAGAATTGAAGCTCTCAATGCTTCTTCTATGGTGGATCTTTCCAATGTCACTGCCAATGTAGCTGTCAATAACAAAAAGAACTTCAAGAATGGCGGTCATAGGTCAAGTGGAGGTGCACAACAACAATCTCAGTTTAATCAAGGTGGAAATTCTCAGCGAGGAGGACGTGGCTGCTGCAGTTATGGTGGTCAAGAAAATCTTAGGTCTGTTTTCCAGATCTGTGGTAAGGTTGGTCATTTGGCTCCTAGGTGCTACTCATGGTTTGATTACAATTTTTCTGGGTCCTTGCTCCTTGGCTCAGTCTAATTCATCACGCCAAGCCTTCATTGCAACTTCTGCTGTGGTCTATGATCTTTCCCGGTATGTTGATAGTAGGGCAACATATAATGTTACTGTAGATTTGGAGAATTCTTGAGGACTGACTACAAAGGCAAATAAAAGTTAATTATTGGTAATGGAAGTTCTTTATTGATTTCTCACATTGGCTCCTCTGTTATTAATAAGTCTTAACATCCACTTTATCTTAACAATATTCTTCATGTGTCTAAGTTCACTCCAGATAACAATGTTGTTGATGAATTTTTCTCTGATTGTCTCTTGATCATGGACAAGAATATAAGGCAGGTCTTTCTTAAAAGGACACTTAAATGAGGACTTTATCAATTGAATGTGATAGATTTAGAGAAGAAAGAGGACTCTGGTGTTGGTGATCTCAATAATTCTGATCAACAGAGGTGTTGTCCTTCGACTTTTCTTAATAAAACTGCTCACAGTTATAATAATGTTGAAGGCTTTAATACTTGTTATATAGCAATGTAACACTTCTTGTTGACTTCACCTCTGCTAGTAATAGTATTGAATATATATGGTTGTGGGGATGAATATTTTCTTTTAGTAAAACGGCATCGTTTATTAAAAGCAAAATTATATGAATCTTGAGAAGGAATGAAACGACATCGTTCTACTAGGACTGCATCCAAAAGATAGGTCTGGGTCAAACCGAAGAAGTGGTAGAGAAAAATCAAATTGAAGAAGAATAAATAATTCACTTTGAGGATAACGTGGCAAAAAAAATGATTTGCAGGATTTCAGAGGTGAACCTAAAGCCTATAGATAGAGAAGCAACTTCATAATTGGGGGATTCAAAAAATTCATTGGAGGAATTATGTTCTATATTCTAGAGAAAGAACAATTCTTAGAAAGAGAAGGTATGAGAAAGTTCTTAGGACATAGAGAGAGAATTTTTGCAAAAAATTGGGTGGATATTCTTAGACTTTATTGGGGGGTTTTCAGAGTAAGAAAAACCATCCCAACAATTGGCACCATCTATGGGAAACGAGAGGAAAAAAAAAAAAAAAAAGGCCTAGGAAGAAGAAGTCAAAAATCTGGATGAAAGCGAATTAGAATGCTAAGGTCCAAGTGAACGATCAGGCAAGGTGAAGGAAGCTAGACTATAGAAAGAGATGTGCCTGAGGAGATGACAATGAACATTTAATCCAATTTAAACACAAATGTGCAATCTCCAAACTTGATGAATCAACTCCAAAGTATGCTAGCAAAACAACAACAGATGGAAGGGAGATGATGGAAAATGACAGAAAGGCAAGTTTAGCTGGAAGAACAATTGACCATATCCAAAAAAGAGAATGAAGAGCTAAAGAGAAGAGAGTAGACACATAACGAAGCAAGATAGAAAGAAGTGAACGAAACATATTTATAAGAAGTTAGTCTGAGGATCGAAGCTCCAAAAGTAAAGGAGAAAAAGAATACCAGAGTTAAGAAAAGGATAGAAGAAGACAGAACACATAAAGGAGAAATTTCATAGTTTACCTTGCCAGGAAACTGGAAGACATACCAAAATGAGTAAAAAATTGTGTGGATGTAAAAACAAGGGAGATCAAGAATTTGTCCCTCACAAACCTAGCACTAAGAGAAACCAGAGCATGGTGAAATCATTGTTCTCAAAAATGATTATGAAAGAACCAAAGCTTGAGAAGTTCATAACTCCGAAGATGAAGACATTCAATGGAAGATCAGATCTAGTGGATTTTCTACATTTGTTTAGGTAGGTGATGATGCCGGAAACATCAAATGAGAATTTGCTCTTTAACGTCTACCTCAAGGTACTATCAAGAACAACAGCCACCTAGTTCAATCAATTGGACTCAAATTCAATCTCAAGTTATCAAGAACTATGGCTCAGTTCATTTACAATAGAAAGGAAAAGAAAATTATGGCAGATTTGGTGAATGTGAAGATGAAGGCCAATGAAAGTTTAAAGAACTTCCTTGGTCAATTCATTCATGAACTAAATCAAGTAGAGGTTGTTGACGAAAGAATAGTTGCAAATATTTTCAGGGATGGATTGGTTAATGAAAATGAATTGCATGAGATGTAATTGGAGATCCACCAAAATGCATGGTAGAGGTGATCTTGAAAGCAAAAGGAAGCATCAAAGTAGAAGAGGTAGGATATGTGAAGTTCAATCCTAGTTTTCTTGGACATAGAAGAACACTAACAACCAATTCACCAAACGACAGGCATCTTAAGGAGATAGATGTGGCTTTCAAACTAAGAAAGCCATAGGAAGGGAAGAAAGATGACCAGACCAAGTGGAATAATGATCAATTTCCAAAATGAAGATGGCGAGTGAATTAGATTAATTCATCCAGAAAAGAATGAAAATTTAAACCTTACAACACTAGAGATGGAGTGCGGTTAAATATTCTTGTGGAGAAGATTTTCTAGGAAAATAAACATTTTGGAATTTTTACAGCTCCAAAATAGATAAAGCCAGACCCAAAGTGAAGAGACAGAACTAATATGTGTGAATTACACAATGACCATGGCCACACAATTGAGGAATATGGAAGCCTTTGAGGAAAAATTAAAGCCATGATCAGACAAGACAAATTGAAGAAGCATGTCAAGAATGAAGAGTTCTGCTCAGTAGAAGGAAGATATAAGGTTTAAAGCCAAACCAATTTCGGTCATCCACGAAAGAACAGAGACAAAAGAAGCATATGTTTTAGGTCTAATGAATAGGAAGGGGAAAAGAGAAAGTTTGAAAGAAGTCTATGTAGAAGAGCAGCATGTAATACGAAGAAAAACCATTACAGAGATAAAATTTGGTAGTGACTTTGAGAATACATGATCGTTATTCAACTTTCAGCAAATTTTGGCTTAATGATTCTATGATCAAACCAAGTTCAATCCCTTGGATTGGATTTGAAGGAAGTAGCATCAGACCAAAAGGATTAGTGACATTAGAGGTTAAAGCGGCTAGAAAGCCATTGAATGTAGAATATTTGGTGGTTCAGACCAAATCTTCCTATAATGCTATTTTAGGCAAAATTAGATTAACAGGATGGAATGAATTCCCTCTACTCTGCACCAGGTCATGAAATCCTTGTCTGCAAATGGAAGGAAGGTAGTAGTGTAATAACCAAGAAAATCCGCTATATTCGAAAATATGTATATTGTATTTAATACAATAATTTTTATGTTTAAAAATACAAAATGAACGATTTAATACTGTTATGAATACAGGAAAATGTTATAACAGTGTTAAAAGTTAGGAAATTGGAAATAGAAAGTTTTACCCAACCAAAAATGTAAGGAACGGTGCCATATAGATGTCAAAAACCCTAGGAAGTGCGAGAAACCGCACTAAAAGACGAAAATGTTTGACCAGAAATTTTGGCCAAACAGAAGAAAAATAAGGCAAACCAACTACACCGGAAGTCCCAGGAACCTACCAGGGCGATTCTGATGAAATTTCTTTGGTTTGACTTTTTGGTCAAAATTATGATTAAATTAATATAAACAGTGAATAAACTATATTAATGTGTGATTAAGTGAATTATATAAAAATTATGACCTCATAAATTGTATTTATTAAAAAGTAAGAGAAAGAAATGGGAAATCCTAAGGCTAGGATTTGTTGCTATCTAGAATCAATGGCTTAGATTAAGCCAAAATTTTAGTAATTGTAATTTTGAAAATTTGGGAAAGAAATAGAGGTGCTAGGGGTCAAGATTTTGTGGAAAGAAGAATGAATTAATTGGTTTGATTAATTAAAAAGAGGGAGCATCGGTTTTGGTGGAGAAAAACCGAAAGAAAAAGAAAAAGAAAAGAGAGAAAAGAACCGGAAGAAGAGGAAAGAAGAAGAGAGAAAGAGAGAGAGAGAGAGAGAGAGATTTGTAGCCACGATTTTTCTTCAAGGTTTTCACACTAAGCTTCAATCACAACCTCCTAGGAGTGAGACAATTTCTTTGGTGATAAAGTAAGTTTAAATTTCTTAGTTATGGTAAATTTGGAATTTGAGATTTATGATTTTTTAGTATATGATAGATGATGAAATAATGAAAAAGGAATTTGAGAGTGTTGGTTGATTGTAAAAAATATGTGTAGTGTAGTGTATGGATTATGAAAACTATTGAGTTATAATGTTGTTAGTGTGGATTAAGAAAAAGAGTTTTGGACATGTGAAAGTTTAGGATATATGGTTTTAAGGCGTTTTCCTAAATGCCGGGAACCTAGAAAATTAGCGGAAATGCTGCTGAAAATTTTAAGGATTATACCCAAAAAGTATTATGGAAAAGTGTTGAGAAACAAAAAGGTTGATGTTAAAACCGAGCCCTTAGTACTCTAAGTCGAGGAAAAAGAACCAAAAAAGGGTCTAGGAATGTTATAAAAGAGTTTAAATAAGTTTTTAAGAGTCAAAACTTAGGTTTTAAAGCTAGAAATCAAGTTTTGTATAGTACACGGACGTGTACTTTGGGTACACGGGCGTGTAATAAGGAGAAATAAATTACAGAGAAGTACACGGCCAGAGACACGCCCGTGTATTAGGCCGTGTACATTCAATGTCCAGTCTACATGGGTAATTTACACGGTCGTGTATCGAGAAGAGAAATTCCATAAGATTATACGGCCAAAGACACGGTTGTGTATTAGGCCGTGTAGATGCACAGTGCAGGTTACACGGGTAGATCACACGGCCATGTTGAGAAGAATTTAAATAACAGAGAGGTACACGGTCAGAGACACGGCCGTGTGCCAAACCGTGTACATATAATGTATAGTTCACACGGCCATGTAGCATGGTCGTGTAAGGAGGAAGCTTGATAGGCAGAGAGTTACACGGTCATGGACACGGCCGTGTACTAGACCGCGTGTAAAAAAAAAAAAAATCCCAAGACACATAAAATTTTCTTAAGAAGGATAAAGGTAACTTAAGGAAAGGAATTAATCGATAATATTATTGCTTGTAGGGAACACGACGAAAGGTAAGGACGATAATTCAAACGACCCAAGGACGACCACATTAGAGCAAGTTCTGTAAGTATAGACATTTATTTGTCTACTCACGAATTGACTATTATATGTTTATTTCTGACTTTCTCTATGTCATGATAGGAGAGATATATATAAAATAATAAATAAATAAATAAAAATAAGCAAGATAATAAGACTGAAAAGTTAAATGTTGGCGTACCAGCCTCTTATAAAATGAGGTTTCAATGAATGGTTATCCAATCCAACGGGATATTATCCTAATGGTGCGGAAGTTAAATGTTAAAGTTTTACCATGAGGTTGGTTGGTAGGTCGCTCCCCTTCCCCTCATTGGTCTGCGTGCATTTTGGTACAACCATTGAATGGAGCCCACAAGTGAAACTAAATTCAAGTAAAGAAAAGCATAGAATAACATGTTATAGATGAAAGAATAGAAAGTATGAATGAACGTAAGTCAGGTGAACAGAAAGTGACTAACATTGTTACACGCATACATTTAATGTCATATATGCATATTTGTACTTACTGAGCCTTAGCTCACAAGTCTTTTCGTGTTGTAGGAAGCAAGGGTAAACAGTAGTAGAGATAAAGTAAAGATACATGATGGACTGGCGGTAGATTCCCAAGATATCATGAATAGGAGAAGTGGACCCGTTACATTTCCAGCTATTTAAAGAGTATATGTTTTGTAAAGAGATAAAGTAGAATGAATGTAAATTTATGTACATGGTATTTTATGAACCAAGAATAGATGTATTATTTTGAAATGATTTAAAAAAAAAAGTCCTCAGTTTTTACTAAATAGATTATTAAATTAAAATATGAACTTTTAAACATGTTTAAATGAAAGTATGATATATAAAAGATAGAAGAAAAGAAAGTGGACGACGACTTGGGTGAGCTGGGGTCGGCATCCACAAGTAGAGATAAGAGGAGATCAAACTATAGCACAAGAATGCTACAATAAAATTGAGAAAACTATGTTGGTGCGTAACCTGTTGGAACAAAAGGAAAAGGAAAAGTTAATAAAATTTCTTAAAGAAAACAATAGTACATTTGCTTGGAGTCACGAACATATGGTGGGCATATACCAACTAAATCATTGCACTGTTAAAACACCAAAAGCACAATAAAGCCTATCAAACAAAAGCAAAGATGATTTGCACCCGAATGTAACCAAATTATAGCTAAAAAAGTATATAATATGCTGAAGATAGCGACAATCAGAGAAGCAAAGTACCCTGATTGGATCTCTAATATGGTTTTGGTTCCAAAAAAGAATGGAAAATGGAGAGCATGCATAGACTTTACAGACTTGAATGAAGCTTGTTCAAAAGACAGTTTTCCCTTGCCTAAGATAGATTAGTTGGTAGATGCAACAACTGGCTACAAAAGACTGACATTCTTGGACACCTATTCAGAATATAATCAGATTAAGATAAGTGAGGAAGATTAAGAGAAAATAGCGTTCATTATAGCAAAAAGGGTATATTGCTACATAGTGATGTCATTCGGTTTGACAAATGTCGAGGCAACTTATAACAAACTAGTGAACAAAATGTTCAAAGAAAAATTGGGAAAAACCATGGAAGTCTCCATAGATGACATGGTGGTGAAGAGTAAAACAAAAGAAGCCCATATGTGAGACCTACCAAAAACTTTCAAAACCCTAAATAAGTATTAAATGAAGTTGAACCCAACAAAACACATATTTGGCATCTCCTTAGGCCAATTTTTGGGCCATTTGTTGAGTAAGAGAGGAATAGAAGCCAATCTGAGTCTGATCAAGAACATGCTAAGCATCAGAAGACCTAGGACGATGAAAGAAGTTTCCTAGTAGGTAAAATTGTAGCTTTGTGAAGATTTGTTGCAAAAATTTCTAACAAGTGCAAAACTTTATTTCAAATTATGAAAAGAGCCAAACATGTAGAATGGGGAGAAAAACAAGATAAAGTTCTGAAGCAAATCAAGGTTTACTTGACCATTCCACCAATATTGTCAGCATTAGAATCCGGGTAGGAGTTATTTTTGTATCCAGCAAACTCAGAAAGCTTAATCAGCATAGTCCTATTCTAGAAAAGAAAATAAGAAGAAAAAGCCAATCTTTTATGTGAGCAAAATGATGACAGATGCTGAAAGATGGTATGGAACAATGGAGAAACTAGTATTGGCATTAGTAAATGCAAAAGGAAAGCTCAGACACTAATTTGAAAGCCATCCGATAATGGTTTTGACTAACCAACCCTTAAAGGTTGTTCTATAAAAGCCAGACCTGACTAGAAGATTAACAAAAAGGGCGATAGAACTTAGAGTGTACAATATTCAAATCAAGCCTTGAACATCAAAGAAAGGACAGGTCATGGCAAATTTCATTTCAAAATGTATAAAGCTAAGGAAAGTAAAATTGGAACAATGATTGGATTCAGAAAACCAGTGGGAGGAAGAATGGGAATTACGAGTAGATGGATCAAGTAATTAGTGTGGATCTGGCGTATGAGTGACTCTACAAAAAAGTCTGGTGAAGCTGGAGTATGCGATGAGATTGGACTTTGAAGTTACAAATAATGTGATAGAGTATAAAGCATTATTACTTGGTCTAAAATTAGCCAAAGCCTTAGGAGCTAAATGTGTTAAAGTCAAGAGTGACTCTCAACTAGTGGTGAACCAGATCCACAGAACCTATGAAGTCAAAGATGAAAGCTTAAAAAAGTATCACTTTGAAGTTTAGAGTTTGATGACAAAGTTTGATGGATTCGAACTAATTCAGATTCCCAGATAAGAGAACTTAGATGCAGAGGGGTTACCTAAAAAAGCTACATTATCTTATGAGGGAGAACCATTTAGAGTGGTACCAATTCTAGAATTGAAACAACCTAGCCAAAAAGAACAAGAAAAAAAAAAACATCCTTGAACATAGGCTAGATCAAAATAGAATGAAGCTAGAAAATGCTAATAATCAAATATCTGATCATAGGGGAACAACCAGAAGACAAGAACAAAGTAAGAAAACTCAGAATAAAAGTTGTTAGGTTCACTATGGTCGATTGAGAGCTATATAAAAGATCCTATAGAGATCCATACCTCAAATGTTTAATGCCTAAACAGGGTCAGATCGCTCTTTTTCACATTTATGTAGGCATGTGTGGAAATCATTCTAGAAGATGAAGTCTTGGCCACAAAGCTACTTCCCAAGGTTAGTTTTGGCCTAAGAGGACGACCCATACCGGTGAATATGCTAGATATTGCCAGAAATGCCAAAGATTTGCTCATTTGACTCAGGCCCTACCAGGAGATCTAAATTGCATGGTAGGAGCTTGGGCATTCACTCATTAGGGAATAGACATAGTTATGATGTTGCCTAAAACC
The DNA here is from genome assembly GCA_035233585.1 of Antiaris toxicaria. Taxonomy (NCBI): domain Eukaryota; kingdom Viridiplantae; phylum Streptophyta; class Magnoliopsida; order Rosales; family Moraceae; genus Antiaris; species Antiaris toxicaria. Next base: position 20,630,560 of record CP141156.1, read on the forward strand.
CCTACCAAAAAGAAATATGCCCTGATAGCTATAGATTACTTCACTAAATGGGTAGATGTAGAGGCCTACTCAACTATGACTTAGAACAAAGTAATAGAGTTTATTTGGAAGAACATAATCTGTAGATTTGGGTTACTGTATCAATCATGATCGATAATATGAGTCAGTTCAAAGGAGGACAAATGGAGATTTTTTGACAGTGCCATGTAATCAAATTGAGTTTCTCAACCAACAACTACCCACAAGGTAATGAATAGGCAAAATACTCTAATAAGTCAATTTTTTAGGGAATAAAAAAAAAAGCTATAAGACAAAAAGGGCCTGTGGGCAAATGAATTAGTAAATGTACTTTAGGCCTATAGAACTACAAATAGAAGATTGACTGGAGAGTCATCATTCACAATTATATATGAAACTGAGGCTGTGATTTCTACAAAGATGGGGTTCGCTACACTCAGAGTAAAGATTATTGAACAAGGTCAAAATGATCAACAGCTAGTAAGAAACTTGGATTATTGGAAGAAACAAGAGATCAGGCAGTAACAAAACTCCAAGCATACCAACAAGAGGCAGCAAAGTTCTATAACAAGAAAGTCAGATGGTGAAAATTTAAAGAAGGAGACTTGGTGCTGAGGATAGTCACTGAAGAAAAGAAAAATCCTAGAGAGGGAAAGCTGGGGCGAAAATGGGAAGGTCCTCGTATCGTTGAGAAGGCCTATGGAAAAGGATCGTACAAGTTAAAGTCTGTAGCAAAATAAGAAGATTCGAAGTGCATGGAATGCCATGAATTTGAGGAAGCACTATACATAGAATAAAAATATATATAAATAAAGGACATTCGTTAAAAATATATATTAATAAAGGTCATGTGAATGTTGAAATTACAAGACTGTTGTAAATAAAGCCCACGTAAACAATAAATGAAAGTGGCTAAAGAGGATGTAGGACATAATTGGTCCAAACCTGTATAAAATCTATGTGTTATTTTTTTTTATTTATTCTTAATTTACTTTTCAGGTCATTAATTCATGGTATAGATTAGAAGAAGACTCGTGATAATCGAAGAGTGAAGTAAGAGTCGAAACCAGACGTTGAGAATACATAATACATACATTATTAAAAAAAAAAAAGATAAATGTTGATAAATTATGGGATGACTAAAACGGAAAATGAAAATCTGAAATACAACATTTCTCTTTGAAAAGAAAATACAACGCATTACAATTCCTGTAAATTCATTGCATCAATATTTCATCTAAATAAAGACAGGCAACAGTCCGAACAATCTCTTTGAAGATCTCCAAAATGAACTCCAAATTTTAAGAATCATGGAGATGCATTCAGAAGTCAGAAAAAGAAAATAATCACCTGCAAAAACAAAAGCCATAGAAGTGGAATAAGACATTAAAGTAAAGATTGTCCTTCAAATTGAAGAAACTAGATATCCAGCAATAGTGTTCATCATGCTGTTCTACCCATCAACACTGTTGCTTTACGGAAAAATAACATAGGAAAAATGCCAATGAAAGGATTTAAGACTTATTAAATAGGAAAGCCGAGCAAACTATGTCTAATAAAAGCAAGTCTAAGTGAAGAGATCATTGAAACTTCCCACCATTAGACATAGTGCACTTGACTTCCATTTGAAAAACCTTTAGAATGGAAAGATAAAGATGGTGAAAAGCTATTGTAAGAATATTTAAAGAGGTCATACAAGCAATACAGTTGGACTAGTGGAACATGACGAGAATACTACACTTAGATGATAAAGATGCACATCATATTCCACTGACTAGCCATAGTGAAACCTCAAGAATTTTTAGAATGATAGAGGAAGAGCCTGGGGAAAAAAAAGAAATCCAATAGAGGAAGCTAAGGGATTTCTCTTATGCCACGAACTCACCTTTATCATTTTAAACAATTTTCAAAAAAGGACTAATTGGAACAAGAAGGAAGGAAGAAGCTTTTATAGGCAAATCTACATAAAAATATAATGAAATATGTGAATTCTGTAAATAGTGAGTCTTTTAGAAATCAGCAAAGGACTCGGGTCAGTAGTTAATAAAAATGACTACAATAGTTAATGAGTAGGGTTCTAGAAAATCGGTGAAAATCAGAAGGTCACATTAGAAATTGATAGATAAAAGGGTCTCATCAGATATAGATGGAGAAGCTAGAAAATGAAGAGACTAATAGAGCATAAAAATGGGAAGTCAAAGAAATTCCTCAAAAGAAAATTGCTCAGAAATATCAAAACGAATCTGAAGCAATGATTAACTTTGATTTGCTATAATTATATTCAGGTTAGAACTGAGAAAGACCTACGTATAGGTTAGAATTGAGTAAAACCCAAAATTAACAAATTATTTCATACCTTATTTGAGAAGATCTTTATCAATAAAAATCAGATTAGAACTGAATAAGACCTAATTATGGGTTAAAATTAAATAAAACCCAAAAATTTAAAAATTGATACAGACCTTATTTGAGAAGATCTGTCTCAACATAAATCAGGTCAAAACTTAGTAAGATCTAAATATGGGTTTAAATTAAGTAAAACCCAAATCAAGTCGGAGTTAAGTAAGACCTGTTAGAAGGTTAGAATTGAATAAAACCCAAAATTTAAAAATTTGATACAGATCTTCTCAAATATGATCTGTATCAATAAAAATCAGGTTAGAATTGAGCAAGACCTAAATATTAACTAGAATTGAGTACAACCCAAATTAGGTTAGAGCTGAATAAGACCTACCAATTGTTTATAATTGAATAAAAAATTGATATAGACCTTATTTGAACAGATCTATATCAACAAAAATTAGGTAAGAAGTGTTAAATTTGTATCAATGATCTTATTACAAGAGGTGTACAGCAATAAAAGTAAGCCGCGACTAAAAGCCAAAGCTCGTAAAACTTCTTACAAATTATTGTTGAAAATTTAACACTCACAACCAGAACATGAACTATAGAAAGAAGAGTGGATAAACGAAAAATATAAGGTATAGCAAGATGCAGAAAAACATATGGATGTGCAGTACAGGATTGAGTTGGAGAGAAGTTAAATAAAAAGCCATTAATGATCAAAACATAGAAAGAACATATAGAATATCTAAAAAAGTGCACGAAAACTGCATAATAAAATAAAATGTTCTAAAAAGAAGAAGAAAGAAGAGCTAATAAATCTTTCTCCCAATTTAGAACGGCCAATTGAGCTTCAAGCTTTGGAATCTTCATGTGCGTGTTTGGTTTTGTTTCCAAAACATATTTCACGATTCCCTAGGAAATCGATTTCAAAATCGGTGTGAAATTGTGTTTGGTTTATATTGTTTTTGAAAACAGATTTCAAAACGAATCCAAAATCTCTTTTGCTCCCAACGTAAAATTAAAAACGACTAAAAGTCGTTTTCTCTGATTTCATTTTTCCCATTTCTCCCATTTCTCTGATTTAATTATTATGGTTAATTAATATTTAATTGATATAGTAATTACTTAAATATTATGGTTATTAATTTTTAATTCATTTTTAAATTAAAAAATTTTATTAATGTTAATTTTTGGTATTCATAATAATTTTTTTTAAATCAAACATAAATATGTTTTTATAGAATACTTATAAAATGATTGGTTTTCAAAAATATAACCAAACACAGTTTCACTTTTTTGTTTCTCAAAACATACACTTAGAAAATAAAACCAAACACAATTTCAGAAACATTCTCAGAATTGTTTTCAAGACGATCTCAAATTCAGAGAATTTGAAAACATAACAGATTTCAAAAACAATACCAAACACTACCCATATTTTCCATTCTCAACAATTCAAGCTCAGACTCCAAACTAGCCACTCTAACATTAAAAGACGCGGGAGCTTTGCTAGTCTCAAGCTGAGAAATGCGATTATTCATTTTGATTATAAAAATTCAATCAAATTTGATTTGTGCAAGTGTATCCTGATTTTTCTTGGAGAGATCGCTAATTAGTTGGTCACTGAGGTCGAGGTCGCTTTGATGCTTACTCTCCTTGAGGTTCCATTCCTTCTCCTTAGCTGCAAGAGCCCTACACACTACCAATAACTCTTCTTCTAATTTTGAACTCTTCTCCTCTAACTTAGAATGCTTACTGGTTAAACCTTTCGCTTCATTTTCTAGTTTCAATTTATCCTTCCTTAGGTTAAAAATTTCGAACTGAAGATCCTGTACAGAATAAACCTGTACCTCAAGCACTTTAGATCTTTACTCTGTTATAGAGTACTCAGATACCATACCCCTAAGGAGTTCTTAGGCCTGTTTATGCTGAAAGTATAGTGAAATGAAGATTTTACAATAAGACAAAATATGAAGTAAGTGTACAAATAAAGATAAAGGAATTTATCATAGAAGAAAATTTCGGAAGGCCAGAGTGATCGCTAGCACTTGAAGCTATCTAACAGACAATAACTAGAGCCTACTAAGTTTGACTTGATGATTTCGAAGCAGAAATACGTACTTGAGAAACTTTAGAATAATCTGAAATAGTCGCACATGCTTCTACATTGGTCCAGAGGCAGATTGATGGACGCTAGGAGGAAGATCAGCCGATGAAGATTAAAGTGAAATTTCAAATAGATTTATCAAAAGAGAAGAATCAGAATGATTTCCTAAAGTGGACTCGATCCAATCCATAGGAAAAGAAGTTTCAGCAGTCTCTTGTAAAGTTAATGTCGAAATAGGTAAGTCAGAGCAAGGAAATGGGAGAGAGTTAATATGAAGGTGTGAGGATGGAGAGTCAAAAGTCACAGGAATATGGGATAAAGATTCAGAAAATTCAAATGATGGAAGAGTTAAAAGAGTTTCAAATGATGGATCAAAGAGAGTATCAATTGTGGCAGGAGAAGGCTCTTCCAAGTGCTTCCCAAATTCCCACTTTTTCCCATATTTTCCTCCAAAAACCTCATTTATTTCCAATTCCTACAAAAACACATCAAACCAACAAAAAATGCTTGGCAGCTTGCAATTATTTGTGCTCAAAAGTACTTAATTCGTGAGTAAAATACTTACTCATCAAATATACACTTTATCAGAGATAAAGTTGCTTCCAAGGAAATTGACATGCGCTGTGTACCTACTGAAGAACAAGCTACTGACATTTTGACTAAACCCTTGTATGAAAATCGTTTTATTTTTCTTAAGGGCAAACTAAATGTTGATAAAACCCCATTAAGTTTGAGGGGGGATATTAAGCATGGTAACGTGTAACAACTTGTAACTGTTTGTGACAGGTTCTCTTAATATCTAATGTAGGTAGTTACAACAGAATCTAGAGAGCTCTTTGTTAATTAATTGCCATATAAATACTATAAGCTTATATAAATACAGCTGATGCTCACACCCTTTTAGTTGAGCAGATTCGATCAAAACTCAATCTCACTCTTCTCTCTCTCTCTCTATCTCTTCTGTACTTTTCTGTTTTCAGTACAAGTTCTATCTCAGCTTGCTCCATTACCAGCAGTGCCCCACAGGATTCAGTAAGGGTTTGGGGTTGAAATATTTCTACAAGATGCCTTGTTTGAAATATTTCATCCTGGGAGAAGAGGTCATGTTGTTCAAAATTCAAAATCAACTACAAATAGAGCAAGATTGATTTCCTCTTTCAGTTCTATTGAAAGAGGAAATCAATGCATCTTCACTAATCAATGCATCTTCACTAGTCAATGCATCTTCTAAGACTATGAGGATAAACAAGGAAAAAAAAAAGCTATTCTCAATGAAGTAAAATAAAGTACAGTTATTTGGGCCACAAAAATTGATCAAGAACTACGTACATGTTTAGTCTAAATATTCATAATAATAAGAGGAATGAAACAAACATTCAAATTACTTTTTTTCTTTTTGGAACATAATTCAAATTTTTACATTATATGTTTCATTTCCTATTCATAGTTTACCAACACATATTTCAATTCTAACATACAAAATTCGAACTTCAACCATTGTTTTAAACAAATTCTAAGACCTATAGATAGAACTTACCTTTAATTAATTGTGCTAGGAAATCGTGCTCACTATTATGCTATGTTTGGTATAGGTTAAAAGTGGGAGGAAAGAAAAGAGTGAAGGAATTTTTAAAGAAAAAATAGGACTTCATGTTGTTTGGTAGGAAAGAAAATCAGAAGGAAAAGAAAAATAGAGAGAAAAAAAAAACCTATGGATCCAATCATTTTTTATCTCTCCAAAAGTGGGAAGATTTGGATGAAAATTTTATTTAGTTTGTATGAATATTTATATTACCTCTTATCCTTATTTAAAAATTAGTATAAAATAATTGACAAACTAGTAATTTAGGAACCGTTTGGAACCAAAAAAGAAAAAGTCTACAAAACCACTTTTTTGGTACTTTTTTTTCTTCTCATTATCACTTTTCATTATTTACATCTCTAAAACGTTACAGTATATTCTAAACTTTAAAAGTCTATAACTTTACGTATATAAGTCCAAATCAAGTGATTTAAAAAAAATTATATAGAATTTTGAGAGGAATGTAACAAATATCTATATTAATAATTTTTTTTGAAATTTTTTTTAAATTTTGTGTTTTTTCAAAACAATTTTTTTCCCACCCCCCCCCCAAAACAAAAGTCAACTTCTTTTTTTTTTTTTTTTAACAGTTCACATTTTCTCTCCCTTGTGTTTTCTTTCCTTTTCTTTTCTTGGCTTGTTACCAAATAGATAGCCTATGTTTGGTAGAGTAGAAAAAAGAGAAAGGAAGTTGGAAAAAGGGATTTTAGAGAGTAAAATAGAATCTTGGTTTTTGGTAGGGTAGAAAATGGGAATGAAAGGAAATTATAAATCCATGCAACTCACCATATTCTAATTTTCCAACACTGAAAAGAAAAATATGAAGGAAAAGTATGACCAAATAAGGGTAAGTAAAATCACCATTTTGTGCTATCATAATCTTTTGATTTTTATAAGAGTATAATTGTAAAATACATTAGATTAGATACTTTCTTTCTTCGTTTCTTTCTTTTTACCAACAATATTAAAGAAAACCTCTTCTTTCCTTTTGATTTTGCCTATCTAAGTATTCTATTTTCCATCCATCCTATCAAACATAGCATTAGCATTTGTTTGGTAGAGTGGAAAAGGGAGAGAGGAATTGGATGAGGGATTTTGAAGAGGTTTGAAATATAGGAAATTACGAAAGAAGGGAAATTGAAAATCCATGAATCCCACCATTAATTAATCCTTCTGACTTTAAAAAGAAAATAAATTGAAAATTTTTAACAAAACAAATATAGGTAAAATACTTATATAGACCTTAAACTATAATCATCTCCCTCCAATTTACACGATAATTATAGTTATAAAATGCATTTAATAAGACATTTTCTTTACTATTTTTTTTTCCTTTCTATACAACATGATAAAAAAAAAAAAAAAAAACCTTCCTTTTTTTTTTTCCTAATTACTTATAAATTTTAGGCTTGATTTGGGACTTGTTTAGAAGATATATTTCTAACCCACTTTTTATAAATTACTACAATATTTTTTATTTTTTTCTTAATTTTTATTTTAATTTTTACTATTTTAATATGTAATACGTGAATTTTAGTCCTTCCATCCGTGCCTGCCTCGTTCTTCCATCCCTTCTATTTTTTTGGTGTTTAGCACCGGTGGTGTACTATGCATCTGTCTTATTTCCAAACAACTGGGGACAAAAGTGCAACACTTTTTAAGAAGTTACCGAAGGCGTAATTTTCACCAACAAAGTTAAATGGGTGGTCAAGCTTCGGACCAGTTAGAACCATGGCTCGACCTGCGTGGCAAGGTGGTGATGGTCACCGGAGCCTCCTCAGGCCTCGGCCACGACTTCTGCCTCGACCTCGCCAAAGCCGGCTGCCACGTCATCGCCGCCGCTCGCCGCGTCGGCCGCCTCCACTCCCTCTGCGACCAGATCAACCATGTCGTTTCGTCGCCTGAATCGTCGTCGTCGTCTTCTTCTTCTTCTTCTTCTGAAGATTCTAGAAGAAGCGCCGTCAGAGCGGTGGCGGTGGAGCTCGATGTCTGCGCCGATGAGCCCACCATAGAGAACTCCGTACAGAAGGCTTGGGACGCCTTTGGGAAGATTGATGCTTTGGTCAATAACGCTGGAATTAGAGGTTTCTCTCCAAAAAATAATTTCATGATTTTTCTTTAAGGATTCGTGTTCTTACTTTGTTTTGGTACTGGGTTTTAGTTTTAAATTTCTGAATTTGAGTAAGATGAGATTGTTTCTTATATAAACATCTATCTATAGTTGTTTAATGTGATATTCACAAGGTCATTTGACCTCTTTTTACCAGATTACCTGAAATAATAACATACTATGGTGTCAATGGTAAATTTTAGCATTTGAAAAAAAAAAAATTTGTTGAAGTATTCCTTTTTATGCCAAATTCATCATAACTTTATGGCAAATTCACTCCAAGTTCTAGCCAGGGTCAAATTTAACATTTGTTTCTTTTGGGTGTTGCCTTAATTTTTCATATAATTATTAAAATATTTCTACTTTTGCAACTTCAAAGCATAATAATGATGATATAAAGTAGAAAAAGCATTGCAAATAGTATTACACATGGAAGTATAAAGTAAGATAATGCTATTTATATAGCATTGGTGTAGAAAATGCATTGGTGATGGTATAAGTGTAAACATGTACTTGATTATTAAATTCATGTTTGTCTTAGGCATTGTGAGATCTCCACTTGATTTGTCTGAGGAGGAGTGGAACAGGGTTTTGAGGACAAACTTGACAGGGACCTGGTTGGTGTCGAAATCAGTCTGTAAACGGATGCGTGATGTGGGTCAAGGAGGATCAGTCATCAACATTTCTTCTGTTAGTGGTCTTAATCGTGGGCTGTTGCCCGGAGCTGCTGCCTATGCATCTTCAAAGGCGGGTCTCAACACGTTGACAAGGGTAATATCCTGTGACTTTGCAATAGATTTAAGATTTTAACTTTATTGTTTGATTTGCCTTCTCATTTTGGCAACAAATTGATAATTTGGGGATGAGGAATCATTGTCTCTGTGTATCTATTTGGCATGGTGGTTGAGTTTCAAATAAATCTGTAAGAATTTTGGTGAAAAGATGAGGAAGACAATCCAAAGAAGCAAAGGAAATTCTTAGAAGTTCTTCGTACAACAAAAGTGAGAATAAAGTGAATCAATTCTAAAGACGAAAATGAGATTCCGATTGTTCTTTTTTAGTGGCTTCTCAACCATGACTAAGTAGCTCTTTCTTGTATCAATAAATAAACTTCTGTCTTTTTGTTTCAAATCTTCTAGTATTGGAAGTTGCTATTCCATGGCTAAGGCCTGGTCTTAAAACGATTGAGATTACTTAGTGAAGACCTTCAGGGTTAGGAGTTTACTTTCAATTTTTAACTCCTTAGAACTCGAGTCAAATATTACTAAACTAGTTCTAACATATTCACCCCTTCAAATTTTTATGTTATTCTATTGGCTGGGAAGCTTAACCTCACTATTTTTTAGTTGGAACCTGACTTTACACAAAACGATATTCTTCTTTGCATTTCTTAGTCTCGTTCATTTCATCCTTTAATCATACATATCATATGACTCGTGTTGCTTAACCCATCTATGTTACATCACTTCCAACATTTGATTCCCTCTTGAATTTCCTTGGATGATGTATAGTACGGCATGCTTTATTCTATGTTCATATGTGATAAAAGAAGACTCCCGTGGAATGGAACTGTACTGATATAACAGAGATAACAGGCAATGGCCCTCGAACTGGGGGAACACAAGATCAGAGTGAATGCAATATCGCCAGGCCTTTTCAAGTCTGAGATAACAGAAAATCTCATGCAGAAAGCTTGGCTCTCCAATGTAGCTGCTAAAATTATCCCTTTACGGGAACATGGCACGTCAGATCCAGCGTTGACATCATTAGTTCGCTATCTGATACATGATTCCTCAGCGTATGTTTCAGGAAATGTTTTCATTGTTGATGCCGGTGCTACCTTACCGGGTGTCCCTATTTTTTCTTCTCTTTAGGTTCATGTGGAACCTTGTTTGTGCTATTGCAGAATTTGAATCCAGAAAGCAAGTATAGTAGCGGGACTTGAATCTTGGTAAGCAGTTGTATAAATTATTAGTGATTATCATGTTAACACGAAGTGCAGAAGCTGTGTAAACTAAAAATAAAGACTGAAATGAAATTCTACTCGGTAGATGACCATCATATATCCCGTCTTCTTCCCAAACTCATCATCATGTCATCTTCTCTCTAGAACACCCGTTTCTGTCAAGTATTTCTTTTACAGCAATGCTGACAAAACCTGCTTCGAATATACTATAATATCTATAGTTTGGCTTATTTCCCGTAGCTTGTTGGATGGATGAACTTAGCATTTTATTCAAGCTTAAAAACTTGAGAACTAAACATGCTTTTCTTTTGCATAGTGAGGAGAAAAAAAATAAAATATACACAGCAATTCTTTAATTGAAAGTTGAGAGTGAGCAGATCCCAACATTTTTTCATTTCTAAATTTTGTCTGGACTTTGATTGGGCATTTAAATGCCTTGTCTTGTGAGGCTGTCCATGCAGATTCCTTGTTCCACAATAAAATTTTGATTGAATAACTATAAACTACACACACACACACGGGGACTCTTCTGTGCAGCATCCATACGGAATGGCAGTTGTATGTAATTTTTTTGTGCTTTATTGTAATAACTGGTTGAATCATATATAATATTTTTCAATGATTCTCATTCTTTGTATTAGTAGTTTTATATAGTTCATGTTATAAGATTTAAATAGAAAGAATACGTAAATCAGCTAGTATTTGCAAGGCATAAAATAAAATTTTACAACTGTTGTTTCAGTTCAGTTGCTGAACATGAGAGTTTATATATATATATATATAATCTATTTATCTATATGGTGCTAATTTCCCTACTAGTATTAGTTCAATGGACACAATGGATGAGAAGGAATATGTTTGAATTAGGAATTCCTAAATTTGTATATAATAGTTGTTTTCCTCCTTTTTAATGATTGAGTAATATATATATATATATATGAATAGTCTCAAATTTAATATTGCATGTAATCTAGCATTAAGGTCTGAATTTCAGTTATTAGAAATGTGAACTTATGTAATAGAAAATGTAAAAATAGAAATGTTACAAAGCACCGTGTGTATGTGAAAATTTTCATATTTACATTTGTTTATACGTAAATTCAAATTTTTACTAATTGCACTTCATATTCATATTAGTGTGTCAGATCACATATTTAAGACTTTATATATATATATATATATGATAGATTAAGATTCTCAAACATTATTCAATTTCAATATTTATCCAGTGAACTCTATTTTTTGTTCACACGTCTATCCAAAATTCTAAATTTAAAGATAGTACCGTTATCCGATGCAGAATTGCAAGTGCCTAATTTTCGTCTCACAACTCAAAATAGACACCATCTTTCTCTTAAAGAATGTGTAAATTATATAAATCTGGTTTTACAATTTAATTGCAACTATGTTCTTTTCTTTTTTTTTTTTTTGTTGTGGGGGGGGGGGGGGGGGGGGGGTGGGGGGGGGGTGGTGGGGGTGTGGGGGGCGCTCTGAATTGCAGCTACGTTTAGGAGAGCAACAATGGTATGGATTGACCATCAATTATATTTTATTTTATATTACTTTTTACCTAATGAGATTTAATACCAATCAATGGATATTCCTCTCTTATGTTTAATTTCGTGAAAAGAAAAATGTGCATACACCACGGATGGGAAGCCAAAAGAAGCAAATAAAGTAAAAGTAAGTGGTGCCTTGTAATCAGTAAAATGAATTCTCAGATGGGCATAAAGAGAATACGATTTTTTTTTTTTTTTTCCTAGCTTCATTTTTTAAATTTTCCTTATTAGTTTGAAGCTAGAAAATAAAAGTTAAGTAGAATTTCATTATAAATGGCGCACTATAATTTGTTTTTCCTTATTAACGCAAGTTAGCAATACCAGGAAAACAAAATTATCTTCCCTAAAAAATAAAAAAAGAAAAACAAAATTACGTAATTAAAAAATTAAAGAAAATAATAGAGTTATTTTATTGACACATCCTCTTAACTTTTCACACTCTCTTTTAAATACATACCATTCTTAAACATAAAATAATTAAGTTTACTTAATATACACCTCTGTATATTACAAAATTACACATAACTACTTTCATAAAATAAATATTATTATATTATTTTATATTTATCCACATACATGATTTTATTTTATTATATTTACTTTATTATTCTCATTTCTTTCTTCCTTTTTTTTTTTTTCAATTCGTTGTTTTTTTTTATAGTATTTCAATTTGTTGTTATAAAGTCTTTTTTTTTTCATACGTAAAGCAAATTGAAAATTTTAAACAATAAATATATTTACTAATTATCTTTTTAAATGAGTATATTTTCATTATATTTATTAGCCTAAAAATTTTCAAGAAAAAGGAAGTGTGCCAAAAAAAAAAAGTTATTGAAAAAAGAAAGAGTCTGGTTAGAGATTTTGAATAATAAGGTAAGAGATTATATATTGTTTCTAGCAAGAAAAGAAAAAGGTTTATATTATGTTCATTTAGATATATGACCAATGTGTGTGTGAAGAAAAATATAAGTATCACTGAGTTTTTCTTTTATATTACTATATAATAATATAAGTAAATTATAATGATGGCCCTTTTTAAATTAAAGGTGAATTTAAGCATTTTAATATAAACATATACTTGACTAAATAATATATTAAAGCTTTGTTAGGAAAAAAGAGTAAAAATCTACCAATGTTAATATACGTGTAACTAATGTTATATTATAAAATATTATATAACTTCATTATATTTATTATATTTATATGAAACAGTGTAAAAGCAAATTACGGTCCTGTATAAAAAAATAGTAAATTACAGTTCTATGTATATATATATATATAAAACTAAATACGAATGATTTTAATTAAAGAACATAAAATAAAAAGGTTCTTTTTTAATATATTCTTTCAGTTTTTTGAAATAGGCATTAAAAGCGAAAATATTAAAATTTTATTTGTGAAAATTAGACATTAATGTTTGGATTTTAAATTTCTGAATAGAAAGATTTTTTTTTTCCAAGTATTACTATATAATTTAAGTCAATTAGAGTAATGCCGTTTTTGGTCTTTTTGTAATAATAGATTTTAACTTAAATGGGGTGTGTGAATAGAATCACCGAAAATAATATTATATATGTCAAATTTAAAAACGCATTATACAACTAGATCTACCGAAGGAAGGTTGCCTCCGGCGCAGGCGAACTAAAGCATGGGCAAACTCCGGTTTAGGGATCTAGATCTGCCAATGAGAGGTGATGGGAGGTTTGATCATGGCCGTTCATTCCTCTTACTAGGTTTTTTTTTTTTTTTTAACTTAAGTCAAGTGGAATAAAAAATAAAGAATTATGATATATTTAAATAATATCATTGACCGGGATTTATTTGGGTATTTTAATCATTTCAAACAAAAATTTATTAGAGCTAAATAAAGAGGGTCTTGATATTATTATTTTCAATTAAGAGGTGTTTTTGTAATTTTAGAAAAACACAGAGGATGTCAATGTAGCTCATTATGTAAATTATTATAAATTAAAAAAAAAGGGAGAATAAGGAAAATATGCTAAAAGTTTGAGAGAATAAAAATAAATAGGCTAAAAGTTTTATTTTAATAGTAAATAGTATATTCAGGTGTAAATTTAAATTTACACCTATTTGAAATCTTAAAAATATCTTTTTTAATTTATGATGTAAATACAAAATTTACACTCAATTTACGCTATGACAAAATTCATACAAAAATCCAAGACAAAAATTTACACTTAATAAATGCTATGAAAAAATCCATACAAGATTTTGAGGCTAAAATTTACGATGTAAATACAATATTTACACTCAATTTATACTTCGACGCCAAAATATACGATGTAAATGCTTAAATTACACTCAATTTATAGTATAAATTATTAATTTACAATGTAAATATACCAAATCTCAATTCAATTCCTAATTTAACAATTTTGCAAAATTGCACTCAATTTAGCAACCTTGCACTGAGAAATCTAACAACCAAGTACCACTACTGCCATCTCCAAAAAAGTAGTGGCAAGAGAAGACAAATGGTGACGAGATTGCAACGGTGCTGACAGGATGTGACTAGTTTCTGTCTCCACTGCGATCAAATCATCGGTGATTGAAGAGAGAGATCACAAATCTAGCGACTAGTGTTGTAGGTTGAAAGCCTCATTACGAGCTCCAATGGCTAAGGAATGATGATGAAGAAAAGAGGAGAGAAATAGACCACGATTGCAGAGATAGAGGTGGTTACGTCGATTTAGTGATGAGATCCGGTCTTATGAGGATTTGGTCATGATCTTGTTGGAGATCACGTTGTCTTCCTCACCATGGCGAGGGGAGAGATTAGCTTCGTCTTTGTCACTAGAGGTAGGTGGTTTCAATCTTCGATTTTCATCCATGGTGACCACAAAACTTCATGAGTTGGTGATAGTGTCCGTGATTTGGTCCGATCTCTGGTGATCATGATTCAATGGCTAACTATGACCATGAGTAGATTGCAACAGTGATTGGTGGCTAGATAAGATGATTTGTTCCAGGAGAGGTGCGATCTAGATCTAGCACCGACGATCTAGATCTTGTGATCTCACACCTTTGCTTGTCATTTCTCATGATCTCTGCCATCAAGCTCCAATCTCTGATGTGATCGAGCTCTGATTTCTTCACGATCCCGTAGCTACTGAGATCAATTGTTGTCGCGATTTGGAGAAAGACGGATGGAGCCACGATCATCATTGAGAGTCGATCACCATATCGATCAAGCTCCTATTTTCTTTATCGCCAAACTGAGACACGACCATCGATAGAGGAAGGACAGAGAGAGGACGAGGAAGAGAGAGAGAGAGAGGATGAGAGATGAAGGGGGAGAGAGAACACTGATATGAGAGAGAGAGAAATCATTACAAGGGTAAAATGGGAACTAAAGTTATGTTATGTTATTAATTTTGAATGGTTTTGAATTATATTATTTATTTTTAAATTATAAACTAATTAGCCTATGCAGTGTAATTTCTCTTTAAAAACTAAAGCGCATTTGCTTGTGGTATTGAATCCGATTTTCTAAGCCCAGAGGGTACAATGGCTTTTTGGCCCATTAACAATTCACTAGTTCTAAGCTACACAAGGCCGCGGGAGAAAAATTCCCACATCGGTTAGTTTTACATTAACATTAAGTGTTTATATAGAATCGTCTTAAAGCCCCTTATCGTCCCTTCGGGGACATCCGATAAAATTGGAACGATACAGAGAAGATTAGCATGGCCCCTGCGCAAGGATGACACGCACAAATCGAGAAATGGTCCAAATTTTTTTCTTGATTCTTTATGCTGCTTCCCTGTCCGTTCAATCAAGCTTTAACTTTTTTAGGTTTTCGGTTTCTCCGTGTTTTTTTTTTTAATTTCTGCGTTGCTTTGGACTATTTTGGTTTGGAATTTCCTAATAGTTCGTATATGAGAGTTGTTGAAATTTGCTGTGCTATATATTTTGCCAGAATTTCATGTTCCTTTGCATTAATGAAGTGGCTACTATACTAAAGACAGATCAATGGTGATGTTACCATTTGTTTTTTTTTTTTTTTTAAATTAGTCCTTGAG
The DNA here is from genome assembly GCA_035233585.1 of Antiaris toxicaria. Lineage (NCBI taxonomy): Eukaryota > Viridiplantae > Streptophyta > Magnoliopsida > Rosales > Moraceae > Antiaris > Antiaris toxicaria. The sequence continues at coordinate 20,646,291 of CP141156.1, forward strand.
ATAACTGTATTTAAAACTTTATAAAGCATTCAGTCTTACATTTATTTCATTAATGGTGGGAAAAAATTTTAGATGGCGCATACCAGATGTTTGATGATATTACAAAGAGCAAATAGATTATGGGTTAGTCTTTAATTGGTCTCTTAGTCTGATATATATATATATATATATATTTTGCATCTTCTTTCTTTTTGCAGCGATGGTTCAACCAAAATTGAGAACTACTCAATAATTCCTTAAAGGAGGTACTAGCCTTTTTCATCCAGTGTATCTAACCAAATGCTATCATCAAAATCCTTGCGTAAACTTTTCAGGTAAACTTTTCAAACACATTTAAGTTGTTTGAGTTCGAATTTTCAACAAAGCAATGGCCTATTTCAGAAAGATCAAATTTTGTCACCATGGTTTGAGTATTTGAGTTTTGGCGTCTATTACTCACAGGAAAAGGAAAATTTTGGTGTTTGATACTACATGTGAATTCTCATACAAGTTTGGTTTGTTTAGAATCAATTGTTTGAAAACATTTTGTCCATCAATTATTTTTCCATGTCAAGGAGTGCATTATTCTAATTTTTTCTGATCGATCTGTTTACAATAAATCTACTGAACTGTATCATGGTTATGTTTTGAATGTTGCAGCTTATTGCTGTGCCCTGTGTCTTCCAATTCTTTTATATTTTTCATCAGTGATTTAACTTGTATATGGGGTATAATTGACTGAACACTTTGGAAGTGGAGGAGGTTTCCTACCTCCAAAGCTAGCATGCTTGAGGGTTAATAAAAGCCTATTTTGAGGGATGTTATAATATTAAATGGGGGAAAAAAAATTGTGTGTGCAAATTGTCACAGCTGCCGGAATTTTCTAATGGAAGAACGCCCCTGCTAGTAGCTAGTTAACCAAATTTTTTATCAGCATTATATGTTGCTTTCTTCATACAAATAGTCCGTATAGTTCTTTTCTGTGATTTGTATTCCCTTTCCTTTACAGTGAAGAGTGTGCAAGAGAGGTATTTGTATGGAGTAGACAAACGAGAAGCATGTCTCAGGTAGATATCGCAAGAAATGGAAGACTTGGAAGGCTGGGTAGAAATTATAGGATACTTGGTTATGGACGTGATGCTGGAAATCAATTGAATCATTGTTATAGCTCCCAGTTCGATGACAGACAAACAGGGAAATTCACGAATAAGGTGCCTCAGATTATATGTTCAATCTTCCCATTAGTTCTGCAATTTTTAATGGAAATTTGTCTGTCAACATTAGAAAAGTGTTTTGTGTATTTATACGCTGTTTCACTTGCATTTTACCCTTTTACTCAGCTGAAGCTTTGTTAAATTTTTGTTGTGTCGACTCTGTGATTCATTAATGTATTTGACACCATAGGTTTTGGGAAATATACCAGAATACGTAAAGATAGTTGAAGTTGGTCCACGGGACGGATTGCAAAATGAGAAGCAAATTATCCCTACAGCTATAAAGGTTGAATTGATTAAAAAGCTAGTTTCTTCAGGGTTGCCTGTTGTAGAGGCTACAAGTTTTGTCTCGCCAAAATGGGTTCCACAGGTAAACAACTTGGTTATATATGTGCAATTGAAACTTTTTTCTTCAGAGACTCTTTTGTGGGATTACCTTCATAGGGGTCCTTGTTTCCTCTGCGCCTTTTGATAAGAACGACACATATTTCCTTTCATGTCTTTGCTCTGAATGACCTGTGACCAACCACATCATTCGTGTACCGATTCTAGAGATAGAAGATATATTTTGTTTTTCTGCTTTTGGGAAATACCGAATCTTTTGTCGTATTTTTCAATCATTGTGGTTGTATGTCTTATATTTCATCTTCTCACAAAATTTTGTATTTCTCTGCTACAATTGAAGTTTCTGAACTGTTGCATTATCGGTGTTGCTTGGACTTTTAACTTTCTGGTATCTTGTTTATCTTTTCAGCTAGCAGATGCAGAGGATGTAATGGAAGCAATTCAAGATGTTGAAGGTGCTAGGTTTCCCGTGTTAACTCCTAATCTTAAAGTAGGAATTTTCCAGTGAAATCATTTAGCTTATATAAAATCAATAATGAAATGTTGAACTTAATGTGGTTTAACCCTCTCTTTAGGGTTTTGAGGCAGCTGTTGCAGCTGGTGCTAAAGAAGTAGCCATCTTTGCCTCAGCTTCTGAGTCCTTTTCAAAATCAAATATCAATTGTAACATCAAGGAGAGCCTCGTTCGCTATCGTGATGTCACCCTTGCTGCTAAAAAACTTACAGTTCCAGTTCGTGGGTACATATTCTAAACCTTTTTCATTTTTTAATATGCCAGTTATGAGAACTTGTGGTGTGCTCATTTCTCTTTTACGTGAAAATTGAAACCGAAGAAAAAGGGGTACAACCAATTCTAAAACTTCATAACCATCCTTTTTTCAGTTTTTTTGTTTTAAATATGGTTTATCTCTAGCATCTGCTTCATATTTACCCATTTAGTAAAAAGTTTCTATATGTGCAGAAAAAAAAAAAAAAAAAAAAAAAAAACAGGAGAATTAAGAACAGAAATTCATTCATTTATTAATTCTAATCTGATTAAATAGGTTTTTTTTTTTTTTTTTTACTTGTTAGATATATATCGTGTGTTGTGGGGTGTCCAATGGAAGGAAGAGTACCTCCATCGCAAGTCGCATATGTGGCCAAAGAGCTTTACGATATGGGTTGCTCAGAGATTTCCCTTGGCGATACAATTGGCGTTGGTACTCCAGGTAATCATGAAGACTTGCTTCTATTTCCACCCCTCCTTTAGTTTTTAGCTGTCTTTTAATTGTTTTTGTGTGCGGTTGCTTGTCCTTCGGTTTAAGTTCTGAAGCTTTAAATTCTAGTCTTACAGTAACTCGTACTCCATTTCACAAACACAAATATTAATTTCAATTTGGTGTTTGTTGGATAATTATTTTAGTTAGGGGATGATATATTTTGATCTGTAAGCTGCCCCTAATAATTGATGACCACTAAGATAGCAATAGCCTCAGTCGAAAAGAAGATAGGGCTTGGCAAATTGGCATAACGTATTAAAGAATGCTCCATATAAGTTGTCCTTGTGCTTGCTGGTTAGCTAAAATATTGATTGGCACTAAGGGTGAAAGAGTGGCGTAAAAGTTAAAGAACTTCTCGCTTTCCCTTATTTGCTGAGTTTGTAATTTTCCCAGTTTTTGGTCCCTGCCTGATAATTAAGTAGGCTCCAAGTCTCAGATTCTCTGGCTTCACGTATAGTCAAGTCCGTAGATGATGATAGATGTAATTATCCTCTACATTTTTGCCTGATCACTATTTTACATTTTTTAGGTCTTGCTGCGGTCGTAGAATATGCGTTTGTTTAATCACTTTCCTATTTTAATGTTTAAGGTGTCCTACTGCATTTATTTTCGTAGGTACCGTTATTCCAATGCTTGAAGTGGTAATTGACGCTGTCCCTAAGGAGAAGCTTGCTGTCCATTTTCATGATACGTATGGACAAGCTCTTTCAAATATACTTGCATCGCTCCAGGTAAACAGTCTTCTATAGTTATTTCTAATTTAGTTTCTACCTCCACGTTAAGAGGTAATGAAACTTTCGGGGCAACTAGATCATGTTTTTTAATGCATCTCATATCCAAATTGATGTGATATATCTGCTATGAGTTCGAGATTTGCTTAGCATCTAAGCCGAATGCTTAACATGCCAAAATAAAAAATTCCATCTTTGAATTATTGTTGAAAAATCGGATCGAAACTGTTTTTAGTGCCATATTCTTCAAAGTAGAATCTAAGACGAGTTTCTGTAATTTAAATTAGGTAGCCCTATGTGAAAATTTGTCTTTGAAGTTGTTTGGCATAGTCACCTTATCCAAGCCAAAATTATGTAATTCTTGTTAATGGCTCACTTAATTGAAAACTAGTGTTCTCTAATAGTTTTCTTTTCCGCAAATATTAAGTTCAAAACATTTTTCTGAATACCGTGGACAGAAGTTTTAAAACGTTTTCTACAGTATAGTGATTTCATTTGCTACATTTTTTCCCACAGGTAGGGATCACAACAGTAGACTCATCAGTCTCGGGCCTTGGGGGGTGCCCATATGCTAAGGGTGCTACTGGAAATGTCGCGACTGAGGACGTCGTTTACATGCTTAATGGACTTGGGGTGAAGACCAACGTGCACCTTGGAAAACTTATATTGGCCGGGGAATTCATTTCCAATCACTTGGGCCGGTCACCTGGTTCGAAGGCAGCAATTGCTTTAAGAAAAGTTTCTTGTACCTCGAAGCTATGAGGTTGAGTAATGGAACTGTTTTTCCTTGGCTCTTTCCATTCTGTGAATGTATATTCAAGTGCATATGCTTGTGCATAGACAATATTGCTCTTAACTGGGCTAATAAATGCACTAAACAAATTTAAGGAAATATGTTCTCCAGCTTCTGAGCCTATCTGAATAAAATGCCAATACAAGCAGGCTCTTTAGATCAGTTTACTTTTTATCTTGTTCCATTAAATTTTCATGAGATGCTCTCTCCAGTCAAGTCAAATCGCTTGGGCTTATACAAAGAAAAAATTTCCCGAAGGCCTCATAATGAACGAAGTGAATCATTTTAGACTAGTAGTTATTACCTTTCCATCAGAGGAGGAAAAGAAAGTCAACCTCATATTCGTTTAATTGAAGAGTAGAACGTTACTCATGACGTTTTTCTATCTCAACAAGAAAGAGAAAGCGAACCCCACCCCACATTTGAGTATTTGATAAAGAAACCGGGGGGGACCATTTATGAAATGGCAAAATGGGTTTAAGTAAAGCAGAACCAAGTTTTTGTCAGCTTAGCAAAGTGGACATATTTTCATTTTTGTTTTATTTTTTGGACTGATTGAGGAAGGGGAAACTTCAAAAAACAAAACAAAACAAAACTTAAAAACAAAAATAAACAAAAAACCTAAAGAAGAAAAAAATCTTCGGTAATTCGTTTATTTTCTTTTGGTGGTAGACCAACTCGCCATGGACTCATGCAATGTTTCCTTTCTAGTCATGTTGCAATTTTTTTTTTTTTTTTTTTTGTTTCTGGGTAAACTGGTTACGTTGCATTTGGTTGGAATCGTTTGCCTCCACATTTTCTCCTCTTCTATGTGGCATGTAAGGCCTTTTACATCATTTTTTTTTTTAATGAAGAGGCAGCAATTAATGCAAAAAAAAAAAATATCTCAATTAAGTTGGTATTAAATAACAGAACAAAAATCTAAATACAAAAAATAGAAATTATAATTCAAAAAAGTTAATAGAGACCTCATCAAAATCTACCCCTAGACACTATAAAATAGTGAATGATCTACTTTCTATAAATTAGAAAAAAAAAAATGAAATGAAAAGGAGAGGGAGAGTACGTGTGCACCAAAGGACATGCTTCAAACTTCTCATTCTACAGAGAACACATTTTTGGGCCTTGCGTTTGAATTAACAATCCGATATTCATTAAAAGTAAAAATACAAAAAATACAAAAATAAAACAGGAGAAGAAGAAGAAGAATTCGTCTCTGACAAAATTAAAGGACTCCTGAGCACCCGTACAGGTTCCAGTACCACAGAAATTAGGGGATCCTAATTTACAAATATCAAACATTTTTAAAAGGGTATTTTCTCTGAGCACATCCTTATAGCATTATTCAATTTATAAAAATTTTAGAATCATTATCTATTTATAATGTGAAATTTGTTCTGTAAAATCTAAATCACAATCATGAGTCAAAAATCAAAAACACATGAGCTTAAATGGCTAGTCCCTTCTTTTTTTTTCTCCAAAACTGTTGTCCTTGATGTCCATTAGTTCGTTAAAGTTTCTTTACGCAAGTCCGTTTTAAACCTTTTTTTTTTTTAAGTTTCATATTAGCCATTCTACCGAAAAAATAAAATAAAATTACATTTTTAGATGGGAGAAAAACAAAAGACAACGGAGCAAAAGAGAGAAGCTAAACCGCTGGTGGGATTACTGTATAGATTTGGTGCTTTTACATTTTTAAGTTTTTGGTGCTTTTACCCTAAATCAGTTAGTTTCCTCGTAAACTTCAATTTTGGTAGATTGCAATTGAAAATAATAAAATAATATAGAGCATAACTAAAAAACGATAATAGATGTTAAAATTTGAAAGAAAATATTTTCATGCAGATAACATTATATGTTTTTTTAAGTTAAAATTTTGGTAGATTACAATTGAAAGTAATAAAATAATATAGAGCGTAACTAAAAAACGATGATAAATGTTAAAATTTGGAAGAAAATATTTTCATGCAGATAACATTATATGTTTTTTTAAGTTAAAATTTCAATCTCTAACTTTAAACAATTTATATAACTTTCTCATCCTAATTTAGTCGTCATCTCTATGATGCTTTATTAAATTTAAGTATATAATTCGTCAAAATACTCTCATGCAGAGAACATTATCTGTTTTTTTAAATTAAAATTTTAGACTCTAACTTCAAACAAGGTTACATGATGCATATTTTGTGTAACTTTCCCACTCTAATTTAGTCAACATCTCTATGATGCTTTATTAAATTCAAGTATATAATTTGTCAAATTTAAAAATTTAACGTGCTAACTTGCCAATGTCACGAAAAGTTCAAGGAGGGCTAATTAACCTAGGTCATGTTCTAAAATTCCACATCGTCATCTAGGACATCCTTTTCCCTTGGACAATTAGAGGAGGGTGGCTTTTTTAGAAAAAGAAAAAACAATGAGTATGGTTTTCAGCTTGCTAGATGGGAAACACACCAAGGTTATAATTCTAAGCAAGCACTGCTCTTGTTATCCTTTATAGTCACATCTTCCCATTTTCTTTCTTCCTTTTCTCTTATTTCTCTCTTTTTTTAGGAGATTCAATTGCTAAATACAAGTGTTTTCTTTAACTTTATAGTGTGTCTATATATATAATTTATAACATAAAAGAGTGAGACAGAGACGGAGAAAGAGAGAATATTCCCACTTTTTTTTTATGAGACACGTTATGTTATGGGTATTGAATTGGAAGAAGAAAACAAAGGTGTGGATTTCCCCTTCTACTGGTCAAAACTTTTGAGCCAAATATAAGGAACAAAATCAGCTCAACTACGGACCACATCCCCAAGTCCTTACTTTGTCTTTAAATTATGAAACATCTCATCACATAATTTAGAGACAAACTCACTTTGTTGTGTAGAAAGCTTGTTCGTAGTACCCCCTTGTATATATATGCCTAAAAAAAAAAAACACAAATAAAATATGTATCTCAAGCACTTTGACCAATAGGCTTGAAGAATTCCTACAAATTTTACAAATGGTATAGGCTCCGACGACGAGCTTGAATTGACAACACAACCTAGAATGCGGGAACGAATTTTAAGTTAAGCCCAAATCCTCGTGTATGCTCCTCCTTTTCAATCTATGTTACCACATAAGAAGTGTAAAACAATATTATTCCTCTTAATCTATTTTTCATATGTGACAAAAAGCACTTTTTAAAAATTTAGAAAATTTGATATTCATACACACCTTCTGAGACTATACAAATTATACAACACTTTTGACCAATTGCAAATTGACATATTGAATTATGAATCAGTTAATTATAACATAGAAGACCCCATATTCTTATATATCAATTTATAGATGGCTAAAAAATTAGTAATGGTGATATATATTTTTTTCTTCCGTAATACTAAGGCATATTATGCATTTTTGCCTATGATATTTATTAATTTGAGCACTATTTTAACATGCTAAAGAGGTGCTTTGTCATCGTATTACGCCACAATTGATTATTGTTATATTGTATTTCATTTCATTCTTTTGTTTTTGTTTTTGTTTTAGTTTTTGTTTTTTTTTTAACTTAAGGTAAGGGAATTTGAATTCTGCACCTTTAGGTGGAATTAAATGTGAAATTATAACTAAGTTATGTTTACAACTACATATATTATTTCATTCTCCATATCTAATTTTTTTTATTTATGCTATCTAAACTGGTTTTGAATATGCAATTAAGTTGTGTTTTGACCACAAGTTAAATTCAAAATTTCTATTTGGCTTAAGTGTTGAAAACATTTCTAAGTTTTAACAATTTACAAAACGTCAATGAGTAGGAAAGATTTTGATGGGATATCTAAATGAGATTTTATTTATCATATTACTCTAAACATAAAGGTTCGTTTGAAGGTATGGATTCTAACTCTTCTTTCATGTTTTTTGTCTTTTTCCTCAAACTTTACTTTCAGTTTTTATTATTTCAACCTATTCAACTTTATATTACATGGATTCCAATCTATCCCTCTTACAAGTCCTTAGAAAGAAGAATCGCCTATATCAGATAACTCAAAATTGAAGGGAGGCAACACTCCAATGGTAAGCTTTAATGCACCACTCCAATGAAGCATAAAATCGAGTGTGAAGGGCTCATTTATTCTGTGAGGTTTTTTGTCTTTTCTCACGTGTTAAGAACAGTTTTTGACAATGTGATAGTAAAGTATTGTATTCTTTTGTGGAGTCGATTCTCACGTGCTACCAACATTTTTTGACAATGTGAAAGTAAAATGTTGTATTCTCTGTCTATTCTCACGTGCTACAAACTTCTTTTGACAATGTAATAGTAAAGTAGTCTCTCTCTGGTGGTTAGTGGATTTTATTGATGACAGGCCGTGTCCGTGGGACTCATTTGTAGCTTTCTACTCCATTTTGTGGGGCTCCTTCTGTTGGCTCGTGAGCATTAAACTGAAATGTTTGAGAGACATTTTGAGATGTATTGCGCGAATTGTAATAAATACCAAAATTTTATATGTGTTGCTATCAAATTGTTATGGTCATAATTGTTTTTTTTGCTTTTTTTTTATTTCACACGGGCCCTTGAATTTTTAGAATTGAGTAATTTAATTGTTAAATTTTCTTTATTGATGATAAATCGTCTGACCTTATAATTTTTAGCCATCATCAATATTTTTTTGCTCACATCCGTTAAAATTTGGATGGCATTTTACATGTGATACACACCTGATAACCTAAAAATATGTTGCTGGTCATTTTCACATAATTTCAATACAAACTTCTTTAAAGTTTATAAGGTATGACGAGCAAGACTAGCAATTACGTTCTTGGTCTATTACATAAAAAAGCCGTCCAAATTTTAACAGACATAAGTAAAAAGATTTAATGGTGCCAAAAATTAAAAGTTTAAGAAAAAAAAAAGGTACTAAATCGTGAAATTCAAGAAAAGTTTACAGTAAAAAATTGTGATAACCGAGAAACTTATCACTCTCAGAAAATTTTGTACAAGATATATAAATATATGTACATTCATGATGAGACATATTACAGAATATATAGTAGATGAAAATTTTGATTAACTGAGTTTTAGTCAAAATTTTACAATGAATTAATGAACATAGTGTAAAAGCTAAACATTAATTCATATTATGATGTTTTAAATTTAATAGAAAAATATGTGGAAAATGCATATTAAGATATCAATGGCACACAAGTAAGCCAAATTGATCAATGGCCAAGATTAGCCAAACAAGCCCTTGCAATTTTCTTAAAGAGAATTAAAGAAATGAAGGAAAGTGAGAGAGGGAGTGAGGCATGTGAGGCACCTCAAACCCAAGCAACCCAAGTGAATTAATTCACTTGAGTTGAACTACAAAGAAGCAGCCGAGAAGAGAGAGAAAGAGAAAGAGAAAGAAAGAAAGAGAAAGAGAAAGAGAGAAAAGGAAACCCTTTTCAAGTTCGGATTTTTCTCCTCCAACCAGAAAATCGTTCAAGTTTCAGCTAAGAATCAATAGCAAGAAGTTCTCAAGTTTCAAGCAAGGTAAATTCTCGTTTTCTCACATTTTTCGGGTGGAAAAATCTTGGGTTTTGAGTGGAAAAAGAGAATGTGAGTAAATCATGTTGAGATTTTAAGTTAAATCAAAACATGGTTCGAGTCTAGTTGTTTTTAAACACGAATCCATGAGTTGATGGTTTAGAAAACCAAGTTTAGTGAGTTTTCTTCAAGAAAGTTCAGATTTTTAAAAAATATTGAGTCAAGAGATGTAAATAAGCAAAATGTGAAATTTTGCTTAAGAAACCATGGATTATGATAGTAGAAATGTAGTTGATACCTTGAAACAATCTTATTGAGATCGATTTTGAGTGTAAGAAGTAGAATAAAGGCCATAAAAGTCTTAGAAAATCAGAGCAGAGTATTTCAGACCCAGAATCCTGATTCTGGTATGAACATGGGCGTGTACAAGGACGTGTTCAGAACACGGCCCTGAACATACCCACATGCACGACCGTGTTTCAAGAAAAATTAAGACCCGAGAGGTACACGGCCATGTCAAGGGACATACTATCATGGGAAGGGCGTGTAGCAGACCACGTTTGACAGCAGGAAAAGACAGCCAAAAACACGACTGTATAGGTAACCGTGTAAGCATGCACGAATTACACAGCCATGTTTTACGAATTACACTGCCATACATATAAAGTCCAGAGGAGTATACGGCCATGAACACACCCGTGTAGGAGGGCGTGTTTGAAGTCAAAGTAAAAAAAAAAAAAAAAAAGTCTGGAAATAGGAATTTCATGTTTTGTCATGTTTCAAGTATAAGATGAATATTGGAAATAATCAACGATTATTTCTTTTATAGGAGTTCAAGTCAGTGACCCCGATACAGTAGTCCTAGAGCAGCAGAGGCTCACACTAGCAGATTTTCTGTAAGTTCAAGCATTGTCCTGACTGCAACGTAGACAATCTTATTATGTTATGATATTATATATGTTGTTTGACGTGTATGTCAGACGTTGACCATCTGCATCACGATACACATGTTAGTCTCATGTCATGCATGTAGAAGTTCATGATCAGTAGATGTTACAGGTAGACATGTCAGACAGGTATCAGGTACATGAAAACATGTAGGTGCACAAGGCACCTTAGTGTGTCTAATAAAACTCACACCCCAAGTTAAATATGTAACAGATTCCTACTGTGGGGGCAATCAGTATGCTACCCAGTGGAACTCCAGACAAGATGGTAATTAAACCAGTTATTGGCGTATCAGCCTCTCGCCCCACGGGGAGGTTGTCATGTTCAGCTTCAGTTAAGACTGAGGAGGTCAGCACTAAAGTACCGCTCTCAGTTATGCTAACATGTCGGTACGACCAATCAGGGGCCCAAAATCAGAACTTAATATCAGATAATGTCTTAAGACTAAGCTTTCAGCCAAGAGCATGTTTTCAGAGTCAAGTTTCATGCATAAGCACAGTGCAGCATGTTATGATTCATGTTTTTATATTTGAACTTACTGAGCTCGTAGCTCATCAGTTTGTTCACATGTTGCAGGTAAGAGACCTGTTCACTAATAGTACATGATGGACGACGGACAGGGTATGTACGCACCAGGGGGATTGGGCGAGAGATTGTGGTCACCATTAGTCTTCCGCTGTACAGTTTTGAAAGAATTAAGCATGTAATTTCAAGAACACATTTTCAAGTCAAGATTATGTGATAGGGGAATCATGATCCATGTACATGTTATTTTGTTAACATGATTTCCTTATCACATTCTCGAACAGGTTATGATATTAAGAAAAAAAAAATTTATTCCATAAAATTTTCAAGCAGTTTTCAAGTTAAGCATGATTGCCGGCAACCCTAAAGGCCTGCATACTATTGCAGTTAACTATGGAGTTGACTGTAATAGCACTGTAGAGCCTCGACAGCAGGGCGGGCCGCCACAAAAATAACCTTGTTTTTCATGTTCCTAAGTTTATATTAAATCTGTATTACATACAAAATTTAGTTAAATTTAACATATGAAAAGACCATAAAAATCAAACTTAATTTGAAGATACTGTAATTTAATATAGTTGTAGCTTTCATGCTAACCTATTAATAACACTAAAATATATAAGATAATAATGGAAAGTTGTATAGTTCAAATTATTTCCTATTTCCACCATGAGGCAGAAGCAATGGTGTGACGTTTAAAATGCACTTTCGAATTTTTCTTTTTATCCATGAAACACCAGTTTGTTGGGTGTGGGGGATTGGTCGGAAGCTACTTCTCTATAAAAATCTAAACAAATTTTGTAATTTAAAAATTTTAAGGGGGTAAATTACGGATTTAACTGAAAAAAGTTAATGTGATTGGGGTAGAAAAACAAAAGAGTCCATTGGGCCAGTTGGGGCAGCCAGCGCCACTAGGCCTACTGTGGCTCCGCTACTGTGTACTAGACGCAATGCGGCGTACAAATTATAGCGAAGATTAAGGGATGAAGTCTACCTTTAACAACATTTTTATTCCATGAAGCAAAACTTTTGGCCCCAAGTCATATAATGATGTGAGGGAAAAATAGGAGAAAATATTTATTGCATCAGAGAACATGGCACAGCAAATATTAAAAATTTTTCGTGCCATCGGGATCATTAATTTTTCATGCTATCAAACAATGCCCATGTTGTTATATATAATGGTTTAACAAACAATTTTAAATGATCAAACTAGTTTTCAAATTATGAGTAGCGAGTAACTAATCTTCCCTGCTATGACTCTTCCACATGTGAGTGTGTGTGGGCACACTTAGTGGAATTCCTAAGCAAGAAAGCAATACTCTTTTTCTTCTACCATTTCTCCATTTTCAATCCTGATAACCTTTTTTTGTAAAGAATTCTTGAATTAGAAAAACTGATAAATCCTATCTTCTCTCCTAAAAAAACGCAGACATTAGTATAATAATTAGGTAAAAAATTTTGCTTCATCAATCAAATATTTATAATCACTAATAAATATTTAATTAATTAATTTTTTTGCATTCATTATCCATTAAATTTGAATTTAATTTATAATAGATGATTACATCTATAGACAATTATTTATTTAAATTCACATGCCATTTAAATATTAAATAAGATATTATCTTATCTATTTTTAAATTTAAATTAACCTGTAATCCTTATTCAAGATATTAAATTTAATTTAAATTTAAATTATAAACATATTATTGTAATCTAATCAAAGATAATAATTATTTGAATTTTGAATAACTTTTAGAATTAAAATACTTTTACCAGTATAATTAATCCAACAAAAAATTATCCAAAACAAGCTAAGATAGCATCACCTACCATATAGGAACAGTCCTGGACTGGGACTGCTGTGGTTTGTGCCTACACCCAAGGAAAGGGGCTGGCACCACTTTCCTTCCGCTTGTCCTATTTAAGACAATTCTGATATAATGCCGGAACATCAAAATTTTTTCCGCAATATTTCTTGAAGTTTATGAGCTAGCAAGGGAATCTAATGGAAATATAAAATCAAACCTAAAATAATATTAGATAAATTAATTAACCTAAGTTAATTTATTCATATTATTAAACTCCATAACTAATCCATTAGAAGAATGAGGCAGAACTCCTTGATTCTATATCGAATTACGAAAAGTTCACTAATAATATTTTTGTCCAGGACATATATTATGATGTACAATCCCCATATGAGATTAATAATTGAGTTTTAAGGTTAAAATTCCATTTTACTTTTTCAATTATTTTATCATTAAAGTTTTTATTATTTCATAATGGTCAAACCCTATTTATGAAATCCTTTATAGATAGAAAATCATTGAGTAAATAAATTACAAAATGATTAGGATTATTTATGTTTAATCAAGTTCCGAATGACACTTTAAGAGAATATTATTGATTTCTGTGAAAGAGTTATAGATTCTATATCTATAAGTAATGTTATCATCCTCTATACAACACATCTGCAACTTTCATCTTTTAGTGCCATCTTAGATAAATTAAAAGATACATCACATAGATATGCAATCATTTATCCACTCAAGATTAAGATGTCTAAAAGAATTTCTGTCAAAGCAAATTGATTTATCTTAAACGAAATTATTACATTAATCAATATCACTTTAGGTCTTGTCCAATATATATGATAAACCTCTTATATATATATATATATCAATATTTCTATTTGGAAAACCTAGGGGGAGTTTGGGGGAGGTTTTGGAGATATTTTTTTTTTGGTTAGAAAAAAGTTGTTTTGGAAAATATATTTGGGGGGTAAAACTGTTTGAAGTGAAAAAAATATAAAATTTTAAAATTTTTTTTAGAAAAAAATTATCAATATGGATATTGTTTTGTTCTTTTTGAAATTCTATGTAATTTAAAAAAAAAATCATCTCATTTGGACTTGTATACACAAAGTTATGGACTTTTAAAATTTGAAGTTTACTGTAGTGTTTTGAAGATATAAGTAGTGAAAAGTAATAGAGTGTTAGAAAAAAGTTGGTTTTGGAGATACCAAAACCTTACTCCCAAACAGGGGCTTATTCCAATAGTCAGGATAAACTCTCTCACAAAAGTGGAGGTAAATGAACATTGTAGTTTTTCTGAAGTCAAAACACTATTGCTTCACAAGTGTGGACTTTAAATTTATATTATCATTTCAATATTTTATTTTTTCGCATATTTTCTTATGTATAATGTCAAAGTAATTTATTGATAACCAAGATGTTATTTGTTTGTAACAAATCTATATTAATAAAAGTATTTAGGACAAATAATTTATAAAACAAATAAATATATAACCTTTATTCTTAGACAAAAGTTTCAAATCTATAAATAAATTTTCGCTTTAGACACCATTCCTAATATAGTATTTGTCACAAGACTAAATTTCAAATGTAAAATTTTTCATCCTATAATATGGCCTAAGCCGCATGCTTAATCAGCCACACACCCTTGCCCGTAAACTCAATCAAGTAAAGCCAAACCCAAGAAAATAAACTAAGCAAGCAAAAGCAACACATTGAGTACGGGAAATTCCCAACCTTTTTATTGATCAAGCTAAAAAGGAATGCAAGTCTGCTATAGGATCACACAACAAAGCCATGTCTACGCCTTTCACAACTTGGTTATTTTATCCGTGGAGCTAGAAATTTTTTTCATAGGACATGAACTAAACCAAAAATTTGAACCAATATTATAACGCTAAAAAATTGTTTACCTTGGTTATTTTCTACTTATATCTTTGTTTTTTTTTAATAAACCAAACTTGTAATAGAATTTAGTTTAATTATAAACAAAGAGTTCAACAAATTGTAAATTTATATAATATTATAGTAGATTTTTGACTTATTTTAGATACTAAATTTTAAATATGAGTAATTAAAATAAAAAGTAAATAGGAGAAATTAAAAGTTTTTGCAAAACTTACGTAAATGTAGTAATCAAAAAATTTTAGGGGTACAAATAAGGGATAAAGTTGTAAAATATTTTGTTATAGGGGAAAATTTATAAAGTTAAATTAATCAGGAGATAAAAAGAAATTTTTAAAAATGCAGGCGCCACACGTCTGGGCATTGCGCTGGTCACCTGGCCACATATTGGGTCAATCAGGGACCGCTTCTAAACATGGTCCCAATTGTGGCTGTGGGGTGCGCAGCATGCACCTAAGAACTTGGGCACGTGCTGGAGTCTCGCATAGACATTCCACATACCCACAAATTTGGCCATTCGGTTGCAACCGTGCACTCATCTTCCGTGCCACTCAGCCACTCACCAATTAGTCATTGCTGCATTTCAGGTTCATGGCCAAGCTGTCCTTGTTTTCCTTGGGCCTTGTTTGACCAATCCCTTGCGCCACGTTTCTTGACCTTTGTTTGAACCATGCTGTCCGGGATTGCACACTCAAGCATTGGGCCACTGCTACGCTTGTTGCCTTGCATCCGTGTGTGCTAGTGCCTACTTCCGCCTAAGTGTGGCCGCTGAGTGCACCCCCACACTGACTGCATACTGGGCCATCCGTGCTTATGCTATGACAGTGCCATGCCTTTTGCGAGGTAATAAACCCCCAAACCGACCCATGCCAGAGGAACTCGACGTCCTTTGCAAGAGGGTCTCTAAGTATGCCTTGATGTCATCTTCAAATTGCCGTCTTTCCCGAGTAATACCTACCTCGCTATCGCCTTCCCATTGCAATAAGTAGTGAGTGCCCCTATTTTTTTGTGCTTGCACACTTGGCTCTTTCCGACTTTCTTCTCGAACTACTTTCTAACATTCAGAGGTGGTTGCCTTACTTGCTGCCTATCATTTTTAACATCTTCATAGTAAGGTTTTGGGAAACTTACATGGAAGTTTAGTTGAATTTTCATTCGTTCAGGCAACCTGTGTCGATAGGTCACATTTCCCACCCGTCTGATGACTTCAAAAGGATCATCCTGTACACCAGGCCCTTGTGATAAAATTTGTTAGTCAATTTCTTCCAAATTTGTGGCGTGGGCTTAAGCCAAACCTTTGTTGCCCACTTGAAATTCCAATAGCTGCCTATGTTTGTTTGCATATTTTTGCATCCTCCACTGCGACTTGACCAACCGGTCCCTATGCCTGCTGAATAAGTTTTTGCTTTTCACGAGCAAAACGATACCGTCGGGCACTCACATTGGGACTTCGTCTTGGCCACTTCCGATGGGGTCAATAAACTCAACTAATTCCATTGGCAAGCCATCACATTGTGCCTTAGATATTCTTCTAGCCATGCATTGTTTACTATATTTTTTCATCAATTTGCGAATAATTTGTCATAGAAAGCTTTAATTCCGAACCCGTTAGTTTGAACAAGTGGGTCTAGAATGACATCATGATCGATGATTATGTCTTTAAGAATCCTGAAGATCTTCACAACATGCATAAAGAAAAGCTCCGCGGTTGATGCATGCATGTTCTACCATCAAAAATGCATACCTCGAGAGTAATCAACCACCACCATAACCGATCTAACCGGTCCACCTCTGGAAAACCTGTGATTAAATCCATGGAAATAGACTCCCATTGTCTTCTTGAATTTGTCTAAGTTTTATTTTATTTTATTTTTTTATGGACAGAGTTTATTTTTACTCTCTAAACTTCAATGCTATTATAACTTTCCCTTTGAACTTGGAAAACTGATAGAAATACTCACTAAATTATGAAAAATTGATAAAAATACTCCATAAACTATGAAATGTTATTATCATTACTCCTTTTATTAGTTAAATGGATAGAATATTCTTCTGAATTTTAATATTCTTGTAACTTTACCTCCTATACTTCAAAAACTGGTGTTTATATTCTTCAAACTTTGAAATAACGGCAAAAATACCTTTCAAAACTGTTAACAAAAACACGCATTCTTATAAAACTCGAAAAAAACATTATTTTTGCTCCCTAATATTTAGTACATATAAAATTTAACTTTCAAAACCTAAAATCGATTGTGCTTTTATGAGATTTGTTTTAAAATTTGAAGTTATTACAAGAAAAACTAAAAAAAAAAAAGGTACTTATACATTTAGATCCTGTGATAGATTTTTAAGGTCATCTTTATGAGTACAAAGATTGCAATTTAAATTAACTTTTTATTATATTTGTGACATATCAGATTTACATTGACAAAATATAAATAATTTTGTTAACAGTTTTAAAGTCGAGACATATAAATACTAGTTTTTTAATGTTTGAAGATAAAATTATGAATGTACTAAAATTTGAGAACAAAAATAAATGTAGCGTTTGGTATTATTTTTAAAATATTTTATGTTTTCAAAAAAACTAAAAATATAAATGTTTTGAAAACTGTGTTAAGACCATTTTTGAAACTATGTTTAGTTATATTTTCTGAGTGTATATTCTGATAAACATAAAAATGAAACTTTGTTCGATTATATTTTTGAAAACACATTTTATAAGTAAGTATTTTATGAAAACATATTTATGTTCAATTTTTAAAAAATAATAAAAAATAAATTATTAGTCATAATTAAAAAAAAAAAACTCTTTGGTTGTGGGTTTTGTAATGAGAGGTAAGAGTGGAAGACATTAGTGGTCTAAATCCTAGGTGACGGTGATGGCAATATTTAGATCGCGAGTCAATAGTCATTATCGCGAGGGGGTCATCGCTAATCCATGGTCTTCACCCTTAGTTAGAGACGGAGGCCATCGTCGAATATGGTCATTGTCACTAACATTGCACAAGTAGAGAGAAAGAG
Organism: Antiaris toxicaria; assembly: GCA_035233585.1. NCBI lineage: Eukaryota > Viridiplantae > Streptophyta > Magnoliopsida > Rosales > Moraceae > Antiaris > Antiaris toxicaria. Next base: position 20,664,343 of record CP141156.1, read on the forward strand.
GGGAGGGAGGGAAAAAATTAAAACAAAATAGTGAAAATAACTTTTTTTCGTTTTCAAAAACCTACAAAAACAACATAGTTGAATATAGTGTTTTCAAAATGGTTTTGAAAACGTTGAATAACCAAATGCCATTTTGAGACTATTTTCAATTTTAATGTTTTTGAAAATGTAAAATTATTTTCAAAAACAAAAACAAATACTCTCAAAGTTTTTCCAAATCTTATGTGACCAAAAAAATGAGACAAGGGATATTTTTTTTATATGTTTTTCTTGTGATGATTTCAATTTTATAAACAAATCTTATGAGCACAGTAATCATTTTTAGGTTTTGAGAGTTAATTTTCAAATACATTAAAGTTTAGGAGATAAAAATAAAGTTTTTCTAAGTTTTATATGGATAAAATACTAAAGAGTATGTGTGTATGTGTGTTTATTTTTTTATAACTATTTAAATATTTTTACTATTATTTTAAAGTTTAAATAATATAAACAGTAGTTTTTAAAGTTCGAGAGAGTAAAGTTATAAGAATATAAAAGTTTAGGGTAAAAAAAAAATTCATTCATTTAATTAATGAAAGAAGTAAGTATAATAATATTTTATAGTTTGGAGAGTATTTCTATCAGTTTTCAAAAATTAGAAAATAAAGTTATAAGAACATCAAAATTTAAAGAGTAAAAATAAAATTTATCATTTATTATTATTTTTATTTTTGCACTTTTGTTCAATTTTTTATAACGCATTTTTTTTTTTTGCTTTTAAAAGAGTATTATTGTGGGCATTTTAAAACACTTTCGTAATGTTAGCCAAGTAGTTCACGCTAGATGATAGATTTTTTATATTTGATTAATAAAATAGAGGGAGGTTAGCCACAAGATGAAAACTCATATTTGGCCTAAACAGAGAAAATTGGTTTTTTTTTTTTAATAATTTTCCTTTTTCACATAAAAAGTTTGGAACAAGTATTTAAAACGTAGCAGGCTAGCAGCACTGCCCTTACTAAAGTAACATTAATTGTCTTTCCTTTGACACTGTAATATGGTTCCATGCTTGAGTGTGACATTCCTTATCATTACAAAGCGACATTTCAGTTTGTGGGGTTGAAACATTGCAATTTTAGCAGTGAGGATATCCTTATATATATATATACACACACACACACACACACACATACACACACACATATATATATGTATATACGGTTGGGCTGGCATTTGAAAAATAGTAAGCTTACATATAGTTCCAGATTTTGGGCCCATCTATCCACTCATGAAACTCGCTGGATGTAGAAAGAGCTCTATACATTAAATACACATATTAAATACATTATATAACGTGTGTTTTTTTTTTAATTTTATTTTTTTTAGTTTAATATCTACTTTTAACCGATAGACGAGAGACTGTGCACTACACCTCTGTTGGATCAGAAATTGGAATCTAGTGGCAACTTGGGATTCTAGTTTTCAGCTAATTAATTCATGATGATATCAATCACTTTGATGTGTTTTCTGGGTTCAGAGTAATTGGAATTTGATAAGCTGATTCAGCTTACTATTGGTCCTTGATTTGAATAGAAAAATTTAGGGGACGTTTGGTAAACACATTACATTTTGATTGTATTTGAATGAAATTTGTTTTTTAAATGTTGTATTTGGTTGAAAAGTATTTGTTTTGTATTTGAATGAAATGTGTGTTTGGATGAAAAGTATTTTAGAGTTGAAAAGTTGATGTGATTGTTTTAAAAATGTTTTAAATAATAATTGTTTTTGTAGTACTGTTATAAAATTTGTATTTGGTGTAAAATTGTATTGTATTTGAATAAAGTTAAAATGAAATTTTTTAACAAATGTCCCCTTAGATTTAAGTTGAGTTAAATCATTGTACGAGTTTAAATCGTTAAAGTTGAAGAATATAAAAAATTTTTGATGCATGAATTTGAATTATTAAATTTAAAAAATATAAAAAATTAAAATGTATTCGAAAAAATTAATATTGGGTTTATTTTATACATTTCAAAATTTTATTTAATTAAAAAATAATTTTATTTAAATTTATATATATAAAATATATGGATGTTTAAAATTAATTTATAAAATTATAATTAAAATTATAAATAATAAATAAATAATAAAAATATAATTGCATTTAAATTAAACTATCAAACTCACTAAACGAGGGTTTAATAAAAATACATGGAAAACATCTAAGTGGGAATTGGGATTTGAGAAAAAGCCCTGGAAAACATGAGAGAGAGAGAGAGAGAGTTTTGTGTTTGTCAGGCTGACGTTAAAATCTACTAAAAAATAATTAATTTCCAATTAAAATTTGCTTAACCACTGAAAAGTCAACTAAGGCCTGAAAATATTGCATTAAATATAAAAACGAAGGGACGAAAATAGGGAGAAATTTCATGGGAAGAAGCAACTTTGACAATTACATTCAGAGCCAAAAAAAAAAAAAAAAAACTATGACAATGACATGCTAACCCAGGTAAGAAAGGACATATTTAAATAAACGATTTCAATTTATAACTTAAAAATATTTTTAATTATTTTTAATAAGTAAGAACCATGATTCCATGTTACATTAAAAAAAAAAAAACTACTGTAATGACATAAATCTCCCTTTACAAGAATTTCTTTTGTATTTTAAAACGTACTAAAATAATATGTCTTATGTGTTTTTTTAAATAAGACAAATTCTCCGATGTTTTTTAATTTATTAAAAATCCACCTAGGAGAGGCAAAATTAAATTTTAATGACACAATTACCCTTCATTAAAGAGACGACGGATCTTTGATAGAGAAATTTAGAAGGCAATAACTTTGATCTTCTAGTTTCTGGCCTTTGAAAATAATGGTCTTTGACGCACACACACCTTTCATTCTGAGCAAAAAAAAAGAAAAAAAGAAAAAATATATAAATATATATATATATTATCTTTCTTCAATCTTTTGATTTTATTAACGAGCAAGATTCAGAACACCGATTTTAATTCAAAATTTTTTTTAAACAATTCAAACTTTTTAAATATCAATTTACATATTATATTTTTATTAACAAATATAATTAATTGATACAATTAACACTTTAAATACTTAATAATTAAATAACGACAATTTCTATACTATATAAATTATTACTAAATATATATATATATATTAGAATTAGTATCTCTAATACTATTTTTTACAAATACATATTTGACAACGTATCCTTAAAGCATAGTTTCTTTATACTGGGTGAAATAAGTCTTTTTTTTTTTTATAGTTAATCTCTGGTTAAATATGACATTAGAGAGATTTTGTGTGATTACACATACACGCGAGATAAATCTAGTATTCTTTTTAAAACACTAGATAGATATTCTTCCTTTTCGATTAAACAAGAGATTTCATTGTCATTATCCCATTTAAAATCCCATTTAAAATACTGAACATCTTGTTAACCGTTAAAATCACCAATCTAACGGCTAGGATTTGTGCATTCTCGTTAAAATCCCCTTCCTTTCTGTGTTTGGAGAAAGTAAGATACAGAGTCAGATGCGTAAGAAAAATTAAGTAAAATAGAGCAAATTATCAATCTTTTTAACCCAATGGAAAATGTCAGGGCATGGAAGAAGATGAGGTGGCGTGGGATAAAATTATCAAAGAGCTATATTACCACTTTTCACAACCAAACAAACAAAAATAAATAAATGCAAACAATCTTTTATTGTCTAATCCTCAACCCCATTTATTATATTGTCTTTTATGTCCATTTCTTTCAATTCAAACACTTAAACCTATCACATTAGATTGTCCATGATTACAACATATATATTGCTTATAGGCGTTCATGTCATGCATATATATATATATATACACAATAATAATAATAATAATAATAATAATAATAATAATAACGATATATAGTGTATATTAATTTGTTAAAATAGAATTCATGATGTGTTTGATATGGTTCCCTCACATAGTGGACATATGGCTGGCAAAGGGCAGAATAAATCAACAATACTGTGGGGCCTGCACTCATAATCATTCTAGACATAGAAATTAAGATGACTGAAAGGCCTTAGACAAATTCAATCAATGTCTACTTTCTTCATCATTGTAACTCCCAATATTAAATCAATATTAATCTCAATCTCCTTGTAAATCCATACCTTATAGATCGAGTACTAAAGATTAGGTGTTAATGTCATAGAGTTAATAGGTATATGATAAGTACTAGTACTGCGATCAAAGAGAAAAACAAAGTATGGTACTGCCTGGTTTATATATACATTATATATGTGTATATGTATTTGTGTGCATGTGTGTGTGTATATATATATATATAAAACAAATCAAAGAGAAAAAAAAAAGTATGGTACTGCCTGGTTTATATATACATTATATATGTGTATGTGAATTTGTGTGCATGTGTGTGTGTGTATATATATATATAAAACAAATCCATGCATCCACACAAGCAAGTTTTGATAAGACTATGAATGAATTTCAGATTTTTTTTTTTTTACGCCTTACCACATGTGGAAATCATTTTCTCGTAGAGAAACAATTTTTTTTTCGTTAAAACATATTTGTATGAAATTAATATATACATATATATATATTTAACAGGAAGAGCAAGTTCGTAACTGCACAGAACAAAAGCACACCAACCAACAGGAGCAAAGAGCAGACCAACATTCATAACAACAACAACCTCATTAATGGCATCAAACAAAATATATCATAAAAACATTGCCTTTTTTCTTTCTTTCTTTAAATTATTCCAATATAAAATTCTAAACAAGATATAACTACAATTCCTCAGCAAAATCTCAGAGCTAAGACTTTCATATATACAAGATTACTCGAACACATTCCTGTGAAATAAAACAGCCACCATAGTCCCAAGCATAAAAAGAATGCTCAAGAAAAAGAAATAATAATTAAAAGATGAACAAATATGAAGAGTTTTGATGATATATAAGAGGGAAAATTTATATATATATATAAATATATATTTTGAATATATAGAAAAGAAAGCAGAAGATTTTTTTTTTGGTCTACTAACTCATCTATTGTGGAGAGGATTTGGGCCAGTGTAGACTTTCCTCTTTTCAACGCCAAAAACTTCATCTCCATCTTTATCATGTTGTTTTGCATTATTCACTTTGAACCCACCCTGAGTTTGAGGCTTAACAGGGCTCAGCTCATGAGATTTTGTAGAAATAGCACTTCTTCTGAATCTGCCAGATTTACCAATGTACCCTTCTGCAAAACATGCATTACTCTTCAAGTGTAGCAACATCAGAAGAAGCAAAGATAAGCAAGCCAACTCTCTGTTCCGGCTTCCCATCTGTTTCTTGATTCTCTTCCTCACCCAAACCATGGCATGGCAAAGCTCTCTCTCTCTCCTCTCTGTCTCTCTAGAAAGGTCAAGATGTGAAGTAGTTGGAGTGAGAAAAAAGAAAGTAGAAGATGAGTGCAGTGAAATGAGGAGGAGTATTATTTTATGGAGAAACTTTTGGAGAGTTTTGTCTGGTTTTGGAGCCTTGGAGTTTGAAGAAGAGGGAAGTCAATGTGGGGCTGAGGGTCAAAATGCATAGGGCTTGATGCCTGGTTTTCTCCCTAATCTTCTCTGCTTAAAAATAAAAAGGGGGGGTCGAATAAAATAAAACTGCTATAAGAGGGTGTTATTAGAAAGATATTGTGTGTGTGTTTTTTTTTTTTTGGGTTTTTGGTAGTGAATTTCAGAGCCCTATCTTACCTTCTTGTGAATGCTCTAAAAGAGAAAAAGGGACTCCAACTAGAGGGAGAGAGAGAGAGAGGAGAGAGGGAGAGAGAGAGAGAGATACATATATTTTTTTCCTTTGTAGATTTCACAAATTTCTAACAGAAAGCTGCCCAAAGTTGGCTTCTCAATCTTTATCAATCTTGGGCAATGTGATGAGTTGGTTATGCCTTTCTTTTGCTCTATACCGGGAATGTCTTTGGTGCGTTTCTCTACTAAAACTTATGCATTGTGCCCCCCACAAGGGAAAGCTGGCCTTTTCCCTAAAGATGAAAGAAGAGGGCAGTGTGGGGAATTTGACACTTTTCAAAAGTAATTTTGGGAATTTGGGTACGCGTTGTTTTTATGCAATTTAATGATGTCTTTTGTAATTGGGACCTAAGCTACCTAGGGCTTTTTTTTTTTTTTTTTTTTTTTTTCCAGCGTGTGAAGAAAAATAGTGGAGGTAGAGTACTAGTTTAAACGCTTATTGTTTTGCATGCTATATTTCACATTCTATGCGATATTTAGATTAACCTTAATGTTTTGAAACACATAAATGTATGTTCTGTTCGGTAATATTAGGCCTTCTCGTCTTTAAAAGTTAACTTCCGAGGTGAAGTTTTCCTTCACACTTATAAATTATGATGATTTATAATATTGTCTTCAAAAAGTATATCTCTAAATTATTATCTTTAAGTACAATTGATTTTTTTTACTTCTAATTAGATAAGTATGAAGGATAAAAAAAATCCAAACATATATTAAAAAAAGGAGGTAAAATGTTTTTTTTTTAATTTTTTGAATATAGAGGATATTTACGAATGTAAAATTAAACCAAATATAAAATTACTGTTTGTTAGACGATATTTACAATCATACTTATAACCATTAGACATGTCTACTTAATAAATTGTTTTTATAATTTTCTCTGTAAACCGACTACTAACCTCTTTCAACCTCAATATATACAAAGCTCCTAAACTATTTCCAGTAAAAAGCTTTTTTGGGTGCAAACAAAAAAAAAAGTTGTTTTTATGTTTTATTATTTTTCTCAGGTGACATTTAAAGCAAAGGATCTAATTGGAGTTTTTAAAATATTTTGATTGGAAAAAAAGTGAATTTTGAAATCTTGTGTTTGACTGAAAATGAATGTATGTTTGACTGACAATGAATTATTTGAAATTAAAAAAATATAAAAATTTGATATATATTTAAGAAAATAACAATATAAATTTTATTTTATTTTTTTATTATTTTATATAATTAAAAAAATAATTTTATTTTTATTAAAATTAAAAGAATATATAGATTTTAAAATTTAAGTTTTAAGAGAGATTTGAAAATATAAATAGTAAAATTTGTAAATTTATTTAAGAAAAGACAAAAATTTTGTGAAAAATTTTAATTTTAATTGGAGCATATCCCCAGACAAACATTTTTTTATTTGTTTTTGTTTTGTTTTTATTTTTATTTTTTTTTATTTTTTGGGCAGCGAGCTGTATGAGAGACTCCTCTGGTTCCACTGCCAGGCTGCCACTAATTAGAACACAAGATGTCAAGTTTGATAAGATGTAAGCCAAATAATGAAATACAACTACAAAATGACACAATGTTAGTATCATTTAGCAAAATTATTTTCTTGTAATAATTAAAAGCCTTTAGTTGTATCTATCAATACTGCTAAAGAGAAAAGAAAATTGAGAATAAAAAAAAAATTAACCAAGAGTCGTAAAATAGGCAGACTTTAGCTGTACCTATTAATGGCGGTTACTGACGTTGTGCACATTAGCAAATGAGATCATCGAAAAGTTCGTGAAAATTATGAAAAGCTATTAAAGTTGGTTTCTAAAAGAGCTTATGTAGGTTTTTACATAAATATTGAAGTTCAGTTTGTTCATATTATTGTCGTTTGAGATTAGTCATTAGACTCCAAAACGTAAATTTTATTAAGAATTAAAGTCCTAATAAAGGACGATAAATTTTATATTTTATAATTTTTTGTACATTCTATTTTTTATATAAACCATTCTAGTAATTCACTGTAATGATTAAAATGTTTTTAAGAAAAATTGCATGCTAAAAAATCTATATATATATATATATTTTTTCCCTAACCACTATAATAAATAAATGTAATGATGATGCCTCCTTTTATAATGAAAAATTAGGCAACCTCAATTATAAGCGTAAAATCTTTAAAATACCTTTAATAAATAAATTGTCTATGTTGTAGGCGTCTTGGGGCTCCGCTTACCTTCCAACTCTCGTGACGACCTTATCAGAAAGGTTGATCTATGTACTATTTCTATCTAAAATATTTTTTATAAGGTATTAATTTGACTACATAATTTAGCAAACTTTATTGATCAGAATACAAAATGAATTTGAATTTACATCTTAGTGCCATACTTTCAATTCTTCATTTCACTATATTTTTTTTTTGCCTTTGGAAGCTTTTTTTTTTTTTTTTTTGTTTTCCAAGGAAAATCACTATGCGAGTAATTGTATGCACATTTCATGTAACCTTTGATTTTTTTTTTTTGGCTCATACATTGGATGTATTAAGAGCATATGTTGCCATGATTAACCAATAGTTACCAATTAGTTGGTCAATAAAGGAGGATTAAATTATTTGAGCAAAAAAAAAAAAAGAGGATTAAGTTAAAATAATCTTGATTAACTTTATCAGGCGGTGCAACAATTATTGAAAAAGTTCGTAGAATTTGAAAACCAATTTATATATTCTTATCTCTAGCTATTATGATGGACTTAATATAGTTTATTTGAACAAATTATTAGTCTTAAAACAAATCATAAACTCTCTCTATTGGGTTTTCGTAAAGCTAAAAAGTGGTGGACAAAAGGAGTTGATAACCTTTCTAAGAAATGTAGTTGAAATTTAGTAGTAGTATTGAAAAAGTTTTCCATCCGAGTGGTTACCTTTTATACTTAGAATTATTAAAAGAAAGGCGTCAAGATACACAAATTCTTTCTTGGTAAAAATTTATCTAGCTAGTCATGTACCAAACATATATAGAAATTACTAGTAACAAAAAAATTTAAGAAGGAGAAAAAAATAAATGAAATTAAGGGAATTAGTTGACAAATGGAACAAGCTGGGGTGGGCCAGGAAAAGGTGGGAGGTGAAAATCAGATGTGTATAGTGGTTACTTTGTTGAGGGAAATGATGATGTTGTTAGTCACTTTTTCATTTTTTAGAGGAAAGATCAATATATCAAGCAACCACCAAAAAAAAAAAAAAAAAAATAGTCATCCACACTTGATGATTTTAGCACCCAGAAACGATAAAGATGGTCCTAAAATCCTCACAAACCGTACCTGTAAAAGTATACATTGCTTCTGTTTCCTCCCAATATATATATATATGTGTACACACACAAAAATATATATACACATTTTTTCTATGTTAGAAGAAATTTTTGGATTGAAGTAAATTAATTTTTAAAAAAATTAGTTATAATTTTTATTGGTATTTCATAAAAAGATAAAAATTAAGATAAAAATTTAGAGTCAGAAACTAAATAACAAACAAAACTTTTGTTTATAATCCTTGTGAAATCATCATCCTTCTCCCTTAACAAATAAAATGAGAAGTGTAACATTAGATAAATTTATTTAACTTGACACTTTACATTTTTCACTTCAAACGAAACACTCAAAAATAAGTTATCCAAGTAATTTTTCAATGTCAGTATTACTTTCAAATGCTTCTATTTGTTATAAGTAAGGGCGCGGTCGTTTCATACAATATAAACTTTGATATATTACTTAAATAATTTTATTTCTTATGAGAAGGACGGCCATTCGGGAAGGATCTTACATAATTTGGCCCTTAATATTTCCCATGCCCAAAAAAAAAAAAAAAAAATAGTGGAGTACATCTCTGTAATATTCTTAATATATAATGAGACATAACTTATGAGTTCGAAGTTTGAAATATTCAGAAACTTAGCTTGTGTTTAAAACATAGGTTTGAAAAGTTGTTTTCCAAAAAAATTGAGAGAAAAAAAAAATGAATGTAGTCTAAATTTTGAAATAATGAAAACTTAAAGTTGAATTAGAATTTTTTTGAAACCTTTTAAAAGAACTTTTGAATACTATATTCGAAAAATAGGCTTAGTTGATAACATTAAAATTTTCAAAATATAAAGCTATTAATGCTGACAATATAAGTTGATTGTTTCAGATTTGGTGTAAACCTTTTTACTACTAAAAGAGTTTCAGATATACTAGTTATACTAGTGCAGTAGCTAAACTACCACAAAACATGTCGACAATATAGTGCTTTCCTGCTCGGACATAAATTACATATATATATATATATGTAAGTATATATGTTATGTCATTTCTGAGCAGGATCTGGGGTGAATAAAGAATTCCACTCATAAAATAGGAAGTTGACGCACCTGCTCTTTACATGTTAAGAACTCTATCAAATCATAAGGGACTTCTACACCATTACATAATCTCCATGATGAGTTTAGTAAGCTCAATCCTTTCACTCATTTCATATGAGACGAATTACAAATCCGTGCACATCATGATGAATATCCTCTAAGGATTCATATATATTATATTACAATATATATATATATGTATATGTAGGACATGATCCATTCATTTTCTCATGATACTAATATATATTTATAAATATGTATATATATATGGATTTATCATTATCCAACTGGCTTTGTTAAAACTTCAACAATAACAATCTTTTCTCATTTCTTGTTTCTATTTGTTTTTAAGTATTTTACTGATCTTTATTTAGTAATTTATCTTAATCGTAACTTTGACATCTAATAAAAAGAACAATTGTGCACAGAACAAGTTAAAAAAAACGGAGAAACACATTGGTCTATTTTTTCAGTAAGAGAGAGAACCAACTCTATATATTGGCACCCATGTCTACTATTTTGGAATATGGAAACCATTTTTAGCATTGTAAGCTACTCGAATCAGTAAAAATGTGGAGCTCTTTTGGGTCTAAAATTGGTCACCTAATTCTGCGTCATCAAAAAAAATGTCAAAGTACTCTAATTCAACAAGCACATTAGTTTTATCAAGTGTTTTTTTTTTTTTTTAAACTGATCATGAAAGAGATTTATACACACATACACATACACTACTAATATAAGATTTTCGTTCAAGTATTGCTATAATTTTGATAAGGATGGGGACTGAGTATAAGAAATGTATATGTATATATATCTGATCATTTCTTTATTGAGTTATATACATGTGCTACTTTGATTATCTTCACTTTCATAAATTGGAGAAGTATTAATTTAGACGTCCCACCACTAGTGAAGGTTTAGCTAGGCCATTGTGGATGGCAGCAAACAAAAGCTAAGCTCCATGAAATGAATTCGTTTGGGCAATGTTGCCATGAATAGAGGCGGCAAGGCATGATTAAGGCAAAGACTTCTTTTAGCCCTGCAAGCAATTAGGGTTTTTTTTTTTTTTTTTTTTTTTGCTTTCATTGTATCACGATTCTCCTTTATGGTCACTTTGCCTCTGCCTTTGCCTTTTCTTTTCTCTTCTCTTTTATGCATACAGTTCTCTCTTTCGGTCAAAGTCGTGGTAGTACCATCATCATTGGGACATAACTGCAACATGAAATTTCTAATCACAGAGGCTTCAAATGGCCACCCCTTATTAATGACTAATCATGCTTACGGAGCCCATATCACTTTTCAACTTAGACGACTGTCCATGCATCTCTCTCATTTATTTATTAGAGGTTCGATTTTTTACAATAGTTAATCAGTTGGAATAGTACGATTGTGTCTTTACATGTATAGATCTTAAAAGATTAATATTGACTAGAGTGTATATTGATTTTCTATTCATTTTACAACTATAACATTAATAGACTCTAAAAGCAATATTGTATACGTTCTGGGCATAAAGAACTCATTGATCTTCTTTTCCAATAGTAAATTAAAAAAAAAAAAGGAAAAACATGCCATGCAGTAGGAGAAAAAAGAAAAAAAAATAAGGGAAAAAAAGAAGAAGAATCCTTTAACTAAAGATCTATTATTACCATGGCAATGTTAAATTGACCAAAAATGTACTGAATTTTGACTAGTCATTATAATGCAGTTGTCCATCAACAGCAAAAGGATAAATAAACTTTCGTGCTATTTGATTTCAGTACGTAATTCCTTGATAATGGCCGTAATATTTTCGTACATATATTTTGGCGGAGGTTATCACAAAACTAGAGTGTGCAAGCTGAACTGAACTACTGCACAACAATGATTAAAGTAGTGGCGTTATTGGTGCCAAGTCGTCGAACACATAAACGAATGTCCCTAAAATTGTAATTTGGATGGAATGAAGAAGTTGATCAAGAATGTATAATGGTTGATTTTAAAAACGATATTTTAAAAATTTAACGGAAGTGAGAGATCAAAATAATAAAAATTTTATAAATTTTCATTATTATTCTATAGTTATATAAATTTAATATATAAGAAGAAAATATATAGAATTGTATATATTGTCATTCAATTAGATCGATAATTTTGAAAACATCTGTATAAAAAATCATACAAACCCATTAATAACACCTCTTTTTTGATATCATATTCTTTCATACCTAACTTTCGTTGCTTGATTGAACGAAATTTATGGACCTTTTTTATTAATAGAAGGATTCACATACTCACAATTTAGATGTTTTTATTTTGACCTCAATACACTCTTTCTAATTTCTCAAACCACCATTATTTGTCCATTACCTTTCTATCTTAATATAAATCCCTATTTATGGGATAAGATAAGTTACCCTAAATTTCTATATTGAAATTTGAACATTACCAATATTCAAAATTAAGATCTATTTAAAATTAAAAATTATATTATATTATATACTTAATATAATACAATATATATTATAATATATATTTACGTTAAATATATATATATGTTTAGAATGTCTTCCTTCAGGCCGAAGGAAGTCGTTCTGTCTCCCTTTTTTATTTTATTTTATAAATATTTAATTTAAATTCTAATTTTAAATATAAACATTTATAATTTTAAAAACAGGAAACTAACATATATCAATCTATATACCAGTAGATCCCATCCACTAGTAGTAGACATAGATATAGTGGGTTGCACTAACTGTGTCATCCAATTTTAATATTTAAATAATTTTTATTATTTAAATTATATAATTAATTCATAATTAATTGTTTGGGTTATAAATAAATATTTGTGATCATATAAATAGACACCCTCTTATATTTTATATCACATAATTTTGTGAGCATAAATAAAATCCATTAAATATGCTTATTTAATTGCTAACGCAGACGGTGTAGGAAATAATGAGCTTATAATTTTAAGTTCCAATAAATTTGATAATTAATCAAACTCTTTGATTAGTTTATCAACTTTATTAATTTCAACGTTATTCCACTAAAAACTTTGAACTATACACTTGAAATTATAAAAATAAAATTTCTCAAAGAATAGAGTCGTCCATTTGATATAACCATTACATGTAGATCGATTCTCTATAAATAATTCATAATTAGAGTTAAGTAAAGTCCATTAACTTCTTTGATTGCTTCTTTATCCTTGAGTGCCATTGATTCTATAATGAATGATAAATTTATAAAATTAATCACGAATTGAGCACTCACACCATTTAAGCACTGAACCAATATGCAAGGGAATTATTTATCTACTTGTTAAATAAGAATGAATGTATTCCATTTTGTAATATTAACATCCCCAGCTATTTACTTTGTCATATCTTCAAAGTATAAAGAATAAGATTAGATACTCAAATCCGTACCAAATAAATTAAAAGACATTATTCCATAAATGACTTCATAATTATGACTTTTGTATTTTGATGTCCTAAAAGCTAAAACATCTCAAATTAGTAAGCTATTAGACCGATCCGTTAAGTACATAATTTATATTTGATGTGAGTTTTACCTATAGATATGGAATCATAGCTCTCATAAATAGTAAATGTTAACCTCTTAACGACAGTATATAATATGCAAAAATAGACAAGGTCTTAAGTTCTTTGCTTGGCAAATGATTTAATATTCACATTTGATGAATACTTATTTTTTTGTTGGATGTATAATGGATATTTAAAATAAAGTGATCAAAAGGTTAAACGGACTTTGACCTTAAGTTGTTTATATATATCATATGTGAATGTTGCGTATATAATAAGATCATTAGACTGTGGCTATACGCTAGCTTACATAATGAAATATAATTGAGAGTGTAGCTTCAAATTTATAGTAGCTTAATTTTACAACTAATAATTATGTAATTAATGTATTTGATATAAAATAATTAATTACATAAATTATTGGAGCTTATATTATATATATCCAATTGTCCCTTTACTAGCTTAACTTAATTCTTGAATAGATGAATAGATGAATAGATGATAATCAATTGGATTATTCATTATGACTTTAATCCTTGGACTTAGTGAAGAGAAAAATCCAAAATATCTTTTACAGCTTGTGGGCATTTTTTACACTAAGTGTAGAATGAGAATTTTGTTTCATTTAATTAATTAGATAAATATTTAGTTTGAATAATTATTTATTTGGAAGATAGATTTGTAATTTAAATTAATTGTATATATCTTTGATGATAAATATGAGATTAATTTATATTAATAGATTTGGAATTCCCGGTTATCACATTCACCCTTCCTTATAAAATTTTCGTCCTAAAAAATTTAGAACAAGTGAGGGTACAATTCTCTCATTTCATCTTCATACTCCCACGTAGCCTCTTTGACGTTGTGATTTCTCCACAAAATTTTGACTAGCGGGATTGTCTTCTTTCTCAGCACTTTTTCTTCATGTGCCAAAATTTGAACAGGCTACTCTTGATAAGTCAGGTTCTCTTGAATCTGAACTAGCTCATGCTTCAATAGATGGGATGGATCTGGTATATATTTCTGTAACATAGATACGTCGAATACATTGTGTACTGCCGAAATTTTTGGAGGTAATGCCAACTTATAGGCAACCTTTCCAATGCGTTGGATGATTTCAAAAGGTCCAATATATCTTGAACTCAATTTTCCTTTCTTACCGAAATGCATAATTCCCTTCATTGGAGAAACTTTTACAAATACAAAATCCCCTTCATTAAATTCTAGGGATCTTTGTCTTTTATCTGCATAACTCTTCTGTCGGCTTTGTGTAATTTTCATTCGCTGCTGTATCTTTACAACTATATCTATCATTTCCTGTACAAAATCTGTCTTGTGCAGTTGCTTTTCTTGTAGATCATACCAATGAATGGGTGATCTACACTTCCTTTTTCATAAAACTTCATAAGGTGCCATTCCTATAGAAGCTTGGTAACTATTGTTATACGAAAATTCTACCAAAGGAAGCTTTTCGTTCCAGTTCCCTGGAAAATCCATTATACAAGCGCGAAGCATGTCTTTTAATATCTGGATAGTCCGTTCAGATTGTCCATCCATCTGTGGGTACAAAGCCGTACTAAAACGTAATTCCGTTCCCATTGCTTGAAATTTCAAGTAAATCATGCATCTCGATCATATACAATTGACTTCGATACTCCATGTAATTTGATGACATGAGTTACATAGAGATTTGCTATCTTTTCTAGTGAGAAAGTCATTTTTACTACTGTGAATCGTGCCATCTTTGTCAACCTATCAATTATAACCCAAATGGCATCATAGCCTTCTCGGTTCTTCGGTAATCCCACTATGAAGTCCATTGTAATTTGTTCCCATTTCCATTCGAGAATTTCTAATAGCTCCAATTTTCCACTTGGATGCTGTTGTTCTGCTTTGACCTTTTGACACGTCATGCAGCGGCTCATGAACTTTGCTATATCATTCTTCATCCCTTTCTACTAGTATTGCAATCTCAAATCCTGGTACATTTTGCTGGCTTCGAGATGCACTGAAATGGCCTCTCATGAGCTTTTGTCATCATTCGCTTTCTTAGTCCTTCCTCAGTAGGGACATAAATTCTTGCCTGATACAGGATTAATCCATCCTTGGAAACCTCTTCTTGATGACTTACTAGCTTCGAATCCTGTTTCTGAGCCATTTTAATGTCTTCTATTAACGATGACTTCAGTTGTAATACCGCTAGCCTTCCAGATATCAAGTAGGTGCAGAACAGTAGATTTTCTACTCAAAACATCGGCTACACGGTTGGCCTTTCCAGGATGGTAGAGGATCTCATAATTGTAATCCTTTACCAGCTTAAACCATCTCCTCTGTTGCATGTTCAGCTCCTTTTGTGTGAAAAAGTATTTTAAGGTCTGATGGTCAGTGTAAATCTGACACTAAGCTCTATATAGATAGTGTCGCCAAATTTTCAGCGCGAACACTGCTGCAGCAAGTTCTAGATCGTGCATGGGATAATTTTTCTCATGGTCCTTCAGTTGACGTGAGGCATACGCTATCACTTTGTCGCCTTACATCAGGACGACTCCCAATTCCATCTTTGAAGCGTCACTTCATATTATGAACGTATCCCCTTTAGTAGGAAGTGTCAGGATTGGCGTACTCGTTAACCACTTTTTTCAGTTCTCGAAAGCTCCTTTCACATTCTTCTGTCCATTCATACTTCCTTTCTTTGCGTATAAGAGCCGTGGGAGGTGCAGCTAATCGTGCAAACCCTTCTACGAATCTCCTGTAATAGCCAGTCAAACCTAAGAAACTCTGTATCTCAGTTACATTTTTAGGTGTAGACCATTCATTAATCGCCTCCACTTTAGCAGGATTCACAGCAATTCCTTCTTTAGAGACTATGTGTCCGAGGAAATGTACTTTATCTAGCCAAAATTCGCATTTAGAGGACTTGGTGTAAAGTTAATGTTCTCTTATTGTACGAAGAACGATCCTCAAGTGTGCCTCATGTTCTTCACGAGTTATAGAATATATAAGTATGTCATCTATGAATACAATGACAAACTTATCTAGAAATTCTTTGAAAACTCTGTTCATCAGGTCCATGAATGCAGCTGGAGCATTTGTCAACCCAAACGGCATCACTAGAAATTCATAATGACCGTAGCGGGTCCTAAATACTGTCTTTGGAATATCACTTTCCTTGATCCGCAGTTGATGATATCCCGATCGCAGATAGATCTTGGAGAATACTGCTATGCCTTTTAGTTGATCGAACAAGTCGTCAATTCTAGATAATGGATACCTATTCTTGACTGTGACCTTGTTCAACTCTCTATAATCAATACACATGTGGAATGTTCCATCTTTCTTCTTGAAAAACAGCATGGGAGCACCCCACGGAGAATAACTCGAACATATGAATCCCTTGTCAAGAAGCTCTTTCAATTGTACTTATAGCTCCTTTAGCTTCACTGGTGCCATTCGATACAGTGCTTTTGAAATAGGTGTGATTTCTCGCATTAGCTTAATTTCGAAGGAGATTTTTCGTTCTGGTGGTAATCTCGGTAGTTTTTCTGGAAAAATATCGATAAATTCATTCACTACAGGAACATCTTTAGGTTGAAGCTTCTGCTCCTCCGTCATGTCCACTATGTATGCTAAATATCCAGCACAACCACTAGACATAAGCCTTCTTGCTTTCATCGAGCTGATCATTATCTTTTTCGTTTCACATAACAAATCAACATATTTGAAGTCGTCTTCTTGATCGAGTTAAAATACTATTTTTTGCTTCCAGCAATCAATCGTAGCTTGATATTTTCCTAGGAAATCCATCCCTAGAATTACATCATAATCAGCCAGCTTCATCACGATCAATTTTGCATATAACTCCCTATTTGCCACAATTATTGATACATGAGGTAACCAGTAATTGGACATTAACACTTCGCTTATGGGTAGAGTTATTCTAAATGTCATACCCATGCTATCTTTAGGATATCCTATCCTATCCGCAAATTTGTATGAGATAAATGAATGCGTAGCTCCAGAATCAAATAAAACAGACGTCAAATGATTAGCGACAGAAAACTAACCTGTCACTACACTGGACGTCCCAGCTTCTGCATCCTCTTTTGTGTAGACCATAACTCAAGCATCAGCACGAGGCATGTGTTCTTGTCTTTCTTGTGTCGCTGAAGACCCTTCAATTTTAGCCTATAAGGCGTGAGCTTGGGGACGTTGCTGTTGTGGTTGAAACGTATCCTGCACATTTTGCCATTTTCTGGGCAGTTCTTGGCAAAATGACTATCTTTTTTGCATTAGAAACAGGCATTTGGAGCAAATTTACATCGGCCTGGATGTCTGTTCCCGTACACTACACAATCACGAACAATAACTCGGTATTATTGTTCAGCCTTCATTGTTGATTTAGAGTATTCTGATTCTGATTCCTAGCAAAATTCCCTTTTCTTTTCCCTTGCTGCTGTTGACTTGCAGCGTTGGGGTCCTGCACATTTTCACCAACCTGGGGTCCTGCTTGAGCAGCTTAAGCCAAGACTTTTTCTTTCTTCTTAGCATCTTAGATTTTCTCTTTTTCTTCTCTTTGTCGAGCTAGATGGTACTCAGCTCTTAATGCTCGATTAACACAGTCAGCCATTATAGTGGGTGGTGTTAAGCCACTGTCCACAAATGCTGAGATGTCAAGTCGAAACATCCCAAGTATCTTTTGTATTTTCTCCCTCTCGGTAGGGAGGATGTATGGACATAATCAGGATAGCTGATCAAACTTCTGACAAACTTTGCTTACTGTCATACTCCCCTACTGCAACTCTGCAAACTCTCTTTGTTGAGGTTGTAATACTGCGGGGTCATAGTATTTCTGATTAAATTCTTCTAAAAAATCTGCCCATGTCATGGCGGCCACGTTTCTTCTTAATTTGATAGTATCCCACCAAATCTTGCATCCTTTCTCAGCACAAAGGATGCACACAGGACTTTCTCCTGCTAGGTTAGATCTATAAATTCTAAGATCATCTGTATTGAAGAAAGCCATTCTTCTGCTTCTAAGGGGTTGGTAGAACCCTCTAATTCCGGCGGCTTCATCAATCGAAATCACTCGTACAATGGTTTTTGGTTTACTCAGGGTGGTAGTTGGGGCTCAGGTACCACTTCAGGCATTCCCTGAGGGGCTACTTGTTCTACTGCTGCAGCTGGCTGTAGTTGAACTTCTTCAACATGATGTCTTCATTCCATTTGTTCTAACCATTACCTTAATTCAGCATTTGCTTTCATTTGTTATACTAAAAGGGCTTGTAACTCATGAACTCTCTCAGAAAGGACAGGACGCCCTCTCCTATTTCTTGGATTTTATGTATTCACCATATTCTCTATTTGCCTATAATCGCATGGAAATCACTCATTAGATTTTCTCCAAACATATTTTCACAATATAAGTAAAAATAGATTTTAAACAATATATAATGTTAACACCTCATCATTTCAATATATCATGATTCATAGCATAATACAGTGTTTATATACATATCAACATTTATATACATATTATTTTAAGGCTTTTTTTCAAAATGGCCTTTCAACACGGTCATACATGTATAAATACAGACATGTACATTTATACAGATTTTTATACGTTTTATATTCTAACCCATGGGTTGATCCGAAATTAGAGGAAATTCTTCTAGATCTTTTTCTTCTTCATCCGAACTATTCCTGGTTCCAGATGATGTTCCTCTGTTGGGACTCGTCCCCTCTCGTTGCCTCGATGGGCCAGCCTCATGGTCATTTGCCATAGGTCGCGAACCATAAAGACGATCTAACACTGCCTCTTGTAATAATTACTCTCGCCTAATGCACACCATGTGCTCCATTTGAAGTTCTTCTTCAACTTTGGCTACTATAACAATAAACTCTCTCAGAGTATAGGAATAAGATGGAGTTACTCTTTGTCAAAGCTCCACTGTAAGTCCCTTCCAGAACATGTCACAGAAATCCTCATCAGTGGTATTTGGGAGAGGATATTTTCTCATGATGTTCTCCTTAAATCATACCATGTACGTAAACATCGTGTCATTGAGCAACATCTGAAGTCTCTTTGCCCGGAGAATGAACTAGCTGACATTCGTGAGTTTGGGCCATACCGGTGATGGTGTCGCTACTTGACTCTCTGGAGGATCTGGATCTGGTGTTGGGCTCTTGGGCGGGAATTACTGAATCATGATGTGCCTAAACTCAGCCCAATCAAGACCTAGCAGCATCTCTTGATCGCAATACTCCCAAAACATTTGTGATTCTCCACGAAACGTGCCGATTGCCAACATAACCCAGCCATCCTCGTCAATATCACATTGACACATAATTGTCTGCACATCATGTAGCCAGTCTCTGGTAGCGATCCCCTGTTGGCCTCCCTCAAAGGTGGGTGGATGACTACCTTAGAACGCATGCACAGCACGAACTGATACTCTGGCTCCTATATGTGGTCACCCTCCGACAACTGGGATGTCTATCTCGACTGTTGGATTGAGTATCGGTCGAGGAGGTGGCACTCGAATCGGTGATGGCATCCTAACCCATGGCGCTGACTGCTCAGGCATCGGCGGTCTATGTACAGGATGTTGGGACATGGATGGCCTAATCACAGACCTAGTTCATACCCGGATCGGTCCTCTCAGTCTATACAGTTGAGGTCGAACATACGGTGGCCTCGTCATCGTATATCTTATAAAATATTTAACCTTGTATAAACAAAAGGTAACTAACTTAAGAACTAACTTACTTGGATTGATGAGTAGGATGCGCTTTGTGCTAATAAGGATATGGTCAACTACTCTGATACCAACCTGCGACACCTCCGATTTTGGCCATGTGAAACTATTCCGATCGGACTCTGTAGTTGATCGAAACAGCTTGTGAACTCATCGGGTCATCGTAAAACTTTGAATCATTTTTAAACATATGTATTTCAGAGCCCCATTTTTTTTTATACTTTTCAATTAAGAAAGCTATATAAAACTTTAATATTATACTATAGTTGTCCTTTGTATAACAATATAATTTACAAAATCACAGTGTTTAACATTGTGACTCAAAATACATTTTCTTTAAATCTTCTCTTTTAAAGCTCAGCGAAAAACTAGTAGCAGGACCATAATCCACAGTGGACTTCCCTATCCCAATGGCACCACATGGCCTGCCAACATCTAGCATAATCTATCACTGGACAGGTTTCTTACCTGTAATATGAACATACTGATGAGCTAACAGGCTCAGTAAGTTCAAACATATAAACCAGGAATCATGTAGATTCAAAAACTTAATTAATAAAATCTTCCCAAAATAGTAATATTTATCTATAAATAGTAACTTTGACCTTGACCAGTGAATAGTAACTCTAACCTTAACTAGGTACTATTCATATTATCTATGACCAAGACTACTAAACATACTATTAGTGTCTATCATTTCCATTTATGCTCACTTATGGCATTTATTTCAGTTTTAGGTCATTATCTTTCATTATGTTCTGGTTTTGGATCCATTGTGGCCGTACCGATGTTACGCTCTACTAGGAGGGACCTGGAGAGTAACTCACTGGCCAATCCTCCACAGTCTATAAGCCATTGGCTTTATCCTCATAGGATCTGTAAAATACCTCTATCTGTCGCTGGAGGCTGGTATGCCAAACGTGGTTTCATTACCACCTTTCTTATAGTTCCGCCCAGGTAGCATTAATCATCACCTCAAAGTCAGAAACCTTCAATGCCCGTAGGTCTTTACATGATCTTTTATTTATGAGTGTATCTTAATTTTAGTCACCCTTTAGTGCTATGACACCTCTTTCCTTAATGTATGTAGAATACACTTCTTAGACTTGTCAATTATCAGGTAAGTTAGTTTAACTACACCCTAGTGCCCGTAGAACTTTGCATCTAACATACAAATAATACATATTTAAACATTTCAATATGTCATATTGCAGACAATTAAATGTCCGAACTTACCACAACTATAACGTCCAATTCCTGACGTCCTCTGCAGTTCTTTGTTCGTCTCTAGTTTTGGTTCTACAGATATAATATTGTTTGTTAATTCCCAAAATTATTTATTACTTTGAATGTATTTCACTTGTTCTTAATATTACATAGTTTTTCATCTTTCTTTAGGGTACACGGCTTGGTACACGCCCATATCTAAGGCCGTGTACTCCTCAGATTCTTTGCTACATTGCCGTGTAATTCACTGTCTACCTGTGTAATAGTACACGGCTTGGTATACGCCTGTGTATTCCTCTGTTTTTCTCTTACACGGTCATGTAGTTTACTAATTACCCGTGTAATAGTACACGGCTTGGTACACGCCCGTGTTCAAGCCCGTGTACCTCTATGTCTTTCACTCCCACATGGCCGTGTACTCGCTTAATTGCCCGTGTATCATTACACGGCTTGGGTACACGCCCGTGTCCAAGACCGTGTACCTCTCGGGTTGTTAAATTTCTTCCATACATTGTTGTGTATCCATCTACACGCCCGTATTCTTCACAAATTTTGGATTTTTAACCTTAAAAATCATATTTTAATTATTCTAAGTCCTTCATGTTCTTTTCCAAATCTTCCGGACGTTTTTGATCAATTGACCATTTTATCCTTGATGAGTCTCGGGACTGTTCTTTTCTACTCTATCATTTTTCTAATGTTTTAGAGCCTCAAACAAGTGTTTTACTACTCTTGAAACATTTGTTATTCTAATCCCAAACCTTGATTCTCGAGGGGTTCGGGTTTTCCATGTCGTCTATAATTTTACCCCATCGTTTCCTAAAATACCCTTTTATCACTTTCAAAATCTTGACGGCATTTCTGCTTAAATTATTAGGTTTTCCCGGTTAAGTACGCCTTAGAATCTTAATACCTGCCACATACTATACCAAAGGTCTATTTTACGTAAGGTTACCAAAACCTTTACGTAAATCTTTTCACATGATCAATCATTTATTAACCACAAGATTCATCATTTTTCCTATGCAATTCCACACCAAAATTTTTCACCATAAAGATTATTTATCATATCTAAATCTTATGGTTTCTTATGCATAACTCCCAATCAAAACCTAATAAATTTTCATTCCAAATCCCACTCTATATCCACACATTTTACATGAACACATACATAAAATCTACTTATTTCAAGCTTCCCAACATACCTAAATCACTTCACATATCTATCAACCCAAACCACCAAATTTCCATCAAATTTTCACACATAACATGCCACAATTTTTAAAGAGAAAAATAACAAGAAAAGTTACAAAATGATGGCTCCCCTTAAAAACTTGGTTCCTTGATGCTTGGAGGTTGTTTTGGTGCAAGTTTAGTAAAGGATTTTACTAAAATTTTGGCTTAGAAAAGGGTGGAAGTTCACAGTTTAATTCTGACAAAATTTGGCCAGATTTTTCTGATTTTTAATGGCCATTTTCACTTCTATTTATAGGCAACCAAAATGAGGACTAAATGGCAAAATTTTCCCAAAAATTTGACAACTTTTTGGGGATTATTTAGAAACTTTTTGGCTGATTTTTTTTTTGTCACCTTCCACCACCTCTAATCCAGCTCAAAAATCCCAAATTTTTCAAATTTTCTTGTTGCATTTTAGCCTAATCTTAGCCCTTGATCAAGAATCACAATAAATGCTCACATTGGATCTACCTACCACCTTTATTTCACTTTACTTTCTCATTTATTGTGTCATTAATGGATTTCACTAATGACATCATCCAATTAATTCAATGTATTAATTCGTGGTCAAAGTTTGACCAAAAGTCAAATCGAATGGAAATCTACTGAAATCGCGTAGGCCGGTTTTTGACGCATCCTGTGCAATCGATCTGCCTTATTCTGCTTCTGTTTGACCATAATTCACTTCTGTAAGTTGTTCGTCTTTTAGTGCATTCGGTGCACTTTCTAGGGTTTTTGGCTTCAATTTGAAACCGTTTCATCCGTTTCGATTCAGGAAAATTTTACATCTCTGAAATCACATTCTCTAACACTGTTAGAACATTTTATCACATTTTATACAGTATTAAAACATAAATTTTCTATATTTTATACCTCAAAACTGTCATATACATATAATTTTACATTTCTTCTGAGAACCTTGGAATTCCCGGTTATCACAATAAAGTAGTTAATTGTAGCATAATTAAGACGGTCGATCCTATGAGGAGGTATTAAAAACAAATAAAAGAGATTAGTGGAACAAAAATATTAGAGAAATAAGTAATCAAACAAAGAAAAGAAACAAGTGTTTTTGTAATTTAAGAGCAATTTAATTAAAAGAAAATGCAATTTAAAATGGAGAAAATTCATTAATTAAAAGTGGTAAGATATCGAGAATCCTCTATATGCTTCATTCACCTATTTGGATTTTGATTCATAAATTGACTCAATTAAAAGTTTCGTATCCCAAACAATTAATCGAAAGATAAGATTTGAAGAATTTGTGGATAAAAATGTATTCAAGTAAATAAAATTGTCACGTTAAGAACTAGAAAAATTATTTTATAAGAAATTTAAAAACAACAATATACATCGGGACAATATTGTAATAAAAGACTACTTACAAAATAATATCTACTAATATATTGTATCACGCAACAGTCACATAAAAGGAGCTCGATTAAATTTATGCAAAAATTAACAACAAATATATTGACATGAGAATTAAATAAGATGAAAGAAAATTATTTACTCAAATATGTAAAACTTACAAACCATAAGAAAATCAAAATCTAAACAAGATCACTACATATATAGGATCATCTCTAGTCTCACCCAAGGACTCTAGCTTAAATTGCAAAGTATTCTCCCAAAATTCTTGAGAGAAAATATGAAAACAAAACCAGGACAAAAATGAGAGAGAAAGATTGTATATATAATGTCCTCAAGCCTCCTCAAAATGCCTTTTTATAGGCATAATTTTGCATTTTTCTACTGAACATCCACACAAACTTTTCAAACTCGTTACAGTAATTGGTGGACACACAACACAAAATATATAAACTTTTTAAACTTGCTACAGTAGTCAGTGCACACATAATATAAACTTTTCAAACTTGCTATAGTAACTACAGTAGTCAGCGTACACTTTTCTGTAGTGCTGCAGTAGTTGGCGCACACTTTGCTATAGGAGCTATAGTAGTCGCGTACACTTTATACATTACTACAGTATTCAGTGCACATTTTTCAAATTTGTTATAGTGCTATAGTAATTACAATATGCACATATGATTAGGAAAGATCCAGCACGGTAGGGTGCATAATAAGTTTGGTTTTCATAATTTCTTTACATGAATAGTGATGCCCAATGGGACTCACTTCCAAAGTATAAAATTTTCATCTCAATTTGACATTGCAGAAAAACAAAATGTTAAAATTAGATATTTTCAAAATAAAATGCTATAGGTAAACTCATTGAAAATATATAATTTTAAGCTTATTTAATATACTATTACTAAAAGAAAAAAATAAGATAGAATAAAAAAATTAAAAAAAAGATTTCATGAAATTTATAAAAAATCTAAATTAAAGTACACAAAACAAAATAAATCAAAACAAATTAAAAACAACTAAATATTAAGGATAAGATAATTTTTGTGCATGAAAAATGGGTAAAATAACTTTATTTTATAAAGTTATCACTCCTAATTTGATTTTATTTTGGATGGTTTAATGCAAATAAAATTATCGTGGTTTTATTTTGAATTTAAATTGGAGTTATGAAACATTATCTATGAAGCTAAAATCACAAGATTTATGGAGAATAAAATTTGAGTTAAATTTTGAATCCCATGCCTTTTGGTGGATGAATTTTTTCAAAATTTCTCAGGGTAAAAATTCAACCATCAGAAGAGGAGGAGAGAGAAAATTATTTTCTAGTGTCCTGTTCAAATTTTGAAAACCACCTAGTGCATTCACTATAAATAAGACCCTTAGAACTTTTTTTTCTCTTAGACCATATACTTTTAAGTGAGCGAATTTACTATTGTAACTCTCATTCATAATAATAAATTCTCATAAATCTATATGGTTGGAAGGAGACAAGTCACGTGAATACTGATTGAGGATTTGAGTGCCCACACATTCTACTATCCAAAATTAGAGAGTAGTATAGAAAACTAGTTGGTCAAAGCTTTCTCTATCACATGCTTCGGCACTTCTGGTGTTTTCCGCTGTAGGTATATAGATTGTTGTATGATTTATTATATATGACAACATGAGTTTGAATGATGTTTTAAAAAAAATTTAAAATTCTGCTATACGCGTTTTTAGTTTTTAGTTTTTCCTACATGTTTGATCACTTCCTTAGATCATTAAAGAAATATGTCGGAAATCATATATAACCCGAGGGATCAATTGTTGAGGCATATATCATCGATGAAGCTTTGACTTTTTGTTTGATGTATTTAAGTGGTATTAAGATAAGATTTAACTTAAGAGAAACTAGTTAGAGGACGAAGATAATAACGGCAATAAGATTTCTATCTTTAAAAATCGGTATCATCCTAGGTATCGTTCAATTCGGAAGATGACCCCGATCACATTAGGAAATCATTTGTAAAATAAAGCCAAGTGGTCTATATTACACAACTGTTTAGAAATTCAACAATACATTGAGTAAGAATTACTCTAAATTTCATTATATGGTTGTATCAAATATAATTGTATCACTTATTCAAATTCCTTAATAAATAATAACCACAAGAAAGAGTTAGAGGATAGTTGTCAAATTGGATCATAAGATGAAACTCAAGCCAGGGAATTTCCAAAATGGTTTCAGAATAAGGTCTACTATTGACTTACAATTTTGTACATTACAAATTGGATATCCAAATTGTTGGGCTATTCTTACTTTCTAAGAATATTCTTTACTATTGACAGGTGTTTAATAATCAAGAGCTAAATATGCCATAGACGAATGCATAATTGGTTTTGCTTTCACTCGGTTCAAGCTTTTTTGTTGGAAGCTATTTGGGTTGTGTGGTGAATGAAGTCAAGTTTCTAATATACAATTGAGATATCAATCGAAATACCCAAAATAGTGGTATTTATGTTCATGGACCAGATAGCCAAACATATTATAGAGCCTTAGAGGAGATTTACAAATTATCCTACATAAACAACAATTTTGTTATTCTTTTTAAGTGTACTTTTTGACATTCATCCATCAAAAAAAAAAAAGAGAGTTCGACAACATAAAAATAGAATAAGCACCTTTGTTAAGGACTCATCGTATAAGAATGAACCATTTATACTAGCATCTCAAGCTAACAAGTTTTTTTACCTAGATGATTTGTTCAACGGTCAAAACTAGAAAGTTGTTAAACACTTTAAACATCAACATATTTGGAATATTCCAGAAGCAGATGCCGATAACATGATAGTAGTTCAACATACTAGGTCTACAAATGTTGAGTTAGTAGGGGAACTACCAAAGATTGACATATTCATGTTAAATCAACTGGATATATCATCTAATGTTGTCACATCCGACATTGATGTAATCTTGCAATACAAGTCCTTGCTAAAGATGATGACTCTGATATGATGAAAATTTAAAAGAGTACATTAAAAAGGAATTCGTTGATCTTAAAGATGATCATGACATAAATGATGGTGGCTATATTCAAGACATAAACAGTGATGATGAATAGAAAAAATGTATTACGATTATTTTTTTTCTTATTATTTCTTTATAATATTACAAATAAACATTAATTTATAGTATTTGCAGATGTAAATATAATATTAAACTAATTTTAATTTGTTAATAGGCAATTATGTTTGGTTTAGTTATTACTTATGTTAGCTCTTCGGGGGGAGAGCAACCTCTACCTGGTCCTTCTAGATTGCCATTATACTATGAGTTGAGTATGCTATACTTACCTAATTACAAATTTGTTGAATTTATTAAGTCAGTATTTATAATTAATGAACATGATGATAAATTCTTTTTGATTGGTGTTTATAGCATCAGATGCCGCATTTTGATGGCATGGAGGTAAAGGGAAGGTGAAGGGTCATGAAATCGTAGCAAAGGTGGCAATGGACTGAAAGATTACCCTTAAATTTGACGAGAATAGAAGTACATGGAAGGCATTTGGTGATTATAATCCTTAGTTTGAAAGTGTGGTCGGCATTTACACCAAAGATATATATGATAAAATGCCTGGAAAGATGTAGACCTCCAATACAAGAGAGAGATTTAGGAACGCATGCCAGTATCATTTAATTTAATTATTATTTAATTTTTTCTAAAGTTAAACATAATAAACCACTTAACATGTTGATTATGTTTTAGGATTGGTTTAACCTTGATTACAACTACAAGGACGGTATCCTTTGTTATGTAGTTGATAGGAATGTTTCAAAATGCTACAAGGTTTGGAAGAGTGACTTCTTTGGCCACTTCAAAGAACTTGGTGGGACAACAAACGAAAAGGCAGTTAGAGCCAATCCACTAGACTAACCACATGAATCATGATCGCTAGGGTCCTTGTTGCAATAGGATTATGTGTGATAAATTTCAGGAAATTGTAGATCTATTAAGTTAGTGATTGATTATATATAATCATTTCAATTTTACTAACGCTGAATGTTTCAATAAGTGATCAAGCTTACATGATTGGATATCGATTGCCTAGCATTGTCAAAAGAAGATTAGTAAGATTTTTTAATTTTTGTTCAATGTAAAAGTTTTTCTTTGGTAATTGAATATACTATAACACATTTAAATTGTTGGACATACCAACATAGGAACCCAGTAGTAGATATCTGCCATAGACACCTAGGGCAATTTGCATCGTCATAAAGATACTTGGGTTAACCCCCAAAACTGAGCAAAATTTTGCAAGTATTATTATTTCTTAATATTATCTTTTCTTATTCAAATTAGTTTCTGTATTTATTAAATATGTTTACATTTTTTTTTTGTGTAGCATGTGATGGAGGGGAAGAGAAAAACCCAGAGGGCACAGTTTGCTTTCGGTTCATTCGTGCAATCTTCATTAAATAAGGAGGGAATTATGGAGCATGTATTAGGAACACATAGAGGACACAAGATTGGAGTAAGTCCTATGTTCTCGCATAGGATTCTCTCTGGAACTTCATCATATTCTAGCTCCCAATCGGACAAAACATCTTGGACTTGTGTTGACCTGTACTTGGAACAATATTTACAAAGACAATATAAGCAAAACCTGTAATTGTATGAGGACTAGAAGATGATGTAAGAGTTGATGGTCGAAATGCACCCAATTATCTAGTTCTTGCCCATTATTCACCCCAAACCTTATGTCCCTCCAAGTCCTTCAACTCTTCCAGATGGTGTCAATGTAGGAAAAAATCGATAAAAACACATCAGAGCGGTACAACGGAATTACAAAAATTTTTCAAGATCGTTAAATATCTCGTGATGTCACATACAATAAATTAACAACAATATAAATTCATACCTCAGAGGATACCAAACTCTAGGAGGAGAATGACTGGAGGGCTTCAACTAACTAGCCTTCTTTACTATTCTTTAATTCCCGGATGGCAGAGTGTGGGGGCACTCAGTTCCTCGGCCGGTATGCTAGTACTGCTAGTCTTCTTTTGACCACCCAGATCTCTAAAGAACTTATTGTTACGGTAAGTTATGCAATAATAAGCCTGCTCACTTAAGAGTCTGTAATCTTAGAGAACTGGAGTGGCAGGACCCCAATTTATAGACTGGTATGAGGTGATTCCTTGAATTCGAATTGGACTAAGAGAAGATTTTCTCCCTTCCTTTCCTCACAAAATCTGAATTCCCTATAGGCCACAATCATGGGAAGATTCGACCACCTTAGTGTAGATTTTGTATTCCAAATTCAAATAGGATTTTAACTAGAATTTTATCTCATCATTAGCCACTATAACCGAATTTTCCCTAACCCAAGAACAAGGCTAGATTCGGCCATCCTAGTGTGAGGAGAATCAAAATTCAAATAGGATTTTCTTGCTTGAATTTTATCTCACCTTTATCCACATAAAAATCGAAATCTCCCTCGGAATTATCCATAAATTTTTAGCCACTTTGTGAGAGAGAGAATCAAAATTCAACTAGGATTGAAACTTGAATTTTTCCTACATCCTTATCGACTAAAAAATCCGAATCCTCCTAGGGCAAAATTATCCTAATAAATTCGGCCATTTAGTTTGATTTAAGATTCAAAATTCAGGTAAAATTCATACAAGATTTTCCTCCCCATTATCCATATTAAATCCGAAATTCACCATGTGGATTTATCCACAATTAATTCGAATTTTACTCGGATTATGATTCAAATTTTGAATTCAAATTTCAAAGTTCAAATTTTAAAATTCAAACTTCAAATTCAAAATTCAAATTTAAATTTCAAATTCAAATTTCAAATTCAAAATTTAAATTTCAAATTCAAATTTCAAACTTCACAAAAAGTTGTATTTTAAATTTTATCATCACGGATAATTTTCTACAACTCCAATTCAATCTCAAATAAAATCATAGCAACTTTATTTGGAGTCAAATAATTGTGTACTCTATTATCTGAAACAAAATCTAAATCCAACCGGAGATAATCTTGTCTTCCATCCTGATCCTATGTCTACACCATCCATGCATAGTGAATTAGCCAATAGGCATACACAGATCAATTTGTCATTCGTTAAGGAATTATGTGGAGCTAGTAGAGGGACCAATTGGACTATATAATCAGGCCCCCATGATTCCATATGATCATCATTCTGTACCGAACAACTCAATCATATGATCACTAATTTCAGAGTCACACCACTATAAACCTGAAACTGAACTCCCAATTATATATCGTATTACAAAAGCCTGTGACAAGCCAATGTCTAGTGACCTTGTCATGTATACAAAACCCTAATATGATATCCATGATCAGCCTTAGGTCAAAGTCTATTCAATCCTACTAATCAGACTATCTTAAAGTTCTATTATACTAACGAATAAGAAAATGATTATTCACCATATGTAAACAAGAAGTCATCCACCCAGTAGATAACCCAAGAACTTGTCCATTTTCACATCCAGTATAATGCCTTTAAGAGGATACCGTAAACTCCTTATTAGTGCTATGATTCTGATATCTGCAAACAAACCCTTCATCGTATACAAGTCATGCACCCAACGAACTGGTCTATAAGCTTACTACCTCTGAGACGCTTTAACCATTGGAACATCAAAGTACACAAGTCATATACATGAAGTAGTTCATTTACTTAGGATTAAGGATAAACGTTAAAAGCAGATTGATCTACTTATAGAGGACTACGTAGATCAATCACGCTTTAGTCCTAATCCAATATGTCACCACCAAACAATATATCTATGTCTCTACTCAGGAGTCTATGCTCCAAACAGTCAAGACAAACCGTCCTCACCATGGTTTTAGACAACATAATAGTCTTAACATGAGTTAGATGCTCGGTCTAATCCCATAGACTATGGACCTTAGTGTAGACTGCTTACTTT
This sequence comes from Antiaris toxicaria, assembly GCA_035233585.1. Lineage (NCBI taxonomy): Eukaryota > Viridiplantae > Streptophyta > Magnoliopsida > Rosales > Moraceae > Antiaris > Antiaris toxicaria. The sequence goes on from CP141156.1 coordinate 20,695,596, forward strand.
AGACCATTGTCTTCTCGCATATAAAAGTCCATTGCATGCAACGTTTTAACAGTTTAACACAAGTAGTCAGTAAGCCATATTTGCTTACATTTACTTTAACATGTAAATAGAAGAAGGACAAACAGCAATGTAATGAATAACCTTTATATATAATTTTATTATCTAGTTCAAAATAAATGAAATACATCAAAATGTCTTTCATACTTGGGGCATTTCCTAACAATCTCCCATTTGCCCTAAGCCAGTAGATGTGCCATGTTACGTATCCTCATCACCTCAATATGCTTTTCAAAGCTTCTGGCCACCAAAGTCTTAGTAAAGGGATCGGCAATGTTGTCCTCAGACGCGATTTTACAATCCACTAGTCTTGTCTCTACGTGCCCTCTAATAATGTGATACCTTCGATATATGTGCTTGGTCCTCTTGTGGTGCTGAGATTCCTTTGTGTTGGCAATAGCCCCGCTATTATCACAGTAGAGTATGATAGGCTTGTTAATACCCGGAATGACCTCAAGGTCTCTAAAGAACTTACAGAGTCAAACCGCTTCTTTAGATACCCTCTAGAATAACCTCAAGGTCTCTATCTAAAGAACTTACTGAGCCAAACCGCTTCTTTAGATACCCTCTAGGATTGACCTCAAGGTCTCTAAGTCTGAGTCTGTGTATCCTATAGGTGTTAGGTCCCCTCCATAATACACTAGCATATAACCCCTCGTTCTCTTAAGATACTTAAGTATATGCTTTACTGCTTGCCAGTGCTTGATTTCAGGATTCGCTTGATATCGACTCACTATACCTACTGCAAAACTTATATCCAAGCGAGTGCAAAGCATAGCATACATAAGGCTACCCACAGCGGATGCATAAGGGACCTTACTCATACGTTCTCTTTCTTCTGATGTCTTGGGACAGTCATCCAATGAAAAAGTTAGATCGACAATGGAAAGTTATGAACCTTTCTTTACCTCTTGCATTGTATACTTGTCAATTATTTTATCTATGTATGAAGCCTAGGATAATGCTATCATTTTATTCTTTCGATCTCTAAAGAGACGAACACCTAGAATATAATTAGCTTCTCCCAAGTTCTTTATGTCAAACTATTGGTGCAACCAAAGCTTGACAGATGATAAATTCCCTATATCATTCCCAATGAGTAGTATATCATCGACATAAAGTACCAGAAAGACCACTTTACCATCCTTAATATGTTTATAAACACTTCATCAACGTTCTGCTCAAAATTGAATGTTTTGATTGCTTGATCAAACCTTTGGTTCCATGAACAGGATGCATGCTTTAATCTATAAATGGATCTAAGTAACTTGTAGACTTTTCTCTCTTGGCCTTTTACCACAAACCCTTAGAGCTATACCATATAGATACTTTCCTGAAGATGTCAATTTAAGAATGCCGTCTTGATGTCCATTTGCCAGACCTCATAATCGAGAGCCGCAGCAACGAACAGAAGAATATGGATAGACTTCAACATAGCAACAGGTGAAAAGGTTTCATTGTAATCGATTCCAGCCTTTTGCGTGTACCCCTTTACGACCAGCCTCGCTTTGAAAGTTTCCACTCTCCCTTTCATATCCTTCTTTCTTTTGTAGGTACACTTGCATCCAATAGGTTTTATCCTATTTAGTAGATCAACAAGTTCCCAAATTGCATAGAATCCATCTCATTGTTCATGGCCTGTTTCCAAGATTTAGAATCAACATCATTTATAGCTTCATCATAAGTGACTGGATCATCGTCATGCTTATGAGCCTCGGTCTGGTATACCTCAGCATCATACATGAAGAAATTAGGCTTCCTTGAAACCCTCCCACTACAACGAAGCACCCTAAATTGTTGATTGTTTGTAGGTCTTTCACTGGAACTTGGACTTGCATCCAAGACTAAAACCTATGGAGCAGTTCTTTCACCCGATAACTCTTCTAGCACCATTTTACTTCGAGGCTTACAGTTATTCATGTGACTTTCCTCTAAGAATGTCGCATGGGTTGATACAATGACCTTTTATTCCTTTAGGTTACAGAATAGACCTCCCTTAGTTCCCTTAGGATACCCTACAAACATGCACAATTCTGATCTTGGTTTCAATTTCTTTGCATCCCCATCTTCTCATATGTCCAAGGGAGGCCTTCTTGCCACGCCATAATTTATACGAAGTCTTGGGAATTAACTTACTTAGAACCTGGTTTAGAATATAGTACGTCGTTTGTAATGCATATCCCCAGAATGATAATAGTAGTGTAGAATAACTCATCATGGACCGTACCATATCCATTAAGGTCTTATTTCTCCTTTTGGCTACACCATTCTATTATGGAGTACCAGGTGCAGTCAATTGGGATAATATCCTATTCTCTACAAGATATCCTAGAAATTCATTGGAGAGGTATTCGTCATCTCGCTCAGATCGAAGTGTCTTTATGTATTTACCCAATTGCTTTTCCACTTACGCAAGATACTTTTTGAACTTGTTAAAGGTTTCGCTCTTGTAGTGCATCAGGTACATGTATCCATACCTCGAGTAATTTTCGATAAAGGAGACATAATACTCGTACCCTTCTCGTGCTGTGATGTTTATGGGGCCACATATGTTGGTGTGCACAATTTCTAAGAGTTTTTGAGCCCTAGTATTCGTAGCTCCAAAAAACCTCTTAGTTATCTTACCATCAAGACAAGATTCACATTGAGGAAGACGTACCTCCTCCAGAGATTCTAGAGGACCATCCTTTACCAACCTTTGAATCCTATCCTGATTAATATAACCAAGTCTTAAATGCCAAAGATATGCCTTGTTAGAGTGAGAAACTTTCAACGTTTTAGAATTATCATTTAGCCCACGTTTGGGCAACACATTTTTTGGCATTGCATTTAAATGCAATGTAATTTTCCCCCAAATACATAAACATTTCATTCAAATACCAATCAGATCACATTTTAAATCCAACACAATCACTATTTATTATTTCACTTTTTTTTATTACTTTTCTTAATTACATCATATATTCTCTCTCTCTCCTTTTTTTCTCTCTACTTTTACCTATCACATCACGTATTCATTATTAAAATACAATTAAAATACTTTTCACTCAAACACACATTGCATTCAAATGCAATGCTAATGCTTTTCCTTTAAATACAAATTGCATTCAATGCATTGCATTCAAACGTAATGCAAATGCAATGCGTTCACCAAACGAAGCCTTAATTTGATGTCAAGCAGTGAGTACATCTTTGATTTGATTAAATATAGGTTTTCATCCATCCATCCAGAATAGATAAAAGACTTATTTTTACGAATATCAACTCTTTTAGTAAAAGAAACTGAATAAGAATTTTTTTATTAAACAAGTTACCAATATAAGGTTCTTCCTAAAATTAGGAACATAAAAACAATCTTTCAATAATATAAACCTAAATTTATCAAAATAAAGATAAACGCCTCCCACTGCTTCAGCCACCACCAAGCTACCGTCTTTGGTCCGCAACGAGAGGCTCCTATCATGTAGACTTCTCGTTTCCATGAACCCCTATATAGAAACACAAACATGATCAGTGGCTCCTGAATCAATGAACCAAGTGTCTTTCGATTCTTCCACCAAACACACTTCCGGATATTGAAGTTCCTTACCTTTCTTGCCCTTGGTGGCTAGGAATTCCCGGTAAGCCTTCTTAAAGTGACCTACCTTCCCACAGTGAAAGCACTTGAACTTTTTAGGGTCCTTGGGCTTCTTGTTCTTCTTCTTCTTCTTCCCATCCGAGATAGGAGGATTAAAAGAACTGGAAGCCCCTTGCTTCTTATTTGGTCTCTTCCTCTTCTGTGAGGGTTTGGAAGATTCCACCAAATTGACCTCACCTTTAGGTTGGACCTCATCCCTATCCCTGATCATCCACTCATAAGCTTATAGTTGCGGGTTTAAAATCCTAACTCTCTTGTCACTAGATTATATGTGGCTTTAAACCCGCAAAATCCTTAGACAGAGTTTTGAATACCATTTCGATCTAGGTGTTGTAGTCCAGTTCAACACCGTGTTCACTAGCATCAACAAAGAATCCCATAAGTGTGATCATATGGTCCTTCACTGGAGTACCCACCTTCTGCTTAGAGTTCATGATACTTGTGATGGCAGACTGTCGAGCCAATTTTTTTTGGCCTCCGAACATGTCCTCCAAGTTTTCCATGATCTCTCTAGCATCTTGATAAGTCTCATGCTGCTTTGGTAAAGCACTAGTCATGCTAGCAAGAATGTAGCATCGAGCTATCTCATTGGATTCTCTCGAACGAGTATAGGCAACCGGGATCTCTTCAAGCGGTGTGTCAAGTTTAGGCCCAAGTGAGCATGGTTCGTCCAGTACGAACTTGTGTCTCTTGCAGCTGAGAACTATTAGTAGATTTCTCTTCTAGTCTTTATAATTATCGTCATTTAGTTTATTCTCAGTAAGTTTTGAAATGAGGGGTGTTGGTAACATTTTGAACTAAAATAAAATTATACTAGACATAATTATAAAGCACAAGCAAATATAGAGAGAATTTAGCAAATAAAACATACAAGTATGTTTCTACATAAAACTTGAAATATATACAGCATTGCAATGGTAATTCTCAGCACCTATTGCCCTAAGCTACCGAGGAGTGGTCATGAGACCAATAGTCAGAGCATGGACCCCATCTAATTAATATATGTTACCTTAAATCCTCCAAGGTTAAGACATATATTAACAACCGCTTATTTTGGCCACCAGTTTAGTTAACAGAGCTTCTAGGGAAGGTTAATAACTAAATGAGTCTTGAGTGTATAACCATTATTTACGTAGTCTGATTTATGTCCTACCAAGCCACAGAGAGGTGGTCATGAATAGAATCATGCCCGAACTTGTTTTTCATATAGGACATCCAATCTAGTATATCGGCGGCGGTAAACACTATCGAGGGGTGTGGTTAGGGTAGAACTGATGCAAGACATTACCATGCTTTCACATATGGATCAACAATGGAGGCCGTGGGTTTTGTTTGAAACTCTCTCCTACTTAATATTTTGAAAAACATGCAAGTTTTGATAAATATGTATAATCAATATAGTCTGAATAGCATTCACCTATCTTATATGACATGTTATCAAATATGCATACAATTCATCCATCAATATAAATTCATCCATCTATGACATATCATAGAAAAAATAATTGATGAAAAAATAACCAAGTCATGGTTCCATCCTAAAATAAAGAAAATAAAGATTACAAAATTCTATCCAAAGTATTCTTTGGGTCTTAAATTTTGTTCCGTCTTCTTGTATCTATCTTTATGTAGCCTTTCCATTTATTTCTTATCTCAAGAATCATTTAAAATTTATATTCCAAAAATTCAAATTTCAATTCGAATTTCAAATTTAAATTTCAAATTCAAATCTAAAACAATTTAAATTTCATGTGTAATAATATGTAATTTTAAAAATTTCAAATTTTCAATTATATATTTTTATACATGATTTAAAATTTAATCTCAGATTTAAAAATCAAAATTTTTTGATTTCCGGCCCCTCAGCCCACGGGTCCCCAGAGGCCCACAGTTGCCGTAGGCACCCCCAGCCCCCGGGGGGGTTTGCAGCACGTGCCAGGCCGGGTATAGCCCTGCCGAGCTTTAGGCAGGTCCTGCAGCCTCAAGTTGCACGCCCGGGTGGGTGTAGTAGCCACCAGGCTACAGGCAGTGCGTGCAGCCATGGGCTGCACACCTGGGTAGGCGCAGCAACTTGCCAGGTTGCAGGCACTGCCTGCAGCCATAGGCTTTAGCCAACCCCGGGGGGGGGGGGGGGCACGCCACCCCTGGCTATAGGCAGAGCCTGTGACTGTGGGTGGTCTAGCCTTGGACAGGGGCTACCGCAGCCCTATCCTGCCTGAGGGCAGGGGCTGTAGCCCCACCAAGGTCGGTAGCATGTCCCGAGGGGTCGGTCCTCGATTTTCGTGTCATATTCCAATTTACCCATTAGGATCTCCAAAAATTTAATTTGAATCCTAATTAAATTAGAATTTTCCACACAAACAAAATTTCAATCTTTAAATTAAATTTAACTTTTGGGAGAAATAAATTATGGTCTTCAAGCTTCAATCTCCTTCAAGAATAGTTACATAAAATTTCCTAAACCGTTTTCGGTGTACAAAATTCTAATCATAATAATTCTAAGAGACAAAAATTGAAATCCATGAGAAAATTACAGTGATGATAGACCGCTCCCACAGTTACATAAAAATTCCTAGATCCAATTTTCTAAATTCTAAGGAACCATAACCGGCATAAACAAGCATGCTTATAATAATTTAAAAAATTAAAATAACCACATATTACATACATAATTCATGATAAAAACATAAAAGAATCTAGAATGCCACTCTCTAAATATCAAATCCATACATAAATAAAAAGACTATCTAATTGTCTAATTTATGTACATGGCATAATCGCGAGATGGCTCTAATACCAATTGTAGGAAAAAATTAGTAAAAATGCATTAGAGCAGCACAGCGGAATTACAAAAATTTTTCAAGATCGTTAAATATCTCGTGATGCCATGTACAATAAACTAACAATAATATAAACTCATACCTCTGAGAATGCCAAACTCCAGGAAGAGAATGACCAGAAGGCTTCAACCAACTAGCCTTCTCTATTATTGTCCAATTCCCAGATGGCAGAGTATGTGGGCACTCGGTTCCTCGACCAGTATGCTAGCACTACTAGTCTTCTTCTGACCATCCAGATCTCTAAAGAACTCATTGTCACGGTGAGTTATGCAATAATAAGCCTGCTCACTTGAGAGTCTGTAGTCTTAAAGAACTAGAGTGACAGGACCCCTATTTATAGACTGGCATGAGGTGATCCCTTGAATTCGAATTGGACTAAGAGAAGATTTTCTCCCTTCCTTTCCTCACAAAATCTGAATTCCCTATAGGCCACAATTATGGGAAGATTCAGCCACCTTAGGGTAGATTTTGTATTCCAAATTCAAACAAGATTTTAACTAAAATTTTATCTCATCATTATCCATTATAACTGAATTTTCCCTAGCCCAAGAACAAGGCTAGATTCAGCCAACCTAGTGTGAGGAGAATCAAAATTCAAATAGGATTTTTTAACTTGAATTTTATCTCACCCTTATCCACATAAAAACCGAAAATCTCCCTTGGAATTATCCATAAATTTTCGACCACTTTGTGAGGGAGAGAATTAAAATTCAACTAGGATTGAAACTTGAATTTTTCCTGCATCCTTATCCACTAAAAAATCTGAATCCTCCTAGAGCAAAATTATCCTAATAAATTCATTTAGGATTCAAAATTCAAGTAGAATTTAAACAAGATTTTCCTCTCCATTATCCATATCAAATCCGAAATTCACCATGTGGATTTATCCACAATTAATTCAAATTTTACTTGGATTGTGATTCAAAATTTGAATTTAAATTTCAAAGTTCAAATTTTAAAATTCAAACTTCAAATTCAAAATTCAAATTTCAATCTCCATAAAAAGTTGTATTTCAAATTTTGTCATAATGGATAATTTTCTACAACTCCAATTCAATCTCAAATAAAATCATGGCAACTTTATTTAGAGTTTGGATAATTGTGTACTCTATTATCCAAAATAAAATCTGAATCCAATAGGAGAGAATCTTATCTTCCATCCTGATCCTATGTCTACACCATCCATGCTTAGTCAACTAGCTAATAAGCATACACAGATCAATTTGCAATTCATTAAGGAATTGTGTGGAGCTAGTAGAGAAACCAATTGGACATATATAATTGGGCTCCCGTGATTCCATATGATCATCATTCTGTACCAAACAACTCAATCATATAATCACTAATTTCAGAGTCACACCACTATAAACTTAAAACTGAACTCCCAATTATATACCGTATTACAAAAGCCTGTGATAAGCTAATGTTCAATGACCGTGTCATGTATACAAAACCCTCATATGATATCCATGATCAGCCTTAAGTCAAAGTCCGTTCAATCCTACTGATCAGGCTATCTTAAAGTTCCATTATACTACCAAATAAGAAAATGATTATTCGCCATAAGTGAATAAGAAGTCATCCGCTTAGTAGATGACCCAAGGCCTTGTCCATTTTCACATCTAGTATAATACTTTTAAGACGATATCATTAACTTCTTATTAGAGTTATGATTCCGATATTTACAAATAAACTCTTCATCGTATACAAGTCATGCACCCAACGAATCGGTCTATAAGCTTATTAGTACCTCTGAGACGCTTTAGCTATTGGAATATCAAAGTACACAAGCTATATACATGAAGTAGTTTATTTACTCAGGATTAGGGTTATTGCATAATGAACGTCAAAAACAGATTGATCTACTCATAGAAGACTACGTAAATCAATCACGCTTTAGTCCCAGTCCAATATGTTACCACCAAGCAACATATCTATGTCTCTACTCGGGAGTCTATACTCCAGACAGTCAAGACAAACCGTCCCTACTATGGCTTTAGACAACATAATAGTCTTAACATGAGTTAGATGCTCGGTCTAACCCCATAGACTACGGACCTTAATTTAGACTGCTTACTTTAGAACATTGTCTTCTCGCATACAAAAGTTCATTACATGTAACGTTCTAACTGTTTAACACAAGCAATCAGTGAGCCATATTTGCTTACATTTACTTTAACATGTAAATAGAATAAGGACAAATAACAATGTAATGAATAACCTCTATATATAATTTTGTTATCCAGTTCAAAATAAATGAAATACATCAAAATATCTTTCATGCTTAGGGAATTTCCTAACAGTCGATGATGACAACGGTGATGCTAGTGATGCTGTCAATTTAAGAAATTAGATCTCTAGTTGTTGTTATTTATCTAGACTTTTTTTATACTTCTATACATTGTACTTTATTTATAGTATTCGGTTTTTTTTTATTAAAAGAATATTTTATTATCATTTATCTTTTTTTATTATTATAATTTATTTTCATTATTATAATTCACTAATTTATATTTAATTTTGAATTTAAATGTATAATAATAAAATCTATTAATAATAATACCAAATTAATAAATAATAACAAGTTAATAAAAAAATTATTAGCAAAAAATAGAAAATCTTTTACAACAGACATGTGTTGCTGCAAATAATAACAAAAAACCATATATATTTGCAACGACATTTTACAATTATCATCATAAAAGTTTGATGCCATGTCATCAACATTACACATACTTATCACGATAGTTTTGAAGTTGTCATTGCAAAAAATGACTATCACGTCAACCCGACCAAACTCTCGACGATGTAGTTGCAGTGACTTTTTAGCAACGACTGATATTGCTATTCTAATTGCAACAACGGGTTGTCATCGCAACAAAGCTATTTGTGATTAGTTACTAGCAAAGATATGTTGTCACAAAAAAGACATTTGCGACAACTTTCTATTTTTTGCGACGACTTTTTGTTGTTACAAGAAACTTGTTTATTGTAGTTTATAGTAATTATCGCGAAGAAATAAAAAAAATCATAATCATATAGTAATTATCATTAAGAAATAAGCTATATATTTCATACCGCATTTAAACTTTAAAAAATAACTATTAAAACAAGATCATAATAATAATAATAATAATAATAATAATAATAATAAAAATAAAAGGCATTATCATAATAACGTAATAATTATCATAAAGAACATAAATTATTTTTTTTAAGGAAAAAAATAGGTTTCTAAGAAACTTAAATCATTCTTAAGAAATATGTTTATAAAAAACCTAAATCATACGAACAAACAATCGCTATAAAAAAAATAGTTACTAAGATAAAGTTACAACAATGATATAAAAATAAGAAAAAATATGAATATAATGAGAAAATGATGTTAAACATAGTAAAAGGACAAAATAGATCAGCCATTTCTTTAAAAATAAATTTGACGCGATATTATATTAAAAAAAGCAGACATATATATTTGAAAACGGGGTCCTAAATAGACATATGTGTAATTATTCACTTCCTAAATTAATTAATAGAGAAATCATATTAGTAGATTATGTACCCTCCACAAACCATTTTATCTGCACAGATCATATATAATAAAGTTAAAAAAAAAAAAAAAAAGAACTGGGCAGAATAATATGCTACTTGTAGATAACAACAACTACAGTCAATTTGTTTAAGGATAAATGACCAATTTGGACAATATTTGATGTAGATCCGTACCTAGAATTGTACTAGCAATAAGTAAATAAAATGCTGAAAATAAATAATACAAATAAGATTTATAAAGTTTTGCCCTAATAGATTGGCTATGTCCTCCATGTATGCAAGGGTTTTCGCTCTAGCTATGGATGAAAATTAAAGTACAAGAGTTTCAGAAAGCTTAAAACCAACAACAATAAAGGAAAAAATGTTTCAAAACTTTTAGAATACTTTTGGAAAGAGCTTGGGCGTGTTTGTGTCCTTCATTAATTGAAATGCCTTTTTTTTAATTACACGGCCTTAAATGCATAGGTTCCTTATTTAGATCGGTCAACTTTTTTAATTACACATGTTTTTCCACATGTTTTCCCTAATTTTTGATTGATGATTGACCTTTTGATAGCAATCACGTTCCCACTGATAAACAGTGATTGGTTTCCATAATTAACTCCCAACATCTACGGGGTTGATGGTTTCCACGCACTGTTTCGGATATCATGGGGAGCAGATTCACTGTTGACTGCGGTGTGCTGCAATCGATTTCACCCACAATTCTGCTTTGGCCTTGCCGGTAGTTGTAGGTCTAAGGTGACACATCTAGGGCAAAAATTGAGGTACAAATTTATCCTTACTACTTAATTACGTGATATATTAACAAATCCACCTAGAATATATGTTCAGCATAGAATCGTGTTATGCTCAAGAATTCAAGTGAATTGAGCAGCTCACTCAGCAAAATTTCGTATACCTTGTTCAAATTTTGAAATATTAATACTCTGCGCAGTTGGCACAACAAAATAAAATAAACATATGCAGCTGCCAACCAAAATGTTGCGCCAGAAATTGATCTCAAACGCTCTAGCATGCCGAAAAAACTAGTAGAAGGAAAAAAAAGTACAAAGTTATTTAGAAGATCGGTTATCAACAAAAAGATAGTTCGAAAGACTTAACGCACTATGACTCATGTGTGTCAAGCAGAAATCTGGACACTTAAATCGCCAATTAATCACGGTAAGGTGAACTCTGTCAAAAGCCAGTTAGTCTATCACTTCATTACCATAACTTTTATCTTGATGTAAAACTTTTTATTTTTAATGTACTTTTTAATGTATATCTTATCTTAAAATATCAAAAATATGTTTTAGAACAAATTCTCATAGTTTTTATAATTTTTTTAATACTTTTATCTACATTAATATTTTGTATCGTTATTTTACCGGTATTGATATTTCATCCTTGACCGTATAAATGTAAATATCCAAATGATACGATGAGGATCAATAGTATTATCTAGTTATATATAGGAGTAACTAGCTCGGTTTTCTTGCGCCCCACCCCCCCCCCCCCCCCCAAAAAAAAGTTCGGTTTAAGGGGTCAATTCAGCCATAATTAGGCAAGCTGTCTCAGAATAATTCCCTTTCTCCTTTATTGCATTTTTCTCTTGATCAAGTTTGTTTGTTTGGTTTTTCTTTTTCTTTTTTTTTTTTTTTTGGGGTTTTGTCTGTCAAATGAAGAATCTGAACCACCAACAAGATTCTAATCAATTTCGTTCATTGGTTTCCACCGCCCACCTGTTCTAGGGTTTTGAGTTGGTATTATTTTCTTTCCTATAGAATTTCTTGTACTAGTTTTGTTGACGACATAAGCTAAAAATTTCTGTGGAAGTAATCATTTTAGGAATCTTTATAAAATAATATGCGTCTAAATTTTGCTCTTTGAGACAACAGATTATAAAAAATCTAATATATAAAAAACAGGCTTGTCAAACGTAAGCCGTTAGAGCTGAAATTGCCTTACTATTACTTTATTAGGTTTTATAACAACGATCCCAGAGTTAATCCGGTAGAATTATAAAACCATCTTCAATACAAGTCCTAACACCATTTCTATATTTGAGCCTACGACTACAAACCAAAAAAAAAAAAAAAGTGAAAATATCATATTTGATATGCTATATTATTTTGTACCGCAGTTATATATCAAATGTTATATTTATAAATATTGTTTGTCATCAATATTTTCCTTTTAAACTTTGTCCTTAAATAATTTAGAAAAAAACAATGTTTTAATTATGATATTAATAGGTCAATACATCAATTAATATGAATAAAATGTCAAAATTTAAGTCGTCCTTGGTGGCAAAGTATGCAACAATTAAATTTAGTATTAAACATATCAATGCATTGAAGAGTGTTTTACCAACCCAAATGCTAAAATGTAGTTTTGACACGAATGATATTGCATAGCAGATTAGGCCGATCTAAAAATTTGAACAAAAAGGTGGGCCATAGTTAAATACAATGGAATAAAGTTTTGAACCCTATTATAGGGTAAAATCCAAATGCCAGAATTTAATCTTAATAAAGACATACATGCACTCAACCATACTAGATTAAAAATTGAAACAAAAAAAGAAAAACAAAAAACAAAAACCAAAAATCGACAGAAGGCTATCAGCCACCATCTGACCGCGCTAATGTGGAGGGCATTGACGAGGGAAAGTAAGGCGGAGGGGACGTTGATGAAGCTGAACTTGCTGATACTGGAGAAGATAGTGCCAACAGCCCCTCCCCCCACACCTGGGAGATTTGAGCCAAATCACGAATCGGAGCTGCCCATCGTTATGTGATGCCGTTGTCACTCATCAGGGTTCACAGATCCAGCGTGGACGATGAGCTTTTATTCGGATCTGCCCTGGGGACTATTAGAAGGGTGGGAGAAAGAGAAGGTCTCAAGGAGGTCATGGAGGGCCAGTGGCCCAGTGATCACCCCACCACCGCTCATTGTCGAAGAAGAAAGAATCATCAAAAAGTTGAAGGAAAAAAAAACAAAAAAAAAAAAGAGGAGAGAGAGGGAGAAACGGAGCTAATCCATGACCAAGGAAGACGATTGGAGTTAGGGTGGATGGCTACTTCTTTGTTGCAGGAGTGGGCCATTGGTAGAAGGTTGTCGGGGAAGGGGGTGGTTCGCCAGTGACAGGTGGGCTGAGTTTTTTTTTTGCTCTCTTTTGTTTTATAATTAGTTTGTAATTGGATTATAATTAGTTTGTAATTGGATGTATTATAATTTTGATGTATACACGTCATTTAAATTATTGAAATTGATTCAACGATTTTAAAAAAAATTTATTCTATCAATAGAATAAAAAAGCTTATCTCATTGTAAAATTTCCATAAATTTTTAGTTTTTTTTTTTGGCTAACCAATTTTTATATGACAATAATGATATTTTTTTTCTTTATCTTTTTTTTTTGTTAAAAAAAAAACTTATACGTAAAAATTTTCTCTTTAGTTAATTTAGCTCTTAATGCATGATCGTTTAAACCAGTTTTTTTATTTTTTATTTTTACTTTAGTATAGGTGAGTTATTTTAGATCTATCCCCAAGAGAGATAGGCATGATAATTTTTCGAAATAATTACTTAAAAATCACCTTTTTTTTATTCTTTGACGAATATGGCGCAAACTTTTTTCCTTTTGGTTTGTACGATTTTTTTTCTAATTTTTTGATTTGATTATTGTCCCCTTTTAACCCTTGGTTGGATGTTTTTCATCAGATTTTTTTTTTTAATTTTCAGCTGATTCTCTCTCTTTATTTTTTTCCCGCCTTTTTTATCTCTCTCATGTGTCCCTCACTTTCTCTCTCCATAAATTAAACCAGACCTCTCTCTCTCTCTCTAAGTCTCGAAATGAAACCCACAACGGAGAAGAAGCCCATGGCGGCGGCAATGGCAGCGGTGAAGGCTCCGGCGGCGCAGAAGAAGCCGTCAGCAAAGAAGAAGCTTCCGAAGTCGTCATCGGTGTTCGGCGGCGGATCTGGTCTCAGTAGTCAGGCAGCGCCGGCGAAGTGAGCCCTCCTCCGACGTTCTCTTCTTCTTTTTCACCTTCTTCCACCTTTCTCTCTCTTCTCTCTCTTTCTCTACGGAGATCCATGCTCGCGATCGCTTGCGTCTTCAGTGCAGTTCCGTCCTTGTGATCGCTCGCGACTCCGGCGATGACAGAGGACGGTAATTTTTTTTTTTTTCGGTTCATCATTTTGTGGCTATGTGATTACCTGCAAATGGAAATGAAATTCTGTAAGGATATTCCCCATCAATTTGATGCACAGACACATAGAAAAGTATGGTGAAGATTGTTTGGTACGCGAGTGGAAATCCTCCGACGGCTCTAAGGGGATTAAAACATGATAGAATTTGATGGTGGTCATTTGAGCGTATTATAGATTAGTTAGTGATATTGTAGATTGTGGTTTAGGTATATGAGAATACCATATTTTTCTTATGTGTTTTATTACCATGCCTGAGTTTTATTGAAGTAAAAAGAAACCATTAAGCTACTTTGTTCAATTTTTTAGGCCCATTAATTTCAAACTTATTCACTGTTTTTTGACCTCATTATTGTAATTGTTTTATTAAATGTTTGGTTGCAATTTGAATTTCATTTCTATATTGGCCTTTTTCACATCTCCGTCAAATTGGCTTTTAGCGTGGTTATTTTGCTGCATGAATTTTTTTTTTTTTTTTTTTTTCGTTTTCGATGCAGGTGAAGGTGGAAACACAAGACATGGAAAGTCGATGTTAGTTTTCCTCCCGTGATTCATAATTTTGGAACTCGTAAAATATGGTTTGACACATTTTTTCGAGCAACCATTACAAATCAGCATATCCAATGTTGACCTTCTAAAACTTTTTTTGTTTGTTGTTATTCTTTGATTTTTTTTTGTTTTCTTTTTTTGATGTTCACTTTTGTATTGTGCAATTAATTTTTGTTTTTGTGCAGATGATTTATTATGCAGTTTTTATTTTCTTGATAGAATTTTGGTAATGTTATGAAATAGAGTTATTTTATTATTTTTTCATGCATAAAAATTGACTTATCCTTAAGAGTTATATTTATTTTTTATTTATTTTTATTTTGTTTATCTTAATTTAGATTTTTCTATAAATTTTGTAAAATTTTTATTTAATATTACTTTATTTTAGTAATAGTATATTAAATAAGTTTAAAATTAAATATTTCCAATGAGTTTATCTATAGTATTTTATTTTGAAAATGTCTAATTTTAGCATTTTATTTGTCTGTAGTATCAAATAATGATAAAAAATCATTAGTTAAAAGTGCATCTTACCAGATGTTACTATTTATATCAACAATTCAACTCTATGACTAGTTTTATTTTGATCTTTTCATTGATACGAGTATTTAAAAAAAAAAAGAATCACTTAAATTGAAGATCGCATGAGGAAGTTATAACAGATTCTAATTTCGGATCAATAAAGAAACATCTAGGACTCATGCATAGTTACTTTTTATTTTTTATTTTTTTTTTCTTTCTTTCTTTCTTTCTTTTTCATCCTTATCTTCACTTTCTTCGATTGAATTCAGTGGTCTGCACATGAAGCTGGATTTATGTGGCCTCCTGTTCTCATGTGAGTTAAATAGTGATAGTTTATGGCCTACAAAAAGGGAGGGAAAGGAAGGCAGTGAAGGCAAGCAAGCAGAAGCAAGAACATAGGGAGTTTCAAGGCTTAGGCCTCTGGTGTGGAGCTCCACTTAGAGCATAGATTACCTATAAATTTTTCTCTTTTTAGTTTAAGTTGTAATTTTTGTATCAATAAAAGGAGGAGTTTTTGGAGGTAGCACACACAAATATTAGTCATTTTTCTAGACTCTTTCCTTTTATTTTGTCATTATATTTAATTTGTGTTGTTGTATTATTTTACTTTTCTTTATAAATTAAATAAATTTTACTAGGAATTATGATGTAATCTGATTATGATAGTTTAATTAAAATAAACATGTTATTATGATTGTCATATTAGTTGATGTATTTATTCTCAAACTTAATGCTTTCAAATTTCTGGCTAACTTTTGAATGATTTGAGGAACAAAATGAGATTGAAAGGAGATTTTTGTGATATGTCTCTAAAATAAATATCATAAAATCTGGGATAAAATAGAGATATATCTGTCTGTTTTGGTGTAGTTATTGTTGCCTACATAAAATTTAGCTATGCAAGTGTACATGTCGCAATTAAGTAATAAAGTGGTTGAGCCGAGTATCGTCTCACAGAGAAAGTTATTACTACTGGTTTTATAAAAAAAAAATTGAGTAATTGCAGAAATTGATCAAATTCAATTGAAATCAAACTTGCTATAATGAGATGTAATAAAAAGGCATAAATCAAGTACAAATGTAAATAAGCAAAGTAACTAATAATCAGAGATGAAATGACTGACATTCAATTTCCCTTCCCCTGTAACCTGACTATGTATGCTATAGCAATGCTATTCAGCTAACCCAGAATTCGAAAATCCACAAGATTCTTCTGAATACTTATGCTACTAACTTCATACTTCATTTTTTAACATATTCTTGTGCAAAAATAAAATACAAAACCAGATTACGCCTAGAATCGAAATTGGTTATGTGAGCAAGTGAACATTCCTGCTTAACTTGCAAATTTAGTCAGTCTGATTTATAAAACCAATCAAGCACACATTATTCAACACAAGTCTAGCTCTAATTAGTCTTCCAACCAATTAAAATCATAGTATTATGCTCAAGATAGCCAGTCAATGAACACAAATAAATAGTAGAAACAATGTTGAATAAACTGAATAACATTGAATTAGCATGCTCAACATACAACTGTTGAGTCACAGGTTTAAGTACTTTATCATCCCAGTCTAAAAAAAATTCAGCTCATGGCTGATTGTTCAATCGACATGAAAACAAAGAACATTGTTCACAGATAGGGAGAGAGAAAAATACAACCGAGAAATTTAATTAGAAATAGATAGAATACACACGATTCACGGTGTTCGGTAGTGAGAGTCTCGCTCCTCCTTCCGAAAACTACTTGAATCCGCCTATAACTGCCGTATATTCGCTTTACTTCTTGGGATCCCATTATTTCTGGTAAGATTTTCCTCTTTTCTTTTTTGTTTTCTGATCCTCTTTTTCTGCCGTCACCCTCTGCTCTCTTAGCTAAAGGCCAAATGTTTTCTTTTAAATGCTAGGGTAAAATAAAAATGGATAGGTGTATCAAATCCAATGGCTGAGACTTTGCTTGGTTTCTTTAGTGAGAGACAACTCACATGCTTATCCTTTTCTACCCAGGTCAGTAACTAAATATACTGTCAACTGTGTTTTAACTTATCAACCTGGTTTACTAAACTCTGCCCAGTTGATCCATCAATGCTGCAGTTGATCCATCAATACTGTCAACTTACGGTAGTGAATTTTGGTCAAACGGAAGCAAAATAAGGCAGACCGATCGCATGGGAGGCGTCAGAAACTCGCTTACGCGATTTCAATAGATTTCTGTTTGGTTTGACTTTTGGTCAAAGTTTGACCACGAATTAATATGTTGAATTAATTAGATGATGTTATTGATGACATCAATTAATGAAGTAATAAAGAAGGAAATCATGTGTATTTATGGTGGCAGGTAGATCTAAGGGTAAGCATTTATTGTAATCTTTGATCATGGGCTAAGATTAAGCCAAAAATGCAACAAGAAAATTTGAAAAAAATTTGGATTTATGGGCTGGAAATGTGAGTCGGTGGAGGTTGAAATAATCAGCCAAAAGTTTTCCAATTAATCCCCAAAAAGTTGCCAAATTGTTTAGGAAAAATTGCCACTTAGTCCTCCCTTTGGTTGCCTATAAATAGAAGTGAAAAATAGCCATCTAAAAATTAGAAAATCGGGCCAAACTCTGTCCAACTGCAGCCGTGAGCCATACCCCTTTTCTAAGCCAAAAATCTTAGCAAAAACTTCACTAAACTTGCACCAAAACAATCTCTAAATATCAAGGAACCAAGCTCTTAAGGTGAGCTACCATTTTGTAGCTTTTCTTGCAATTTTTCTCTTCAAAATCCGTGGCATGTTATATGTGAAAATTTGATGAAAATTTAGTGATTTGGTTTGATGGATATATGAACTGATTTAAGTATGTTTGGAAGCTTGAAATAAGTAAATTTTGTTTATGATTTCATGTAAAACCTATGGATATAGAATGAGGATTAGAATAGTTATGCGTGGCCAAAATCGAGGGTGCCACATTTCTAACCTATAAAACACTTCAAACTATTAAAAACATATATGAAAATTGAATTTCAACACTCTGAAATAAAACTTTGAACCTAAAAACTAAAAATGCTTACATGAACCATTAATTTACTAAAAACTCATGGGATAAAGCACACTTTTAAATCCACAACAGCTATGATAACTCTATTTTCATAGAGTTATCACACCCCTAAACTTGAACCATTGTTCGTCCCTGAGTAATGACACAATGACACACAAATCAAACAAAACAAACACAGAAAAGAAACAAAGAAACACAGAATTTTCTGATTTTGCTATAACATAATATTGAAGTTAAGATCTCCGAATTGCTCTTTCAACATCCAGTTCATGCTTTAAGATCAACACTTAACAAATATTCACTCAATTCATCACAAACCCGCTCCCAATTCAAATTCTCCCTAAGTATGTGTATGACAGCTATAGTTAGTATTCTTAAATCACCTAAGTTCGGTTAAACCCTAATCATCAAACCTAATCTATGGTTTTATAAGCTGGCTCTTTAAATCCCTCTTCACTAATGGAAGTCAACCAAATACTTAAGGTCAAATAGGCTTCTAAGGTATGAAACAAGAACTTTTCTATGATGAAAATGGGGGTATTTTTATTTTTATCTTCTTTTTTTTTTTTTGAATCAATGCTACGGCATTGCTGTAGCAATATCACCACTGTCTTTTTATGCGAATGCCAACGTTTGTGATGAAGATACCCAGTAACTCAACAAGGTCACCATTAAGAGATGCTATAGCATACTCATATTTCGAACCACTGTTTGACGTAAAAGTACACATGGCCTCATGTTACTCTTGGTTACTAGGTGGCTCAAAATATTGGAGTAAATCCAAAAATTTATTTTTATATTAAGATTTTTTTTTATAAACTGCAAAAACCCCCAAACTTTTGTCCAACTTAGTTCCATTTGCTGCTAGATGCCTATATATTCCTCTTATGCTTGGTCTCCTAAATTTCACCTTGAGAGATTCACCAAACTAGTTCTAAGACCTTAGGCTTTCATAATGGTTTCAACTTTCTAAGGTTTTTCAAGGGGAATCTATCCATAATTGCATGTGCAAAACCATAGAATTCTTATTTACAAAGCATGCTTATGATGAATATCACAAATTTTCAACTTGAGTTGATCCATCCTATGAGCTTACATCTCAAAACAATCATTTGATCTCCTTTAAACTTTGATACAACGATTGTGTAGCAAAATCTGAATTACTTACAAAGAGAAACACAAACTAACAAACACAGCAGAAATAAACTAACTCTAAAACTTTTAAGCAAAACAAAGAAAAAATATGCAACAAAACATACAGAAAATCAGAAAGGTATTTCCACCCCCAAACTTAATGATCAGCAGTGTCCTCATTGCTCAGAAAAGTTTAGATATTGTAAAAAGATAAAAATTAAAAGAGAAGGTTAGAACTCCCTGAGGCCATAGGCAAGTTGCCTAGGCATTTAATCTTTCTCAGCTTCTTTGAAGCTTTCATCCTCTAGTATGCTATTGGGGAAGGTAGGGAATGTGCATGATGATTGGCTGAATGGTTGCTGAAATGATTGTCGAAGAGCTGCATCTCTCTGCTGTGCATATTGCCAGTATTCCGTCTGCTGCTTTTGTATTTGCCATAGCAATAGCATCATTTCATATTGTTGAACTTCCTGCAAACTCATTCTTTACTCTAGCATCTTCAAGCTTTGGCCAATGTCCGCAGGGATCTCTCTTCCGCTAGTTACTGCTGTAGTACTGGCACTACCTGAAGGGTGGGCTGATGGTCCAGCTTCTTCCACATCTTCCTCTACCATGTGTCTTTTGCTTGCTTCGAGGCCTCTTACACAATCTGAGCCACTGCAGCTGGGGTAATGATCCCAGACACCTTTAGCTTCTCTTCATTATCATTGAAGCTCACTCCACTGTTTTCACATAGTTTAGAGACCAAAGATGGAAACCAAAGGTTTCCTGATTGTTTGTGTGCATAGCTGCAAATCTCCTCATAAATAATCCTACCTACATTGAATGGTTTTCCTGTGATAATGCAGTAGAGGAGTATAGCCCTATCTCTTGATACTGTTTGGATATGTGTGGATGGCATGAGTCTCGATTTCAAAAAATATTACCACACTTTTGGGCTAAGCTTCAGATTATTCCGAGGGAATGTGGATGCACTTTGGACAGATATGTTCCATTGTGTTCCCTCAACACATAAAGTGGTGATTACCTCTCGCAGTAAGTCCTCAGTTACATATTCCACCAACTGTAGATAATTATCTTCTACTTCTTCCAATTCATAGAAGTTGTTGATGTCAGATGGCTTCATTTTCACCTCAACTCCTCTTACCTCCGCAGTATCTGGGTGGCCTTTAGGGAAGTTAGCATAGAATTCTCGAACCAGAGGTATAATGGCCTCCTCAGGTTGCATACAAAATTTTTGCCAGTTGTGCTTATTAATCACAGAGTAGATTGGTTCGGAATAGCTCATAATAGATATAGCCATGAGCAGGAACCCTGTCTCCAAACACAGATTTTTCTTCAACACCCATTTCTTATACCGCTCTTCTGCTTTACTAGATACAAACTTATTAACCACTGAAGCTTTTTGGGCCATACTCTTTTTCCCCATTTTTCTGTTTACACCCCCAAACTTCAAACACCACACAACCTCAGTCTTCCTTAAAAAAAAAAAAATCACCAGCCCTACACTTCACCTGATAACATTGACCATACCCAATAATAAACCCTTTCAATAGAATCTCCAGTTAAAGTTTTAACTCACCCAAACTGACTCCTAATTACACACCCATTTCAACCATCAGACCACTAACTGCATTCAAGCAGAATAAGAATCCTTACACTTAGTTCTAGCCCTATTTGCAGCTATACTTTGTACTAGTCTCTTGCCCCTATTCCTCCCAAAATCGGGTTTCTTTCTTCTTCAATCTTCGTTCTCGCACTTTTGTGTTGAATGTTGATGGCGAGTTGCTGAAGGACAACAATGGCTTAGGAAAGAAAATGGCAATGGCGGTGATGATTGCAAGTGACAAAGAAAGAAAAATGGAGTGAGATTCGTGAAGAACAGGGTTGATGGATTTAAAGAGTGGACTCGGTTTTTACAGAGAAAATGGCAATGGAAGTTTTTGAACCTTGAAGTTTTAGAAGAATGTGGACACCAGATTTTTGAGAAGAGGTTGGTCCAGTTAAAGAAATTTGAAGCAGTTATGGTTTGAAGGTTAGGAACGTGAGGCTGAAGGGAGGGTGAGAAAAAAAGGAGGGGTTATGCACCGAGGTTGTAAGGGTTTCTAGTAGGTAATGTGGGTCATGCCGGTCATGCCATGTGGCAAAAATTACTCTTTTATTATTATTTATTTATTTATTTATTTTTTTGCTACAACGATGCTACAGTATTGTTGTAGCATCTGGAAATCTGCTTGAAATTAACCATTCTTTCTTCTTTCTCCCGATTTCCTTCTTCTCTTTTAGGGACATTCACTCCTTTCCTCCCTGTAATTTAAACATCAAACAACCATGCCTTAACAATTCAGACAAAATATATACTACATTCAAACAAAATAAATCAAAATAATCAAAAAACAGCAACAGAAGTAGAATAAGAAAAATAGGTCAACATTGGGGTGCCTTCCATAAGCGCTTATTTTAAAGACGATAGCTCGACTACTTCCCTTTTACTGACCTAGATCTTTCAAAGAGATGGAGGTCTTTTCCCTATCAAATGTATCTCCCCAATAGTGCTTGAGACGCTAACCATTCACCTTGAACTTCCTTCCTGATTTTTCTTCCAAAAGCTTCATTGTGCTATGAGGAAATACTTCTGCAATTCTGAAAGGACCAGACCATCTTGACTTGAGTTTTCCTAGGAAGAGCTTAAGCCTTGAATTGAAAAGGAGAACTAGTTGCCTTGCTTCAAATTTCTGTGGCAAGATTTTGTTGTCATGCCATTTCTTGACTTTCTCCTTGTTTAATTTTGCATTTTCATAAGCCTACATGCGAAATTCCTCTAACTCATTAAGTTGCAGCATCCTTTTTTCTCCTGCAGCATAAGCATCCAAATTAAGCTTGGAGATTGCCCAGTATGCCTTGTGCTCTAATTTTACTGGCAAATGGCATGCTTTCCCAAACACTAGTCTATATAGCGATGCTCCTAAGGGAGTTTTATAAGCTGTTATGTATGCCCACAACATGTCATCCAATCTAGCCAACCAATCTTTTCTTGTAAGGTTGACAACTTTTTCAAGAATTCTCTTTATCTCCCTATTGGACACTTTAGCCTGTCCATTAGTTTGAGGGTGGTATGCTGTAGCAACTTTATGCCTCACTCTATATTTAGCCAAGACGCTTTCAAACTATTTGCTGCTAAAATAAGTTCCTTCGTCACTTATGATTGCTCTAGGAGTCCCAAAGCATATAAAAATGTTCTTGTGTAGAAACTTCACCACCATTTTAGAGTTGTTTGTGGGAGATGTTGAGGCTTCCACCCATTTAGACACATAGTCCACAGCTGCCAAGATATACTGATTGCTATATGATGAAGGAAATGGTCCCATGAAGTCTATGCCCCAAACATCAAATATCTCGACCTCTAGAATGGTATTCAAGGGCATTTCCTGTCTTTGGGAGATATTTCTAACTCACTGACATCTGTTACAAGACTTGGTGAACTCATGAGCATCCTTAAAAAGAGATGGCCAGAAGAATCCAGATTGTAAGACTTTCACTGCTGTTCTAAACCCTCCAAAATGGCTGCCATAAGGAGATAAATAGCAATGCTGAAGTATGCCAATCACTTCTTCCTCCGAAACACATTGCCTCATAATCTGATTAGCACATTGTTTAAACAGATACGGCTCATCCCAGTAATAAAACTTGATGTCATGAAGAAACCTCTTTCTCTACTGGCTTGTCAACTCAGTTGGAAGCAGACCACTTACCAAGTAGTTTACTATATCTGCATACCATGGTATGGTCAGCTGCTTAATTCTGAAAAGCTGCTCATCAGGAAAGGTTTCCTTAATCGGCTCCTCATCTCTCTCTGCCATCCCAGTTTCTAATCTTGACAAATGATTGGCCACTTGATTCTCAGTTCCTTTTCTATCTTTGATCTCCAAATCAAACTCCTGAAGTAATAGTACCCATATAATCAACCTCGGTTTGGCATCCTTCTTAGCAATAAGGTACTTTATAACTAAATGGTCAGTGTAGACCACTACTTTGGTGCCCACCAAGTATGCTCTAAACTTATCAAATGCAAACACCACTGCCAAGAGCTCCTTTTTAATTGTGGTATAGTTAAGCTGAGCATCAGTTAGAGTTCTGCTAGCATAATAAATAGAGTGGAACATCCTCTTCTTTCTCTGTCCTAACACTGCTCCTATAGCATAATCGCTAGCATCACACATCAACTCAAAGGGGAGTGACCAATCGGGCGCCACAATGATAGGTGCTGATACAAGCTTTTTCTTCAGCTTAAATGCCTGTTGACACACCTCGTCAAATTTGAAAGTCCTGTTCTGCTCCAACAAAGAGCATAAAGTTTTGGAAAATTTTGAGAAATCTTTAATAAATCTTCTGTAAAACCCTACATGTCCCAAAAAGCTTCTGATTCCCTTTACTGATGTAGGTAGTGGCAGCATGTCAATAATCTCTATTTTGGCTTTGTCTACCTCAATGTCTTTCTTTGATACTTTATGTCCCAGTACAATACCCTCAGTTACCATGAAATGGCATTTTTCCCAGTTTAAAAATAGGTTGGTCTCTTTACACCTCTTTAAAACTTGCTCCATATTTGCCAAGCAAAATCAAAAGACTCTCCCACAACTGAAAAATCATCCATGAAAACTTTTAAGAATTGTTCCACCATGTCTGAAAAGATGGCCATCATACAGTGCTGAAAAGTTGCTAGTGCATTGCATAATCCGAATGGCATTCTCTTAAAGGCAAAAGTTCCACATGGTTAGGTGAAAGTGGTCTTTTCCTGATCCTCTGGTGCTATAGCTATCTGATTGTAGCCCGAATATCTATCCAGAAAGCAATAATATTCCTTCCCAATGAGGCTATCTAACATCTGGTCAAGGAAGGGCAATAGGAAATGATCTTTCCTGGTAGCCTTAATCGGCTTCCGGTAGTCCATACAAATGCTCCAGCCTGTGACTATACGAGTAGGGATTAACTCATTATTGTCATTAGCCACGACTGTCATTCATCCTTTCTTAGGCACACATTGGACTGGGCTGACCTACGAGCTATCTGAAATAGGGTAAATTATTCCTACATCTAGCCACTTGATCACTTCTTTTTTCACAACTTCCTTCATAATCAGGTTCAGTCTTCACTGCTGCTCCACAAACTTGCTGTAGCAATATTCTAATAAAATCTTGAACATACAAATTGAAGGGCTGAATCCCTCAATATCTGTAATTGTCCACCCCAATGCTTTCTTAGACTTCTGCAATACTGTGAGTAGCTTCTACTCCTGATCATCATTCAATAAGGCCGAGACTATCATTGGAAGTATCTCTGACTCTCCTAAATAAGCATACCAGAGATGTGCTGAAATGGGCTTCAATTCTAAAACTGGTAGCTCTTCAATGGATGGCCGAGTCTTCCTGATTTCACATTCTGACAATCTTAATGGCTCAAACCTATTTTCCCTAAGTGTATGAGCTGATTTGTCTTCCACTCAAGCCATCTACATTCCTCCTTCTTCCATTATCTTTCCATCATCTATATGCAATGCTGGTTCCAAGTGGTCATTGTGGTAACTCTACTCAAAATTTTCTGATACCACATAGTCAAGTATATTTACCATCGAGCATTCCTCCATTTCATCTAGGAATCTCATGGCCTTGAGCACATTAAATGTAACCTGCTCATCATTAACTCTCATTCTCAGCTCTCCTTCTTGCACATCAATTAATGTTCTTCCTATTGCTAGGAATGGTCTTCCCAATATGATGAGCACTTTTCTATCTATTTCAAAATCTAGAATAATAAAATTTGCAGGAAAAATGAATTTATCTACCCTCACCAAGACATCTTCAATTTTTCCTTCCGGATGGGTGATTGATCGATCCACCAACTGTAAAGTGACAATGGTTGGTCTTGCTTCTCCTATTCCCTACTTCCTGAAAACTAACATTGGCATAAGATTGATGCTTACTCCAAGGTCACAAAAAGCTTTCCCAAAGTAATTATTACCAATAGTACATGGAATGGTGAAGCTCCCTAGATCTTTTAACTTTGGTGGGAGTTTATTCTGTGGAATAGCTCTGCATTCTTCAGTCATAGCTACTGTTTCAAATTCTTTAAGTCTTTTCTTCTTTGAAAGAATGTCCTTTATAAACGTAGCATAACTTGGCATTTGTTCAAGTGCTTCAACAAGTGGAACATTGATGTGGAGCTGCTTCAATACATCCAGAAATCTCTTAAACTTCTTATCCTATTATTGCTTGTGGAATCACTGAGGAAAAGGTGGTGGTGGTCTGTAACTCTACCTCTCTAAATAGTTTTGCTGTAGCGATGCTGTAGTATTTCGGTCTGTGGCAGAATTTTGTTTCTTTGAGTCCTCCACTTCTTCTTCCTTCTCGCTTGCTTCTTGGATTGAAGAGGGCTTCCTCTACTGTTTAGGCTTTACCCCGGGCGTTTCTAACTCCTTCCCAGTTCTCAAAGTCATTGCTTTGCACTGTTCCTTGCTATCCTACCTAGGATTCTCTGTATCACTTAGTAATAAACCTTGAGGTCGGTTGTTCAATGCAGTGGCTAGCTGACCCAATTGATTCTCTAAATTCCTCAATGAAGCTGCTTGGCTTTGAATCATGGTTGACTGGTTTTGGATGATGGCATCATTTTTTGCCATGTATTCTTTCAACAAATTATCTATTGAAGAAGATTGTTCCCTATGCTGAGTTCCTGCTTGTAGTGGAAATCCTGGAGGATGTTGTAGATGGTTTGGCATTGAAGAAGAACCTGCATTCTGTCCTTAAGAGTTCCAAGAGAAATTCGGGTGTTTTCCTCCAACCTGGATTATACGTGTTAGAGTATGGATTGTGATTCCTGTTGAAATTCCCAACATATCATGCGGACTTTGGGTTAGACGGGCAATGATCAAAGAGATGCCCTTTACCACAATAAGTATAAGAGGCTACTGTTAGTTGTTGAGGTTTTACTCCGAAGCCAAATTCATTGATTTTAACACACTAGTTAGAGAAGACACTTGAGCCGTCAAAGTAGTCATTGCATCTAATTCATGAATTCCTGCTACTCTTCTAGTCGAGGCTGCTCTCTCAGATGGCCATTGATAATTATTGTTAGCCAGCCTTTCTAAAATTTCATAACCTTCATTGTAAGACTTTGCCAAGATAGCTCCATTGGCAGAAGCATCCACTATAGTCCGAGTTTGCCCATTTTGACCATTGTAGAAAGTCTCCATTTAAATCCAACGTGGAATCCTATGGTGAGGATACTTACATAATAGCTCCTTGAATCTTTCCTATGCCTCGTACAAAGATTCACCATCCAGCTGTTGGAAACCAGTAATGTCATTTCTGAGCTTGGCATTCTTTGTTGGAGGGAAGTACTTCATCAAAAACTTTTCTGTCAAATCATTCCAAGTAGCCACCAAATTTGATGGTAGAGAGTTCAACCATACTCTTTCTTGGTCCCTTAAAGAATAAGGAAACAACTTGAGCCTCAAAGCATCTTTGGACAGATCTGGCAGCATGAAAGAGTCACTCACCTCCATAAAAAGTCTGAGATGGAAATAAGGATTTTTTGTTGGCATCCCGCTGAACTGCCCAACTATTTGAAGCATTTGAAACATGACCGGCTTGAGCTCAAACTGTAGTGCCTGAATTTCTGGTCTAACAATGCTGAGATTCAGCCCACGTAATAATGACACAACATACTCTCTAATAGCTCTGTCTCTATCCTCTGCAAATGCTGCCGCATTGTTGCCATTATTGCCAATCACTTCTTTTGCCATTTCTTCAATGACTGCAAGACCTTGCTGATCCCTTCTTCTTGCTCTGAATGTTCTTTCAATCTCGGGATCCAAAGGTAGCAACTCTTGCTCATGTGGTTTGTTCATTCAGAAGATGAAGTTCAAAGAAGCAAACAAAAATATTAAGATAAAATAGAAAAATTACAAAAACCAAAATTTACTTTACAAAAACTAATATTGATAACAATCCCCAGCAACGGCGCCAAAAACTTATTGCTTACACAAAATTTAGCTATGTAAGTGCATGTGTCACAATCAAGTAATAAAGTGGTTGAGTCGAGTATTGTCCCATTGAGAAAATTATTACTACTGGTCTTATAAAAAATAAATAAATTGAGTAATTACAGAAATTGATCAAATTCAACTGAAATCAAACTTGCTGTAATGAGATGTAATAAAAAGGCATAAATCAAGTACAAAGGCAAATAAGCAGAGTAGCTAACAATCAGAGATGAAATGACTGACATTTAATTTCCCTTCCCCTGCAACCTGACTATGTATGCTATAGCAATGCTACAGCAATGCTATTCAGCTAACCCAGAATTCGAAAATCCACAAGATTCTTCTGAATACTTATGCTACTACCTTCATACTTCATTTTTTAACATATTCCTGTGCAAAAATAAAATACAAAACTAGATTATGCCCAGAATCGAAACTAGTTATGTGAGCAAGTGAACATTCCTGCTTAACTTGCAAATTTAGTCAGTCTGATTTATAAAACCAACCAAGCACACATTATTCAACACAAGTCTAACTCTAATTAGTCTTCCAACCAATTAAAATCATAGTATTATGCTTAAGATAGCTAGTCAGTGAACACAAATAAATAGTAGAAACAATTTTGAATAAACTGAATAACATTAAATTAGCATGCTTAACATACAACTGTTGAGTCACAGGTTTAAGTACATTATCATCCCAGTCTAAAAGAAATTCAGCTCATGGCTGATTGTTCATTCGACGTGAAAACAAAGAACATTATTCACAGAGAGGGAGAGAGAAAAATACAACTGAGAAATTTAATTAGAAATAGATAGAATGCACGCGATTCATAATGTTCGGTAGTGAGAGTCTCACTCCTCCTTCTAAAAACTACTTGAATCCGCCTATAGCTGCCGTATATTCGCTTTACTTCTTGGGATCCCACTATTTCTGGTAAGATTTCCCTCTTTTCTTTTTTGTTTTCTGATCCTCTTTTTCTACCGTCACCCTCTGCTCTCTTAGCTAAAGGCCAAATGTTTCCTTTTAAATGCTAGGGTAAAATAAAAATGGACAGGTGTATCAAATCCAATGGCTGAGCCTTTGCTTGGTTTCTTTAGTGAGAGACAACTCACATGCTTATCCTTTTCTGCCCAGGTCAGTAACTAAATATACTGTCAACTGTGTTTTAACTTATCAACCTGGTTTACTAAACTCTGCCCAGTTGATCCATCAATGCTGCAGCATCACCTGAAATTAAGCGTCCTTGCCATTTTGCTCTAACCTTGCATTTCCATTCTACCCGAAGCATGAATTTTCTTTCCAACGGCCTTTTAACATTTCCTGTGATAACCGAGAATTTCAAGGTTCTCGGAAGAAATGTAAAATTGTATGTATATGATAATTTTGATGTATAAAATATGAAAAAGTTGTATTTTAATACTGTTTAGAATGCGATAAAATGTTCTAACAGTGTTAGAGAATGTGATTTCGGAGATGAAAAATTTTCCTGAACCGAAACGGGTGAAACGGTTTCAAATCGAAGCCAAAAACCCTAAACAGTGCACCAAATGCACTAAAAGACGAACAACTTACTGTAGTGAATTTTGGTCAAACGGAAGCAAAATAAGGCAGACCGATCGCATGGGAGGCGTCAGAAACTCGCCTACGCAATTTCAATAGATTTCTGTTTGGTTTGACTTTTGGTCAAAGTTTGACCACGAATTAATATGTTGAATTAATTAGATGATGTTATTGATGACATCAATTAATGAAGTAATAAAGAAGGAAATCATGTGTATTTATGGTGGCAGGTAGATCTAAGGGTAAGCATTTATTGTAATCTTTGATCATGGGCTAAGATCAATCCAAAAATGCAACAAGAAAATTTGAAGAAAATTTGGATTTATGGGCTGGAAATGTGAGTCGGTGGAGGTTGAAATAATCAGCCAAAATTTTGCCAATTAATCCCCAAAAAGTTGCCAAATTGTTTGGGAAAAATTGCCACTTAGTCCTCCTTTTGGTTGCCTATAAATAGAAGTGAAAAATAGCCATCTAAAAATTAGAAAATCGGGCCAAACTCTGTCCAATTGCAGCCGTGAGCCATACCCCTTTTCTAAGCCAAAAATCTTAGCAAAAACTTCACTAAACTTGTACCAAAACAATCTCTAAATGTCAAGGAACCAAGCTCTTAAGGTGAGCTACCATTTTGTAGTTTTTCTTGCTATTTTTCTCTTCAAAATCCGTGGCATGTTATGTGTGAAAATTTGATGGAAATTTAGTGATTTGGTTTGATGGATATGTGAAGTGATTTAAGTATGTTTGGAAGCTTGAAATAAGTAAATTTTGTTTATGATTTCATGTAAAACCTGTGGATATAGAATGGGATTGGAATAGTTATGCATGGCTGAAATCGAGAGCGTCACATTTCCAACCTATAAAACACTTCAAACTATTAAAAACATATATGAAAATTGAATTTCAATACTCTGAAATAAAACTTTGAACCTAAAAACTAAAAATGCTTACATGAACCATTAATTTACTAAAAACTCATGGGACGAAGCACACTTTTAAATCCACAACAGCTATGATAACTCTATTTTCATTGAGTTATCAGTCATATTATTAACTATCACAGATTTCATAAAGAACACTTTTTATTATTGAATTTGGATTTGTATTTTACAATTCACTGTATGACACTGTTCACATGTATAGTACTATTTACATATACAGTACTATTCATGGTGAATTTTAATTTACTTATCATTTATGTAAATTTAATTATAAAATTATAGAATTTACGTATAACTTGAGAAAGGATACATAAAGCAAAGAGGATAGTTGACCATCAACGAATATAAACACAAAATCATAATAATACGGTGAAATCATAATTCCTAACATTGTGTATTTGCTTGTGTGTTATCAATTTATGTTCATTTATTTTTATAATTTTATTTTATTTATTTAATTTTTTAATTAAAATATTTTTTGATTGCTCAAATAAAATTAAAATTAACTAATTTCGATACTTAATAACAATATCCTCATGGGAACAATACTTTATTTATCACTTTATTACTTGTTTGATTCATGCACGTGCAAAAATCCACAACAAGTTTTTTGGCACCATTGCCAGGGATATTTAATTATTAATATTGATACAAATTGATTTTAATTTTAATTTGAGCTTTATTTTTCTATTTTTTCCTTTTAAGTGTCTGTAAAAAAAATCAAAAAAATTAAAAAAAAAAAGGATTTTAGATAAGGCTTTTGTAAAAATGTCTCATCAACTAATCCTCACAAATTTTGCCCAACAAAATTTAGTCTCAACCACTATCTCTGTACGCCTCACAGTATCAAATGATTCATCTAGAATGTCATCTACCTTATTAATAAATTGACTTACCCTCTCTATGTATTGAGTAACTTGGCTTAATAATTCAGAGGACACCTCCATCTCTTGAATTTGGGTGTGAATCCATGGTTCCTCAATATTGAAATTATAATCCTAAGTTTGATTATTTATTGAATAATTCAGCTTATTGAATTCTGCCATATCTTCTAACGTGTAATAGGCTTCATCTACGGATTGTTAATAGAAAGAGATGGTATCATCTCCCCTCTCAACCCATTGCTTGGTTTGTAACACAGCCCACTAAGAAAGATTTCTAATTGACATTCTTTAGAAAACCCATGACATAGAAACTTAATTAGCAAATCTTTTAATCTCCACCAAGCACTATTTCAAAGCATTGGGAGCATCCATTTCTACAATAGATGCCCCAATAGAGATCATGCATCATTGTCACCTTGAGGATCCTACACCAGAAGAAGAGCCCACACTAGAAGAGGAGCACTTAAAATTGTTTCATGATGATGACTTTCTAAGTAAGAAAGGAATCAAAGACTTGATCATTGAATAAATTTCACAAGAAAAAGTCTTAGAAGCCTAACTTATTCTAGCATTAACCTTTCAAGATCCTTTATGGCCAACTCTTCTGAAGCCATCATTAGCATCAATCCTTGGGGTTCACCAAGCAAAATATTTAAAATCAATCTTTGTTGGACATATGTGCCAAATTGCTTCACATCCAGTCAAGCTTGAAGGCATCATTAATGAAGACCTGTATGTGATATTGCATGATACCTATTAGGGCAGAAGCCGCTTTTTGATAAAACGCGTCTTTGAATTCAAGCCGATGACTAAAAATCAAGCGCTTCTTGGGAGGTAACCCAAGCTATATTTTCTTTACCTTTCTTTTATTTTCTTTTTGTATTTATTTTCTATTTTATTTTCACGTATTTTTCACTTTTTTTTAGCTATAGTTATGATAAATGCTCCATCAAAGCTCAACACATGGAGTAGATGAATAGGAGTGCTACAGTCCTGGGAATTTGACGTTAAAAGACCTTATTTGGGAGGCAACTCAAATTGTCTTTTCTTTACCTTTCTTTTATTTTCTTTTTGTGTTTATTTTCTATTTTATTTTCACATATTTTTCACTTTTTTTTTAGCTATAGTTATGATAGAAGCTCCATCAAAGCTCAACACATGGAGTAGACAAATAGGAGCGCTAAAGTTTTAGGAATTTGACGTTAAAAGGCCTTATTTGCTAGTTTATAAGAAAACTGGATGGGAAGCATATCCTTAACTCATAGATGTCATTTAATCCATTACTAGACATAAAATCAAAGGAAGATATATGCCACAATCACAACTACTATATAAAATCTTACTTTTTTTTTTTTTGCATATTTCTTTTTAATTTTTTCCATGTTTCACTGTTATCATTTTTAAATTTTTGTTTTTGCATCGAGTGTGTATTTTTGACCTTTTCTTTTATTACATCGAGTGTCTATTTTTGACTTTCCTTTTTTATTTTTAAAATTTTTCTAATGACAGCTGA
This sequence comes from Antiaris toxicaria, assembly GCA_035233585.1. NCBI lineage: Eukaryota > Viridiplantae > Streptophyta > Magnoliopsida > Rosales > Moraceae > Antiaris > Antiaris toxicaria. Next base: position 20,728,060 of record CP141156.1, read on the forward strand.
TCTATCTCCTAATAGACTTAACTCAGCATTCTCCTTTTCTCCTTTTAAATACACATGTATTTTCACATTGTTATCACACACATCTTCATTTGTAAAGTTAGAAAGAAGTGAGTTGAAATAAAAGGTCCTTCAGTCTTGTAAGTTTAAAAATATTTGTGTTTTTGGTGGGACTTATTTAAGAAAAGATAGAAAGTTTTTGAAACTAGTAAACAGCCTTAAAGAAATTTTTAACACTGCCTCTTGGGCCCAACTCAATCTTCATCAAAAGTCATTAGAATTGTTAAATGTTAATAGTTTTTATGATCGTTTGTTATCTCTTTTAGATTATACTATGAAACAATAATTCATTACACTATCATCTTAGAAAATCCCAATCTTCACTTCAACTACTGATCAGTTGATTAACCAACTACAGATTTTTATGCTTGAACTTAACCCATTAATGTCATAGGTAGTATGGTCAACTACGGACAATAAAACCAACAAAAAGTGAGGTTTGGATTTGACACTCTGGTTATGATATTCCTTACCTTTTTGGTTTTACTCATAACAAATAATTTTCTATTTTAGTTTCAGTTTGTGAGTTTTGCTTTCAATAACACCAAATTAGGTAAGATTATTCACTCTCTATTTATCTACATTAGATATTGGGGACAATGTCTCAAATAGGTTGTGCAGAGGGAATACCTTTTTTTTTTTTTAATGCTTGTTTAGTTTTTTGTATTTGTTAAATTTTTTTTTCTTTTTATATTAGTAAAACTTACAGATCTATTATTTATAAAATGGCTGAGTAAAGAGTTACTTTTAGTACTCTTGGTATGCATCTTATAGTAATGAATGCTTTCTTGTGTCATTATCTTTTTTTTTTAAATATTAAAAAATAAAAAAAGTTTAAAAAATAAAAAAGAAGGTGATTTCTCACAAATTCAATGATAAAAATTTTAGTTGCTTTATTTTATATAGTCTTTTAGAAAAAAAAATTTTTTTGGTAAATTTGCATTTAAATTTTTGAATTAGTTGAACTTAGTTGTGATATTTAACATTTAAGCACTAATTCTTAATCAATGAGTTGTATGTTTGTTTAGAGAAAGTTTTGTAAACATGAAATATTTATGATCTCATAAGTCCTAGAATTTATTTGATTTTCTATCGAGCCAAAATTCGAGACTGTAGGAAATAAATCGGTAAAAACGTATCAGAGTAGTGCAGCGGAACAATAAAAATTTTTCAAGATCGTTAAATATCTCATGATGCCATATACAATAAACCAACAACAATTTAAACTCATACCTCAAGGATGCGAATCTGCAGGAGGAGAATAACCGAAGGGCTTCAACCAATTAGCTTTCTCTACTATTCTTCAATTCCTGAATGGCTGAGTATGTGGGCACTTTGAACCTTGATCGATATGCTAGCACTGCTAGTCTTCTTCCGACCATCCAGATCTCTAAAGAACTTATTGTCACGGTGAGTTATGCAACAATAAGCCTGCTCACCTGAGAGTCTGTGGTCTGAGAGAACTGGAGTGGCAGGACCTCTATTTATAGACTTGCATGAGGTGATTCTCTGAATTCGAATTGGATTAGGAGAAGATTTTCTCCCTTATCCACAACATAAAATTTGAAATTATCCAAGGGGAAAAACCTAACAAAATTTCGATCAACATTAGGATTATCCAATTCAAATCTAAACAAGATTTTAACATGAATTTTATCTCCCTATTTCAACCAAAAAATCCGAAAATCCAAGGGGAAAATCCCAACAAAAATTTCGGCCACTTTTCGATAAGGGAAGAATCAAAATTCCACTAAGATTTTCAAGCTTGAATCTTATCTCAACCTTATCCAAAATAACTGAAAATCTTCTAGGAGATTCACTCAAAAAATTCGGCTATTATCAGGGAGGAGAGAATCCAAATTCAACTAGGATTGAAACTTGAGTTTTTCCTTGAACCTTATCCACAAAAAATCCGAAAATTCTATGAGGATAATCCTCAAAATTTTCGTCCATTATTATTAAGATTTGGATTCAAAATTCAAGTAGGATTCCAACAAGATTTTCCTCTCCATATCCAACTCAAATTCGAATTTCATTACTTGTGGATTTACCACAAGAAATTCGAATCCCACTTGGACTGTGATTCAAAATTTGAATTTCAAATTTCAAATTCAAATTTAAATTTCAAATTTCAAATTTCAAATTTCAAATTTCAAATTTCAAATTTAAATTTCAAATTCAAATTTCAAATTTCAAATTTCAAAATTCAAATTTCAAAATCCACAAAACAGTTGTATTTCAAATTCTTGTTCTCATGGATAATTTTCTACAACTCCAATCCAATCTCAAATAAAATCATGATAACTTTATTTGGAGTTTGAATAATTGTATACTCTATTATTCAAAACAAAATCTGAATCCAACCGGAGAGAATCTTGTCCACCATCCTAATCCTATGTCAACACCATCCATGCATAATAAACTAGCCAATAGCAAACACAAATCAATTTTTTCAAACATTAAGGAATTATGTGGAGCTAGTTGAGGGATCAATTGGACATATATAATCGGGCTCCCGCAAATCCATATGATCATCATTCTTTACCGAACAACTCAATCATATGATCACTAATTTCAGAGTCACACCACTATAAACTTAAAACTGAACTCCCAATTATATACCGTATTACGTACGCCTGCAACAAGCTATCGTCTAATGACCTTGTCATGTATGCAGAACCCTCATATGATATCCATGATTAGCCTTGGGTCAAAGTCCGTTTAATCCTATTGATCAGGCTATATTAAAGTTCCATTATACTACCGAATAAAGAAAATGATTATTCATCATATGTGAATAAGAAGTCATCCGCCCAGCAGACGACCCAAGGCCTTGTCCATTTTCACATTCAATATAATGCCTTTAAGAGGATACCCTTAACTCCTCATTAGAGCTATGATTCTGATATCTGTAAACGAACCCTTCATTGTATACAAGTCATGCACCCAATGAACCGATCTATAAGCTTACTACCTCTGAGACGCTTTAGCCATTGGAACATCAAAGTACACAAGTCATATACATGAAGCTGTCCATCTACTCAGGAGTAAGGTTACTGCACAATGAACGTCAAAAGCGGATCGATCCACTCAAAACGGACTTCGTAGATCAATCACGCTTTAGTCCCAGTCTAATATGTCACCACCAAGCAACATATCTATATCTCTACTTGGGAGTCTATGCTCCAGACAGTCAAGAAAAACCGTCCCCTCCAAGGCTTTAGACAACATAATAGTCTTAAATGTTCTAAAGTAAGTGATCTAAACTATGGTCTGTAGTCTATGGGGTTAGATGCTCGATCTAACCCCATAGACTACAGACCATAGTTTAGATCACTTACTTGATCTAACCCCACAGACTACAGACTATAGTTTAGATCACTTACTTTAGAACATTTTCTTCTCGCATACAAAAGTCGATTGCATGCAACGTTCTAACAGTTTTAACACAAGCAGTCAGGGAGCCATATTTGTTTACATTTACTTTAACATGTAAATAAAATGAGGATAGATAGCAATGTAATGAATAAACTCTATATATAATTTTATTATCCAGTTCAAAATAAATACATCAAAATGTCTCTAATGCTTAGGGTATTTCCTAAGAATCTCCCACTTGCCCTAAGCCAGCAGATGTTTCATGTTACGCATCCTTCTCTACATGCCTCTTAAAGCTTCTAGCCACCAAAGTCTTAGTAAAGGGATCGGTAATGTTGTCCTCGGACACGATCTTACATACATTTACTAATCCTGTCTCCACGTGCCCTCTAATGTCGACTTCCTCGAAACCTTATAAGTCTGGAAGACTTAGTCCATGTATCATATGGGTGTTAGGTCACCTCCAGAATACACCAGCATATAATCCCTCGTTCTCTTAAGATACTTGAGTATATGCTTTACTGCTTGCCAGTGCTTGGTTCCAGGATTCGCTTGATATCCACTCACATACCTATTGTAAAACATATGTTCGGACGAGTGCAAAGCATAGCGTACATAAGGCTACCCATAGCGGATGCATAAGGGACCTTACTCATACGCTCTCTTTCTTCCGATGTCTTGGGACAGTCATCCAATGGAAGAGTTAGACCGGTAATAGAAGGTTGTGTACCTTTCTTTGCCTCTTGCATTGCATATTTGTCAATTATTTTATCTATGTATGAAGCTTGGGATAACGCTATTATTTTGTTCTTTCGATCTCTAAAGAGACGAATGCCTAGAACATAATTAGCTTCTCCCAAGTCCTTCATGTCAAACTGTTGGTGTAACCAAGGCTTGACCGATGATAAGTTCCCTACATCATTCCCAATGAGTAGTATATCATCGACATAGAGAATCAGAAAGACCACTTTTCCATCCTTAATATGTTTATAAACACAGGGTTCATCAACGTTCTGCTCAAAACCTAATGTCTTGATCGCTTGATCAAATCTCTGATTTCATGAGCGGGATGCTTGCTTTAATCTATAAATGGATCTAAGCAACTTGCAGACTTTCCTTTCTGGGCCTTTTGCTATGAACCCTTTGGCCTGTATCATAAAGATACACTTTTCAAGATGGCCATTCAAAAATGCCGTCTTGACATCCATTTGCCAGATCTCGTAATCGAGAGCCGCAACAACAGACAGAAGAATACGGATAGACTTCACTTATCAACAGGCGAAAAGGTTTCATCGTAATCAATTCCAGCCTTTTGCGTGTACCCCTTTGCAATCAGTCTAGCTTTGAAAGTTTCCACTCTCCCTTCCGCATCCTTCTTTCTTTTGTAGACCCATTTGCATCCAATAGGTTTTATCCCATCCGGTAAATCTACAAGTTTCCAAACAGAGTTGGATTTCATAGAATCCATCTCATTGTTCATAGCCTGTTTCCAAGATTTAGAATAAACATCATTTATAGCTTCATCATAGGTGACCGGATCATCTTCATGCTCATGAGCCTCGGCCTGGTATACCTCAGCATCATACATGAAGAAATTAGGTTTCTTCGAAACCCTCCCACTACGACAAGGCACCCTAAATTGTTGATCGTATGCAGGTCTTTCACTGGAACTCAGACTTGCGTCCAAGACAGAAACCTGTGGAGTAGTTCTTTCACCTGATAACTCCTCTAGCACCACTTTGCTTCGAGGCTTAAAGTCATTCATGTGACTTGCCTCCAAGAATGTCGCATGGGTTGAAACAATGACTTTTTGTTCCTTCGGGTTATAGAGCAGACCTCTTTTAGTTCCCTTTGGATACCCTACAAACATGTACAATTCTGATCTTGGTTCCAATTTTTTCGCATCCCCATCCAGTACATGTGCCAGGCAGCCCCATATTCTCATATGTCTAAGGGAGGGCTTCCTGCAACGCCACAATTCATATGGAGTTCTGGGAATTGACTTGCTTGGAACCTGGTTCAGAATATAGCACGCTATTTGTAAAGCATATCCCCAAAATGATAATGGCAGCGTTGAATAACTCATCATGGACGTACCATATCCAACAAGGTCCTGTTTCTCCTTTCGGCTACACTATTATGTTGTGGAGTACCAGGTACAGTCAACTGGGATAATATCCCGTTCTCTACAAGATGTCCTAGAAATTCGTCGGAGAGGTATTCACCACCTCGATCAGATCGAAGTGTCTTTATGGATTTATCCAATTGCTTTTCCACTTCCGCACGATACTCTTTGAACTTGTCAAAGGTTTCACTCTTGCGGTGCATTAGATACACATATCCATACCTCGAGTAATCGTCTATAAAGGAGACATAATACTCGAACCCTCCTCATGCTGTGACGTTCATAGAGCCACATACGTCAGTGTGCACAATTTCTAAGAGCTCCTGAGCCCTTGTACTTTTAGCTCCAAAGGACCTCTTAGTCACCTTTCCCTCTAGACAAAACTCACATTAAGGAAGACGTACCTCCTCCAGAGATTCTAGAAGATCGTCTTTCACCAATCTTTGAATCCTATCCTGATTAATATGACCAAGTCTTAAATGCCAAAGATACGCTTTGTTAGAGTGAGAAACTTTCAACCTTTTAGAGTTATCTATTAATTCGGTGTCAAGCAGTGAGTACATCTTTGGTTTGATCAAATATAGGTTTCTATCCATCCATCTAAAACAGATAAAAGACTTATTTCTATGAATATCAACTCTTTTATTAAAAGAAACTGAATAAGAATCCTTTATTAAACAAGCTACCGATATAAGGTTCCTCCTAAAATTAAGAACATAAAAACAGTCTTTCAATAAAATAAACCTAAATTCAACAAAATAAAAATAAATATCTCCCACTGCCTCAGCCACCATCAAGTTGCCGTCTCTAGTCCACAACGAAAGGCTCCTATCATGTAGACTTCTCGTTTCCACGAACCTCTGCGTAGGAACACAAACATGATTAGTGGCGCCTGAATCAATAACCCAAGTGTCTTTCGATTCTTCCACCAAACATGCTTCTAAGTAGTGAAGTTCCTTACCTTCCTTGCCCTTGGCGGCTAGGAATTCCCGGCAAGCCTTCTTGAAGTGACCTACCTTCCCACAGCGGAAACACTTAGACTTTTTAGGGTAACTGGGCTTTTTGTTCTTCTTCTTCTTCTTCCCATCTGAGACAGGGGGATTAGAAGAACTGGAAGCCGCTTGCTTCTGATTTAGCCTCTTCCTCTTCCATGAAGGTTTAGAAGATTCCGCTAAATTGGCCTCTTCTTTGGGTTGGACCGCATCCCCATCCCTGATCATCCGCTCATAAGCTTGGAGTTGCTTCATGAGCTCGGTAAGTCCTAACTCCCTTGTCGCCAGATTGTATGCGGCCTTAAACCCCACAAAATCTTTAGACAGAGTTTTGAACACCATCTCGATCTAGGTGTTGTAGTCCAACTCAGCACCGTTGTCGGCAGCCTCAGCGAAAAATTCCATTAGAGTGATCATATGGTCCTTCACTGGAATACGCGCCTTTTGCTTAGAGTTCATAATGCCGGTTATAGCGAACTGTCGAGCTAACTTTTCTTGGCCTCCGAAAATGTCCTCCAGATTTTCCATGATCTCCCCAGTAACTTGATAAGTCTTATGCTGCTGTTATAAAGCACTTGTCATGCTAGCTAGAATGTAGCATCGAGCTATCTCATTGGATTCTCTCCAACGAGTATAGGCAACAGGAACCTCCTCAAGCGGTGTGTCAGGTTTGGGCCCTGGTGGGCATGGTTCGTCCAGTACGAACTTATGTCTCTCGCAGCTGAGAACTATCAACAGATTTCTTTTCCAATCTTTATAATTATCACCATTCAGTTTATTCTTAGTAAGTTTTGAAATGAGGGGTATCGGTGACATTTTGAACTGAAATAAAATTATACTAGACATCATTACAAAACCCAAGCAAATATACAAATAATGTAACAAATAAAACATACAAGTATGTTCCTACATGAAACTTGAAAAACATATAGCATTGCAATGGTAATTCTCAGCACCTATTGCCCCAAGCCACCGAGGGGTGGTCATGAAACAAATAGCCAGAACATGGACCCCATCCAATTAATATATGTTGCCTTAAATCCTCCAAGATTAAGACATATATTAATAACCGCTTATTTGGCCACTAGTTTAGTTAACAAAGCTTCTAGGGAAGGTTAATAACTAAACGAGTCTTGAGTGTATAACCATTGTTTACGTAGCCCGATCCACGTCCTACCAAGCCACCGAGGGGTGGTAATGAATAGGATCGTACCCGAACTTGTTTTCTACATATTAGTATACTCGCGGCGGTAAACACCTACCGAGGGGTATGGTTAGGGAGGAACTGACGCGAGGCGTTACCATGCTTTCACATATGGATCAGCAATGGAGGCCGTGGGTTTTGTTTGAAACCCTCTCCCACTCAATATTTTGAAAAACATGTAAGTTTTGATAAATATGTATGATCAATATAGTATGAGCGGCACTTACCTATCCTATATGATATGTTATCAAATATGCATATAAAACATCCATCAATCCATATTTATACATCCATGACATATCACAGAAAAAAAAAAAATTGACAGAATAAATAACTAAGCCATGGTTCCATCCTAGAACAAAGAAAATAAAGATTACAAAATTCCATCCAAAGCATTCTTTGGGTCTTGAATTTTGTTCCGTCTTCTTGTATCCATCTTTATGTAGCCTCTCCATTTATTTCTCATCCCAAGAATTATTTAAAATTTAAATTCCAAAAATTTAAATTTCAAATTCAAATTTCAAATTCGAATTTCAAATTTAAATTTCAAATTCAAATTTTAAACAATTTTAAATATCATGTGTAATAATATGTAATTTCAAAAATTTCAAATTTTCAATTACATATTTTTAAACATGATTTAAAAATTAAATCTCAAATTTAAAAATCAAAATTTTTTGATTTTCGAACCATTACCCCACCACCCCGGAGGCCGGCAGCCGCTGTGGGCAGCCCCCGGGGGGCTGGCAGCCCACGGACGCCCCATGTGCGGCCCTGCCAGGTTGCAGGCCAAGGCTACATGCCTAGGCTGGGCGCAGCAGCCGGCAAGCTGCAGGCAGTACCTGTAGCCACAGGCTGCACGAGGGTGGTCATGGCCCAGGCCAAGCCTATGATCGTGGGTGGTCATGGCCTGTACAGGGGCTGCCGCAGCCCCATCCTGCCCGAGGGCAGGGGCTGCAGCCCCACCAAGGCCCGATGGCCTATCCCGAGAGGTCATGTCTCGATTTTTGTGTCATATTCCAATTTACCCATTAGGATCTCCAAAAATTAATTTGAATCTCAATTAAATTGAAATTTTCCACACAATCAAAATTTCAACCTTTAAATTAAATTTAACTTTTTGAGAAAAATAAATTACGGTCTTCAAACTTCAATCTCCTTCAAGAATAATTACATAAAAAATCCTAAACCGTTTCCGGTGTACAAAATTCTAATAATAATTCTAAGAGACAAAAATTAAAATTCATAGGAAAATTACAGTGTTAATAAATTGCTCCCATGGTTACATAAAAATTCCTAGATACAATTTTTCTAAATTCTAAGGAACCATAACCGGCAAAAACAAGCATGCTTATAATAATTCAGAAAATTAAAACAAACATATACTTCATACATAATCCATGATAACAACATAAAGGAATCCTAGAATGTCACTCTCTGAATATCAAATCCATGGCTTTGATACCAATTGTCGGAAATAAATCGGTAAAAACGTATCAGAGTGGCGCAGCGGAACAATAAAAATTTTTCAAGATTATTAAATATCTCATGATGCCATATACAATAAACAAACAATAATTTAAACTCATACCTCAAAGACACCAATCTGTAGGAGGAGAATGACCGGAGGGCTTCAACCAAGTAGCATTCTCTATTATTCTCCAATTTTCGAATGGCTGAGTGTGTGGGCACTCTGAACCTCGATCGGTATGCTAGCACTGCTAGTCTTCTTCCGACCACCCAGATCTCTAAAGAACTTATTTTCACGGTGAGTTATGCAACAATAAGCCTGCTCACCTGAGAGTCTGTGGTCTGAGAGAACTGGAGTGGCAGGACCTCTATTTATAGACTTGCATGAGGTAATTCTCTGAATTCAAATTAGATTAGGAGAAGATTTTCTCCATTATCCATAACACAAAATCCAAAATTATCCAAAGGGAAAATCCCAACAAAATTTCGGCCAACATTAGGATTATCCAATTCAAATCTAAACAAGATTTTAACATGAATTTTATCTCCCTTTTTCAACCAAAAAATCCGAAAATCCAAGGGGAAAATCCCAACAAAAATTTCAGCCACTTTTGGATAAGAGAAGAATCAAAATTTCACTAGGATTTTCAAGCTTGAATCTTATCTCATCCTTATCCAAAATAACCGAAAATCTTCTTGGAGGTTCACTCAAAAAATTCGGCCATTATTAAGGAAGAGAGAATCCAAATTCAACTGGGATTGAAACTTGAATTTTTCCTTGAACCTTATCCACAAAAAATCCAAAAATTCCATGAGGATAATCCTCAAAACTTTCGTCCATTATTATTAGGATTTGGATTCAAAATTCAAGTAGGATTCTAACAAGATTTTCCTCTCCATATCCAACTTAAATTCGAATTTCATTCCTTGTGGATTTACCACAAGAAATTTGAATCCCACTTGGACTGTGATTCAAAATTTGAAATTCAAATTTCAAATTCAAATTTCAAATTTCAAATTTCAAATTTAAATTTCAAATTCAAATTTCAAATTCAAATTTCAAATTTCAAATTTCAAAATTCAAATTTCAAAATCCACAAAACAGTTGTATTTCAAATTCTTGTTCTCATGGATAAGTTTCTACAACTCCAATCCAATCTCAAATAAAATCATGGTAACTTTATTTGGAGTTCGAATAATTGTGTACTCTATTATTCAAAACAAAATTTGAATCTAACCGGAGAGAATCTTGTCCACCATCCTAATCCTATGTCAACACCATCCATGCATAATGAACTAGCCAATAGCATACACAAATCAATTTTGCCAAACGTTAAGGAATTATGTGGAGCTAGTTGAGGAACTAATTGGACATATATAATCGGGCTCACGCAAATCCATATGATCATCATTCTTTACCGAACAACTCAATCATATGATCACTAATTTCAGAGTTACACCACTATAAACCTAAAACTGAACTTCCAATTATATACCATATTACGTAAGCCTGTGATAAGCTATCATCCAATGACCTTGTCATGTACGCAGAACCCTCATATGATATCTATGATCAGCCTTAGGTCAAAGTCCGTTTAATCCTATTGATCAGGCTATCTTAAAGTTCCATTATACTACCGAATAAAGAAAATGATTATTCACCATATGTGAATAAGAAGTCATCCGCCCAGCAGACGACCTAAGGCCTTGTCCATTTTCACATTCAATATAATGCCTTTAAGAGGATACCCTTAACTCCTCATTAGAGCTATGATTCTGATATATGTAAACGAACCCTTCATCGTATACAAGTCATGCACCCAACGAACCGATCTATCACGCTTTAGTCCCGGTCTAATATGTCACCACCAAGCAACATATCTATGTCTCTACGTGGGAGTCTATGCTCCATACAGTCAAGACAAACTGTCCCCTCCAAGGCTTTAGACAACATAATAGTCTTAACATGAGTTAGATGCTCGGTCTAACCCTATAGAGTATAGACCATAGTTTAGATTGCTTACTTTAGAACATTGTCTTCTCGCATACAAAAGTCCATTGCATACAACGTTCTAAGAGTTTTAACACAAGCAGTCAAGGAGCCATATTTGCTTACATTTACTTTAACATATAAATAAAATGAGGACAGATAGCAATGTAATGAATAACCTTTATATATAATTTTATTATCCAGTTTAAAATAAATACATCAAAATGTCTCTAATGCTTAGGGCATTTCCTAACAGAGACAATATAAATACTAATGAAATGATTTAAGTAATTTTTTGGAACGTTTGAGCTTTTCAAGCTAATCCTGAAATATCTTTATCCCTAGTTTACTCTTTTTGAGTATTGTATTATATAACTTTTTCTTTGTCACCCATATTTTAGCCTAGCCTTTTTAATAAAATATCTAACCTTTAGCCCTTAAGCATATTGATTATTTTAGAAATTATTTTAAGCTGTCCTGAAATCTGGGAAGAATGTTGGAATTATGAAATAGACAAAAACAAAAAAAACAAAAAACAAAGAAAAAGAAAAAGAGTACTACACCATTTGTTCATGATAATAAGTTTGGAGATGTAATAGCTCCTAAAAAAAACACAAAACAAAAAAAAATATAAGTTTTATTTGTGACAAGGGAAAGTTAAAAATAAGTTTAGGATAAAAGCTCTGTAATAGATCATAAAATGATTAATGTGATAAAGGGTGATCTGAGTTATATTATTATCGTATATCTTATCTTCACCTCAGTCACACATTACAAGCCTATCAAAGTTTTGATGACCCTTAGTTTTGTATTTGTCGACGTTAGTAGATAGATAAATGAAAAATGTACTTATGAGATTTGATCGAGATCGATTGTTTCCAATTCTCATAGACTCATGTAGACTACACACAATCAAATGGAAAAGGAATTTTGCATACACACAGAGAATATCTAATTGTAAGTAGACATACTCTTAAATTAAATTCAAATTTTTGGTCTAAATTTATATTTTTCTATAGACTATATCTTTTACAGTTACCTCTGAGGAAAAATCTGGAAATCATCATTGTTAATACAAAATGTTCTTTTCTTTTCTTTTCTTTTGCTCGAGGACAAGCAAACTCTTAAGTTTAGGAGTGTGATAACTCTACAAAATAGAGTTATTTTACCACTTTTTCATGCATAAAAATTGGCATATCCTTGAGATTTTTATTTGTTATTGATTTGTTTTTGTTTTGTTTACATTAATTTAGATTTTTTATAAATTTCATAATATTTATATTTAATTTTGCTTTATTTTTATAATAGTAAATTAAATAAACTTAAAATTAAATATTTCCAATGAGTTTATTTACAGCATTTTGTTTTGAAAATGTCTAATTTTAGCATTTTATTTGTCTACAGTGTCAAATAATGATAAAAAATCATAGGTTAAAAGTGGGTCCCACTGGGTATTACTATTCATATTAGCAATTCAATCCCATGACTGGTCTTGTTTTGATCCTCTTATTGATACGAGTATTAAAAAAAAAAGAATCACTTAAATCGGAGCTCATGTGAGGAAGTTATGACAAATTCTAACTTCAGATTGATAAAGAGACATCTAAAACACATACATAGTTACTTTTTATTTATTTTTTATTTTTATTTTTATTTTTTTACTATTATTTTTCTTTCTTTCTTTCTTTCTATCTTTCTTGTCCTTATCTTCACTTTCTTTGGTCGAATTCGGTGGCCTGCATGTGAAGCTGGATTTTAGTGGCCTCCTGTTCCAATGTGAGTTAAATAGTGATAGTTTGTGGCCTATAAAAGGTAGGGAAGGGAAGGCTGCGAAGGCAATGTAGAAAATAAATTGGTAAAAACGTATCAGAGTGGCACAGCGGAACAATAAAAATTTTTCAAGATCATTAAATATCTCATGATGCCATATACAATAAACCAATAATAATTTAAACTCATACCTTAAGGATGCCAATTTGCAGGAGGAGAATGACCGGAGGGCTTCAACCAACTAGCCTTCTCTACTATTCTTTAATTCCCGAATGGCTGAGTGTGTGGGTACTTTGAACTTCGATCGGTATGCTAGCATTGCTAGACTTCTTCGACAGCCCAGATCTCTAAAGAACTTATTGTCATGGTGAGCTATGCAACAATAAGCCTGCTCATCTGAGAGTCTGTGATCTCAGAGAACTGGAGTGGCAGGACCTCTATTTATAGATTTGCATGAGGTGATCCTCTAAATTCGAATTGGATTAAAAGAAGATATTCTCCCTTATCTACAACCAAAAAATCTGAATTTTCCAAGGGGAAAATCCCAATTAAAATTTGGCCACTTTAGGATTATCCAATTCAAATCTAAACAAGATTTTAACTTAAATTTTTATTTCCCATTATCCAACCAAAAAATCCGAAAACCCTTAAGGATTTTCACAAATATTTTCGGCCACAAAAAGTAAGGGAAGAATCAAAATTCCACTAGGATTTTCAAGCTTGAATCTTATCTCATCCTTATCCAAAATAACCGAAAACCCTTTATGAGATCTTCCTCAAAATTTCAGCCATAATCAGGGAGGAGAGAATCCAAATTCAACTAGGATTAAAACTTGAATTTTTCTCTAAACCTTATCCATAAAAATCCAAAAATTCCATGAGGATAATCCTCAAAATTTTTGTCCATATTTGTTAGGATTTGGATTCAAAATTCAAGTAGGATTTTAACAAGATTTTCCTCTCCATCCAACTCAAATTCGAATTTCATTCCTTGTGGATTTACCACAAGAAATTCGAATCCTACTTGGACTGTGATTCAAATTCAAATTTCAAATTCAAATTTCAAATTTCAAATTTCAAATTTCAAATTTAAATTTCAAATTCGAATTTCAAATTCGAATTTCAAATTAAAATTTCAAATTCAAAATTCAAAATACAAATTTCAAAATCCACAAAACAGTTGTATTTCAAATTCTTGTTCTCATGGATAATTTTCTACAACTCCAATCCAATCTCAAATAAAATCATGGCAACTTTATTTGGAGTTCAAATAATTGTGTACTCTATTATCCAAAACAAAATCTGAATTCAACCGGAGAGAATCTTGTCCACCATCCTAATCCTATGTCAACACCATCCATGCATAATCAACTAGCCAATAGCATACACAAATCAATTTACCAAACGTTAAGGAATTATGTGGAGCTAGTAGAGGGACCAATTGGACATATATAATCGGGCTCCCGCGAATCCATATGATCATCATTCTTTACCGAACAACTCAATCATATGATCACCAATTTCAGAGTCACACCACTATAAACCTGAAACTGAACTCTCAATTATATACTGTATTACGTAAGCTTGTGACAAGCTATCGTCCAATGACCTTGTCATGTATGCAGAACCCTCATATGATATCTATGATCAGTCTTAGGTCAAAGTCCGTTTAATCCTACTGATCAAGCTATCTTAAAGTTCCATTATACCACCAAATAAAGGAAATGATTATTCACCATGTGTGAATAAGAAGTCATCCGCCCAGCAGACGACCCAAGGCCTTGTCCATTTTCACATCCAGTATAATGCCTTTAAGAGGATACCCTTAACTCCTTATTAGAGCTATGATTTCGTTATCTGTAAACAAACCCTTCATCGTATACAAGTCATGCACCCAACGAACCAGTCTATAAGCTTACTACCTCTGAGACGCTTTAGCCATTGGAACACCAAAGTATACAAGTCATATACATGAAGCTGTTTATCTACTCAGGATTAAGGTTACTACACAATGAATGTCAAAAGCAGATCGATCCACTCAAAGCGAACTTCGTAGATCAATCACCCTTTAGTCCCGGTCTAATATGTCACCACCAAGCAACATATCTATATCTCTACTTGGAAGTCCAGCTCTAGATAGTCAAGAAAAACAGTCCCCACCATGACTTTAGATAACATAATAATCTTAACATGAGTTAGATGCTCGGTCTAACCCCATAGACTACAGACCTTAGTTTAGACTGCTTACTTTAGAATATTGTCTTCTCGCATACAAAAGTCCATTACATGCAACGTTCTAACAGTTTTAACACAAGCAGTCAGGGAGCCATATTTGCTTATATTTACTTTAACATGTAAATAAAATGAGGATAGATAGCAATGTAATGAATAACCTCTATATATAATTTTATTATCCAGTTCAAAATAAATACATCAAAATGTCTCTAATGCTTAAGGCATTTCCTAACAATCTCCCACTTGCCCTAAGCCAGCAGATGTGCCATATTACGCATCCCCATCGCCTCTACATGCCTCTCAAAGCTTCTAGCCACCAAAGTCTTAGTAAAGGGATCGTCAATGTTGTCCTCGGACGCGATCTTACATACATCTACTTGTCCTGTCTCCACGTTCTCTCTAATAATATGATATCTCCGATCTATGTGCTTGGTCCTCTTGTGGTGCCGAGATTTTCTTGTGTTGCCAATAGCCCCAGTGTTATCACAGTAAAGTGTGATAGGCTTGTCAACACCCGGAATAACCTCAAGATCTCTAAAGAACTTGCGGAGCCAAACCGCTTCTTTAGATGCCTCAGCCACAGCCATATACTCAGCCTCCATGGTAGAGTTAGCTGTGTAACCCTGCTTCACGCTCCTCCACACAATGGCGCCTCCTCTGAGTAAGAACATTGATCTAGATGTTGATTTCCTCGAATCCTTGCAAGTCTAGAAGTCTGAGTCTGTGTATCCTACGGGTGTTAGGTCCCCTCTAGAATACACTAGCATATAATCCCTCATTCTCTTAAGATACTTGAGTATATGCTTTACTGCTTGCCAGTGCTTGGTTTCAGGATTCGCTTGATATCGACTCACCATACCTACTACAAAACATATGTCCGGGCGAGTGCAAAGCATAGCGTACATAAGGCTACCCACAGCAGATGCATAAGAGACCTTACTCATACGCTCTCTTTCTTCCGATGTCTTTGGACAATCATCCAATGAAAGAGTTAGACCGACAATAGAAGGTTGTGTACCTTTCTTTGCCTCTTGCATTGCATATTTGTCAATTATTTTATCTATGTATGAAACTTGGAATAACGCTATCATTTTGTTCTTTCGATCTCTGAAGAGACGAATGCCTAGAACATAATTAGTTTCTCCCAAGTCCTTCATGTCAAACTGTTGGTGTAACCAAAGCTTGATCGATGATAAGTTCCCTACATCATTTCCAATGAGCAGTATATCATCGACATAGAGTATCAAAAAGACCACTTTTCCATCCTTAATACGTTTATAAACACAGGGTTCACCAACGTCCTGCTCAAAACAGAAAGTTTTGATCGTTTGATCAAATCTCTGGTTTTGTGAGCGGGATGCTTGCTTTAATCCATAAATGGATCTAAGCAACTTGCAGACTTTCCTTTCTTGGCCTTTCGCTACTGACCCTTCGGGCTGTATCATGTAGATACACTCCTCAAGATGGCCATTCAAGAATGCCGTCTTGACATCCATTTGTCGGATCTCGTAATCGAGAGCCGCAGCAACGGACAGAAGAATACGGATAGACTTTAGCATAGCAACAGGTGAAAAGGTTTCATTGTAATCGATTCCAGCCTTTTGCATGTATCCCTTTGCAACCAGTCTAGCTTTGAAAGTTTTCACTCTCCCTTCTGCATCCTTCTTTCTTTTGTAGACCTATTTGCATCCAATGGGTTTTATCCCATCCGACAAATCTATAAGTTCCCAAACAGAGTTGGATTTCATAGAATCCATTTCATTGTTCATAGCTTATTTCCAAGATTTAGAATCAACATCATTTATAGCTTCACCATAAGTGACCAGATCATCCTCATGCTTATGAACCTCGGTCTGGTATACCTCAGCATCATACATGAAGAAATTAGGTTTCTTCGAAACCCTCCCATTACGATGAGGCACCCTAAATTGTTGATCGTCTGTAGGTCTTTCACTGGAACTCGGACTCACGTCCAAGACCGAAATCTGTGGAGCAGTTCTTTCACCCGATAACTCGTCTAGCACCACTTGGCTTCGAGGCTTAAAGTCATTCATATGACTTTCCTCCAAGAATGTCACATGGGTTGAAATAATGACTTTTTGTTCTTTCGGGTTATAGAACATACCTCCCTTAGTTCCCTTTGGATACCCTACAAACATGCACAATTCTTATCTTGGTTCCAACTTCTTCGCATCCCCATCCAGTACATGTATCGGGCAGTCCCATATTCTCATATGTACAAGGGAGGGCTTCCTGCCACGCCACAATTCATACGGAGTCCTGGGAATTGACTTGCTTGGGATCTGGTTCAGAATATAGCACGCCGTTTGTAAAGCATATCCCCAAAATGATAATGGCAGCGTTGAATAACTCATTATGGACCGTCCCATATCCAATAAGGTCCTGTTTCTCCTTTCGGCTACACCATTCTATTGTGAAGTACCAAGTGCAGTCAAGTATGATAATATCCCATTCTTTACAAGATGTCCTAGAAATTCATTGGAGAGGTATTCACCACCTCAATCAGATCGAAGTGTCTTTATGGATTTATCCAATTACTTTTTCACTTCCGCACGATACTCTTTGAACTTGTCAAAGGTTTCACTCTTGCAGTGCATCAAATACACATATTCATACCTTGAGTAATCGTTTATAAAGGAGATATAATACTCGAACCCTCCTCGTGCTGTGACGTTCATGGGGCCACATACGTCAGTATGCACAATTTCTAAGAGCTCCTGAGCCCTTGTACTTTTAGCTCCAAAGGACCTCTTAGTCATCTTTCTCTCTAGACAAAACTCACATTGAGGAAGACGTACCTCCTCCAGAGATTCTAGAGGACCGTCTTTCACCAATCTTTGAATCCTATCTTGATTAATATGACCAAGTCTTAAATGCCAAAGATACGCCTTGTTAGAGTGAGAAACTTTCAACCTTTTAGAGTTATCTATTAATTCGGTGTCAAGCAGTGAGTACATCTTTGGTTTGATCAAATATAGGTTTCCATCCATCCATCCAGAATAGATAAAAGACTTATTTCTACGAATATCAACTCTTTTATTAAAAGAAATTGAATAAGAATCCTTTATTAAACAAGCTACTGATACAAGGTTCCTCCTAAAATTAGGAACATAAAAACAGTCTTTCAATAAAATAAACCTAAATTCATCAAAGTAAAGGTAAATATCTCCCACTGCCTCAGTCACCACCAAGCTACCGTCTCTAGTCCGCAACGAGAGGCTCCTATCATGTAGACTTCTCGTTTCCACAAACCCCTGTACAGAAACACAAACATGATTAGTGGTGCCCGAATCAATGACCCAAGTGTCTTTCGATTCTTTCACCAAACACGCTTCTAAGTAGTGAAGTTCCTTACCTTCCTTGCCCTTGGTGGCTAGGAATTCCCGGCAAGCCTTCTTGAAGTGACCTACCTTCCCACAGCGGAAGCACTTGGACTTTCTAAGGTCCTTGGGCTTTTTGTTCTTCTTCTTCTTCTTCCCATCCGAGACAGGAGGATTAGAAGAACTAGAAGCCGCTTGCTTCTGATTTGGCCTCTTCCTCTTCCGTGAGGGTTTGGAAGATTCCACCAAATTGGCCTCTCCTTTAGGTTGGACTGCATCCCCATCCCTGATCATCCGCTCATAAGCTTGGAGTTGCTTTATGAGCTCGGTTAGTCCTAACTCCCTTGTCGCCAGATTGTATGCGGCCTTAAACCCTACAAAATCTTTAGACAAAGTTTTGAACACCATCTCGATCTGGGTGTTGTAGTCCAACTCAGTACCGTTCTCGGCAGCCTTAGCAAAGAATCCCATTAGAGTGATCATATGGTCCTTTACTGGAGTACCTGCCTTTTGCTTAGAGTTCATAATACTGGTAATAGCAGACTGTCGAGCTAACTTTTCTTGGCCTCCGAACATGTCTTCCAGGTTTTCCATGAGCTCCCCAGCAACTTGATAAGTCTCATGCTGCTTTTGTAAAGCACTTGTCATGCTAGCAAGTATGTAGCACCGAGTTATCTCATTGGATTCTCTCCAACGAGTATAGGCAACCGAGATTTCATCAAGCGGTGTGTCAGGTTTGGGCCCTGGTGGGCATGGTTCGTCCAGTGTGAACTTGTATCTCTCGCAGCTGAGAACTATCAACAGATTTCTTTTCCAATCTTTATAATCAACGCCATTCAGTTTATTCTCAGTAAGTATTGAAATGAGGGGTGTCGGTGACATTTTGAACTGAAATAAAATTATACTAGACATCATTACAAAGCCCAAGCAAATATACAGATAATTTAGTAAATAAAACATACAAGTATGTTCCTACATGAAACTTGTAAAACATGTAGCATTACAACGGTAATTCTCAGCACCTATTACCCCAACCCACCGAGGGGTGGTCATGAAACAAATAGTCGGAACATGGACCCCGTCCAATTAATATGTGTTACTTTAAATCCTCTAAGGTTAAGACATATATTAATAACCGCTTATTTTGGCCACTAGTTTAGTTAACATAGCTTCTAAGGAAGGTTAATAACTAAACGAGTCTTGAGTGTATAACCATTATTTACGTAGCCCGATCCACGTCCTACCAAGCCACCGAGGGGTGGTCATGATAGGATCGTACCCGAACACGTTTTCCACATAGGAGATCCAATCAAGTATACCGGCAGCGGTAAACACCTACCGAGGGGTGTGGTCAGGGCAGAACTGACGCGAGGCGTTACCATGCTTTCAACTATGGATCAACAATGGAGGCCGTGGGTTTTGTTTGAAACCCTCTCCCACTCAATATTTTGTAAAACATGCAAGTTTTGACAAATATGTATGATCAATATAGTATGAGTAGCACTCACCTATCCTATATGACATGTTATCAAATATGCATATAAAACATCCATCAATACATATTTATACATCCATGGCATATCACAGAAAAATAATTGACAGAATAACCAAGCCATGGTTCCATCCTAGAACAAAGAAAATAAAGATTACAAAATTCCATCCAAAGCATTCTTTGGGTCTTGAATTTTGTTCCGTCTTCTTGTATCCATCTTTATGTAGTCTCCCCATTTATTTCTCATCCTAAGAATTATTTAAAATTTAAATTCCAAAAATTTAAATTTAAATTTCAAATTCAAATTTCAAATTCGAATTTCAAATTTAAATTTCAAATTCAAATTTTAAACAATTTTAAATATCATGTGTAATAATATGTAATTTCAAAAATTTCAAATTTTCAATTACATATTTTTAAACATGATTTAAAAAATTAAATCTCAAATTTAAAAATCAAATTTTTTCGATTTTCGAATTGTCGCCCCACCGGCCTTGGAGGCCGGCAGCCACCGTGGACAACCCCCAGCCCCGGGGGGCTGGCAGCCCATGGCCGCCCCATGTGCAGCCCTACCGGGCTGCAGGCCAAGCTTGCAGCCCCAGGCTGCACGCCTAAGTTGGGCGCAGTAGCCGACAGGCTGCAAGCAGCGCCCACAGGCTGCACGCCCAGGCTGTGGCCAGCCTTGGGGGGGCCCCGGCCACCCTCAACTGCAGGCCAAGCCTGCGGCCGTGGGTGGTCATGGCCTGTACAGGGGCTGCCGCAGCCCCATCCTACCCGAGGGCAAGAGCTGCAGCCCTACCAAGGTCGATGGCCTATCCCGAAGAGTCGTGTCTCGATTTTTGTATCATATTCCAATTTACCCATTAGGATCTCCAAAAATTAATTTGAATTCCAATTAAATTGAAATTTTCCACACAATCAAAATTTTAACCTTTAAATTAAATTTAACTTTTGGGAAAAATAAATTACGGTCTTCAAACTTCAATCTCCTCTAAGAATAATTACATAAAAAATCCTAAACCGTTTCCGGTGTACAAAAATTTTAATCATAATAATTCTAAGAGACAAAATTAAAATCCATGGGAAAATTACAGTGTTAATAAACTACTCCCATGGTTACATAAAAAATCCTAGATACAATTTTTCTAAATTCTAAGGAACCATAACCGGCAAAAATAAGCATGCTTATAATAATTTAAAAAATTAAAATAACCACATACTACATACATAATCCATGATAACAATATAAAGGAATCCTAAAATGCCACTCTCTAAATATCAAATCCATATATAAATAAAAAGACTAATTAATTGTCTAATTTATGTGCATGGCATAGTCATGAGATGGCTCTGATACCAATTGTAGGAAATAAATCGGTAAAAATGTATCAGAATAGCGCAGTGGAACAATAAAAATTTTTCAAGATCCTTAAATATCTCATGATGTCATATACAATAAACCAACAACAATTTAAACTCATACCTCAAGAACGCCAATCTGCAGAAGGAGAATAACCAGAGGGCTTCAACCAACTAGCCTTCTCTACTATTTTCCAATTCCTGAATGACTGAGTGTGTGGGCACTATGAACCTCGATCGGTATGCCAGTACTACTAGTCTTCTTCGGACCACCCAGATCTCTAAAGAACTTATTGTCATGGTGAGTTATGCAACAATAAGCTTGCTCACCTGAGAGTCTGTGGTCTCAGAGAACTGGAGTGGTAGGACCTCTATTTATAGACTTGCATGAGGTGATCCTCTAAATTCGAATTGGATTAGGGGAAGATATTCTCACTTATCCACAACCAAAAAATCTGAATTTTCCAAGGGGAAAATCCCAACCAAAATTCGTCCACTTTAGGATTATCCAATTCAAATCTAAACAAGATTTTAACTTGAATTTTTATCTCCCATTATCCAACCAAAAAATCTGAAAATCCTTAAGGATTTTCACAAATATTTTCTGCCACAAAAAGTAAGGGAAGAATCAAAATTCCACTAGGATTTTCGAGCTTGAATCTTATCTCATCCTTATCCAAAATAACCGAAAATCCTTTATGAGATCTTCCTCAAGTTCGGCCATAATCAAGGAGGAGAGAATCTAAATTCAACTGGGATTGAAACTTGAATTTTTCCCTGAACTTTATCCACAAAAATCCGAAAATTCCATGGGGATAATCCTCAAAATTTTTGTCCATATTTGTTAGGATTTGGATTCAAAATTCAAGTAGGATTCTAATAAGATTTTTCTCTCCATATCCAACTCAAATTCAAATTTCATTCCTTGTGAATTTACCACAAGAAATTCGAATCCTACTTGGACTGTGATTCAAAATTTGAATTTCAAATTTTAAATTCAAATTTCAAATTTCAAATTCAAATTTCAAATTTCAAATTTAAATTTTAAATTCGAATTTCAAATTCAAATTTCAATTTTCAAAATTCAAATTTCAAAATCCACAAAACAGTTGTATTTCAATTCTTATTCTCATGGATAATTTTCTACAACTCCAATCCAATCTCAAATAAAATCATGACAACTTTATTTGGAGTTCGAATAATTATGTACTCTATTATCCAAAACAGAATCTGAATTCAACCGGAGAGAATCTTGTCCACCATCCTAATCCTATGTCAACACCATCCATGCATAATCAACTAGCCAATAGCATATACAAATCAATTTGCCAAACGTTAAGGAATTATGTAGGGCTAGTAGAGGGACCAATTGGACATATATAATTGGGCTCCCACGAATCCATATGGTCATCATTCTTTACCGAACAACTCAATCATATGATCACTAATTTCAGAGTCACACCACTATAAACCTAAAACTGAACTCCCAATTATATATTGTATTACGTAAGCCTGTGACAAGCTATCGTCCAATGACCTTGTCATGTATGTAGAACCCTCATATGATATCCATGATCAGCCTTAGGTCAAAGTCCGTTTAATCCTATTGATTAGGCTATCTTAAAGTTCTATTATACTACCGAATAAAGAAAATGATTATTCACCATATGTGAATAAGAAGTCATCCGCCCAGCAGACGACCCAAGGTCTTATCCATTTTCACATCCAATATAATGCCTTTAAGAGGATACTCTTAACTCCTTATTAGAGCTATGATTCCAATATCTGTAAACAAACCTTTCATCGTATACAATTCATGCACTCAACGAACCGGTCTATAAGCTTACTACCTCTGAGACGCTTTAGCCATTGGAACATCAAAGTACACAAGTCATATACATGAAGCTATTTATCTACTCAGGATTAAGGTTACTGCACAATGAACGTCAAAAGCAGATCGATCCACTCAAAGCGGACTTCACAGATCAATCACGCTTTAGTCCCAATCTAATATGTCACCACCAAGCAACATATCTATGTCTCTACTTGGGAGTCCAGCTCCAAGCAGTCAAGATAAACCGTCCCTACCATGACTTAGACAACATAATAGTCTTAACATGAGTTAGATGTTCGGTCTAACCCCATAGACTACAGACCTTAGTTTAGACCGCTTACTTTAGAACATTGTCTTCTCGCATACAGAAGTCCATTACATGCAACTTTCTAACAGTTTTAACACAAGCAGTCAGGAAGCCATATTTGCTTACATTTACTTTAACATGTAAATAAAATGAGGACACACAGCAATGTAATAAATAACCTCTATATATAATTTTATTATCCAGTTCGAAATAAATACATCAAAATGTCTCTAATGCTTAGGGCATTTCCTAACAGGCAAGCAAGCAGAACAAGAAAGTAAGGAGTTTTAAGGCTTAAGCCTCTAGTGTAGAGCTCCAGTTAGAGCATAGGTTACTTATAAATTTGTCTTTTTTAAATTTAAGTTGTAATTTTTGTATCAATTAAAAGAGGAGTTTTTGGAGGTTCTACTAGCATAAATATCAGTAATTTTTCTAGACTCTTTCCTTTTATTTTGTCATTATGTTTAATTTGTTTTGTTGTGCTATTTTACTTTTCTTTATGGATTAAATAAATTATTGCTAGGAACTATGATGTAGTCTGATTATGATAGTTTAATTAAATTAAGCATGTTGTTATAATTGTCATATTTGTTAACGTATTTATTTTCAAATTTAATGCTTTCAAATTTCTAGTTAACTTTTGAATGATTTGAGGAACAAAATGATACCGAGAGGAAATTTTTGTGACATAACTCTAGAATAAATACCATAAAATCTAGGATAGAATATAGATATATCTATCTGTTTTTGTGTGGTCATATTATTAGCTATCACAAATTTCTCAAAGAACACTTTTCATAATTGAATTTGGATGCGTATTTTACTGTTCATTGTATGACATTGTTCAAATATATGATACTATTCACGTTACGATACTATTCATTGTGAATTTTAATTTACTAATCTTTTATATAAATTTAATTATAAAAATATATAATTTATATATAACTTGATAAAAAGTACATAAAGTAAAAATGATAGTTGATCATCAACGAATATGAATACAAAATTATAATAATATACTTAAATAAATTAAATCTGATTAATTACGGTGAAATCATAATTTCTAGCATTTGTGTGTTTGTTTGTGTATTATCAATTTATGATCATTTATTTTTGTAATTTTATTTTAATTATTTAATTTTTCAATTAAAATATTTTTTTGTCACTCAAATAAAATTATTGACTAATTTGGGTATTTAATAATACTATTTTCATACGAACGATACTTTATTCATCGCTTTATTACTTATTCGATTTGTACACTTGTGAAAATCCACAACAAATTTTGTGATTGAAAATAAAACTAGAATGATGAGTGAAATCCTTCAAACTATGTTAGGTGTTTGGTTGTTAAGAAAATAGTTCTCCAAGCATTTTATTAGCAATTTTGTTTCTATTGCATCGCTCAATGGGCCATCAACAGTTCCTCATTATCACTTGGTTTAGTTACGTTTGTTCATTGGCCAGCTTTCTATCAAACTGTAATCTTTCCGTTATGTCAATTCTATATTAAAACTGTATAGTACCCTGCTGATCAAGAAATTGTTCTACCAGTTTGATGTATTTTTGAAAGGATTTTCTTTTTATTTTTTCAGTAAATTCTAAAAAAGAGAAATATTATGGTAGAATATCAAAATATTCTAGTAGAGTATCCAAATTATTCTACTAAAATATTTCATCGATCGGTTCTTGAGGTTGAAGGTGGAGATATCTGGTTATCTACATTGAAAAAATATATATTCTAATAAAATATCAAAAATATTCTAGTAGAGTATGCACATTACACTATTAGAGTATGAATAATACTCTGTTAGAGTAATTCTAGCAATTGGAACTGGTAATATTTGGTCATACATGCTGAAAATTGAAAATATTCTAATAGAGTTTGCATATTACTCTACTATAATCTATTATAGTAACCCCGGCAATAGGCACCAATGGTCAGAGTTGAGACATTTTACCATCCATGTTGAAAACTGAAAATATTTTGGTAGAGTAAACACATTGTTGTATTAGAGTATTCCGACAATCAGCACCCGAGTTAGAGCCAGAGACCAACACATTGTATATGGTATAATTGTTGATTTTCTAATTATAATTATAGTATTGTTTATACTCTATTAGAGTATGAACAATACTCTATTAGAGTAATTCTCGCAATTAGAACTTGTGATATTTGGTCATACATGTTGAAAACTAAAAATATTCTAATAGAGTTTGCATATTACTCCACTAGAGTATGAATTATAATCTATTATAGTAACCCCGGCAATCGGCACCAATGGTCAAAGTCGAGACATTTTACCATCCATATTGAAAATTAAAAATATTCTAATAGAGTAAACACATTACCGTATTAGAGTATTCCGACAATCAGCATCCGAGTTAGAGTCAGAGACCAACACATTGTAACACATTATATATGGTATAATTGTTCATTTTCTAAGTAAAATGAGCAATTTGGGTAAAACATGGTAGGTTGACCTTTGATTTTATTAAGTAAATTAGGTTGATTTTTGACTAGAGTTAATTGTATCATATTAGTGAAATGACCAAATTTTGTATCATGTTAGTGAGTGGGTGCTCAAGTTTGTGTTATTTTGGTGTTTTCCCCTAATTTTCCACTATCTACATAGGGCACGAACGGAAAAAAAACCACATAGACAAAGCATAGTAATATGATTTTAAAGCTGCCCTTAATTATTCCTTTTTTTTTTTTTTTTTTTTAAGTGGAAGTTAGAAAACTTTCCCTGCTGTAAGCCTTCCTTTAGTTTTGTACCCCTCCTGTTTTTCTTTTCTAGAATCTTGCCTTTTATTATAATGCCAATAGACTATTTTCCTATTATTATTTTCTTATATTTCCTAGTTTTCCCAGACAGATGCCACTCTTTTTCTCAGATTACTCATGTTTCTCTTCTCACTTATTCTATCTATCCTACTATAATGGACATCTTAGTCCGAGAACTTGTTAGGTACAATGATTCCCGACATCGGGTGGGATTTCGACTCGCGAGGTTTGCGGATGTTGCATGAATCTCGGCTCACAAGAAGAAACCGTGTCGCACGCGCGCTGAAGAGTTGAGCGAGAACGAGGACTCCTATCCTCTACCATCAAGACGTGGTTCCCCAATCTGACAATTACAAACACAGGGCAAGATCTCCGGCATTATGACATCGGAGGGGCATTGCACGGATCTTGTCTCGCTGTGCAAGATCTCTAGCATTGCAATGCCAGAGAAGCATTAGATCTCACCTCGTGAGACTCACAGTATCACACTTTCAAAAAAAAAAATCACTTTGTCATACGAGCTTGACACTAGTATAATGCAAATATAGTCATCCACTTACTGATGTGCTTTTTTTTTTTTTTTTTGTTATTTACTCTTTTTTCGTATTTTGTTTTGATAATACGATGATTAAATTAGTAAAATTTGTTTTTTAATTAGTATTTTATATTGCACGAGTTATTTTAGTGGATTAAGGGTAGCAATATACTAGACTGCTATGATTAATGTGTTCATTTCAAGAGTTAGTCCGGTAAATTATTGGTGTTAAACTACAAGATTACTCTAGCAACCGTTTGGCGACCAATACAGTGGATGAGCGATGATCAATGGTTGCTAAGGTGAAATAATCTAGAAGATCACCAGTATTAATCTAGTAGACTTAGTAGATTACCAGTGTTAATCTAGTAGACTACCCGGACGATTGGCCATCACTATTTATTTTAGTAACTGAAAATGGTAGATTACAGGTGGTAATCTGTTATCTTCTCGGCTGATTATCGAGGACAATTTTGACAAAATGCATTGGTTTTACCTTTTACTTATCTTCTAAAGTGCTAGGGAAAAACAAGTGGAAGCGTTATACAGCAGTATCTTAAAAATTTTATATAATCACAAGGTTGTCAATTTAATGCAATGTACAATAAACATTATATATAGTCTAGTGGTATTTTCATACTAATATATCACCTTGAAGTTCTATATATATATATATATATGTGTGTGTGTGTGTGTGTGTATTTAATTCATAATGAAAGAGTGGCATTTTCTAAGACAAAAACGTGAATGATAATGACAACAAAATACATGGTAACCCAATAGTTTGTTTCAAGTAAATCCTTGGGTCTCTCTTGTTGAGCTTTTTAATTGGCTTGGGTTTCAAGTGGGTATACCAAACTAAATGGGATTATGTAAGACAATGGCTATTCAAGATTTCTTTAGGAATGTCTTTGATTTTTATTTTTTTACAATGTCAAATAAAAAAATAATTTTAAGATAAAAATTGAATCATAAAGTAAAAATACTAAGCGTATGCATTAAGGGGGTTATTTTTACAATTTCCCCATGGATTTGTTTCAAAATTGGGACACTATTAAGATGGATCTGTATTGTTCCCAATGGTTTCTACAAGTACTCCAATTGGGTTTTAAGCAAACAATAGTATACACTAGTTAACTCAACAGGTAAATTTATGTGGATTATAGGCTTTCAATTGGACATTTGAAGAAAGTAAAATCTCCAACGGATTTTCCTAATGATTAACTACTTCGGCAAATTGGAAATTAGACAGGAGCCTACTTACAGAGATTTCATAAAATTAGGGAAAAACCATAATTATCCAAAAACTAAGGGCAAAAAGTGATTCCATAAAATACCAAGATCGCAAAATATTTAAACTAAATTGTTGTAATTTACACATGAGATTAATAACTTGTCTCAATCAATTAAATCTAATAACGGAATTAAAATTCCGGATATTACAACTTACGACCTTAACTGTTTAAAGAAAACTCGTCCTCAGAAATCAAAATTAACTCATGAAAAATTCTTAATTTGACTATATTGCATCTAACACGGCATTCATACAACACATGTCCCGACACGTAAAATTGTTTAAAAACAAGCCATCATGTTAGCGAGCGTTCACATTTTAACATCTCTAATGTAATGCAAAATTGTTATGTTAATTAAAAATTTAGAATTCAAATAAAAAAAAGGTATTATTTAATGTAGTGTTGTTTTTTATGCTAAATTTAATATATGTTAAATTTTGTGATAAATTTACTACAAAATTTGGTAAATATCAAATTTCATATTTGATTCTTTTTTGTTGTTGCCTTATATAATTATTACAATATTTTTATTTTTTAATTATTTAAATTTTAAAAATTCACTTTTATAACTTGAGAACATAATAATGATTAAAAAAAATAGAATTAGTATTAAAAATAATATTATATATTAGAGTATAAATTAAGATAATGTAATTTTTTACATCATTCTATAACAAATATATCATTAATATAGATAAATGCGTTGGAGATTATCTCAGTGAATACCTCACGTTTGTACGTGTTATCAATCTAGACAGCTTAATGCAAATGCTAACATGCATGTTCAAGATCAACTCAAATCAGTGCCTTGAGCAAATATTCCAAAATGGGGCCTTTTAATATTTTATTCGAAAAATTAATAAAATATTTGAATTCTATATATTCCATTTTGGGATGCAAATTATTAATTACACAGTTATGTTCAAGCTTAATTTTTTTTTAATGCTGTATCCATTTTACTTTTCTTTACATCCCCCTTACTATTATTATTATTATTTTTTACTAAGCTTACATCCCTTATTAGTTGTGAAAAAAAATTTTAGAATTTTTTTTTAAAATTAAATCAATTAATCTGTTCTTTTTTTCTTCAAATTTTCATATCACTATATTACGCATATTTGTTTGAAACAATTATTCAACACAACATAATACAACAATAACGAGAAATGATATAGATATTATAAAATGGAAAGAATAATAATCAATGCATCGAAAAATAAAATAAAGAAAAGAAGGGATATAACCGGGAAAAAAAAAAGTTGAAAAACTCACGTTTGGACTTTAAAAAAAGGGTAATATAATTACTTGAAAACTTGGTGTTACAGATGCTACAAAAGCCTCACTACTCACTTATCTTCCTTTTTTTTTTTTTTTTTTTTCCTTTTTTTCATTTTTGAATGAGGAGGGAAAAAGACTTTTCGTATTAATACTTCTTATTTTTTGTATTATTTTTTTGTAAAGAAAAGAACTAAAAAAAAAATTCATCAATTTAATTCAGATTCTCGACTTCAATGCTAATTATTGTTTATTGTTTGTTGGATTTGTTGCTTGAGTTTGTTTGTTTGTTGATTTTTTTTTTTGGCTTAAAAAAAAATCGATGATGAAAAAATATTGAGCATTCAAAAGCGTCGCTTAGAGGCTTTATTTTTTTTTACATTAATTGGGGGCCTTAATTAATTGGGGTCCTGACTCAAACTATAAAGTTGAATTAGTGTATTTGTGTTTTCATAATGAGAAACAACTTAGAAAAATAAAATTCTTTGTATTAAGACGTTATAAATCATACTTGATAAATTAAGCAACTCACAGGTGGATATAATTTTTGTGTATGTATAGTCTTATGATATGCATGGTCCCTGGATATAAATACAATTTATTTCCACAAATTTGGATTATTGCAATGACAAGTTGGTGAGGAATTTAAATTGAAATATTGTATTAATAGAGTGATTTTAACTTCAAGCTCGTTTAACTTTTGTCATAATTTGTTTGTTGAAGTTGACGGAATGTTTTCTTTGAACTAGTGAACTTCTGGCAGTGGTTTTCCTGCTAAAAACGCATTGAAATGAACCAGAGATCTCACTGGCTGTGAAAAGGGAGGTTCATGAGATGCTCCTCTTATCGTTGCATAAGACAAAATATCACCATATACTTGTGTCCAACCAGCGACCTACGAAAAATATTGGAAAGGAAATAATTGCCATTCAAACAATCCTAGCTATTACGGTATTTGGCACATCTGCTGCCCGAAATTTCTGTGACTAGTTAGTTATTCCGTAAACATTCAATTTTCCAAGTCATCTATGAATTTAACAAAATACAGTAAAGTGCACGTAAATTAATTACTTCTATTCAAATTTTTCCAGAAACACTGTCATGCATGTTTTAAAAAGAGAGTATTACGTGCATGATAGCATTATTTTTTTACCCCAATCTTAATGTTATTGATCGATTTAGGGTTTTCCTAATACATTTTATAAAATTCAAAGGTGATTTATCATAATTAAAAGTTTAGTGGTAACTTGTCAATTTAGTCAAAGCTCAATCGACAAAATCACCAAAAAAACTCAAATAAAAAAAAAAAGACATTAAACCCAAATTTAGTGGGCATGAATTGTTAATTGACACAAACCTAAAATTTTTATTTCAGTTTTATCTTTTTTTAAAAGTTAAACAAAAATTATAACTAAATCAATCAGTTTAAACTTAAAATTTTATTCTATTCCGAACTCGATTCATACACTATATAGACTCTAAACATCACAAACTGCTAGTTTCTCAACTAATTAGAAATTTTCGTATAAAATTTTCCAGCGACTTGGTAACCTTTATGCGCCAAAGAGTTAAAATATGAGTTTATGATTGCAAATAGATCATCCCCATGAGTTGATATAGTCTAATCTAATATTTTAGTTAATTCATGACTAGATTTGGAATTGAATCCCGCATTGTTTATCGGAACAGATAATGGCTATATTATGTATATTGTTATAACCTATTATTTTGTCAAGTGCTTTCCT
The DNA here is from genome assembly GCA_035233585.1 of Antiaris toxicaria. Classification (NCBI taxonomy): domain Eukaryota; kingdom Viridiplantae; phylum Streptophyta; class Magnoliopsida; order Rosales; family Moraceae; genus Antiaris; species Antiaris toxicaria. The sequence continues at coordinate 20,759,255 of CP141156.1, forward strand.
TTTCTTTTTTTGAGATTTTTGGAAATCAAAAAAATAAAAATATAACTAACCTGTCTTCCTTCAAACCAGACTCTGTAAGGCACAGTTGTGTTTAGTCCCAAGTCCTTTGCCAATCCATTAACCAGAGTTCTTGACCCGGTTAGTGGGATAACTGAGTCTTGGTCTCCACTGCGTAAATTTCCGAGCAATATTTTAGTGATTTTTTTATTTTTAAAATTTATTTTTAGGATTGTCACACATAGCAAATATCAAGAAAATAAATTTGAAAATCATTGGTGAATTTTATGGTTTTGCAAATGACCTGTAAACTAAAACCCTGATTCCAGACTTGACAAGGGCACCAAGGACATTAATAGTAGGTATTTCCAGGCTCTGTTTATCATACTTGAGGACACTGAAGCAAGAAGTAGAGAAGGTAACTACAGTTAGAGCATTGTGCAAAAACACATATAGAGAATAAAGAAGAGCATAATTCTCTTGTCTGTTTCATTGCATGAAAAGAAAACAAAATTTCATGTTTGTTGTGTTAGTTTAATTAATAGTCCTAAAATCATAAGCTTGTTGAAGATGAGTAGCCACTCATGGCCAAGTAGGAGGCTTCCACCCTAGTTATTATTATTATTTTTTTCAATTTAACCCATAAGACCTATATATTTTTCAGTTTGCCTTACAAAAAATTGATTATTTGTATATAAGCCTCCTAAAACTTTGTTTTTTAATGTATATCCTAATTGAAATAATAGATTGGCTTTGCTGTTGAATATGGGCCAAAATTTTGGTATGTATCTTCGGTAATTCGACTTTGCATGTGTTACAGAGAAAAATCCAAAGAAATATCCAAAATTGGACCTAAATTTCAGAGAGTACAAAGGGGAGAACACATCAAACAAATTCCCAGAGGACGGCTCATTATGGACCACTTACACTTTCTTTGTCGTCTTAAAGTTTAAGATAGCAAGATGTAAGTTATCAAAGCTATTATTTTCTACCATCTTTTGTGTTCTAAGAATTGTGTAGGCATGTAAAATAAAATTGTGGCGCCCCCCACGTATGTTACCATACCAACCAGCCGAGCTCTGACGCCGACCGCGATGGCTGGCAACCTCGTGGGTCGTCATCCTCTTACTTAACATACTTAATTTTCCATTCTTAACGTTCTTATCTTAAAGCGGAAGCAATTTCTATAGCAAATTTTTTTTTCTTACATATTATGCTTATATCTCTATCATACTCTTATAACATATAATTCATAAATTTCTTTCTTTCATCTTCCTTTTTGAACACTCAGTGAAAGACTCATGGTAGTACCATACCCTCGCCCAGTCCCTTGGCATGTGCAGATCCTTCCGTTGTCCATCATATTACTTTAAACTAACAGGTTGCTTACCTGCAACATATAAATAACTAATGAGCTAGATGCTCAGTATGTTCAAACATACATTCATTAACTTATAAATACTAGTAATATATGTTATTACTAGAATATATGACATCACGTATATACACATCATACACATCGTCTATACATATCCTCAAAATATAACATATTATGTTAGCCTCTTCATGTTCATTTATCTCTTCGTTTATCGTTCTTATCATTCTATCGATCATCTCTTATCATTCTAATCCAATCTCTTCATTTCTTTACTTTTCATTCCTATCATTTCTTAACTTTCTGTTCTAAACTTTTATAACTTTTCTATCGCTTTATCATCATCTCTTAACATTTCATATCTTAAAAGCTAGTAACATACATACAAGCATAACATCACGTAAAAACGTGTCATTTACATCATACACATAACATCAAACACATCACATCCCATATATAATTCTATTATGTTCTTTTAAACTTCGTTTTATTATTTATTTATTTATCATCGATTTCATTATGTCATTCTTTCATATCATTCATTTCTTTTCTTATCGTTCTTTACTTTTCTTTTCTTTTCGTATCATTTCTTTTCTTTTCTTTCCACTCTCTTTTCCTTTCTTTTCTGTTCACTCTCCTTTCCTTTCTTTTCTTTTCACGCACTCTCTTTTCTTTTCACGCACTCTATTTTTCCTTTCTTTTCTTTTCACGCACTCTCTTTTCCTTTCTTTTCTTTTCTTTTCTTTTCTTTTTCCTTTCCTTTCTTTTCTTTCCTTTTCTTTTCCTTTCTTTTCTTTTCACTCTCCTTTCATTTGTTTTCTTTCCACTTTCCTTTAGTTGGGCCCGTTGTTAGACGTACCTATTTGTGTGCGGACAGTAGGAGGGGGGGAGCGACCCACCAACCTACCTCACAGTCACATAAAAACCGCACCTTCGGGGTTGGTCCATCCTATAATCTACTGCACCTTCGGGGTAGCACCACATCTATGTGGAGGATATAGACCGGAAGTCTCGACCTTGTAGGGAGACCGGTACGCCAACAACTTAAGTTTTCAGTCTTATTATCTTGTAGGCTTTTATTTTTCTTATATTGATTTTTCGTTGTACATCTTTTTCATGACATTCATCATCTTTCCTTTCTCATTTTTCATAAAACATTTCATGGAACATTTGTTCTTTCGTTGTTTTTCTTTTCTTAATTCTTTACTTTACTTGTGTGAATTATGTTAATCACACTTTAGCATAGCATATATAGCACATATTACTTATATATTATCACACCACATCACATCATAACAACCAAAAATACATTTATTTATGTGCAGACAATTATTCTTTGTTTATCTTATCATTATATTTCTATCGATCATAGCCTATCGTTCTATTCTATCAGTCACATCTTATCGTTATATTCTAATCCTTTCATCATATCGTTCATCATAACCTATCATTGCTTCTCTTTTTTTTGTCTAACTCTTTGCTTTCATATCATTTTTCATAAAACACCTATCATTTCGTTCTCATAAAACATACCCTTTCTTAATTCATTTCATTACAGATCATTGTTACTCTATTAATCATAACTTAATTTCCATAAAACTTTTCATAAACATCTATTCTTTCCTCTCATATCTCATCTCTTTTTTATGCATTCTATCATAACACTCTCGTTCTTACTCTTTCTATTCTTCTATCCCTCTTTATCACCTCGTTACTCTCATAAAGCTTTTATAATACCTTTCCTTCATAATTCAATATATACATATATTTATATATATATATTTTTTATTAATTATTCATTAAAACATAACTTTTAACATCATCATAGTATTGCTATAGTATTACTATAGCATCATCATAAATCACATCATGACATTTGCATACAAAACATATAAACAAGATAAACTTGTTCATAGTTGCAGACGGGTAAATGTCTGAACTTACTCATAGCATGCTTATCCTCTTCTTGGAATTCATAGACGTCCTTTGTCGCTTCTGGATTAGGTTCCTACAGACAAGTTTTGTCCGTTAATCACATTTTTATTTATAGTTTTTATTTTATTAAAAAACTTGATTCTGATCTTATAACCCTTAATTATAACCTTAGGACAGCTTTTTAAACCTTAATGACCCTTTTCGAATTTTTCTCCAACTTTTTGAAAAATTACTATTTTACCCCTAACTTTTGACAAAATTACAATTTTGCCCTTGACGTGATTTTTCATAACGTAAACCTCAATTTTGGCTTTTCAAACTTCATTAACCTATTCCGGGGTCATTGGAGCTCTTTTCCCATAATTTGAGAGTCTTTGGGCAAAATGACCATTTTGCCCCTGATGGGTCATTTAACCATAACATTTTCATTTTCATGCTTAAGCTGGATTTTCTAAACCCGAAATTATTTAATTAACTTTCTAAATCTTATCGGACCTTTTCCGGATCAATTCTTATCATTTTACTAATTTTCACATTCCCGGCCCTTGGGAAGTACTATTCTGACCTAAGAGTTGGTTTCATGTTTTCCTTACGTTCTAAGGTTTCGAAGGGTCGGTTTACTAATTATAACTTGCCCCTGCTTTTTTCCATGCCCTAATTCCTCGAGGGGGCTCGATTCCCTTCCCGATCATATTTTACCCCTCGTTTTCCCATATTACCCCTGGTGTCGTTTTTAGAAATTTCGGCAGAGTTTCCCCTTAATTTTTAAGGTTCCAGCGTTTAAGAAACGCCTAAAAACTATCTATCCTGATCTAATTCTATCACGTACTATCCTAGAAGCCTAGATTTTACGTAAAACTCATACTGTTTACGTAAAATCGTTACATTATCACATATTTTTCGTTTTCTCCATTACAGTCATTTTCTTCTTTTTACATACATTCTTTTTCATAATTTTCATACCAATAATTATAAAATCATACAATAGTCCCAAACAATTAAATTGCGGAACGTAAAAAGGTCGGGATTTATACCGAATTGTAGTCCGGTCTCGACGGCATAAACCCTAATTCCTCGTTCTTCATATCTGAGGTCCCGTCTTGCAAATCTGACTCCGCGGATGCGTTCGGAACGTCGAAAATAGGCTAACGGGCCAAACTTCCAAAATTGGTCAACGGTCGCCGTTGACCGGCGTTGACCGGCCGTTGATCGGCGTTGACTCGCCATTGACCGGCGGTTGACGGCGGCGACGGTGGCAAATGAGTAGCCGATCTTGAAGATCTCGACGAGAGGAATCCATTGGTGGTCTCAATTTCACCATTCGACACCTCTATCGCCGGAAAATCTCCTCGAAAGTCACGGCCACGGCGGCGACGGTGGAACTCCGCCGTGCCGGACTTTTTCCCCAAAATTGGTTGAGGGCTTTTGCTTCCCTCAACCCTGCGGTCATTTCTGCACCAACGGCGTGCTTCAACTCGGCCGGAATTGACGGTTTCGATGGCGGCTCCACGACGGCGTTTCGTCGGATTTTTCGAAGCTCGGGCGGCGCGATTCCGCCGTTGTTGAGGCGATCCACCACATAGGTTTTGTAGTACTCTTCACCACAAATCTTTTGGGATCGGTTTCATGGCAAATGGTGGTTGGACGGCGAAGAAATCGGCGTTCGAAACTCTCGGCTCCGGCGAGCTTCGAGCGGCGCGTGCGGCGGCCGTTCCGTCGCGTCGACCCACCATCGGACTCAGCTTGGCGAGAGCTTTCCGATGACACCGGCGATGTCAAAAACGGACACCGTTTCCGATGGTCGGTTGCTGTACATATTCGGGTAGAGAGAGAAAGAGAAATGAGGAGAGAGAGTGTTTGTGGACAAATGAGGAAATTCCATTTTTTTTCGCTCTTTATATACTTTTTCACCCAAAATTTCAACATGGGCTATCCTGATTAATTTGGGCGTCTTGAATCCAAATATATCAGTTTTATTTTGATCTGAGGTCATCTTGACCCGTTTCCGATACTGCGAATTTTCGGTCAAAAATTACCCTTGTGCTCAATTATCAAATTTGAGCGTGCTAATAGGCTATCCTAACTAATTTGGGAGTGCTGAACTCAAATTTATCAGTTTTATGTCAAGATAATATCATCTTGACCTACTTCTTGATACTGTGAGTGGCACACACGTGCTCACACCTAAAATCACTATTAATCATTTTTCGTCCTTTAACACTGTTAGAACATTTTATTTAGTTCTAAACAATATTAAATCACTTAATTTTCACATTTTAACGCTTAAATTCATTGTGTATTTATTTTTCGAGAAATATGAATTTTCCCGGTTGTTACAAAAATAAAGGGATTTGTGATGTTTTTCTGGTGCATTCATTTTAACAATAATTAGGGTGAAAACCTGTTTAGCATTTTTGTTTTTTTTTTTTAAGAGAAATTATTGGTGTTATCTTGTTTCCTCTTCTTTATTTATAGCAGAAGTTTCAAGGTCAACCGGTAAAACAAAAAGTATCTAAAACAATTCTACTCAAATATGAGCTCACTTTCAGTACTCCCACCACTACAAGCCCCTCGTTGCGCGGCACAATGACGGGGTAAGGACCTCAAAGTGGATACGTAGAGTATCAAATCTTTGACCCATCTTAAGAAGAGAATAAAGAAAAGTATCTTTACGAAGCTTCACCCCATCAGTGGCCACAGCTCTGTATAGTTAGTTTCAATCTATATTAAGTTAGGAAATTACTTGCTAGCAAACCGTCCATTCAGTAACTCCAATAAGCTCAGCATGAAAATCCTTCTGCACATCTTTTCGGTTTAAGTATTTGATTGCTTGATCCTTCACACAGACATCAATCTTTAATGTTTGTTGCTGTCAATTTTATTCAAAATTAGTCAGAGGAAAAGATGACAAACAACGAGTCAAAAGTAAAAAAACAAAGCTCCAAAGCACTATAGTGATTTCCAAAAAATTATATGATTTTGAAACAAAATGTTTACCAGTTGATTGAGCATCTCGGCTTGAGCAAAAACTGATGACAAACAAACATCGAGAGTAACATCGACTGTATCGATGAATTTACTCATTTCTTTTAAAACTCTTTTCCACACTTCAGAGCAAACAGGGCTGACACTGCCATTGATTCGAATCTGTCTTCTGTAAGTGGAATAGTTACACGCGAAAGTGACACTTTCATAAGTTGAATCTGATATCAATCCATGAGACCAGTAGAACTCGGATCGCGAATTGAAATCGGTGTTGAATTCTAGAAGAGGATTGCCTATCTGTGTCAATTACAGTTGAAGCATATATACATCAGCTGCTCAATCTTACTAAACGAACACCGAACATATATATATATATATTTATGTGTATATGTATATAGATCACCAGAAAGTGTTTTGTCACTTACTGCTATTCCTTTCAGATTGAATTTCAATTTTGATTCAACAATAAGCTGTGCAAGCTGTGGAACATAGTGCCCTGATGAAAAACGTTTCAAAATTAGATGCATGAAGTTATAAAGTCATCCGGTTAAATAGATCACTTTTAAAGGGTCCAACAATTACCTCCATAGCTCTCTCCTGCGATGAAAAAATCCCGGCTTTTGTACTCCGGGAATTCCAGGAACCAGCGCCTGAGGAACTCGAGATTATCTTTTGCTGGAAGCAACGAACTCATATTTTAATATTGAAACATTAGTTTTCAATCCAAGTTGAAGTACACAAATTTGTGTTAAGCATGGTAATTTCAAGTAAATTACCAGTCTTCTCGTCATTCACTTCAACGTAGTATGATTTGTTTTTTGAGTAGGAAAAACCGACTCCTGCAGGAGATTCCAACTATAGCATGTTTGCCCCTGTAAAAAGAAAACTCAAAAAAAAAATTTTTTTTTTTTTTTGCCTAATTATGAGAGAGAGAGGTTTCATTACTTAAGCATCGACAAACAAAAAGTTGCAAAAAGAAAATATATATATATATATAAACTTGTTAATCACCTTTATTCCAGCTATAATCACTCTTAAAAAGATTGTTACCACTTGGTTTAAAGGGTCCGTGTTCATAGAAAGCCCCGGCTCCAATGGAAGAACGACCAGGCCCTTTAAAAAACAAAAATGCATCGTCAGAATAATCCCACTAGAAATTAGTACGAGTTGGTTTAACTGTTCTACTACGATAAATTAATATGCAGATGTTAATGGTACAAGACGTACTTCTATTTATCAACAATATCTTCAGCACAATTCGAAGTATCTGCCTCTTCGAACCAAAAGCAATACAAACATGAGTATAAAGTTATAAACTGACCTCCGTTTAGCCAGAGAACAAGAGGCTTTGAAGCAGGGTCAGTTCCGGCTTCAACAAAGTAGTAAAAAAGTGATCTCTTTTGGCTTTCATCCACAGTTATATAGCCCGAAAACTGCTGGAAACTGACTTTTGGTTGTCCTGGCAAGCTGATGATTTTATCAGCTTCTGATATGGGATTCCAAGTTATCAATATTTGGACAAGAATTAATGCCTCAAGTCTCATAATGTGGGAGAGAGGGGGAAGAAGTTGAAAGCTTGAATATAGCCTGAATTTAAGTTCTTGACGACAAGTGAATATTTTACGATTCTCAGACAAATACATCATTTTTATATATATTATAAATATATGTATATATTTTCTTCAAATTTCAGAGACATAAATGAGAAAAAAAAATTTGAGATTTTTTAGAAATTAGGCTTCTGTTTTAAAATATCAACTTGTTATCTAAAATAGTCAAATATCTTATATGTCTATAATTATTATAATATTTTTATAACGTAACACTTGGTTATTTTTATCCTAAAGTTCACAAATTAGTATTGCACGTGTCTTAATTTGAATCTTAGATTCTAGTTTATCAGTTTTGAAGACTTGGCATGTAGTAGAAGTTCTTTTGTGTGTGTGTTTTCAAAACTTACATAGTCAAAGACCAATGGTAGAATACACCTACCGAAGAATGCTTAACCAAAAACAAAAAGGTTTACGTGCGACAAGATATTGTTTTCCAGCTATAAGACAAATTAACTTCACTGCAAGTGGACATTATGGCATTGGAAAATCTTACCCTAGCATTAGAATGCATGTTGAAACCAAAAACAAAAAGTCGATCTCTACCATGGGATCTGAAAATATATTTATCAACAACAAAAAGTCGATTATGGGCATGGGTTTGTATAGAGGTGAATTTTAATATATTTTCCATGAGTTATAATTTTTTTTTTGTATTTTTTTACTATTTTAATCTTCTTTAATTTCTAAAACCTTCCACTCCTCCTTTTATACAAGCCCTAAATTTATATCATAAATTATTATTTTATTTTTTTTAATTTTGATATGACTTTTAATTAGAATCAATGATCTAAAACATATAGATTAGATATATATATATATGTATAATATATAGGGTGCGTTTGGGGAGAATGCGTCTAGAGACCAAAAACCATTTGGCTCCTTCAACTCTGCAGATGGTGAATAGTTGCCTCACATGAGGTTTGTTTTGTTTTCTGAAATATTCTCCTCCGTACAAGTTGTAATGCTTCACAACCCTCTTCCCCATAGATTCTTCAAAACCCATTCTCCTCAACCCATAGCTTCATTTCTCTACTTTCAATTTTTTTCTTCGATCTTCTTCTTTTCTCCATATTCTTCTTCTCCTTGGTCTTCACTCTTCCAACAGCTACCTTCCCTCACAACACTCACGACTGCTAACCCCTAACAATATCAGTCACTTGTAGTGCTTTCTTTCCCTTACAACTGACCATAGTCAACTTTCTCCCCGTCGAACAACCTAAGATTTCGGGGTGCCCAACATTGGTTCTAGTTGCTAATCGCCCATCTTTTTTGTTGGCTACCGTCGCCGCCTGAACATGTGGTGATAATTTCCTTTGTGTTTTCCAACCGGTGACCCCCTTTTCGGTCGACGTAATGTAAATCGGTTTGTGAGATTGCCAAATTTTTTTATGGAAAATATGTACTAACCCATGGATTTGTTGATTATGGTGTTTCATAAATAGTGATTTTCGGATTATGGGTTTTGTTGGTCATTGAGTCACGGTTTCCTCTGTGTTTTTTGATTTTGGTGAAGGTTTCGTCACTTTATCTGCTGAAATTTTTTTGTTATTGGGTTTGTGAAATTGCATTAGGTTTCCTCACATCAACAAACCCACAACTTTGTTAGATCTTGTGTTAGGTTGTTGAGGGAATTTCGTCTTGCTATGGACTGAGTTTTTGTTTCACGGTTTTGTGAAATTGCACATATTTTGTATCTTGTCATCAACAAACCACGGCTTTGTTAGATCTTGGTTTTGTCCGTCATTGATTCAATGGCTTGTCTGTCATGAATGGAACCTTTGCCTTTGTCCCTTCCTGTTATTTTTCAAAGTATAATGTCAATGGTTTTGTGAAATTCATATTTACTCTTTCAGCTATGGTCGCTCCAATCCATTTTGTCACTGCCATCACAACCGACATTATCGGCGTTGGCATTGGCCTCTAATCGGGCTGACGATGCTCACCTAATATTTATTGTGACTAGGTTTGTGACATTGTTTTTTGGTACGTTGAGCCTCTTACAACCAATAGGAAGTTAACATTGTCGTCACAACCGACAAACTCAGTGTGGCCATCGACCTGCAATTGGCTATCCCTTACTGGCCCAGAGTCATTTGTGACTTGGTTTGTGTTGTTGTTTTCTGGGTATTCAAATTTATTAATTTTTTTTTATGTTATGTCACATCATTTGTTCACTTGATCTTAACCATTATCTGACCATAATTTTGGTTCATGAGAATAGGTTGATGGTTTCATTACCGTCGACCTGTGTTGTCTAACTAGCCACGACCAATGGCAATAGGAGATACCGGGGTCGCGCCTACACACGAGTCACTCGGTATTGCTATTGAAATCAACAAAGGGCCTAAATTACACACTACTTTTGTGTTTGGAAGCAGATACACTAACTAATGTCTTCATTGACTGATCCTGAGCCCACTATTGTTGTTTCATCCAATGGCTCGAACTCGGTATATTGTGGAATTATTTGTATAATTTTCAATTTGCATGTGTTGTAGTATTATTCTTTCATTTTTCTCTTATTGTTGTAATTTGTCATTGCTGTTCGGTATTTTTTTGTTGGTGATTTTTTTGTGTGATTGTCCGCGTTGTGGCCCATTTACCCATGCCATGGTTTTTCTTTTATGTTGTTACATTGCACATGTCCAAACCCATACATACAGTATTGATTTGCATTCTTCATTACGACGACTATCTTTTTTGTGATATTTAATACGTTTATATGACTTGCGGTGTTGCAACAAAGTAATGTGTTATGCTCAAAATCATGGCCATTAAAATGTATTTGTAATGCCTTATTTTTGTACACCATGTGTTATTCTAATGTGTCCTATGTTGTTGGTGTTGATCAGTGCTATCTGTTGTACGTGCTGGCCCTAGTTGATTCTATTGTTGGCCCTTACTACTTGTGATTGTGCATCGGCTATGATGCTAAATTGTTAGTGTTTAATCACTTATTATGTTACTGGTGTTTTGTAGACCCATTCAATAAATGTGTTGTTGGTTGGTATCTATATGTGATAGTTTATCGTCAGTCTAGTATTTAACCTAGGTAGCTAATTATTATATGGGTCTACGTAATGCCTAACTTGATTATGTGATATTGTGACATTAGATTAAGCCACGTAAATTTTGAAAATTTTTTCCTCCATCTCGGTGTGATTATTTACAATGTTTTATATGTTTTAGTTTGACATGCACATGTCTTGGCCTGATAGTTCATCTTACAATTGAAATGATGAGAAAGGGGTTTATTTTTTAAACCTCCTTGATGAATTCTAATGTAATCATGCTAGGAGAATTCCAAAAATGGACACTTTATTTGGAGTGGGCTGAGATGTTTAACCCTAGGTGGCCAGATATCAATACCCCTTGTTATGCCATAACTTTGCATGGAAAAAGGATACGAATGTGGTGGACGTACACTGCATGAAAGATGTTACAGACATGGACGTGTTTAGGATATAACCCAATTACCTATATGGTTAACTGCTCTGATGAACAATGGGCCCAATTCACTGCTATAAACACTACATCTCCCATTTAATATGCCAATTTAGAGATTACATGGCGGTGTGTATATTTCGGTTTTCAGTTATACTTAACAACGCATAATTTTATCCGTGTAGTTTTACCTAGACCAAAACTTCCTCAGAACTCAGGGTTTGAAGCATAAAGAGTTGTTCTTCAATGTTTTTGAGAAGTACCAAACAGCCAATTCAAGAGTTTAGCCTTCACGATCCAGCCCTACTTTGCATGTTCCACACTTCTCTGGATAGTCTATCAACTGATGGAAATGACTCACAAGGCAACACGATAAACTTCCCTCACTTTGACACCTAGTACACACTAGGAACGTCAAGGGGTTGGGAAAAATAAGCTAAGTGGAAGCAAAGGCAGAACACGAAAGATCTTCTCACTAACACAATCATAGGTATCGAAAGTTACTACTCTAATAAGTTCACAAGAACATCAAGTATGGATGAGACAACCAAAGCTTCAATGCTTGGTGAGTGTAACAACGTGATGAAAGAGATAAGAATTCCTACTGATGATGCAGTTACCGTGTACTTATAGCTGCGGAATGAAAAAGTAGTGTTGAGGGGCTTTACTAGGTTATCTATTGAGAAGAGGTCGAATATTATTTAAAGGATTATCAATAGCTGTATCCAGAGTATTTGCTTCACAAATGTTATGTATAGTTTTTCAATTGTAACGTAAAACAATTTGTTGTTCATTGTCTTTTTTCTTTGTTTGTAGACTCTAACTACTGTTTTTTTTAAGCGAATCTAATTTGTCTACGTCTACCACATCAAAATATCATGATGCTGTTACTTTTATGGAACATTTGTCAAATTGTAGTTGTCATTATGTTACTATATCACTGTTCGTAGGTTGCATACTAAGACATAATATGGATACGACAGACACAGATAACTATGATGATTAACACTGTTGCATGTGTCCTATATGCATACATGAGAAAGTTACAAAAGCGAAATGACTGCAAACACTACTCCATTTTAACAGGAGCAGTAAAGACAGATGAGTTGCTATACGGCAACGATGATAACATAAAATAAAAGACTCAAATAAATAGGCAAACATTTATGGCATTGTGTGAGTTGGTTGAAACAAAGTATTTACTTCACTTGACAGATCGTGTATCCGTACCTGAGCAATAATTCATATTCTTGGAAATACTTTGCCATGCGACAACGAATAGGTAGATACAGGATATTTGACAACATTCAAGTGAGACGATCTCGAGATGGTTCACTACTGTACTTGACACACTAGTTACCTTGAAGGATGAGTTTATACAACCTCCGAATTATAATATAGTGCAACCATACATTATTAAGAATGCATATATTTATAGATCTTAGTTCAATGTATGTAACATTTTTTTAGCATGTTGTTACACGTTCAATTAGAAACACAATTGTTGAATTATGTTATAACATTTCTAATACTGTAATTGTTTTTATAGAACTGTGTCAGCATTATTGACAGCACGCATGTGCCATGCGTTCCGCCAATCGAGAACTCGTTGGCTTGGCTGAACATGAAAGACATAAACACGCAAAATATCCTAGCAGTTGTTTCATTTAATATGATGTTTACATACATGCTCGTAGGGTGGGAGGGTTCCATACATGATGCGAGGATATTGGCATAGGCAATGGCCGTCAATGGATTCTCATTTTTGCCAACAGGTTTGCTCGTCGTTCATATATTCTTTGCTTATACAGTATTGAACACATACATACCGTATGTCAATTATAGCTAGTTATATATCTTTGAAATATAGGTGAATTTTACTTAACAGACTCAGGTAACGCAAACAACGACCACTTTTTAACTCCTTATCGCGGAGAAATATACCACTTGTCAGAATGCCATCAGCGACGATATAAACTTACTAGCAACAAAGAAGTATTTAATTATACACATTTATCTTTGTAGAACTATATTGAAGGACATTTGGTATTTGGAAAGTAAGATTCAAAATACTTACTAAAATGAACAGTTACTCAATTGAAAAACAAGTGAAGATACCAATTGTTTGTGCGATCTTGCATAACTTCATAAGGATGCATGCAGTGATAGAACCAGATCTGCTACTTCAGTCCTGCATGTATGACATGTCAACCGATAGTGCTTCTACATCTATGTCTACTAATGAAGCTGAAGTCTACGATGTTGATGAATCGGAAGATAATGTTGATGCTTACGCAGCCCTACAAATGAATAGTGGAAACTCTAAGGCCATCAGCAACGTTGAAGCGGGAAAACGACTATAGATCATTTCAAAATTGCTATTACCGACCAAATATAGGAGAGATACCAATAACACTCATGGTATAAACTTTGATATCTGAATAGTTGTTCATCATAATGTACTGTAATTTTATGTTTTCTAATGTAAATTAAGAAGTAAAGATAATTATTGTAACAATTTATTTTATGGCCACTCGGATGTTGTGTATATTTGTTATACTGGGTTGTATCTAAAAAATTGTGTGTATATTTTGGCTGAAAAATTTACGGATTGCAATTTACCCAAGTAGACTTTTTATGTATTTTTATTTGCTCTTTTATTTATAAGCTTTATTTCTTCTCCCATATGACACGCACTCCCAAAAAAATTATTTTTTACCACATATTTTATGATTTTTATACACTTATTTTCATAACAATTTTTTTTCTATAAACTTTTATCTCAAACACAATCTTCAAAATCATATCTGATTTTCAAAACCAACATCTCTAAAATCTCTTCCAAACTACCCATAATGTTTATGCTACTTCAATTTATGCCCGAGTTTTGGACATTTCTGACTTTTTTTAGTTTTTTTTTTTTATTTGGACAACTCAGTTAGGGGCATATTTGAATATCTCACTTTTAAAACTTGTTTTTTTCTTTCTTCAACTCAAAATTATATTCTGCATTCACATATGTAAATATCTATAATGCATTCAAATTTAAATTCATAATTTTACTATTTCTAATTTAAATTATTTTTTCTTAAATTATAAAAAATTTTGAAAGTAAAAAAAAAAAAGTATTTTTTTAAGGTCATATATAAAGATTAAAATGAATATATAATTGTTAATTTATTTAATTTTTATTTTCATTTTTCTAATTGCAGCCTTTTTTTTTTTTTTTTTGACTGCTGCAGTATGCTAATTATTTGATTACTTAGTTGTGACACGTGATTATAGTTGTCATCCTCGATAGGTGATTTTGTCATAAGACAAAGCCCGTGTAAAATAATAATATTGAGGTTAAGAAAAAATTATTATTTTAATAAGATTATTAGATTTATTGATTAATGAATAACTTTTAATTTATGAATTAATTATACAAAATTCTTCCCCTAATTCACCCAATTTCTACCTTTATAAAATTGTTCAAAATGTTCATACGTTTAATTCTATCTATAAATCTAATAATTTAATTGATATGATAAATTATTAAAAATAAAAAAAATATTTTTATAAATAAAAATTCTAATTATAAAAGTATATATTAACTTTTAATTTAAAAATAAATTAAAAAATAATTTTTTTCTCATCACTCTCCCCTCTCTTTTCTCTCCTTTTCACACTCCATTCCTCCCTCTCTTTCTCTGGGTCCCTTTCCATCTTTCTCTACTACAATGGTGCATACCCTAGCTAGAGCCATGGCCTCCACAATGGTGCACCGTCCCACTCTATCTCCTCCTTCCAAAATGCCTCCTCTCTGCCACCACCATCGCCACCTTGACCAAGCCCGCTTCCGTCCCGATTCTTGTCCTCAGCCGCCGAACCCAAACCCGCCGTCTCTCGCTCCGCCAAGGTCCTCGCTGTCACGGCCACCCAATTCGCAGCAATCTGGTGCCAGGCCAACCGGTCCGACAACTACTCGCCCCTCAACTCCGGTTCCAAGTTCAGCGATCGACTTTCGACGGAGATGGCTCCACGCAAAACTCTGGCGATTGCAATGGCTTTGAAGCAACGAGCATATTGTGAAATTTGTGGCTGGCTAGTGATGAAGATGAAAATCACGATGCCTCCTCGAACTCATGACGGAGAAGAGAATCTCAACAAAGATGAAAATCTCCAAGCCATTACGATAGAGATCTCCATTGTGACATAGATCGCTGATAATGGGGGTAAATGATGAGCTCTCTCGCTCGGTGTCATTACCATGATCCATTGCCACAATGAGTGAAAGGAATAGGAGTTGTATTTATTTGTAAACGATTCATTTGTCAAAATTATATGTTGTCGTAGGTAAATAAAAAAAATTTCATATGATCTACGAAAGAAACTAACTGGAATATCCATTATTTACAATGTTATTATGAGTTTACCACGTAAATCATTAAAATCAATTATTAATATAATAAATCAAGAAACTAATGGTTGGTGTAAATAAAGGATTGATCACGTAATTCTAGGATTTATCATCTAAGTTCAAGAATATTGCAAACGTGAATTAGGGATTTCCTAATTATTAAGGATTTACCAATGTAAAAATCACGAAATTACCTATGTAAATCAAGGACTTACAAAAATCAATAAAATCAATTACAAATTTCCCTCTCAATATCAGAATCCCTAAACCGCAAAAAATTGGAAATTCCAAATCAATTTTTTAGTTTTTGGCCCAACCTACCTATCTCCCTCCCAAAACTAAACTGTACCACCATCCACCCACCCACTCCTCTCTTGATTATTGACAATTAAACTTGAGACCTACCGTTGGCCTCCTCCTTCATGGCGATGTGAGATGATTTCCAATCTTAACATGGCAACATCTTGCAATTTAAGAGAGAGAAAGAAAGACCTGCCGACTGAACATGAGACATGTGTACTTCGCTCTTGATTTTTAACGACTGAACATGAGACCTGCCACTAACCTCTTCCTTCATGGCGATGAGAGAGAGAGAGAGAGAGAGAGACCTATTGACTGAACACCTCCTATCTCGATTATTTACGACTAAACATGAGACCTACTACTAACACAGAGAGAGAGAGAGAGAGTGCATGCACGCGTGCATGCGTGCGTGTGTTGAACATAAAACCTATTACTAACCTCCTCCTTCATGTTGATGTGAGGCGATTTCTAATCTTAACATGGAGGAAGGGAGGGAGGGAGATGGTAGGAATGCCCTAAGTTTGAAGACATTTTAGATATATTTTAATTATTATTTCGCATTGATTATTAGTATATTTGAGGTTTTTCATTATATCATTGCTATTCCATCCTCGTTTGATTTACATATTAAAGTAAATATAAGCAAATATGACTCATTGACTACTTGATATTTAAACTGTTAGAATGTTGTATATAATAAATTTTATATGTAAGAAGACAACATTCTAAAGTAACTAGTCTAAAATTATAGTCCATATCATGGGGTTAGAGTGAGCATCTAACTTATATGAAGTCTGTTATGTTGTTTAAATCTAACTAGGGAGATTATTTGTTTTGACTATTTAGAGCAAATCAACTCTTAAGTAGAAACATAATATATTGTCTAGTAGTGATGATATATTGGATTAAGATTAAAGTGTAATTAATCTATTTAATAAGCCTGTTTACATAAATTAATTCACTTTTGACTTTGTTATGTAATCCCCTTAATCCTGAATAAATATTAGTTCCATGTTTATGACTTGTGTACTTTGATATTCTAAAGGCTAAAGTATCTCGAACTAGTAAGCTATTAGACTAATTCATTGGGTACATGACTTATATTTGATGTGAACTTTTATATATAGTTATTGAATCATACCTCAATTTATAAAGTCAAGCTTATGCGCTTAACGATATTATATGGAATGTGAAAAATGGACATGGTCTTGGTCATTTGTTTTTATTATAAATATTGAATCATAGCTCCATTTATAGAGTTAAGGTTATCCTCTTAATGACATTATACGAAATGTGAAAAATGGACAAGGTCTTGGTCATTTATTTTTCAGATGATTAATTATTTATATTTAGTGAATAATCATTTTCCTATAAGGTATATGATGGATCTTAAAGATAAAATGATCAAGAAAGTAAAAGGGATCTTAAACTTAAATTGATCATGGACATCATATAAGGGTATGATATATGTGACAAGGTCATGAACTAAGGCTATTTACAAGCTTGCATAATATAGTATATAATTAGGAGTGCAATTTCAAGTTTATAGTGATATGATTCAGAAACTAATAATTATATAATTAATTGATTTAGAGTAGAATATTTAATTATATAGATTATTAAAACCTACATTATATATGCCTAATCAGTCCCTTAACTAGCTCAACATAATTTAATTAACGGATGGTAATTGATCATATTTCCGATGCAGTGACTTATTCTCAGTCTTAGTACGATGAAATGCTGGGCATACCTATTATAGTGATGTAGGTCTTTTTTCACTAGTGTGAGAATAGATTTTTGTTTTGTTTAATTATTTATGATAAGTATTTAGTTTGGATAATTATTTATTTAAATAATTATCATATTACTTATTTCAATAGGAAAAAGAATTTAAATTAATAGTATTTATCTTTAGAGATAAATATGAATCTTAATTTAGATTGATAGATATAGATAAATTAATTATTTAAATAATTAATTTAATATCTAGATATTCATATTTAAATAAATAAAGGAAACTAGATATAAATAATATAATAAATAAATTTGAATTAAAACAAAATATTTTCCATTCCTTTCCTTATAAAACAAGGAAAAGATTTTCTTATTCTTGACTTTATTTTAGATAATTAATATATAATTATTTTATTCAAATAAAGTTATTATGATTTTATTTGAATTTAAAATTAGAATTATGAAATATTATCTAAACAAATAAAACCACAAATTTCAAGATAATGCATCATTGGAATTGAAATTGAATTTGGATGCCTTATCCTTGTGGTAGGCATTTTCTCAAGGAAGGAGGAAAGAGAGAAATCATTTCAAGTGTCATATTCAAACAACAATGCCACCTAATTGATTTTTTATAAATAGAGGTTAATACTTATATTTTAGAGATAGACCATTTACTCAAAAAGAGAACTTAATTTTCATACTCTCACGTGATAATAAGTTTTAGAGCTTTAGACAGTTTGTAGGAAAATTTAAGAATTCCATATCTGTAGATCAAGAGAATAAGTGTCCACACACTCCATTATCCAGGAATTTGATAATAGTGAAGAAGACTAGTTGGTTGAAGTTTTTTAATGTGAAATTCTTATAACAATCTTAGAGCTATTGACAACAAGGTGTATATATTATGAATTGATTTATTGTATATGGCATCACAAGTTTGTTCGATTATAAAAATTTTAAAAATTCTACTACGCCACTACACTTATTTTTCCTACAAGTGGTATTAGAGCCTACTCGTATTTATGCCATGTACATAGAATTTATAATCTATTTTCTCCCTTTCTTTGCATGGATTTAATGTTTAGAGAGTTTACATTTTAGGTTTTCTATTATGTTGTTACCATGTATTTTGTATGATGTATGTTTATGTTATATATATTTGTAATTATAAGTATGCTCAATTTTACCGATCATAGTTCTTTAAAAATTAGAATGGCATACTTAGGTTTTTTATATAGTCACAGGATCGGTTTATTATCATCATAAATTTTCCATGGATTTAATTATTTTTTCAATTTTTAGAATCATTGTAAACTGAAAACGGTATAGGAATGTTTATTGTAATTCGTGATGAAGATGAAGATTAAAGATGGAGCTAGCATGGAGATGATTGCAATTTTGATTTTCAAAATTTCTGCATTATTTTTTTTTTTGGGTTTAAATTTCTAGAATTAAAACCTAACTGGTTGATATATATTATATAAATTGATATAATATATTTTAATATATAAATATCTAAATATATAAATATAAACCTATATTTTCTTTTTATGAACTCGTATTCCTAATAACTAAAGTTCACATTAATAGAAACTAAAGTTCACACTATCGGATATCATCATATACCAGATTTAAAATGTGATAACCGGGAATTTCAGATTCTTGGAGTAGATTAAAATTTCATGTATATATGAATTTTAATGAATGAATTATGAAAAAGTTGTGTTTTAATACTGTTGAGAATACGGTAAAAATGTTCCAGCAGTGTTAAAGTGAGTGAGTTTGGGAATAGAAAATCCTACCAAACATAATTAGGTGAGACGGTTCGAAATCAGAGCCAAAAACCCTAGAAAGTGCGCTGAAATGTACTAAAACAATAAAAATTTACGGTAAAGAATTTTGACCAAATGGAAGCAAAATAAAACAAACTGATTGCACCAGAGGCACCCGGAACCCGCCTACGCGATTTTGGTAAAGTTCCGTTCGGTTCGGCTTTCGGTCAAAATTTGACCATGAATTAATTAGTGAATTAATATATATATGGATGACATCACCTAGATGATGTCATAAAGGCTAAAATTTTTGTTTAATTTTGGAAAGTATTAGGGATAGGTGTATGGCTAGGATCATCCTACTTTTTGATCTATGGCCAATATCATGCCAAAATTACTTTAAAAAAATTTTAAAAACAAAGAAAAAAGACCATTCGGCCATGTGGAAAGGAAGAAAGAAAAAATTTTGATTTTGGCCCCAAAATTTTAGCACTTTAGTCCTTGAACAATTAGCAAATTATTGGGAAAATTTTGCTAAAAAGCCCTTGGGTTTTGCCTATAAATAGGCATCAAAATTCATTCAAAAAAATTAGAAAAAATGGCCAAATTCTTACTCTTTTCTTGCAGTCCAAAACCGTGAGCTTTCCCCCCTTTTTAAGCCAAATTTTGTTCAAAATTTCACACCAAAATTAGCTTCTATTGCATTTCTAGCATCAAGCAATCAACTAGACAATGTGAGCTTTTAAATTGAAGTAATTTCCTTTGATTTTCTTAGTGAAAATCCGTGGGTTTGTAGAGTAGAAAAAACATTAAAAAAGTTGATGTTTTGTTGACGATATGATTAGTTTGGTGTTGTAGAATTTGAAGCATGATTTAGGATTTAAAAACAAGCAAAAATTTTGTATGGTTTCATAAAAAAAAAAATCTGTGGCTCATTGGTGTGAAAAAATGATTTGGAAATTGGTGTTTTGGTTTAGTGTTTATGTTCATTTGGTTATAAGATGAATTAAGTATGAATTGGAATCAAGAAACAAAGAAAAAAATTTGATGTATTTTTCATGTTAAAACCGTGGGTGATGAACACTAGAAAATGGAAAATTTTAGTGTTGAATAAGAATGTGGAATGTTGATAAAAACCCTAGGAAGGAAAGCAAGATTTTCTATGTGTTTTTACATGAAAATCTGTGGCTAATGCTAGTATTAGAATGAAAATTTTGTTAGGTTTTGATGTTGATTTGTACATTGAAAACCTAAGAATAAAATGTGAAAAATATTTGGTGATGATTAACATGATAAACCAAGACTAGGTTTGGAAAAAATTGATATTGTGTATTGATTCTTGAATATTGGTTAATGTGGAAAATTTTTATACAAAGTTAAATAGGCCTCTGATATAGTACGTGGCAGGTACAAAAGTTCTAAGGCGTACCTAATGCCGGGAAACCTAAAAATACAAGCAGAAATGCTGTCAAAATTTTTAAAACGGCATAAGGGCACTTCGAGAAACGAAGGGTAAAAATATTGAACTCGGGAAGGAAACCGAGACCCCTCGATGGATTAGGATTGAAAATGGAAAAATCAACCCAAAAGGAATAGTAAACCGATCCTTAATGTCTAAAATGCCTAAAACAGGAAAAATTTTCACGTTAGGGGTATTTTAGGAAATGAGGAAAAATATTAAGTCCGGATAGGAAACCTAAGCCTCTCGAGGACCGAGGGTCGGGGACAGGATAAAAAGTGTTTCAAAAGTAGTGAAACGGTCATTTGAGGCTCCGAAACGTTTGAAAAACGAGAAACGACCCTAGGCGATAGATGAATAGTAATCGAGGATAGGGAAAATAGATAATTGAGAATTTATAGCAAATTGAGCTGTAAAAATAATATAGAAGCCTAGGGAATATTATTTTAAGATATTTGAGCTTAGAAAATTTGAGAAAAACGATAGAACGAAATAGTTACGGTCCCGAGACCCGTTAGGGGCAAAATAGTTATTTTGATCAAAAATTTTGAAACGCTCGGAAAGGATCCGAAAGGACCTAGAATGACTTAAATAAAACTCTAGGACTCAAAATAAAGATTTTAGAGTTAAAAATCTAAAAATTTTATAGAATACGAGAGTGTAGAAGAATACACGGCCGTGTATAAGAAAAAAATTTACAACCTGAGAGGTACACGTGCTTGAACACAGGCGTGTATCAAGCCATATACAGTTACACGGCTAAATAGTAAACAACACGGCCATGTAGTGAGAAACCAGGAGGTGCACGGTCATGAACACGGGCATGTTGAAGGCCGTGTACCATATTATAAGTTGAATTGTGTTGAAAAATTTATCACAAAATAAATATAATTAAAGTGATAATTAATATAAGGTATTAACAGACAATATTATATCTATAGGAACCCAAACTAGAGATAGAACTGTGGAAGAGTTCCGGAAGTGGACATTATCACAGTATTGGTAAGTTCAAGCATTTTCATGTCTGCAACATGAAATACTGTATTACTTTGTTATGTATTAGTTGTACATTGGGAATCAAGTCCTATTGACGTTTGGGGATTAGTTGGTATAACATATCCCACATTTTAAAGATAAGAATATCTAAGGCCTACGGGCGATGGAGGTTAGTGACCTTGAGGTGACGATTAATGTCACTTGGTCAAAACTATAATTAAAAGATGGTAATAAAACCATTTAAGACGTACCGCCCCTCCAACATTGTGGTGGAGGTTTTTTAGGTCCTACGGGAATATAAGGGCTGTGGATGTGGTGGCCCGCCCTACTGTAGAGGCTCTACAGCACTATTACGGCCAACTTTCTAGTCAACCGCAATAGTCTGCAGACCTCTAGGGTCGCCGGCAATCATGCTGAACTATAACTACTGCTAATTTTGCGGAATAAATTTTTCTTTTTTTTTTCTTTTTCTTTAAATACATAAACTGTTGAGAATGTGATAAAGAAATCATGTTAACAACTGATCATGATTCCCCTATCACATACTCCTGTCTTGAAAACTGTCTCTTTGAAAATTACATTCAAAACTGTACAGCGGAAGATTTAACTGGTGACCCATATCCCTCGCCAGATCCTCTCCGGCATGCGTCTACCCTGTTCGTCGTCCACCAATATACTACCGGTGAACAGGTCTCTTACCTGCAACATGTGAACAAACTGATGAGCTATGGGCTCAGTAAGTTCAAACATAAAAACATGTAACTAACATGCTATACTGCTGTGCTCATGCTGTACTACTGTGCTCGTGCTGTACTGCTGTACTCATACTGTACTGCTGTACTCATGCTAACTGCTGTACTCATGCTGTACTGACTAAAGGTTTTTAGTCTTAGAACATTAATCTGTTATTTTAGTTCTGGTTTTGGGCCCCTGATTGGACGTACCGACATGTTAGCGCAACCGGGAGCGGTACTTTAGTGCTGACCTCCTCAGTCTTAACTGATGCTAAACATGATAACCTCCCCGTGGTTCGAGAGGCCGATACGCCAATAACTGGTTAATTACCATCTTGCTGGTGTTCCAACTGGGTAGCATACTGCTTGCCCTCACAGTCGGAACCTGTTAATCTATTTACTGGGGTGTGATTTAATCAACACACTAAGGTGCCTTGTGCACCTAACTGTTCTCTGGTTCTGTTACTGTCTGGTCTGTGTACTGGGACATGCAACTCTATATGCATGACATGAACTGATGTGAACTGACCTGTGCTATGACTGACATGCACTGACCTGTACTGTGACTGACATAAACTGACTTAACATCGTGATGCAGACAATCAACGTCTAGCAACACGTCATACAACATACATAATACTGTAATAAAGCAAGCTTGTCCACGTTGCAGTCAGGACAATGCTTGAACTTACAGAAAATCCTCTAGCGTAAGCTGCTGCTGCTCTAGGACTGCTGATTTGGGGTCTCTGACTTGGACTCCTATAAATGGAAAAATCACTGATTATTTACCATATTTAGCTTATACTGGAAATATGGCAAAACATGAAATTTTTCCTTTCCAGACTCTTTTTTTTTTTTTTTTTACTCTCTGGACTCGAACACGCCCTCCTACACAGCCGTGTTCGTGCCCGTGTACTTCTTGGACTTTTAAGCCTGCCCGTGTAATCTCTGGAACATGCCCGTGTATGCTTACACAGGTTGGTACACAGCCGTGTTACTGGCCGTGTACTCCTCTGTCCTCTTACACAGTCTCTTACACGCCTCTCTTTGACCGTGTGCCCCTTGACACGGTCTGATACACGGCCGTGTTCTTGACCGTGTACCTCTCGGGTCTGATTTTTCTTGCAACACGGTCGTGCGTATGGGCATGTTCGAGGCCGTCTTCTGTACACGCCCTTGTACACGCCCGTGTACACGCCCGTGTTCATACCAGAATCAAGATTCTGGGTCCGAACTGCTCTGCTCTGTTTTTCTAAGGCTTTTATGGCCTTTGTTCTGTGTCTTACACTTGAAATCGATCTTCATAAGATCATTTCAAGGTATCTACTACACTTCTACTATCACAAATCCATGATTTCACAAGCAAAAATCCCACATTTTGCTCATGAACTTCTCTTGACTCAACTTTTGAAAAATCTGCGTTTTAGTGAAGAAATTTCACTAAACTTGGTTTTCTAAACCATCTGTTCATGGATTCGTGTTTGAAAACATCTAGACTTGAATCACATTTCGATTTTTAACCGAAAACCTAAATGTGATTCACTCACATTCTCTTTTTCTCACTCAAACCCCAGATTTTCCCCAAACTAAAACGTGAAAACTAGGGTTTACCTTGCTTTAAATCGTGAGCTTTTCTTGCTACTGAGTTGTGACCGAATCTCGATCAACCTGCTGCTTGAACTAGAAAATCCGAACTTTTTGGATTTCCTTTGCTTTTCTCTCTCTCTTTCTCGGCTCCCTCTTTCTCTCTTTCCCTTTCTTTCTTTTCTTCTTTCTTTCTTTCTTTTCTCTTTCTTTCTTTCCTCTTTCTGCCGGCTGCATCAGCAGCTAAGGGAATTAATTCCCTTCTCTCTTTCATGCTCACGTGCCACTCACCCTCTCCCTTACTTTCTTTTATTTTATTTTTTTTTTAAAAGTTGTAAGGGCTTGTTTGGCTATTCTCTTAGCCCTTGATCAATGTGGCTCACTTGTGTGCCATTGATCTCTTAGTATGTATTTTTCACATACTTTTCTATCAAATTTTTAAAACATCATAATTGAATTAATGCTTAGCTTTTAAACTATATTCATTAATTCATCATAAAATTTTGATTAAAACTTGATTAATCAAAATTTTCATCTGCTCTTTATTCTGTGAACTGTATCACTTTTATGTACATTTATTTACATAATTGTACAGATATTTCCGAGAACGTAGATTTCTCGGGTATCACAGTAGAGGATGAAGCTCTAGGGTCGCTTGTTTGCAATTTCGTGATAATTATTTGCAATTCAGCACAAGTGCACACTATCGTAAACAAGTAATATAATAATGAGAATGAATATCGAACCCACAAGGAAAGTATTCTTAAATCGATTGTAATTTGGCAAGAAAATTAACTTTACTGATTATATTGAGAGCAAATGAAACACTAATATGAAAATAACAGTAAAATAAACAAACAGCAAAAAAAATTAGAAAGACTAACAAACTACGAAATTTAATTGCAAAACAAAGACTGAAAATTAAACGAGAGTATGGGAAACGGCTGAGAGCAGACAAGTAATTGAAGGTGAACAATCAAATCATGAAAAACGGTTGAGAAACATTTTCCTTTAGGCAAATCTAGAACTATGCTGTAGCTTTGCTATAGCAAAATTTTTTAGTCAGGTTAAAAAGTCTTCAAACAATCTCTAAATCTGACTTATGCATATTCCTATGTAAAATCAAATTCAGAGAGTTCAAATTAAAAGTAGTAACCTTTAAGACCGTGAGATGGATGACTATTCCTAGACTATCCACTAAATTAACCAAACAGACATCAATATTTAATTGAACTCACGCTGTTCAATTCCAATCCAATCCTAAATATTTTCCAATACCTAGAAACCAATTGCAAGTATTTGAAAATAGCCCATAATCAAACACAAGATGAGCAATGATGAACAAATTGAATAGTAAAAAAAATACCAAGCAATTCTTTATCAACATTCAGATTTACTTCAAGTACTCATGATTCCCAACCACTAGAACAACTACTCCATAATATCAAGTAAAACCAGATTTAAAATATTGTTCAACATCATAAACGTCTGATTTATCACAATAAATTCATATTCAAATAAAATTGAGCAAAACACAATCAACTCCCTTCTCTAAGGTTGAAGACCGTGTGTTCACAGAGAAATTCTACTCTTGACGAACACTTCCGCATCTGCCTTTGCTGGGTTTTACCAAATTTGAACCAAGGAATTCTTCCCCAGGTCAAATTTGGTCTTCCTCCTTCTGGAAAAGAAAAACGTGCGGCTCTTGAAGAAATTTTTTGTACGAAGAATCATAAACCCCCTTTTTACAGAGCATCCTTTTCTATTTATAGCTTCTAGGAATCAACCCTATTCTCCTCATGTGGATGATCCGATGGCTGGCAAAAATTGTATTAAAAATAATGGATGATGATGATGACACTTGGAAAAAGGGCTGATGTCATTAAAAAATCTACCAGCGTGGCTAAACAGGCAACCCATTCTCAAATTTTCATGTCTGACGACTTTGCTTCAGCTTTGCTATAGCAAAATTACGATTTCCTTTGTTTCAGCCTTTACTGATTGCTCAGCTTCTTGAACCTGCTTTATGCCACCCTGGAAAACTTCGAAAGTTTCTCCCCATAACATTTACATGCCCTAGACCTTTAAATCTCAAAACACAAAACAAAATCTTCCAAGGGCATCAAATGGTTACAAGATAACATAACACAACAAAAATACAAACTGACCAAAATAAAGGTAAAAAGACCTCAAAACACTTCCTTAAAACTATAAAACTCCCTAGAAATGAGCCACCTAAGTGTGGAAACATGACTAAATAACTCGAGACTCTCGAGTTATCATCGCTCCCTAGGCCCTCCCAGTCAGCGCACAATAATTTATTAGTACTACCATAAAAGAGCTCTACACCAGAATATAAATAGAGAAAAAATAATCAATAAAATGATGAAAACCATAATTGAGCATAACCGAAATTTGCACTAAGTATAGTGAATTCAATTAGGTTATGTGAATAGTAATCAGTTAAGGAAATTTGAATAGTATCCAGTTAAAGTAATGTGAATAGTAACCAGTTAGGGTAACAGTTACTATTTATTGGTCAAAGTTCAAAGTTACTATTCATAAAAAATTGAGTTTTTAATGTTTTTGAATCCATACGATTCTTGCTAAATATGTTTGAACTTACTGAGCCTGTTAGCTCATCAGTTTGTTCATGTTGTAGGTAAGAAACGTGTCCGGTAGACTTTCTGGATGGCGGCAGGATGTGCGCATATGCTGATGGGATAGGGATTTAACCATGAACTTGGTCCTACCATAAGTCTTTCGTTGAGCTTTTAAAGTTAGTGAATTGAAGAGATTGGGAAAAAAAATACAGTATAAATATTTTGTATATTATAATTATGTTATACTCCAAAAGATAACTAAAAGTTAATATTGTATTTTACATGGCTTTTATACTTAGCTTTCTTTTCGAGAAAGTATGTATTAAAAAGAAAAAAAAATTTATGGGCGAAATTTTCGAACCTTGATAAATGAAAGTTTAAGAAAAAGAGTTTTAAATTGACAACCCAGATTTGGCACACGAACTGTCTTGGTCGATAATAAAGTCGGTTCATGACAGTTGCGAGTGATTGGAATCGGGGGCGTTACATAAAACTTAGGGTATATATGTATATTATATATTATATTAATTTATATATTTTAATATTTTATATTATTTTACATATAAATATAATATAATAGGATGTTGTATTATTTATATATTTTATATTATTGATAATAATATTTAATATACAAAAATAATAGAATAGGATTTTGGATTAAATTTGGTAAATTTTAGAATTTGTATATTGGTCTTAGCAGGTTAAAATAAATGTAAGAATGGTAAATTTTTGTAGTAAACCCAAAATATAAAATAATTTGGAATTTTTTCAATGGGAAAAAATTCTGGAAATTATTTTATGGAATACAGAAATTCAATTTTGACCTATATGGTTAATATTCGATGGAAATTATTAGCAACTGCATGAAGACAAATACGCAAAAATATAGCAAAACTCAAGACTCAAAGAATGTTTTGGATGTTATTTTGTAATCTTTATTCCTTTTTCTAAGATAGGGACCATGGCTAGGTAATTTAATTTTCTATCATTTATTTATTTTTATGTTTGTCATGGATGGATAGATATGATTGATAGATGTTGTGGATGTCATGTAGATTTGATGACATGTCATATAGTATAGATGAACGCCGCTCATACTTTATTAATCATGCATATTTTTCAAAACCTTGCATATTTTTAAAATATTAAGTAGATAAGGTTTAAAACAAAACTCACGGCTTTCATTGTTGATCTATATATGAAAACATGATAACGCCTCATATCAGTTCATCCCTGATTACATACCTCTTAATAGGTGTTTACTACCACATGTATGCTAGGTTGGATGTCCTGTATGGAAATTATGCTTAAGCATGTTCTAATTGAAACCATTCCTTAATGGCTCAAACAGCACATGGATTGGGTTTTGTAAACAATTTTTACACACTCAAGACTAATTTAATTATAAATTTTCCTTAGGAGCTCTGTTAGTTAAATCAATGGCCAGAACAAGTGGTTATTAATATATGTTTTAGCCTTGGAAGATTTAAGGAAACATATATTAATTGGATAGAATCCATGTTTTTGCCTAATTGTTTCATGATCACCCTTGCGTGGTTTGAGGCACTAAGGGTTAAAAATTACTATTGCAACAATATGTGTTTTGAGATTTTCATATAAGAACATATTTATTAATGTTTATTTTACTGAATTCTTAATATTTGCTTATGAATTGATATATTATTTCATATATATTTTTTATCAGTTCAAAATTTCTCCAATCCCTCTTATTTTGATACTCATTATAAACAAATTAAATGGTTAATTTTATAGATTCAAAAAGAAACTTACTAATAATTCTTAGCTATGAAAAACACAAGTTCGTACTAGATGAACCTTGCCTATCTAGCTACCTTTTGATGCACCTCATAATGAGGGACTCCTTTTATACACTCATTGGAGGGAATCTAATGAGATAGTCCACTATTATATACAGACAAACATGTCCAATGCTCTACATAAACAACATGAGAGCTATGTTTGCTAGACAAATCATGAATAACTTAGATGATAAGTGATAAGTGTTAGAGTGTATATATTTTTAGCATAATATTTAGGCCATTATCGCTTAGTTTCGGGATTTCTTCATGGATTTTTGCACTTTATCAGTTTATATTTTGTTTTTAGATCCTAATTCAAGTAATGGGAGCATAAGAAACTAATTTGGAGTAGTTTGAAGCCTTTTGGTATAAAGTATGGCGAACACGGGCAGGTATATGGCCGTGTACCAATCGAGTCCTCAAACGTGTAAAAGCCATGTCTTTGGGAACATGGGCATGTTGGCAATTTTGACTTGAACACGCCCGTGTCTGAAATGCATATGTCTATGTGACCATGTACACGGCCGTGTAAGTGGCCGTGTACTGATTAGGTCCTCGAACGTGTAAAAGCCCATGTTGTGGGAACATGGGCGTGTTAGACTATTCTGACTTGAACACGCCCATGTTTGAGGTTAACACGCCTGTGTATGATCACCCTGAGACCATGTCAAAGGCTGTGTATGGTGCAGGAATCAGGATTTTTGAGCTATAAAAAGGGCAGGATCTGGCATTCAGAGAGGGGGCGCTGAGCTGTAAAAGAAAACCCTAAAACGGTAAAGAGGAGGCAAATTAGAGAGAGAATCATTCCCACAAGCAACAATCTATCAATTCGAAGTGGATTTCATTAGAGTAAAAAGGGATTTTTCATGGATTCATCTACTCTTTGTATTCATTTGAATTGTAGTACTATTATTTCATTGATTATGAACTGATTTGTTTAATACCTAGATAGGATGAACCCTAGAATGAATATTATCATTTGATCTTATTCATTTCAATTTATCTGCATATTTCATTGAGATTCAATTATGTGTTCTTCATTGTATTGAATTAATATTTACCGGTATGCTGATTCATGTTTGATATCATACACTTGTTATTGAGAAATCCTTTGTATGAATTGATCTAGCATAATTGAAAGAAGTTGCACGCAATTCTAGAGATAGAACAACATAAATCTTC
Source organism: Antiaris toxicaria (assembly GCA_035233585.1). Taxonomy (NCBI): domain Eukaryota; kingdom Viridiplantae; phylum Streptophyta; class Magnoliopsida; order Rosales; family Moraceae; genus Antiaris; species Antiaris toxicaria. The sequence continues at coordinate 20,789,199 of CP141156.1, forward strand.
CGTATTATGGTCAAACCTAATAGAGGAATTCATTGATTGATTAATGCAATTCTGGGGACTTTAAGTAGAAAGAGATTTCAATTAATCAATCTGGGATTAGTTGTTAATAACCTTGAGAAAGATATTAACATAACTAAGGAATTTCCACGGTCCAATGAAGTGCAGGTATTTTGATATTTTGATGGATTAATCACAATAAACGTTCTAGGGGGATTCATTATCTAGGTAATGCTTATTTGAATTGATTTCTCTTGATTTAATTGTTGTTTAGTTTTGATTTGCATTGGTGAGTTTTATTTTTATTTATTTATTTTTTATTTAAGTTGATTTGTATCAACCGAAATTCAGAGGGTAGATAATACAAAAAGAGTTAGTACTAGTAATCGATAGTCCCTGTGGGATCGACACTCGATATTTTTTATCCACTGTGCTATAGAAATCGATAGGTGCACTTGCCTAAAAGATCTATAGGATAGGAGATCGCTATCAAGTTTTTGGCGCCGTTGCCGGGGATCTACGATATTAGGAATGCTTAATCCTTATTAATTTATCCATTTGTTTTATTTTAATTTTCTATTTTATTTCATTTCATATTTTCTCTTTTGTGTTGTTATTTTAGGCACGTGGATTAGTTTATGACCCGAAACAATCCATCTGAATTTTTCGAAGAAGATCCAAAAATTGAAAGAACAACTCTTTGAAGTCTAAGAGCTAACCGTAAACAAGGAGAAGAAGAGTTAGCTTAACTCCAGGTCATGGCCGAACCTGAGCGACAAAGGACAATGTCCAATTATGTAAGACCATCATTGATGGGGGTAGAATCAAGTATTATCAAACTAGCTGTGGCAGCAAACAATTTTGAGATCAAACCCAATATCATTCAAATAGTACAACAATATGTACAATTTGATGGGCTCCAGGATGAGGACCTTAATGCACATATAGCTAATTTCCTGTAGATTTGTGATACTTTCAAGATTAATGGCGCCACTGATGATGTAATAAGACTGAGGCTGTTCCTGTTTTCTTTAAAGAATCGGCCAAAGCAATGGTTAAACTCTTTGCTGAGAGGTTCTATCACTACATGGGACCAAATGGCAGAGAAGTTTATGTTGAAATACTTCCCACCTGCAAAGACGACCAAATTGAGAAATGATATCTCTTCTTATGCCCAGATTGATTCTGAGACACTCCATGAGACATGGGAGAGATTTAAAGATCTATTGAGAAAATGTCCGTATCACGGGTTACCAACATGGTTGCAAGTGCAAACTTTCTACGACAGGTTGAATTTGGCAACCAGGCAGATGATTAATGCAGCATGGGGTGGTACACTGAACAACAAAACACCAGAAGCAGCCTAAGAGTTGATAGAGGACATGGCAATGAAAGCCTAGCAGACTAGCAGGAGTTTATGAGATTGATGCAGTCTCAGCCCTGGTTAGGCAAGTTGAAAAGTTGAGTAAGAAAATTGATGGATTATCTTTGGGCCATCAACCAGCTCAAGTCTTACAATATAAGATGTGTGAGGAAGGACATGTAACTGATGAGTGTCAAAGTTTACAAGCCATGCCTAAACAGACACCGAAGTATGTTGACTATATGGGTAATGCACCGTGACCCCACAATAATCCCTATAGCAACACCTACAACCCAGGCTGGAGGAACCACCCAAATTTTTTTTAGGGAAATCAAGGGCAGCAGAGAAATAATCCTCCTCCAGGTTTTCAACAACAGCACCCACCACAAGAGAAGAAGCCCAGTTTAGAGGAATTAATGTCTAAATTCATTCAGACATCTGAACCACGATTCCAAGCTACTAAAACATCACTGAGGAATCAAGAGGCTTCTATTCATAACCTTGAGAACCAGATTGGTCAGCTTGTAAAGCTCGTTTCAGAAAGACAACAAGGGAGCTTGCCTAGTAACACGGAGAAGAATCCTAAAGAACATGTCAAGGTAGTTACCTTGAGGAGTGGTAAGGAGCTATAAGCTGAGAAAGTGACACAAGGTGAAGAAGAGAAGAACAAGTGATTTGAGGTTAAAGAGAAGGGGAATGATCATCCTAAACTTGTGCAGGGTTTTCAACCCACTATCCCATATCCAGCCAAATTGAAGAAGGACAAAATGGATGAGCAATTCGGTAAGTTCCTTGAACTATTTAAGCAATTCCATATCAACTTATCTTTTGTTGAAGCTCTTTCGCAGATGCAAATGCCAAAGTATGCAAAATTTTTTAAGGAATTGCTTTCTAACAAGAGGAAGCTGGAGGAGCTATCGACGGTAACATTAAGCAAAGAATGTTCAGTCATCTTGCAAAACAAACTGCCCAAGAAATTAAAGGATCCAGGGAGTTTTACTATCCCTTGTCTTATTGGTAGTTTGTCAGTTGATAAGGCATTAACAGATTTGGGTGCTAGTATTAATTTGATGCCTTATGATAGAGTGCATAATAGATATATAATTTGTGATATTCCCTTATGTTTTAATGATTAAAAAATGCTTAAATCTTGGATTTTGATTATGTTTCATATTCTATGGAGTAGATTGAAGATTTGGATCAATATAGCATGATTTGCATGGAAAAATCCAGAACTCAAGAAAACTGATCAGAAGAGGTTTTTGCTTAAGGCGTGGGCATGTTCTATTTACCCAGTACGTTCAAAGAAGAAGTTCGCAGATAAAACGTGGGCACGCCTTATTGGTCCATGCGATTTTGATTTATGGAAATGAATTTATTCAGAAACAAAGATATGGATGACAGCTGGAAAGATTTGTTTGTTTATACTTATCTTTAGGAAAGTTTCCCGGTTGTTAAGATTTCCTATTAAAGTGGGATTTGTTTTTAATAGATTTCTTTTTAGAATAGGCAACTTTTAGTAGATTGTTTAGAGTATATAAAGAAGGTTAGGTTTTTCAGAAGGGGACGTTTTCCAGCCCCTCTTTTCTTTTAGACGTTTTCTTTCTGCTATGGATTGTTAAATATTTCTTCTAGCCAAGGGATAATTGAAGTTTTGGTTCTTCAAGAATTGTGAGATCTAATTAATTCTCTTTGTTCTTTTATTCTTCAATATTTATATATTTTCTGTGTTACTAGAAATTATTGTTTGACCGATTGATGCAAAAGGCCATTGTTCAATTTATCAAAATAATATATTGCCATTTAGAATTTCAAATCCGTAATTGTTTGAATGTTCTAATACAAGTGGTAAACTGACATACTTGATTATAAAAGAGATTTTCAATTTATGTCATGAAAATGTATAATCTAGTCTAAATGAACCGAGCCTTTGTGTTTGTTGGCTAGAATTGGTAGTCTCTTTAGTTGTTAATGCTGTTGGTAAATTAAATCCTAAGAGCTTGTTTAGGGTTGTTTATTAATAAGAGAAATAATCAAAGAGCTTGTTTTGGTTATCAAGAAATTAAGGAGGGACAGGTTGTTAGAGCTTGTTAATAACTATAACCAGTTTATTCAAGAATTAAAGAAATTATCCTTGCATCAATGATCAATTCACTGATCCAAAACTGAAATTGTACCTTTGGCTAGATGTTCGTATTATATTGATTTTTCTTTCCTTTGCGTTCCTTTTATTGCCTCTTCTTTAGATTGTTTTTAATTCTAATTTCCAAAATCCCTTTTTCTTTTATTTATCTTAATCTTTAAGGAAATAAATCTAACCAATCCTTGTGGACACGACCTTGCTCATCACTGTATGCAAATATATATATACATTTAGAGCAGGAATTTATTTTGTTGGATTCGACAACCATCAAATTTTGGCGCCGTTGCCGGGGATTGGTGTTAAATAGATTTATTTTCATGCCTCGTTCTTCTCGCACAGGTGAACTCCAATACGATCCTGAGATTGAGAAAACAGCTCGACAGTTGAAGAAGGAAGCTAAATTACGTGAAAAAACAACATCTTCATCCCCCGAACTGAATTTAGCGCTTGACTTGGCTAATTCATCCAGTGATTCTGAAACAGAAAGAAAATAAGACATAGAAGAAACGATGGCCAATAGAGAGAGAACTTTGAGGGAACTGGCTGCACCTGATGTGAATCAACAGCCGTTATGCATTGAATACCCTGCTTTGGACGCGGCTTTTGAATTAAAATCTGGTTTGATCCATTTGCTGCCTACTTTTCGTGGGCTTGAGAATGAAGATCCTCATAAGCATCTGAAAGAATTCCATGTGGTATGTTCAAGCATGAAACCACAGGGAGTGTCTGAAGAGCAAATCAAATTGCGTGCCTTCCCATTTTCATTGACCGAAAAAGCCAAGGATTGGCTATTTTATTTACCTCCTGGTTCTATAACCACATGGACAGAGATGGTAAGATTGTTTCTTGATAAATTTTTCCCTGCTTCACGAGCTGCTAGCATCAGAAGGGAGATATGTGGAATAAAACAAAAAGATACGGAGACCCTTCATGAGTATTGGGAAAGGTTCAAGCAATTGTGTGCAAGCTGTCCTCAACACGGAATATCTGAACAACTTCTCATTCAATATTTCTATGAAGGGTTGCTACCCATGGAGAGGAAGATGATGGATGCAGCAAGTGGGGGTGCTATAGTCAATAAAACTCCTCGTGATGCTAGGGATTTGATCTCCATCATGGCTGCCAACTCACAACAGTTTGGATTTAGACCAGACACGTCTACAAGAAGGGTGAATGAGGTAAGTATATCTTCCCTTGAGCATCAAATATCCAATTTGACTTCCCTTGTTCAACAATTGGCTGTAGGAAATACACAACAAGTGAAAGCCTGTGGGATTTGTGCTGCAATTGGTCACCCAACCGACATGTGTCCTACACTTCAAGATGAATCTTATGAGCATGCCAATGCGGTTGGAGGTTTTCCAGGTCCACCACAAAGGAGATATGATCCTTATTCAAATACCTACAACCCTGGATGAAGGGATCATCCTAATTTCAGTCATGGAGGGAGGCCACCAAATCCCCAGCATTTTCAATATAGACCACCCAATCCTCCACAACTGCCCTCTTCAAAGCCAGGTATGTCTCTTGAAGAAATCGTCATATCACTCGCAACTAACACTCAACAATTTCAACAGGAGACCAGAACAAGCATTCAGCAATTGGAAAATCAAGTGAGTCGACTGGCATCTTCTATGAGCCGATGGGAATCTCAAGGTAAGTTGCCTTCGCAAACTGTCATTAATCCAAAACAAAATGCCAGTGCAATTACCTTGAGAAGCGGAAAAGAATTGAAGGAACCTAGTAAGATAACACGTGGGTGCGCCTCAGAAAAAGAAACTGAAAAGGAAGTAGTTGTTCCCCAACCTCAAACTGATCAATCCAGAGGACCTAGCAATGAGCAGCCAAAGTCATTAGTGGCAAATCATCCTTTTCCTGGCAGATTGACAAAATCCAAGAAAGAAGAGGGAGAAAAGGAAATTCTTGAGACTTTTTGCAAGGTTGAGGTAAACATTCCTTTACTTGATGCAATTAAACAAGTACCTCACTATGCTAAATTTCTCAAAGAATTGTGCACCAACAAGAGAAAATTGAAAGGTAATGAAAAGATAAGTATGGGTGAAAACGTTTCAGCTGTCCTCCAGAAAAAATTACCCCCCAAATGCAAGGACCCAGGTATGTTTACTATCCCTTTCAAACTAGGTAATGATAGGATTGAGAAAGCAATGTTAGATCTAGGAGCTTCAATAAATGTCATGCCTTTATCTATCTATTCATCCTTGAATGTTGGTCCATTAAAAGAAACTGGCGTGATTATTCAACTTGCTAATAGATCTAATGTATATCCTGAGGGAGTTCTGGAGGATGTTTTAGTACAAGTTAATGGATTGGTTTTTCCAGCTGATTTCTATGTACTTGATATGGAAGAAGATGACTCTTCTAATTCGATGCTAATCTTATTAGGAAGGCCATTCTTAAAAACATCTAAAACAAAAATTGATGTGCATGATGGTACACTCACTATGGAATTTGATGGTGAAATTATTAAATTCAATATCTATGATGCCATGAAATATCTTAATAATATGTCTTCTGTTTTTGTTATGGATGTTATTGACCCTTTAACACAGGAAACATTTGATCTGATAGATGATGATAAACTGAAAATTGCACTTAATAGAAATTTCACTCTTGAAGGGGTACAAAAATTCATGAAGAAGTTTGTATTAGACCCTGACTTGCAAGACACAATCCACGAATTGGAAACGCTGAAACCTGTAAGGTATGGTGTGTTTTATATTGAGCTGCCATCTTCTCACACAAAACTTCTTCCTTCCATTGTGCAGGCACCAAATTTGGAATTGAAACCCTTACCAAATCATTTGAAGTATGCGTTTTTGGGAGAAGAAGAAAACCTTCCGGTGATAATCTCCAACAAACTCTGTACTTCAGAAGAAGAAAAGTTGATTCGAGTACTCAGAGAGCATAAAGAAGCTATTGGATGGACTATAGCCGATATTAAGGGATTGAGCCCTTCCACATGCATGCATAGGATATTGCTTGAGGAAGGTTGTAAGCCTTCTAGAGAGGCCCAGCGTCGATTGAATCTGCCTATGATGGAAGTGGTAAAGAAAGAGATTTTGAAACTTCTCGATGCTGGTATGATTTATCCAATTTCAGACAGTAAGTGGGTAAGTCCAATTCAGGTTGTCCCAAAGAAAACAGGTATAACTGTGATAAAAAATCCAGATGGTGAGTTGGTGCCCACTCGTGTTCAAAACGGGTGGCGGGTCTGTATAGATTATAGAAAGTTAAATGCATCAACTAGAAAAGATCACTTTCCTCTTCCATTTATTGATCAAATGGTTGAACGTTTAGCAGGTCGTACTCATTATTGTTGTCTTGATGGTTACTCAGGTTTTCATCAAATCCCTGTTGCACCTGAAGACCAAGAGAAAACCACTTTCACGTGCCCATTTGGCACCTTTGCATATCAACGGATGCCATTTGGACTTTGTAACGCCCCTGCCACGTTTCAAAGGTGTATGGTTAGTATATTTTCAGATTATGTAGAGGACATCATAGAGGTATTTATGGATGACTTTATAGTCTATGGTGATTCTTTTGATAAATGCTTGACTAACCTCACAAAAGTCCTTAAAAGATGCATAGAAACGAACCTTGTTTTAAATTATGAAAAATGTCACTTTATGGTTGATCAAGGTATTATTCTAGGCCATATTATATCATCTAGGGGAATTGAAGTTGATAAAGTTAAGATAGAAGTGATTAAATCTTTATCTTACCCTGCAAGTGTGCCGGAAGTTCGCTCTTTTCTTGGACATGCAGGATTCTATCGGCGTTTTATCAAGGATTTTTCCAAGATCACTCAACCCCTATGTAGATTGTTGCAAAAAGATGTGGTGTTTGAATTTGATGAGTCGTGCAAAGGGGCATTTGACAAGTTAAAGGATATGTTGACTTCAGCACCAATTATCCAGCCACCGAACTGGAATCTCCCTTTTGAAATCATGTGTGACGCAAGTAATCACGCAGTTGGTGCTGTTCTTGGACAAAAAGTTGGAAGGGCTTCTCACGTCATTTACTATGCCTCGAGAACACTTGATAGTGCACAATGCAACTATTCAACAACGGAAAAAGAACTTTTAGCTATTGTTTTTGCTTTAGAAAAATTCCGTCCATATTTACTTGGCACTAAAGTAATTATTTATTCTGATCACGCAGCTCTCAAATACTTGCTTTCAAAGAAGGAGGCAAAACCTAGACTCATTCGGTGGGTACTCTTATTACAAGAGTTTGATTTAGAGATACGTGATAAAAAAGGTGCAGAAAACTTGGTTGCCGACCACCTCAGTAGATTGACCACAAGTGAAGAGCCAGCACCACTACAAGACAATTTTCCAGATGAGCATCTCTTTTCTATTCAAAAGACAATTCCCTGGTACGCCGATATTGTTAATTATTTAGTTACCAGAACACTACCAGATGATTTGTCTAGAGCCCAAAGAAATAAAATCAAAAGTGATGCTAAATATTATGTTTGGGATGACCCTTATTTATGGAAACATTGTTCTGACCAAATTATTCGAAGGTGTGTCTCTCAACAAGAAATTCCTTCCATTTTAAAATTTTGTCATTCATATGCATGTGGAGGACATTTTGGTCCAAAAAGAACAGCCCTTAAGGTATTAGAGAGTGGATTGTTTTGGCCTACTTTGTTTCGTGATTCATATATGTTTTGTAAAGCTTGTGAACAATGTCAGAAAACTGGAAATCTATGACATAGAGACCAAATCCCACTTACTCCTATTCTTGTCTGTGAGATATTTGATGTGTGGGGTATTGACTTCATGGGCCCCTTTCCTTGCTCTTATGGTAATGTTTACATCATTCTTGCTGTGGATTATGTTTCAAAGTGGGTAGAAGCTAAGGCCACTCGGACTGACGATGTTAAAGTTGTTGTAGATTTTGTCAAATCTAATATTTTTGTTAGGTTCAGAACACCGAAGGCTATAATCAGTGATCGTGGCACTCATTTTTGCAATAGAGTGGTGGAACCCTTATTAAAGAAATATAATGTCACTCATCGCACTTCTACTGCATATCATCCACAGACAAGTAGACAAGCCGAGGTATCCAATAGAGAAATCAAATCCATACTTGAGAAGACTGTCAACCCGAATAGGAAAGATTGGAGTATGCGGCTTGATGATGCATTATGGGCCTATCGGACAGCCTACAAGACCCCCATATGTATGTCTCCTTACCACTTGGTATTTGGCAAACCATGTCATCTTCCAGTAGAGCTGGAACACAGGGCATACTGGGCTATCAAGCATTGCAATATGAAGATGGATGAAGCTGGGGAACAAAGGAAATTACAACTGCAAGAGTTAGAGGAGATTCGTAATGATGCCTATGAGAGCTCGAGAATTTACAAGGAAAAGACAAAAGCCTTTCATGATCAAATGATTTCCAGTAAGAATTTTTCTGTTGGTCAGAAAGTTTTACTTTATCATTCTAGATTGAAATTATTTCCTGGTAAATTGCGCTCTAGATGGGTAGGTCATTTTATTGTCACTAATGTGTTTTCTTATGGTCCAGTTGAGATACAAAGTTTAGATACTGGTAAAACCTTCAAGGTCAATGGTCATCGCTTAAAACCTTTTTATGAAGGCTTTCAAGTGTATAATGTTGATCAGATCAGCCTAGAATGTCCAATTTATGACAAATAAAGAGTCACCACGTCTAGCCAACGACGTTAAAGAAAGGCGCTTTTTGGGAGGCAACCCATATATATATATTTTTCCTTCTTTTCTTTTAGTATTAGGACTTAATTTTATTTTATTTTAATTTTTTTTTATTTCTCGGAGTATAATTGATCTTGTTTCATATATATATATATATATTATTATTATTTTTTTTTTCTTCTTGAATAGAAGATGATTTTCAGTAAGCCGTGGGCATGCCTTATGAAATAAGCAGAAACTGAGTTATTGAGTGACAAGTCAGAAAAAGTTTTTGAATAAGACGTGCCCGCGTCTTATTTTGGGTGTCACTGCACATGGATCTATTTTTAAGGCGTGCCCATGTCTAATTCAAATGGCTCTTCTGTTTTAAGAGACAACATTGCACTTTTTCATTTTCAAAAAATATATATATATAATAATAATAATAAATAAAAATACAAAAAATATATATATAAAATAAAAAAAAAACAAAAACAAAAAAAAACAAAAACAAAAAAAAAATCAATAAATATATATATATTTTTTATTTATGTTTTTCCCCTCTTCTTATCTTATCAATCCCTAATTTTTTTACATTTTCTCTTCACCCAGCCGCCGAACTCTATTTCTCCACTGCAACAGCCACAATCGCGAGCCCTCCTCCTTCGATTTTAGCTGTGACCATGGGGACGAAACGAGCCGCTCAACGTCGAACAAAACCACGGACAAGGACCCATGAATCACCGGATCAACAACCAGTTTCACGACCGGAAGGAGCTGAACCGAACATTTCGTCTCCAAAAGTTCCTCCAGTGCGCAAGAGAGCAAGAATCGGGAAGGGGAAGCACATTCTCCCACTTTCAGAATCAGACTTGAAAGGGCATTTGAATTTCACCAAGAAGACAGAGAAGGAAAGGTATCAAAGTATCTATAGGCGGTCTATAATTCCCTGTAAGTATATTCATCACCCTACTATGGAAACTTTGAATATTGAAGCTGCTGTGATTGAATTGATAGCAAACATAGGATGGCAAAATTATTTTTCCATTACCTGTCCGGCCTATATCGAACTTGTTAGAGAGTTTTATACTACTTTCAAGTTTACCAAACCTATTGATTTCACGTTGAATAGCCTAAGAGTAGTCAAGTTTAGATTGATGGGAAAAGATTTTAAGCTTTCCATCACTGAGTTTAACATTGCCTTTGGTTTTATTACTGCGGAATATGCCAAGTCTGATGAGTATTTGAACAATACCTGTGATTTCAGTGAAACTTTTGAACCAGTTAGTCTTTACAGAACTCTGTCTACTTCAGATCATTATGACCCGAGTAAGTCAAAAGACTCCTACCTTCATGATCCAGTTTTGAAATATATTCATCAGTTCCTTGCCTTCACTTTTTCAGGTAGGAAAGATTCTGCTGGGGTATTGTCTAAGGCTGAGTTCTATTTTCTGTGATGTATGCAAAATAACATTAAAGTGAATCTTGGGTGTTGGCTAGCTTCTCAATTTGCTGGTGTCTTGACTAATAGACATCCATTGATTTTGGGTTCTTTAATTACTCAATTGGCCGTTCATGAGAATTTGATTGATCTTGAAAATAATGCTTTGCATGTTGCTTGTGAAATGTTGCCACTGGATTTAGATTGTTTGGCAGGGATGGGTTTAATTGGAAAAAAGAAGGATGTTTTCTATTTTTATCCTCCAGGACCTATTATGACTCGTCAACAAAGGACAATCTTCGATGAAGAAGAGGATGACGTGGTCCAAAATTCTGGGACTGCACCATCTACATCTGCTGCACCTTCCCAAGGGCGATATGATCATCAGTTTGAGAGGCTCGAACTTCGGATTGGGAGAATGGAGAGGAACTTAACAGCCTTCTTCAATTACATTGGATTCACTCCACCTTCTCCATCTAGCATGTAGATGATGTTTGGATGATGCTCAATATTTTCAGGGAAGTTTTCTGCTTACTTTTGCTCCCTGTACTTTTGATATTTCTTGAGCATCTGTTTTTGATACATTGAGGGCAATGTATGGATTAAGTGTGGGGGAGGGTATTTAACATTAAAATTCTGATTTTGCATTGCACGTAACGAACTGATTAATCTTAAAATTTTGCTTTACATTGCAACTTTTCTTCAAAACTTTTCCAAAATTTTTCAAATTCCAAGTATGCTGTAGTGCTCCTTTGTTGATTTTTCTCTTCAGAATTCTGGATTCCTTCGATGTTTGTCCATAAATGATTTGGATTGTTGTGAATTATCGAGTTGAATTTAGACATGACAGGGGATTAGTATGAGTAGTTGAGTCTTTATTTGCGACACAATGATTAATTGCTCTTAATGATCGATTGAATGAAAAATGTGTGGGATTTGATACATGTCCACCCTTTTTGTGAGCTTTTGAGCCGATGAGCATCCATTACATTATGCTCCATCTTCTTGAATGAGTGATTGTCACACATAGATTGATTTTTCTAGAACTTGCTTTGTTAGGCATATTGAGACCACATTGTTGAATTGAACTCATTAAGATGATAAGGGCATTTAGGTTTAGCCATTTCAGCTTTCTTAAAAGGCCTACCCTGATTTTTACCTCTAGAAAGCCAATTTTGAGCCTTAGCCTTTTCTTTGGGAATTAACCATGACATAAGCACCATCAAACTTCCTTGATTTCCCCTCTTTTGAACCTTGAATCGAAGGATTGTATAAGCTTGTTTACATGGAAATTCAAATCAGCTTTGAGAATATTGAAAGATGTTGGGAATAAAGTAATTCAAGTTACAAGTTTCATTTTGCTCATGACCGGTTGGTCGAGTGGCATGAGGTAATTAGTTATTATGGGTTAAATGGGAGGTTTTGGGTTTGAGCAAACAGCTTGCTGGTTCTTCAAAAGAAAAAAAAATGAAAAAAAAAAAGAGAAAGGAAAAAAGGGAAAAAGAAGAAGGGAAGTTATGCAATCATAATTATATTGATATGACTTGGATTGAAAACATTTGAAAAGGCTGAAATCAAATTTCATGTGGAGAAGTTTGTATAATTCCTTTGATGAAATTGGTCCCTTAAAAAAAAAAATTTTTTTCCTTGATTACCATACCATGCCTTGACCCCATCGTAACCTGTTCCAAGACCCTTAGATTTTTGCATTCAACTCATTATTTGGTGGTGGAGATGTGATATATTAGCAAGCCTATGGTAAAAATCTTTCCATGTTTTAACTTGAGAGCTTGTTGATACCCTAAACACTTTGAGTATATTGAGAGTATCCAATGAGAGGGTATTAAATCCTACAGCATTTTGACTTTGAAAGATTGTTTAAGTGATTGTTCACGTGTGTGGTTTATGAAGATTTATTCTATGAATTGCTGATGCCTTATTTGTGTTTGAATTTGGGTCTTTAAGGCATGATAATTTGAATTGTAGAAAGATGAGCAAAGACGGGAGAAGGAAAGACGTTGAGAAGAGTTGATGAAATTGAGCTACTGTATGCTTGAGGACAAGCATTGTTTTAGTGTGGGGGAATTTGATAGAGTGCATAATAGATATATAATTTGTGATATTCCCTTATGTTTTAATGATTAAAAAATGCTTAAATCTTGGATTTTGATTATGTTTCATATTCTATGGAGTAGATTGAAGATTTGGATCAATATAGCACGATTTACGTGGAAAAATCCAGAACTCAAAAAAACTGATCAGAAGAGGTTTTTGCTTAAGGCGTGGGCATGTTCTATTTACCCAGTACGTTCAAAGAAGAAGTTCGCAGATAAAACGTGGGCACGCCTTATTGGTCCATGCGATTTTGATTTATGGAAACGAATTTATTCAGAAACAAAGATAGGGATGACAGCTGGAAAGATTTGTTTGTTTATACTTATCTTTAGGAAAGTTTCCAGGTTGTTAAGATTTCCTATTAAAGTGAGATTTGTTTTTAATAGATTTCTTTTTAGAATAGGCAACTTTTAGTAGATTGTTTAGAGTATATAAAGAAGGTTAGGTTTTTCAGAAGGGGACGATTTTCCAGCCCCTCTTTTCTTTTAGACGTTTTCTTTCTGCTATGGATTGTTAAATATTTCTTCTAGCCAAGGGATAATTGAAGTTTTGGTTCTTCAAGAATTGTGAATCTAATTAATTCTCTTTGTTCTTTTATTCTTCAATATTTATATATTTTCTGTGTTACTAGAAATTATTGTTTGACCGATTGATGCAAAAGGCCATTGTTCAATTTATCAAAATATATATTGCTATTTAGAATTTCAAATCCGTAATTGTTTGAATGTTCTAATACAAGTGGTAAACTGACATACTTGATTATAAAAGAGATTTTCAATTTATGTCATGAAAATGTATAATCTAGTCTAAATGAACCGAGCCTTTGTGTTTGTTGGCTAGAATTGGTAGTCTCTTTAGTTGTTAATGCTGTTGGTAAATTAAATCCTAAGAGCTTGTTTAGGGTTGTTTATTAATAAGAGAAATAATCAAAGAGCTTGTTTTGGTTATCAAGAAATTAAGGAGGGACAGGTTGTTAGAGCTTGTTAATAACTATAACCAGTTTATTCAAGAATTAAAGAAATTATCCTTGCATCAATGATCAATTCACTGATCCAAAACTGAAATTGTACCTTTGGCTAGATGTTCGTATTATATTGATTTTTCTTTCCTTTGCATTCCTTTTATTGCCTCTTCTTTAGATTGTTTTTAATTCTAATTTCCAAAATCCCTTTTTCTTTTATTTATCTTAATCTTTAAGGAAATAAATCTAACCAATCCTTGTAGACACGACCTTGCTCATCACTGTATGCAAATATATATATATACATTTAGAGCAGGAATTTATTTTGTTGGATTCGACAACCATCACCTTACAATTTATTCAAGAAACTGGGGTTGGGAGAACCTAAACCAACTAGGATGAGTATACAATTAGCCGATAGGTCAGTTAAATACCCTAAAGGCATTATTGAGGATGTGTTGGTTAAGGTAGATAAATTCTTCTTTCCTGTGGATTTTGTTTTTCTTGACATGGATGAAGACATTGAGGTACCGATAATCCTAGGTCAACTCTTTTTAGCTATCGCCAGAGCCATTATAGATGTAAGTGAGGTAAGTTAATCCTTAGGGTTGGGGATGAAGAGGTAACTTTTAAAATACCTAATGCCATGAGACATTCCATTGAGCAGGATGACACTTGTTACTTTCTTGATTCAACTAACATTATCGTTTTTGATTTGTTGTAGGGATTATGCCATGATGACCCTCTAAAGCTATGCCTTGTAATAGGGGAGGAAGAGAATGACAATGATCCTTACATCAAGGAACAAATAGCTCATTTGGAAGCCAATAAACCTTGGTACGGAAGAAAGAACTCGAGGAGATTGAACAAGGGAAAGAAAAGCAGTTAAAACAATCCGTCGAGGATCTGCCGGTTCTAGAATTGAAGGCATTACCGAATCACCTCGAATATGCCTTCTTGGAAGAAAATTCAAAGCTATCGGTCATAATTGCCTCGGGATTGACGGCTGTTTAAAAAGAAAAGCTGTTGATAGCACTGAAAAAGCATAAAAGGGTCATCGCTTGGAAAATTTCTGACATTCAGGGAATTAGCCCTTCATTTTGCACCCACAAAATCCTAATGGAGGATGAGTTCAAGTCGTCGGTACAACCCCAGAGGCGGCTTAATCCCAAAATGAAGGAAGTGGTCAAAACAGAGGTGATTAAGCTTCTCAATACAGGTATGATTTATTCGATTTCTGACAGTGCTTTGGTGAGTCCTGTGCAGGTAGTTCCAAAGAAAGGAGGAATGATGGTGGTGCCTAATGAAAAGTACGAGTTGATTCCCATGAGAACCGTCACTAGGTGGAGAGTGTGCATCGACTACAGAAAGCTCAATGATGCAACTCGGAAAAATCACTTCCCGTTACCTTTCATGGACCAAATGCTAGAGAGATTGGCAGGGCACATATACTATTGTTTCTTAGATGGTCTATCCAGTTACTTTCAGATTCCCATAGCACCTGAGGATTAAGAGAAGACAACCTTCACATGTCCTTATGGTACATTTACATACAGGCGAATGCCTTTTGGATTGTGCAATGCACCTGCCACTTTTCAAAGGTGTATGATGGCCATCTTTGATGACTTAATAGAAGATATCATGGAGGTTTTTATAGATGATTTTCTGTTTTTGGTGACTCTTTTGATTCATGCCTCCATAACCTTGAAAGAGTGTTTAAAAAAATGTGAGGAAACTAATCTGGTTTTGAACTGGGAAAAGTGTCATTTCATGGTACAAGAGGGCATAGTGTTAGGCCATAAAATCTCACACACGGGGATAGAGGTAGACAGAGCAAAAATTGAGACAATTGAAAAACTACCACCCCCTACTGTACTTAAGGCTATAAGGAGTTTTCTAGGGCATGCAGGTTTCTACAGGAGATTCATCAAAGACTTCTCTAAAATTTTCAGACCCTTAACTTAATTGCTTGAGAAAGATGTGCCGTTTGTTTTCAATCAGGAGTGTTTAGAAGTATTTAACACTCTTAAGGGGAAATTAACTAATGCCCTAATCATGGTTGCACCAGATTGGAACCTTCCTTTTGAACTTATGTGTGATGCTAGTGACTTTGCAGTAGGTGCAATGCTGGGACAATGAAAGAACAAGCATTTTCAGCCCATTTATTTTGCTAGCAAGACTTTGACGGATGCTCAAGAAAATTACACAACCACTAAAAAGGAATTGCTAGCTGTCATTTTTACATTTGATAAATTCAGATCATATCATATATTATCCAAAGTCATTATTTATACTGATCATTCTGCATTGCATTACTTGTTAAATAAGGCAGATGCTAAACCCAGATTGATCAAGTGGATTTTGTTGCTATAAGAATTTGACTTGGAAATAAAAGATAAGAATGAGGCTGAAAACCTAGCAGCAAACCATCTTTCACGGTTGGAGAACCCAAATCTAAAAAAGTTGGCAGAAGAAGAAATAGATGATGCATTCCCTGAAGAACGTTTGTACCATCTAAAAGAGGTAAGTGAAGTTGAAGTCCCTTAGTTTGCTGATTTTGGAAACTACTTGGCTGCTAATGTTCTTCCTAAAGGGCTTTCTCATCAGCAAAAGAGGAAATTCTTTTCTGATTTGAAAAATTACCTTTGGGAGGTCCCTTACTTGTTTAAGATCTGTGCAGACCATATCATAAGGCGATGTGTTTCGTAACTAGAGGGATGGAAAATCTTACAACATTGTCATGCCGGCCCAGTAGGAGGACATTACCACATAAATAGAACAGCTCAGAAGGTGCTTAAGTCTGGATTTTATTGGCCTACTTTGTTTAATGACGCCTGAAGGTACGTAGAGTTATGTGGTAATTGTCAACGTTCAGGTAATATCTCTCGTCGGGATGAAATGCATCAAAACTTCATTCTTGTTTGTGAAGTTTTCGATGTTTGGGGCATTGACTTCATGGGTCCATTTCCAGTTTCTTTTGGGAACAAATATATCCTAGTTGCAATGGATTATGTCTCTAAGTGGGTTGAAACTCAAGCTTTACCAACAAATGATGCTAGGGTGGTAGTTAAGTTCTTAAAGAAGTTATTCTCACGATTTGGCATACCTAGAGCAATAATCAGTGATAGGGGCACACACTTTTGTAATGCACAGTTTGTCAACACCATAAAAAAAATATGGTGTTATACATAAAGTGGCAACCCCTTACCATCCACAGACTAGTGGCCAATTCGAGGTAACTAATAGGGATTTGAAACGAATCCTAGAAAGAACTATAAAGCACCACAAGAAAGATTGGTCTATCAAATTAAATTATACTCTTTGGGCCTATAGGACAGCATACAAAACGCCAATAGGGACTACACCATATAAGTTAGTCTATGGAAAAGCATGTCACCTACTAGTGGAATTTGAGCACCAAGCATATTAGACAATTAAGTTCCTTAACTTTAACTTGAATGATGTAAGAGAAAAGAGAAAACTTCAGATGAACGAGTTAGAGGAATGGCACTTAAAGGCCTATGACAATGTGAAGATGTATAAGGAGTGAAGCAAGCTTTATCATGACAAGAGAATCAAGCAGGGTAAAGAGTTCAGCGAAGGAGATCAAGTATTACTCTATAATTCCAGGCTGAAATTATTCTCGGGAAAGCTCAAGTCCAGATGGTCAGGGCCCTTCATAGTTAAACAGGTTTTCCCATACGGCACCATCGAGGTAACGCATCCTGAGAAGGGCACATTCAAAGTGAACGGTCATCGGTTGAATTTGTTTCATGGAGTAGAGTTTGATAACTCTCAAAGGGAGGAATTCAACCTCCACACCGAATCATGAATAGGAGTGCATTCGTCAAGCTAAGGACGTAAAACAAGCACTTCTTGGGAGGCAACCTAAGCATTTCCTTTCTTTGTTACTTTGATTAAAAATATATATATATATATGTGAGTGGTAAATTTGCTTATTTCTGGTTTTATATGTCAGGCTGAATCCAAGGAAATTCAAGTTTAAAGACTTGGCTGTTTGGTGAATTTCTGAACAAGAGATGAACAGAATTCCCGAGGAGTACACGCCCTTAAACACGGTCGTGTTAACGAGCGTGTCTCTTACCATGTGCGTCAACATTCGTCCAACACGACCGTGTTCACTAAAGTGAAAAAAAAATTATTGAGGGGTACACAGTCAGTAACATGCCTGTGTTAACGAGTGTGTAAATGAACATGCCCATGTCCACGACTGTGTTCGGGCCCATGTTAAAAAAATAATTTTTTTATTTTTTTGTGAGTTTATTCTCTATTTTATTTCACATTTCTTTTTATTGTCTTAGTTATAGATATATAAAAAATAGATATGCTCCATCAAAGCTCGAGATACGTGAAGCTAAACAGGAGTATTGCAATCTTGGGAATCTGACGTGAAAAGACCCTGTTTGCCAGTTTATAAAAAAAATGATGGGAAGCATAACATCGACACATAGATGTCGTTTAAGCCATTACTGAACGTAAAATCAGAGGAAGATGTGAGCCATAATCACAATTACTGTATAAAATCTTGATTTCTTCTTTTTGCAGATTTTCTTTTTCTTGTTTCACCGTTCTCATTTTTAACTTTTTATTGCATCGAGTATCTGTATTGTTAGGAAATGCCCTAAGTATTAGAGACATTTTGATGTATTTATTTTTGAACTGGATAATAAAATTATATATAGAGGTTATTCATTACATTGCTATCTGTCCTCATTTTATTTACATGTTAAAGTAAATATAAGCAAATATGGCTCCCTAACTGGTTATGTTAAAACTGTTAGAACGTTGCATGCAATGGACTTTTGTATACGAGAAGACAATATTCTAAAGTAAGCGGTCTAAATTAAGATCTGTAGTCTACGGGGTTAGACCGAGTATCTAACTCATGTTAAGACTATTATGTTGTCTAAAGCCTTGGAGGGGACGGTTTGTCTTGACTGTCTAGAGCATAGACTCCCAAGTAGAGACATAGATATGTTGCTTGGTGATGACATATTAGACCGGGACTATAGCGTGATTGATCTACGATGTCTGCCTTGAGTGGATCGATCTGCTTTTGATGTTCATTGTGCAGTAACCTTAATCCTGAGTAGATGGACAGCTTCATGTATATGACTTGTGTACTTTGATGTTCTAATGGCTAAAGCGTCTCAGAGGTAGTAAGCTTATATACCGGTTCGTTGGGTGCACGACTTGTATACGATGAAGGGTTCGTTTACAGATATCAGAATCATAGTTCTAATGAGGAGTTAAGGGTATCCTCTTAAAGGTATTATACTGAATGTAAAAATGGACAAGGCCTTGGGTCGTCTGCTGGGCGGATGACTTCTTATTCACATATGGTGAATAATCATTTTCTTTATTCGGTAGTATAATGGAACTTTAAGATAGTATGATCAGTAGGATTAAACGGACTTTGACCTAAGGCTGATCATGGATATCATATGAAGGTTCTGCATACATGACAAGGTCATTGGACGATAGCTTGTCACAGGCTTATGTAATACGGTATATAATTAGGAGTCCAGTTTCAGGTTTATAGTAGTGTGACTCTGAAATTAGTGATCATATGATTGAGTTGTTAGGTAAAGAATGATGATCATATGGATTTGCGGGAGCCCGATTATATATGTCCAATTGGTCCCTTTACTAGCTCCACATAATTCCTTAACGTTTGGCAAATTGATTTGTGTATGCTATTGGCTAGTTGATTATGCATGGATGGTGTTGACATAGGATTAGGATGGTGGACAAGATTCTCTCCGGTTGGATTCAGATTTTGTTTTGGATAATAGAGTACACAATTATTCAAACTTCAAATAAAGTTGCCATGATTTTATTTAAGATTGGATTGGAGTTGTAGAAAATTATCCATGAGAACAGGAATTTGAAATACAACTGTTTTGTGGATTTTGAAATTTGAATTTTGAAATTTGAAATTTGAATTTTGAAATTTGAAATTGAAATTTGAATTTTGAAATTTGAATTTGAAATTTGAAATTGAAATTTTAAATTCAAGTTTTGAATCACAGTCCAAGTAGGATTCGAATTTCTTGTGATAAATCCATAAGGAATGAAATTCGAATTTGAGTTGGATATGGAGAGGAAAATCTTGTTAGAATCCTACTTGAATTTTGAATCCAAATCCTAACAATAATGGACGAAAATTTTGAGGATTATCCTCATGGAATTTTCAGATTTTTTGTAGATAAGGTTCAGGGAAAAATTCAAGTTTCAATCCCAGTTAAATTTGGATTCTCTCCTCCCTAGATTATGGCCGAAATTTTGAGGGAAGATCTCTTGTAGATTTTCGTTTATTTTAGATAAGGATGAGATAAGATTCAAGCTTGAAAATCCTAGTGGAATTTTGATTCTTCCCTTATCCTAAAGTGGTAGAAATTTTGCTAGGATTTTCCCCTTGGATTTTTAGGTATTTTGGTTGAAAAGAGAGATAAAATTCATGTTAAAATCTTGTTTAGATTTGAATTGGATAATCCTAAGTTGGCTGAAATTTTGTTGGGATTTTCCTCTTGGATAATTCGGATTTTATGTTGTGGATAAGGGAGAAAATCTTCTCCTAATCCAATTCGAATTTAGAGAATCACCTCATGCAAGTCTATAAATAGAGGCCATGCCACTCCAGTTCTCTTAGACCACAGACTCTCAGGTGAGCAGGCTTATTGTTGCACAACTCACCGTGACAATAAGTTCTTTAGAGATCTGGGTAGTCGGAAGAAGACTAGTAGTGCTAGTATACCGATCGAGGTTCAGAGTGCCCACACACTCAACTATTCGGGAATTGGAGAATAGTAGAGAAGGCTAGTTGGTTGAAGCCCTCTGGTCATTCTCCTCCTGCAGATTGGCATCCTTGAGGTATGAGTTTAAATTATTGTTGGTTTATTGTATATGGCATCATGAGATATTTAACGATCTTGAAAATTTTTATTGTTCCGCTGTCACTCTGATACGTTTTTCTCGATTTATTTTCCTACATTTTTTACTTTGGCTTTTGTTTTTCTGATGAAAACTGATCTCTCCTCTGATACACGTAACTCAGCATCCCACTTTTTCACCTTTTAAATACACATGCATTCTCATGTTGTCATCATACACATCTTCAATTATAAGGTTAAAAGCAAGTGAGTTGAGATGGAAGGTCCTTCAGTTCGTAAGTTTAAAACTATATGTGTTTTCGATGGATCTAGTTTGGGAAAAGATAAAGAGTTTTTGAAAGCAGCAAACAACTTTAGTAGGGTGTTAGCTGCTAGATAAATTAATCTAGTGTATGGGGAAGGAAGTCTTGGTTTAATGGGTTGTGTGTCATGCAGTGCATGTGTGGGGGGTAGCAAAGTCTTGGGTATCATTCCTAGTGTTCTAGCTGACAAAAAAGTCACCGGTTGCACTATGGGTAATGAGTTAAAGGTCTCATCCATACATGAGAGAATGGGTAACATGATGTGTAATGCAGATGCCTTTATCACTTTACCTAGTGGTTTAGGAACCCTGGAAGAAATTTTCAACACTACCTCTTAGGCCCAACTTAATTTTCATCAAAAGCCATTAGGATTGTTAAATGTTAATGGTTTTTATGATGGTTTATTGTCTTTTCTTGACTATGCTGTGGAACAAAAATTCATTACACCAGTATCTCGAAAAATCTTAATCTCCACTCCAACAGCTGATCAGTTGATTGACAAACTACAGATTTTTGTGCCTGAACCTGACCCATTAATGTCACAGATAGTATGGTCAACTAAAGATAGCAAAAACGATAAGAAGTGGGGATTGGATATGACGCTTCAGCTGTGACATTCCTTAACTCTTTAATTTTATTATTTTCAATTTTAGTTTCTGCGGGTGAGTTTTTACTTTCGATAACATTCACTCTCTACTTATCTACATTAGACATTGAGGACAGTGTTTCAAATAGGTTGTGGAAAGAGAATAGCTTAATTTTTTTTTTGAATGTTAGTTCGGTTTGTTGCGTTTTTTTTATTATTATTTTATTAGTAAAATTTTCAGTTTCGTTATTTATAAGATGGTTGAGTAAAGATTTACTTTTAGTACTCTTGATGCACATCTTATAATAATGATTGTTTTCCTGTGTCATTGTCTTTGTTTTATAATTTGTTTGAGATTCAAAAATAATAATAATAATAATAATAATAATAATAAATAAAAATAGAAATAAAAAAAATGTAAAAAAAAAGTGTTGAATTGAATTATTCCTGAGTGATACATGCCCTCTAACACGCCCATGCTAATGGGCGTGTATGGGGTCGTGTGTAGAATGTTTGGCAAGTACACGGCCATGTTCGCGAGAGGAAACTGAGGAATAAAATTTCCAGAGGAGTGCGTGGAATAAAACACGGTCGTGTTTATGGTCGTGTTTGGACAGCCCGTATATGTGCCGTGTTTATGCCCGTGTTCAGAGAGGGGGAATTTTAAACAAATTCAACCCCAAAGGTACATGGTCTACAACACGCCCATGTTATAGACCGTGTTCTGCAAAAATAAACAACACGTTTGTCCACACGGCCAGGTAAGTCAACTGTTTTCTTTCATCCTAAGAGTATGTGTCGAACACGGCCAGATACACGGCCGTGTACGAGGCCGTGTTGACACCAGTATTTAAAAGATCGGCTATAAACACGGCCGTTTCAATTTTCACACACTCTCCTCTATCGAAAACTCAGAGATTCAATGGAAATCGCACCATTATACACCCAATCGGCCAGGTAATCTTAATTCCACTCAATCAATTCACAAACACTCCCTAGAATCTAGGATTTTTTGGAAATTTTTGGGCATGTTGAGTAGATTTTCTTCTCCCTTCCCTCTTAGCTCACGAACATCAAGGTATGTGGTTTTTCCTCCATTTTTCTCTTGTTAATTCATGGGCATTTGAACTACAAGGTGATTTTCGATTCTAGGTGAGTCCTGATAGATAGATTTTCGCTGATACACGTGAACACATCGTTGTAATCCATTGATCTGTCGCTTTTCACCATGAATGTGATTTAAACTGTGTACTTTTCACCATTTTGCTATGAAAATTCACGTTCTGCTATGCTAGGCTATGCTTGATGATTTGTTGCTAGTCTAATGATTTCATTCCGAAAAAAAAATAATAATACACATGTGTTTATCTTTCTGTTTGTTTTCAATTGTTCAGATGGAATAACTTGTCCTGATTGCTATGTTTGTTCTTTTATCTCACTGTTTTACTCTAATTGCTCCCATTCCAAACCATGTTTCTTGTGTAAAGCTAGTGCTAGGGTTTTAGGGTGTAAAAAATAAAATTTTTCAAGTTGGCTGCATTTGAACAATCTTTAAAGATATTTTTTTCTTTCGGTTGCAGGAACCCTACTATCATTATGACGAGACGTATAGAGGAACTTCAATAGAGATAGAAAGAGGTCCCAAGGAAGAGGCATAGGGGAGAGAGTTCATCCTAAGCACAGCCTCCCAAGTAACCTGCTGCACACCCACTACTACAATTCACGGCTCCAGCGTTCATTTCGAGATTCGAGAGGCTGATGGAAAAGCCTTTCGAGCAGAACCGGTACATAGATTGGCCAGTATTGTAGCAGTTGGGACTGGATCAACAAGTAAGGGAGCTGGTCACATTTGGGGATTAGGATCGATTCTTTGAAATTGAGGAACTTGCATACAGAGAGTTAAACTTACAGTTTCTCACCACATTCTCCCTCAACAAGAAATCATTGGGTTGGTCTACACCTATTATGGAATTCCAGATTGGCAACCACAGATTCCATAAGAGTTACACTTAGTTCTCTATTGACTGTGGGTTCTACACTGAGGAATTCACTAATTACAGGTGGATTGGCCTGCCCACTTCAATGACTAACAATATTGGAGATCCATTGGTAGGGAGAATGAATATGCACCGACAAGATCTAAAGCCTCCCATCTTAATTACCCAGAGCTATGATACGTGCACAAACTGCTAGTGCACACTTTTAGTGGACAGAGAAACAGCACCGGTGTGGTCTCCCGACGGGATCTCTTCTACATTTACAGTATGAGGGAGAAAGTGGCAATTCATTTGGGGCATGCCTGGGCATGGTACTTAGACAGCCAAGCGAGCAGGCCAAGAGCAGGAGCAGTGTGCTATGGGCCATACATTATGAGATTGGCCCGCAACTTGGGGTTGTTCAATCAGTTACCCCCCCTAACTATCGCATGCCACATGGTGCCAATCCATATGGATACGCTGCTATCCATAGGGATGGTGGAGAAACGATGAGGGCTAAGCGGCCCAACATATACTCTTATTGGTGCTCCACAACAGGCAGCTAAACCCGACGGTGAGAGGAATCACTCCCACGTACCACCACCACCGAAACAACAACCGGATATCCCTTCATGCTCCCGAGTCAGCCCAAACACTCAGGCAGAATCATCCCATCGCCACTCTAGGCCATCCGTCACAAACATCGGAAGACTTTGTAGCCAACTGCTACCCATACTAAAGAGAACTGTTGTTACTCAGCGCGACCAATTGATTCGATTAAGGCAATTAGAGCAACAATTTGAGAACATGGACACACAGGTAGCATGGATAGAAGATACACTGTCTCGCCTATGTGCCCACCTAGGAGTCCCAACCTTACCCACCGGTCGGGTATCTGACCCCACTATTGTGAGATGAGTCAATTCCTGAAGACCCAGTGCTAAACCTCAACCCACCCCACGTGTGGATCCCGACCCTCCAACGACTGATGAATAAAGTATGGAGTCAGGCACCGCCCCAATTCATCTATCTGGCCGGGAGAACCACAACTTTGGATTCCCTTTTCCTTTTATGTCGCCTGTAACACACTCTTCACAATATATTTATTTAGGGAAGTACACGTTGACTTGTTCTTTTACTATTTTGTTTCTGCTTTACTTGTTCGTTTCCCACTGTTTTTCATTATGTACATTGGGGATAATGTACATCCTTAAGTGTGGGGAAGAGTGTTAGTGGAATCAATTTGTTGGGAATCAAGCACAATATAGTCATTTTCATTAAGTAGTCCTTTTTCATTGATTCTTCTGTTTGGAATTCTCAATCTTGTTGAAACTCGCTTTAACATGCTCTTAATGACTATGATTTTTTTTTATTGAATTATGATACAGGCAGAAAACCACATGAACAGCTAAACTTTTATGAGCTTCATTATAAGTGGTTGTTAAGACAGTTGATTTGGATGAGAATTGCATAAGATCACACACATGAGCCTACAAATTGTGAGCATTTAGGTCTATGAACATTCATTCATATATTATATGCTCTATACAATTTCTTTGTTGTGTGTTTTTTTTTATCATGCATAGTAGGAGGATTCTAGAACTTGCTTTGTTATGCATATTGTTGTAGTAGATGCATTGAAACAAAAGGGTTTTTCTCTTAAATTGTTTTTCCCGTTTCACCATACTCATACCCTATCTTATCCTTTCGTCGTAGCCAAAATTTAAGCTTTACCTTGATTTCGGTCTCTTTTGACCAAGCCATAAACCGAATACCTCGACTTTTATTATCACAATAACCATTATTGTATTCCGAAGGGCAATGTAAACTAAACTACATAAGAGTCTGATCGAAAGAAAAATAGAACCAATGTCTTATTTAGATACGACTAGAGGTGTAGAGTATGTGTTCAAACTTCATCTTCTGGTATGTTTGTATGCTCGAAAACGTCCAAGGTCAAATTTTATAAAACGAGTATTCGTAAAAAAATAAATAAATAAATAAAATAAAAATAAAATATATATATATAATAGAAGATGGTTATTATTAAGAATATTCTATGCACCTTACCCAAGTTTTGACTAAAGGTTCTGAGTTGAGTAAAAAGGTCAGATATCTATGTAATTTGGTTTAAGCATGCCCTTTATCTTCTTTTCTTGGTTAACCTGTGATCCATTCTTTTCATACTGCCACCTCAAACTTCAACACAACCATGATAAGAATCCTTTAACTCATGCATCTAGTTATAGTAATGTGATATATTAGCAAGCTTATGGTTAAGATTCCTGCTATGCATTGATTTGAGCATTACATATTCTTTGCCTTAAACACCTTGAGCATTTATGAGTGAATCTTATGCAAGGGTATGAATCCTATGTTTTCAATTTCGGAAAGACTGTCAAGACGATTGCTTATGAATGATAGTTTATAGAAGCTTAGTCTAGAATTGTTGAGTTCTGCATGTATCTTAATTTGATTAAATAATCATAATAGAAAGGAGTGTGGAGAGGCGAGTTGAAGTGAGAGAGAGAGGGGTATTCAGAAGGGTTTATGAATCGGAACTATTATTTGCTTGAGGACAAGCAAATGCTTAAGTGTGGGGAGGTTTGATAAGCATTAGAGTGTATATATTTTTAGCATAATATTTAGGCCATTATCGCTTAGTTTAGGGATTTCTTCATGGATTTTTGCACTTTATCGATTTATATTTTTTTTTCAGATCCTAATTCAAGTAATGGGAGCATAGGGAACTAATTTGGAGCGGTTTGAAGCATTTTTGTACAAAGTATGGCGAACACGGGTAAGTACACAACCGTGTAAGTGGCCGTGTACCGATCGGGTCCTTGAACATGTAAAAGGCCGTGTCTTTGGGAACATGGGTGTGTTGGCAATTTTGACTTGAACATGCCCGTGTCTAAAATGCACACGCCCGCGTGACCATGTACACGGCCGTGTGAGTGGCCATGTACTGATTGAGTCCTCGAACATGTAACAGGCCTTGTTGTGGGAACATGGGCGTGTTAGACTATTCTAACTTGTACACGCCCGTGTTTGAGGTTAACACATGCCTGTGTTGTATGGAACACGCCTGTGTATGATCACCCTGAGACCGTGTCGAAGGCCATGTACGGTGCAGGAATCAGGATTTTTGAGCTATAAAAAGGGCAGGATCTGGCATTCAGAGAGGGGGCACCGAGCTGCAAAAGAAAACCCTAAAATAGCAGAGAGGAGGCAGATTAAAAAGAGAATCATTCCCACAAGCAACAATCTATCAATTCGAAGTGGATTTCATTAGAGTAAAAAGGGATTTTTCATGGATTCATCTACTCTTTGTATTCATTTGAATTCTAGTACTGTTATTTCGTTGATTATGAACTGATTTGTTTAATACCTAGATAGGATGAACCCTAGAATTAATATTGTGATTTGATCTTATTCATTTCAATTTATCTACATATTTCATTGAGATTCAATTATGTGTTCTTCATTATATTAAATTAATATTTACTGGTATGCTGATTCATGTTTGATATCATGCACTTGTGATTGAGAAATCCTTTGTATGAATTAATCTAGCATAATTGAAAGGAGTTGTACGTAATTCTAGAGATAGAACAACATAAATCTTCCGTATTATGGTCAAACCTAGTAAAGGAATTCATTGATTGATTAATGCAATTCTGGAGGCTTTAATTAGAAAGAGATTTCAATTAATTAACCTGGGATTAGTTGTTAATAACCTTGAGAAAGATATTAACATAACTAAGGAATTTCTACGGCCCAATGAAGTGCAGGTATTTTGATATTTTGATGGATTAATCACAATAGACATTCTAGGGGGATTCATTATCTAGGTAGTGCTTGTTTGAACTGATTTCTCTTGATTTAATTGCTGTTTAGTTTTGATTTGCATTGGTGAGTTTTATTTTTATTTATTTATTTATTTATTTAAGTTGATCTATATCAACCGAAATTCAGAGGATAGATAATAAGAAAAGAGTTAGTACTAGTAATCGATAGTCCCTGTGGGATCGACACTCAATATTTTTTATCCACTATGCTATAGAAATCGATAGGTGCACTTGCCTAAAAGATCTATAGGATAGAAGATCGCTATTAATATGTTTGGTGGCCAATTATTAGGGCTTTACAAACTGCCATCACAAGTTTGATGAACTGCAAGTAAAAAGAAGATACACCTGTAAAGGATCATATGATCCAAGTTATGGGATACTTCTCCGAAGCTGTTGAAAATGAGGCAGAGTTGGACTACAACACCGAAATTGATATAGTGTTTAAAACTCTGTCTAAATATTTTGTACGCTTTTGGGATGCATATAACCTTGAAGACAAAGAGTTAGGATTGACTCAATGATGGTGTCCAACCTAAGCCCAAGGAAGAGACCAATTTGGCAATTACTAAATCTTTTAGTCTTTTGGGGAGCAAAAAGAAAGGCAAAAGACCATGAAGCAAGCTGCTTCTATTTATTCTATTCCTCCTACTGTAAGACTCTTAATAGGATGCTACAATTCACTATTTTTAACATAACGTATAGTTTAATGTTCGTAGAATTACATAATAAAAAAATAAAACAACTTTAAAAACATCAATACGAAAAACAGAAATATTTTTTTCTTTCATAAACAACTTAAATAATAGTTACTAAAACATGAAAATATTAACTTATCTCATACTTATGCGATTAAGCTGGTGTCGACTCCACCCTCATTAATATGCTCTCTAACCTACCCCCATGGTTCGGCAAGGTGTTTGAGTCGATCGCCATGAGCTTCAGGAAGGACAACTGGGCATCCTTGTAAAAATTCACCGCTCCTAATCAACATAAGGTGACCATCGAATACTCCACTCTTATAAGTTGTTTTTCAATGCACACTTTTTAGCTTTCCTTATGTCATTCACACTTACTACTGACTTTATTTCTCCAAGGACTAATCTATGGTCAGGCTGCCTAAAGGTATATGGCCCCAATAAGTGATAACTATGACTTGGCCATGAAGAGATCTCATGAGCTAAAGGCCAAATTGAGTCGAGCTAAAGTGGACTTGAAGTGTGCCCAAGAAGAGGTTGTAAAGCTGGGCATGGAGAAAAGGTTGGCAAAGCTATCTTTAGAGGAGGAAAAATCCAAGTACAAGGCTTTTGGATGACAACATCACTAGTCAATTTGCTACCTTAAGGACTCAGCTAAAAGAAGAAGCTGACAAGTGAGTCATGGCTATTGGGGAAGAGTTCAAGGCATCTGATGAGTTGGAGCAGATCAAGGACACTTATTATTTTACAAGTGTCGAGCAGGTAAGAGATTGGTTCACGAGAAAGTTTCCAAATGAAATTTTAGACTTCTTGCTTGATCCTTCTAATGATGACGCAACTGAGTTTGCCAAAGCTCCATCTGAGGAAATGCCTACTGTCTAGATTTCTGATGCCCTTGCAAACCCTACCGCTTAGTTCCTCTCTTTTTGTCTCTCTCTCTCTCTCTCTCTCTCTCTCTTTTAAGTATGTTGTCCTATTTTATTTCTAAAGTCTACTTTTATAGTTGCAAAGACAATGGGCTTTCATGCCCCAGGCTTATAGTAATTTTTATTTTTATTTTTCAATATCAATTATGTAGGCTTACTTCACACCTATTTGTTGTTTTATATTTTCTTGTTGCTTCTAAGTAAATTATTTGACCTTTAATCTTTTGTAATTTTGTCAAAAATTGTCTAAGTGTTGGGTGTTAAATACTGCGCACTCGATTTCTCTTTTTCTACCTTTAAGAAGGAATTCTTCGAGAAATTTTTCTAAGTGCAGGGTGTTGACTACTTGGCACCCTACTCTGCTTTTTCTTCCTTTAAGAAGGAATTCTCCGATAAATTTTTCTAAGTGTAGAGTGTCGACTACTTGGCACCCTACTTCTCTTTTTCTTCCTTTAAGAAGGAATTCTTTGAGAAATTTTTCTAGGTGTAGGGTGTTGACTACTCAGCATCCTACTTCTCTTTTCCTTCCTTTAAGAAGGAATTCTTTGAGAATTCTAAGTGTGGGTGTTGGCTACTTGGCACCCTATTTCTCTTTTTCTTCCTTTAAGAAAGAACACTTTAAGAAATTTTTTGAAGTGTAGGGTGGCAACTACTCTGCACCCTACTTGTCTTTTTCTTCCTTTAAGAAAGAATTCTTTGAGAAATATTTCTAAGAGTGTTAGGAAATGCCCTAAGTATTAGAGACATTTTGATGTATTCATTTTGAACTGGATAATAAAATTATACATAGAGGTTATTCATTACATTGCTATCTGTCCTCATCTTATTTACATGTTAAAGTAAATGTAAGCAAATATGGCTCACTGACTGCTTGTGTTAAAACTGTTAGAACGTTGCATGTAATGGACTTTTGTATGCGAGAAGACAATGTTCTAAAGTTAGCAGTCTAAACTATGGTCTGTAGTCTATGGGGTTAGACCGAGCATCTAATCCATGCTAAGACTATTATGTTGTCTAAAGCCTTAGAGGGGACGGTTTGTCTTGACTGTCTGGAGCTGGACTCCCAAGTAGAGACATGGATATGTTGCTTGGTGGTGACATATTAGACCGGGACTAAAGTGTGATTGATCTACGTAATCCGCTATGAGTGGATCAATCTGCTTTTGACGTTCATTGTGTAATAACCTTAATCCTGAGTAAATGAACTACTTCATGTATATGACTTGTGTACTTTGATGCTCCAATGGCTAAAGCGTCTCAGAGGTAGTAAGCTTATAGACCGGTTCGTTGGGCGCATGACTTGTGTACGATGAAGGGTTTGTTTGCAGATATTGGAATCATAGCTCTGAGGAGTTAAAGGTATCCTCTTAAAGGCATTATACTGAATGTGAAAATGGACAAGGCCTTGCATCGTCTGCTGGGCGGATGACTTCTTATTCACATATGGTGAATAATCATTTTCTTAATTCGGTAGTATAATGGAACTTTAAGATAGCCTGATCAGTAGGATTAAACGGACTTTGACCTAAGGCTGATCATGGATATCATATGAGGGTTTTGCATATATGACAAGGTCATTGGATAGTAGCTCGTCACAGGCTTACGTAATACGGTATATAATTGGGAGTCCAGTTTCAGGTTTATAGTGGTGTGACTCTGAAATTAGTGATCATATGATTGAGTTGTTCGGTACAGAATGATGATCATATGGAATCACGAGAGCCCGATTATATATGTCCAATCAGTCCCTCTACTAGCTCCACATAATTCCTTAACGTTTGGCAAATTGATTTGTGTATGCTATTGGTTAGCTTATTATGCATGGATGGTGATGACACAGGATTAGGATGGTAGACAAGATTCTCTCCGGTTGGATTCAAATTTTATTTTGGATAATAGAGTACACAATTATTCGAACTCCAAATAAAGTTGCCATGCTTTTATTTGAGATTGGATTGGAGTTGTAGAAAATTATCCATGAGAACAAGAATATGAAACACAACCGTTTTGTGGAATTTGAAATTTGAATTTTGAAATTTGAAATTTGAATTTTGAATTTGAAATTTGAATTTGAAATTTGAATTTGAAATTTGAAATTTGAAATTTGAAATTTGAATTTGAAATTTGAATTTGAAATTTGAAATTCAAATTTTGAATCACAGTCCAAGTAGGATTCGAATTTGTTGTGGAAAATCCACAAGGTTTGAAATTCGAATTTGAGTTGGATTTGGAGAGGATAATCTTGTTAGAATCCTACTTGAATTTTGAATCTAAATCCCAACAAAAGTGGACGAAATTTTTGAGGATAATCCTCAATGGAATTTCGGTTTTTGTGGATAAGGTTCAAGGGAAAATTCAAGCTTCAATCCTAGTTGAATTTGGATTCTCTCCTTCCCTGAAAAGTGGCCGAAATTAGGGAGAAAATCTCCTAGGAAATTCGGTTATTTTTGGATAAGGTTGAGATAAGATTCAAGCTTGAAAATCCTAGTGGAATTTTGATTCTCCCTTATCCTAAAAGTGGCCGAATTATTGGAGGAAAAATTTCCTTGGAAATTTCAGATTTTTGGTTGGAAAAAGGGAGATAAAATTCTAGTTAAAATCTTGTTTAGATTTGGATTGGATTTATCCTAAGAAAACCGAATTTTTTGTTGAGATTCTCCCTTGGAAAAATTCAGATTTTTATGGATATGGATAAAGGAAAATATCTTTTCCTAATTCAATTCAAATTCAGAGAATCACCTCATGCAGGTCTATAAATAGAGGTCCTGTCACTCCAGTTCTCTTAGACCACAGACTCTCAGGTGAGCAGGCTTATTGTTGCACAGCTCATCGTGACAATAAAGTTCTTTAGAGATCTGGGTGGTCGGAAGAAGACTAGCAGTGCTAGCATACCTATCAAGGTTCAGAGTGCCCACACACTCAGCCATTCGGGAATTGGAGAATAGTAGAGAAGGCTAGTTGGTTGAAGCCTCCGGTCATTCTCCTCCTGCAAGATTGGCGTCCTTGAGGTATAAGTTTTAGTTGTTGTTGGTTTATTGTATATGGCATCATGAGATATTTAACGATCTAAAAAATTTTTATTGTTCCGCTGCGCCACTCTGATACGTTTTTACCGATTTATTTTCCTACAAAGAGTAGGGCATCAACTATTTAGCACCCTATTTATCTTTTTCTTCCTTTAAGAAGGAATTCTTCAAGAAAATTTTCAAAGTGTAGGGTGTCAACTGGCACCCTACATTTATTTTTCTTCCTTTAAGAAGAAATTCTTTGAGAAATTTTCCTATTTTTAACTTGCTTTTCCACTTCATATCAACATGATGTTGCATGGCATGCTTGCCCCCCTGTCCCAAGTTGATTTTAATGTAGCTTGTGACATTGTTGTCTTGATAATACTTGATTCGAGTCGAAATAAAGAAAAATGGGCACAAAAAGGCTTGAAATTTCATTACTAAAATGAAGTGAAATAAAAGAAAATATTTCAAAATGTCGCAAAATAAGATAAACATGATGGATCATTGGTAAAATTTTTTCAAATGTTCCACATTGCAAGTGTGATCAACTCCTCTTTCAGATAAGCACTCCAACTTTTATGCTCCAAGCTTGATAACTTGCTGAATTCTAAAGTGACCTTACCAATTTGGCCTTAGTACTCTGTCTTCTTTTGATGGTACCATTATCTTTCTCAGCACTAAATTGCCTTTTTGGACAAACCTAGGATGAACATTTTTATTATAGGACCTAGCTGGCCTTAATGCGCTTTTCTTCCAATAGGTCCAATTCGACATTAATTTGAACTCGATTCTGATCCTTATTAAAATTAGCATTCGATTAGTCGACATTGTGATTTCTATAGGTGCGATCACTTCAGCCCTATAAGACATAGAGAAAGGAGTTTCTCCTGTTAAGGTTTTTTCCATGGTCTGGCAAGCCTATAAGACCTTTTAGAGTTCATCTGCCCAAGCCCCCTTTAACTTCTCTAACCTTTTCTTCAACATGTATTTGATGATTTTGTTCATGGCGTCCACTTGACCATTACGTTTTGAGCACCCCATTGATGAAAAGTTCTTCCGAATGTTGTAGTCATCACAAAGCTTTCTTGTCTTTAAGTTATCAAACTGCTAGAGATTATCCAATAGCAAGGAGTAAGGAACCCCAAACTTACAAATTATATTTCTCCAAATGAAATTCATCCAGTTTGCTTCCGTGATGGCAATCAGGGGCTCGACTTCAACCCATTTTGTGTAATAGTTGGCTACCACAATCGCATACTTGAAATCACTAGGGGATCTGTGTAGGGGGCCAATTTTATCTATTCCTCACTTACTAAATGGCCATGGCCCTATAACACTAGTTAGGTTTTCAATTGGAGTTTAAGGTATTAGTACGTATCTCTGATACTTATCGCGGTGCAGAGAGTACAATGTTACATCCGGCTTCAAAGTTAGCCAATAATATCCTTGTCTCAAGATCTTTGTTGCCAAAGCTTGCCCCGCAATATGATTGTCATAGATTCCTTTATGTACTTCTAGTAGAATATGTTCAACTTCCTGCTTGTTTAAGCATCTCAGTAGTGGTATTGAATGCCCTCATTTGAACAAGATCCTTTCATGAACCATGTATCTTGAGGCCCTATGCTTAAGTTTGTTAGCCACCATTTTGTCTTTTGGCAGGGTACTGGCTTTAGGTACCCTGAAATTGGAGCCTTCCAACTTTATGAGTCCAAAATTAGCATGACCAACTGATTTTCCTCCTTTTCTATGGCTAGTTTCTCTAAGACTTCTACCAGGACTAGTTTTAGTAGCTCCGAATATTTTATAGTTGCAAATCTAGCTAAGGCATCTGCATTACTGTTTTTAGCGTGCGGTATTTGTAGGATCTTGTATTGAGTAAACTTATTCAGCTCCTCCTTTCCCTTATATAAGTACGCGTTCATCAGGTCCCCGCATGCTTGGTACTTGTTCCTTATCTGATTAACAATAAGTTGGGAGTTACTATAAATGGTTAGGCTAGAAGCCCCCATATGGCAAGCTAATCCAAGGTTGGCTAGTAGTGCCTCATATTTAGCCTCATTGTTGGACACTTTGAAGTGAAAACTTAATGCAAAAGTTATGTGATTTTCAGGTTTTACCAAGATTATGCTAGCATTGGCTCCATTCTCATTTGATGATCCATCCACATAGAGTTTCTACTATGGCATTGCTAACTCCAGGCTAGGATTTAGCTCTTAGGGAGAAAACTCAACTAAAAAATCAGCTAACGCTTAGCCTTTAATGGCTTTCTTTAATTTGAACTCAATGTCATATTGTCCTAACTTGACTGACCATTTCAAGAGCTGACCTGAGGCATTTATTGCAAGGGATAATTGGTCAAGATGACTATCGGATGGGCTTGAAAATAGTGCTTTAGCCTTCTAGCAAACACCATCAAAGCCAAAGCTAGCTTTTCCATTTTTGGATACTAGGTTTCAACATCTAGCAGCCTTTTGCTCTCATAATACACTAACAATTGAATACCATCTTGCTTCTAAATTAACACTGAGCTTATTGCATGTTCAAAAACAACCAAGTAAATACATAACTTCTCCCCAACTACCAACTTTGACAAGAACGGAGGTTCCCCTAAAAGGGACTTCAACTGTTGAAATGCTTCCTTGCATTCTGGGTCCATTCGAACCTCTTGTTGCCCCTCAATAAATTGAAGAATAGGATGCACTTATTGGTAGCCTTAGATATGAATCTATGTAATGCCTCCACACATCCTGTTAGCTTCTGTACTTTTTTTAGCTTTCCCGGGGACTTTATTTCTCAGATTACTTTAATCTTCTTAGGATTTGCTTTGATACTTCACTGATTAACCATAAAGCCAAGGAACTTCTCGAAGGCCACACCAAATGTGCATTTTAGCAAGCTTAATTTCATTTTATACTTATACAGTACCTCAAACATCTCTTTTAAGTAGTCATTGTGCTAACTCACTTTGACACTCTTCACTAGCATGTCATCGACATAGACCTCCATTGACTTACCTATTTTTTTGGTGAACATTTTGTTAACCAGATGCTAGTATGTGGCTCTCACATTCTTTAACTCAATCGATATTACTCAGCAGTAGTATAATCCTCTATCCATTATGAATGCTGCATGTTCCTCATCTAGGGAATACATAGGGATTTGATTGTATCCCGAATAGGTATCCATGAACCTGAGGAGCTCATACCTCGCAGTGGCATTTACGAGTTGATCTATACGGGATAGTGGGAATCCATCTTCGGGATATGCTTTATTGAGGTCACTGAAGTCAACACACGTTTTCTAGTTCTTGTTTGGTTTCTTAACCAGCACAGGGTTCGAAATCCATCTAGGATAATGCGACTCCTAAACAAACTCATTCTTAATTAGTTTGTCAACTTCTTCCTTTAATGCCTCATACATTTCAGAGTTCATGAGTCTTCTTTTCTGTCTCTTAGCTGAGTAGCTAGTGTCTATATTTAGCTTGTGGCATATGATATTTGTGTCAATCCCAACCATGTCATCGTGGGTCCAAGAAAAAACATCTAGATTCTTTTTTAAATACTAAAGCAGCCTAGACTTGACCTTTTTACCTAACTCTGCACCGACTTTAAGGGTCTTTACAGGGTCAGTCTCTAATGCTTGAATTTCATGCAACTCTTCAACAAGTCTGGTACTTAGCAATCCTTCATTAAGTTAGGGGTCGAGATCTCCCATTTCTAGTTCCTTCACAACCATGTTGCAAGTGTGTTGGATTGACTCCCGCTTTTTGAGCGTGTGCAGTGTTTCTATGTATCCTATATGAGAGTCATACTAATTTCCTTTTATTTGCCCTATACCATGCTTTATAGGGAACTTGAAGGTCTAGTGATAGGCTGACTTGATGGCCTTCAAAGCTTGTAGAGTTGGCCTCCCCATGATCGCATTGAACTGCTTCTCACCCTTAACCACCAAAAATGTTGACATTATGATCAAAGTGTTTGGACAAATACCGACTATAACAGGTAGCTAAATCATTCCTTCTAGGATGATACTGTCCCCAGTGAAACCATACAATGGTTGGAAATTCAGCACTTGCTGATCTTTGGTTATCCCTATTTGCAATAAAGCATTAAAGTATAGTATATCGACTGAGCTACCATTATCAACTAAAATTTGGCAAACCTGATGGTTGCCAACTATGGTGATGATAACTAGAGCATCGTCATGAGGGAAGTGGACACCTTGAGAACCTTTGTTAGAGAAAGTGATGTCCTTTGCTGAATGACTAGAACTTTTCGATGACCTTTTTGATAGGCTTATCAAGGCTTGGAAAACAAAGTCCTTGACCTCTCTAGCATAACTTTTCTGCAACCACCTCAAGTCACCTCCTATGTATGGTCCTCCAAAGATGATTTTGATTGCACCAACGAGGTCTCTATCCTCCATATATTGCTATGGCTCCTCTAGCCTTGGTAGCCGACATTTTCCCTGCCTCATTTCTTATCAATTGTCATCTCTATTATCTCTCCTTTCGCCTTGATGGTACTTACGGAGATATCTATAGTGAATCAGGTCCTCGATCTCATATTTTAAATCTATGCATTCTGAGGTCAGATGACTAATGTCACTATGGAAGCAATAATACTTTGCTTGGATCTTTCCTTAAAGGGGGTGGGTGCTGCAGAATGTTCTTGTCTTAGGTTTGATTGTAGATCTTATCAATCCTCATACTCAGCTTATGACAGTTGTCAAATCTTTAGAAAGGTTTCAGCCGCAGATCTGAATCATTTTTTCTTTGCCTCTTGTTTTCTTTATTTTTCTAGCCCTCGCTATGGTCGTATTTGCCATTGTCTTTCTAATTGCTATTAGACTTGTCGGTGGCCAAACTAGTCAATCTCTACATCAGATTTGAACTCTGGTCCTTGATTAGCTTGATTTCCTCCACATTAATATGCTTCTTGGCTCTTTTTAGGAAATCTTTGAAGGACTTCACCAGCTACTCATCTAGATCCTTTTGGTAGAGGATGTCGCTCCTTATAGGCCCCCATAAAGGCAAACTTGTCAGTTCAATTTCTGTTTTCAACACCTCTGCGGTATATCTCTTGATCCAATTCTTTATGGTCTCATTCGAACCTTGGAACATGGTGACTAGCTTTTCCTTAGGTTTAGGAAAGATTTTGGCCTTAATAAAGTGCGAGCTCAAAGCTCTGCTCAACTCAACCTAACTTATTCGGGCATAACTTTCCAAACTACTTCATAGCGGCTCCAGCCAGAGTCGAATACTCGGCAAGTGATTTCTCCTAAGAACCCATACAAATTCATATGCAAATTATATCGTTACAAGTGGTCCTTGGCCGTGGTCCCATCATAGAGCAAAATCTGGGGCATTTTTAACTACGTAGGAAGCGAGACCTACATTACCTCAGGAGTAAATGGGTGATGGATGGAGGGTTCCTCATTAGTCTCCAGATTTATCTGCCTCTCCAGGGTCCTGAGTTGGTCTTTGAATTGTTGGGCCTTATAGACAGTATTGGTCATGGCTTGGTTATTGTAGCTATGATCAAATCTCCATCCCCCAAGATGATTACAAAGGTTGTCATTGCGATTGGCTCTCCTCTAATTCTGGATGGATCATGATTTTGTGGGTTGGTTGTTTTACTAGTGTTGTAGTCGTAAACTAGCCTTAGCTCTCCATTTCACGACTTTCTCACTTTCTCAAGCCAGTCATTCCACCCTTTACTATCTATTATTACTCACAATAGGCTGAAGTCGATTATTATCGGTCCTAACGAACTCTTCAATGCCTTTATTCTGCCCCCAATTTTTTTCGGCGGCCTCATTGTTCATGGGATTCACATTTACAAGCTCATTGTTGGTTGGGGCATTATTCCTCTAAGCCTCAACCAATGCTTCAAACAGATGCCACAATTGGTCTAGCATGTTGATGATCCCTTGGAGACTGCTATTCGTCTCTTCCACACGTCCCTCCAGAATCATCGTGCAAGAAGGTCTGTAGTGCTACCTATTTAGTTGCTTGGCTAGTTGGGTTACTTTGTTTCCCCTTCGATTTTCCATGTCAATGGTTAAAGGTTTAGGCCCTCCTTCTAGCGCCAATTGTTGATCGTGAATATTCGGCTAATAAAGCTGGAGTCGAATATAAAACTATTAACAAACTCGGATGCAGAAAAGTAGTAAAAAGATTGCCCAATAAAATGACATTAGAATTTTATAAAGGTTTGCCTCCAATGTAAAAAGTATATCTTCTTTGGAGAGCTCTTAAGGAATGATTTCACTGTCTTCAAGCAAAGTACAATAAATGCTCTCGGATCTTTAATTTCTCAAGTGCTAAAAGTAGTTTATTTTTCTATGGGACACCTAGGCCCTTTCATAGCGTGCTTCCTTCCTATTTGAAATTTAAATTACAAATATTTAAAATTTAAAAATATAAGACCTTCTCTTCATCTGTCTCCACTATGTGTCTTTTGACCCAATCTCTTTAAATCTATCCAACCTATGATATATTGAAGGAGACTTCTCAACTGTTGACATAGTCTTCAAAAATCTCGAATACCTTGAAGTTTGAATTTGAAAATCTTACTAGGATACTACGTTGCAGAGGAACTCAGCATCCTATCAACAGATATTGTTCCATTTTTGTCAATTGTGTCCTTTTTTTTTTATCTTTTTTTTTTTTCCGTGTGTTTCGACCAAAAACACAACAGTTCTTTTACTTCAACCTTTAGAGGGCTAAACATGCGCTTGCTTCCCTTATTTTGACAATCTTGTATTTTGAAATGTTTAGCATTAAAACATTTTTTCTATGATTTTTCCTGTAACATAATTATTAAGTCCCAACTTTTAATTTCTTTTCATGCAATCCTCTAAAACATAAATTTCCTAATAAAGAATTTTCCCCCCCTAACCACCCCGCTGAAATAACTTTCTTAAACGTGTCCAAAATACTTTTTAATATAATATATTTACTATTTAATAGTTACATCCAAAATGCATACTTTGGTTCTCCTACTGAGTCCTGGATTGTTTAATATTTGGTAGACGAGGATTGAAGCGATTTAGACTCACTTCCTTAATTTCATTTCGGAAGCTTACAGTAGCGATTAAATCAGGGTTAACGCATTTTTTTTCCCCTCTTCTATTTAGCTTGGGAACATCTTTACTCTATACGATTTGTAGAAAACAAGACGCATTTTGTTTATTCAACCTTAATATAAATTTACTGATTTGTGTTTAAAAAAGTGTGTTACATGTATTCATATTTGCATCTCTATCTATGCAAATGCTATACATGCACGTTCAAGTTCAACTCAAATTGTAAAAATGAAAAACTATATTTGTTTTATATTTTCCGAATGAGAAACAACTTTATAAAATAAATTAATTTGTATAGTTAATAATTTATTAATCATTTTTAATTAGCTAATAAGATAGAGGTACAACTTATTTGCATAAATTTGGATTAATGCAATGACAAGTTGGCGAGGAATTTAAAATGAATTATTGTATTAATAGAGTGATTTGAACTTCAAGCTGGTTTAACTTTTGTCATAA
This sequence comes from Antiaris toxicaria, assembly GCA_035233585.1. NCBI lineage: Eukaryota > Viridiplantae > Streptophyta > Magnoliopsida > Rosales > Moraceae > Antiaris > Antiaris toxicaria. The sequence continues at coordinate 20,828,721 of CP141156.1, forward strand.
TTTGTTCGTTGAAGTTTACGGAATGTTTTCTTTGAACTAGAGAATTTCTGGCAGTGGGTTTCCTGCTAAGAACGCATTGAAAAGACCCAGAGACCTCTCTGGCTGTGTAAAGGGAGCTTCATGAGATGCTCCTCTTATCGTTGCATAAGACAAAATATCACTATACACCTGTGTCCAACCAGCGACCTACAAAAAAGATTGGAAAGGAAATAATTGCCATTCAAACAATCCTAGCCATTAGGGTATTTGGCTTTTCTGCTGCCCCAACTTTCTTTGACTGGTTAGTTATTCCGTAAACATTCAATTTTCCAAGTTATCTATGAATTTAATGAAATACAATAAATTGTACGTAATTTGGTGACTGCTATTAAAATTTTTCCAAAAACACCATCCGGCACGTTATGCATGCACGTTTGAAAAAGAGAGTATTACGTGCATTATAGCAATTTTATTTTTCCAATTTTAACGTCATTGATCGATCAAAAGTTTAGTGGCAACTTGTCAATTCAACAAGAGTGTGGATAAAATCACCAAAAAAAAAAAAAAGTAAAATAATAATGAAAGATATTAAATATCACAAATTGCTAGTTTCTCAGCTAATTAGAAATTTTCATGCACAATTCCGCCGCTACTTGTGCAACCTTTTTACATCACACGGTTAAAAAGTGAATTTATGATTATAAATAGACTGTCATGAATTAATATAGTCTGATCTAATATTTTCCTTAATTTATGATTAGAATTGGGATTGAATCCAGCATTGTTTACCAGCATTAAAACTAGATAATGGCTGTTTATGTTTTTTTTTTTTTTTTAAGCCCATTACTCTATCGAGTGCTTCCCCTTCCATTTTTTTTTTTAAGATTAAAAAAATAAAAATATCACTAACCTGTCTTCCTTCAAACCAGGCCCTGTAAGGCACAGTTGTGTTTAGTCCCAAGTCCTCTGCCAATCCATTAACTAGAGTTCTTGACCCGGTTAGTGGGACAGCTGAGTCTTGGTCTCCACTGTACATTTCCAAACACACAGTATGTGCGCGTGTGTATATATATATATATATATTTTAAAGATTGTCACACATTGCAAATATCATGAAAAATAAACTTGAAAAACATTGGTGAATTTTATGGTTTCCATAATTACCTGTAGACTAAAACCCTGATTCCAGACTTGACAAGGGCACCAAGGACATTAATAGTGGGTATTTCCAGGTTCTGTGTATTGTACCTGAGGAAACTGTAGCAAGAAGCAGAAAAGGTAACCACAGCAAGAACATTGTGCAAAAACACATACAGAACAAAGAACATAACTGTCTTATTTGTTTCATTGCATGAAAGAAAAACAAAATTTCAAGTTTCTAGCGTTTGTTTGATTAATTGTCCTAAAATCTTTAAGCAAATTGAATATGGGCATCGCGGAGCAGCCTATGACGGAGTGGGGGCTTCTACCCCAGTGAACTTTTTTTTTATTCAATTTTATCTATAAAAACTTCACTTCTTTCTCATTTTGCCTCACTAAAAATTGAGTATCCCTTTAAAAGTCCCTAAAAATTTATCATTTAATATGTATGCTCCTTTTAAAACATTAGGGTGGCTCTACCGCCGAAGATGGGCCAAAACTTTTGTATCTATTTTCTCTACTTCCCCTTTGCATGTGGTCCTGGAAGATAACGGACGAGTCGTTTCTCTCCTCTACTCTCTCTGGCAGAGAAAACTCGAAGAGCTTACAGGTGAGCTTACGCTCACTCTCAACCTCTTTGATTGGTAGGCAGGCAGGCTAAGCCTAAACAAGTCTGAACTAACCGAATACTAATTCTAGATATTCGCAAAATAGGTTTGCCATTTCCAAAACTACAAAGAAATACCCAAAGTTGGACCTAAATCTCAGAGAGTACTAAAGGGAGAACACATCAAACTCTCACAGGACGGCTCAGTAGGGACCACTTACATTATTTGTCATCTATAAGTTTTAAGCTAGCAAGAAGTAAGTTAAACAAAGCTATTATTTTCAAACGTCTCTGTGTTCAAAGAATTGGGTAGGCATCTAAAATCGAGTAAAGGAATTTGTGAAGTTGCTTTTCTGGTGGATTCTTTTCAACAATAACTAGGAGGAAAACCCGTCCAGTCTTTTTTGTTTTTTTTTTTTTCCCTTCCTAAGGGTTATTGGTATTGTCTCTCTCGTATTCTTTTTGTCTTGTATTCTTTTTGTTTATAGCAGAAATCTCTAAGTCAACCAACAGAATAAAAAGTATCTGATACCATTCTACTCAAATGACTGGCTTAGTCTTAGAAAGTTAGGAAATTACTCGCTGCAAACCGTCCATTCAGTAACCCCAATAAGCTCAGCGTGGAAAGCCGTCTGCACATCTTTTCGGTTTAAGTATTTGATTGTTTGATCTTCCACACAGACATCAATCTTTACTGTATCTTGCTGTCAGAGTTATTCAAAATCAGTAAGAGGAAAACATGCCAACTACAAGTCTAAGAACACTTTACCAGTTGATTAAGCTTCAGAGCACTATATTATACATAAGAATATATATAATTACACAAACACACACGTGAAACAAAATCCTTACCAGTTGATTAAGCATCTGGACTTGAGCAAAAACTGATGGCAAACAAACATCGAGGGTAACATCATATGTATCGATGAATTTACTCATTTCTCTTGAAACTGTTCTCCATACTGCATAGCAAACAGGGCTGACATTGCCATTGATTTGAATCTGTCTTCTATATGTGGAATAATTACATGCGGAAGTGGTACTTTCGTAAGTTGAATCCGATATCAATCCATGAGACCATAAGAACTCGGAGCGGGAATTGAAATCGGTGTTGAATTCCAGAAGAGGATTGCCTATCTGGGTTCACCATAGTTGAAGCATACATACATCAGCTGCTCAGTGATAATAAATTGAAGGGGAAAAAAAATCATGGGAGAAAGTTTATCACTTACTGCTATTGCTTTCAGATTGATGTTGACTTTTGATTCAACAATAAGTTGCGCAAGCTGTGGAACATAGTGCCCTGATGAAAAACGTTACAAAATTTGATACATGTAGGCCATATAGTCGCCAACCTAAATACAACACTTTCAACGGGTCCAACAATTACCTGCATAGCTCTCTCCCGTTATGAAAAAATCCCGGCTTTTGTACTCAGGGAATTCAAGGAACCAGCGCCGGAGGAACTCAAGATTATCTTTTGCTGAAAAGAACAAACCCAAGATCAAATTTTAGGGGGAAAAAAAAAGTTAAATTCAATGGGCACATAAATCTGCATGTTTAGCAACCCATTGAAGGAAATAAGCTTTAAAGATTAAGGTAAAATTAGATTAAGTTCCATGAGGACCAGCAATCACGCTTTTCCGTTCAGTGGCTCATAGCTTGATATAAAACATAAATTTTCCATCCAAGTAGACAAATTTGTGTTAAATATAGCAGTTTCAAGTAAATTACCAGTCTTTTCGTCATTTGCTTCAATGTAGTCAGATTTATTTCTCGAGTAGGAAAAACCGACTCCTGCCGGTGACTCCAAATATAGCATGTTCGCCCCTGTAAGAAGAAATTTCTCAAAAAAATTATTTGCCTAATTATGACTCTAGTATTGACAAACAAAAAGGTACAAAATATATGTGTGCGTGTGTGTGTATATATTTATATAAACTTGTTGATTACCTTTATTCCAGCTATAATCATTCTTCAGAAGCATGTTACCACTTGGTTTGAATGGTCCATGTTCACAGAAAGCCCCAGCTCCAATGGAAGAACAACCAGGCCCTTAAAAAAACGAAAACACATCGTCACAATAATCCCACTAGAAATTAGTATGAGTTGGTTTAAATGTCCTAACCATGACGGAGTAATTCATAATGAAACAAGATATACTTCTATGTATCGACAATACCTTTGGTTTTGTCTAAGCGAGACCAGGAGCATCTAACCAAAATACAAGCATGAGAATAAAGTTATATACTGACCTCCATTTAGCCAGAGAACAAGAGGCTTTGAAGCAGGGTCAGTTTCAGCTTCAACGAAGTAGTAAAACAGTGATCTCCTTCGGCTTTCATCTACGGTTATATAGCCTGAAAACTGTTGGAAACTGACTTTTGGCTGTCCTGGCAAGCTGGTGATTTTAGCAGCTTCTGATATGGAGTTCCAAGTTATCAATATTTGGACAAGAATTAATGCCTCAAGCCTCATAATGTGAAAGAGAGAGAGAGAAAGAAGTAGAAAGCTTGAATATCGCCTGAATCTAAGTTCTATGAGACAATTGAATACTTAATTTATGACTCTCGGACAAATGCATAACTGTTTTATTGTGTGTGTGTGCGTGTGTGTACACTTCTTTTTTCTGGATTCCAGCCTATCTTTTGGACGGATTGTGGTAAGGCAATTATTTGATTAATGGTCACTTCTGGGTGGGACTTAATTGGACAATTTCATCATTAAAGGGAAGGCAAATTGTGAGGACGTTTCACGTAGAAGTTCACAAATTAATATCCTACATGTGTCTTTATTTAAATTACGTTTATATTGGGTTTATATATAACATATTAAATATATTTTATATTTAGATAAAAATTATTTATTTTATATTTGTATATAATATAAATTTACATAAAAAAATTTAAATTTTATTTTAAAATTAAAAAATTGATGTGATTAATAAAAATAAATATAAATATAAAAAAATGAAATAGAGTAAAAATATAATATAAATAAAAAAATTATTTTTAAAATATTTTAAAATAATAAATATATTTAAGATATTATTAAAAAATATTATATTTAAATATAAAATTTTTATATTTAAATAAAAATTATATTATATTTAAATATAATATAATCACAGTCCTATAAACAAACCGTCATTAGATTCTTCTTTATCCATTTTGAAGACTTATTAGAAACTTTTATTTGGATTTATTTTTATCCTTGCATAGACAAAGACGAACGGCATAATGTACCTACTGAATAAAGCTTTAAAAAAAAAAAAGGGAAAACAAAAATGAAGAAACCAATTTACTTACGACAAGATGATGTTTTCCAGCTATGAGACAAAACTTCACCGCAAGTGGGGCTGTATATTATTGGAAAATCCTACCCCAGCATTATAGTCTATTCACATGCATTTCTTCAACTTAGGTACTTGGAACACAGACAAAAAGGACAGGAGACTGGTAACATTATTTTTAGGTTGGAAAAAAATTATTTTGAAAAATGTGTTTGGAAGAAAAAACTGTATGGAGTGAAAAAATAAAAATTTTTTTAGAAAAAAAATATCAATATGGATATTGTTTCGTTCCTCTTGAAATTCTATATAATATAAAACAAAATTTGTCTCATTTGGACTTGTATACACAAAATTATGAACTTTTAAAATTTAGAGTTTAATGTAACGTTTTATAGATATAAATAGTAAAAAGTGGTAAAATTTTGGAAAAAAATTGGTTTTAAATGTCTAGAAAACGCAATCCAAATGAACCCTAAGATCTGAAGAATATATATATATCTTTTAACAAAATTTTGTTTTTCATCCATTTAATTTGTATCAAAAATATAATTTTCATACTTTTTAATTTTGATATTATTTTAATAAGAATTAATGATATGAAATGTAAAAATAAAAATATATACATGGTATCGATATGACTTGACGACTGAAACAAAAATATTGACTCCAAACTATCCCATTTTACGTTCGTTTTCCACATAATTAGTTGAAGCGCCCAGCACGTGTGAAAAAATATCTTGTTTGAATAATACTCAAAAGAGAAAATAAAAAAAATAAAGATAAAAAATCACAAAACGATAAAAATGAAATAAAATAAAATCAAACCTCCTTGCGAATGAAACTCTTTGACTAAACTCCAAAAAAAAAAAAAGATGAAACCCATTTAAACTAGATTAAATATTAGTATGAAACTCTCTTAAGAAACTTCGGAAAAAACTCAAATTAAAAAACTTATTTTTGCTTTTATTATTGTTGTTTTAGTAAAATTTTTTATTTTATTGTTAATAATTGACAAGCAAAAACAGAGCACATGTAGAACAAATAAAGCAAAGTAAAATATAAAATTTACTATATAATGGATGATATATGGTGATATAATTATTATACGACTGTTATGTGAAAATGGGTGATATATGGTGATATAATTAAGAGCACACGTAGAACAAATCACGCATCAATTTAAAATTCACTATATAATGGGTGATATATGGTGATATAATTATTATACAACTGTTATGTAATAACTAGATATTGGAGGATAAAATCACAATATAGCAGTGGTTCGTCTTTTTATATGTAGATTATCCATAATTGATGAATAGAAAGATGATAAACATATTATTTTGAAACATATATATATATATATGCCCATCAATTTGTGCCCGAGTTATTGGACATTTCAACCTTTTTTCTGATTATTATTTTTTTTTCTAAAGAAACCTTTTTCTTCTTTGGGAGTAGAATATTTTATAGAATTTTTCGAACTCTCGGATGAATATATAATTGTTATTTTTTTTTTTTTTTTTGGAATTGTAGCTTTTTCTTTTGGACGGCCGTGGTATCAATTATTTGATAACTTTAGTCGTGACACGTGATTATGGTCATAAACGGTAGGTGATTTTATGTGGACTAAGGGAAGGCAACTTGTGAAGAAGTCACGTAGGTGTTTGTAAATTATTACTTTATCTGTTTCTTTATATAGACACACACACACACACACACACACGGATAAAAGATATTAAATTTACACGTTAGGTGTAATATTATATCATTAAATTATATATATATAATCATATATTTATTTCTTATATATATTAGTCTATACTTTACCTTATATATATATATCAACGGCTCTTTGCAAATATTCTTATAGTATACTGAAATCAATACACAAGTAAGTCGAATAATTTTTAATTAATCGAATAATTAGTCCACAAATGCGAGACAACTTGATTAATTAATTTGTTTCCAAGGCCATAGCACGTTAGATATTCTCATTCTTCCACATTTTGGTTGAACTTCTGATTCACATAGGAAAGAACGGTCGCATTTAACTTTGGAAAAATTTTTGCATGAATTTTTTATTTTTATTATATATATATATATTACATGTAGCTAGATTTCTTATACTTTTTGGTTCACGGTACAACACACCAATTGACTAAATAAAAATATAAAATTTTATTTATCAATGCAAAGAATGTCTTTTAACTTGTACTTTTGTTTTTCTTCTTTTAAAGTGTCTTCGGAGTTTCATATTTCGTAATACTATTTTGGAATTCTTGTTTGGCTTAAACTTATACGAGTCTATCTTTTAAGCAGAATTAAGTCTGATATTTTTTTTTAATTAGTAGCTCCAGCAAATTTTAAGGTGACAAAGCAAAAGAAAAGAGAGATTACTCCAATTATCTTCCCTTTCTAATGAGAAAAAAATGATGATTAAAAAGAAAGATTACTTGGGATATGATATGGTTTTCAGGCTACAAGACAACTTCACCGCAAGTGGAGCACTATGGCATTGAAAATCCTGCCCCAACGACATATTCCATTCACATTTAGGTTTGAAAACAAACATAATGATCCAAAATATCAACCAGTGCGTTTTTTTTTTCGCCCCGTAAAATATCAACCATTGCGTTTGATATATCAAAATGATGTATATGTACATTGACATACCAAAAGTTTATTTTCCAGCCAAAATAACCAAAAAAAAAAAAAAAAAAGTTTATGTTCGTGCCACTTCTAGAATTGTTGCCAGCGTAATTGGAGTCGTCAACTTCATTATTTTTACTGATCTCATTTGTGATTCATGAATAAAATAATTAAAAGGGTCATACTCGCTCTTTTTCTTATTTTGATTTGATAGATTCGATTTTTCTTGAATAGGACGCCAAAATACTTCGTCAAGCACGGGGCTCCTAAAAAAATAATAAAATATATAGATAAATAATTGATGGCTAGTTGCATTTCAAATCTACAATTTTATAATAATTTTTATAAAATACAATTTTAAATAATAAATATGAAAGTTATTTTATAAAATTAAATAAATAAATAATATTAAATTAAAAAATAATTGTAATATCAAATAAAATAAACATAATTATAAAATATAATATAAAATTATAGCATTACTCGTAAAGAAAAAAACTTAAAAAAAAAAAAAAGAAAGAAAGGTGTTTATGCATAATCTATCACTTAGGATTCTTATCAGTAGCATCGTTACAAGATCCAACGAGACTATCACATGTAAATTAAAATAAGGTTTAATTTCAATTCAAATTCAAATAAGATATTATATTTTGTTTAAAATATTTATTTAAATAAGATTATTTAGATATTTAAATTAATTATCTAAATAATTATTTTATTCATATCTTTTAATTTAAATTAATCTCATATTTATCATAAAAGATAAATACAATTAATTTAAATCATCAATCTTATCTTTTAAATAAATATTTATCTAAATTAAAAATTTACCTAATTAATTAAATAAAACAAAATTCTTGCTCTACCCTTAAGTATAAAAAACGTCTACACCTTAAACAAAGGTGATCTGGTTTTTTCTTTTTACTAAATCTAAGAATTATAACCATAATGAATAATACAATTTATTACCATCTATTAAGAAATCATATTTAGCTAGTAACGAGATCAATTAGATATATATAATATAAGTTCTAAAAATCAATCTAATTAATTATTCTATACTAAATAAATTACTTATATGATTATAAGTTTCAAAAGCACACCATTATAAACTTGGAACTGCACTCCTAATTATATACTATATTACATAAGCCAGCATGTTGCCACAGTCAAATGACCTTATCACATATGTAACACCCTCATATGATATTTATAATCAACTTAAAGTCAAAGTTCATTTAACCTTTTGATCACTTTATCTCAAAGATCCATTACATATCCAATAAAAAAATAATTATTCACCAAATGTGAATAATAAATTATTGGCTAAGCAAATGACTTGAGGCATTATCCATTTTCACATCTTGTACCTATAGTTCTTAGAATTTATTATTATTATTAATAAACGAACAACAATAAGCTCTTTGACCATAGAGTCTATGGTCTATCAAAAATAAGTGCCTTTGCACCTTTTTATAGTAAATGAACTAGGTGAAATTCAATTCAAATAGGACACTTAAATAAGATATTTCTCTCTTCTTTATCAAAAGTTGTCATTTTTTTCTAGCCTTAGGAGACATTAAAAATGCCCATATAGGTATATAAGATTCAAAATTTGAACCAAATTTTAATCTTCATTTTTCGCATGATTTTATCTCTATGGATAATGTTCTATAAATCCAATTTAAATTCAAAAAAAATTTATGATAACTTTATTTGAATTTAATAATTATATGATAATTATCCAAATAAAATCAATAAGGAGAAACTTTTCCCTTGCCTTATCCTAATGGAAAACACCAATCACATCTAGATTAGAATAAGATTTTGTTTCAATTCATATTCAAATAGGATAATAACTATATCTAATTTAAAATATTTATTTAAATAAGATTATCTTATATTTAATTTAATTATCCAAATAATTAATTTATCCATATCTTTTAATTTAAATTAATATCATATTTGTCACAAAAGATAAATACAATTAGTTTAAATTATAAATCTTATCTTTTAAATAAATATTTATCTAAACTAAATATTTATTCAATTAATTAAATGAAACAAAATTTCTATTCTACATTTAGTACAAAAGAAGCCTACATCCTATAAAAAGGTAATCCATATTTTTTTTTCTTTTCTAAGTCTAAAAATTAAAGTCATAATAAATAATTCAATTGATTATCGTCTATTAAAGAAATATATCGAGTTAGTAAAGGGACAAATTGGATATATATAATATAAGTTTTAATAATATATATAATTAATTATTTTATACCAAGTAAGTCACTAACATAATTATTAGTTTTAGAGTTACACAACTATAAACCTAAAATTGCAATCTCAATTATATATCTTATTATATAAGCTAATGTGTAACCGTAGTCGAATGACCTTGTCATATATGCAACACTCTCATATAATATTCATGATCAACTTAAGACCAAAGTTCGTTCAACTTTTTGATCACTTTATCTTAAAGATATATTATACATCCAATAGAAAAATAATTATTCACCAAATGTAGATAATAAATCATTTGTCAAGCAAATGACCCAAAACCTTATTTATTTTTCACATCCTGTATAATGCCGCTAAGAGGATAACCTTTACTCTTATATAACTCAGCTATGATTCTATATCTACAAGCAAAACTTTCATTGAATATAACTCATGTATCCAACAAACCAGTTTAATAGTTTATTATTTCGAGACGCTTTAGTTTTTGGAACATTAAAGTATATAAGACGTAAACATGAAGTCATTTACTTACTCAAAATTAAGGTTATTACATAATGTATATCAAAAGTGAATTAATTCATTCAAGCGGACGCATAGGTTAATTATACTTTAATCCAAGTCCAATATATCACCACTACTAGGTTTTATATCTATGTCTTTACGTAGGAGTCGGCTCGTTCTAGATGGTCAAGATAAACCTTTCCAATTGGATTTTGATAACATGATAGTCTTTATGTGATTCAAATAATTACTTTAAGCCCATAGACTACGGTTTATAAATTTAGATTAGTTACTTTAGAATGTTCTCTTTTAACATACAAAATCCATTATATACAATATTCTAATAGTTAAAATACTAAGCAGCCAATGAACTATATTTGCTTACATTTATTTTAACATGTAAATAATGATGATGATAGAATAGTAAAGATAAAATGAAAAACCTTAAATATATTATTAATTAGTTCAAAATAAATTAAATATATCTAAAAATATTTTTCATACTTGGGGCTTTCCCAACACAAATGTACCCCTAATCTCTCTATATTCTCTCTCCTCTCCACCCTCTCTCTAAAGTTCTCTTCTATCTGTAGTCTCCACCATTAAATAGCTGTCTGACCTTTCTATACAATTCTCCTTTTCTTCCACCATCGAACATTGTCATTGGATAACTCTAGCAGAGCGCTCTCTCTCTCTTTTAAAAGCACGTTTGCCCGACATGGAGATCTTGACGACTTGTCCACACAATACAATGATGATGAATCGAGCATGTCAAGACATTGCTATTACAAGACACAACTTTGCAGCCGGCGTGACTTGTGACACCCTGTCGTTTGTGGAGGCTAAACAACACTATCACAATTGAGCTCTAAAGCCAACTACAATAGTCTGTTACCTCATGGGTCGTCCGCAACTTACTTTTAACATACTTTCTTTAACTTTAATATACTTTAAAATCTTATCATTTTAACTTTTCCATTTTAATGTGTACATAAAATTAGGAATAAATTTTTTTTTAAAATCATACATATATAAATACACTTGTCATAACATTTAATATTTCATAAAATACTTGTGTTTTTGTTCTATTGAAATACTTCATAACATAACATACTTTCAAACTTATCTCGTTTCTTTACATATACATTTACATTTCTTTTTCAACAAAAAACATAGCAGATCCATTTCCCAATCCATGACACTTCCAAAATCTGCCTACGAGCCCATTAGTTTCCTTTCTTATAATGCAGGTAGCTTGCACTTGTTACCTACATCATGAACAGACTAGTAAGCTAAAACTTAGTAAGTACAAACATACATTCATAATATTATATATACATACATTACTTAAAATTCATACTCAACTTACTTAACATCGTAAACTTACTTAACGTATACTTAAACATCATAAATATAATATACTTAACGTATGCTTAACATTGTAAACATAACATACTTAACATAACATAGGACATACTTAATATCGTATGACTGACTTATGCATATCAACTTGTACATAACATAGCATATGCATAATATGAATGTTAGTCATGTTATGCTAGCTTATTTTTCGTTCTTTTGTTTTCATTGTTCTTTCTTTCTTTTATATTATACTATTCTTTTCTTTTCTTTACTTTACTTTAGTTTCACTTATGGGCCCCATTAATGGTCGTACCTTAATGTAACCTAAACTTCAAACTTCTGCACCCAATACGCACCCTATCGAATTGGAAGCCATAACATGAAACCTTACCTTCGAAGGCTGGTATGCCAATGTTTAAAACTTCAGTCTTATTATCTTGCTTATTATTATCTTTCTTTATTTTAACTTGCCATTCTTTCTGACCCTATAAACATGTTAAAACGTCAATATCACAATTACACGATTTCCATAACGTCCAAAGCCAGAAACTTTTCTTATCATTTCGTAAAACATTTCATAAAAAGGTTCTTTCATAACATGGCTTTCACAACATTCACATCATAACATCTTATCACCAAACAGACATACGATAGTCAGTTTATGAGTAGACAGGTAAATATCTGTACTTACTGTAATTGTACTAGGGTCCACTTCTTGGAATCCTCTGACATTCCTTTGTCACCTCTAGATTGGATCCCTACAGACAAAATATTGTCTGTTAATTTTCACTATCATTTATTATTTTTTATCTATCCGTTATGTCTTCATCGTTATAGAACATTTTATCACTGTGTACAATACACGGCTGTGTATCAGGCTGTGTATCTCTCGGGTCACTAAAATCCTTCAATACATGACCATGTGCCTTAGGCGTGCTCAGAATTCATTCACATTACACACCCATGTTCTTTAATTACATGCCTGTATATTGTTTAAAACTTGAATTTGACGTTAAAAATCTTAATTATGACCTTTAGAAGTTTATTTAAGTCATTCTAAGGCACTCTTGGTCCTTTCTGAGTATTTCAGAAATTTTTGATTAAAATGACAATTTTTCCCCTGACGGGTCAATGGACCGTAACATTTTTACTTTAACGTTTTTTTTTATGAGATTTTCTAAGTCCAAAAATTATAAAATAATTCTTCTTAGGCTTTACCAAATTTGTACAGTATTAATCGCTATAAATTCTTGATTTACTATTCATCGACCTTCGAGTGCACTATTCCGACCCTCGGTCATTAATCTTCTTTTTCTTATGTTTCGAGGCTCTGAATAGACGTTTCACTTATCCTTAAAATGTCCGTTGTCCTTTTCCCGGCCTAAGTCATCGAGGGGGCTCGCGTTTCCATCCCGACCACATTTTTTTTTATCCTTTGTTTCCTAAAATATTCTTTTGTGCCATTTTAGAAATTTTGGTAGCATTTCTGCTTAATTTTTAGGTTTCCGGCATTTAGGTAATACCTCAAAACTTTAGTACATGCCACGTACTAAATTAGAGGTCTAATTTTTACGTAAAAAGACAAACTTTTTACGTAAAAATCTTCATGAAACCTAGTTATTTCTAATGTCATTTCAGTTCGATTTCTTTAAATCTCTCCCTTGGTTTTTATCCATATTTCAATCACACATTATCTCATAAAATTCTCATTCCATCACATAATAACCCCACGGTTTTTCCATTACATTCATGCCTAAAATTTGAACTTTTGAGCTTCTAAATTCTCCTAATCAATTCTCATGCCACATACCAATTTTTGAATCATTAACTATCAAAGATTAAGCTTAAAATTTCATTAATTATTCCCACATAAACCTCACGGTTTCTACATTAAAAACATGCATAAAAATTAAAATTTTTGCTTCTAAATTCCTTTCTCAATTAATCACATACCAATCTTGGTTTTTGAATAATTGAACCACAAGATTAAAGCTTGAAATTTTTTATTCAACATTTCCACATAACTCATGGTTTTACTTAAGAAACATGCACCAAATTGTGTTTTTGTGCTTTTAATTCATTATCTAACTCAAACATAAGCCAACTTAGGTTTTTAGAACAAAAATCAACAAGATTTCAACTTAAAATTTCTCAACAAAATCCTACATACATTCCCATGGGTTTTCACCATCAAAACTCAAGAACAAAGCTTAGAATTGAATCTTACCTCTTAACTAAGATGCACTTGAGCTTAGGAAGGAATTTGATCAAGTTTTGGTGGGAAAACTTGAAAAAATCAAGCTTAGAGGTGGTGGAGTGGTGCACGGTAGCCATGGCAGCAAGGGGCTATTTTTTGCTGCTTTGTTTTCTGGTTTTTCAGCCCAATTATTCAGCCAAACTCGTATATTTATCAACCTAAAAGAACCGACTCTAAATTGGCCTTAATTTTCCCAATTTTTCTTCAAAAGTTGCATGTAATTTTGTTAAGATCTTGGCCATTGATTTAAGATTGCTTTGAATTTAAATCCTTAGATTAGCCTAAATCTTTCCACCCATTTTTTATCTTTAATTATGACATCATAGAGTGAAATAACGGATGACATCATCTATTATATTTTGGTCAAAGTTTGACAAAAAGTTAAACCGAATGAAATTTCATTGAAATCACGCCGGTGGGTTTCTAAAGCTGTCTATGTGATCGGTTTACTTTAATTCACTTCCATTTAGTTAAAAATCATTTCTGTAAGTATTTAGTCTTTTAGTGCACCCTGATAATCATCTAGGGTTTTTGATACCGAATTGGCATCGTTTGTTCTATTTCAGTCCGGTAAAATTTTCTTTCACCGAATTCTTTTCCTTTAACATTGTTAGAACATTTTTATTACATTCTAAACAATATTAAATTATATATTTCACATTTTTAAATATGAAAATCATCATATGCATACTATATACTTATTTTCCGAGAACAATGAAATTTCTTAATCGTTACATGACTTGTCCGGATCGGGACAGAGACTTGCACAGATCGCGACTAGTCCAATGTGACCATTGTGGAAGGCAACGCGACGACGTGGATTGGTGGCTAGAAATCCAACCACCAGCTCGACAGCATAAGAGATCTTTCCATTCGCTGGCAACCTGCTCTGCCTATTTCATCGGCGAGTGAATTGGAAGGTTATTGTAAAGGTCTCATCAGTTTTTTATTTAAGTTTTTACTCTTAAATATTCTGTAATAATTTTATGTAGTTCGCTTCACAATAAGGTTGTGTGCACAAAACATCTAAGCTATTTAAATTGAATCTAAATGTCAAAAAAAATTTTACCCTATTAATGGGATAAAAAAATGGTCTCATTGTAGAATTGCCCTTAATTAAAATAAAAAATGTTGTGAGATAATAATTTAAAAAATTTGCTAAAAGTTTTGAAAATAAATAATAAATGATTGGTTTTTTCATTGATTTCCTTATAAGGGAAGATAGTAATAAAATTTAATTAAACACCATTTAAAATACTAATTGAGTAGAAACTTATGCTGCACCCTCATTTGGCATGTCTACTTTGGTTAGAGTTTTAGGAATATTTTGATTAAAGTTGAGTTTTTTTTTTCCCTTTAGAAAATATGTTTTATTTAGAGTTAAAAAATGTAAAAACTTAAAATATGTTTGGAAAAAATATGTTAAAAAAAAAATAGAAATATGAATATTATTTTGTTCTTTACGTCATTATGTGCAATTTTTAAAAAAAATCTCATTTAAACTTGAAATAAAAAAGTTAGTGGGCTTTTAAACTTTGAGTTTTTAAGAGAGATTTGGAGATATGATTTGTGAAATTGGTTTACTTTGGGAGAAAAAGACAAAAAACTATTACAAAAAATTTGTAAGAGTGGACCAACCAAACTAAGGTAGGACCAACCAAATTACGGTAAGCCTATGTTTAGTAGAGCAAAAATAAGGGAAACTAAAGCATGGATTTTGGAGAGGAAAATGAAATTTTGGGCTGTTTGATAGTGAGGAAATTTGGAAGAAATAAGATTATGAATTCATTGAGTACACTAATTTTTAATCCTTCTATCTTTTAAAAGAAAAATAGAAGAAAATACAAATTTTGAGAAAGCAAATGGCATGTAAAATAATTATTAACTTTAATCACTATTCATCTTCTTAATGATATAAGGATAGAATTATAAAATGAACTAGATTAGATATTTTGTTTTCTAGTTTCTTTATCTTCTATTAAACAATATGAACAAGATCTTACATATTTTATGGTTTTATATTTTCGATTGACTTTTTTGTGATAAAATAATTATGATTATATGATTATATGTTTTGGATTCACCTTATATAATGACATATTACTTAATTTATTTGGTATAAATCTAATTATATGTTAAAATTTTTTTTTCCCTTACTTATGGTGGATCAATGGATCAACAAATCCTATTGAATTAGCCAACCTAAAACACTTTGTGGGCAAGTTACATAGGTCGGATCAGGTCATGTTAACCCACCAACCTGACAAATGGTCAGGTTATTGTTGGTTTTTTCTTGACCTGATATATCATGGATGTAGTCTGAATTAGATTTTTGAAAATTTGAATTGGCTTTGGCCCAACACGATCCCAATTTGTTGATACCAATTGCCTGCCCTACCTTAACAATAATGGCATATTTTACTTCACCACAAAATATAAAATTTGAAACCCTTACCAAACATAACATTTTATTTTCTTGTGTCTAAATATTTTTCTCCTCCTTTCATTTTGATTTTAAAGAATGAACCACATTGACAATTTCTATGTTTTACTAAAATTATAGAGACACTCTATTGATCAAAACTAATAACGTCAATCTCCCTGACTTTTTCAAAAAATTCTAGAGATATTCCTTATGCTGCGAATTTGACAGTTAGTTTACCATTGGTTTGATTCAAAATACCAAATATGCCCCTTCTTGCATTAAAAAAATGCATGCAGCTATATATAAAATTGTAAAATGACTTTTTATAAATCTTTATTTAACATAAAAAATGAATTTTAATTGATTTTTAAACTTTTGTGAAAACGATATTGACACCCTCTATTTTTTACTTAAATTCAAAGGCATTCTCTTACCAAAACTTACTACGTCAAAATCCCTTATTTTTTAAGTAATTACAAAGGCAACACTTTTATTAGTCTAAATGATAGAAAAGTGAATTTTGGCTGTTAAAAATTTTTAAAATGTCAAAATTACACCTGCTCCTTTTAAAAAAAGTTTTTACCTCCTTTAAAAAACCCTTTTTTTTTAATGAAATGACACTTCTACCCTCGTTTTAACCCCCAAAAATGTCCCTTTTTTAAAATAAAATAATCAACCTAAAAAAATGAGATTAACTCATCACTGTACACTTTAAATTCTATTATATATATATTTTGTTTATGTGTTCCCCTAAAAAACTTTTCAATATCTGCTTTTAAAAGAAAGTATAAAAATCATTCTTTTTTTTCTAAATTTACCGAATTGGTAAATGGAAGGAAAAAAAAAAAACTTTTGTTTCCTAAACTTTAAATTCTATTATTTTTATCTAATAAATTTTAAAGAATTAAATTATTTATTTAACTTATTCATTTTCGTAAAAAAATACGTTTTTATATTATAATATATGATAATAATTCCTTAACAATATATATATATATATGGCTGGGCTTGTATGATTGGAGAACGGTCACCTAGGCTTGTGATGAAGGAACGGTTCACGCTGGAGGGATGGAGGTGGTGGCTCATTGGGAGGGCCGAGGAGGTGGTGGTGGCTTGCATGGAGGGACGGAGGAGGTGGCTCTTGTGGGGAGAAGGGAGAAGGGTTGTCTAGGCTTGCCTGAGGTTGGTGTTTGGGCTCGCAACAGGACGAGGGACAACGGTGTCTTGAGGGGATGGAAAGGGCCTTATGACGGCATAGTGCATGGAAGGGAGGGGGTGAGGCGATGAGTTTGCTAGAGGAGAGAGATTGGCAGTAGGCATTTATGCTTGACGATGGCCGTGAAGGGTTGAGTCGCCGACGATGACGATGGATGTATTACAGCTAGTGAAGGGTGACTTTAATTTTATTACTTTGGATAAATTTCATTTTTGCTTCTAGACTTTAATATTTTTATAACTTTACTCATAAATTTTGTAGACAAATAAAAATACTCTTTATATTATAAAATATTATCATATTTATTCTTTTTGTTAGTAAATGGTTAATGTGTTTATATTATTTGTTTCTAAAATTGAAATTATTACAAATAAATAAATAAATACATAAATAAAAGAACTTGTTTATTTAGACCTCTCAAACTTTAAACTATTAGTAAAAAAAAAAAAAAAAATCTCTTGTTTCGTATTTAGCTATATAAGAACCGAAAAATCTTTATTTTGATCCTCCAAATTTTTATACATTTATAATTTTATCCTCAAATACTAAAAAATTAGTGTTTATACTTCTTAATCTTTAAAATGTTAGTAAAATCACTTATATTTTGTCAATTTAAAATTGATATGACACTAATATAATAAAAAGTTAAGTTAAATTAAAATTTTTATAATTACAAAAATAACTGTAAAAAATCTATCAAATAATCTAAATGTATAAGTTTCTTTTTTTTTTTTTTTCTTGTAATTACATTAATTTCAAAAACAAATCTTATAGACGCATTAATGATTTTTATACTTTGAAAGCTATGTTTTAAATGTACTAAAGTTTATGGAGAAAAAAAGTTTTTCAAAGTTATATATGACTAGAAAATGATGTATTTTTACTAATGGTTTAAAGTTTGAAGGAATTACTATTGATTTAAAGTTTGAGGGTTAAAAACATTATTTTTTAAAGTTTAGAGAGATAAAGTTAAAAAATATTAAAATTCAGAGGAATATTTTATTTATTTAACTAAAAAAATAAGTAAATATGATAATATTTCATAATTTAAAATACATTTATATTATATTTCAAAATTCAAAGGATAAAAATATAAGAATACTTAAGCCCAAATAGTAAAAATAAAATTTGTCCTTTTTAAGTTTTATGGTTAGTGGGGTTAGGATAACGGTGAGGAATCAATATTTAAGGTGAAGCCATGTCAAATCCATGGTTAAAATTTATTGGTTATTTTTGTTATTTTACATCAAAAGTTAATAAAGTTAGTGTTAAAAGGTGTTGACCTAATATATTTTGGTCAAACAAGTGTTCTTGTGTTTTAAGCAAAAGACAAGATTGTTAATACAGTTCCTCAATTAAACATTTTTTTACTGAACAATTGGTTTTTGAACTTTGTTAATTACAAAATGCATTTTAATAAAGAAGAAACAAATCTTTTTTTGTTTTTTCAAATCTTTTTTTTTGTAATTTTTATGGACAATTTATTTATATTAGATATATTTAAAAAATTTAGGTAAATAACGATTAAAATTTAGAAGGAATTCAATGGAGTGAGGAAAAAATTCGGATTTTTATTTTGATAAAAAACAATTATTAAATTAAAATTAGAGTAAAAAACCTAAAACTTAAAACATTAATATATTATATAGAACAACAATTTATGACACGTTTGACATTGCTACAAAAATGTTTTACGTTTAAACGTAATATAATTTTTATGTAAACGTAAAAGTTTTATATTCAAATACAATTTTTATCAACAATATTACGAAAATAACTACTATTCTTTTGTTTTTTAAAACAATCATATTAACTTTTTAATTCTAACTTTTTTATCCTTATTTTTATCAATTATATCAACTTTTCAATTTTAAAATATAATTCAAATACTTTTCATCTAAACACACATTTTATTCAAATACAAAATAAATACTTTTCAACTAAATACAACATTCAGAAAATAAATTATATTTAAATACAATTAAAATATAACACGTTTACTAAATGAATCATTAGTCAAATTAAAAATTAGTTCGTTTTTAAAAAATTAATTTTAATTTTACTCAAATACAATACAATTTTACACCAAATACAAATTTTGCAACAGTGTTACGAAAATAATTACTATTCAAAATATTTTTAAAACAACCACATCAACTTTTCAATTCCACTATTTATCTCTACTTTTACCAATCACATCAACTTTTCAATTCTAAAATATTTTTTATCCAAACATAAATTTCATTCAAATACAAAATAAATACTTTTCAACCAAATACAACATTCAAAAAATAAATTTCATTCAAATACAATTAAAATGAAATGCGTTTTCGAAACGCCCCATATAATTTTTGTTATTAAGAAAAAAAAAAAAAGATAAAAATTTAACTAAACGTGGTTGTCCAAGGAGACCCAAAAAAAAAAAAAAAAACTCTCTATATCCGTCATTACCTCTCTCCATCTCACAGCGTAATTTTCATAATGAAAAAAAAAAAAAAAAGCTCCCCTCAGACAAGCCTCCACGCCCATTCCCTTAACCCAGAGCCCGAAACCTCCTCCGTCGAGCCACCACGTTAACGGGATCGCCCCTCCCTCTCGAATCTCAAGCGAGCCCATCGTCGCGAGTTCGGCCGGGCCTCGCAAAGCTTAGGCGTACCAACCATCGCGAGCTCACTGACGCGGCCACGGGACCACAACGCGCGATGTAGGGGCAGGGTACTCTGGCGACCAGGTAACTCCGGCCCAGGACTGACGGCAACGCGGCGACGGTGCCAAATACGCCGAGGAAAGTCTGTTGGGTATTAAGCTGTTGTGGCCGTTCTCAGTTCTCTTCCCATGGCATGGTTTTTCATATACTTTGGTCTATTAAGGGGAGCAAAAAATTTAAGGGTTATGATTTGCTCCAATTAGATCAATGGTTGAGATTAATTAGGGTATTTTAGTCATTTTAAATGTAAATTTAACAGAGCTGTATAAATGCCCGGCGTCACGGCAACGCTCTTTCTTTTCTCCCACTCTTACGGTTGAATAATCCGACATCTCTGGGTAATATTTCTCTCCCTTTCCTGTCCTTTTTTTTTTTAAATAGCAATTTCTTCGTTTACTTTAATCGAATCAATTTGCAAATATCTGCAAAAGCTTATGTCTCAGTCTAGTGCCGATTTCGTTGGTTTTGGTGATCATCACTTTGTGGGTATCTTTTGCATGTTTTAATATTTTATTATCTGTAAAGAATCTGCTTAAGAAATTATTGATAAATGGTCACAAATCTCTTGAATTTCTCTTCATGAAATTTATGTCACTAAGTTCGGGGTTTCTGAAAAGGGGTTTATATAATTTTTTTTTTAATTGGACTTTGCGTGAATTATATATTGTTTAGATCATAAGGTTGATCTTTTCTTTATTTCAAATCTTTTGGTCTTTGTTTTTCATTTGTTAATTTATTATTTGTTGATATGCGTTCCAAATGTTTGTTGATTTGTCTAACCGATGCATAAAAAGCTTAAGCTTTCATGATAAACTCTCAGGTGAAATCCCTTCTTTTTTTTTTTTCCCGTTGTTTTTATTATTAGTTTTTTCTTTTTGATTAATTACATTGAATGGCTTCAAAATCAATTTTATTTTGTAATGCATATAAATAGTTTTGTGGATTTACAATTTTTTTTTTTTAACTTGAAGATAGATAGAGGATTTGAATTTTAAACCCTGTACCTCATAGTGGAGTCAAACTTGAATTACTGCTAGTTTGTACTTGCAACTGCATTTTCTTATTGATTGGATTTAATTTTTCTGCTTAACTTATTAATTTATTGTTTTTATTCATTTTCTTTGTGCTCTAAACTGTTGATTTATTCTAAAAAAAAGTTCTTTTTATTTGCTTATTGCAGCTCAATTGTACTAATATCTGTTTTTCCTGGACATTGTACTTGTTCTGCGTTGCTTCGCGCATTTATATTTCGTGTGTTTACAACTAATAGGATTTTTAATTTAATTTAATTTAATTTAATATATATATTTTTTACTTTTACAGTAGCAGCTTGAATTTTTTGAATCTCATAGATTGAAGTTTTTACATATCGACTTTGTTGTGATACTCCTTGTTCTCTAGATCATGTTTAAGGTACCGGATCATCAGGTTGCTGGCCACCGAGCCTCACAAGGAGTGCTTGGTCCTCTCATAGATGATTCAGGGCGCTTCTACAAGCCTCTTCAAAGTGACGAACGTGGGTCCAAAGAGGTGGCCTTCTATACAGCATTCTCTTCGAATAAAGAAATTCCAAATCACATACGCAATTTTTTTCCAGTCTATTATGGCACTCAACTTATAGAGGCATCAGATGGATCTGGTCTCCGCCACCATATTGTCTTGGAAGATATCGTATCAAGTCATGCCAATCCATCAATAATGGACGTTAAAATCGGTGCTAGAACATGGTACCCAGAAGCATTTGAAGATTATATTACAAAGTGTGTTTTGAAAGATAAGGCAACAACAAGCTTATCATTGGGGTTCAGGATATCTGGACTGCAGGTTTATGGAGGCGACCAATCTGGATATTGGAAGCCTGGCAAGAAGCGGGTTCAAGGGTTTACTGTGGAGGATGTTAGGTTAGTTCTCAGGAAGTTTGTTTCTTCTAATCCATCTGATGACTTTGGTTCGGAACCGGATTGTGCTTTTGCAGTTGCTGTTTATGGTGGTTCTACTGGAATCTTGGCACAACTGTTAATGCTTAAAGCATGGTTTGAAGATCAAACCTTTTATCATTTCTATTCTTGTTCTGTCTTAATCCTATATGAAAAGGAGCCAATTCTAAATGGGAAGAGTCCATTTGCTACAGTCAAATTGGTCGACTTTGCGCATGTTTTGGATGGCCAAGGGGTCATTGATCATAACTTTTTGGGTGGGCTCTGCTCTTTGATAAAGTTTATTTCGGACATTCTGAATAATCTGCCTCATAATTCAACGAACTCGGAGAAAGACTAACTGTGCTAATCACGGCATTGATATATAACTGGAATTCTTCAAGGACGCATTGCTTCTCTGTATTTTTGTGCCCTGTGTACACTGCTCCCCTCAAGTATTCGGATCTAACATCCTAGGCTTCTTGTATCTAAGTCCTGGTTAGAGCTGAATCATTTGGATTGTGTGTTTCTAAGAATTTGCAAAGAGTCTTCATGAAATTTCACTTTCATATTAATTGGCTAATTGATAACCGCCTGTTGACATTGAAAATTAAAGCTTTGGGCACAACAGTACCTTTTACTTGAAACTTTGTTTCCATGTGGATGCTTTTATAGTTCGTTTGTTGTTTCCTAGTTGTTAAGATCTAAAAGTTGTTTTATTGACGAGTAACAATCATGCATTTAGGACTTCTTTTCAGGCTTGTTCATCTTTTGTTTTGAAAAGATGCAAATCTGGCGAATCATTCCAATGTCGATTGATTTTTGTTTCACATCATAGGTTGACATGTGGATGATATTTGCTTGTCTATGCTGTGCTCTTGCAGTCTTTTGAGGTGCTATGAAAACGTCCTTAAAGAATCTAATCTCTTTTTTTGTTTTACTTGAAAGACTTGCCTTGTGCTTTTGACCAAATTCTCTTTCCAAGACTCCATCCGCGACACAGGCAGTGTCCTCATAGAATGTTGAACAGGTTATGGCTTTCTAATGAAGAGATGAGCTTTACACAAATGCCATATAGTATAGATTGATTTTTGTCATTTGAAAAAAAAAAAAAAAAAAGCTCTCGGAGAACATGCAACACTAACAAATTCGGATATCAAAATACCATGACTGTTTCAGGCAGACTAATGATAGTGACGTACAAGCGACCATTGTGCGGGGCCATGCTACCGGGTGTATCCATTCATTACACTCATGCTGCTTGGTCATAATACTAAAAATCTTGGATCTGTTACCGGCGGTAGCCAACTCTGCTACTTTCTCTTTTTCTTGATGCTTAATGTGATGGAGTGGGGGCTGCAGAGAGGTCCCACATGTCACCCACCGCATGAAGGAGATGGCGCAGCAGTTGCCCATGCTGCAGGTTCTCTTTGCAGGGCTCTCAGGTGGTTAAGACCGTGACTCAACACCCCGTGCAGGGGGATTGCAACGCAGAGGGCCACATGTATTGTAGGAGTAGATGCAAGAATTTTCATCTGATGGTAATACTTGAAAAATCTGCAGCCTCCCCCCAACCCAAACAAAAAATAAGAGAGAGAGAGAGAGAGAGAGAGAGAGAGAGAGAGATGCCGTGTATGCTTTCTTTTCTTTTTTCTTAATACACACACGCGTATGCTTTTAAAAAGCATTATTTATTGGATTCACATGGGCCACACATAGCACCATGAAATGGAAACAGATCGAGCCCCTAACAATTGACTTTACATCTTATCACTTAGTGCTAGTTATCATTGCATGTCGATGAAATGTCCCTTGGGTGACCATTCATCTCTTTCACATTGCTTGCTGAGGTTATCATACACAAGCCTAAGATTTTGCTTTCCTGCAATAGCAAGGGAAGTTCGCGTTGTGTGGTCCATATTAGATTATAACACAACACACAGAGAGTTAATTTTATAACAAAAATTGAGCAAGGAACAGTTAAAAGATGAGAGCAGTCAGTCATGGTCTTCAAAGCATTGGGCCAAATTGCTTAGATAAACTTTCTTTTAAGCAATGCACTTCTTAAATTGAAATCCATTTCAAATCTAGCAGTGAACTCCAAGCCTTTGAAATTTCTTCAGTTTCTTGCAACCTCAGAATAGTATATATGCCTCTATGTCACGTAAAATGTACATCCATACACCTTAATACTAACAAATTAAGACCAACCCAAGATGTATTCATCCATTCCCTTTCTCATTTTTTTGTTCATATGCACGTTCATGACTGAAATCTGCTTGGCGGATTTTGATAATCTGCAGGACACTTGCCCTGCAGCGTTGCTGGAAAAGCAAGCGATCTTCATCAATGGCCTTCCTTGTAAGAATCCATCAACAATCAGTGCTCCTGATTTTAAGACTACAAAACTGACTCAGAAAGGGAATACAGACAACTTTGAATTTTCATCGACGAAAATAGTCACTGCTTCTGATTTCGCAGGCCTAAATACGTTAGGTCTTTCGATTGCCAGAACAGACTTTAAGGAAAATGGCTTGGTATTGCCTCATTCCCACCCAAGAGCCTCTGAGATGTTCTTTGTTGTGAAAGGAACTTTGGTAGCGGGTTTTATCGATACAAAAAGCAATGTTTTTCAAGATATTCTCAATGAAGGAGATGTCATTGTGTTTCCTAGGGGCCTACTTCACTATTGCTTTAACCTGGGTTTTGATGATGCTACTGCTTTCTCTGTGCTCAATAGCCAGAATCCCGGGGTGGTGAGCATCAAAGGTGCTATGTTTGAGCCCGATCGTGATGTTGACACGATGCAAAAATTAGTGAAAAGCCTGATTTCGCTCTCGAAACATGGCATGCTGGAGAATCAGTATTACTATCGAAACGTGACTCTCCTCAAGTTTCCTAGTCTTTTGCAAGGCTAGCAATTGGGTGGTGAACTTGTTTTAGTTGAGGTATGAAACTTTATGGTATATAATATAAAATTACAGCACTGTGCTAAATATATTTATTTTTACATAAAGCAAATAAGCTTTTGTAGTCGCTTTATGTGGTAAAATTATGGTGCATTGTTTTTATCTCTGCATACAACTTGTATATGAACATTTTGAGATATGTCAAAATGTCTTGCCACCGTTTGAAAAGCGACCTTTTTTTTTTACAAGCATTCTGATGGAGTGTTTATGTGAGTTTGTATGTGTGTATATTTTTTTTGGGTGACAGTAAAATGGTTCCTTCCTATATACAAATTTGTCAAAATCAATTTTGTTTCATGGTTATTATAGTAAGAGGTTTCTATGGTAAGGGTCCCATGAGTGGGACAGTTATGTTTTAATTTATACAATTACAGATTAGATTATTAAAAAATTAATTTAACAGATTAAAAAGCAGTTCGTATTGGTAAAACAATATACAAGATCCTAGCGTAGAAGGTTCCATTTTTTACATACCTACCATGTTAATATGCAGGAAAATCACAAATGATCATTCCTATTAGGTGATGATAATACTATTTCTTTAACCACAAAAAAAAAAAAAAAGTGTTTGTACGCATGTGTGTATTTTCATATTTGGTTACACAAGTAACAGACACTTGTATGCATTAAGTTCTTGATCCAAACAAATATTTCTTAGTAATCGCTGCAAGTTTTAGGATAATGTGACTACAGATAACCGTATCATTCTACAAAAGCTCTCTCCATCACACAATTAGATACTTCTGAGATAACTAGAGGGTTTAAGTGGGGGCCCTTTTCTGCTTCAACAAAGTAGTAAAACAGAGCTCTCTGTTGCTTATCATCAAGAGTGATATACCCTACAAATTGCTGAAAATCGATCTTTAGTTGGTTAGCCCGGTAACCTGACAATTCTATCAGTCTCAGGATAACTAAATTGTTATGCAGATGAACATCTTACGTGAACATCTGCGTTATGAGTGTTATGCAGTCTGGTAATCTTGACGTAAATAAATGTTGAAAGGATCCAACCCATTTGGGGCTTGTAGAGCCCAAAAATGAAGTCTTTTGACTTGATCCATATAATTAACAGTCCGTTAATTTAGTAGAAATTTATTAGGAGCCTTTTTGGTACGTAGGATACGATAGTCTAGGATAGGATAGGATAATCAAAACGGATAGGATTGAAATTAGATAGAAAGAGTTATGATTGGATTTTGGATAATTTATCCTATGTAATTCTATTATAATTTTTTTTTAACTTGAATTTAACTAAATTTTAAACTGATATTTTATAATAATAAAACTATTACCCAATTCAAATTTAATAGGAGAAAATTAAAAATAAAACCAAGTGTTCAAATGAGTATATATCTAGTTTAACACTTTTTCATAATTTTGATGAAGTAAAATTTAGAAGAAAAATGTCCATTAAATAGCTCAATATATAGTCATGTGGCAATCACGAAAACTCATGTAAATTGGCATACATGAAATTTAATATTATAATTGATTTATATTATCATTGCCATCTGAATTATTCACCACACATTTTTAAAATAGATTAAATGACAAATATAAAGTTAAAATGCCATAATTGTGTAAAACTAATGACCAAAGTTGTTTTAAATAAAGTAGGAGAATCAAGTTCCTCACGCAAACACAAGTTAATAAGTCTCAATTCTTAATCTTTGCAAGAGTGATCTGATTCAATCCAATTTCTTTGAATCATCCGAACCTTTGAAGACATTAACATTCAATGGTTCTTCAGCAATGAGCTTCAATGCCTCAATTTGATCATCAACGGGAATAGCTAACTTTGTAAGACCATCCTATATGAAGTAATGTTGATAATCATCTATCTTTTTTATGCCAACCACTTCGCCCTAAACTATCATCTCCGCTTGTATATTTGACTTATCCATCATTTTATTAAGGGATTTGACAAGTTTTTCCAAGCCACGACTAATATTGTCCGACGGTCTTTTCCTCTTTCAACGTGATGATTGTATTGAGTTAGCACTTGATGTTCGGTTGACTATGAATGTATTAGATTCTTCTTCTATTTCAAGATTGTTGGTTTTGGTCTCATTTCATTAAATATAATTGACTGTATCAACTGGAGCCTCGGCATCTCTTCTAATTACACGATCGATTCCAAAGATTTTCAGAAGTTTTTCATAAAGTGGAAAAGGCTTTCCCCTCCACCCTTTTGCTTCTTTATGGTGCTGTGACGAGAATAAACAAATACAAGATAAAATATAATACATATGATTATATACACTAGCAAAAAGTTCTAAATATCAAACCTGCACATAAGTTTGCCACACTTCATCGTTCTCAACCTCGACACATTTCTTCACATCCACTCTTGCTATGCATATCATATACTATACTATAATTTTTTTCTCCAAGCTTTCATTTTGGAGTCTATATGAGGTATAGCTTTTAATCCACATGTAGGGAAAGTATCAGTCAAATCATCCTCTATGATGAGGTTAGTTCCGGGTTGTCCCATCGACAGCCTCTTGTCACCAAGTCTTCAAGGTTGCCCTCCAGTGCTTCTTCTTCCTGTTTAGTCCATATATGCCTAGCCTTTTTGTTTTTTGCTTTCTCAATTTGATTGTTACCTCTAAATTCCATTCCTACACGATTAATCAAACTCTAACTCTTAAACTCAAATTACATCTCCACAGCACGAATGGGTCGTATCAATAAGAATAACCGGTTACAAATTCTACTAAAAATGAGCAAATATTTAACCGATTGTAGTGACAACAATAAGCTTGCATTAATTTTAAAGAGAATTCAAGCGGGTAAGTGTAGATCCACTATCATCTCAAGAACTGCGGCGACCCGACTCAGGTCGATGATCATATTTCCTACGTAACGTTAATCTTACATTTTTTTTTTGTTTAATTTTTAATGCCTATAGAAACCGTAGGAAAATTTTTTTAAAAGTTTGTTATGTATACATATATACATATGTATTTTTTTTATTCTTGTTCTTTTCATACATAGCTTTGTATATATCAACAAATACTTGACTTTGTACATATTAACATAGTGTAAAAATAGAGTGGATCTATTTCTCATATCTATGACACTTCTGAAATCTATCCACCAATCCATCAATTTATTCTTTTAGAATGTAAGTTGCTTTCCAATATTAACTTCATCACAAACAAACTAGTAAGCTAGTGCTTAGTAAGTACAAACATACAAATCAAACATTATATATGCATGACAACTTATGTTTATCACATTATGCTTGTTTATTGTTATTTCCACTTCTTCCTCATTTCCTTTTTCATGGACCCTGTCGATGGTAGTACCATGTGCATACAAACCAATGAGGGAAGGGGGAGTGAACCACCAACCTTAGCCTCATGGTCAAGATCATATAAAGTACCTCATCTTGTGGAGGCTACTATAATGAAAAACTTTCCTTGTGGAGGCCGTTACGCCAATATTTAAATTTTCAGTCTTATTATCTTTTTTAACATTATCTATTGTTTATATCATCTTGTCATGTTTTCTGACTTAGTGAACATTCTAAAATGACATGTCATAATGCATAACTTTAAAAATATGCATAGTTGTCACAAAAGACATTCTCATTTTATAAAACATTTCATGTAATTCTTGAAACATTTTATCTATATACATACCATGTGAACATTGAAATTTCATTTGTGAACATGTTATTCACATAACCCAACATCATATCATAAAACATGGAACATGATAAGTCAGCTTATGTACAGATAAAACAAATGTATGTACTTATCGTATTTGAGCTAACGTAAGCTCCCTTGATTTCCTCATGTTTTCTTTCCCACTACTGGTTTTGTTTCTTATAACCTAAATACCTGACGGTTATTGTTTATTAAACTTCATAAATAAATCTTAACAATATCTTTAAATTTCTAAGTTTGATCTCTACGAATGAACTTAGAGGTTTAACGTTCCATTTTTAACTTTTCTGGTAATTTGAGCAAAATGACCATTTTGCCCCTAGTAGGATTTTTTTCCATAAATATTCCATTTCACATTTAATTCTGACTAACTATCCTCAAAAGTAGTAAATACAGTATTCTATCATCCTAAAGTACTTTATTACAGTGTTAGTCACTATAGCTTTTACTATTCCTTTCCTGACACTTAGGCTTGTACTTTCACAAACTTAAGTCGATTTTTTTTTTTAACAGTAATCGTATTCTACTCCAGGAACCGTATTTTGCTACAAGACCGTACTCTGCTATAGGCGTCATTACAATATTGCTACAGTTATCGCTATAGTGACTATTACAGGAAGCGCTATAATGACTGCTATTGGAGCCGTCTCTGTTCACTATTTATGGATAGTCTTATAGAGAAATCTGCTTTTAACATTTTAGGTTTCTGAATAAAAACTTTTTACCATTCTTTAAGACAATCATTCTCCTTTTCTTGTTTTAAATCACTGAAAAAAACTTGATTCTACCTATTCGACGTTAAAATTTATCGTCGTTTACAGAAAATCCCTAGGTGTGAAATTACACTTTCGGGCAGCATTTATGCACTTTTTATCTATATTTAGTGTGTTGTTTATATGCAAACCTGCCAAGTACTATACCAAAAGCCTAATTTTATGTAAAAGTTTGATATTTTTTTTGCAAAATTGCTCACTTGCATAATATCTCATCACATGCATGCCCTAAAACACTGATGTGTTCATCAATTATAAAGTTTATTTTTTATTCATTTTTGGTCAAAGTGTCCTTCATGAAACTTTTAGAAAACACCAAGATGAACAATTTTTAATGTTTAATTTTTGTCCAATTCGGCCTCTAAGGGCTTGGTTTAGCCAAAAATCCAAGACTGCATACACTTGCACTATGGACCTATTTCATTTCACAGCCTTAAACGACGTGTTCCACTCATTTTTTTGCAAAATTGCTCTTCATAAAAGTTGTTCAAGATTAAACTTCGTACAACTTGTATTAACTTTTGTCAAATTCGGCCATTTACTAAGCCAAATCTGAACTGCAAAGTTTGGGTTTTCCAAGATAAAATCCTGGAATTTCAAGACCATAGACCCTAACTTATTTTTGACTAACCTACATGTTTGTCTAATTTTTTCATCACCAAACAAACATAATCTAAACTCAAAGTTTATTAACAATTCTAACCTCATAACATATGAATTTTCTTAACAAAAGCTCAATAAAAAATTTGAATAAAAATCATTACCTTGTGATGGTGTTGAATATACGATCGGTAGAAGTTTTGGCTTGGTACCTTGAAATAAAATGAACAAAAACTATGGCTAGGAAGGGTAGGAAGGCACGGCTACAATGGAGCAAAAAGGGTGAGCTGTTTTTCTATTTTTTTATTTATTTATGCCCCCTTTTATAGACAAGAGAGGGACTAAATTGCAATTATTTTTAGGGACCATTTTGCAACTTCTTAGGGACCTTTTGGTAAAATTTTTGGTGTCAAAATAATATTACCAAAATTTGTGGCTGATTTGCCACTATTTCCCATTTAAAAACTGCCACCTACAAGCCCTAGAACTTTCTTGGCCTTTCTTGCTCTTTCTTGGTTATTTTGACTTTATTTTGTTGACTTTAAATCTTAACTATTGGATCCAAGTCTCTTTCATCCCTATTCCTTGGATTATGGTATACCCGAATATTCATATGAGTGTTATGTACTATAGTCTTCCATATATGAAATAATTTTCACAAACTTTGATTGATGGTTAAACTGATCAAATTTCTCAATAAGCTTACCAGAGAAATCTTTTGCTATTTTGTGTTGTCAGTTTGCTCAAATTTGATTCTGATGGTCCTAAAGACCCTAAAAACATTCATTTTTGACTAATCCAAGCTTTGCCTTGCCATTTCTCATTTTTGTGTTTTTCGAGTATCAAAATCACACATTTTTTTTTTTTACAAATACTATATTTACTTTCATTAACATTATATAGGAAATTCTCCTAAAAGATGCCTAGCTTTTACTAGGTGATGTTACAAAAAATTCTTGTTCTCATAGTTAACCCTCCTTAAAAATTTTCGTCTTTGAAAATCAGAATAAGTGGGGGTGCTTGACTTTCATTTCATCTTCTCTTTTCCATGTAGTCTCTTCTATGTTATGATTTCTCAACAGAATCTTGACTAGTGGAATACTTTTATTTCTTAACATCTTTTCCTTGCGAGCAAATATTTGAGTTAATTGCTCCTCGTAGGATAAATCTTCTTGAATTTAAATTGGCTAGTATTCGAGAACATGTGAAGGATTTGGTACATACTTCTTTAGCATCAACACTTGGAAAACATTATGTACCGAGGATAACTTGGGTGACAAGGCTAACTTCTAGACTACCTTTTTAATTTGGCTAATTATCTCAAAAAGTCAAACATATCGTGGATTCATCTTTCCTTTCTTATTAAAGTGCATTACACCTTTTATAGGTGCAACCTTTAAAAATACAAAATCCCCTTTGCTAAACTTTAGGAACCTTCTTCATCTATTTTGCATGGCCCTTTTGATGACTTTGAGTTGTTTTCATCTTGTGTTGGATTTTCTTGATTGAATCAACCAGCTTCTGAATAAATTCAGTCTTATGCAGTTTCTTCTCCCTTAAATCATATTAAAGAATAGGATATCTATATTTTCTTCCATATAAAGCTTTATAAAGGGCCATTCCAATACAAGCTTGATAACTATTGTTGTAAGAAAACTCTATCAATCACAAAGCATATCCTCTAGTGTCTGAATCGTTTGCTCTAATTGTCCATCTATCTGAGGATGGAATACAATGCTAAATCTAAGTTCTGAGCCCATAGCTTCTTGTACGCTCTTCTAAAAATTAGACGTGAACCGACTGTCACGATCAGACACTATAGTTGTCGGTACTCCATATAATCTCACAATATTAGAGATGCACAACTCTACTAACTTTTCCAATGTGTACATCATCTTTACGAGTATGAAATAAGCTGATTTTGTCAATCGGTCACCAACTACCCATATTGCATCATATCCCTCACTGGTTCTGGGTAATCCAACCACAAAGTTGTTAGGAAATACCCTAAGCATTAGAGACATTTTGATGTATTTATTTTGAACTAGATAATAAAATTATATATATAGAGGTTATTCATTACATTACTATCTGTCATCAATTTATTTACATGCTAAAGTAAATGTAACCAAATATGGCTCCCTGACTACTTGTGTTAAAACTGTTAAAACGTTGCATGCAATGGACTTTTGTATGCGAGAAGACAATGTTCTAAAGTAAGTAGTCAAAACTATGGTCTGTAGTCATGGGGTTAGATCGAGTATCTAACTCATGTTAAGACTATTATGTTGTCTAAAGCCTTGGAGGGGACGGTTTATCTTGACTGTTTGGAGCATAGACTGCCAAGTAGAGACATAGATATGTTGCTTGGTGGTGACATATTAGACCAGGAATAAAGCGTGATTGATCTACGAAGTTCGCTTTGAGTGGATCGATCTACTTTTGATGTTCATTGTGCAGTAACCTTAATCTTGAGTAGATGGACAGTTTCATGCATATGACTTGTGTACTTTGATGTTCCAATGGCTAAAGCGTCTCAGAGGTAGTAAGCTTATAGATCGGTTCGTTGGGTGCATGACTTGTATACGATGAAAGGTTCGTTTACAGATATCGGAATCATAGCTCTAATGAGGAGTTAAGGGTATCCTCTTAAAGGCATTATACTGAATGTGAAAATAGACAAGGCCTTGGGTCGTTTGCTGGGTAGATGACTTCTTATTCACATATGGTGAATAATCATTTTTTTTATTCGGTAGTATAATGGAACTTTAAGATAGCCTGATCAGTAGGATTAAATGGACTTTGACCTAAGGCTGATCATGGATATCATATGAGGGTTCTGCATACATGACATGGTCATTGGACGATAGCTTGTCACAGGCTTACGTAATAGGGTATATAATTGGGAGTTCAGTTTCAGGTTTATAGTGGTGTGACTCTGAAATTAGTGATCATATGATTGAGTTGTTTGGTAAAGAATGATGATCATATGGATTTGCAGGAGCCCGATTATATATGTCCAATTAGTCCCTCTAATAGCTCCACATAATTCCTTAACATTTGGAAAATTGATTTGTGTATGCTATTGGCTGGTTGATTATGTATGGATGGTGTTGACATAGGATTAAGATGGTAGATAAGATTCTCTCCGGTTGAATTCAGATTTTGTTTTGGATAATAGAGTACACAATTACTCGAACTCCAAATAAAGTTGCCATGATTTTATTTGAGATTGGATTGGAGTTGTAGAAAATTATCCATAAGAACAAGAATTTGAAATACAACTGTTTTGTGGGTTTTGAAATTTGAAATTTGAAATTTGAATTTGAATTTGAAATTTGAAATTTGAAATTCAAATCTTGAATCACAGTCCAAGTAGGATTCGAATTTCTTGTGGTAAATCCACAAGGAATGAAATTCGAATTTGAGTTGGATATGGAGAGGAAAATCTTGTTAGAATCCTACTTGAATTTTGAATCAAAATCCTAACAATAATGGATCAAAATTTTGAGGATTATCCTCATGGAATTTTCAGATTTTTGGTGGATAAGGTTCAGGGAAAAATTCAAGTTTCAATCCTAGTTGAATTTGGATTCTCTCCTCCCTAGATTATGGCTGAAATTTTGAGGGAAGATCTCTTGTAGATTTTCGGTTATTTTAGATAAGGATGAGATAAGATTCAAGCTTGAAAATCCTAGTGGAATTTTGATTCTTCCCTTATCCTAAAGTGGCCGAAATTTTTGTTGGGATTTTCCCCTTGGATTTTCGGATTTTCGGATTTTTTGGTTGAAAAATGGAGATAAAATTCATGTTAAAATCTTGTTTAGATTTGAATTGGATAATCCTAATGTTGTCGAAATTTTGTTGGGATTTTCCTCTTGGATAATTTTGGATTTTATGTTGTCGATAAGGAAGAAAATCTTCTCCTAATCCAATTCGAATTCAAAGAATCACCTCATGCAAGTCTATAAATAGTGGTCCTGCCACTCCAGTTCTCTCAGACCACATACTCTCAGGTGAGCAGGCTTATTATTGCATAACTCACCGTGACAATAAGTTCTTTAGAGATCTGGGTGATCGGAAGAAGACTAGCAGTGCTAGCATATCGATCGAGGTTCAGAGTGCCCACACACTCAGCCATTCGGGAATTGGAGAATAGTAGAGAAGGCTAGTTGGTTGAAGCCCTCCGGTCATTCTTATCCTGCAAGATTGACATCCTTGAGGTATGAGTTTAAATTGTTGTTGGTTTATTATATATGGCATCATGAGATATTTAACGATCTTGAAAAATTTTTATTGTTCCGCTGCGCCACTCTGATATATTTTTAATGATTTATTTTCTACAATTGGTATCAGAGACATCTCATGACTATGCCATGTACATAAATTAGACAATTAATTAGTCTTTTTTATCTATGTATGGATTTGATATTTAGAGAGTGACATTCTAGGATTCCTTTATGTTGTTATCATGGATTATATATGTAGTATGTGGTTATTTTAATTTTTTAAATTATTATAAGCATGCTTGTTTATGCCGGTTATGATTCCTTAGAATTTAGAAAATTGTATCTAGGAATTTTTATATAACCATGGGAGCAGTTTATTAATACTGTAATTTTCCCATGGATTTTAATTTTTGTCTCTTAGAATTATTATGGTTAGAGTTTTTGTACACCGGAAACGGTTTAGGATTATTTATGTAATTATTCTTGGAGGAGATTGAAGTTTGAAGACCGTAATTTATTTTTCGCAAAAGTTAAATTTAATTTAAAGGTTGAAATTTTGATTGTGTAGAAAATTTCAATTTAATTGGGATTCAAATTAATTTTTGGAGATCCTAATGGATAAATTGGAATATGACACGAAAATCGAGACACGACCCCTCGAGGTAGGCCATCGGGCCTTGGTGGGGCTGCAGCCCCTACCCTCGAGTAGGATGGGGCTGCGGTAGCCCCTGTATAGGCCATGACCACCCACGGCCGCAGGCGAAGTGGCCTTGGCCCTCCTAAGGCTGGCTGCAGCTTGGGCATGCAACCTGTGGTTGTAGGCGCTGCCTGCAGCCTGCCGGCTGCTGCGCCCAGCCTGGCGCTGCAAGCTTGGCCTGCAGCCCCACTGGGTTGCACAAGGGGCGGCAGTGGGCTGCCAACCCCCCGGGGGCTGGGGGCTGCCCACGGCGGCTGCCGGCCTCTGGGGACAGTGGGGTGACATTCGAAAAATCAAAATTTTTGATTTTTAAATTTGAGATTTAATTTTTAAATCATGTTTAAAAATATGTAATTGAAAATTTGAAATTTTTGAAATTACATATTATTACACATGATGTTTAAAATTGTTTAAAAATTTGAATTTGAAATTTAAATTTGAAATTCGAATTTGGAATTTGAATTTGAAATTTAAATTTTTTGGGATTTAAATTTTAAATGATTCATGGGATGAGAAATAAATGGAGAGGCTACATAAAGATGGACACAAGAAGACAGAACAAAATTCAAGACCCAAAGAATGCTTTAGATGGAATTTTGTAATGTTTATTTTCTTTGTTCTAGGATGGAACCATGACTTGGTTATTCTGTCAATTATTTTTTCTGTGATATGTCATGGATGTATAAATATGTATTGATAGATGTTTTGTATGCATATTTGATAACATGTCATACAGGATAGGTGAATGCTGCTCATACTATATTGATCATACATATTTGTCAAAACTTGCATGTTTTTTCAAAATATTGAGTGGGAGAGGGTTTCAAACAAAACCCACGGCCTCCATTGTTGATCCATATGTGAAAGCATGGTAACGCCTCGCGTCAGTTCTGCTCTGACCACAACCCTCGGTAGGTGTTTACCATTGCCGGTATACTAGATTGGATCTCCTATGTGGAAAACGTGTTCTGGTACAATCCTATTCATGACCACCCGTTGGTGGCTTGGTAGGACGTGGATCGGGCTACGTAAACAGTGGTTATACACTCAAGACTTGTTTAGTTATTAACCTTTCCTAGAAACTCTGTTAACTAAACTGGTGGCCAAATAAACGGTTATTAATATATGTCTTAACCTTGGAGGATTTAAGGCAATATATATTAATTGGACGGGGTCCATGTTCCGGCTATTTGTTTCATGACCACCCCTCGGTGGCTTGGGGCAATAGGTACTGAGAATTACCGTTGCAATGCTATATGTTTTTTCAAGTTTCATGTAGGAACATACTTGTATGTTTTATTTACTAAATTATCTGTATATTTGCTTGGGTTTTGTAATGATGTCTAGTATAATTTTATTTCAGTTCAAAATGTCACCGACACCCCTCATTTCAATACTTACTGAGAATAAACCGAATGGCGATAATTATAAAGATTGGAAAAGAAATCTGTTGATAGTTCTCAACTGTGAGAGACACAAGTTCATACTGGACTAAGCATGCCCACCAGGGCCTAAACCTGACACACCGCTTGAGGAGGTCCCGGTTGCCTATACTTGTTGGAGAGAATCCAATGAGATAGCTTGATGCTACATTCTGGCTAGCATGACGAGTGCTTTACAAAAGTAGCATGAGACTTATCAAGTTACTGGGGAGATCATGGAAAATCTGGAGGACATGTTTGGAGGCCAAGAAAAGTTAGCTCGACAGTCTGCTATAACCAGCATTATGAACTCTAAGCAAAAGGCGGGTACTCCAGTGAATGATCATATGATCACTCTAATGGGATTCTTCACTGAGGCTGCCAAGAACGGTGTTGAGTTGGACTACAACACCCAGATCGAGATGGTGTTCAAAACTCTGTCTAAAGATTTTGTGGGGTTTAAGGCTGCATACAACCTGGCGACAAGGGAGTTAGGACTAACCGAGCTCATGAAGCAACTCCAAGCTTATGAGCGGATGATCAAGGATGGGGATACAGTCCAACCCAAAGGAGAGGCCAATTTGGTAGAATCTTCCAAACCCTCACGGAAGAGGAAGAGGCCAAATCAGAAGCAGGCGGCTTCCAGTTCTTCTAATCCTCCTGTCTCGGATGGGAAGAAGAAGAAGAAGAACAAGAAGCCCAGGGACCCTAAAACGTCCAAAATGTTTTCGCTGTGGGAAGGTTGGTCACTTTAAGAAGGCTTGCCGGGAAATCCTAGCCGCCAAGGGCAAGGAAGGTAAGGAACTTCACGACTTGAAAGCGTGTTTGGTGGAAGAATCAAAAGACACTTAGGTCATTGATTCGGGTGTCACTAATCATGTTTGTGTTTCTATGCAGGGGTTCATGAAAACGAGAAGTCTACATGATAGGAGCCTCTCGTTATGGATTGGAGACGACAGCTTGGTGGTGGTTAAGGCAGTGGGAGATATTTATCTTTATTTTGATGAATTTAGGTTTATTTTATTGAAAGACTATTTTTATGTTCCTAATTTTAGGAGGAATCTTATATCGGTAACTTGTTTAATAAAGGATTCTTATTTAGTTTCTTTTAGTAAAAGAGTTGATATTCATAGAAATAAATCTTTTATCTGTTCTGGATGGATGGATGGAAACCTATATTTGATCAAACTAAAGATGTACTCACTGCTTGACACCGAATTAATAGATAACTCTAAAAGGTCAAAAATTTCTCACTCTAACAAGGCGTATATTTGGCATTTATGACTTGGTCATATTAATCAGGATAGGATTCAAAGATTGGCGAAAGACGGTCCTCTAGAATCTCTGGAAGAGGTATGTCTTCCTCAATGTGAGTCTTGTCTAGAGGGAAAGATGACTAAGAGGTCTTTTGGAGCTAAGGGTACAAGGGCTCAGGAGCTCTTAGAAATTATGCACACTGACGTATGTGGCCCCATGAACGTCACAGCACGTGGAGAGTTCGAGTATTATGTCTCCTTTATAGACGATTACTCGAGGTATGGATATGTGTATCTAATGCACCACAAGAGCGAAACCTTTGACAAGTTCAAAGAGTATCATGCGGAAGTGGAAAAGCCATTAGATAAATCCATAAAGACACTTCGATCTGATCGAGGTGGTGAATACCTCTCCAACGAATTTCTAGGACATCTTGTAGAGAATGTGATATTATCCCAATTGACTGCACCTGGTACTCCACAATAGAATGGTGTAGCCGAAAGGAGAAACAGAACCTTATTGGATATGGTACGGTCCATGATGAGTTATTCAACGCTGCCATTATCATTTTGGGGATATGCTTTACAAACGACGTGCTATATTCTAAATCAGGTTCCAAGCAAGTCAATTCCCAGAACTTTGTATGAATTGTGGTATGGCAGGAAGCCCTCCCTTGAACATATGAGAATATGGGGCTGCCTGGCACATGTACTGGATGGGGATGCAAAAAAGTTGGAACCAAGATCAGAATTATGCATGTTTGTAGGGTATCCAAAGGGAACTAAAGAAGGTCTATTCTATAACCCGAAGGAACAAAAAGTCATTGTTTCAACCCATACGACATTCTTGGAGGAAAGTCACATGACTGACTTTAAGCCTCGAAGCAAAGTGGTGCTAGAGGAGTTATCGGGTGAAAGAACTGCTCCACAGGTTTCAGTCTTGGACGCAAGTCCGAGTTCCGGTGAAAGACCTGCAGACGATCAACAATTTATGGTGCCTCATCGTAGTGGGAGGGTTTCGAAGAAACCTAATTTCTTCATATATGATGCTGAGGTATAGCAGGCCGAGGCTCATGAGCATGACGACGATCCGATCACCTATGATGAAGCTATTAATGATGTTGATTCTAAATCTTGGAAATAGGCTATGAACAATGAGATGGATTCTATGAAATCCAACTCTGTTTGAAAACTTGTAGATTTGTTGGATGGGATAAAAGCCATTAGATGCAAATGGGTCTACAAAAGAAAGAAGGATGCGGAAGGGAGAGTGGAAACTTTCAAAGCTAGACTGGTTGCAAAGGGGTACACGCAAAAGGCTGGAATCGATTACGATCAAACCTTTTCGCTTGTTGCTATGCTAAAGTCTATTCGTATTCTTTTGTCCGTTGCTGCAGCTCTCGATTACGAGATCTGGCAAATGGATGTCAGGATGGCATTCTTGAATGACCATCTTGAGGAGTGTATCTACATGATACAGCCCGAAGGGTTCGTAGCAAAAGGCCAAGAAAGGAAAGTCTGTAAGTTGCTTAGATCCATTTATGGATTAAAGCAAGCATCCCGCTCATAGAACCAGAGATTTAATCAAGCGATCAAGGCTTTTGGTTTTAAGCAGAACGTTGATGAACCTTGTGTTTATAAATGTATTAAGGATGGAAAAGTGGTCTTTCTGATACTCTATGTAGATGATATACTACTCATTGGGAATGATGTAGGGAACTTATCATCGGTCAAGCTTTGGTTACACCAACAGTTTGATATGAAGGACTTGGGAGAAGCTAATTATATTCTAGGCATTCGTCTCATCAGAGATCGAAAGAACAAAATGATAGCGTTATCCCAAGCTTCATACATAGATAAAATAATTAACAAATATGCAATACAAGAGGCAAAGAAAGGTACACAACCTTCTATTACTGGTCTAACTCTTTCATTGGATGACTGTCCAAAGACATCAGAAGAAAGAGAGCATATGAGTAAGGTGCCTTATGCATCCGCTGTGAGTAGCCTTATGTACACTATACTTTGCACTCGCCCGGACATATGTTTTGTAGTAGGTATGGTGAGTCGATATCAAGCAAATCCTGGAACCAAGCACTGGCAAGTAGTAAAGCATATACTCAAGTATCTTAAGAGAACGAGGGATTATATGCTGGTGTATTCTGGAGGGGACCTAACACCCATAGGATACATAGACTCAGACTTCCAAACTTGCAAGGATTCAAGGAAATCAACATCTGGATCAGTGTTTTTGCTCAGAGGAGGCGCCATTGTATGGAGGAGTATGAAGCAGGGCTACACAGCTGACTCTACTATGGAGGCTGAGTATGTGGCTGCGGCTGAGACATTTAAAGAAGTGGTTTAGCTCCGCAAGTTCTTTAGAGATCTTGAGGTTATTTCGGGTGTTGACAAGCCTATCACACTTTACTGTGAGAACACTGGGGCTATTGCCAACACAAGAGAATCTCGGCACCACAAGAGGACCAAGCACATAGATCGGAGATATCATATTATTAGAGGGCACGTGGAGACAGGACAAGTAGATGTATGTAAGATCGCGTCTGAGAACAATATTGCCGATCCCTTTACTAAGACTTTGGTGGCTAGAAGCTTTGAGAGGCATGTAGAGGCGATGGAGATGCGTAACATGGCACATCTGCTGGCTTAGGGCAAGTGGGAGATTGTTAGGAAATACCCTAAGTATTCGAGACATTTTGATGTATTTATTTTGAACTGGATAATAAAATTATATATATAGAGGTTATTCATTATATTTCTATCTGTCCTCAATTTATTTACATGTTAAAGTAAATGTAAGCAAATATGACTTCCTGACTGCTTGTGTTAAAACTATTAGAACGTTGCATGTAATGGACTTTTGTATGCGAGAAGACAATGTTCCAAAGTAAGTACTCTAAACTATGGTCTGTAGTCTATGGGGTTAGACTGAGCATCTAACTCATGTTAAGACTATTATGTTGTCTAAAGCCTTGGAGGGGACGATTTGTCTTGACTGTTTGGAGCATAGACTCCCAAGTAGAGACATAGATATGTTGATTGGTGGTGACATATTAGACGGGGACTAAAGCGAGATTGTTCTATGAAGTTCGCTTTAAGTGGATCGATCTGCTTTTGATGTTCATTGTGTAGTAACCTTAATCCTGAGTAGATGGACAGCTTCATGTATATGACTTGTATACTTTGATGTTCCAATGGCTAAAGCGTCTCAGAGGTAGTAAGCTTATAGACCGGTTCATTGGGTGCATGACTTGTATACGATGAAAGGTTCGTTTATAGATATCGGAATCATAACTCTAATAAGGAGTTAAGGGTATCCTCTTAAAGGCATTATACTGAATGTGAAAATGGATAAGGCCTTGGGTCGTCTGCTGGGTGGATGACTTCTTATTCACATATAGTGAATAATCATTTTCTTTATTCGGTAGTATAATGGAACTTTAAGATAGCCTGATCAGTAAAATTAAACGGACTTTGACCTAAGGCTGATCATGGATATCATATGAGCGTTCTGCATACATGACAAGGTCATTGGACGATAGCTTGTCATAGGCTTACATAATACAGTATATAATTGGGAGTTCAGTTTCAGGTTTATAGTGGTGTGACTCTAAAATTAGTGATCATATGATTGAGTTGTTCGATAAAGAATGATGATCATATGGATTTGCGGGAGCTCGATTATATACGTCCAATTGGTCCCTCTACTAGCTCCACATATTTCCTTAATGTTTGACAAATTGATTTATGTATGCTATTGGCTGGTTGATTATGCATGGATGGTGTTGACATAGGATTAGGATGGTAGACAAGATTCTCTCCGACTGAATTCAGATTTTGTTTTGGATAATAGAGTACACAATTATTCGAACTCTAAATAAAGTTGCCATGATTTTATTTGAGATTGGATTAGAGTTGTAGAAAATTATCCATGAGAACAAGAATTTGAAATACAACTATTGTGTGGATTTTGAAATTTGAATTTTGAATTTTGAAATTTGAATTTGAAATTGGAATTTGAAATTTGAATTTGAAATTCAAATTTGAAATTTGAAATTTGAAATTTGAAATTGAAATTTGAAATTTGAAATTCAAATCTTGAATCACAGTCCAAGTAGGATTCGAATTTCTTGTGGTAAATCCACAAGGAATGAAATTCGAATTTGAGTTGGATATGGAGAGGAAAATCTTGTTAGAATCCTACTTGAATTTTGAATCCAAATCCTAACAATAATGGATGAAAATTTTAAGGATTATCCTTATGGAATTTTCAGATTTTTTGTGGATAAGGTTCAGGGAAAAATTCAAGTTTCAATCCTAGTTGAATTTGGATTCTCTCCTCTCTAGATTATGGCCGAAATTTCGAGGGAAGATCTCTTGTAGATTTTCGGTTATTTTGGACAAGGATGAGATAAGATTCAAGCTTGAAAATCCTAGTGGAATTTTGATTCTTCCCTTATCCTAAAGTGGCCGAAATTTTTGTTGGGATTTTCCCCTTGGATTTTTGGATTTTTTGGTTGAAAATGGGAGATAAAATTCATGTTAAAATCTTGTTTAGATTTGAATTGGATAATCCTAATGTTGGCCAAAATTTTGTTAGGATTTTCCCCTTAGATAATTTCAGATTTTATGTTGTGGATAAGGGAGAAAATCTTCTCCTAATCCAATTCGAATTCAGAGAATCACCTCATGCAAGTCTATAAATAAAGGTCCTACCACTCCAGTTCTCTCAGACCACAGACTCTCAGGTGAGCAGGCTTATTGTTGCATAACTCACCGTGACAATAAGTTCTTTAGAGATCTGGGTGGTCGGAAGAAGACTAGTAGTGCTAGCATACCGATCGAGGTTCAGAGTGCCCACACACTCAGCCGTTTGGGAATTGGAGAATAGTAGAGAAGGCTAGTTGGTTGAAGCCCTCCGATCATTCTCCTCCTACAAGATTGGTGTCTTTAAGGTATGAGTTTAAATTGTTATTAGTTTATTGTATATGGTATCATGAGATATATAACAATCTTAAAAATTTTTTATTATTCCGCTGTGCCACTCTGATATGTTTTTAACAATTTATTTCCTACAAAAGTCCATGATTAAGTGTTCCCATTTCCATTCTAGAATCTCCAAAGGTTGTAATTCGCCTATTGCCATTGATGTTCAGCTTTGACTTTTTGACATATTAAACAATAGCTAACGTATTTAGCTATGTCATTCTTCATCTTTGTCCACCAGAAATGCTATTTTAAGTCTTCGTACATTTTAGTAGTGTGAGGATGCACAGAGTAAGGAGTATTGTGGGCTTCTGCCAGGATTTGTTCTTTAAGATCTTCATTAATTGGTATGCAAATCCTTCCTTGAAACAACAATATACCATTGTCAGAGATGTTGAATTCTAACTTTTCATTCTAAGAAGCTTCCTCCTTAAGCTTTCCCAGAGCAAAATATAACTCCTGAGCCTTTTTGATCTCTTTAAGGATTGTCACCTTAAGTTGCATTGCCATCAATCTTTCTGAAATTAGCTCTACTCCCAATGATGTAATCTCACGCTGAAGAGGCTTGGGCAACTCATCAATGGCTACTTGTTCCGGCACTGTATACTTTTGGCTTAAAGCATCAGCCATTATATTCGCTTTGTCGCGATGATACAGGATATTACAATCATAATCTTTTACTAGCGCTCTGTGTAAAGAAATACATCAAGCTTTAGTAGTCAGTGAGAATTCAACACTGAACTCTATATAAATAGTGTCGCCATATTATACCTTTCTAAGGACTTGGTAGATTTGGACCTCGCTTTTGAGCCTCTCTAATGTCCTCATACAACAATGATTCCAATTGTAGTGCAGCCAATCTTCCTGTTATCAGCTCCATCTTCAACGCGTTAATCTCCTGTTGCAATGGCCTTGGAAATTTTTCAATCAGCAATTGCTACGGAATAGTAGATTTCCTACTTAATGCATCAGCAACGCGATTGGCTTTACCGGAATGGTATAGGATTTCGGAATCATAATCCTTTACCAGGTCCAGTCATCTCCTTTGCCGCATATTTAGCTCCTTCGATGTGAAGAAGTATTTTAAACTCTGATGGTCAATATAAATCTGACACTGCACTCCATACAGATAGTGTCGCTAGATCTTCAATGCGAACAATACGGTAGTAAGTTCCAGATCATGTGTAGGATAATTTCTTTCATGTTCCTTTAATTAACACGAGGCATAGGCAATCACCTTATTGCCTTGCATCAGGATAGCCCCTAATCCCATCTTTGATGCATCACTATAAATCACGAACATCTCCCCTTCAGTAGGAAGTGTAAGGATTGGCGCATTTGTTAGTCATCTTTTCAACTCTCGAAAACTCTTTTTGCATACCTCTGTCCACTCGTACTTCCTCTCCTTGCATGTCAAAGCCGTGAGAGGTGCAGCGAGTCGTGCGAATCCCTTTGCAAATCTTCGATAATAGTCAGCTAAACCTAAGAAACTCCATATTTCAGTCACATTCTTAGGTGCGGGCCATTCATTGATCGTCTCTACTTTTGCCAGGTCCATGGCAATTCTTTCCTTGAAAACCACATGTCCAAGGAAATGCACTCTATCTAGCCAAAATTCACACTTAGAAA
The DNA here is from genome assembly GCA_035233585.1 of Antiaris toxicaria. Lineage (NCBI taxonomy): Eukaryota > Viridiplantae > Streptophyta > Magnoliopsida > Rosales > Moraceae > Antiaris > Antiaris toxicaria. The sequence continues at coordinate 20,873,271 of CP141156.1, forward strand.
ATTTGGCATAGAGTTGATGCTTCCTTATCATCTGTACTACAATCCGCAGATGTTCTTCGTGTTCCTCTTAAGTTTTGGAATATATAAGTATGTCATCGATAAACACAATGACAAACTTATCTAGATATTCATTAAAGACTCGATTCATCAAGTCCATAAATGTAGCTGGCGCATTTGTTATCCCAAACAGCATCACCAGGAATTCGTAATGGCCGTAACGGGTCCTAAAGGCGGTCTTGTGAATGTCGCTATCCTTGATCCGCAGTTGATGGTATCCTGATCGTAGATCGATCTTGGAGAATACTGCTGCACCTTTGAGTTGGTCAAACAAGTCGTCAATTCTAGATAATGGACACTTATTTTTGAAAATAACCTTGTTTATTTTCCGGTAGTTAATACACATTCGAATGATCCATCCTTCTTCTTGATAAATAGTACGGGAGCACCCCATGGGGAATAGCTCAGACGTATAAATCCTTTGTCAAGAAGCTCTTTCAGCTACTCTTGTAACTCTTTTAACTCTACTAGTGCCATCCGATATGGTGCCTTTGAGATGGGTGCAGTTCCTGACATCAGTTCAATCTCAAAAGAGATTTCTCATTCTGGCGGCAATCCAGATAATTCCTCTAGGAAGACATCGATAAACTCCTTCACAATAGGAACATCTTCAGGTTAAAGCTTCCGTTCCTCTTTTACATCCATAATATATGCTAAATATCTAGCACAGCTGCTCGATATTAGCCTTCTTGCTTTCATCGAGTTGATTATTATCTTCCTCGATTTACGTGATGAATCGATGTATTCAAATCCGTCTTCTTGGTCGGGTTGGAACCTTATCTTCCGCTTCCGGTAATCTATCGTGGCTTGATACTTCCCTAGGAAATCCATTCCTAGTATTACATCGTAATCGGCAAGCTCCATCACGATCAATTCTACATACAGCTCCTTATTTGCCATAATTATTGGCACATGAGGGTACCAATAATTGGACATCAATACTTTTCCTGAAGGTAGAGCCGTTCTAAAGGTCATACCCATGTTATCCTTAGGATATCCTATCTGGTTCGCAAATTGATATGAAATAAACGAATGCGTAGCACCATAATCAAATAAAACGGACACCAAATGATTAGCGACAGAAAATTGACCTGTCACTACATTGGACGTCCTTGCTTCCGCATCCTCCTTAGTATACACCATTACTCTAGCATCCACATGAGGTAAGCCTTGTGATCTTTCCTGCCTTTTTGTGGATGAAGGACCCTCACTCTTTACCTGAATTGTATGTGCTTGGGGATGTTGCTGCTGTGTCTGGAACGAACCTTGCACATTTTGCCTATTTTCAAGACAATTTCTGATAAAATGGCCATCCTTTTCACATTAGAAATAGGCATTTGGGGCAAGTCTACATCTGCCTAAATGCCTTTTTTCGCAGACAACACAGTCACGAACAATAGGTCCAGCATTATTGTTCAACCTCCGCTGCTGGTTCCTATTTCTTGAATTATTCCCCTTTCTCTTTCCTTGTGACTGTTGGCCAGAAGTACTTGCTTACCCGACCTTAGCATTCGAACTCGGCTTACTACTTTGTCTAACCTGGGATCCAACTTATATCGCTTTTGCCAAAACTTTCTCTTTCTTTTTGGCATCCCGTACCTTTTCCTTTTCTTCCTTCTGTCTTACCAGGTAATACTCTACCCTCAAAGCTCTACTCACACAATCAGACACTGTAGTGGGCGGCGTCAACCCACTGTCCACCAATGCTGGGATTTCGGGACGGAACATTTTTAGTATTTTCTGGATTTTTTTCTCTCTTAGTGGAGACAATATATGGACACAATCAGGACAATTGGTCCAACTTGCTATAGACTTCTATCATTGACATGTCTCCCTGCTTTAACTCTGCAAACTCTCTTTGTTGGGGCCGAAGTAATGTGGGATTGTAGTATTTCTAATTAAATTCTCCTAAGAAGTCTAGCCATGACATCGTGAACACGTTCTTTCTCAACTTGACTGAATCCTACCAAAATCTTGCATCCTTCTTCATAACAAAGGACGCACATGTAATCTTTTCCTAATCATTCAGCTCCATAAATACCAATACTATATGGAGTGAGGACAACCACTCCTCTGCTTCCAAAAGGTTTGTGGAGCCCTCGAACTCCGACGGCCTCATTCATCGGAATCATTCATAAAGTAGATCTTGATTGACTCTAGGTTGGGGTTGGGGTTCTACTATTTAAATCTTAGGTTCAATTGGCGGCACTTCTTGTTCAGGTACGGCCATCTGTGGGTTTTGGTCTTTTTCCTGTCCTTGCCTTTGCTCCATCTGTTCTATTCTTTGTCTTAGCTCAGCATTTGCCTTCATCTGAGTCTCCAACATGGCTTCTAGTTCATCTACTCTCTCTGACAGAACTGGACGTCCTCTCATGTTTCTCAGGTTTCGCAGATTTACCATCTTTTCCTATTCCCTATAATTGCATGAAAATCGTTCATTAGATTTTCCACAAACATGTTTTTACAAAATAAGTAAAAATAGTTTCAATCATCATATAATTTCAACATTTCATCATTTGAACATATCAAAATATCCTTTCAATTCATTTCAAAATTTTCCATATACACATATACAGATATATATTTTTATTTATACATCTTATATGATTTAATCTAATCCCCTGTCTGAGGTAGATCTGGAACTATTGGAAATTCCTCTGTATCTTCTTCATCCTCATCCAGGCCATTTCCAGCCTCAGATGGTGTCGATCCCCTAGTAGGACTCGTACCCTCTCGTCGTCTCGATGTACCGACCTTATGATCATTCGCCATAGGCTGTGCCCCATACAGACGATCTAGCACAGCATCCTGCAATAATTGCTCACGTCTCTTGCGCACCATGCACTCCATCATCATCTCTTCCTCTATTTTGGCTACAATAACTATAAAATCGCGTAAAGTAGTAAGATATAAAGGGGTTACCCTCTGTCGTAGATCTATAGTGAGCCCCTTCCAGAAAATGTCACAAAAATCCTCCTTAGTGAGGTTAGACATAGGGCATCTCCTCACTACGTTCTCCTCAAACCGTACCGCATAAGTGAACACTGTATCACTCAGTAGCATCTAGAGTCTCTCAGCTCGGAGAACAAACTCCCTCACATCAGTATATCTAGGCATAGCTGGTCGTGGAGTCACTACTCTGCTCTCCGGAGGGTCTAGGACCGGTGACACTAGACTCTTCGGTGGAAACTACAGTATTATAATATGTTGGAACTCAGCCCAGTCTAGTCCCAACAACATCTCCTGATCACAGTACTCCCAGTACATCCATGCGTCCTCACGGAATGTGCCAACCGCCATCAACACCCAGCAATCCTCATCTATATCACACTAACGCATAATCATCTCTATATCATGTAGCCAATCACGAGTAGAGATCCCTTTTTGACCTCCTTCAAAAGTGGGTGGATGACTACCTCTGAATACATGTACCACTCGTACCAATACTCGGGATCCTACATGGGCTCGTCTTCCTACCACTGGAATATCTACAGCTACTGGTGGATTTACAACCGGTCGAGGAGGTGGTGCTTGTACTGATGCTGGTGCTACAATCCTTGGCGCTAATGGTTCAGGTATTGGCGGTTGAGGCACTACTCGATAGATCATGGACGGTCGGATCACGGCCTAGCCTATACCCGGATTGGTCCTCTCGGTCGGTATGGGTGGCGTCTCATATAAGGTGGTCTAGTTATCGTGTGTCCTACAAAAATATATAACCTCGTATAAACGAAAAGTTAACTAATCTTAGAGAAAGCTAACTTACTTGGATTAATGAGCAGATCGCGTTTCGTGCCAATAGGAATATGGTCAATCGCTATGATACCAACCTATGGCACCGCCCAATCCAACCACGCGAAACCGTCATGATCCGACTCTGTTGTTGACCAAGACAGCCCATGCGCCGAGTCTGGATCGCCATTTAAAACTCTTTTTCTTTCAACTCTTATTTTTCAAGGCCCAAATTTCACCCATAATTTTTCTAATACATACTTTCCTCAACTGAAAGCTAAGTATGAAAGTCATATAAATATAAAACTAACTTTTAGTTGACTTTTTGAGTACAACATAAGGTACAAACATACAATACATATATATATCGTTTTTCAAAATATATTCTCTTTAACTCACTATTTTATTGCTCAGTGGAAGACTGGTAGTAGGACCAAAATCTACAGTGGATTCCCCATCCTATTGACACGTGTGCATCCTGCCGCCATCCATGTAGTCTACTGGATAGGTTTCTTACCTGCAACATAAACAAACTGATGAGCTAACAAGCTCAGTAAATTTAAACATACTTAGTGAGAATCACATAGATTCAAAAACATTAAAAACACAATTTTCTATGAATAGTTACTATTCATCTTACTCTAACTAGTTACTATTCACATTACCCTAACTGATTACTATTCACATTACCCTAATCGAGTTCACTACACTTAGTGTTAGTGTCGGTTATGCTCAATTATGGCTTTAGTCACATTATTGACTATTCTCTCTATTTGTATTTTGGTGTTAAGCTCATTGTAGTAGTACCGATAATTTATTTTACACGCTGATTAGGAGGGCTTAGGGAGTGACCCTAGAGCTTCTTCCTTTCCAGCCCTCATCGCTCGTAGTGATTATTATATCCCCGAAGGACCTGTAAAACCTCCACCACAACATTAGAAGGGCAGTACGCCTTAAATGGTTTTATTACCATCTTCAATTATAATTCTGACCAAGTGATATTAATCATCACCTCAAGATTATTAACCTCCATCGCTCGTAGGCCTTAGATATTCTCTTTTTCTTATTATGTGGAATGTGTTATACTAACTAATCCCCCAATATCCATAAGACTTAATACCCAATGTACAACTACTACATAATGAAATAATACAGTATTTCATATTACAGACATGAGAATGCTTGAACTTACCACCACTGCGATAATGTCTACTTTCGGAACTCCTCCGCAGTTTTATCTCTAGTTTGGGTTCCTACAGACATAGTATTGTCTGTTAATACCCATCATTAATTATCACTTTGGATATATATTCATTTTACTTAAGAATTCAACATATCTCAACTTTATTTGTGGTACACGACCTACAACACGCTCGTGATCCAGCCTGTGTACCTTTCGGATTCACCCTACACGGTCGTGTTTCAAAGTACACGCCTGTGTACTATTTAAACTCTAGATTTTTGACTCTAAAATCTTTATTTTGGGTTCTAGAATTTTATTTAAGACATTCTAGATTCTTTACGGTCCTTTCCGAGCCTTTCGAAAATTTTTGGTCAAAATGACCATTTTGCCCCTAACAGGTCTCGGGACCGTAACTATTCCGTTCTATTATTTTTCTCAAATTTTCTAAGCCCCAATATCATAAAATAATATTCCTTAGGTTTCTATATCATTTTACAGTTTTATTGGCCATAAAATCATAATTATTCATTTTCTGACCCTCAGTTACTATTCATCCGACACCTAGAGTCGTTTCTTGTTTTTCTAGCATTTCGGAGCCTTAAATGGGTATTTCACTACTCCTAAAATGTTTTTTATTCCATCCCCGAGCCTTGGTTCCTGAGGGGCTCGGTTTCCATTCCTGATCTAATTTTTCTCCCTCGTTTCCTAAAACACCCCTAACGTGAATTTTTTTCGTTTTAGGCATTTTAGTCATAAAGGGGTCGGTTTACTATTCCTCTTGGGCTAGTTTTCCATTTTCCATCCTAACCCACTGAGGGGTCTCGGTTTCCTTCCCGAGTCTAATAATTTTACCCCTCGTTTCCTGAAAAGCCCTTATGCCATTTTAAAAATTTCGATAGCATTTCCGCTTGTATTTTTAGGTTTCCCCGGTGTTAGGTATGCCTTAGAACCTTTGTACCTGTCACGTACTATACCAGAAGCCTATTTTATACAAAGTTACCAAATTTTGTATAAAAGTTTTTCATATTATCATCATTCCAAATTCAACACAAATCATCAATTTTTTTTCCATTTACAGTCTCGGTTTCTCATGATAAACAACACCAAATATTTTTCATCATAATAAACAATTATCACATATCATACTTAGGTTTCCAATGTACATATCAACATCAAAGCCTAACAAAATTTCATTCCAATCCTAGCATTAAGCCACGGATTTTCCTGCTAAATTACCATAGAAAATTTTGTTCTTATTTCTAGGGTTTTATCAACATTTCTCATCATTACTTAACACTAAAAATTTTCCATTTTCTAGTGTTTATTAGCCACGGTTTCTAGCATGAAACATGCACTAAAATTGCTAGTTTCATTATTCCAATTCATGCTTTAATAAACATAGTATCAAACTCACATGACCATTAAAGCAAATCACCAAATTTTCATCATTTTCTCCACACTTACTTGCCACGGATTTCATGGAAGTCAAGCATCAAATTTTGCTCGTTTCTTAATCCTAATTCATGCTTCAAACTCTAGAACACCAAACCAATCATAAACATCAACAAAACACCAATTTTTTCAATGTTTTCCACACCACGTAAGCCATAGATTTTCTAAGGAAAATTCAAATAAAATTGCTTCAAATCAGTGGCTTACCTTCTTAATTGATCTCTTGATGCCTAAGCTTGGATTGGAAGCTAATTTTAGTGTAAAATTTTGATAATTTTTGGCTTAACAAGGGAGGGAGATACACAAATTTTGGGCAGAAAAATTTGGCAAGAGTTTGGTTAAGTTTTACTGATTTTTTAAGTGAATTTTCATGCCTATTTATATGCAAAAATGAAGGGTCTTTTTACAATTTTTTCTAACAATTTGCTAATTATTCAAGTATTTAAATGCAAACTTTTTGGGCCAAAAATGAAATTTTTTTTGCTAATTTTATTCCAAGTGGTCGAATCCCATAATTCCAAGTTTTCTAAAAAAAATTTCAAGCCTTTTTGGCTTGATCTTGGCCTTTGATCCATAAACCATTCAATCCCAGCCATACACCTACCTTATCTTACTTTCCATCCTTTGATTTTTCTATTTATGACATCATATTTTCATGTCATTTATGACATCATGAATTAATTCACATATTAATTCAGGAATTAATTTGTGGTCAAATTTTGACCAAAAGTCAAAACGAACGGAACTTTACCGGAATCACGTAGGCGGGTCCCGAGTGCCTCTGGTCCAATCGGTTTGTTTTATTTTACTTCCGTTTGACCAGAATTCACTACCGTAAATTTTTATCTTTTAGTGCATTCTGGTGCACTCTTCAGGGTTTTTGGCTTTGTTTTCAAGCCGTCTTATCCATTTCTGTTCGATAAGATTTTCCATCTCTGAACTCACTCACTTTAACATTGCCGAAACATTTTTACAGTATTTACAACAGTATTAAAACACAACTCTTTCATATTTTATTTATTAATATTGGTACATACATACAATTTTAATCTACTTCGAGAATCTAAAATTCCCGGTTATCACATAACATGTATAACTAAAATTATTTGAGGAATTTTAAAGAATGCACTAAAAATAGGACACGTTCCAAAAATAGTACACCTTGAAAATATTGTTCTATCTGTAATTGTTTCAGGATTTTTATAAGTTAAAGGCCAATCTTATGTATCTTTTTAAAAACATCCTGACCAACAAAAAAAGGTGATATTCTACTGGAATATCGTTTGGTATTTACTAAAATATTGTTTATTAATCTACCAAAATAATCAAATACTAGATTTTTAATATATTCTATCAGAATATTAGATTTTTTTTTGTGTTGTTAATTAAAATTTTTAACATCAAACTAATATAAAATATATAATTTTTTTTGAAAGGGAAATATATAAATTTTTTCAAGTTGATATAAAATATATAATTTTAAATGATTATTACATAAATGTTAATATATCGTTTCTTTTTTTAGTTTATTAAAAAAATACAGAATTAAAAATATTAGAATAATACAAGAGCGATATCATTTAAAAAAAAGTAATTATATCGTAAAAGAATTAAGAAAAAAATAAAAAACTATAAACTATAAAATACCAAAAAAATAAAATAAAAAAGTGGCCAAAACTACATGAGCTGAGATCAGCAAAGTGAGATGTCATCACACCGTCGATGGCAAAGATCCCCACTGACAAAACTCTAGATTGCGTAGTGATCTATGTTAGGTGCGCTCTAAGCGGGAAAAACATTTTAATGTATTTTGCTTATTTTTGAACTGATTATAAAATAATTTAGAAGTTATTCATTACATCATTATAAGTCCTCAATGTTTTTATATATTAAAGTAAATATAAGCAAATATGGCTCATTGACAACTTGTGTTAAACTGCTAAAATGTTGCATACAATGATCTTTTATATACGAGAAGACAACATTCTAGAGTAAGTGGTCTAAATCTATGGTCTGTAGTCTATGGGGTTAGAGTAAGCAACTAACTTATGTTAAGACTATTATGTTGTTTAAAGCCAATTTGAGGGATAGTTTGTCTTAACTATCTAGAACTTTGACTTCCGAGTAGAGATATGGATATGTTGCTTGGTAGTGACATATTGGACCAAGACCAAAGCGTGATTGATCTGCGAAGTCTGCTATGAATGGATCGATCTGCTTTCGATGTTCATTATGCAATAATCTTAATTTTGAGTAAGTGAACAGCTCCATGTATATGGCTAGTGTGCTTTGATGTTCCAAAGGCTAGGGTGTCTCAGAGGTAATAAGCTAATAGACTAGTTAGTTGGGTACACAATACACATATGATAGAGGGGTTGCTTACAGATATGGAATCATAGCTCTTATGTAGAGTTAAGGTTATCCTCTTAAAAGCATTATGCTAGATTGGTGAGAATGGACAAGACCTTAGGTCGTTTGCTTGACAAATGACTTATTATTCACATATAGTGGATAATCATTCTCTTATCGGGTTTATAATAGATTTTGACTTTGACCTAGGTGGATCAGAGATATCATATGAGGGTTTTGCATTAATGACGACATCAGTGGATGGTGTCTTTTCTAAGACTTGCATAATTTGCAATATAATTTGGAGTTCAATTTCAGGTCTATAGTGGAATGATCCTGAAATTAGTGATCATGTGATTGCATTGTTTAGTATAGAATAAGGATTACATGGATTCACGGAAGCCCAATTATATATGTCTAATTAATCCCTCTGCTAGCTCCTATAATTCCTTAAAGATGGTAGTTGTTCAAGGTATTCTTACATGACTTTCTTTTTTTTTTTTTGGCACTTAATGGTGAGAAAAATCTGGATTACCCTCCATAAGGATGTAGGCATTTTTCTCTATGTGCTAGAGGGGCAAAATTGTAATTTTATATTATTTAACAAATGGGATAAATATTTAATTAATATTTATTTTGGATGATAAGATTTGAAATTTAAATTAATTTTATTTGAATTTCAAATTCAAATATGTAATTAATTTGAATTTTGAAAGTCTTGTCTTAAAATAAATATTTGAAATTTAAAAGATTATCCTATTTGAATTTGAATTTAATAAAATCTTGTCCTTGCACAATCTAAGGTGGCGTCCATAATGGATAAGGATAGAAGACAAGATTTCTCCTAATTTGAATTTAAATTTTATTTTAGATAAGAGATTATATAATTATTTAAGTTTCAAATAAAGTTGTCATGATTTTATTTGAATTTGAATTGGAGTTGTAAAAAATTATCTATGTGGATAAAATTCAAAGATTTGTAGAGTTTAAAATTTGAATTAAATTTTGAATCACAAATCCTACACATGGATGAATTTCTTATGGATAATTTCAAGGGAGGAATTCGGTTTTTTAATGGATAAGGGAGAATAGAAAAATCTTGTTTGAATCCTATTTGAATTTTAAATCTCCATTCTTGGGAAAAACTGAATTCTTTGAGGCTTTATCCCCTTGGAATTTTCAGATTTTTTATGAATAAGGGAGAGGAAAAATCATGCTTCAAATCCTGTTTACATTTTGAATCCCCTCTACACTAAAGTGGCCGAATTTCTTTAGGGGATTTTCCCCTTAGTGGAGTCGGTTTTGGAAGGTTAAATTGGTGAGAAAAAATCTTTTCTTAGTCCAATTCAAAATTTGAAAGGTTACCTTATACAATATTATAAATAGAGGTCATTCCACTCCTATTTTCTTTATACCACAGACTCTCAAGTGAGCAGGTTTATTGTTGTACAAATCACCGTAGCAATAAGTTATTAAGAGATTAGATGGTCAAAAGGAAACAAACAACGCAGAATACCAATTAAGGAAACGAGTGCCAACACATTCAACTGTTTAGGAATTGGAGAATAGTGAAGAAAGCTAGTTGGTTGAAGCCCTTCCTGGTATTGTCCTCTTGAGTTTCTGATGTTCACTTCGGCATTTCTCTGAAAGGTATATTTGATTGTTGATAATTTATTGTATTTAGCAACATGAATTATAATGATCTATGAAAAATTTTTTAAAATTCCGCTGTGTATATTTTTTATTTTTCCAACAAGTGGTATTAGAAGTAGCTCATGAATATGCCATATATATAAATTAAACAATTGATTGTGTCTCTAATATGTATAAACATAATATTTAGAGAGTGGCATTCTAGGGATCTTATATGTTGTTATCATGGATTATGTGATATATTGCAAGTGGTTATTTTAATTTTGTGATTATTATAAGCATACTCAATTTTACCAATTATGATTCCTTAGAATTTTAGAAAAGTTTTATCTAGGAATTTTCATGTAATCATGGGAGTGGTTTATGATTACCATAATTTTCCCATGGATTTTTATCTCTTTAAATGTTTAGAATTTTTACTATACTGAAAACGGTATAGGAAGTTTTATATAACTATTCCTAGAGGAGATCAAGATTAAAGACTTTGAATTTATTTTTCCCATAATTAGAATTTAAATTTGATGATTTAAAAATTATTTTTGTGTGAAAAATTTCAATTTTTAATTAGAACATCCTAAAGGGTAAAATTGGAATTTGACATGAAAATCGAGAAAAAGGAGCCATGGATGCCTAGTGGGAGGCACGGGCAAAAGCCAATGGCAACCTAAGCAGCCCACGACTGCATTTGGTAGCCACGAGCTATTGGCAACCCACAACTCCCAAGCAGCAACCATGTGCTGCTGGCAGCCTGCAAGCTACCAGCGGTAGCTTGTGGGCTACTAGTGGTAGCCCGAGGGGTTGCTGACAACCACAGCTGCCTGGGGGTAGCCACAGGTGCAAACTCGTGGTGGCCCAAGGTGGCCCTTGCGGGGTTTTCTCTTACCCCGACCACTTAGGGGTCAGGATGGAAATTTTTGAAAATCATCAATGATTTAAATTATAATTTTAAATTGTATATAATCATATGTAATTTTTGAAATTTGAAAATTATATATGCTTACATATGAGATTTAAAAATTGCTTAAAATTTGAATTTTTGAAATTTGAATTTTAAAGAAATTTATGGGATGAGAAATAAATGATGGAGCTACATGAAAATAGATACATGAAGATGGAGCAAAATTCAAAGACCCAAAGAATGTTTTGGATGAAATTTTGTAATCTTGTTTTTCTATTTTTCTAGGATGGAGCCATAGCTTGATTATTTAATTTTTTCCGTCACTTATTTTTCCTATGTTTTGTCATGTATGGATAAATATGTATTGATGGAATGGTTTGTTGCATATTTGATGACATGTCATATAAGATAGAAGAATGCCACTCATACTATGTTAGTCATGCATATTTCAAATAAAAACTTATTGTTTTAAAATATTGAGTGAAAAAGGGCTTCAAACAAAACTAACAGCTTCCATTATTGATCCATATGTGAAAGCATGGTAATGCTTCGTGTTAGTTCCACCTTGGCCACACCTTCGGTAGGTGTCTACCACCGCCGGTATACTAAGTTGCATCTCTTATGTGGAAAACATGTTTGGGCATGTTCTATTTGGGACCATCCCGAGAAGGTTTCAATAAGACATGGATCGGATGTTGTAAACAATGGTTACACACTTAAGATTGGTTTGGCTATTAACCTCCCCGAGGAGCTCTGTTAGTCAAATTGGTGGCCAAAGTAAATGGTTATTAATATATGTCTTAACCTTGCAGGATTTAAGCCAACATATATTAATTGGGCGAGATCTATGTTTTCGCTATTCGTTTCATGTACACCCCTAGGTGGCATGGAGTAATAGATGCTGAAAATTATCGTTGCAATGTTATACGTTTTTTTTTTTAGTTTTTCATGTAGGAACATATTCATATGTTTGACTTGTTAAATTCTATTATATTTGTTTGGGTTTTGTAATGATGTTCTTTTAAATTATTATCAGTTCTAAATGTCATCGACACCTATAATCATAATACTTATTGAAAACAAATTGAACAGGGACAATTATAAGGAATGGAAAAGAAACCTGTTAATAGTTCTCAGCTGCGAGAGACACAAGTTTGTACTGAACAAACCATGCCCACCAGGGCCCCGACCTGAGATGCCACTCAAAGAGGTCCCAGTTGTGTATACTTGTTGGAGAGAATCCAATGAGATTGCTTGGTGCTACATCTTAGCTAGCATGACAAGTGCTCTATAAAAGCAGCATGAGACCTATTAAGTTGCCAAGGAGATCATGGAAAACTTAGAGGACATGTTCGAAAGCTAAGAAAAATTGGCTCGATAGTCCGCTATCACAAGTATTATGAACTATAGGCAGAAAGCAGGTACTCCAGTGAAGGATTATATACTTATGCTTATGAGGTTCTTCGCTAAGACTGTTGAAAATGGCACGGAATTGGACTACAACACCTAGATCGAAATGGTGTTCAAGACTCTATCTAAGGATTTTGTAGAGTTTAAAGCTGCATATAATCTGGTGACAAATGAGTTAGGACTTACAAAGCTTATGAAGCAATTCCAAGCTTATAAGCGGATGATCAGGGATGGGGATATGGTCCAACCTAAGGAAGAGGCCAACTTAGCAGAATCTTCTAAACCCTCCAGGAATAAAAAGAAGCCAAAAATGAAACAGGCGACTTCCAATTCATCTATTCCTCTTGTCTTTGATGGGAAGAAGATGAAAAAGAAGAACAAGAAGTCAAAGGACCTTAGAAAGTCTAAATGCTTCTATTGTAGGAAGGTAGATCACTTCAATAAGGCTTGTCGAGAATTCCTAGCCTCCAAGGTCAAGAAAGGTAAGGAACTTCTATACGTAGAAGCTTGTTTGGTGGAAGAATCAAAAGACAATTGGGTCATTGATTCAGGTGGCACTAATTATGTTTGTGTTTCTTTGCAGGGGTTCATGAAAATGAGAAGTCTACATAATAAGAGCTTTTTATTGTGGACTAGAGAGAGTAACTTAGTGATAGCTGAAACAGTGAGAGACGTGCATCTTTACTTTGATAATTTTAGGTTTATTTTATTAAAGGGTTGTTTTTTTGTTCCTAATTTTAAGAGGAACTTTATATCGGTAGCCTATTTAGTTAAGGATTGTTATTCAGTCTAGTTTAATAAAATGGTTGTTATTCGCTAAAACAATTCTTTTATCTATTTTGGGAGAATGGATGGAAACCTTTATTTTATCAAACTAAATATGTACTCACTACTAGACATCGAATTAATAGATAACTCTAAAAGGCTTAAAACTTCTCATTCTAACAAGACATACCTTTAACATTTAAGACTACGTCATTTTAATCAAGATAAGATTATGAGATTGATAAAGGATGGTCCTTTGGATACTCTAGAGGAGGTACATCTTCCCCAATGTGAATCTTGCGTTGAGAGTAAGATGACCAGGTGGTCTTTTGGAGTTAAGGGTATTAGGGCTAAGGAACTTTAGAAATCATGCACACTGACGTATATGGCCCCATAAATGTTAAGGCGTGAGAAGGGTACGAGTATTATGCTTCCTTTATAGTTGATTACTTGAGGTATGGATATATATACCTAATGCATCGCAAGAGCAAAACCTTTGACAAGTTCAAAAAGTATTGTACAGAAGTGGAAAAGCAATTGGGTAAATTCATAAAGACACTTTGATCAGATCGAGGTGGCGAATACCTCTCTGACAATTTTCTAGGACATCTTGTAGAGAACAGGATTCTATCCCAATTGACAACACCCAATACTTCACAATAGAATGGTGTAGTCGAAAAGAGAAATAGAACTTTATTAGATATGGTGTGATCTATGATGAGTTATTCAGAGCTGCCAATTTCATTTTGGGGATATGCACTGCAAACGGCATGCTATATTCTAAACCATGTCCCAACAAAATCAAATCCTGCAACTCCGTTCAAATTGTGAAAGGGCAAGAAGCCTTTTCTAAAACATATGAGAATATGGGGCTATCCGGTATATGTATTGGATGGGGATGCTAAGAAATTAGAACCAAAATCGGAATTGTACTTATTTATAGGGTATCCTAAGAGGACTAAAGGAGCTCTGTTCTATAATCTGAAAGAGTAAAAGGTCATTGTTTCAACCTATGTGACTTTCTTAAAAAATAGTTACATGAATGACTTTAAACCTTGAAGTAAAATTTTGCTAAAGGAGTTATCGAGTGATAGAACTACTCCACAGGTTTTAGTTTTGGACACAATTCTGAGTTCCACTAAAAGATAAGCAAGCGATCAATAGTTTAGAGTGCTTCAACGTAGTAGGAGGTTTTTAGGAAACTAAATTTCTTTATGTATGATGCAAAAGTTTATCAAACTGAGGCTCATGAACATGAAAATGACCTTGTAACTTATGAAAAAGCTATAAATGATGTTGATTCCAAACTTTAGAAACAGACCATGAAGAATGAGATGGACTGTATGAAGTCTAACTCCGTATGGGAACTTGTGGACCTGTTGAATAGGATAAAACCCATTGAGTGCAAATGAGTCTATAAGAGAAAGAGGGATACGGAAGGGAAAGTTGAAACTTTCAAAGCTAGACTTGCAGCAAAAGTTGAAAACTTTTCGTCTGTTGTGATGCTTAAGTCTATCTGTATTCTTTTATCCATTATTGCGGCTCTCGATTATATGATCTGGAAAATGGATATCAAGACTGCATTTTTGAATAGTTATCTTGATGAGAGTATTTATATGGTACAACCTAACGGATTTGTGGAAAAGGGCCAAAGTCAAAAAGTTTACAATTTCTTTACATCCATCTATAAAGCAAGCATCCCGCTTATAGAACCAGAAGTTTGATCTAGTGATTAAAATTTTTGGTTTTGAGCAGAACATTGATGGACCATGTGTTTATAAACATATAAAGGATGGCTAGGTGGTCTTTGTAGTACTCTATATCGATGATATACTACTCATTGGAAATGATGTAAGGAACTTATTATCAATCAAACTGTGGTTATCTCAATAGTTTGATATGAAGGACTTAAGAGAAGCTAGTTATGTTCAAGACATTCATCTCTTCAGAGATCGAAAGAACAATATAATAGTACCATCCCAAGCTTCATACATAGATAAATTAATTGAGAAATATGCAATGCAAGAAGTGAAGAAAAGTTCACAACCTACTCTTTTTTGGCTTCACTCTTTCATTAAAAGATTGTCCCAAGACATCAGAAGAAAGAGAGCGTATGAGTAACGTCCCTTATACATCTATTGTGGGTAGTCTCATGTATGCTATGCTTTACACCTATCCTGACATTTTTTTTGCTGTAAGTATAGTAAGTCGATATTAGGCGAATCCCAGAACCAAGCATTGGCAAGCCATGAAGCTTATACTTAAATATCTAAAGAGAACGAGGGATTATATACTAGTATATTCTAGAGGGGACCTAACACCTATAGGATATACAGATTCAGATTTCCAAACTTGTAAAGATTCTAGAAAATTGACTTTAGGATCAGTATTTTTGCTCAGAGGAGGCACCATTATGTAGAAGAGTATGAAACAAAATTACACTACAGACTCCACGATGGAAGCTAAATATGTGGCTACGGCTGAGGCATCTAAGGAAGTGGTTTGGCTCTACAAGTTCCTAGGAGACCTTGAGGCCATTTCAGGTGTTGACAAGCCTATCACACTTTATTGTGATAATAGTGTAACGATTGGCAATATAAAGGAATCTAGGCACCACAAGAGGTCCAAACACATCGATTAACAATACCATCTAATTAGATAGTACATTGAAGCAAAACTAGTAAACATATGTAAGATTGTGTCCAAGGACAACGTTGCTGACACCTTTACTAAGACTCTAGTGGCTAAGAGATTCGAAAGGCATGTAGAGGCAATGGGGATACATAACATGGCACATTTACTAGCTTATAGCAAGTGGGAGATTGTTAGGTGTACCCTAAGCGGAAAGACATTTTAATGTATTTCATTTATTTTTGAATTAATTAATAAAATAATTTAGAAGTTATTCATTATATTGCTATAAGTCCTCAATGTATTTATATGTTAAAGCAAATGTAAGCAAATATGACTCATTGACTGCTTGTATTAAACTGTTAGAATGTTGCATATAATAATCTTTTATATGTGAGAAAACAACATTCTAAAGTAAGTAGTTTAAATCTAAGGTTTGTAGTCTATGGGGTTAGAGTGAGCAACTAACTCATATTAAGACTATTATGTTGTCTAAAGCTAATTTAAGGGACGATTTGTCTTGACTATCCGGAGCTTTGACTCTTGAGTAGAGACATAAATATGTTGCTTGGTGGTAATATATTGGACCGAGACTAAAGCGTGATTGATCAGCATAGTCTGCTATGAATGGATCGATCTGCTTTTGACGTTTATTATATAACAACCTTAATCCTGCTCAAGTGAACATCTCTATGTATGTGGCTAATGTGCTTTGATGTTCCAAAGGCCAGGGCGTCGCAGAGGTAGTAAGCTAATAGACCTGTTCGTTGGGTACACAGTACATATATGATGGAGGAATTACTTACAGATAAGGAATCATAGCTCTTATGTAGAGTTGAGGTTATCCTCTTAAAGGCATTATGATAGATTGGTGAGAATGGATAAGGCCTTGGATCATTTGTTTGACAAACGACTTATTATTCACATATGATGGATAATCATTCTCTTATCGGGTGTATAATGGATCTTTAAGATAGCGTGATCAAAAGGTTAAACGGACTTTGACTTAGGTTGATCGTAGATATCATATGAGGGTTTTGCATTAATGACAAAGTCAGTTGATGGTGTCTTTTTTGAGACTTGCATAATTTGCAATATAATTTGGAGTTCAATTTCAGGTCTATAGTGGAATGATCTTGAAATTAGTGACCATGTAATTGCATTGTTTGGTATAGAACAATAATTACATGGATTCACGGAAGCCCGATTATATATGTGATGTGAATCAAAGTACAGCTTCAAAGGAATCCAACTAATGCTTGGCTTTATTCTAACTAGCAGAATTTGTTCAATCCTAACTAGCAAATTGGTATGTTCTTTTATGGGCAAGTTTTTAGCTGATTGTGTTGCTGCAAGTATTTTACACTTTCCTTTTCTAGGATTCGCTTTTATGCCAAGTTTCCCTTTTGTAAATGGCTGATAATAAAGCCAATCAAATTGTCAACTTTCCTTTTCTAGTTTAGGCATGATTTGGGTAGGATTCAGCCTTAATTACCAGATTTCATCCTTATAGTTTCCGTTTTTCTAGAGAATATTAGGGGAATATTAGGAGAATATTACGGGAATATATCATTTAGTTTCCATATTATTTTAGAGTATATTTTGAGAATATTCTTGTAATTTATGCCTATAAAAATACGTCCACAAGCAATGAAAATCACATAATCAGTTTTATTCACAAATTTGAGAGTTATATTTTTCTTTGGTTCTTTGAGAGCTATTCGAACTTATCGGAGTTTTCCGTGACGTTCACCATCGACTTATCAAACGGATTTCCATCAACGTTTGTGGCGTCTTCGTTATATCAAGATTCTTATTTCACAATAAGCAACGGATTGAGATTGTGCTATACCGAGGTTTTTGTTTTTGTTGAAGCAACGGGTCGAGGTTCTATCCAAAGCCTAAGTCTTAGAACGTTTTTGGGATCCTAATCTTATTGGGTCTCGTTATTCTTGACGGGGTTCACATTAATATGTCCAATTAATTCCTCAACTAGCTCTTATAATTCCTTAAAGATGGTAATTGTTCAAGGTATTCTTACATAACTTTTTTGTTTTACATTTAATGGTAATTGTTTTACATGTTCAAGGTATTTACCATCTACAAGGGTGTAGGCATTTTTCTCTGTGTGTTGGAGGGACAAAATTATAATTTTGTATTATTCAATAAATAGGATAAATATTTAATTAATATTTATTTTGGATGATAAGCTTTGAAATTTAAATTAATTGTATTTGAATTTTAAATTCAAATATATGATTAATTTGAATTTTGAAAATCTTGTCTTAAAATAAATATTTGAAATTTATAAAATTATCCTATTTGAATTTGAATTGAACAAAATATTATTCTTGCACAATCTAAGGTGGTGTCCATAATGGATAAGGATGGAAGACAAGATTTTCTCCTAGTTTGAATTTAAATTTTGTTTTGGATAAGAAATTACATAATTATTTGAATTTCAAATAAACTTGAATGAAAAACCTCTTAAAAAAAATTGACAATCAAAACATAGTATCAAGCGTCGGTTACATCTTGCCTCTAGAATGAAAATTAGTTCATAATGAAATTTAAAGAAACACAAAACATGTTCTTAAACATCATAAGAAAAGAAAAAGAACTAGAGTTTGAAGTTGAATTAAGCTTATCTATGTCTGGAACTTGCCGTCTTCTTCTTCAAACCTGCAATTCTCTCTCCAATTTGCTTCTTAAAAATCCTCCAAAAAGTTCCATTATTTTCCATAAGATTGCCTATTTTAAGCTTTAATACTTGGAGGGGAAAAATGGGTAAGTTTCCTTTGTAATTAGCCTAAAACAAAATTTGGTCATGTCACAACACCTAGGCATTACCTAGGTGTTACAAACCCAGCACCTAGGCACTAGTCTCATTGCCTTTTTTTTTTTTTCTTTTTTGGCGTGGGTAACACCTAGGCACCATAAACCTAATGCCTAGGGGCCAATATAGTACTATCCTTGGCATTTTCTTGCTCTTTTTGAGTGCCTAAGCACTTGAAAAATTACATAGAAGCGCTATATGCTCTGCTCAACTTGGATCTTCCTTCAAAACACTTTCCAAATTGCTCCAAGTGGACAAATCATTAAGATTTCACCTAAACTACAAACAAAACATCAAAACACACATAAAACCAACACAAAATCTCAAGAACCAACTAGATGTCAGGTCCAAAAGATACTTAACTAGTGAATTTTATTCACTTATCAAATACCCCCAAACTTAACCTTTTACTAGTCCTCGAACAAACAAAAAGAAAATAACAAAAACACAAAATAATTAACATAATATAAAAACAAAAAAACAAAGCAGTGATCAATTTTAATTCACAAGGACTCAAAAGATTAAACATAACCATAGCTCAAGAAAAACTCCAAAACATTACATGTGTTTAGAATTTCAACTCAAACATTGCCTTACCTTACTCTTGATCTCTTAACTATATGTAAAAATATTCATTCACATTCAACCGTTCATGACTCGGATAGATTTATGCAATCAAGTAAATTATGATTAACCTCAAATTGAATAAAATTCACAAACTTTATAGGTCCACTTTCTCATCATTCTCCACTAATGTCGACAACATATTACCAAGAGTCAATAGGACTTTGTCAAGCTTGTAATGATTGGCTAAGGTAAAGGTAGGATACAGATTCTTTTGTGGCTTAAATTACCCCAACACATCAATCATCCTAGGACCTTTTATAGCGCTCTTCATATCATTCCAATGACAACCTAAAAACTTGTCTTGATTCCCCTTTTGTCATCCATCTTATTCATTTTCACATTTTTTTTTAATTTTTGTAACACTAGACCCCTAAACTTGATTTTTTGAGTATAACTTGTAACAGTGTAGTTCTCTCTCTCTCTCTCTCTCTTTTCAATATTATGTTTATCTCTCTGTCTTTCTTTCTCTTTTAACAAATTCCGAACCCTTTCTTATTTAACCCTTTTTTTGCACCTTTTCACTTTCCCATACAAAGCTCAAGATCAATCCTAGAAGGTTCAATGTGGTCAGGTAAGGGACAAAAAGGATATAAAAATTAATTTAAAGCTAGGTTAATGACATGGGTTAACAAAGAAAATGGATACATATAGGCTCAACGGGTTGACCGTGGACATGCACAAATACAAGATTAGCTCGAAAGGCTCAAGCATCCAAAAATGACCTAAATCATCTTCTTAGTGATAGGTCATCTAGGATTTCTTCTCAAATGGTAAACAAAACAAGTTTTAGAAGTTGGTGAGGTCTTAAAAATCACTCAATCATGTAAATCTTCTCTAAATGCTCAAATGACTAGATGTGTATAGCTATGTGCTAAAGTGTGTAAAGAATCTCAAGTATGGCAAAAACAAATATTCAAGTCAACCATGTCTTTTCATGCCAATTTATTTCTAATCAATTTTTCCTAGTTTATAAGATTAGAATCCCAATGTACTAAACTTCCCCTCCTAAGTGCCAAGCAAATATTGTTAGGAAATGCCCTAAGCTTTAGAGACATTTTGATGTATTTATTTTGAACTAGATAATAAAATTATATATACAGGTTATTCATTACATTGCTATCTGTCCTCGTTTTATTTACATGTTAAAGTAAATGTAAGCAAATATGGCTCACTGACTGCTTGTGTTAAAATTGTTAGAACGTTACACGCAATGGACTTTTGTATGCGAGCAAATAATGTTCTAAAGTAAGCAGTCTAAACTATGGTCTGTAGTCTATGTGGTTAGACTGAGCATCTAACTCATGTTAAGACTATTATGTTGTCTAAAGCCTTGGAGGGGACGGTTTGTCTTGACTGTCTAGAGCTGGACTCCCAAGTAAAGACATAGATATGTTGCTTGGTGGTGACATATTAGACCGGGACTAAAGCGTGATTGATCTACATAGTCCGCTATGAGTGGATCAATCTGCTTTTGACGTTCATTGTGCAATAACCTTAATCCTAAGTAAATGAACTACTTCATGTATATGACTTGTGTACTTTGATGTTCCAATGGCTAAAGCGTCTCAGAGGTAGTAAGCTTATAGACCTGTTCGTTGGGTGCATGACTTGTATACGATCAAGGGTTCGTTTACAGATATCGGAATCATAGCTCTAAGGAGTTAAAGGTATCCTCTTAAAGGCATTATACTAAATGTGAAAATGGACAAGGCCTTGAGTCGTCTGCTGGGCAGGTGACTTCTTATTCATATATGGTGAATAATCATTTTCTTAATTCAGTAGTATAATGGAACTTTAAGATAGCCTGATCAGTAGGATTAAACAGACTTTGACCTAAGGCTGATCATGGATATCATATGAGAGTTTTGCATATATGACAAGGTCATTGGATAGTAGCTCGTCACAGGCTTACGTAATACGGTATATAATTGGGAGTTCAGTTTCAGGTTTATAGTGGTGTGACTCTGAAATTAGTGATCATATGATTGAGTTGTTCGGTACAGAATGATGATCATATGGAATCACGGGAGCCTGATTATATATGTCCAATCAGTCCCTCTACTAGCTCCACATAATTCCTTAATGTTTGACAAATTGATTTGTGTATGCTATTAGCTAGTTTATTATGCATGGATGGTGATGACATAGGATTAGGATAGTAGACAAGATTCTCTCCGGTTGGATTCAGATTTTGTTTTGGATAATAGAATACATAATTATTCGAACTCCAAATAAAGTTGCCATAATTTTATTTGAGATTGGATTGGAGTTGTAGAAAATTATCCATGAGAACAAGAATTTGAAACACAACTGTTTTGTGGATTTTGAAATTTGAATTTTGAAATTTGAATTTTGAATTTTGAATTTGAAATTTGAATTTGAAATTTGAATTTGAATTTGAAATTCGAATTTGAAATTCGAATTTGAAATTTGAATTTGAAATTTAAATTTGAAATTTGAAATTTGAAATTTGAAATCTGAATTTGAAATTTGAAATTTGAAATCTGAATTTGAAATTCGAATTTGAAATTTGAATTTGAAATTCGAATTTGAAATTTGAAATTCAAATTTCGAATCACTGTCCAAGTAGGATTCAAATTTGTTGTGGAAAATCCACAAGGTTTGAAATTCGAATTTGAGTTGGATTTGGAGAGGATAATCTTGTTAGAATCCTACTTGAATTTTGAATCCAAATCCTAACAAATAGTAGACAAAATTTTGAGGATTATCCTCAATAGAATTTCGGTTTTTGTGGATAAGGTTCAAGGGAAAAATTCAAGTTTCAATCCCAGTTGAATTTTGATTCTCTCCTCCCTAGAAAGTTGCCGAAATTTTAGAGAATATCTCCTAGGAAAATTCGGTTATTTTGGATAAGGATGAGATAAGATTCAAGCTTGAAAATCCTAGTGGAATTTTGATTCTCCCTTATCCTAAATGTGGCCAAATTTATTGAGGAGATTTTCTCCTAGGAAATTTCAGATTTTTTGGTTGAAAAAGGGAGATAAAATTCTAGTTAAAATCTTGTTTAGATTTGGATTGGATTTATCCTAAATGGCCGAATTTTATTGTTGGGATTTTCCCATGGAAAATTTGGATTTTATGGATATGGATAAGGGAGAATATCTTTTCCTAATCCAATTCGAATTTAGAGAATCACCTCATGCAGGTCTATAAATAGAGGTCCTGCCACTCCAGTTCTCTTAGTACACAGACTCTCAGGTGAGCAGGTTTATTGTTGCACAGCTCATCGTGACAATAAGTTCTTTAGAGATCTGGGTGGTCAGAAGAAGACTAGCAGTGCAAGCATACCGATCGAGATTCAGAGTGCCCACACACTCAGCCATTCGGGAATTGGAAAATAGTAGAGAAAGCTAGTTGGTTGAAGCCTCCGGTCATTCTCCTCCTGCAGATTGGTGTCCTTGAGGTATGAGTTTTAATTGTTGTTGGTTTATTGTATATGGCATCATGAGATATTTAACGATCCGATTTATTTTCCTATAATTGGTATCAGAGCCATCTCATGACTATGCCATGTACATAAATTAGACAATTACTTAGTCATTTTATTTATATATGGATTTGATATTTAGAGAGTGGCATTCTAGGGTTCCTTTATGTTGTTATCATGGATTATGTATAAAGTATGTGGTTATTTTAATTTTATGAATTATTATAAGCATGCTTATTTATGCCGGTTATGGTTCCTTAGAATTTAGAAAAATTGTATCTAGGAATTTTTTATGTAACCATGGGAGCAGTTTATTAACACTGTAATTTTCCCATGGATTTTAATTTTTGTCTCTTAGAATTTTTTTGGTTAGAATTTTTGTACACCGAAAACGGTTTAGGAAATTTTATGTAATTATTCTTGGAGGAGATTGAAGATTGAAGACCGTAATTTATTTTTCCCAAAAGTTAAATTTGATTTAAAAGTTGAAATTTTGATAGTGTGGAAAATTTCAATTTAATTGGGATTCAAATTAATTTTTGGAGATCCTAACAGGTAAATTGGAATATGACACGAAAATCGAGACACGACCCCTTTGGATAGGCCGACGGGCCTTGGTGGGGCTGCAGCCCCTGCCCTCGGGCAGGATGGGGCTGCGGCAGCCCCTGTGTAGGCCATAACCACCCACGGCCGCAGGCTTGGCCTGCAGCCGAGGGTGGCCATGGCCTACCCAAGGCTGGCCGCAGCCTGGGCGTGCAGCCTGCCGACTGCTGCGCCCAGCCTAGGCATGCAGCCTGGCGCTGCAGGCTTGGCTTGCAGCCCGGCAGGGCTAGACATGGGCGGCCGTGGGCTGCCAGCCCCTCCGGGGCTAATGGCTGCCCACAGTGGCTGCCGCCTCCGGGGGCGGTGGTGCGATGGTTCAAAAATCGAAAAATTTTGATTTTTAAATTTGAGATTTAATTTTAAATCATGTTTAAAAATATGTAATTAAAAATTTGAAAATTTTGAAATTACATATTATTACACATGATGTTTAAAATTGTTTAAAATTTGAATTTGAAATTTAAATATGAAATTCGAATTTGGAATTTGAATTTGAAATTTAAATTTTTAGAGATTTAAATTTTAAATGATTCTTGCGATGAGAAATAAATGGAGAGGCTACATAAAGTTGGATACAAGAAGACGGAACGAAATTTAAGACCCAAAGAATGCTTTGGATGGAATTTTGTAATATTTATTTTCTTTGTTCTAGGATGGAACCATAGCTTGGTTATTTTGTCAATTATTTTTTCTGTGCTATGTCATGGATGTATAAATATGTATTGATGGATGTTTTATATGCATATTTGATAACATGTCATATAGGATAGGTGAGTGTCGCTCATACTATATTGATCATACATAATTTGTCAAAACTTGCATGTTTTTCAAAATATTGAGTGGGAGAGGGTTTCAAACAAAACCCACGGCCTCCATTGTTGTGACACCTTAAATTTTATTTAAGAGTCAATATATAATTTAAATAAAATTAGTGTGCCAAAAATTAATTAAAAATCTTTTGGAAACCCTAGGTTGGTTTCCTAGTTAAATTCCACTCAAAAAGTCAACAATTTTGACTTCAAAAACCCTAAAATATTCGACCATTACTTGGGATTTTTAATTAAAATTTAAATCTCACAAATCCAAGGAGGATTCAAACT
Source organism: Antiaris toxicaria (assembly GCA_035233585.1). Taxonomy (NCBI): domain Eukaryota; kingdom Viridiplantae; phylum Streptophyta; class Magnoliopsida; order Rosales; family Moraceae; genus Antiaris; species Antiaris toxicaria. The sequence goes on from CP141156.1 coordinate 20,898,015, forward strand.
CAAATTTCATCCCTTAAATATAAAGAAGAAATTCGGCCATAAAGTGTAGGAAATAAAGGAGATTTTATTTGAATTAAAAGCTAGGTCAAAACTTAATCAAAATTCAAATTATTTTCCTTGGATAATTTCGGCCACTTAAGGAGAAATAAAGAGAGAAAAACCCTAGCCTCAAAACAACACAAAGTTTCCCCTTTTGCCCCTCAAAATTTTCGGCCAAGCAAGGAAGAGAAAGGGAAAGAAAAACCTAATATAAAAACCCTCTTTTAACTCTCATTCACCTTTCCTTCCTCTCCCAAAATTCGGCCAGCCTCCCCTTCTTTCCTCTCTGAATTTTCCTCTCCCAAAACAGACCAAAATAGCAAGCAAAACCTACCTAAAGGCAGTTCAAAGATTCAACAATTTTTGAGACAAAAAAACAAGGTAAAAAATCAATTTTTTCCTTCTTTCTCCTTTTTGATTTAAACCCCAAAATTTATATGGTTTTTCTCTACTGTTTTCCCTACTGTTTTGAAGACTCCAACACTCACACAATTTCAACCAAAAAGGAGACCAAGCATAAAAAAAAAAGTGCAGCACAAATAAGGTGTGAATTTCTCTCTCTAAAACCCTAAAAATTTTACCTCATTGATCCCCTTTCAAAAACCCTATTATCACATGTGTAAAATTTTATGATTTTTGCCAATTTGATTCTTGAGTTGTGTTAATGACATATAAATAAGGTTCTCCACGAAATTTCATGACCATTGGATGAAAATTGAATTGGTTAGAGGCTAATTGAAATTCGGACAGAAAAAAAAACGGAAATCTGGAAAAATTACCATATGAACAGTAAAATTGTGTCAGCCATAACTTGAGTTTTAAAAATGATTTTTTAGTGAATCTTGAGCCTAAAATTAAATTCAAGATGTCCCCTAAATTCCTGCAAAATTTCAGAACCAAACTCATCCGTTGGCCTAGTCAAAATATTTTTCTAAAATAGGTGGACAGAACTGTCAGTTTTTGAACTGAAACCGAAACCCTGATTTTATGCCTGAAAACATCCCCTCGGTTTTTGGCCTAATTGAATAACCAAACGATGTCTAAAAATTATAAAAATTATATGGAATTAAAGCTATGGATGTCTAGTTTAACATATTAAAAATTTAGAATTTTTGGGATTAAAAATGAATTAATATTGATTTTACAGTCAGCCTAGGTCAGTTTGTCCATGTCCAGTAATATCCTAACTTAGGGTTTTTCAAAAATTTTAAATCCCAAATGTTTATTAAACATTTTAAAATCCTTTTGTAGCACACTAAAATGATTGGATGATTAGGTCTAGACCCAGACTGATCATATGTTGTGATTATAGGATTTATTTGACGTTCTTGCTTGATTCGTGGATCACGTTGTTGCTACGCTTGTGCAATAATCGAGGTAGGACTTTCTAGCCTTTTCTGGGAGTAGTCAAGTGTTTTAAATTTCCCTGTTTTATAGATGGCATGCTGTTTTCAATTTATGAAATTATTATACTATTTTTGATGAAATAAATGCATGCAAAGTGTTTTGTAATAAATGTGTATTTTAAAGCGTGTTTTGATTAATGGCATAATATAACTTGGTAAATACCATCTTTTAAATAATCCGGTGAACATAATTGAGCTCTAGTTCACGATCATTGTAAATGATGCATGCGTCCCAAAGTTGACGCCATGGGGGAAGGTCCCTAAACCTGCGTAGGGCCGTTCGGCCTATTTAGACCGTAACGAGATGATCTAGGATAATTCAATTTGAGGCACGTATATTATAGTTACGACAAGTCCTCACTCAAAATATGATGGTTTATTTTAATGATTTAATTTTTTTAATATTGGGGCACGTATATTGCAGCTACGCTAAGTCCTCAGCAGAATAAAAATTGTATTAAAAATGTTTTTCACGAAATTGTTGATTATTTTTTTTGGAAATGATTATTATGCCATGTATTCTTAAATTGTTGATTATCTTTGGAAACGAATATTTTGTCATACTTTTAAATGTTACCTGTTTAACTCACCTTTGTTTCTGTCCTACTGAGCCAGCGCTCACGTCCCTTTTCTTTGTGATTTCGAAATGACTACTTCCAGGTGTAGGAGGTAGCAGTTCTGAAAATCGTTGAGCTATCCGTTTCTACCAAAGATCATGCTATCCGTTTTCTCCATCTTCTTCTTTCTGTTTCTCGTTCTGATGTAATGAGACCTTAAGTTTGGACTTTATTTCACGTTATTTAAATTTCATGCTTGGGAATATTTTATGGTTGGTAATTTCTTTTGAAGACCGATTTTGTGTTTGATTTCCGCATTAAAAAGTATTTATTTTCTACTTTATTTTATTTTGTGGTTATGATGCTACTTTATAAATAATTAGGCTTAGCTAAATTATGATGTTGACCTGTTTTTCGTAATAAATGTTTTCCTTAAATCCCGGGTTGATATTATGATTTGGTTGCCGTGTCACGTGTCTAAATTTTGGGCCGTGACAATTGTTGATCCATATGTGAAAGCATGGTAACGCCTCGCGTCAGTTCTGCCCTGACCACACCCCTCGGTAGGTGTTTACCGTCGCCGATATACTAGATTGGATCTCCTATGTGGAAAACGTGTTCAGGTACGATCCTATTTATGACCACCCCTCGGTGGCTTGGTAAGACGTGGATCGGGCTACGTAAACAATAGTTATATACTCAAGACTCGTTTAGTTATTAACCTTCCTTAGAAACTCTGTTAACTAAACTGGTAGCCAAATAAGCAGTTATTAATATATGTCTTAACCTTGGAGGATTTAAGACAACATATATTAATTGGACGAGGTCCATGTTCCGGCTATTTGTTTTCATGACCACCCCTCGGTGACTTGGGGCAATAGGTGCTGAGAATTACCGTTACAATGCTACATGTTTATTTGCTAAATTATCTACATATTTGCTTGGGCTTTGTAATGATATCTAGTATAATTTTATTTCAGTTCAAAATGTCACCGACACCCCTCATTTCGATACTTACTGAAAATAAGCTGAATGACGATAATTATAAAGATTGGAAAAGAAATCTATTAATAGTTCTCAGCTGCGAGAGACACAAGTTTGTACTGGACAAACCATGCCCACCTAGGCCCAAACCTGACATACTACTTGAGGAGGTCCCAGTTGCCTATAATCGTTGGAGAGAATCTAATGAGATAGCTCGATGCTACATCCTTGCTAGCATGACGAGTGCTTTACAAAAGCAGCATGAGACTTATCAAGTTGCTAGGGAGATCATGGACAATCTGGAGGACATGTTCGGAGGCCAAGAAAAATTGGCTCGACAGTCCGCTATTACCAGCATTATGAACTCTAAGCAAAAGACGGGTACTCCGGTAAAGGAGAGGCCAATTTGACGGAATCTTCCAATCCGTCACGGAAGAGGAAGAGGGCAAATAAGAAGCAAGTGGCTTCTAGTTCTTCTAATCCTCCTGTCTTGGACGGGAAGAAGAAGAAGAAGAACAAGAAGCTAAAGGACCCTAGAAAATCCAAATGCTTCCATTGTGGGAAGGTAGGTCACTTTAAGAAGGCTTGCCGGGAATTCCTAGCCACCAAGGGCAAGGAAGGTAAGGAACTTCATTACTTGGAAACGTGTTTGGTGGAAGAATCGAAAGACACTTGGGTCATTGATTCGGGCGCCACTAATCATGTTTGTATTTCTATGCAGGGGTTCGCGGAAACAGGAAGTCTACATGATAGGAGCCTCTCATTGCAGACTGGAGATGGTAGCTTTGTGGTGGCTGAAGCAGTGGGAGATGTTTACCTTTATTTTGATCAATTTAGGTTTATTTTATTGAAAGACTGTTTTTATGTTCCTAATTTTAGGAGGAACCTTATATCGGTAGCTTGTTTAATAAATGATTCTTATTCAGTTTCTTTTAGTAAAAGAGTTGATATTCGTAGAAATAAGTCTTTTATCTGTTCTGGATGGATGGATGGAAACCTATATTTGATCAAACCAAAGATGTACTCACTGCTTGACACTGAATTAATTGATAACTCTAAAAGGTTGAAAGTTTCTCACTCTAATAAGGCGTACCTTTGGCATTTAAGACTTGGTCATATTAATCAAGATAGGATTCAAAGATTGGTGAAAGACAGTCCTCTGGAATCTCTGGAGGAGGTACGACTTCCCCAATGTGAGTCTTGTCTAAAGGGTAAAATGACTAAGAGGTCTTTTGGAGCTAAGGGTACAAGGGCTCAGGAGCTCTTAGAAATTGTGCACACTGACATATATGGCCCCATGAACGTCACAGCACGAGGAGGGTTCGAGTATTATGTCTCTTTTATAGATGATTACTCGAGGTATGGATATGTGTATCTGATGCACCGCAAGAGCGAAACCTTTGACAAGTTCAAAGAGTATCGTGTGGAAGTGGAAAAGCAATTGGATAAATCTATAAAGACACTTCGATCTGATCGATATGGCGAATACCTCTCCGATGAATTTCTAAGACATCTTGTAGATAACAGGATATTATCCTAATTGACTGCACCTGGTACTCCACAACAGAATGGTGTAGCCGATAGGAGAAACAGGACCTTATTGGATATGGTACGGTCCATGATGAGTTATTCAACGCTGTCATTATCATTTTGGGGATATGCTTTACAAATGGTGTGCTATATTCTGAACCAAGTTCCAAGCAAATCAATTCTTAGAACTCCGTATGGATTGTGGCGTGGCAAGAAGCCCTCCCTTGGACATATGAGAATATGGGGCTGCCCGGTGCATGTACTGGATGGGGATGCGAAAAAGTTGGAACAAAGATCAGAATTATGCATGTTTGTAGGGTATCCAAAGGGAACTAAAGGAGGTCTATTCTATAACCTGAAGGAACAAAAAGTCATTGTCTCAACCTATGCGACATTCTTGGAGGAAAGTCACATGAATGACTTTAAGCCTCGAAGCAAAGTGGTGCTAGAGGAGTTATCAGGTGAAAGAACTGCTCCACAGATTTCGGTCTTGGACGCAAGTCCGAGTTCCAGTGAAAGACCTGCAGACGATCAATAATTTAGGGTGCCTCGTCATAGTGGGAGGGTTTCGAAAAAACCTAATTTCTTCATGTATGATGCTGAGATATACCAGACCGAGACTCATGAGCATGAGGATGATCCGGTCACCTATGATGAAGCTATAAATGATGTTGATTCTAAATCTTGGAAACAGGCTATGAACAATGAGATGGATTCTATGAAATCCAACTCTGTTTGGGAACTTATAGATTTGCCGGATGGGATAAAACCCATTGGATGCAAATGGGTCTACAAAAGAAAGAAGGATGTGGAAGGGAGAGTGGAAACTTTCAAAGTTAGACTGGTTGCAAAGGGGTACACGCAAAAGGCTGGAATCGATTACGATGAAACCTTTTCGCCTGTTGCTATGCTGAAGTCTATCCGTATTCTTCTGTCCATTGCTGCGGCTCTCGATTATGAGATCTGGCAAATGGATGTGAAGACGGCATTCTTGAATGGCCATCTTGAAGAGTGTATCTATATGATACAGCCCGAAGGGTTCGTAGCGAAAGGCCAAGAAAGGAAAGTCTGCAAGTTGCTTAGATCCATTTATGGATTAAAGCAAGCATCCTGCTCATAGAACCAGAGGTTTGATCAAGCGATTAAGACATTTGGTTTTGAGCAGAACGTTGATGAACCTTGTGTTTATAAACTTATTAAGGATGGAAAAGTGGTCTTTCTGATACTCTATGTCGATGATATACTACTTATTGGGAATGATGTAGGGAACTTATCATCGGTCAAGTTTTGGTTACACCAACAGTTTGACATTAAGGACTTGGGAGAAGCTAATTATGTTCTAGGCATTCGTCTCTTCAGAGATCGAAAGAACAAAATGATAGCGTTATCCCAAGCTTCATACATAGATAAAATAATTAACAAATATGCAATGCAAGAGGCAAAGAAAGGCTCACAACCTTCTATTGCCGGTCTAACTCTTTCATTGGATGACGGTCCCAAGACATCGGAAGAAAGAGAGCGTATGAGTAAGGTCCCTTATGCATCTGCTGCGGGTAGCCTTATGTACGCTATGCTTTGCACTCACCCGGATATATGTTTTGCAGTAGGTATGGTGAGTCGATATCAAGCAAATCCTGGAACCAAGCATTGGCAAGCAGTAAAGCATATACTCAAGTATCTTAAGAGAACGAGGGATTATATGCTGGTGTATTCTGGAGGGGACCTAACACCCGTAGGATACATAGACTGAGTCTTCCAGACTTGCAAGGATTTGAGGAAGTCGACATTAGAGGGCACGTGGAGACAGGATTAGTGGATGTATGTAAGATCGCGTCTGAGGACAACATTGCCGATCCCTCTACTAAGACTTTGGTGGCTAGAAGCTTTGAGAGGTACGAAGAGGCGATGGGGATGTGCAACATGGCACATCTGCTGGCTTAGGGCAAGTGGGAGATTGTTAGGAAATGCCCTAAGCATTAGAGATATTTTGATGTATTTATTTTGAACTGGATAATAAAATTATATATACAGGTTATTCATTACATTGCTATCTGTCCTCATTTTATTTACATGTTAAAGTATATGTAAGCAAATATGGCTCATTGACTGCTTGTGTTAAAACTTTTAGAACGTTGCATGCAATGGACTTTTGTATGGGAGAGGATAATGTTCTAAAATAAGCAGTCTAAACTATGGTCTGTAGTCTATGGGGTTAGACCGAGCATCTAACTCATGTTAAGACTATTATGTTGTCTAAAGCCTTGGAGGGGATGGTTTGTCTTGACTGTCTAGAGCTGGACTCCCAAGTAGAGACGTAGATATGTTACTTGGTGGTGACATATTAGATCGGGACTAAAGCGTGATTGATCAATGTAGTCCGCTATGAGTGGATCAATCTGCTTTTGACGTTCATTGTGCAATAACCTTAATCCTGAGTAAATGAACTACTTCATGTATATGACTTGTGTACTTTGATGTTCCAATGGCTAAAGTGTCTCAGAGGTAGTAAGCTTATAGACCGGTTCGTTGGGTGCATGACTTATATACGATCAAGGGTTCGTTTACAGATATCGGAATCATAGCTCTAAGGAGTTAAAGGTATCCTCTTAAAGGCATTATACTGAATGTGAAAATGGACAAGGCCTTGGGTCGTCTGCTGGGCGTATGACTTCTTATTTACATATGATGAATAATCATTTTCTTAATTCGGTAGTATAATGGAACTTTAAGACAGCCTGATCAGTAGAATTAAACGGACTTTGACCTAAGGCTGATCATGGATATCATATGAGGGTTTTGCATATATGACAAGGTCATTGGATAGTAGCTCGTCACAGGCTTACGTAATACGGTATATAATTGGGAGTTCAATTTCAGGTTTACAGTGGTGTGACTCTGAAATTAGTGATCATACGATTGAGTTGATCGGTACAGAATGATGATCGTATGGAATCACGGGAGCCCGATTATATATGTCCAATCAGTCCCTCTACTAGCTCCACATAATTCCTTAACGTTTGGCAAATTGATTTGGGTATGCTATTGGCTAGTTTATTATGCATGGATGGTGATGACATAGGATTAGGATGGTAGACAAGATTCTCTCCGATTGGATTCAGATTTTGTTTTGGATAATAGAGTACATAATTATTCGAACTCCAAATAAAGTTGCCATGATTTTATTTGAGATTGGATTGGAGTTGTAGAAAATTATCCATGAGAACAAGAATTTGAAACACAATTGTTTTGTGGATTTTGAAATTTGAATTTTGAAATTTGAATTTTGAATTTTGAATTTGAAATTTGAATTTGAAATTCGAATTTGAAATTTGAAATTCAAATTTTGAATCACAGTCCAAGTAGGATTCGAATTTGTTGTGGAAAATCCACAAGGTTTGAAATTCGAATTTGAGTTAGATTTGGAAAGGATAATCTTGTTAGAATCCTACTTGAATTTTGAATCCAAATCCTAACAAATAGTGGACGAAATTTTGAGGATTATCCTCAATGGAATTTTGGTTTTTGTGGATAAGGTTCAAGGGAAAAATTCAAGTTTCAATCCCAGTTGAATTTGGATTCTCTCCTCCCCAGAAAGTGGCCGAAATTTTGGAGAATATCTCCTAGGAAAATTCGGTTATTTTGGATAAGGATGAGATAAGATTCAAGCTTGAAAATCCTAGTGGAATTTTGATTCTCTCTTATCCTAAATGTGGCCGAATTTTTTGAGGAGATTTTCTCCTAGGAAATTTCAGATTTTTTGGTTGAAAAAGGGAGATAAAATTCTAGTTAAAATCTTGTTTAGATTTGAATTGGATTTATCCTAAATGGCCGAATTTTATTGTTGGGATTTTCCCATGAAAAATTCAGATTTTATAGATATGGATAAGGGAGAATATCTTTTCCTAATCCAATTCGAATTCAGAGAATCACCTCATGCAGGTCTATAAATAGAGGTCCTGCCACTCCAGTTCTCTTAGTACACAAACTCTCAGGTGAGCAGGCTTATTATTGCACAGCTCATCGTGACAATAAGTTCTTTAGAGATCTAGGTGGTCGGAAGAAGACTAGCAGTGCTAGCATACCGATCGAGGTTCAGAGTGCCCACACACTCAGCCATTCGGGAATTGGAGAATAGTAGAGAAGGCTAGTTTGTTGAAGCCTCCGGTCATTCTTCTCCTGCAGATTGGCGTCCTTGAGGTATGAGTTTTAATTGTTGTTGGTTTATTGTATATGGCATCATGAGATATTTAACGATCTGAAAAATTTTTTATTGTTCCGCTGCGCCACTCTGATATGTTTTTACCGATTTATTTTCCTGCAAATATATTCTTAAAACCCAATTTCGTTATCCTTACAAAAATCAAGATATTAAGAACTCATTATGATCAAAGATTCTATTTAACAACTTTAAATCTTGGGAAAAAAAAAACAAAATATATGCATAGCAGAATTTTAAAAATTTTTCAAAAATCGTTAGAACTCATGTTGTCATATACAATAAATTATCAACAATCTAATATACCTTTCGGAGAAAACACCAGAATGTCAGAGTGAACATCAGAAAATCAGGAGGATAATACTAAAAAGGGTTTCAACTAATTAGCCTTCTCTACTATTCTCCAATTCCAAGACGGTTGAGTGGGTGGGAACCTTTTTTCTCGATTGGTAATCTGCGAGGCTTGTTTCTTTCGGATCACTCAGATCTCTTAAGAACTTATAATTACGGTGATTTGTACAACAATAAGCCTACTCACCTGAGAGTTTATGGTCTGAAGAGAACAAGATTGAAATGACCCTTATTTATGATATTGTATGAGGTGACCTTTTGAATTTTGAATTAGATCAAGAAAAGATTTTTTCTCACCAATTTTCCTCAAAAAATCCGACTCTACCAAAGGGAAAATCCCCTAAAAGAATTGGGCCACCAAAGGGGTGAGGAAAATTCAAAATTCAAACAGGATTCAAACTTGAATTTTCTCTCCTCCAAAAACCTAAAAACTGATTCTCCCTTAGGCCAATTCCTTGGCTAGATTTAGCCATACTAAGGAGAGGAGGATTCAAAATTCAAGTAGAATTTAAACAAGATTTTTCCTTCTCTCTTATTTACTAAAAAACTGAATTCTCCATTAGGTTTATCCACATAGAATTTCAGTCTCTCTTAGGATTTGTGATTCAAAATTTGATTCAAATTTCAAACTTCACGAATATTTGAATATTATCTACATGTATAATTTTCTATTACTCAAATTCAAATTCAAATAAAATCATGACAACTTTATTTGAAATTTGAATAATTGTGTAATCTCTTATTCAAAACAAAATTCAAATTCAAATAAGAGAAAATATTGTCTTCCAACCTTATCCAAAGTGAATGCCACCTTAGGTTGTGCAAGGACAAGATTTTGTTCAATTCAAATTCAAATAGAATAATCATTTAAATTTCAAAAATTTATTTTAAGACAAGACTTTCAAAATTCAAATTAATTACATATTTGAATTTCAAATTAAAATATAATTAATTTAAATTTCAAATCTTATCATCTATAAATAATTATTAATTAAATATTTATCTCATTTATTGAATAATACAAAATTACAATTTTACCCCTCTACCACACAGAGAAAACACCCACACCCTTGTAAAGGGTGATCCGGATTTTTCTTATCACTAAATGCAAGACAACAAGTCATGTAAGAATACACTTATCAACTACCATCTTTAAGGAACTATAGAAGCTAGTAAATGGACTGATTGGATATATATAATCAGGCTCTTGTGAATCCATGTGATCATTGTTCTATACCAAACAACTCAATTATATGATTATTAATTTTAGGATCATTCTACTATAGACCTGAAACTGAACTCCCAATTATATTATAAATTACGCAAGCCTAAAAAAAGACACTGTTGAATGACCTTATCATTAATGCAAAACCCTCATATGATATCTATGATCAACTTAGGTCAAAGTCCGTTCAGCCTTTTGATCATGCTATCTTAAAGATCCATTATGCACCTGAAAAGAGATTGATTATCCAACATATGTAGATAATAAGTCGTTTGTCAAGCAAACGACCCAAGACTTTGTCCATTCTCACCAATCTAGCATAATTCCTTTAAGAGGATAACCTTAATTCTACATAGGAGCTATAATTCCTTATCTGTACGCAACCTCTCCATCATATTTGTACTGTGTACCCAACGAACCGGTCTATTGGCTTACTACCTCTGAGACATCCTGGCCTTTAGAACATCAAAGTATACTAGCCATATACATAAAGCCGTTCACTTACTCAGGATTAAGATTGTTACATAATGAATGTCAAAAGTAGATTGATCCACTCATAGCGGATTACGCAGATCAATCACGCTTTAGTTCCGGTTCAATATCTCACCACCAAGCAACATATCCATGTCTCTACTCGGAAGTTAAAGCTCCAAACAATCAAGACAAACCATCTCCCAAATTAGCTTTAGACAATATAATAGTCTTAACATGAGTTAGTTACTCACTTCTAACCCCATAGACTACGAACCATAGATTTAGACTGTATACTCTAGAAAGTTGTCTTCTCACATGCAAAAGATCATTGCATGCAACTTTCTAGTAGTTTAACACAAGCAATCAATGAGCCATATTTGCTTGCATTTACTTTAATATGTAAATTTGTTGAGGACTAATAGCAATATATTGAATAATTTCTAAATTATTTATTAATCAGTTCAAAATAAAAGAAATACATTAAAATTATCTTTCCCGTTTAGAGCACACCTAACACAAATAACTCACAGGCCAACTCTATAAAATCCTAGGTTGTATTACCTGAAACATATCTAAATTTCCCTCTCCCAAGTGCCGAATTCTAAATATAAGATCATCCAATTCATGGCCAGTAAATTAAAAGCATTAAGAACAAGATAATACAAATAAACTCAAATGAAAAACCACTTCAAATAAATTGACAATCAAAACATAGTATCAAGCATCGGCTACATCTTACCTTTAGTACAAGAAAATTAGTTCATATTGAAATTTAAAGAAACACAAATCATGTTCTTAAATATCATAAGAAAATAAAAGGAACTAAAGATTGAAGTTGAATTAAGCTTCTCCATGTATGGAATTCGTCGTCTTCTTTTTCAAATTTGCAATTTTCTCTCTAAGTTGCTTCTCAAAAATTTGGCAAAAAGTCCCTTTAATTTGCCCTAAGATTGCCTATTTATAAGCTTTGAGACTTAGAGATGCAAAACGGGTAAGTTTCCTTTGTATTCAGCCTAAAAAATAAATTTGCTTGCATATACTAGTGCCTAGATGATTATGTCCAAATTGTGAGAAAACGAAGCAATGAATTGTAGCATAATTAGGATGGTCGATCCTATGAGAAGGTGATAAAAACAAACAAAAGAGATTAGTAAAACAAAGCGTTAGAGAAATAAACAATCAAACAAAGAAAAGAAATAAGTATTTTTGTGATTTTAGAGCAATTTAATTAAAAAATGTAATTTAAAATGAAGAAAATTCAATAATTAACAGTGGTAAGACATCTAGAATCCTCTATAGATTTCATTCACCTATTTGGATTTTGATTCATAAATTGATTCAATTGAATGTTTTATATCCCAAACAATTAATTAGAAGAAAAGATTTGAAGAACTTGTGAATTATAATGTATTCTAGTAAATAAACTTCTTACATCAAGAACTAGAAAAAATTATCTTATGAGGAATCTAAAAGCGACAACATACCCTTGGGAGGATATTGCAATAAAAAATTACTTATAAAATAATATCTATTAATATATTGTATCATACAACAATCACATAAAAAGAACTTGATTAAATTTATATAAAAGTTGACAGCAAAATATATTACTATGAGAAATAAATATGATGAAAGAAAATTATTTACTCAAATGTATAAAACTTACAAACTATTGGAAAATCAAAACTCAAAGAAGCTTATTACACATATAGGATCATCTATAGCCTCATCCAAAATTCTAGCCTAACTTGCAAAGCATTCTCAGAAAATTCTAGAGAGAAAATATAAGAATAAAAGCAAGACCAAAATAAGAGAGAAGGAGTTTATATACTATATCTTAAAGCCTCTCCAAAACACTTTTTTATAGGTATAATTTTACCCTATTCTACTTAACCTTTACACAAACTTTTCAAACTTGCTATAATTATCGATGCACAAACAATACAAAATTTTCAAACTTGCTATAGTAGTTAGTGCATATATAACACAAACTTTTCAAACTTGTTACAGTAGTTATAGTAATCGATGCACACTTACTATAGTAGCTATAGTATTTGGTGTATATTTTTCAAATTTTGCTATAGTAACTATAGTAGCTACAGTGTCGTGCATTGATTAGGAAGGATCCAGTATAATAGGGTGTATGATAAGCTTGATTTTCAAAGTTTTTTGACATGAATAGCAATGCTTAGTGGGACTCACTTCCAACATATAAATTTTCACTTTAACTTGATACTGTAGAAAAACAAAGTGCAAAATTAGATATTTCCAATAAAAAAATACTATAGGTAAACTCATTGGAAATATTTAATTTTAAGTTTATTTAATATACTATTACTAAATGAAAAGGATAAGATAGAATAAAGTAAAATTAAATAAAAATTTCACAAAATTTATTAAAAAAAAATCTAAATTAAAGTACACAAAACAAAATAAACTAAAACAAATAAAAAGAAAAACTAAAATTCTTAAGGATAAACTAATTTTAATGCATGAAAAAGTAGTAAAATAACTCTATTTTTATAGAGTTATCACTAGGCACTACAAAGACAATGCCTAGGTGCCAATGTTTCTATCCTTGACGTTTTTTGGCACTTTTTGAGCACTTCAGCGCCCGAAAAATGACATAGAAGTGCAATATGCTCTGCTAAACTCAAATCTTCCTTCAAAACACTTCCCAAATTGCTCTAAGTGGACAAATCATTGAGATTTTACCTAAACTACAAATAAAACACAAAAACACATAAAATCAACATAAATCTGAAGAACCAACTAAATATCAAATCCAAAATATTCTTAACTAGTGAATAAAATTCACTTATCAAATGCTTGAGAACGTACAAATATTTGAACTTCAAAGTACTTAATTTATGGGTAAACAACCTCCTCATCAATTTTATAGTTGCTTCAATGAATGTGAGTCTACCTAACTTACTTTTATTGTAGTAGCACACATTAGTACATTGCTTAGAGCCCAAATACTACATTAAAGGATAAAGAAAGTTAAATAGAATTGTTTACACGTACTAAAAAAATTAAGTTGTCATAGTATTTACGTTAAGCTATGTACTCCATCTTTTAAGTATAATGATTTGTATCCTACGCCAATTTATAAACTTAACATTTTTGTCACAACATAGCTGTTATTATAGTTTGTTAACATGTTGCAAATAAAGATAAAGCTAAAACTTAGGATTAGAGGAGCTGCTGCGTGAAGGCATGCATGGTGATGGAGTGAGTTATCGGAACTTTTCTGTTTGAAAGAATTTACGTTTATTTTTAAAAGTTTTAAGTTTATGATTGGAATAGATAAGTTTAATTATTCTTTAAATTTACTTAGGATGTTCTTAGGATTGTTTAAGTTCCTCTTTAAGATTATGTTTTTCACCATTACAAGATTTATAAAATTTTGGATTTCAATTTGATTTTCACATTATAATTTAATTTTTTAATATGAGTTAAATTTAATGTTTATAAAAAAGTTAAAAATGATTACCTTATCTTCCACTTAATAATGTCTTAAAGGATCATGTACTTACTACTTATTATCATATCTCTATTATTTTCCACTTAAAAATTATATTAAATATAGTGAAACATGGTATCCTACTAAAGGGTGTTACATATATTCCTAATCTATTGGTCCCTAATTTTCAATTTTACACACTAGACTACCTCAAACTTCTTTATTGTTACAAAAATAGCCTTATATCAGTATTTCACTAAAAACTTAATAGAAATTGAATATATTAGATCACATGAGCTTAAAAGTGAAATTGTTCTTCTAAAATAGCTTTATAATGCTATATTTAAAAAAAAAACAGTTTGTCATATATGTCTTTTATTAAAGTAAAGTTTTCTTTTAAAATATCTTAGATTAAGATACAATTTTCTTCTAAAAAATATTACTTTACAACTTTACTTGTGTAATCAGAATATATTCAATTTATCCATAATTTTTTTTTTACACAATGTTGATAGAGTGACCATTGGTGTAATAGTAGAAAAGTTCATGGGAATGTGACGTGTAAAATATTTTCTGCATAGGATTTTGAATAGGAACATTTCAATGAAATATTTAAAAATGGTCATTTGAAATGAGATTTGGATGTTCACAATTGCATTTGACTTTTATACCTTTTGGCTTGAAGTTGTTAAACTTTTAAAAAAATTAATTAAAATTTTTGTTTATTTTTCAGAAAAGACATATATAATTGGAAAAATTTTAGTTTGGAATAGTGTTCCAAGCAAAGGTAAAAAAAAATATATTTTGAATAAAGTATTTGCATATATACTTGGATAGATATTGAAAACAATTCTAAAAAATCTCATAGAATTCCAAAAGTCTTAAACACCTTTGAAATGAAAAAGTCATGACATTTGAAAACTTAAATAAAAGAGAGAAAAAGGTTTTGACTAAATAGAAGGGTGATTGTAAGGACTGCCCACTTGAAAGAGTACATATCTATTATATTTCCTCATTTATAATAGTTTTAAAATTTTTGACTTCTCATAAGATAAATCAAAGATTATGCCTTTTTAAAATTACTTCGGCCAACCAAAGATATTATCTAGCATATTACCACCAGTAATCTGGCAGATTACCAGATGCCATCAGAGTCAACACTATCAATCTATGATCTCCAATAGCCAGCACCAGTCTCCAATCATCATCGAAGAGTATTCTAGTACATTACCAAATTTTTTGTAGTCTACCAGATTACCATTTATTTTCATTACGAAATTATCAGCTCTCTCGGCTCCAGTCACCAAATAGTATCCTAGTAGATAACTAAAATTGTAATCTACCAAATTATATTTTTTTTATTTTCAATATAAAATCATCAGCTGCCTACGGCTTTTATCATTGGAGAATAATCTGGCATATTGCGTAGACAAATATTTATTATATTCTACCAAATCATTTATTATATTCTACCAAATTATTCATAGATTTTTTTAGGAATGTCCCAAAAAAGGCACATTTCTAGAGTATTGCCACATCTATAATGATTTTAGGATTTTTGTTATCTTACAATGTTAAATAAAAGTGATTTTAGAATAAAATCTAAATTATAAGGTAAAAATCCTTAACATACGTAATAAATGGTCTATTTCCATAATTTCCTCATTATTTATTGTATTCCACAAAATTAATTATATAACTACCAAAAATCTTGTTAGGATTTATGGGTTATCAACAAAAAAATAAAAATAAAAATTCACTAAAAAATTTAAAGCACATGAATATCTGGATTTTGGAATTTGTCAACAAAAAACCAAAAATTCACAAAAAAAAAAAACAAAAACAAAAAAATAAGCACAATATCTAGATATGTATTTAAACATGATGATTGTTAGGAATTTGACACACCAAAATTCTATGAACCACCGAAAATGAATAAATTGCAGAAGAAATTAAAAGCAAGAGACATCAAGTTTTTATACAGTTTTACCTAAATTTGTAATTTTATTCTGTTTTTTCCGTTACAGATTTCATTATGATAATGAAAAAGGATTATAGAATATAAGAGAAATTATTCACACGCACTCGCGATTATGTTTCCTGCTCTCTCTCTCTAAGTGTTTGTTGCCCCCCAATATTGAGTTCTCTCAATCCAACACAATAGCTTCTTTCTCTTTTTTTCATGCACAGAGAATAAAAGAAAAAGATTCATCAAAAACTTGTCCACGACTTGGCACTGATATGCCCAAGACCTAGCACCGTGGCGTTGCGATTCCTAGTGCTCAGGTTGAAAAACTTTGTTGGCACCACTGCTCAAAAAACTCACGCCACGGCATGGGGCCCTTGGACTTTCTTAGCACCTAGTGGCATCACGTGCTCAATAACTGGCACTGCAGCATCCAAACTTTTTTTAATTGATTTGTTATCATAGCTCAACAATTTCTCCCTTGAAGACTAATCAATCACCACGTCCCTACTCTAGCAGCAGCAGCAACTTCTCATGCCTCAAAGAGAAGTCCAACTGACATCATACACAATTTCAATTTTTCTATCAAAATAGTTTTCGTCAACATATCTGCTGGATTAAGACTTTCAAGAATCTTCTCATGCACTAACACTCCATCCTCCAAAACCGACTTGATGAAGTGATAGTGCACATGTATATATTTTATCCCAACAAGAAATACAAGATTTTTTGCTAAGTGAAAAGCATTTTGACTTTTACAATACAGCACACTCTTCTTTTGCTTGTGACCCAGCTCTTCCAAGAAAGACTACAACAAAACCATCTCCTTGTTTGCTTCAGTCACAACTGCATACTCTGTTTTAGTAATAAAGAGTGCAACTATATTCTACAGCTTCGAAACCGAACTAACCGTTGTGCCTCCTGAAGTGTAAATGTAATTGGTAGTATACTTTCTGTTACCAATATCTCCAGCTATGTCAGCATCTACATAACTCTATAGTCTCAAATCTAACTTCTTGAAACACAGAGCTAAGCTTGCAGTACCTATCAAATATATGAGAATCCAGTTCACTACTCCCAATCCTACTTGCTTGGATTATTCATGTACATACTCATGACTCCCACTACATGTGCAATGTATGGTCTGGTACACAACATGGCATACATAAGACTACCTATAGTGAAAGCATAAGGTACCTTGACTTTTTAGGTCTCTGTCCTTCCTTTACCACAAGGTATAAATAATGTCACATAACTCTTGGTAACAGATTCAAATCTCTAACAAACCAATGCTAAAGCGACAAGTTGTAGAACTGGTCTGTTTAAATATAGTACCCAGTTGTCTCTGATGAACCTGTCTAAACTGCAAAAGCACTTGTTTGGACGTAAAGAAAGAGTAGGGAACTAGAGAGTCGATGCCGAGAAAGAAGAAACGTCTTATTCCTTATGATATATAAATGTATGAAAATCCACCACAAATTTTCGTTTTAGGACATTAATCCTAACAGTTTCGACATTGAGGAGTCACCAAAGAGAGACATCATTTATCGATCGCGTTCAATCTACATCGCACTACACCTTTACTTTCCAAACCGACATCATCCATCATGGTTGGTCATGTAGTGATCGCGTAAACAATCGAATTGACATCAAAGAGATATTGCGGTTGTGCAAGGAGAGAGATCGTGCGACTCTTCCATTCTCCAAATTGACTTTTTCCGTTGCGGTTGGTTGCGCAGAGAGATCTCAATCTTAAGAGATCAGGAGGAAGAGAAATTGGAGGGTGGCATAGAGAATTAGGAGAAATGAGAGAGAGAGGGGGAGGGAGGGAATGGACAGTGGAAGATATAGAGGAGAACGCCATGGAAGAAAAGATATTGAGATCGCCAATGACCTGGCGATGATGGCCATGATGGCCGGCGAATGTGAGAGGGAGAGAGAGAGAGAGAGAGAGGTGTTAAAACTGTTTTGAGGGGGGCTTTCTCCACAAATTTTCAAAATGTCAATTACTATTAAATAAATATACTCAAATGCTGCCAAGATTGCAATCCACATTTCATTTCTAATAAATACGTTATTTACATAAATTATCAATTTTTATACTTAATATACATTTTTTACATAATTTTATAAGGATTTAGATCTAAGTAGTCTTTGGTTTAAGAAGTTTTTAATAAGTGGTCTAAGTTTTCAAAAAAAAAAAGTTAAAAACCTTTTTTTTTTAATGATTAATCAATTTTCTTAAATGATCAATTAGTAATTAATTATATTACAGTAAGTTATAGTAAGTCAGTCATTGATCATAACGTAATTAATTAATTTTCATTGTTAATCACTTGTTAATCAACTCCCAAAAAAAGTGACAAATAGCCAATTTGTTAAATAAAAAATAGATCAGCCATTTGATATATTGGGTGACCAAAACTTGCTACTCAACCTAATTTTTTAATTTATATAATTTAGTTACCTAATGAATCTAGTATTTTCCTATAAATCCATTAATTACCTAAGTATTCCATTATTTATGTAACGGTAGTTCTATTGGCATCTTCTCTTAACCCTCCGCACCCTTCTTTTAAATATGTTTCCTTCTAATTTTTAAATAATTATATTTACTTATTACACCCTTGTAAATTCTAAAACTAATCTTCTATAAAGCTTCATGCCTAAAGCTTCAAATTAAAATAAATAAATAAAAAGTAAGAGAGACAAAGACATAGAAAGGATATCAAAGGAAAAAAATTAAAGAGGATGTAAAAATCGTGGAACAATACTTATTTTATAGAAAGATAGTTTTGAAATTTATAAAGGTGTGTAATAATTAAATTTTAATCATTTTAAAATGTTTTTTTTTTGTTATTAAATTTATCACAAAGTTGCAATTTGCACGCTGAACCTTTATTTTTTGAAGGAAATTAATATGTAATTTATACATAAGTTATTAATTTATGATATGAATAATCAATTTTATCTATGTTAATCCAAATTTATTGATGTTAAGATCTTTAATTAAGTTCTATTAAAATAGAAAAGTTTAAATTAATTTTTTTATAATACAAATTTGGATTAACACTGATTTAAAAGAAAATTTTATGCTCTTAATTAACAATTTATATGCAAATGAAGTATCAATTTTCATTAAAAAAATAAACATTATTTACCAATAGGAAGCAAATTACTACAGATTTATAATTCTGGGTGCAAATTATCAAAATTAAAAATTTAGTATATAGATTGTAACTTTACGATAAATTTAAAGTACACTAATACAAAAAAAGTCCTTTAAAATTAAAAAAGGATGTGCACTATTTAAGAGAGAAGTATAGAGAGTTGAGAGGGCCCAACTAAATCACCCTTTATCAAATATTTGTCTCATCTTTAATTGGTAAATAAACTCATCGAGACGCATTGCTTCAATTTAGTGCTTACTTGCACTTTTTTGACTAGTTTTTTTATTTTTTACATTTTTAATCAAAAAATTGGTTTTAACTAATTTCTTCATTCTATTGTTGTTTCTCAAATTCTCATATGCACTTTTTTTTTTAGCACACAATTGTTAGCTTGATTCAATTGAATGCCTTTTTCGTTTTCAATTTAAATTACTATTTTATTTTTTGTATTAAATTTATTATTTTAAAAAGTTATAGTCAAAATATTTGTTTCCACTACCTTTACACAAAACTTCTGATTTTGTAATCAGTTTTTGATTGACGAGAGTGTTGAAGTATCCACTCCCTAGATTTCTTCTTACTATTGTTGCTTCTCAAAATTCTCACATGCACATTTTTTTTTTTTGGTTAGCACACAATTGTTTGCTAAATTCAATTGAATGCTCTTTTTCTTTTTCCCATTTAAATTACTATTTTATTTTTTTGTATTAAATTTATTATTTTAAGTAGTTATAGTCAAAATATTTATTTCCACTGCTTTTTCCTTAAAACACAAACTTTGAATTTGTAATTAGGTTTCGATTGACAAGAGTGTTGAAGTGTCCACTGCATGTTTAGATCAAAAGCTTGCAGTGACAACTGAATTCAAAGTCACTCATTTTCATTTTTATTTTCATAAATATTTTGCTTGTGAGTCTTTTATATTATATAAAGAAGAGGTATTCAAATTTTTTTTTCAACTATTCAACCAATAAAACTAACATCTTCATGTAACATTAAAATTAATATAGACATTTAATGCAGATAAAAAAAAATTGTTGTGGTGAAGAAATATATTTACCATTAACATTAAAAATTTCTTTATTACAAAAGAATAAATCCTTAAGGACGTCCATTTTTTGTCCAAAACTTATGACAGCTATTAAGGGGGGAAAAAATTGTAACGAGACATAAAGGACACGTATACTAGTACACTCAAAATGATGACAAAAATAGTTGGGTGATTTTTTTTTTTTTTTAATTCGACAAATTGCCGTCGCGAATCCATGCCATATGTTTTTCCATGGGACGGCATGTTCTACTCTTCCTACAGTAACGTGCGATAGTCTATGAATCCTTTCAAGCAAAAAGAAGAAAGGGTCTATGAATCCTGATCTTAGGATTCTGATCCGCTCAAATCTTAGGCTTGTTAAGGTTGTGGTGTTCGACTTTAAACATTGGGCTTCTATGATCTTGTAGAAAACGGCCGGATGTGCTGATCCGAAGGTATGCTAAGGTTGTCGTATCGTTTTCTTTTTGTTTGATGCAAAAAGAGTAAACTCAATTTATTTATCTCAAAATCGTGATGAAGAATGGAGGCAAAGACAATCAAGATTGAAATTATCTCAAGAAAGTCCATCAAACCATCCTCCCCAACTCCGCATAACAAAAGAAATATGAAACTGTTATAGACCATAGCCGCCATGGCTCCTCGACCTCGTCCTCGCCTGTTCCTCGCTATGGTGACCAAAGAAAAGGATGGCGCAAGATAGAAAAAAATTCACAAGTGAGAAGAAAAGAGTAGTATTCATTCATATCTGGCCTTGGTTAATACAATCCTTTTATAGTCTTCCCCCAGGACACCACTCCCTCTCTACGGTTATAACCGTTTTGAATGATTAAAAAATAAAATAAAAAACAAAATAGAGAATATCAGTAGAAAAAATAACAAACTTGGGACCACAACCTCTTCACGCGTACCATCCCTTGACAATATTTAGCTGATGGTGTCTCATTATAACTAATTACCCCATTTAGCTCATTATCCTCCCCCTTTTCTAGTTGTCTCATAACACTGCCTCCCCCTTTTTTGACATTCCTTGTCCTCAAGGAATAAAGAAGTTGGGGAAATGAGTCTGTAGCCTTTCCTTGGTTTCCTATGAAGCTTCTTCGTTTGTACTGCCTCTCCAACGAATCAATAGCTCCTCCTTTTTGTCCTGCCGTTGAGAAGCAAAAAATCTCTGCGGGTTCTTGTATGGCTACTGATTCCCATGAGGGTGGTTCACTAGTTACTACTTCCTTTTCTGCCACCTTTGGTTTGAGCAACGAAACATGAAAAACAGGGTGCACTTTGCTTCCTGGAGGTAGTTCGGTAGGCTACTGCTCCAAGTCTCTCCAGAACACGGTAAAACCCAAAATATCATGGTGAGAGCTTGTTGGTTCCCCGAGATTCCACAGACCCTTGGCGATACTTCTATAGTTTAAGATAGACCCAATCTCCCACTGAAAATTCCTTATCTTTATGCTTTTTGTCATACACTTGTTTCATTCGGTTTTGTGCTGCAGCTAAGTTCTTGGGAAGTAACTTAATCACTTGATCTCTCTCTTTCAAAGTTTCATCCACGATGGCTGACTTTGCCGTGCCTCTCACATAGCTCAAAAGGTTTGGAGGTGGTCTTCCATAGACGGCTTCAAAAGGAGTGAGCTTAGTAGCCGAATGCCAACTGGTGTTGTAGCAATATTCTACCCGTGGTACCCATTTAACCCAATCTTTGGGTTTAGCTTCCGACAAACATCTAAGATACATTTCAATGGTGCGATTCACGATCTCCGTTTGCCCGTCACTTTGGGGATGATATGCCAAAGTGAAGTTGAAGCTTGTTCCTTGAAGGCGAAAGAGCTCTGTCCAGAATTTGCTTGTAAAGGTCAGGTCTCGATCACATACTATGGATTCGGGCATCCCCTGAAGGCGGAACACTTGCTCAAAGAACAACTGAGCTACATTAGTGGCTATATAGGGATGAGCTAAGGGTAAAAAATGCCCATATTTGATTAACCTGTCAACCACCACCAACAAAACTGATTTCCCTTTTGATTTCAGAAGTCCCTCCACAAAGTCCATGGACACATCGGACCAAATTTTGGTTGGAATCGCCAGTGGTTGTAAGAGTTCGCTGGGTAGTTATTGGTCATATTTATTTCGTTGGCATATGTCGCACTTTCGAACCCAATCTTTGACGCTTTCCTTCAAGTTTTTCCAAAAGAAGCACTCCTTAATGCGCTGGACGGTCTTGTAGTACCCCTTGTGGCCAAAGTCATGAAATTGTTGCAAAATGATGGAAATGAATTCCAAACCCTGAGGCAGGTAAATTCGATCTTTATAAAATAACACCCCCTTTTTAACAGCCCAAAGTGCCCCAAGTTGCTCTTCCTTGGCTAGCTTTTGTAGGCGCTGCAATTCCTCATTTTCTTCATTTAATTTGATTACTGAATTCCACCATGTTGGATCCAAAAGCATGAGGATACATAACCGTCCTAACTCACCACGCCTCGACAACCCGTCTGCGACTTGATTGTGCCTCCCTTGTTTATACTTTATGAAGAAATCATACCCCATTAGTTTAATGATCCACTTTTGCTGCATTTCGGTGGTAATTTGTTGCTCCAAAAGAAATTTAAGACTCTGGTGATCAGTTTGTACCCTGAACTTTCTTCCAAGTAAGTATGGTCTCTAATGCCTAATAGCAAGAGCTAAGGCCATTAACTCCTTCTCATAAGTTGAGAGCAACACATCTTTTCCTCTAATAATAGTACTAAAAAAGGCAAGTGGTCTTCCTTCTTGCATCAACACCGCTACTATTCCATACTTGGATGCATCGCACTCCACCACAAACTCCTTGTTGAAGTCAGGAAGAGCCAAAACGGGAGCCTTCATCATGGCTTTCTTTAAAAATTCAAAAGCTTGTTCGGCTTCTGTACTCCAAGTGAAATCACTCTTTTTTAGCAGCTCAGTGAGGGGTCTAGCTAAGAGTCCATATCCCTTTATACACCTACAATAATACCCTGTCAACCCTAAGAATCCCCTTAGCTCTTTGACATTCTTAGGATGTGACCAAGTGCACATTGCCTCCACCTTAACGGGATCTACCATGACTCCTTCTACACATATAATATGTGTGGCGTGCGCCGACCCAGCTCACTCGAGTCGACGTTCACCATTTCTTTTCTTATTAACTTTACATACATAAACTTTTCTTTTCTTTTGCGGAAGTGTAATTGAAAAACTTTACTTTCAAAATTAAGTGAAAATTGTGGGAACATTTTTTTTCTTCTCTTAAACATATTTACATAAACTTCCCTTTTCATCAAAACATACCAGCTTATATACATTTTTTTATTTTTTTTTTATTTTTGTTCCATTTCATTTACATACTGTTTGCATATATATATTTATATTTGAACATATACGTATACAAAAAAATACTCTGGCAGCTAAAAACATAGTGAGTCCGTCCCCTTGTCCATGACATTTCTGGAATCTGTCTGCCAGTCTCTCTGTTCATCTATTATATCCTGAGTTGCTTACCCTTATCACCTACACCACAAACAAACTTGTGAGCTAGGCTCAGTAAGCACAAACATACAAATAATTAACTTATATGTATAACCTCTAAGGTTAGTCACATAATCCAATTCTATTCTTTATAGGTTAGTATTCGGGGTTCTTTTATCATAGCTTATCACAACATTCTAATTCTTTCATTTCATGTCTTTTTTTCTTTCTTATCATCACTTTTCTTTTTTCTTTTTTTTTCACTTTCATTGGTGGGCCCTTTGTTGAATGTATCTATTTGTGAGCAGACAGTGGAAGGAGAGGGAGTGACCTACCAACCTATCTCACAGTCACATATGTTTACCTCATTTTAGGGGTAAAATATTAGCTACCGCACCTTCGGGGTAGGGTCCAACCTATAAACTACCGCACCTTCGGGGTAGCACCACATCAGCGTGGAGGATATAGACCTAAAGTCTCGACCGTATAGGGAGACCGGTACGCCAACAATTAAGTTTTCAGTTTTATTATCTTGCATTCTTTTAGCTTTTAGATCATAGCCTATCATGCATACATACCATTCCTAAGACATCTCTAACATGATTTCTCATCTAACTCATGTCATAGAAACACATCACAAAGTTAGTCAGTTCGTGAGTAGATAAAGTAAATGCTTGTACTTACAATATCTGTGCAAGTGTGATATCTTTTGGATCCTTGGTATTGCTTCCCCCTTCATTTTTGTGTTTCCTATAATAGAATTAATCATGGATTATTTGTCATATTCACCTCTTATTTAAAACATAGCAAAAATTGCATTAAATTTCTACATTTTCCTTATTCCTCTTTTTCACTCCAAATCAACTCTTAGAATGTTGTTACTATCTTTAGTCTTGTGTTTTCACACTTTTCCTTAGCATTCAAAACTTACTTAACATTCTAATCTTCATAATGTCCACACTCTTAGTTTCTTACAACTAACTCACTTCATTACCGTTACCGAAATTTTGGCAGCATTTCCGCTTAAAAACTAGGGTCTCGGCATTTAAGTAATGCCTCAAAACTTAGGTACCTATCAAGTACTATACTAGAGGTCTAATTTTTCATAGAACATTCAAAACGTTCTATGAAAAATGCTTATCAATCACATACATTACTCATTGACACATTCAAAATCATATCCATAAAATCAACCATCACTTTCGTTTTTCATTATCCATTTCCAACATGCTATTCACCACTTTATCTTCTCATTAAATCCTTTCTTACACATTTCATATCCATTCATTCATTTCAAAATTACTAACAACATAAAACATTCAAATTTTAACAACCAAAGCTTCAAACTTAACTTTCAACTTAACTAATCATTTCCAAATAATTACATAACCATTTTCAATCTCTTTTCTTAACTTTAAGCTTAACAAAACTAGCTTAAAGATTTCACAATCCCATCTTCAAAATCTTCACAATTCTTCTTAAGGGACTTAACCAATATTTGTTCAAAATTGAAACCAAATGCATCTATTGTCAAATATAACCCTTATAACCTTTTTTTTTCACTTAAATCATCAAGTTAACAATCATAAATTTCAATCATTTCACCAAAAAGAGTCACAAATTTATCATGAAAAATCGTCAAATTTTCAAACCCTAACAGATCTATTACTTCCCCTAGGGTTTCATTCTCAAACTCATGCACATACACTCTCTAATTCACAATAAAACTTTCTCAACTTATCTTCATGCAATATCTAAGCTTTTTTTTTAAAAAAAATCTACATATTTCATCATTTCATCCATTCCTAAATATTCGCGCCCACGGTTTCAAACAACCAAGCTCAAGGAAAATCAAGCAAAAAGAAATCACCTTGCTTCCACGTGAAATCCTTGCCCTAAATGAGCTGCAGTTGAAATTTGGAGAAGAAATGTGATGAAAGTTTTGATCTTTGTGGAGGTGGGTTCACGGTTTCGCAGGGGAAGAAGAAGAAGGCTCTGTAAAATTTTCTTGGCTTTTCTCTCTCTAATGGATGGCACAAGGAGGCTTATCAGATAAGAGGTGCATTAAATGCTAACCTTCTAGCAACTTCTGCCGACTACCCCATACAACTAGATGGATTGAACTAATTCCTCATTTTGTTACAAATGAACGACGTCCTTTTTAACTCAAGAAAATGAATTATTTTCTCTCATTCCCACGCATAGTAAACGATGCCTCTCTGCTTAAGGGAAATCAAATTAATTGATTTCCTTGCTTCCTGCACCTAATGAACGACGACAAGCCAAGGGAATTAATTCCCTTCTTGTTCCAGTGCCAAAAATAAAACGACAACCTTCATCATCACTATTCCTTTTCTTTTTTTTTTTTTTTAAACCCAAAAATTCATTTACTTGGGCTTAATCATAATTCCCCAATTTGTTTGGTAATAACCAAACTAAACCATAGAATTAAGCTATTTCTTTCTTCTTACTTTTCAATAATTCCATTAAGACATCGTAACTTGAAAGTATTTTTTTCTCTTAATACATATCATATTTTCACCATTCACATTATCTGATCGACCTTTGACTGGAAAGTCTAACCGAAAAAAATATACTAATCACTTGAATGGGTTTCTAGGATCATCCATATGGTTGGTTTACCTCATTGATACCTATTTGGTAACATTTCGCCTATTCTATAACAATAAACTTTTCTAACTTGAAAATCTTAATTTTTTAACACTGTTAGAATATTTTTATTTTATTCTAAACAGTATTAAATCATTCATATATTTATATATATATATAAAAATATCATTACATTATTTACAAAAAAAAAATGATTCCGAGAAGAATAGAAATTCTTGGTTATTGCATTCACCCCTCCTTATAAAATTTTCGTCCTCAAAAATTCAGAACAAGTGGGGGTATTTTTCTCTCATCTCTCCTTCATGCTCCCACGTAGCCTCTTCTATATTGTGATTTCTCCACAACACTTTGACTAGCGGGATGCTTTTATTTCTTAGCGTCTTCTCCTCTCGAGCAAGTATTTGGACTGGTTGCTCCTCATACGACAAGTTTTCTTAGACTTGGATTGGTTCATACTCGAGAACATGTGAAGGGGTCTGAAATGTACTTCCTTAACATCGACACGTGGAAGACATTATGCATGGTAGACAATTCGGGTGACAACGCTAGCTTATAGGCCACTTTTCTCACTCGACTGATAATAGGAAAAGGTCCTATGTATCTGGAACTCAGCTTTCCTTTCTTCTCAAATCGCATTATACCCTTCATTGGCGCAACCTTTAAGAATACAAAGTCTCCTTCTTCGAATTCTAAGGGTCTTTGTCTCTGGCCTGCATAGCTCTTTTGGTGACTTTGTGCAGTCTTCATCCTCTATTGGATTTTCTTGACCGCATCAATTATCTCTTGGATAAACTCAGTCTTGTGCAGCTCCTTTTCTCTTAAGTCATACCAATGAATCGATGACCTGCATTTCCGTCTATACAACGCTTCATATGGTGCCATTCTAATAGAAGCCTAGAAACTGTTGTTGTATGAAAACTCGATCAGTGGTAGCTTCTTATTCCATGCTCCTTTGAAGTCTAGTGCATATGCACGAAGCATATCCTCCAGTGTCTGGATTGTGTGCTCAGATTGCCCATCTATCTGAGGGTGAAATGCTGTACTGAATCTCAGTTCTGAGCCCATTGCAGCTTGAACACTCTTCCAAAAGTTTGATGTGAACCGACAGTCACGATCTGACACTATCACTGTCGGTATTCCATACAGTCTCACTATGTTAGAGATGTACAGCTCTACCAACTTTTCCAGTGTATACGTCATCTTCACGGGTATAAAGTGAGCGGACTTGATTAATCGATCTACCACTATCCATATGGCATCAAATCCTTCACTTGTCCTTGGTAGTCTGACAACAAAATCCATAGTTACTTTCTCCCATTTTCATTCTGGGATGTCCAGTGGTTGCAGTTCACTTGCTGGTCTTTGATGTTCCACCTTGACCCTTTGGCATGTTAAACAATGACTGACGTGTTGGACTATGTTATTTTTCATGTTTCTCCACCAGAATTGTTGCTTTAAGTCTTGATACATCTTTGTATTATCTGGATGTATTGAGTAAGGGGTGTCGTGGGCTTCCGTTAGGATTCTTTTTCTCAATTCTTCTTTGTCGGGCACACAAATCCTCCCTTGAAAAAGTAGTACCCCATCGTCAGCAATGTGGAACTCTGTCTTTCCATTCTTGAAAACTTCTTCTTTCAATTTTCTCAGAACAGTATCAACCTCTTGAGCTTCTTTAATCTCCTTAAAGAGTGTTGGCTTGAGTTGCATTGCTGCCAACTTTCCTAAAATTAGCTTCATTCTTAGAGTAGAAATTTCCTGTTGTAGCGGCTTGGGCAGTTTATTGATAACTATTCGTTCCGGTATCGCTGACTTAAGGCTTAATGCATCCGCTACCTTGTTCGCCTTGCCGGGATGATACAAGATCTCACAGTCATAATCTTTAACTAACTCAAGCCATCTTCTTTGTCTCATGTTGAGTTCCTTCTGGGTGAAGAAATACTTCAAACTCTGGTGGTCGGTAAAGATCCTACACCGAACTCCATATAAATAATGTCGCCATATCTTAAGAGCAAATACTACAGCAGCCAATTCTAGATCGTGAGTCGGGTAGTTCTTCTCATGTTCTTTCAGCTGTCTGGAAGCATAGGCTATCACCTTTCCATCTTGCATCAATACAGCTCCTAATCCCATCTTGGATGCGTCGCTGTAGATATCAAATTCTCCTTCATCCTTAGGCAAGGTGAGAACTGGGGCACTCGTCAACCGTCTCTTTAATTCCTGGATGCTTTCCTCACATTTGTTTGTCCAATCAAATTTCTTCTCCTTGCGTGTGAGAGCTGTGAGAGGGGCAGCTAACCTTGCAAATCCCTCCATAAATCTATGGTAGTAACCTGCCAATTCTAGGAAACTTCGTATCTCGGTGACGTTCTTCGGAGGTATCCATTTGCTAACCGCCTCAACTTTTGCAAGATCGACTGCAATCCTGTCTTTTGAGACGACGTGTCCTAGGAAATGAACTTTATCTAACCAAAATCCACATTTTGAGAACTTGGCGTACAACTGATGCTCCCTTAGCGTCTGCAGTGCAGTCCGAAGATTTTCCTCATGCTCTTCTTGATTTTTCGAGTAGATGAGGATATCGTCAATAAATATGATGACGAATTTGTCCAAGTATTCCTTAAATACTTGATTCATAAGATCCATGAAGGCAGCTGGAGAATTTGTCAATCCAAAAGGCATGACAAGGAATTCAAAATGCCCATATCTCGTACGAAATGCAGTCTTAAGAACATCTCCTTCCTTGATCTTCAACTGATAATAACCGGATCGAAGATCAATCTTGGAGAACATTGCAGCTCATTTGAGTTGATCAAATAAATCATCGATCCTCGACATTGGATACCTGTTCTTGATTATAGCTTTGTTGAGTTCACGGTAGTCAATGCACATCCTTAGGCTTCCATCTTTCTTCTTCACAAACAAAACTGGTGCTCCCCACGGTGAATAGCTGGGGCGGATGAATCCTTTTTCTAATAACTCTTTCAACTGCACCTATAATTCCTTCAGTTTTGTAGGGGCTATTCTGTAACGTGCTTTTGAAATAGGGGATGTGCCTGGCAGCAACTCAATCTCGAAAGTAATCTCTCGGTCTGGAGGGAGTCCTAGCAATTCTTCTGGAAATACATCTAAGAAGTCCCTGATCACCGGTACTTCACTTGGTTGAAGCTTCACTTCAATGCTTGTATCTGTAATGTAGGCTAAGTAACCAGTGCATCCACTCTTCATCAGTTTCTATGCCCTCATTGAACTTATCAGCATACCGGACAATCTTGGAGTATGATCCACATATTCGAACTGGTCATCACCTCCTGACTGAAACACTACTTTCCACTACTAGCAATCAATTGTCACTCGATACTTGTTAAGGAAATCCATTCTGAAAATAATATCGTAGTCAACTATCTCTAGTATGACTAAATCGATGTATAATTCTCGATCAACAATAATCACTGGAACATTACGTAACCAATGATCCAATAACATTACCTCACCAGATGGTAGGGTAGTCTTGAACACTTGACCAATCCTATCCTTAATATGCTTAATTTTTGCAGCAAAAGTATGTGAAGCAAATGAAAGTGATGCACCTGAGTCAAATAATACATAGGCAAAACTTTGAGCGATAGGAAGCTGACCTATCACCATATTTGAGGCTCCCACCTTAACGTCTTCTTTGGAGTAGGCCAGGATATGTGCATCAGCTCGGGGTGCATCTTCTGATCGGCTCATGTAAGTTTGTGCTCCTTAGGACCTTGTCTGTATGGTGTGTGCTTGGCTAGCAGTCGGTCGCGGCTGAAAAGATCTTAGCTGGTATTGGGGATTGGTAAGGCAATTCCTAGCAAAATGGCCTTCCTTGCCACATAAATAACATACATTTGTCCCCACGCTGCATTCCTCTAGATGCATCTTCCCACATGGTTGACATGGGAGTCGAGTCTGGCTGGTGCTCTGGTTTGGTTTTCTTTGGACATTTCTTACATTCTGACCTCTGGAATCACTAGTATTAGTTTTCCACTTGTTCGAGCTTAATTAACTTTAGTTGCCGCTTTGACTAGGCCTCAAACCTGAGAAAGGCTTGCTACTTTGGCTTGGTTGGTTGCTTTTCTGTGTCAGCTTTGCCAAATCCCTTTCTCTCTTCTTGTCCTCCCAAGCCTTAGTCTTCTCTTCTTTTGCTTGAGCCAACCTGTGCTCAGCTCTTATCGCCCTGCTAATATAGTCTGCAATGGTGGTGGGTGGGGTTACACCACTCTCTACCAATGTGGCAATATCGGGTCTAAACATGTCAATCATTTGACGGACCCGTTCCCCTTCTGTTGGTACCATCTGTGGACATAGGTGCGCTAGCCAATCAAACTTACAGCAAGCTTCAGTCACAGACATTTCTCCTTACTTTAACCCATCAAATTCTCGCTATTGAGCTCGCAGAGTGTTTAAGTTGAAAATTTTCCAGTTAAATTCTTCCAGGAAATCATTCCAAGTCATGCTCCTCACATTCCTTCTCATCTTCACCATCTCCCACCAATATCTGGCATCTTTCTAAAGTAAGTAGGAGGCACAGAGAACTCGTTCTTGATCCATGAGATTTATAAACTCAAAGATCATCTGTATGGAGGCCAACCATTCTTCAGCCTCAAGTGGATCAGTAGACCCCTCAAACTCTGGTGGCTTTGTTTTCCTAAACCGCTTATATAAGGACTCTTGATTGATCACCATCTAAGTAGAAGTACCCATACCCCCTTCCGATGTAACCGGCATTGTTGGAACGGCTGACCTTGGAGTTGGTTGAGGTTCTGGTATGGATGTTTGGGACGGAGTCATTTGAGGTTGAGAAGGTCCACCCCTATCAGTTTGCCCTATATTTCTTTCGGCTAATAATTCTCTTAGCCTTTGGTTTTCCTGCTCTTGAGCCTCCAATCGTGCCTGTATATTGGCTAAGAGGTTGGTTATCTCGGTATCTCGATCTACTCTTGACGCTGTAGATCGTGGTCTGACCATATTGTCGTGTACTACCTATTGCTAACAATAACATGGTTTAGTGCTTACATAACAACAATTACTCTTAATTTAAAAACAATCTTACTTGGATTATGCAGAAGTAGATGCTTGAAATGTCATGGAGTGTCAATGGACAACCGCCTGACTTTAATACCAACTGTGGCGTCCGCCGACCCAGCTCACCTGAGCCGACGTTCACCATTTCTTTTCTTATTAACTTTGCATACATAAACTTTTCTTTTCTTTTGCGGAAGTGTAATTGAAAAGCTTTACTTTCAAAATTAAGTGAAAATTGTGGGAACATTTTTTTTTTTCTTCTCTTAAACATATTTACATAAACTTCCTTTTTCATCAAAACATACCAGCTTATATACATTTTTTTATTTTTTTTTATTTTTGTTCCATTTCATTTACATATTGTCTGCATATATATATATATTTGAACATATACTTATACAAAAAAATACTCTGACAGCTGAAAATATAGCGAGTCCGTCCCCTTGTCCATGACACTTCTGGAATCTGTTTGCCAGTCTCCCTGTTCATCTATCATATCTTAGGTTGCTTACCCTTATCACCTACATTACAAACAGACTTGTGAGCTAGGCTCAGTAAGCATAAACATACAAACAATTAACTTATATGCATAACCTCTAAGGTTAGTCACATAATGCAATTCTATTCCTCATAGGTTAGTGTTCAGGATTCTTTTATCATAGCTTATCACAACATTCTAATCCTTTCATTTTATGTCTTTCTTTCTTTCTTATCATCACTTTTCTTTTTCTTTTCTTTTCTTTTCTTTTCACTTTCATTGGTGGGCCCGTTGTTGAACATACCTATTTGCGCGCAGACAGTGAGAGGAGGGGGAGCGACCCACCAACCTACCTCATAGTCACATATGTTTACCTCATTTTAGGGGTAAAACATTAGCTATCGCACCTTCGGGGTACAGTCCAACCTATAAACTACCACACCTTTGGGGTAGCACCACATCTGCGTGGAGGATATCGACCTGAAGTCCCGACCGTATAGGGAGACCGGTATGCCAACAATTAAGTTTTCAGTTTTATTATCTTGCATTCTTTTAGCTTTTAGATCATAGCCTATCATGCATACATACCATTCCTAAGACATCTCTAACATGATTTCTCATCTAACTCATGTCATAGAAACACATCACAAAGTTAGTCAGTACATGGGTATACAAAGTAAATGCTTATACTTACAATATCTGTGCAAGTGTGATATCTTTTGGATCCTTGGTATTGCTTCCCCCTTCACTTCTTGTGTTTCCTATAATAGAATTAATCATGGATTATTTCTCATATTCACCTCTTACTTAAAACATAGCAAAAATTGCAATAAAGTTCTATACTTTC
This sequence comes from Antiaris toxicaria, assembly GCA_035233585.1. Taxonomy (NCBI): domain Eukaryota; kingdom Viridiplantae; phylum Streptophyta; class Magnoliopsida; order Rosales; family Moraceae; genus Antiaris; species Antiaris toxicaria. Next base: position 20,930,938 of record CP141156.1, read on the forward strand.
CTTATTCCTCTTTTTCACTCCAAATCAACTCTTAGAATGTTGTTACTATCTTTAGTCTTGTGTTTTTACGCTTTTCCTTAGCATTCAAAACTTACTTAACATTCTAATCTTCATAATGTCCACACTCTTAGTTTCTTACAACTAACTCACTTTATTACTGTTACCGAAATTTTGACAGTATTTCCGCTTAAAAACTAGGGTCCCAGCATTTAAGTAACGCCTCAAAACTTAGGTACCTATCAAGTACTATACCAGAGGCCTAATTTTTCATAGAACATTCAAAACATTCTATGAAAAATGCTTATCAATCACATACATTACTAATTAACACATTCAAAATCATATCCATAAAATCAACCATCACTTTCATTTTTCATTATCCATTTCTAACATGCTATTCATCACTTTATCTTCTCATTAAATCCTTTCTTACATATTTCATATCCATTCATTCATTTCAAAATTACTAACAACATAAAACATTCAAATTTCAACAACCAAAGCTTCAAACTTAACTTTCAACTTAACTAATCATTTCCAAACAATTACATAACCATTTTCAATCTCTGTTCTTAACTTTAAGCTTAACGAAACTAGCTTAAAGATTTCATAATCCCATCTTCAAAATCTTCACAATTCTTCTTAAGGGACTTAACCAATATTTGTTCAAAATTGAAACCAAATGCATCTATTGTCAAATATAACCCTTATAACCATTTTTTTCACTTAAACCATTAAGTTAACAATCATAAATTTCAATCATTTTCCCAAAAAGAGCCACAAATTTATCATGAAAAATCATCAAATTTTCAAACCCTAACAGATTTATTACTTCCCCTAGTGTTTCATTCTCAAACTCATGCACATACACTCTCTAATTCACAATAAAACTTTCTCAACTTATCTTCATGCAATATCTAAGCTTTTAAAAACAAAAAAAAAATAAAATCTACATATTTCATCATTTCATCCATTCCTAAATATTCACGCCCACGGTTTCAAACAACCAAGCTCAAGGAAAATGAAGCAAAAAGAAATCACCTTGCTTCCACGTGAAATCCTTGCCCTAAATGAGCTGCAGTTGAAATTTGGAGAAGAAATGTGAAGAAAGTTTTGATCTTTGTGGAGGTGGGTTCACGGTTTCGCAGAGGAAGAAGAAGAAGGCTCTGTAAAATTTTCTTGGCTTTTCTCTCTCTAATGGATGGCACAAGGAGGCTTATCAGATAAGAGGTGCATTAAATGCTAACCTTCTAGCAACTTCTGTCGACTACCCATTACAACTAGATGGATTGAACTAATTCCTCATTTTGTTACAAATGAACGACGTCCTTTTTAACTCAAGAAAATGAATTATTTTCTCTCATTCCCACGCATAGTAAACGATGCCTCTCTGCTTAAGGGAAATCAAATTAATTGATTTCCTTGCTTCCTGCACCTAATGAACGACGACAAGCCAAGGGAATTAATTCCCTTCTTGTTCCAGCGCCAAAAATAAAACGACAACCTTCATCATTACTATTCCTTTTCTTTTTTTTTTTTAAAACCCAAAAATTCATTTACTTGGGCTTAATCATAATTCCCCAATTTGTTTGGTAATAACCAAACTAAACCATAGGATCAAGCTATTTCTTTCTTCTTACTTTTCAATAATTCTATTAAGACATCGTAACTTGAAAGTATTTTTTTTTTCTCTTAATACATATCATATTTTCACCATTCACATTATCTGATTAACCTTTGACTGAAAGGTCTAATCGAAAAAAATATACTAATCATTTGAGTGGGTTTCGAGGATCATCCATACGGTTGGTTTACCTCATTGACACCTATTTGGTAACATTTCGCCCATTCTATACTAATAAACTTTTCTAACTTGAAAATCTTAATTTTTTAGCACTGTTAGAATATTTTTATTTTATTCTAAACAGTATTAAATCGTTCATATATTTATATATATATATAAACATCATTACATTATTTACAAAAAAAAATGATTCCGAGAAGAATAGAAATTCTTGGTTATTACAATATGGCCCAAGTAATGCACTTCTTGCTTGGCCAGTAAACATTTCTCTTTTTTTACCACCAGCTTGTTTTCCTCTAGCATAGTGATCACCCTTGCCAAATGTTCCCAATGAGCCTCCAAATTATGGCTATAAATCAAGATGTCATCAAAGAACACCAAAACAAACTTCCTTAACACTTCTTTAAAAATCTCATTCATAAGGCTTTGGAAAGTAGAAGGTGCGTTGGTAAGCCCAAAGGGCATTACTAGGAACTCATAATGTCCATGGTGGGTCTGAAAAGCTATTTTCTCCACATCTGATTCCTCCATCCTTATCTGATGATACCCTGATCTAAGATCTAATTTGGTGAACACCTGTGCCCCCTTGAGTTCATCTAGAAGTTCTTCTATTACTGGTATAGGGAACCGGTCACACACCGTTATCTTGTTTAGTCCCCAGTAATCAATGCAAAACCGCCATGATCCATCATGTTTCTTGACAAGTAGGACCGGGGAGGAGTATGGACTTTGGCTAACCCGTATGATCCCTTACTCAAGCATTTCCTCCATTATTTTTTCAATTTGTTGCTTCTGATAATGAAGGTACCTATAAGGCTTAAGGCTCACAGGGTTGCTTCCCGATAACAAAGGAATTCGATGGTCTTGGGATCATTTGGGAGGAAGTCTGCGTGTCTCCCTGAACACCATTGGAAATTGCCTCTCCCATTTGTCCCATTCATTATTAGTCTTCACCCCCTTTATTCCCTCTTCAAACAATCGAATCTGCAGAAGCATTCCCTTACCCCTGTCTTTCTTGAGTATCCTATTAACCGCCCTAGTTCCCACCATCTTGGTTTCTTTTTGTCAAATTCCCACTAACTTCACTTCGGTTTCCCCAGCCTTAAAACTCATTTTCATACTATCGAAATCCTAAGTTATGGGACCTAACGTCCGTAACCATTGGGCTCCCAACATGGCATCACACCCATTTAGATCAATTAGATAAAAATCAACTGGGAAGGAAGAAGTTTGTAAGTTGAGGGGTACCTCTCGGCATAAACCCAGGCTTCGTAACTTTTCCCTATTAGCCATGACCACCCGTAGTGAGGAATTAGACTCCATGTGAAGGCCTGCAATTTTAGCAAACAGTTCATGCATAAAATTATGAGTTGACCCCGTGTCAATAAGAACGGTGAAAGGAACCTTCCCTATACTTGCCCTAACTCTCATGGTCTGGGGAGTCGATAATCCTACCATGGCATTCAAAAATATTTCTGGTTTTTCCATAGCCTCCTCTGCTGCCTCTTCCTCCACGTCCGTTTCCTCTTGGCCTCCATCCTCTTCTTCGATTTTAATCAAAAACAACCGCTTGCAAGCATGATTGAAAGTGTATTTCTCGTCACAGTGGAAGCAAAGCCTTTGTTTCCTTCTTCTCTGCAACTCGGCTGAAGTGAACTTTTGAACGACAACCTCCTCTTGCCTCACATTTCTCTTGTTGTTTCCTTCAGAATTTCTCCAACTTTGTCTAGTTTCCTTTTTGAACATTGGGTTGGGCTTAAAATCTTGGTTACCCTTTTTAACCTCTTGGTTTTTTCCTTCAAATATTCTTGCTAATGAAATAACAAAGCATAAATTGTTTGGGTTTTAGGCCCTGACTTCAGCCTTCAATGGCTCTTTAAGCCCCCTTATGAAACAGGTTGCTTCTTGCTTATCAGTTAACACCCCAGCCTTTCCTAGAAGTACCTCAAATCGGCTCTAGAAATCTCTCACTGATGTTGTTTGCTTGAGCTTACACTGCTCGCCAAACCCATCTTTGTAAGGAGCGGTTCCAAACCTCATCATTAGGTCTACCTTAAACTCCTTCCATTCTATTTGAGGGTTGAGCAGCTTCTTCCTTTGGATCCAAACTTGTGCGTCTCCCTCCAGATGGAAGGATGCTAACCGGACTTTTTATTTTTCCATGGTGCCATGGTATTCGAAAAATCGCTCAGCTCAACAAAGCCATACCATATGATCTTCTTGTCCATCGTACCTCAAAAACTCTAGCTACACCGTTTTAGTTGTAAAACCTCCCGAAGATCCCCCCTTGGATGTTTTCAATCTAAAACCCTTGTTGTTCGAAGCGGCGGCTTCTTCCTAAGCCTACATTTCATGGAAAAAATCACTCATTTGCTTCAACATTCTCTCCTGTCCCATGCTAAGCGAAGCGACTTGTTGTTCCAAGTGCTAAAGACGTTGATCGTCTGCCATACCGGGCTCTGATACCAAGTTGTTATAGACCACAGCCGCCGTGGCTCCTCGACCTCGTCCTCGCCTGTTCCTCGCTATGGTGACCAAAGAAAAGAATGGCACAAGATAGAAATAAATTCACAAGTGAGAAGAAAAGAGTAGTATTCATTCATATCTGGCCTTGGTTAATACAATCCTTTTATAGTCTTCCCCCAGGGCACCACTCCCTCTCTACGGTTATAACCGTTTTGAATGATTACAAAATAAAATAAAAAACAAAACAGAGAATATCAGCAGAAAAAATAACAAACTTGGGACCATAACCTCTTCACGCGTACCATCCCTTGACAATATTTAGCTGATGGTGTCTCATTATAACTAATTACCCCATTTAGCTCATTATCCTTCCCCTTTTCTTATTGTCTTGTAAGAGAAACTCTCGCTTATTGACCAAACATACACTCTATCTTACGCACCCATGATTTTCTTCTACAATAGTCCCTTAAAGGGATGTTCCAATTCCCTAGAGTAAACATTAGCCAAAACTTTGGTTAGATTCTACCCATTTGCAGGCCGATTGAACGACAAGGTTTCTGTCAACTGCAACGACAAAGGAGCTTACATTCTTGAAGTCCGAATCAACGGCAAGCTTTTGGATTTTCTCCAGAAACCAGACCCCAAATTAGTCAAATTACTTCCTAGTTCTAATCCTAAAATATAAATAATGCCCTCTTACTTGTTCAACTCATTGTCTTTTCCTGTGAAGGAATCGTCACTGGGGTCTTTGCCTCTCACAAGATCACGGATTGTCCTTTCATTGCATTTAATGTTTGCAGGTGAACAAGATTTGATGCCACCAGAAATTGTTGGGCCATCTCTATTTCTGCTGCCAGATTCCCCGATCCAAAGCAACATTCCTCTCCTCCGAGGTCAAGTTCTTGCTTCTAAAACGTTTGTGTTCAGTACCTTAAAGTTGGCCTAACCCCTCATGCTGTCATTTAAAACTTGTTTACTTGGTTTATCATTTTATTTAAATCATTTCTTATTTAGTTTTAGGTCTTCAAAATTTCAGAGAAATTTTATTTTTGAAAAACCTTATTTATAGAAAAAATGATTATTTAAAAACTATAATAATTAAAATTAGTTTTAAACAAAACATACAAACATAACATGTCATACTTAGTCATACCGAATTATTGAATTATACTATCATCAAAACAACGCTTAACAAAGTTCTCAAAATGTGTGCGAAATATAAAATGTAGGTGGCATCTATAGAACCCATCATACTTTCACCTATCATGCACACACACCACCAATACATCAATACTTAATATGTCATAAGCAATTTGCCTAAATTACCAGGATGCTTGTATCGAGATGCACGCGACCTTAAATGGGGAAGATGGGGGAGCAACCCAATCCGTCAACATCCAAGGTCATAACTTAAACTTCATGATCATTCTTATTATCTCTCATTCAGTTGAAGGGCGAATATCCTCCCATTTGGTCAGAGATTAGTATGACACATCATTGGTTTTACTTTCTTAAACATTAAGCCATATGATGAGCATGCAAGAATGGCATTTTCAAAAAACGTGTATGTAAACACATCATCATGCCATACTTTAGCAAAGTGTGTAAATAAATACGTCATTATAACATACTTTCATAAAGCGTGTAAATAAACACATCATCATAGTATCATATCATATTATCAAAAATAAACATCGAGCTCACATCGTACATAGTATATAAATAACCACACTGTAAGTGGGGTCTATACTTACAGAAAATCGCGTAACTGAATATTCGCGTAGATTGTTTCTGGCTCTACCCTCAAGTCAATATGGTGTCCTAATTTTAAATTAACATCTGATAGTTAGAGTAAGATTTTTGAATCGTTTTCGATTATAAACATGTGTTCTCTTAATTAATAATTAATTTCAATTAATTAATTTATCTCTAAATATTTACCTTAAGAAAATAATATTTTTAATTATTAATTAGATAATCATCATAAATCAAATCTTAATTAATAATTGATTAATTTTAAACTTTAAATTAATCAATTATTAATCTATTAACGAGTTAATTAATTATTATTTAATTTCTTATTTATCATTTTATTTAATTTCAAATTCATATTTGGGTCCATTAGGTAACCGTGGATAACCATGGCCTTCCAACATCATATTGGGCTATCATTGTGAGTTGTGGGCTTATTGGGTCTATTGTGGTCCATTTACTTGTAATTAGACTTAAACCTTTTTTAAATAGTGTTTTTGACCTTGTTATCATTTTAGACCTGTTAAGGCTCATTACACTTGGTTGTCTCTATTAAGTTTTGATCACCAATCACATGGTTGTAAATTTGGCTACAAAATAAATCATATTATTCATGTATTTATTTAGCTTAAATACTGTTTTAAGGGTGACAAAGATGTTATGTAATTATAGTCTAAGCATATTTTATAATTTGATCCGTCATTTATTTATTTTTGTATTTTAGTCCTTATTTAACCCCAATTAGTTCGTCATACCCTTTGGTTAACTTTTTTTTTTATACTTAATGTCCTTATAAAGTTTTCTCACAGGATCACAGCTCATTTTTTCACAATTTTTTTATTCTTTACATTTTTGACCCTAAATTTTTCTATATTTACATTTTGACCATAATATGGCATTTTGGTAATTTCTTATCCATTTACCATCAAAATTTGACACAAAGTCTATTTTAAGTCTCTAATCAAGACTGCAAAGTTTCGTATTCAAATAATGTCTCTAGGTTAGTGAAATTACGATTTTACCCTTGAGGGCAAAATCATCATTTTTTTAACATTTGTATTTCTGACTAAACTTAAGCTCTTCTTTTTCCTTATGTTAAGGGTAATATTTTGCCCTTCTACATGAATATGAAAATCTCACACAAAATACCATTTTCTAATTTCTTAATATTTATTTCAAAAATGTTATTTTTGGTACTTTATAGTCATTAATTCTTATTCTAGCTCATTTGTGATATCAAAATATTTTCCTCATCATTCATGATTCTATAAACAGAGGACATAACATATTAACATGCCATAATCTCCTATACTCATGCATCAATACTCATTGTATGTCAAATAGCAATAAAAAAAATTACATAAACATACTTTTCATGTTATTCCATATACAAATCATGTTCTCTAGCCATTTTAAATTATGGAAAGTATATATATTATCTCACTAGGTAGCAAAACAACATTTTGATCCTTTATCATGGCAAGATTTTTTTTTTTTCATATACGTAAGAATTCTTTGTGAAAAAAAAAGTTATCAAGAACTTGGTAAACTATTAGTTTACAAGATATTTACCTCTTAGAAAAGTAGTGGGTTTTTAGCTCTTTTTAAAGGCTTTGAACCACTCTTCGATCCTTGAGGTAGGGGGCTAGAATGGAGATAAAACATTACTTCAAAAACATTTTTTTTTTAACTTCATTTTCTTTCTAAAAAGCAAGTGGAAAAAAATGTAGGTTTTTCTTTGGAAAGCACTTAGAATAGCTCTTTCTCCTTGCTAAAAAATGAACTTGAGAGCGGGTGGAAGGAAATCAAGAATATTTTTTGGCTTCCCTTAGCTAAACATTTCATTCACAATGAAGGGAGGAGGAGAAAAAGCTTTTTTTTGCCTGTGTGGTTTCTTTATGAAAGAGACAAGAGTGGTTTTTGGTTTACCTTAAAACCATTTTATACCCAAGCCTTATTATGGGTAAAAAAAAATTGAAAATTTTGGATTATAATCTCTCCAAAAATCATGCTCAACTGAAGATGATGAGTTGGGAGGTGGTTTTTCATGTGTTTCTAAGTGGTTTTAGTGAGTAGTCATTCAAATAGTCTATCATCTTACATTATAATCATTATTTTTCTCTTGTCTTTTCATTATTGTTTTACTTGTTCAGGTGGATTTTGAATTATCAAAAATCTTACCTCTTGTTTAGCCTATTTTCGGAAAGAAAAAATATACATATATAATTTTTTTTTTTTGAAAACAATGCTAGTCACTATTTGTCTGCTTTGCTCAGTGGGCCTGAGAAGATATAATTTTTTTTAATAGCCCACTGCCTTGCCCAGTGGGTTTTTTAACCCACTGGGTGAGGGGAGGGGGTGCACGAGAACCCTCCTTGCCTCTGGTTTTTTTTTTTTTTTCCTTTTCTTTTCTTTTTTTTTTTTACTAATCAATAAAAAAAATTTATTATTAATTAATTAGTTTTTTTTCTTTTCTTTTTAGATTGTAATAGGATTGCTAAATTTAATTTAATAGGTAAGTCTTAATATGGCATAAGATTCACTTTTTTAATTCATAAATTTGTAATTATTTATTCCCTCGTTACATATATATTTATTTTTACACATAAAATTTTCCAAAATCCTAATTCTAAAAATAGACAATGGGAGTAATAATACATTTTATATATTTTCTCATCACCAAAATGTTATTAATGGTGAAATTTATAATTTAATTCTCTATTTAAGATGAGAATTAATATTATAAATTTTGAAGTTGTTACAGCAATCTCTAGTGGAACATTAATCCAATCACAAATCAAACCCTCAGTTGTGGAAGTAGTGTCTGCACTTCTCTTCAAACATGCAGTTGTAGCTACTCAATCTGCATCTGGTGTGCTTCAGCAACATGTGAACTTATGCATGAGAATGACTCCACCTTTGCTCGATAACACGGTTGGGAATATCATTTGGTCACTTCTAGTGCCCTTTCACGAAAGTGCTGAGTTGGAGCTAAATGAGATTGTGGCCAATATGAGGAAAGGATTGATCAAGTTTGTCAATGAGAAGGCAAACAGGTTTAGAGAAGATGGGTATGTTTGTGAGTTCATAAGAACGGAAGCTGAGCTAGCAAAGAAGGTTATAGATGTGTATTGTTTCACAAGTGCGAGGAAGTAGTCTTTATACCAAGTGGATTTTGGATGAGGAAAGCCCATGTGGCGACGATTCCATTGTTGAACAACAACATGTTTGTGATGGTGGACACTAAACATGGTCAAGGAGTTGAAGTTTGGGTGACTTTAGAAGAGCTGCGTATGGCAAGGTTTGAGCAAGATGACAAACTCCTTGCATTTACTTCCATTGATCCGAGTACTCTGACAGCTCATAGTCAAATATGATTCTACATGTCTTGCTAAGTAAGAGGCATTTATTATTGCATGATTTGCACATACATGGTTGAACTATACAAGTATATCAATGGAACAAGTGATTTAGTATATTTGGTATGGTGTTAGAGGTACAAATATTACCCTACTTTGTTAGCATAATGATAATGCACACAAATAAGTTTTCCTTTATGTGCATAAAAGGTGTTCCTTGATGGTGAAAGTTTTCTTGGAAAGAAGAAAAATTATTGCTATTTTATTTTTTCGAGATTTAGAGGTATATAACCCTTCTTAAAAAATTTTTTAAACAAAGGGCAATGTTTTTAAAATTAGGGGGTGTTTGGGGGGTGTTTTGGAGATATATTTTTAGAGATGTTAGTATTGGAGATGAGATATAGTGTTGGAGATTGTGTTTGGGATAAAAGTTTTTGGAAAAAAGTTGTTATGAATAAAGTGTATGAAAATTATTAAATAAGTGAAAAAAAATAATCTTTATGGGAGTTTGTGTTATATGATAGATAAAATAAGGAAGTGTTTAGATGAAGAGTTTGGAGATATGATTTTGGTGTCTTCATGACAACCAGCATTTGCCTTCAACATTTCTCGAAACCTAGATCAATACTTGCACTCATTCTTAGGCAATAAATTTTAACCACATATGTATCAAGTTCAAGTCCTCTTATATCTATAACAACGTATTGAATTAAACATTTATCCAAAACTGAATTTAAATAATCATATCTAGTTTCCAAAATCAACATGTCAACAAAATGTTTGTAAAACTCCATTCAAACATGATTGCCAATGTGAAACGAAATAATAATAAAAAGTCATACTCCATAAAACAACACATTCGGTTAAACCCCCAGTCGAAAAGTATAGACAATCACTCATATGCATGGGCCAATTGCTTGCTATAATTATACATACAAAATCATTCAGCAGGCCATTAAGTAAATTGTTACAATATTTATCGTGACTTTTTGATTTACATAGGAAAGCATACAATTACGATCCATTACGATAGACGTCAAAGTCTATACCATGGGTACTGTTGGTATCTCCCCCACATTTGGTCTATAATAGCATCTCTAAAGCGAGCCATAGTCGTGGTCCCACTTTGACGTTGATGCTGTACGTCAACGTTAGCTATGTTCGTATATAGGTCCTCGTACACATCATCAATATCTTTTAACTCATCAGCATCGACTGTATCCGCTGCACAGGTACTTCTAGATGTATTTGCACTACACATTGACACATCATGCATGTACGACTGTAGTAGCGAGTTTGGTTCTACCGTTGCATGCATTCTTATGAAGTTATGCAAGATCGCACAAACTATTGGTATCTTCACTTGTTTCTCGATGGGGTAACTGTTCATCTTAGTCTGTATTTTGAATCTCGCTTTCCAAACATCAAATGTCCTTTCAATACTGTTCCTCAAAGATGAGTGTGTGTAATTAAAAACTTCTTTCCTACTTGTAAGACTATATCATCTCTGACAGTATTCTGGCAAATGGTATGTTTCTCTGCGGTAAGGTGTAAGAAAGTGATCGTTGTTAGCATAACCAGAGTTTGCTAAGTAAAATTTACCTATATTCGGAAGATATATAACTACATATAAGTGACATACGATACGTGTAACAAACAAATTGTATAAGCAAACAATTTATGAATACAAAGCAAACCTTCAGGTGGCAATGGGAATCTATTTACGGCCATTGCATGTGCTAATATCCTCGCATCATGTACAGAACTCTCCCAGCCTGCGATCATGCATATGAACATCATATCGAACGACATAGCTGCTAGGATATTTTAGGTGTTTATGCCTTTTTTATTCCATCAAGCCAATGAGTTATCTGATGGCGAAACGCATGACACATGCGTCCCATCAATGGCGCTGATACAGTTCTACAAAATCAATAACATTATTAGAAATGTTATAACATAATACTATAATCGATAAATCTAAAAACAAATTTCATCACATACATCAAACCAAGATCTGTATTTATATGCATTTTCCACAATATACAGTTGCACAATATTATAATCCGGAGGGTGTATAAACTCGGCCTTCAATGTAAATAGTGTGTCAAGAACGGTAGTAAACTATCTTGATATCATCTCACCTAAATGTTGCCAAATATCCTGTGTTTGCCTATTTATTGTCGTATGGCAAAGTATTTCTAAGAATATAAACAATTGCTCAGGTATAGATACACGATCTGTCGACTGAAGAAAACCCTTTACTTCTACTTGCACAAAGACATAATATACGCCTATTCATCTGAGTATTTTGTTTGATATTATCGTCATTGCCGTATAACAACTCATCTGTCTTTACAGCTTTCGTTAAAATGAAGTCGTGTTTGCGGTCTTTTTGCTTATATAACTTTCTCATATATACGTATAGGACACATGCAACAGCACCTAAATCATCATCGCTATCCGTGTCTGATGTATCCATATTTTGCCTAGTTATGCGACCTACATTCAGTGAAATTGTAAGAAAACTAGTAATTGAATTTTCACAAACATTCCATAAAAATCAATATAATAGTGATATTTTATAATGGCATACCATAAATTAATATCCAGGTAAAACTGTGAAGTGACATAAATATAAAAATAACATGATAACAATAATAGTTATAATCAGTAAACATAAAATGGTAAAAACAATAAACTAAAAGTTTCTAATCATTACAAATGAAGAGTCTCTACAATAATTATGCTTCCCCCCAAACTAAGCCTATAAACCACCATTCACGATCTTATTAATAATGTTCCACCTCTTCTCAACGGAAAGCCTAGTAAAGTCTCTCAACACCGCTCTTTCATTATGGAGCCACAGGTACATGGTAACTACATCATCAATAGGCACTCACATCTCTTCCATCACCTTGTCAGCTTCACTAAGCAATTTAGCTTAGGTAGCGTCATTCATACTTGATGTTCGTGAGGACTTATTTAAGTAGTAACTATCGATGCCCCATATTGCATCAGCGAGAATATGTTCTGTGTTCTACCATTGTTTACGCTTAGCCTGTTTCTTGTGACTCCATGATGATCCTGGTGCATATTGAGTGTCAAATTGGGAGAAGTTCATCGTGTTGGCTTGCGAGTCATTTCCATCTATCGCAACACCAAGGACCTGAGATATGTCTCCAGACATGTCGCCACCAGACAAATGAAGAACATGCGGACTAGGGTTGAATCGTGAATGCTAAACCTGTGCACTGGTTGCTTAGTACTCCGTAAAAACATTGAAGTATAAGTCCTTGTGCTTTAAACCCTGTAATCTGAGGAAGTTTTGGTCTGGGTGAATCTGCACGGACAAAATTATGTGTTGCTAAATATACACCAAAATGGGAAAGTACAAACCGTCATGTAATCTATAAGTTGTCATACTAAACAGGAGTAGTAGTGTTTACAGCAACGAATTGGGCCCATTGTTCATTGGAGCAGATCACTGTATCGGTGATAGGGTTGTAGTTTAAACCCGTCCATATTTGTAACGCATTCCATGCGGTGTACGTCCACCTCATTCGCGTCGTTTTCCCATACAAAGTCATTGCATAACACGGGGTGTTAATATCAGGCCACCTCCTGTTGAACATCTCAGCCCACTTCAAATATGTATCAATCTCGGGAAGTCTTCCAGCATGATTACTTTGGTAATCATCAAGGAGATTTAAAATTTTTAAACCTCCTTCTCCTCATTCCAATTGTAAGATGACCCATCCACCCGAGGCATGTCGGTGTTAAACTAAAATATATAAAACAATGCAAAAATTCATAGGCAAGATGGGGGCAAAAATTAGTTTTCGATATTATACGGCTCAGTCCAATGTCAATATATCACATAATCACGTTAGCCATTATACACACCCACAAAACAAATTGTTACCTAGGTTAACCACTAGAAAAGTGATAAAATATCACAATCCAGATACCAACCAGCAACTATATCGTTTAACGGGTTTGCAAAACACTAATAACATGATAAGCAAATCAACCATGATAGTTTTGCATCATAGCCAGTACACAACCATAAGAATGGGAGGCTAACAATAGAATCAACAAGGGCCAGCACATGCAATAGATATCACTGATCAAGACCAACAATATAATGAAAATTAGAATAAAACATGCTATCGAAAAACAAGACAATATAAATACAGTATTAATGGCCACGTTAAACACTATATTACATTTCTTAGTTGCAATATTGGTACTCACATACATGTATTAAATAACACATAATTTAAAATAGGTGTCATAATGACGAATGCAAATCAAAGCAGACAACACAAGTCATACATTACGCACTGTACAGAGATAAACGAGAAACCAGATTGGGGTATAACATACAACGTGGACAAGCACGGACATGAAACTTACAAACAACAACTTAACAAAAAAGTCATTACGCATAGAGCTAGCAAAAAAATTAAAAAAGAACAATAATACAATTTTAATGCAAACAATTTTGTAGATGTTTAATAAGATGTATACCAAGTTCGAGACAGTGGATGAAATGACGGTAGTTGCCTCAGGAACTGGCAACGAAGATGTTATTCACTGTATTCGCTTTCAAACACGAAAGTAATACGTAATTTGGGCCCTTTGTTGATTCTGGTAGCAAAGCCGAGTAGTGCGTTTGTGAATAAGACCTCGGTGTCTCCTATTGCTGTTGGCCGTAACTAGTTAGGCGAGACAAGTCGACGATAATAAAACCATCAACTTGTAACTAGAAACCCAAATGCCGCAAAAATTGGCTAAGATCAAGTAAGCAAATGTTATCATTTTATACAACTAGCATAAAACAAAATATTTAAGCATTACTGCAATTCATAAAAAAGTATAACTTATACTATTTTCACGCGCCAATATACAAAAAAGTACGGCTTAAAGAAGATAAATCAGATCAACAAAAGTTTGTAATAGAACATTCAGAGATTTACCAAACTTGACAACTTCGACAAGAATCCATCAACCATAAAACATGAAAAATATATAGCCTCCCAAACATGGTAGACACAGAAGAAATCCGATCAACAAATTCCATGAACATAACAAAACAGGATTTCCACAATCGAAGGTGGCCGGTGGGAGGAAAATGGGCAACGACAATAAGAACAGGCACATAACAAGAAAAGCTAAGTTAAATCAGCATAGCAAGGCAAGATTGTTCCAAATAAAAAAAGAAATATTTTAGGGGCTTAATAATCCTACACAAACCGGTCACATTTTCCATAATTGTACATGGCAACCTCATCTCATCGGAGACAAAACACAACAACAACACAATGCAAATGAAAACCTGAAAATGAAAAACAGAGGGAGAAATATTTACCAAGCCAAACAAAATGTAAGCTCCGGTACAGAGGAAAACAAATAGCACGTAATCAGGGAACTTACCGTATTGCTCGATTCACCGACCCAACAACACAGTAAACAGCAAACACCTAATCGGTTGTGACATAAAATGTGAAACCCTAATTTCACAACACAAAAGTAGGCATTAGATAATAATTCTTAGAAGAGAATGCCGAACATCCATAGAAAAACACGCTAAAAACCTCCAATCACAGATATCTCCTACCCAATAAATGAACACAAAAGAATAAATCGACGGTCGGGTTCTTGTAAACAATGAAACCAGCAAATACCCAAAAATTAAAAAAAATTTCTCAGGCCAGCTGAAACTGTATACGAATCCGAGAGAGAAATTGTTCGGAGATATGGAAAATGTAGAAAAAATAGGTTGTTCTGAAATTTTTTTCCCAGTTTCTCACAAACAACTTTCAGTTTTGCTATGGAAAGCCGGTTGATGCGAGAGTCATGAGCAAGGAAAATAAGAAGATAGAGAGAAGAAGAGGAGTGCAAAAATTTCCATGCCAGAGCAGGGTAAAAATGTGCAATGGGGTTTGGAGAATCCGAATCTCACAGTCGGCAAAGTGTGAGAGGTGTACGGAGCCGAATATTGCAGAAGAAATCAGAGGGGAGGCATGTGAGCTTGTTGTTCATGGTCTACAGATAGGGAGACGACAAATTTTTTTTGCCCTCTAGACCTGAAAATGAGGTCTCCAGGCAGGCATCCCAAACAACACCTTAGTTAAAACATCCGTTAAAAAAAAAAAAAAAAGGTCAATCAATAAAGGATTTTTGATATCAACATGTTTTTAATCAATATCAATCTATGATTCACCAATTAATTATTAATTGACTCTGATTTATCATGAAACTAGCAAATCTAATTGACTTGTGCATTTTTTGCCGTGCCCCCCCTTCCAAACTTTTCTCTCTATCCACGGGTTTTGTTGTCTTGTCTCATCACTATAGGAAAGATTTGAATTGCGATGTTGCTATTCAAAGTAGTTTTGGGCCGAATATATAAAAGATGGGGACTTATTAGGTGCTTCGTCTTTTAAGGATAAATTTTTTCTTAATGGCTTTATTTGGTTTGGTCATGGAAGGTGCAGTGGCCAAGTTGTCGTCAATGATCTATGGTAGTGATATTTTCCTAATTTATTGTAGGATCTTTTTTAATAATGATATTTTTGTCTCTGCCCTTTAAGTTTAATGCTTTGTTTTTTTTATTTTTATTTTTTTTAATGTTATGGTTGGTTTCCTTAACTTTCAAATAGGTTTGCCAAATCTGAGTCTATATAATGTTTTAGTTCTGCTAGATATGAACGTAGAAAGACTTACTGGTGATCTTAGTTCTATAGTTAGAAGTCCCTACTGGAGTTTTCATCGATTGTGGAGGAATTATTGAAAAGAATCGTATGGATGCTCTATGGTAGTCTGCCGAGGTACTATCTCGTTTTTGGACCTCAAACATCTGTTTTTCCTTTTGTGCATTATTAAAATGTATTGATGAAAATAGTTTTCGTTGTAGGTTTTATTTTTGTAACACGGGGTTAAATCATATGTTTGTAGAGTCCATTTTGAATTAAATACAATTTCCCGTTTAATAAAAAAGACTTATGCATTAAATTTAGACCATCTGATTAGTCACATTTTATTTTATTTTATTTTTTAAGTTTGCCCATTTAAGCAATAAGAATTTAAAGCTGACACCAGATCTAATTTATTTTTTTTTTAAAATTGTGACAATGAGTTGTGAAAATTATTATGAATAACAAAGTAAAATAATGGATTTTTTTTTTTTGTCATTAGTAAAAGCATGGGTAAATATAATCGCATTTTAATAAAACAGAGATTGATTTTGTAATTATGCTACTATGTTTTGGTTACAACAAGGGATGTTAGTTGAAGCAGGCAACCCGTACCACAAATAAAACACTACCTTTCCCTACCATATAAACCCGTTTAAATTGATATGATGATGCAAGGACACGATCAGTTTTCCTCATCACTGGTTAGGGGTCATTTATGATTTACCTAGATGAGTTATTTTCATCATATAAAGATAAAAATAAATAAGTAAATAAAAATACTATATTTTAGAATTCAAATTAAAATAAATAAAAAATATCAATACTTTCAATTTTTTATATATTAAATCTATTAAAGTTATGTCCTTACGGTGTCTTTAATTACCAACTACATTTACATTATATTAAAATATAATAAAATATATATTTAGTATATCAAACAATATATTTAAATATAAATATTTTTAAATTTTAAATATAATATAATTATCATTTTTCATTCTCTTTTTTTTAATCTATTTTTGTAAATCACGTTACATTTTTTTTATATATACTTTTAATAATCACAACATATATTATATTTAGTGTATTGTATTTTAAATATAATATATATAATATTATATTAAATCACATCATATTTTCTCTTTTTATCTATTTTTACAAATCATATCACATTTTCTTATTTTTTTTATATTTTTATTAATCATAATACATATTACATTTAGTGTATTGTATTTTAAAATAATATAAATATAATATTATATTCCAACGTAAGGATATAATAATATTAAATTTTAAAAACACATATTATTGTTTCTACATAAAATAAAATACAAATACAACATATCCATAATATCATAAATGCTAAAAAAAAAAAAAAAAAAAAAGAATTCGATCCCTCGTCCTAGTGAAAAAAATAAAAAAAGTGTTCAGATATCAACGAGGAACCTACAGATCAGACCAGAAAAAGCACGACTTACCATCGGCACAATGATCCTAATAAAAAGAAATTTAAAAGCCGCTCTTAGGAAAATAGAACCGCCCTTCAAATTCCCATTTCCATTAAAAAAAAAAACCCAACCATACACCAAAACAGTTCAACATTCACCGATTCACCCATTCCACCGCCAACTCTCCATCTCCTTCAAACCTTAAACCCCGTAAAAACCCTTCTTTCTTGTCCTCATCCATGGAAGTCTTCGCTGACGATTTCGCCGACGAATGGCAAGACCCAGATGCTTCTCTCTCTCAACAAGACTCTCAGTCTCAGTCCCTCTCTTTCTCTTCCGAGACCTACTTGGTCGGCTTCGTCATCGCCAACATCGTCGGCCTTCAATACTACTCCGGCACCCTCAGCGGCCGCGAAATGGTCGGCCTCGTCCGCGAGCCGCTCAATCCTTACGACGCCAACGCCATCAAAGTCCTCAACACCAGAATGCTTCAAGTCGGCCACATAGAACGCACCGTCGCCGCCGTTTTAGCCCCGCTTATCGACTCCGGTTTGATTGCCGTCGAGGGCATTGTCCCCAAGAAGCGCGCTTCCTCCAACAGATTCAGAATCCCCTGCCAAATCCACATCTTCTGCCGCTTCGAGGCCTTCTCGGACGTCAGCTCGGCCATTTCGCGAGCCGGGTTGATGCTGATTTCCGATTCAGATGCGTCGTTCGGGCTCTCGGAGGCCGTGGTGGTCGAAGATAGGAAGGCCAAGAAGGGGAACAGGAGTGTGGACAAGATATTCAAATTGGTGGATGAGGGCTTGAGCAAGAAGGGCAATTTGCGAGCTTTGGAGCCGCCAAAAGAAGTGATCAAATCGGAGCTTTTAGCGCACCAGAAGGAGGGTTTGTGGTGGTTGGCTCACAGAGAGAATTCTGGTGAATTGCCTCCGTTTTGGGAAGAGAGAGACGGCTCTTATGTGAATGTGCTGACAAATTACCAATCCAATTCGAGGCCGGAGCCTCTTCGAGGCGGGATTTTTGCGGACGATATGGGGTTGGGTAAGACTCTGACTTTGCTTTCTTTGGTAGCTTTTGACAAGTATCCTAGTGCTCTTCCGTTTCCTATTAGTGGTGGTAGTGACAATGTGGATAAAGTTGATGAATTTGATGAGGAATGTGAAGAAGTCTCCGTTTTGACTTTGAGTGGTAAGAAGGGCAAGAGGGGTGGACCAAGTAAAAAAGGCTCGGCGGGGTCGAGGAAAAAACCTAAAATCGTCGATACCAAAGTGGATATAGGCTTGGAACGAAAATCTGGCGGTAAGACTACCTTGATTGTATGTCCTCCTTCCGTGTTTTCGACGTGGATAACGCAGTTGGGAGATCACACTAAGCATGGTAGTTTTAAGGTGTACATGTATTATGGGGATAGGACTAATAATGCCGAGGAGCTAAAGAAGTTTGACATTGTTTTAACAACATATAGTACTTTGGCAACTGAGAGTTCTTGGTCAAAGTCCGCTGCTAAGCAGATGAACTGGTGGCGGGTTATTTTGGATGAGGCACACATGATTAAGAATGCGAATGCTCTGCAAAGCCAGGCTGTATGTGATTTGAAGGCTAGCCGGAGGTGGGTTGTTACTGGAACTCCCATTCAGAATGACTCGTTTGATTTGTTTTCTTTGATGGCATTTCTTCGGTTTGAGCCATTTTCAGTTAAGAGTTACTGGCAGAGCTTAGTCCAACGTCCACTTGCTCAGGGGAGCGAGAAGGGGCTCTCGAGGCTTCAGGTAATCTATGTTACCGGTTTTTATCTCTGTATACTGTTTTTAATAGGTTACAGTCTTAGAACAAATTTTCGCATAAACATTTGAAAACGTGCTTCTAATTTAACTTGTATGGTTTCAGGTTCTAATGGCAACCATTTCTTTACGAAGAACAAAGGACAAGCAACTGATAGGACTGCCACCAAAAACAATCGAGACTTGTTATTTAGAACTTTCCAAGGAAGAACGTGAAGTGTACGACCAAATGGAAAGGGTAGCAAAGAATGTTCTACAGGGTTATATTGATGCTGGTAGTCCGACGTGTAATTATACAACCGTACTTAGTACGATCTTACGGCTTAGGCAAATCTGTATAGATCTAGCCCTGTGCCCTTCAGACATCAGATCCTTGCTCCCTTCTAACAGTATGGAAGGTAGTTTATCAGTTTTTTTTTTAATAATAATAGTGTGTTGATGTTATGTCACTTCCTCACTAGATCTCATAAAATGTCTAGTATACTCTTTTGTGGTGTCTTTTTTTTTTTTTTTGTAGAAGAAAAAAAAAAGGTACTGAAAAATACAGAGAGGATGGGGTGTCCTCCCATGAAAACAAAGGAAAGAAACTGCATAAGAAGATTCCACTCCCTAATCAGATATTACATTGAAATTACAAAAATCTTTGCCCTCAGTCGACCAAAAAGCAACCCAAATTTTCACCTTCTCCCAGAGTTCACTTTCAAACCAGACCAAGTCTTCGAAAATCCTTCTATTTCATTCTAACCAAATTGACCAACGCAGGCCCAGAATAGCAAAGTTCCAAAATCTTTCTAACTTTCTTATGGAAACCAGATAGGGAAGAAGAAATAAACACATGTGCACAACTCGTACGCACTACCCAGCTCGGATCAAATTCTTGCAATAACCTCAGCCAAAACAATATGAGAATAGGTTGTGCTAGAACAGATGGTCCATAGATTCTGGACGGCCCCTACAAAGATAACACCAACCTTGGGATACGGACAGATGCTGCAATAGAACATCAGTATTTGTTCTCTTGAAAGTAGAATGTTTATCTCAAGTTTGGAATATAAATCTTGATGGGGATTTTAGTTATTGTACAATGTTTCATTGTGTCATACCCTATTGTTGTCAGTGGGTTTTTTCTAGGTCATATCTATCATAATATGGAATGAAGTGCTTTTGTGCTAAAACTCATTCAGGTGACGTGCTAAAGTGTTTCATGTTCTCCCATACTCAGATCTTTCTCTTGTTGATTCTAGTGACTCTTTTTGTAACTACATCATGGATTCATGGTAGCCTGACGAAAAGATGATTATGAACTGCTTCATGTACAGGCTTTTTTAAGTTTGCAAAGTTATTGGTAGTCTTTATGTTAAAGCAGAGGGACTAAAGCTCCACAACAGGATTGTGTCTGTGCCTGAACCTTTAATGAGAAAATTTATCAGTTGCTAAAGTTTGTTGAATATCTATAATGTCTATGATCAATGAAACAGGTTTCCTATATTTTACTCCTGACTCATTGCTAGGAATTGGAAGTGATGGTTTTCATTTTTGCTGTGGCATGATTTGTCTTCGGGTTGGTGCTGTAATATACTTTTTGTACAATGCTTTCTAAATAATCATAATCTTGGAGTGCTAACTTATTTTTTGATATCCTATTGAAGGTGTTGGTTGTTGTTCACAGTGAGTTGGAGTCCTCATTTTTGTCAAATACAACATTTCATTCTCATTGTATATATGTATATATATATGCATATATATTTACACATGCTATCCTCTTTGCAAGCTAACGGAAATTGATTTTAAGCAGATATATCCAATAACCCAGAGTTGCTTCAGAAGATCGTGGAGGTACTGCAAGATGGTGAAGATTTTGACTGTCCAATTTGCATTTCTCCACCTACTGACATGGTGATTACTCGATGCGGTCACATCTTTTGCCATGCTTGCATTCTGAAAACCCTAAAGCATGTCAAGTCTCTGTGCCCCCTCTGTCGACGTTCTTTAACAACTTCTGACTTGTTCGCTGCTCCACCACCATCTTCCAATGCTGAAAATGATGCATCCTCTTCAAGATCAACTGTATCTTCAAAAGTTTCTGCTCTTCTGAAACTTCTTGTAGCATCAAGAGATCATAACTCGGCCACAAAGTCCGTTGTATTTTCACAATTTAGAAAAATGTTGTTACTACTTGAAAACCCACTAAAGGAAGCTGGATTTAAGGTTTTGCGGATAGATGGATCTATGAATGCAAAGAAAAGGGCTCAAGTGATTGAGGAATTTGGAGCCTCAAAAAAAGATGAGACAACAATCCTGCTTGCAAGTCTCAAGGCTTCAGGAACAGGTATAAACCTTACAGCCGCTTCTAGAGTCTACTTCCTCGAGCCATGGTGGAATCCAGCAGTCGAGGAACAAGCTATGGACCGCATCCATAGAATCGGACAGAAAGAAGAAGTGAAGATTGTGAGATTGATTGCTCGGGAAACCGTCGAAGAAAGGGTTCTAGAGTTGCAGGAGCGAAAGAAGAAACTCGCAAAAGAAGCTTTTGGGAAAAGAGGCTCAAAGGATAGGAGAGAGATAGGAATCAGCGATCTTCGCGCCCTAATGTCTCTCTGAGCTTGTTTACCATTAAAGTTGGGTGCGTTATATAAATTATGTAGATTTGTACAAATAGGTCAGTTTTTAGGTGACCCTCATGCCCTTTTTGCTAAGAAATGTGTCGATCCTTCTAAAATGCACCATGTTGCGTTGTTCAACGGCTTTCATGCGACTGCTGAAGCATGTTTCGTTTAGCCAGTTTCGATGCAATATTGAGTGTATCTTTTTGTTTGAAGGCATTGATTTTTCTGCCGATTTCTTATATTTTGTGAATCCGTGAACATGTTGTTTTTGCTGCCAAATTACTGAAGTTTGCTATTAGGTAGTAGCAAAAGGATTTTTACATTATTAACTGTATCTGTAGCTTGAAAACTTGTGTTAGAACTTGGAACATTTGATAATTATCCACTGCTAAAAATTGGCGATAAATCAGCCCTTGAAATACGCTTTTTTTTTTCTTTTTATTTAAAGTGAACTACATTAACACCCTTTTGTGAGTTTGGAGTGATGTGGGTTTTTTGTCAATTTGCCCCACGAGAAGAACTACTCCCTGTCCTTACCTCATATACGTATTTATGTTAATGGGGTCGCGCGGGTTTGTGGGTTTTTGCAAGTCAGATTCAGGATTTTTTGTAACCCGTTTAGAAATATATAATACAAAATAATCTAACAAAACAAAATAAGAACACAAAAATTATATAAAAGATAATAAATATGTACTTATATGTTTTTCATATAAAAATAGACAATCTTTTTATATAGATTTTAAAATATATATATATGTTATTTATTACAATATACATATAAATATATAGTAAAAAAAAATTATACCTAAACAGATAATAGGGTCGAAACCATCAGACTCGTCCCCGTCCTAAACCCGTCGCGAGTTTTGAAAACCTGTTCCATTTAAATCAGGATTTTTCTGTTCCATTTAAGTTGGGTCATTATAGGTAAACGAGTTAATGGGTGAAATTGCCATCCTTATCTGTGTTTTGTCAATATTATAGAGACACCTCTTGACTAAAACTAATAACACTAAGATCTCTTTTCCTTAGCTGTGTTAAATTTAAATTTAGATGACCAAAATACCCCCAATAAATATCAATCATTAATCTTAATAAACTAAATCATAACTATTTATTTTTTTAAATTTAACCATTTCTTTGTCTTAACTTAGTTGAAAAGAATAAATGATATATTTAAAAAAAAAAATACCTCCTTTTTATTAATAAGGTACAAAATAATGAATACTATTTGATCGCTAGTTGTAAATATATTATTAAAAGTATATTAATATTTTTGATTATGACAATATTTTATTTTGAATAACAATTTTATTTTTATATTCTTGTTATTGTTGTATATACTATCTGATAATAAGTTATATTAACGTTAGGGTCACTTTATTTATCACTCACTTTATAACTTACCAACTTCTTGTCATTTGTCTTTTTTTTTTTTTTTTTCCTTAAAACAAATGAACAAAACTCCAAACCATCTTTTTGCTATTTATTACAAATATGCCATTACATATTTTTTTCGTGTCATTTTGTATGATATTTCATTCAGAGAAAAATAAAATAAAATCAATTCTGAAGCCGTATATTTGCTAACAGCAGACTGCATTCGTATCTATTTGCTTGTTTGTTTGTTTGTGAAATAAAATCAATTCTGAAGCCGTACATTCTTTATTTATTTTGCTGCTCTTTTTCTTTTTTGAATAAGGAGAAGCAGATGGCTTCATGCACGAAATCATGCTTATATATATGAAATCAAGTTCTATGTCTTTGTAACTTTTTCATATACGACTATGAATTTTAATTTAAAAAATATCATCGTTTCAACATTATATAAAACAAAAACTGAAAGAAAAAAAATGTTGTACACTCATATAAAAGTAAAATATAACAAACCACAAAAAACGGCAACACGATGTTATATGTGTGTGTATAGGAGTATTTCGTGAGTGGACAAATGAGAAAAACAAATAGTTTAGTTGTAATTACCTTTTTTGAAATATTAAAAGGTATAAACATTCTCAGCAAAAAAAAAAAGAGTATAAACATCAAAATTTAAAGTTTGAAATGAAAATTTTAGAAAAGAAATTGAAATGAAAGTGGTTTAAGAATGAAGGTGAGAGGAACTAGTTGGAAAGAATGGCAATTTTTGTAATAAATAACAAAAAGAGGGATAGTTTTAATTTTAGGAAATCAAGAAAACAAGTGATGAAAGAAGAAGCTAACAAGTGATAATGAGAGTAGTAAATAAAGTAATCCTGGTATTTCTTGTTCATCAAAAATTAAAAATAAATTTTTTAAAAAATAAATAATAAAAATAATAAATATTTTTATTAGAATGTGAATTATGATTAAAAATATTTAAAAATCAATTAAAATATTATTTTTTATGTTAAATAAGAGTAAAAATATTATTTTATATCTTCATATATATATATATAACTAAAGACCTTTTTATAAAAGTAAGGGTATTTATGATATTTTAAACATAATTAATGAGAGGTTTACATTTTCAATTTTAATCAAAAAAGATACCTTTATAATTTTAAGAAAACACGTAAGTACAAATATCGTTTACTCATTTATTTAATTGATGCATTATTAGTTTTTAGGATTTAAGTTTGCAATCTCTTGATTAACCCGTCATTCCCACGCCAACCGGGATCGCACGACCAATTGGCAAGTATTCACGGACCTGGTGATGTTCTACGTCAATTTGACACCAGTACATATGTTGATGCTCTGATTAAGCCTAAAATGAAGCCTGAAGTAAATCTCTCTACATTAGTACATATAGCAGGCTAGACCCTATAGATGAACCAGATTGTACTTTGTCTAGTCCTTCGCTTGTTTACAGAACCTGGCATCTAGCAAGAGCATCAAACTGTTTTGACATTACCACTTTGTTCTCTGATTTTTTTTTTTTTGTTTTTATTTTGTTTTCTTTTCATTTTTTGTGTCCTACAGTGGACCAAAAGATCTTCACCTAAACAGGGCTTGTGACATTAAATTTCGGGATAATTAGACCACATGTCACAATTTGTAAATCACAACTTATGATTTATTTTTAATAAATTAAAATTTTTATCTTTTTATCTCTTCCTCTCATTCCCCTCCCTCTCGATCATTCTCTAACCTCACACATTCTCTCTCTCCTCACCCCTCTCTTTCTCTCTCTATCTCTCTAATTTCTCTTTCCTAGCACTTTCTTGCCTTCCAAACAAACACAACTCCTTTAGAATACCTTGTGGCACTGGTCCTTGGCTCATCTTTGTGCAGATCATGGATTCTTTGACTTTCATTCATAGTGTCGCAAAAGCTCCAAGTGGTAGATTTCGCATCACCTAGTTGTCGAACTCCACTTTCACTAGCTTAATGCTCGGATTGCTATCTCATAGCTTCAATCACAGTTACTTCCATGGCAGATCACATGAGCCGCAAAGACAGCGAAGGAATGCACAACTATGAACCTTAGATCAGCGTCTTCACCCGCCATCATCCTGTATGGCCCTTGCCGGTAATGCTGCTTCTTGCTTGTGTTGTTGCAAGGAGGGAGAGAAAAAGAGAAAGGGGTCACATGGTTTAAGGGAGGAGAGAGAGAGAGAGAGAGAGAGAGAGAGAGAGAGAGAGAGAGAGAATGGTAAATGAATATCTTACCAGTAGTAAATCAAACATTTATAAATATAAATGTTTTGTTTACTATTAATAAATCAATCATTTACCTTAAAATCATAGTAATATCAAGAAACAATGTGGTTTTAACAAACTCTTGTGATTTAACAATGTACTTTGTTGATAACTATTTATGCAAAAGGCCTTCTCCTAAGGCCCATGCCCTATACTCATATCTTGTGATACAAATGAGCTCATTTTGTGGAACTAGGTCACACTAGGGGAATTCGCGTGGGTTGTGATTTGGTGGATTATGAGCAATCGAATAGGTCTATTTATTCTTGGTCAAAGTTGGTTTTTGATCTTAGTTGGGGTTTCAAATTGACTTTGTTAAGATGTACGGGTGATGGAGAAGTAGCCAAATTAACCCTATATCCTACCTTAAGTAGACTAAAGTGTACCCACCAAAAATATATATGAAGTTCAAGACATTACATTCTTTTCAAAATTGCCTAATAAGGCACAGATAATTGACTTTAGAAGGTTCCACAAATGTATCAGCCACATCAGAAACTTAAAAAAAAAAAAGTTTATATATATTTATTTTGACTAGCCTTTGGAGTACTCCTTGGTTTGACTCTAGAAACGAAGTGTTTCTCCAATTTGCTTAGTTGCTTGCTCCAGACTGGTCCTTATCCATCCACCTACTCCAAAAATAGAAGGGCAAGTATTAGGTACGAAAAGTAGCCTTTAGAGGCTTCTGAGCTTTGGAAGAGCACTATAAGTTTGACCACCTTGTTTTTCCATTCTTACAGTTACTTGTAGTTGAACCACATAACCATTGTTCCTCGAATACTAGAAAAAGAAGGAGTGCATCAGAGGTTCTTCAAATCCCTAGGGTATGCTTGTCCCAAATAGTCTCTAAAATGACTGTAGCCTTTTTAATAAATATCTCCATTCTCAAGAGACACACTTAATAATACAATCTCATTTCATTCAGTTCTACGAATTCTCTCAGCTAATTTTCTCTATCAGAAAACTACTTAAAAGATCAAAACCTCCATTATATTCATCATGCTCATTACTTTTGGAATTTTTCTAGAAATCACTAAAGTTCATCCTCGGAGCATTTTGTGTTCGTCTCCAGAGCAATTTTGAACCACACCTAAAAACACTCTAGAAACACTAACCCCATCTCCACCTCACTTTATTTAAATCTCCATCAATTATTCGATTGCTCCTCCTACCATTCTTTGATCTCGCTGGTTTTTTTAGTTGATTTTCTTGTTTTTTGCAGATTCTCTTGGTGATTTGGCATAAGAGGATATCATGGAAGCCATTCTTCTTTGATTTCCTCAAGCCTAATCAAACTCAAATCATGATGAAAACCCTGCCCTAGCTTTGGCTTTGACACCTCACTTTCTCCAACCACATCAAAACCGCTATCAGCCATCCAGAGATCGCCCACAGAATCTACTGGGCTCCATCAACACACACACACACAAACACATACATATATATATATATATTTTAAGAAAGGATTAAAGGCACATGGCCACAAAAAGAACAAAAAACAACGGACCACTTACAGGAACAGGTGGTGCATGTAGGCCGGGATTTCCACAACAAGCCCAGCAGAAAAACTATAGTTAAAAGCAGCCCATTTGCAAACTTTATGAGCAACTATGGTAGCGTTTAGTATTGTTTTTGAAATCTGTTATGTTTTCAAATTCTTTGAATTTGATATCGTTTTGAAAACAATTCTGAGAACGTTTCTGAAATTGTGTTTGGTTTTATTTTCTGAGTGTATGTTTTGAGAAACAAAAAAGTGAAACCGTGTTTGGTTATATTTTTGAAAACCAGTCATTTTATAAATATTTTATAAAAACATATTTATGTTTGATTTTAAAAAAAATTTATTATGAATACCAAAAATTAAAAATTAATAAAATTTTTTAATTGAAAAATGAATTAAAAATTAATAACCATAATATTTAAGTAATTACTATATCAATTAAATCTTAATTAACCATAATAATTAAATGGGAGAAATGGGAAAAATGAAATCAGAAAAAACGACTAAAAGTCGTTTTCAATTTTACGTTGGAAACAAAGGAGATTTTAGATTCGTTTTGAAATCTGTTTTCAAAAACAATACAAACTAAACACAATTTCACACCGATTTTGAAATCGATTTCTTAGGGAATCGTGAAATCTGTTTTGGAAACAAAACCAAACACGCACTATATTTGCGGGCCTCCTCACCCAAACAAACGAGCAGGATTGGAAATCTAGCACAGAAGCTTAGAATATCGGAAATAATGCTCTCACACTCCCAACGCATGGTAATCTTAGAGCAAAGAGAGTTATTAACAATCTTAGCATCATCTTCCAAGACGAGATGATCCACATACAAAGAGGAATCAAGTTGTATTGTCCATAAAGCTGCCTTGGCTTCACCGCAAGCAATAGAGCACAAAGGCATCACCCTGCACCACGACCCTAAAGGCTGGCCAGTTGAACCTCTAGTAACCACAGCAATAGCACAAAAGGAGGACGAGAACGCAGCATCGAAATTAAACTTTACTGAACCTGCTAGAGGCAGAACCCAACCAGAAGATTCAAGAGTTAAGGGGGCACAAGGCGAACGAGTAGCTACTAGAATTCCTCAGTTTTGTCCAAAACCTTCGAAACACTCTCTCACACTTGGTAAATGTGTTTAAATCAATTATACATCATGTGATTTTGATAAATAAAAGATTTACATTTGATAAATAAAACATACATTTGGTAAATAAAAGATTTACCAACATAATAGTACATATACTTTTTTTATTGGTAAATGAAATATTTATTGATAACGTTTTTTGCAAAAGTTTTTTATCCTGTAGAAAAAATCAATCCAAAACATAATTTTGTGGCATTTTTATAAAGTTTCCTAAAATACCTGGTTACTTACATGAATATTTAAATTAAAGGCTATGATTTAAAAAATGTCTTTTATTTACATGATTTTCTTAATTGATAATTATGAAGACCACATTATCCTTTCCTAAAAAAATTAAAAGTAAACAAATAAAGAATTGATAAAAGAGTAAAGAAAAAATCTTTACGGAATGTCAAACTAAGCAAATCTTTTATAAAAGATAAACTTACTTGACTATAATAAAGGAAAAATAACTATTGATATAAGTTGTGTGATATATAAAAAACAATTATTATAAATAAATAATTGATTATTAAAATAAAATTCAAATATATAAAAAATTAAATAGTTATTAAAAAAATTTTAATACATAAAAAGACATAATAATGACATAATTATCATCATAAAGAAAGAAAAAAAAAACATACCACATTAAAAAAAAAATTAAAATGATATAATAATTATCATAGAGAAATAAGCAATTTAATGCCACATCTAAATTTAGAAAATAAAAAATTAGTCATTAAGATAAACATAAAATAATGATAACAAAGAAAAAAATATGAATCATGACGAGGGGAAAATAATGTTAAATATAATGGGAAAATGGGTATTACAAACATTTACGTAGTACATTATTAAAAAACATACAGAGGGGTGGGTCCTACAATAGATGTTTTATGTTTTTGTTTCTAAAGTGCCTACACTGTTGTCAAAGTCTTGGTATCATTTATGGGAAAGAATATTTATTTTAGTTGTTAAAAAAATGTAGGGTGACTTGGAAGATTGTCCTTCAAAAAAGCATACCTTTGAAATATTGCAACATCTATAGTGTCTTAAGGAGGTTTGGACCTCTAATAAGATAAGAACCAGTTTGGTATTGTTGTGTTATAAAAAAGTCTCATTTTAACTATATTGTAAGTCTAAAATTATCGTGCCTAAAAGCATATAGGTATTTGGTATAATTGTTTTTTAAATTTATTATGAATACGAGAAGTAGAATTTTAAGTGTTTAATAAACTATGAATAAAATTATTATGCAAACGCAAAATAACCAAAAAAGACATACTATAATTTCTCTAACATCAAAATACATGAATAACATATCCTAAAAGTATTATTGTCTCCTACAAAATTGAAATAATATAATGATAATATTAATTATGACAATAATATTTTTAGAAATTATTTACTATCGTTTTTTAAAAAACATATATTTACCATCATTTTTTTATTACACATAATTCCAATGATAAAAGTTTTTTTAAAATAATAAAAAAATAAGTTACAAAATTATAATTTATAATTTGAAATTATTTTTAAAAGAACAAGAATTTAGAATTTTTAAACAAATAGTGGAATGTAATTTTTTTTTAGAAAAATAGTGGAATGTACTTTTATGATTTGTTATGAAGATAAATAAAATAAACAGTTCAGAATTATTCATTTTTAATTATAGCAGTAATTGCTGTGTAGAAACAATCTGTAACCTCCTTTTCAAATTTTGCTGCACTACAACTATTTTTTTAATCTATTGTACAAAAACAAGATTTACTAAACAATGTTAACCTATTGTCGATTCTTTAATAATTAAAAAACAGTTTCTAAAGGCAATGCTAGACGGAGCCTCAGTCTTGGGTCAACATTCGATGTTTGCACTAAATAACCTCAACTAGCCCAAATGGTAATATGGTAGGTACTAGATGTCGCCATAGTCAACAAAAGACACCAATGTTCTCTAGTTGGCAACGCGGTTGCCCGAGAGAATTCAGGCAGATTACCAAAGTAATACCAGATTTTTTTTTTTAAATATTTTCCGTATAAAGTGGTCGGCCTTCTTTGGCTCTAAAGTCGAAGAGTAATCCAATAGATTACTTTTGTAATCTACGAGATTAATATGATTGTTTTACCGAATAGTTTTTATATCCAACTAGAATATTTTTTACATTCTACATGATTATTATTATATTCTTCCACACTAATTATCGTAAACTAGCGGATTACCATAATTGTTGTAAAAGTTTGTTCGAAAAACAATTTAAAAAGGGCACTATATTGATTATTAAAAAAAAAAAAAACCTTAATCCTCAAAATTGAAAATCCCCAAGTAGGAAAAAAAAAAAAAAAAACCTAATTTTGAAAATTCGTAAGAGAGTTAATGCGTCATGCACGCATTGATTTTAACTAAACTTAAAGAGAGAGAGAGAGAGAGTAATCTTTACAAATTTCAAATTTCCAAGTTTTGTTCCGCATAAAAAACCTATGGGCAATGCATCATGCACGCATTGATTTTCCATTCTTATGATCGTTATCAATTGAACAGTTTTACGAAAAGTTTCAGATTCGAAGATTAATAGTGAAAAAAAACCAAGGACTATATTGTCAATAATTAATATATAGATTTTGTTTTGTTTTGTTTTTGTTTTTGTTTTTGTTTTTTGTTTTTTTTGGTTTTGTTTAAAGGATTGCCAATGAATTAGGACTTCATAGGAACATAAAATATTACTAAACATCCCATCATATTGCATTTTAAATTACACAAAACAAATGTTTATGCAACTTTTAAAGACTATAAATTATAAATAAAAAATTCATACGAATTTTCCTTGACCATTTCAATTTGCTCCGACATAATTTTAACAAAACTTTATTAGGGTGGCCTCCTAACCTTGGAATTTTTACAACAACAGTATCCATCAATTAAAAGTAATAGAATCTGCACTTTTACTGTTATTTACAAAAAGAAAAAAGAGCTTAAAGTATCCCTCGAACAAATTAAAAGATGGGTAAATTTTAGAATAACATAAATTACCGATCCCCTAAACAGTATATTTTTTTTCTTTGCTTTCCTTTTCTTTGAAAATTTCCTCCTCTAAATATGCATTGCATTGTTTTTCTTTTTCTTTTTTTTGAAGATTATATGTATTGCATTTGAGATAATACACGTTCTGAGTTACGATTTTTAATCCAAAATTTTGTCAGGTGTGTGTGTTCAATCACAAGTTTTTACGAAAACACAGTTACGGGGTTTTGTTAATTGTGATAATAATGGAAAAGTTCAAATACAGGTGGAGTAGACTTCAAAACGAATTTGATTTCGAATTTGAGCTGCTGATATTACGGTTTGATATTCTAAGCTAAAGATTATTATGAATTTCCTTTTAAAGTTTTGACCTTTGAGTTAGTCATGTAATTACTTAGTTGTGTCTAGATTTATTTTTTATTAACGCTTGTTCTATTTGTATGATTTCCACACCTACGTTTATGCATTTCAAAGAAAAAAGACCAGATTCGGATATGATTGGATTTATCAACATATAATGCTTGTTCTGCATATAAAATTTTTGAATGCAAAATACACATGTGTTGTCCACACATTCCGGTGATAAAGCTTCGCCGGTACATTAAAGTTATGATATGGTTTGTACAATGTTCGTTCTCCCGATTGCACGGTTTAATTGTGTGGTTCCGCCTAGACAATGCGTGTTAACAGTCCCTCAAGTCCTTTAATATGAAATTCTTATTATTTTAACAAATGATCTCCGAATTTTATTCCAAATTCCATTTGAGTTGTTAAATTTTAAAAGACCCCCGACACAACTCTGATTCATCAAATTGTTTCGGCCTCTTCAATCAGTTAAGTGCAAAAAAGAAAACAATGCAAGTGATGTCAAAGGAAATGGAAATGGAAAATTACACTTCGCTGGTGAAACATCATCCTTGTCAATTCATTCTACCATTGAAACCCAACTTATGAAATGGCTAAAATTGAAATAAACTGACAAATTAGGATTAAGTTAATTGATTCATTTAAAAGGCAAGTGACTAAAGTGACATTAGGGTACTATTATATATATTGTGAAAATATAGAATCTGTTATTATAAACAAGAAGTGTTTGATACAATATCAGTTTATATAGGTGGAAGTAAATTATCCAACTAAACAAGATCATCATTTATATTATGAGTATAAGATGTCAAGGAATGTACTAACTTTGTTAGCTTCCCAATGCATATGACATAATTTAGCTCCTGAAAAAAAAAAAAAAAAAACTAGGCACACTTAACAATAAAAGGTCAAACTTGTTACAATAAAAAAAAAAGTTCTTTAAAGTTTAGACTATTATCAATGTATCTGACTTTATAAATTAGAGATTTCAATCAAGATTTGTTGTTTGTTGTTTGAAATATTACTTGAAACTTGAATTCACCACTTTAGTCACTGACTTACAACATCAATATACAAAAAATTAGTTACTTTTAAAATCTCAGAAAAAAGAAAATGTAGATAGTATTCAGATTTAGACTTCTTCCCTTTTCTAAAAAATTCTTGGATTGGCTCATCAGGATACACTATTGTTACTTTATTAAGGAATGCTAGAAGGGTTGTTGGGGATTATCATCTCAAATCTGCTATGGCAACCACCCTAGTAGGAATAAAAATAGGTACTAGATTTTTGAAACTCTTATAAATAAGAAACTTGTACTAAAATAAATAAAAGGTGACTTTTGAAACTCTTATAAAAAGATATTTATATTAGATAAAATTGAAACTCTTATAAAAAGAGATTTATATTAGATAAAATTGAAACACTCATAAATGGAGACTAAGCAAAACATAAAATCTAACTGTGATAATATATATATTTGTTTATTGAAACTCTTGTGAACAAAGACATTAAAAATATCGTAAAAAATAATAATAGTTGCAAAAAATTTTATAAAGAGAGACTAAAACCAGGAAAAAAAAAAAAACTTTGAAACTCTCAAAAAAGACGTGTAAAGAAATTGTAAAATTGTAAAATTGTAAAAACTCTTGCCTTCCTTTAAGACACATTATAGAGGATAACGAGCAAAAAAGCCCGTGCAGTTGTGCGGTATGTTGTAATTTTCATTTGCCTTTTCGTTATTAGTGCTTGTCATTTTAATAAATATTATAATTAATTTAGAAAATAGAATAAATATAATTTAATAAAATATTATCATTGTAATTGATAGTATAAAAATATTTGTGTAAAAATTTTAACAAAGGAATTGAGACAATACCAAACAGGGGATGAATACTATGTACATTATTAATATATTTAAGCATAAAGTAGTATAGTGAGATAAATTAATACAATAACAATCATATGCAGATATGTAATCACATATGGAGCATTTCAGAAACCAAAAGTATACTATCAACCTCCCCTCTCCCTTGTTCCCCCTCTTTTTTTTTTTTTTTCCCTTTAATTAATGAAAAAGAGCAAAAATCAATATAAATACATGATCCTAGCCATCTGTTATGAGATAAAAAACACATTAATTGTATCTGTATGAACCAATAATAAAATCGAAGAAAGCATATCAATACTACAGCATGCACAACTCACCACTACCATCATAAATCTAAAGTTTAAAAATATAAATTCAGTAAACACAATCCCAGGAGCATCAATATTTGTCGATAAGAATTGAAGTCGAGACACTTGTGGTGGCTTTGCTATTTTGTGCTTACTAAACCATAAGTCATATGGTTATGCATATATTCCTAAAAATTCCTGTGTTCCCATCATGTTGCCCCTGTTATGACCCTGAAAGATTTTAATGGATGACAATATATGCCACATTCAAGTCTCACCACTTAATGATGCTTGTTTGGATAATAGTTGTTAACTCATGCAACGCCAATTCCATTCTTCCCTTAAAACTGTTTGATATTCTTGAGATGATTTCATAAAAAATTAAGTCTCTGTGTAAGGTAGCTAAGGTCATACATAGGGTACACTCAAATCCTGTTTGTAGGCCTCAGGCAAACAAAAAAAGAGAAGAAATTAAAGGAATTCCCAGTTGGAGAAGAAAATACATTCTTAGACAAATAATACATTGTCTAGTATTTTAATTGAGTCTGAGAAGGTTGTTAACAGAAGTAGTTCATATTAAAATTAAGCTATTAATGCCAAAATCTCTTAGGACTCCTAGGCGGTTAAGGTTTTTGTTTAAGACAATTAATTGTAACTTGGCCGGTTAGTACTTATATCAATGAATCATATTTGTTGTAGCAATGATTTGAGCATTCAGTTTACTTTGTGTGTGTGGGGGTGGGTGCGTGTGCATGCACGCGCATGTTGATTCTCTCCATTTATAAGAGAATATGCATTTTTATTGTTGTTTAGATTTATTTGACTATATTTGTATGTTCATTAAAGAAAAAACTTGCGAATTATGCAAGCACGTTCAAGTTAACTCTTTAGTTTACGAAGGATTATCCAAACAAACCATCTATCAGTGCGGTTTGTTTCTCAAATGTTTCATCCTAATAGTAAGTTGGAAAACCATTGCCACGTTAACCTTCGTTTCATGCCAAACATTTTCATCATATCAATTCTCACTTGAAATTCTCTTTCCTATATTTGATATGAATCCCGCCAAGAATAACGAGACCCGTCAAGATTAAGACCCCAAGAACGTTCTAAAATCAGGTTCGAATGGATGGGAAACCTCAACCCGTTGCTTCAGCAAAAACAAGAACCTTGGTATATTGACCTTAACCCGTTGCTTAATACGAAACAAGAACCTTGGTATAATGAAGACGCCACAATCAACTATGGAAGGGTTGATTGATAAGTCAGAAGCGAACGCTACGGAAAATTCCGATAAGTTCAGATAGTTCGTCAAAGAACCCAAAGAGAATTAAAAATCTCAAATATATGAATTAAACTGATGTGTTTTGTTTTATTGCTATGGGGATGCCTATTTATAGGCAATTGTTACAAAGAATATTTCTAAAAAAAATCTGAAAAAAATAAGCCTAAAAAATCTGAAAATTATTTGAAAATTTGTTACAAAAGATAATCCTAAATCCTAACTGAAATTTGTTACAAAAGATAATCCTAAATCCTAACAAATCCGAAAATCTAATCCTAACCAAATTCGTAAATGTAGGAAGGTAGTTATTCTGCCACAAATTCGAAAATCCTTGGTTAAAAAACGTCTTGGGCTTGATTGAATTAGTTGAATTCCTTATGAGCTTGAATAAAGTTAATGTATCATGAATCATGCTCAATGGGCCACGAATTTGATTGAGCCTAAACCTCTTGAATTAGCCCATTAAGTGCTTCTTTAAATCTCTTTACTCTCGCTCTTGTAACCGGCCCAATTGGTATTTAAATTGGTTCCCTTAACGTTGATTAGTTCCTTTAAAGCCGTTTTTTGATTCACATCATTCCCCTCCTCTTGAAAAGGATTTGTCCTCAAATCATCGCCTAATAAGGATTTGTATACACTGTCATCGATTCATTCAAGAACTTGGAAAGGACCATCCCCTCTAGGAAGTCGCTTGGAACGTCTTTGTGTCGGGATTCGTTTCTTCCTTACACCTGGCCAAACCCAATCTCCGGGATCAAAGACTAATTTGTAACGCATTTTGTTGGCTTGACCTTGAAGCTCCTTAGTCTTCTTGGGATTACTATTATAGATTTGTCGGTTTGGGTTGGAAGCTCTGGGCACAAAATCAATTTGATGTTTGAACCCTCGGATAGATGGTAATCTGCGTAGTACTTCCTCAGGAAAGACATCCTCGTATCCCTGCAAAAGTGAAACAATAGAACTAGACAAAGAATGGTCAAGCTCGTTAGTGTTTAAAAATGCCTCTTTGTACAATAGTACAATCATCGGCTGTTTTGAAAACATAGCTCGCTTGATTTCACTCGCTTTTGTATAAAAATTCTTTTGTTTTCTCTCCGATTTTCTCTCAACAGCCATAATACTCTTCTCTTTTTTTTGCTCACTTTTCTCGGCCTCTCTCTCTTTTTCACTCTCTTTCTTTTTTTCACTTTCTTTTTCATCTTTTATCTTTTGGTTGCTCTCTTTTTCACTCCTTTTCTTTTGTTCACCCTCTTTTTGTAACCTCACTTGATCTTCATACACTTGTTGTGGTGTCAGCAGCACAAGAGTGATTGGTTGATCCTTAAGTATGAACGAATACTTGTTGGTGAAGCCATCCATGTTGACACACCAATCAAACCGCTTCTCTAAATCGTCAGGGATGGTTCTACCTTGGAACGGCGGAATCTTCATCTTAATGCTACCCAAATTGTTGTCTTCTTGATTCCTAGCTCTTGTAAATCACCCTCCATGTCTCCTATTACCTACAACCAAATCCTGATCGTCTTCTTTATCAAAACCAGCCCCATAATACTTTTCGTCTTCACCTCTCACTCCTCGAAATTGAACCATTTCTCTTCTACGCATATTTGGAACATCCTGCGGCTGCTCTACACGTTTATTCTCAACTCGATCTAATCGTTCATGAATATGCTCCAACTCCATCCTCATCATGTGCCTCATCTCTCCTACCATTGCCTCCATGAACAACTTCGGATCAGCCATCCCTGTAGCACCTTTGGCAACACTCTTTTCACTGTTGTGAGACATGATTACTGCAAAAATAAGGTTAGAGTAAACTAAAAGACCTCTCACACTCCCTCACGTGTTTCACTTAAAGAATGGGTTTCACTCGACTTTACTCGTGTTTCACATAATAATTATGGCTTTTACCCTCTGATGTACTCACCACTCTTGCCTTTTTCCACTCGTAGTAATTTCTCACTTGACTCTTATCAAACTACTCAAATCAGTATCAAAATTTCCGTCGTAATTCCTGAATGACTACACCAAGGTAATTTGGGTTATAGACAGCAAGGATTACAATGAAAAAAAAAAAACAACGGTGGTTTAGGTTTCCGAAAACACGAAAATTTACCCAAAAATTTTGGTCTATGGGGTAAGTTGATTTCTGGAAAATTAGAAGCCTAAATGTATGATTTCAAACAAAAAATTTGTTGTTGAGTCGAAATACTCTTTTTTTTTTTTGGATCCTCTTGATTTTTTTTTTCCCTTGGATCCTTTTGATTTGAATTCTGAATAACACAATCAAAAATTACAACCTTAATTCGGAACTAAAAAAAAAACGAAAATAAATGAGATAGGCAAACTTGAGTTTTAGAACCTAAGTTCTGATACCAAATGATGCGAACCTCGTCAGGAATAACGAGACCCGTCAAGATTAGGACCCCAAGAATGTTTTAAAATCAGGTTCAAATGGATGGGAAACCTCGATCCGTTACTTCAGCAAAAACAAGAACCTTGGTATATTGACCTTAACCCGTAGCTTAATGCGAAACAAGAACCTTGGTATAATGAAGACGTCACAATCAACTATGGAATGGTTGATTGATAAATCTGAAGCGAACGCCACGGAAAATTCCGATAAGTTCAGATAGTTCGTCAAAGAAACCAAAGAGAATTAAAACTCTCAAATTTATGAATTAAACTGATGTGTTTTATTTTATTGCTATGGGGATGCCTATTTATAGGCAATTGTTACAAAGAATATTTCTAAAAAAAATCTGAAAAAAATAAGCCTAAAAAATCCAAAAATTATTTGAAAATTTATTACAAAAGATAATCCTAAATCCTAACTGAAATTGTTACAAAAGATAATCCTAAATCCTAACAAATCCGAAAATCTAATCCTAACCAATAGGAAGGTAGTTATTCTGTCACAAATTCGAAAATCCTTGGTTAAAAAACGTCTTGGACTTGATTGAATTAACTGAATTCCTCATGGGCTTGAATTAAGTTAATGTATCATGAATCATGCTCAATGAGCCACGAATTTGATTAAGCCCAAACCTCTTGAATTAGCCCATTAAGTGCTTCTTTAAATCTCTTTGCTCTCGCTCTTATAACCGGTCTAATTGGTATTTAAATTGGTTCCCTTAAACTTGATTAGTTCCTTTAAAGCCATTCTTTTATTCACGTCACTATTTGGTCAATTTATGCTGATGGAAGCATTTGTTTGGATATTCTACAGAACCAGTGGAGTCCTATATATGATGCAGCGGAGTCCTATATATGATGTAGCAGCTATACTCGCATCAATCCAGGTATTTCACAACTCAATGCTGGCCATTTTGTCTCCACAAAGATCCAAAAACAAGCATGCAAATCTAATTACAAACAGAAATTAAACTAGCAGAGAAAAAAAAAGAAGAAGGAAACAATAGTCAAAATACCCATTGACAAATATAAACTCTAACACAAATCAAGCAGGAGACGAAGCCATGAAAACAAAAATAAAAAAACCCCACACAAAGAGAATCTGTATAAGAAAAAGCCAAAAAAAAAAAAAAAGGGTTGGTGGAAATCAGAAACCACAAACACCAAAAATTTCAAAATCAAAAATCAAGAACAGCCAATGAACAAAAAGGGCATAGTCTAGAGATTTCACCAAAAACATATTCCTCAAAAACTCTTCTCATTTAACCGGTATTGTCAAAAATAGCAGCCATTATAATGAGATATATATAGATATATACATCAAAGGGAAAAATGAAGAACCCAAAAAAAAAAAAAAGATAAAAGAATGAACGAAGAACAGTGGGGGGGCGAAAAGCACAAAAATAAAAGCAAGAGCAACGTACTCGGTAGGCCAGAAAATGGGGCACACGAAAAGCAAGAGGAAGGTTAAGGATTTTATACTCCAAATTACTCAAGACGCCCTCCCCCAAAAAGAACAGGTTGAACGACAAAAACAAAAAACAAAAAAACAAAAAAAAGGGGATAAAACAATGAATAAAGAACAATGAAAAATTAAAAGGGGGAAACGCGAAAAGAAAAGCAAGGGAAGCATACTCATGAATGGAGAGGCAAATCAAAAGAAAAAGAGAAAGAGGCAAACGGAAGAAGGAGAGAGACAGAGAGAGAGAGAGGAAACTAAGAAAATGAGGGCAAACGAAAAGCAAAATGAGAGCTACTGTTTTCATACTCAAATCACCAAAAAGCCCACCCCTAAAAGTTGCAGCCCAAACTGCCAACAACAGCCGCAAGTAGGGGCAAAACCGGCAATCCACACACCAAGGGCAAAACCGGAGCACGCTGTACAAACTACAGTAAAACCGTGCTCCTCTTTAGTTA
Organism: Antiaris toxicaria; assembly: GCA_035233585.1. NCBI lineage: Eukaryota > Viridiplantae > Streptophyta > Magnoliopsida > Rosales > Moraceae > Antiaris > Antiaris toxicaria. The sequence goes on from CP141156.1 coordinate 20,970,358, forward strand.
TATATTATATATATAATAATATGTGGCAGTTGTGGAGTTAAGAAGCCCAACACATAGATGGATATTATTTGGAGAGTGAACAAACATGGATGGAAGCAAAACATCATTTCCTTAGATTTCCTCAAGTTACAAACATAGAACCAGATTCAACATATTGTAAGAAAAGAATAAAATAATTTAAATAAAATAGATGAAAACAAACAGAGGATGAAATCGACAAAACTTTTTTTCGAAAGATCGACGAAAATATATTAAAAATCACAACATTCTGATAAAAAAAAAACCCCCACAACAAAACACATCATAAAAAAAAAAAAAAAGAACAACATCAAAACATCACTTCCTCTAGACATATTTAAGAAAGAAACAGACAACCAAATCTAACATACTGTAACAAAGGAAAATCTAAGTACAAAACATGAAAACTATCAAAGGCGGAAACGCAAAACATATTCCCAAAGATCAAAGAAAGGAAATCAAATACCGTAACATTCTGATCAAACGTTAGTAAAAAAAAAAAAAATATCTTTAGATTTTCAAGACCGATAACCACACCTAACAAACAACAAGAAAATATCATAGAAACGAAGTTCACAAACACTCATTTCCTTCAATTTCTCAAAAAACAAACGAGTGAAAACATAGTTCGGATCGAACGATTGTTACTTACCGGTGAATAAATAGAAGATCTAGCTAACGACGAGAAGCGGATCTATAGTGAGGTTTGCAAAAACCAAAGGAAGAAGATGAGACTAATTGGTGTCACTTCTTGTTTGCGCTTAAGGTTCCATTATTGAGAATAAGCTAAAAATTAAAGGGCAAAAGGGCAAATTAGCATAATACAATTTATGGCTTTGAAATTAGAGCATAATCTAAAATATTATTACTCAATCGAATAATTATAGTATAAAATAAGATAAAATCTAAAAAAAAAAAACCCATAACTCTCTCCCTCTCCTCTGTCCATCAAAATCCCCACCGCCCAAATCAGCGTCGTCATCATTAGAGATGGCTGGGTCAGGGATGAAAGTTGCTGGAGACTGTGACACAGGTCATGATTTTTGTGGTGGTACGGTTCCCGTTTAGTTGAACAGAAAGAAATTATGAAGAAAATGGCCGAGGGAGACAATGGCAAAGGAAACGACGAGCTCAGATCTAGGCCTCCTCGTGGTTTCTCCGATGTCTCGTGACGTCTGCAGCATCGGGATCGGGAGCTTCAGATTTGTCATGGCTACCTCCAATCGCAATCTTTGCGGCATCGTGCCAATTGCCAAGTTTGTATTCTTCTCTAACGACAGGCTCACCTTCTCTGGCCACGATGTTAGGTTACATGTAGGGTTACATCACTGCGCTTTGCCAATGGCAAGGTCGACGGCAACAACGATCGGAACGTCGACGGGGGAGAGAGAGGGAGGAGGCAGAAAAGAGTGAGAATAGGGGGTTCAGGGAGTTTTTGAAAAAAAAAAAAAAGAAGTAATTTTTGTATTTTAATGTGTAATAAAATTAAATATGTTATAATTTTATATCATTTTAAAAATATGTTATAATTTATATTAATATTTTCTGGATGATTTCAAAAAAGAAAAGAAGAGAAAGGATAAAATAGCATAATACAATGTGTGATTTTGAAACTATAGCATAATCTAGTTAAAGAGCAATATCATAACTAGAAAATTAAGAAGGTATTTGGAGAAACAATTTCATTTTAATATTACTCAAATATAATATAATTTTACACTAAATACAAATTTTACAACAGTATTATAAAAATAATTATTATTTAAAATATTTTTAAAATAATCACATCAACTTTTCAACTCTACTATTTATCTCTATTTTTACGAATCACATCAACTTTTCAACTCTAAAATACTTTTTATCCAAACACACATTTCATTCAAATATAAAACAAATACTTTTCAACTAAATACAATATTCAAAAAATAAATTTTATTTAAAAATAATTAAAATATAATGCATTTATCAAACGGTTCCTACCTTAAAAAAATACAATCACGTATTAGAAAAACCTGTATATAATATGCTTTGTCTATAAGTTCGTTTTTCCGCCGCCTAAGTGGTATAACACATGCAACATTTGACTTTCGCAATAAATAAATATATTAATACATCGTAGCTCAACTAAAAATAATTAATTTTTATAAAAAAAACTAAAAATAATTAATTATTATAGTCTCCCAGATTTTCTTTACTTTTGTACAAGTTATATTATATTTATTAATTTGCTCTTTGTGGATAATTTATAAGACGGAAATATGTTAGATATTTGACTTTTGACTAAATAATTACAAGCTCTTCAACCAAACCATTTTGACATTGAGAACTTGGACAGCGCGGAAACTTGCATCCGTCTACTAATGGCTGGCTTTCTTAGCCGTTCAAGATAAGGTCTTCAGTCTTCACTTTATTATTTCCATGGATTCTGACAAAATTATATGCTTCTAAAAATCTAAATTTAGATATAATATTAGGGGTGGCAAATCGTATTAGCAGGTCGTATCCATGTCGTGTCTGACCCGTTTGTTGACACGAATACACTCGACACAAACACGACCTGTTTAATAATCGTGTCAAAAATCACAACCCCAACACGACCCGTTAATAAATGGATTGACACGACATGACACGTTTATAACCCGTTTATTAAATGGGTCATAAACGTGTGTCGTATCGTGTCTGTTAAACCCACTTACTAAAAGAGTCATAAACGAGTCATTCAATCTGTTATTGACCCATTTAACTAACTTATTATTGACCTATTTAATTAACCTATTATTGATTAATTTAACTAACCTATCATCAATTTTAACATTAAAAAAACTTATTAAACACCTAAATTATAATCAAGTTATAGTAATCAAATTAAGTTCACAATCAAGTTACACTTAAATTTAGATCACAAAAGATAAATACAAAACTAAAAATATACATATAAAAACTAAAATATATATTTTATATTTAAATTTTGAATTTTAAATTTTTAAACTTTAAAAATTTATATAATATATATCAAAAATTATAAATGGGTAATTCATGAGTCGTGTTCGTGTTAACCCATATATGACCCATTTATTAAACGGGTTATTTCGTGTCAATTGCAGGTTAGTGGGTTCGTGCGGATTCAACCTTTTATTTAATCGTGTTTGACGGGTTCGACCCGTTTTAACCTAAATCTAATTTAATCGTGGTTGACGGGTTCGACCCGTTTTAACCTAAATCTATTTAAAGAAAACCCAAACCCTCTAATTTCGTGCGGATTTCGTGTCGTGTTGTCGTGTCGTGACCCAAATTGCCAGCCCTATATAATGTTAGAGATAACAATATAGATTGAAGTACAAAACAATAATTAAATTTTTTTTTAATAAAGCTTTACAACAAATAAAATATTAGCATTGATATATACATATATATTGAAGAGAGAATTTTATGTGATTAGGGGTGTTCACAGATTGGGTTTTATGGATGAAGTCTTGATAACTCTATAAAATACAGTCATTTTATTACTTTTTCATACACAAAAATTGACTTATCTTTGATATTTTTATTTGTTTTGATTAGTTTAATTTAATTTAGATTTTTATAAATTTCATGAAATTTTTATTTAATTTTGCTTTCTTTTATCATAACTTTTTCTTTTAGTAATAGTATATTAAATAAGTTTGAAATTAATTATTTCTAATGAGTTTACCTATAATATTTTATTTTGAAAATATCTATTTAGCATTTTGTTTTTCTACAGTGTCAAATTGAGATAAAAAATTCATGTATTGGAATCGGGTCTCACCAAGCATTACTATTCATGTCCGAAAATTATGAGCTTGACTAATTTTGTTTGATCTTCTTATCAATACAAGTATTTTAAAAAAAGAATCGCTCCAATCGGATCTCGTATGAAAAAGTTATGACAATTTCTAAAACCACATGAGCTCACTTTTTTTTAGTCCAATAATGACGTGACACATGGTGGAGGTTAGAAAGAAACCAATAAGAATGTGACATATGATATTCTCTTAGTTTTATCAAATTAAAATCAAACTCATTAAGCACTATACCATATTGGATTCTTCCTAATCACATGCAACGGCACTATAGTAATTATAACAAAGTTTGAAAACTATGCACTGACTACTGTAACTTATTGTAACAAAGTTTAAAAACTATATACCGACTACTGTAGTAAGTTAACAGTTTTGTATTGAGGTTAAGTAGAATAGTGTAAAATTATGCATATAAAAAGGCATTTTGTGGGAGACTTAAACACACAACACAAAAATTAGAGAGCAGAGACGAGGAGATAAATAGTAAGAGTGAGAAATATAGTGTAAAAAATAAAGCTTTTGATGAAGCTAAAAAAATATTTCTTTTCTTTAGTCTAGTTTTATTTTAGTATCAATAAAATGAGGAGTTTCTGGATATTTTGTCAGTACAAACATCAGTAACTATTCTAGACTCTTTTCTCTTATTTTGTCGTTGTGTTTAATTTGTCTTGTTGTATTATTTTATTTTCCTTTATGAATTAAATAAAATTTTGCTGGGAATTATGACGTTGTTTGATTATGATAATTTAATTAAACTAACTATGTTGTTAATATTGTCATATTTGTTAGTGTATTTATTCTCAAACTTAATGCTTTCAAATTTTTGACCAACTTTTAAAATGATTTGAGGGACAAAATGAAACTGAAAGGAGATTTTTGTGATATGACTCTAGAATAAATGTCATATAATCTAGGATAGAATACAGATATATCTATATATTTTTATGTAATTCTATTATTAATTATTATAGATTTATCAATGAACACTCTTTATAATTAAAATTAGATTCGTATTTTTATTATTCACATATATAACACTGTTTATATAGACAATACTATTCATGTATATGGCACTGTTCAAATATATAATACAGTTTATCATGAATTTCAATTTACTAATCCTTTATGTAAATTTAATTAGAATTTATGTATAACTTGATAAAGAGTACATAAAGCAAAAAAGGTAGTTGATCTTTAACAAATATGAACATAAAATCATAATAATATATTTAAATAAAATTATATTTGATTAAATATTATAAAATCATAATTCCTAACATCTGTGTGTTTGTTTTTGTGTTATTAATTTATGTTTACTTGTTTTTGCAATTTTAGTTTAATTATTTAATTTTTCAATTGTAACATTTTTCGGTCGTTCAAATAAAATTAAAATTAATTAATTTTAGTTACTTAATAACACTATCCTCGTAGGAATGAAACTTTAGTCATCACTTTGTTACTTATTGAATTCGCACACTTGCAAAAATCTACGACAGGTCTTAATACGTCAACCAATCCATGACATTCGGATTGGGGTTTTCCTAATCCGTAACCAATCTATGGGACTTCCCAAACTAATCTAAAACAATCTGTGAATATTAGATTACACAGATTGGATTGACGGTTTTAAATCGTTTATTGGTATGTTGTTGATGTTGGAGGCTACGATTGCATCATGAGAAGATGGAGAAGGAGTAGTTGAAGACTCGGTAATGTTATTAGAAGCAATGAGTACAACTTTGCTTTAGGCACTGTCTAATTCCATATCCGTTTTTACAGAGAAAAGAGATATACAAATCAGAAAAAAAAATCATAAAGATTGAAGGAAAAAATTAAATGAAGAGATTCAAAAAAAAAAAAAAATCCAAACCTATGGAGATTAGACAGTGAATAAATGGATGGAGCTCTTCTAACAAGTAACTATGTGAACTTGAACTAAAGCAATGTTCAAAGGGAGGAGAATTGAAATAGGTAATTAAGAAATTGAGGAGAAAAAGAGGCGAGAGGGATTAGGGGTAGCAACTGTGGAAGATCAGAAGTGAATTCTAAGGTTCTCTTGAGTAGGCTAGGTCAACAATGCAGTTTTGGGCCAAATAATAGAAGTATTATCACTACTAGACTATAATTTTTTTGGCCATACAATGTAACTATTTGGATTAACAGATTATACGAATTGAGAAATCCTTGGCCCATAACTCTCGGATTGGGAAAATCTCAATCTGTAACTAATCTATTAATTTCTCAACCTAATCCAAACTAGCAGATTGGATTGGGTTGAATAGATTGACAGATTTAATGAACACTCCTATATGTGATGTTCAAGTTTAAAAATATTTTAATCCTAAAATGAAAAAAATAAGGAAAAAGGACTTGAATGACACAAAGTTAAAGATCATTACGTTAATTTGACAAAAAAATTTTAACACTATCAATATGACACAACCTAGATATTAAAAAAATTTTGTGTCATATTGGTCAAGAAGGGAAATTTTATGTCATGTTAGTCAATATACATACATATGTATATATATATATAAGATGATTGTTTGGATAATTTTCTCCAAAAACAACGGGTCAACTTTATTTGCTTTGGATGATGGACATTTACATAACTATTAAACTTTCCTTTATTTGTCTAATTAGGATGGCCCATGGTGGTACATGATCAAACTTATAAAGGACATGACTTTGTTCGATATAAAATTTTAAAAGCGAAATTATCTTATGAGATATTATATATGTATATGTTGGGACGATTTCTCTCACCTTGAAAACTTCTCAACAAAAAAGTCTAAAATTTTTACTCAATTCTTTGCAAAAATTCTCTTTCTAAATCATTAGAACTTTCTCAAAGCTTCTCTTTCTAGAATTGTTCTCTCTCTAGAATCTAGAATAGAATAAATCTAATGAATTTATTGGATACCCTATAGTTGTTAATTTTCTTCTCTATTTATAGGTTTTGAGTCCTCCTTAAAATTTCTGCGGACCATTCTTTTAATGTTCCACATCATCTGTAGAGTGAACTCTTTATTCTTTCTTCTTTAATCTGATCCTTCTCTGGTGCTTCTTCAGTCTGACATAGACATGTCTTTAAACTTAGTCTTAATGGAATGATGTTGCTTCATCCATTCTCAGGATTCATATTGCTTTGCATCTAATAAATGATGTTGTTTTACTAAAAGAAAGTATTTATCCCTACATTAGCCCTTTTTTTTCCTTATAAATTTGAAATGCTTTCTTTCTAGAATTTATGAGAAAAATCTTTATTGCCTAAATTAATTTCTTATTCTCCAATCAATTTCTTCTAATCTTATTTATTTTCTTAAAACCATGTCATTTGAAAACAACATTTCTTCGTACTTTGACAAATTCGGATTTGTTGTGGCATTCCTAAAAGCAATATTTTGTCTCCTATTCCTGATAATGCTAACATTTATATCGGAGAGAACCTAAAGTGTTGTTTTCACCCTAGACCATCTTAAGATTCTTAAGTTTCCCCTTCATTCTCTCATTTTTCAATTTTTTTCATTTTAGCAGTCTTTCTCCTTTCTAGGTTGCCCCCTCTTTCCATCTTCTTCTGGCTAGCTATATTGTGGTCATTGAGAAGGAAGGATTTATGTTTATAATTTTAGACATATTTTCCTTAATCAAACTCGAATGCTTTTGAGAATTTTTCTACAAACCTTATCCTAAACCAAGCATTCCTATTATCTTTAGGGATTTTTCTTTTGACAATGGGCCTTATTAGGATTTGTACCTCGTTTTATTCAAAAAAGATTAGCAATCTGAATATTCCTTCAACGTGTCTACTCAATTCAATCAATCCGGTGATGAACAAATTTTAAAACTCTCTTGTAATTCATTCGATCGTCAAACTTACCTGTTAGGAAATGCCCTAAGTATGAGAGACATTTTGATGTATTTATTTTGAACTGGATAATAAAATTATATATAGATATTATTCATTACATTACTGTTTTTCCTCATTCTATTTACATGTTAAAAAGTAAATGCAAGCAAATATGGCTCACTAACTGCTTGTGTTTAAACTGTTAGAACGTTGCGTAATGGACTTTTGTATGCAAGAAGACAATGTTCTAAAGTAAGCGGTCTAAATTAAGGTCCGTACTCTATGGGGTTAGACCGAGCATCTAACTCATGTTAAGACAATTATATTGTCCAAAGCCATGGTGAGGACTGTTTGTCTTGACTGTCTGGAGCATAAACTCCCGAGTAAAGACATAGATATGTTGCTTGGTGGTGACATATTGGACCGGAACTAAAGCGTGGTTGATCTACGTAGTCCGCTATGAGTGGATCAATCTGCTTTTGACGTTCATTATGCGATAACCTTAATCCTGAGTAAATGAACTACTTCATGTATATGACTTGTGTACTTTGATGTTCCAATGGTTAAATCGTCTCAGAGGTAGTAAGCTTATAGATTGGTTCGTTGGGTGCATGACTTGTATATGATGAAGGGTTTGTTTACAGATATCAGAATCATAACTCTAATAAGGAGTTAAGGGTATCCTCTTAAAGGCATTATACTGGATGTGAAAATAAACTAGTCCTTGGGTCGTCTGCTGGGCGGATGACTTCTTATTCACATATGGTGAATAATCATTTTCTTATTTGATAGTATAATGGAACTTTAAGATAGCCTGATCAATAGGTTAAACAGACTTTGACCTAAGGCTGATCATGGATATCATATGAGGGTTTTGCATACATGACAAGGTCATTGGACATTAGCTTGTCATAGGCTTTCGTAATACGGTATATAATTGAGAGTTCAATTTCAGGTTTATAATGGTGTGACTCTAAAATTAGTAATCATATGATTGAGTTGTTCGGTACAGAATGATGATCATATGGAATCATGGGAGCTCGATTATATATATCCAATTGGTCTCTCTACTAGCTCCACATAATTTCTTAACGAATGACAAATTGGTCTGTATATGCTTATTAGCTAGTTGACTTTGCATGGATGGTGTTGACATAAGATAAGGATTGGATGACAAGATTCTCCCCAATTGAATTTGGATTTTGTTTTGGATAGTAGAGTACACAATTATTCGAACTCCAAATAAAGTTGTCATGATTTTATTTGAGATTGAATTGGAGTTATAGAAAATTATCTATGAGGAAAAAATTTGAAATACAACTTTTTGTGGAATTTGAAATTTGAATTTCGAAATTTGAAATTTAAATTTTGAATTTGAAATTTGAATTTTAAATTTAAATTTGAAATTCAAATTTGACATTTGAATTTGAAATTTAAATTTTGAAATTTGAAATTTGAAATTTGAATTCGAAATTTAAATTTGAATTTTGAATTTGAAGTTTGAATTTTGAAGTTTTAACTTTGAAATTTGAATTCAAATTTTGAATTACAGTCCAAGTGAAATTCAAATTTTGAATTACAGATAAATCCACATGGTTAGAATTCGGTTTGGGTATGGATAATGGAGAGGAAAATCTTGTTTGAATCCTACTTGAATTTTGAATCCTAAACCTAACCAAAAGTGGCCGAATTTTTTAGGAAAGATTTTGCCTAAAAGAATTTGGTTTTTGTGGATAAGGATGAAGGGAGGTTCAAGCTAAAAAATCCTATTTGAATTTTGATTCTCTCCCTCACAAAAGTGGCCGAAAATTGCATGGATAAACCCAAGGGAATTTTGGTTTTTGTATGGATAAGGGTGAGATAAAATTCAAGCTAGAAAATCCTAATTGAATTTTGATTTTCCTCACACTAGGGTGGTCGAATCTAGCCTTGTTTATGGGCTAAGGGAAAATTTGATTATAGTGGATAATGATAAGATAAAATTCTAGTTAAAATCCTATTTAAATTTAGAATACAAAATCTACCCTAAGGTGGTCGAATCTTCCCATAATTGTGGCCTATGGGCAATTCGGATTTTGTAAGAAAGGAAGGGAGAAAATCTTTTCCTAGTCCAATTCGAATTCAAGGGATCACCTCATACCAGTCTATAAAAAGGGGTCCTGCCACTTCAATTCTCTCAGACCATAAACTCTCAGGTGAGCAGGTTTATTGTTGCATAACTCACTGTGATAATAAGTTCTTTATAGATTTGGGTGGTCGAAAGAAAACTAGCAGTGCTAGCATATCAATCAAGAAACCGAGTGCCTACACACTCTGTCATCCAGGAATTGGAGAATAGTAGAGAAAGTTAGTTGGTTGAAGCCCTTCGATCATTCTCCCCCTACAGTTTGGCGTCCACTGAGGTATGAATTTATATTGTTGTTAGTTTATTGTAAATGGCATCACGAGATATTTAATGATCTTAAAAATTTTTTTTAATTCTGTTGCGCTACTCTTGTGCATTTTTACAGATTTTATTCCTACAATTGGTATCAAAGCCATCTCGTGATTGTACCATGTACATAAATTAGACAATTAGTTAGTCTTTTTATTTATGTATGGATTTGATATTTAGAGAGTGTCATTCTAGGATTCCTTTATGTTGTTATCATGTATTATGTATGTAGCATGTGGTTATTTTAGTTTTTAAATTATTATAAGCATGCTTGTTTATGCCGGTTATGGTTCCTTAGAATTTAAAAAAATTGTATCTAGGAATTTTTTATGTAACCACGGGAGCGGTTTATCATCACTGTAATTTTCCCATAGATTTTAATTTCTTGTCTTTTAGAATTATTATGATTAGAATTTTTATATACTGAAAATGGTTTAGGAAATTTTATATAATTATTCTTGGACGGATTGAAGCATGAAGACTGTAATTTATTTTTTCCAAAAGTTAAATTTAATTTAAAGATTGAAATTTTGCTTGTGTGGAAAATTCCAATTTAACTAGGATTCAAATTAATTTTTGGAGATCCTAATGGGTAAATTGGAATATGACACGAAAATCGAAGACCGACTTCCTCAGAACAGGCCACCGGCCTTGGTGGGGTTGTAGCCCCTGCCCTCAGGCAGGATGGGGCTGCGGCAGCCCCTATCTAGGGCTGGACCACCCATGGCCGCAGGCTCTGCCTGTAGCCAGGGCTGGACCACCCATGGGCGCAGGCTCTGCCTGCGCCTACCTGGACATGCATCCTAAGGCTGCAAGCTCTGCCTGGCCGCACCCGGCCTGGCCTGGGCTACCAGCCCCCCTGGGGGCTGGGGGCTACCCACGGCGGCTGCGGGCCTCCTTGCCCCGTGGGCTGACGGGACGAAAAAAAAAAATTTTTGATTTTTAAATTTGAGATCTAATCTTTAAATCATGTTTAAAAATATGTAATTGAAAATTTGAAAATTTTGAAATTACATATTATCACACATGATATTTAAATTGTTTAAAATTTGAATTTGAAATTTAAATTTGAAATTCGAATTTGAAATTTGAATTTGAAATTTAAATTTTAAATGATTTTTGGGATGAGAAATAAATGGAGAGGCTATATAAAGATAGATACAAGAAGACAGAACAAAATTCAAGACCCAAAGAATGCTTTGGATGGAATTTTGTAATCTTTATTTTCTTTGTTCTAGGATGGAACCATGGCTTGATTACTTTTCCGTCAATTATTTTTTTTGTGATATGTCATGGATGGATGAATATGTATTGATGGATGAATTATATGCAGATTTAATAACATGTCATATAGGATAGGTGAATGCCGCTCAGACTATATTGATCATACATATTTGTCAAAACTTGCTTGTTTTTCAAAATATTAAGTGGGAGAGGGTTTCAAACAAAACCCACGGCCTCCATTGTTGATCCATATATGAAAGTATGGTAACGCCTTCAGCTCTGCCCAGACCACACCCCTCGGTAGCTGTTTACTGCCGCTGGTATACTAGGTTGGATCTCTTATGTGGAAAACATGTTCGGGCATGATTCTATTCATGACCACCCCTCGGTGGCTTGGTAGGACATGGATCGGATTACGTAAAAAATGGTTATACACTCAAGACTTGTTTAGTTATTAACCTTCCTTAGAAGCTTTGTTAACTAAACTAGTGGCCAAAATAAATAGTTATTAATAGATGTCTTAACCTTGGAGGATTTAAGGCAACATATATTAATTAGACGGGGTCTATGTTCTGGCTATTTGTCTCGTGACCACCCCTCAGTGGCTTAGGGTAATAGGTGCTGAGAATTACCGTTGCAATGCTATATGTTTTTCAAGTTTTTTGTAGGAACATACTTGTATGTTTTCTTTGCTAAATTGTCTCTATATTTGCTTGGGCTTTGTAATGATGTCTAGTATAATTTTATTTCAGTTCAAAATGTCATCGACACCCCTCATTTTAATACTTACTGAGAATAAACTAAATGACGATAATTATAAAGACTGGAAGAGAAATCTACTAATAGTTCTTAGCTGTAAGAGACACAAGTTCGTACTGAATGACCCATGCCCACCTGAGCCTAAACCTAACACACCGCTTGAGGAGATCCCGGTTACCTATACTCGTTGGAGAGAATCCAATGAGACAGCTCGGTGCTACATTCTTGCTAGCATGACGAGTGTTTTACAAAAGTAGCATGAGACTTATCAAGTTGCTAAGGAGACCATGGAAAACTTAGAGGATATGTTCGGAGGCCAAGAAAAATTGACTCAACAGTCTGCCATCACAAGTATCATGAACTCTAAGCAGAAGGTGGGTACTACAGTGAAAGACCATATGATCACTCTTATGAGATTCTTTGCTAAGGCTGCCAAAATCGGTGCTAAGCTAGATTACAACACCCATATCGAAATGGTGTTTAAAACTCTGTCTAAGGATTTTGTGGGGTTTAAGGCCGCATATAATCTGGTGACAAGGGAGTTAGGACTCATCGAGCTCATGAAGCAACTCTAAGCTTATGAGCGGATGATCAAGGATGGGGATGCGGTCCAACCTAAAGTAGATGCCAATTTGAAAGAATCTTTCAAACCCTTATGGAAGAGGAAGAGGCCAAATAAGAAGCAAGTGGCTTCCAGTTCTTCTAATCCTCCTGTCTTAGATGGGAAGAAGAAGAAGAAGAACAAGAAGCCCAAGGACCCTAAAAAGTCTAAATGCTTCTACTGTGGGAAGGTAGGTCACTTTAAGAAGGCTTGCCAGGAATTCCTAGCTGCCAAGGGCAAAGAAGGTAAGGAACTTCTATATCTAGAAGCGTATTTGGTGGAAGAATTAAAAGACACTTGGGTCATTGATTCAGGTGCCACTATTCATGTGTGTGTTTCTATGCAGGGGTTCGTGGAAACGAGAAGTCTACATGATAGGAGCCTCTCGTTGCGGACCGGAGACTGTAGCTTGGTGGTAGCTGAGGTAGTGGGAGACGTTTATCTTTATTTTGATAAATTTAGGTTTATATTATTAAAAGACTGTTTTTATGTTCTTAATTTTAGGAGGAACCTTATATCAGTAGCTTGTTTAATAAAAGATTCTTATTTAGTTTCTTTTACTAAAATAGTTGATATTCGTAAAATTAAGTCTTTTATCTATTTTGGATGGATGAATAGAAACCTATATTTAATCAAACCAAAGATGTACTCACTATTTGACATCAAATTAACTAATAACTCTAAAAAGTTGAAGTTTCTCACTCTAACAAGGCGTATCTTTGGCATTTAAGACTTGGTTATATTAATCAGGATAGGATTCAAAGGTTGGTGAAGGACGGTTTTCTAGAATTTTTGGAGGAGGTACGTCTTCTTCAATGTGAGTCTTGTCTTGAGGGTAAGATGACTAAAAGGTCTTTTGGATTTAAAGGTACTAGGGTTCAAGAACTCTTAGAAATTATGCACACCGACGTATGTGGCCCCATGAACGTCACAGCACGAGGAGGGTATGAGTATTATGTCTCCTTTATAGACGATTACTCGAGGTATAGATATGTGTACCTAATGTATCGTAAGAGCTAAACCTTTGACAAGTTCAAAGAGTATCGTGCGGAAGTTGAAAAGCAATTAGGTAAATCCATAAAGACACTTCGATCTGATCGAGGTGGTGAATTCGTCATTTTGTAGAGAATGGGATATGGTATGGTCTATGATGGTGTAGTCGAAAGGAGAAACAGGACCTTTATAGATATGGTATGGTACATGATAAGTTATTCTACGTTGCCATTATCATTCTGGGGATATACATTTCAAACAACTTGCTATCTTCTGAACCAGGTTCCAAGTAAGTCAATTCCTAGGACTCTGTATGAATTGTGGCGTAGCAAAAAGCCCTCCCTTAGACATATAAGGATATAGGGCTGCCCGACACATGTATTGGATGGGGATGCGAAGAAGTTGAAACCAAGATCAGAATTGTGCATGTTTGTAAGGTATCCTAAAGGAACTAAGGGAGATCTGTTCTATAACCCGAAATTATATCAACCCATGCGACATTCTTAGAGGAAACACATGAATGACTCTAAGCCTTGAAACGTTGAAGCAAAGTAGTGCTAGAAGAGTTATCGGGTGATAGAATTGCTCCACAGTTTTGGTCTTGGACACAAGTCAGAGTTCTAGTGAAAGACCTGCAGACGATCAACAATATAGGGTGCTTCGTCATAGTGGGAGGGTTTCAAGGAAGTCAAATTTCTTCATATATGATGCTGAGGTATATCAGGCCGAGGCTCATGAGCATGAGGATGATCCGATCACTTATGATGAAGTTATAAATGATGTTGATTCTAAATCTTAGAAATAAGCCATGAACAATGAGATAGATTCTATGAAATCTAACTCTGTTTGGGAACTTGTAGATTTACCAGATGGGATAAAACCCATTGGATGTAAGTGGGTTTACAAAAGAAAGAAGGATGCGAAAGCGAGAGTGGAAACATTCATAGCTAGACTGGTTGCAAAGAGGTACACGCAAAAGGCTGGAATCAATTACGATGAAACCTTTTCGCCTGTTGCTATGCTGAAGTCTATCCATATTCTTCTGTCCATTACTGCAACTCTCGACTATGAGATCTAGTAAATGGACGTCAAGACGACATTCTTGAATGGCCATCTTAAGGAAAATATCTACATGATATAGCCAGAGGGGTTCATGGTAAAAGGCCAAGAGAGAAAAGTCTGCAAGTTGTTTAGATCAATTTATGGATCAAAGTAAGCATCTCGCTCACAGAACCAAAGGTTTGATCAAGCAATCAAAGCATTCGGTTTTGAGCAGAACGTTGATGAACCTTATGTTTATAAAAGTATTAAGGATGGAAAAGTGGTCTTTCTGGTACTCTATGTCGATGATATATTGCTCATTGGGAATGATGTAGGGAATTTATCATCAGTCAAGCTTTGGCTGCACCAATAGTTTGACATGAAGGACTTGGGAGAAGCTAATTATGTTTTAGGCATTTGTCTCTTTAGAGATCAAAAGAACAAAATGATAGCATTATCCCAAGTTTCATATATAGATAAAATAATTGACAAGTATGCAATGCAAGAGGCAAAGAAAGGTTCACAACCTTCTATTACCGGTCTAACTCTTTCATTGGATGACTGTCCCAAGACATCGGAAGAAAGAGAGCGTATGAGTAAGGTCCCTTATGCATCCGGTTTGGGTAGCTTTATGTATACTATGCTTTGCACTCGCCCGGATATATGTTTTACAGTAGGTATGGTAAGTCTATATCAAACGAATCCTGAAATCAAGCACTGGCAAGCAGTGAAGCATATACTCAAGTATCTTAAGAGAACGAGGGATTATATGCTGGTGTATTCTGGAGGGGACCTAACACCCGTAGGATACACAGACTCAGACTTCCAAACTTGCAAAGATTCAAGGAAATCAACATCAGGATTAGTGTTCTTACTTGAAGGAGGCGCCATTGTCTAGAGGAGCGTGAAATAGGGTTGCACAGCTGACTCTACGATGGAGGTTAAGTATGTGGCTGCGATTGAGGCATCTAAAGAAGCGGTTTGGCTCCACAAGTTCTTTAGAGACCTTGAGGTCATTCCGGGTGTTGACAAGCCTCTCACACTCTACTGTGATAACAGCAGGGCTATTGCCAACACAAAGAATCTTGGCACCACAAGAGACCAAGCATATGGATCGGAGGTACCACATTATTAGAGGGCACATGGAGACAGGACAAGTGGATGTATGTAAAGTCACGTTTAAGGACAACATTGTCGATCCCTTTACTAAGACTTTAGTAGCTAGAAGTTTTGAAATGCATGTAGAGGTGATGGGGATGCGTAACATGACACATCTATTGGCTTAGGGTAGGTGGGAGATTGTTAGGAAATGCCCTAAGCATGAGAGACATTTTGATGTATTTATTTTGAACTGGATAATAAAATTATATATAGAGGTTATTCATTATATTGCTGTTTGTCCTCATTCTATTTATATATTAAAGCAAATGTAAGCAAATATGGCTCACTAATTGCTTATGTTTAAACTATTAGAACGTTGCATGCAATGGACTTTTATATGCGAGAAGACAATTTTTAAAGTAAGCGGTCTAAATTAAGGTCCGTACTCTATAGGGTTAGACCAAGTATCTAACTTATGTTAAGACTATTATGTTGTCTAAAGCCATAGTAGGGATGGTTTGTCTTGACTGTCCGGAGCATAGACTCTCGAGTATAGACATAGATATGTTGCTTGGTGATGACATATTGGACTGGGACTAAAACGTGGTTGATCTACATAGTCTGCTATGAGTGGATCAATATACTTTTGACATTCATTATACAATAACCTTAATCCTGAGTAACTGAACTACTTCATGTATATGACTTGTGTACTTTGATGTTCCAATGGCTAAAGTATCTCAGAGATAGTAAGCTTCGAGACCGGTTCATTGGGTGCATGACTTTTATATGATGAAGGGTTTGTTTACAGATATCGGAATCATAGCTCTAATAAGGAGTTAAGGGTATCCTCTTAAAGACATTATACTGGATGTGAAAATGGACAAGGCCTTGGGTCGTCTATCGGGCGGATGACTTCTTATTCAAATATGGTGAATAATCATTTTCTTATTCGGTAGTATAATGGAATTTTAAGATAGCCTGACCAGTGGGTTGAACGGACTTTGACCTAAGGCTGGTCATGGATATCATATGAGGGTTTTGCATACATGACAAGGTCATTGGACATTAGCTTGTCACAGGCTTTCGTAATACGATTTGTAATTGGAAGTTCAGTTTCAGGTTTATAGTGATGTGACTCTGAAATTAGTGATTATATGATTAAGTTGTTCGGTACAGAATGATGATCATATGGAATCAAGAGAGCCTGATTATATATGTCCAATTGGTCCCTCTACTAGCTCCACATAATTCCTTAATGAATGGCAAAGTGATTTGTGTATGCTTATTAGCTAGTTGATTTTGCATGGATGGTGTTAACATAAGATAATGATTGGATGACAAGATTCTCTCCGATTGAATTCAGATTTTGTTTTGGATAATAGAGTATACAATTATTCGAACTCTAAATAAAGTTACCATGATTTTATTTGAGATTGAATTAGAGTTGTAGAAAATTATCTATGAGGACAAAATTTGAAAAACAACTTTTTATGAAATTTGAAATTTGAATTTTGAAATTTGAAATTTAAAATTTGAATTTGAAATTTGAATTTGAAATTCAAATTTGACATTTGAATTTGAAATTCAAATTCGAAATTTAAATTTGAATTTTGAATTTTGAAATTTGAATTCAAATTTTGAATTACAATCCAAGTGAAATTCGAATTTTTGTGGAAAAATCCACATGGTTAGAATTCAGTTTTGGTATGGATAATGGAGAGGAAAATCTTGTTTGAATCCTACTTGAATTTTGAATCCTAAACCTAACCAAAAGTGGCCAAATTTTTTAGGAAAGATTTTGCCTAAGAGAATTCAGTTTTTATGGATAAGGATGAAGGGAAATTCAAACTAGAAAATCCTATATGAATTTTGATTCTCTCCCTCATAAAAGTGGCCAAAAATTGCATAGATAAACCCAAGGGAATTTCGGTTTTTGTGTGGATAAGGGTGAGATAAAATTCAAGCTAGAAAATCCTAATTGAATTTTGATTCTCCTCATACTAGGGTGGCCGAATCTAGCCTTGTTTATGGGCTAAGGGAAAATTCAGTTATAGTGGATAATGATAAGATAAAATTCTTGTTAAAATCCTGTTTCAATTTGGAATACAAAACCTACCCTAAGGTGGTTGAATCTTCCCATGATTGTGGCTTATGGGGAATTCAGATTTTGTGAGGAAAGGAAGGGAGAAAATCTTTTCCTAGTCCAATTCGAATTCAAGGGATCACCTTGTGCCAGTCTATAAATAGGGGTCCTGCCACTCCAGTTCTCTCAGACCATAGACTCTCAGGTGAGCAGGTTTATTGTTGGATAACTCACCGTGACAATAAGTTCTTTAGAGATCTAGGTGGTCAGAAGAAGACTAGCAGTGCTAGCATACCGGTTGAGAAACCGAATGCCCACATACTCTGCCATCCGGGAATTGGAGAATAGTAAAGAAGGCTAGTTGGTTGAAGCCCTCTGGTCATCCTCCTCCTGTAGTTTGGCGTCTTCTGAGGTATAAGTTTATATTGTTATTAGTTTATTGTATATGACATCATGAGATATTAAACGATCTTGAAAAATTTTTGTAATTCCGTTGCGCTGCTCTGATGCGTTTTTACTGATTTTATTCCTACATTACCTATGTTCCATCATTCACTCCCCAAATTAGACTTTGATCATTTGCTTTCTATTGTGGCCTCTGGAGTCTGTGGTAAGTCCACAATCATCAGCCTATATTGTTAAGCTTTAGAAATTCCGTTTAATTCTCGCTATAAAGCCTGACTCAAGCTCGGGGAATACAAAAATTTTTACAATCAACTCTGAACTTGAAGACTAGGATGATATGTAGTCCTCTAGTAAATCTGATCATTCTGACTCTTCAAGTCGCAAGTGTCGACACTTTGGCTTTTCTCAGCATCGTTCTGACTCTTCTTATCAAGCATTTCTTAAAGTTTTTGATGAATTTGGTCCTTATTACAAGTCTTCTTCCCAAGCTTTGTAATCAAGTTTTCCTCTTTATCAAGGTGACAGTGGTTCTGAAATCTAGCGTCCCCCCTTCCTTCGTCCAAACGGTAATCCAATTTTAAACATGGATTATTCTTGAAATTCTGCTATAGGCAAAGCTGTCATGTTAGCTATTGATACTCCTACTGATGTTCAAAACCAAATTCATTATTCCTATAATGAATAATGAATTAGAAGGTATAGGAAATGCTGCTGCTATTCTTTATAAGGAGGCTCATCATTGCACTCTTCGTCAATTTCTCCCTGTCATTCGAGAATGTGAAAATTTCAAAAATTGTCTGACAAGCCTTTTCAAGAACAAGAAGAGGAAAGAAAGTTGAGAATCAAAGCCAATCATACTTTAAATGTTTTTTAGTCTGATCTTTAGATTGGCTCTCCTGTTCAATCTAAAGTCAAAAAACTATCTTCCAAAATTGATGAATAGAATAGACTGCGCCTGAATGACACCAAAGAGATCTCTTAGTTGTGAAATTAACATCAAAGGCACTTATGATGATTAATTAACTGCAGAATCAAATTAGCAGTGTTTTTCTTCCTTCAATCAAGAAATCAAATTTTGAAAGTACAATTGCCAATCTCCAAAGCGAGTTATTCGATTTGCCAGCGTAGTTGGAATTTCTTAATCAAGATAAACCTTTATCTTCTAAATCATCAATTTCTTTACTTTTTGATGAAAATAGAGTTCCGAAGGAGGAAAATGAAACATTGAAAGTTTAAATCCTAGAATTTGAAGCTTTGATTCAGAATTTGACTGGTGAATAGAACCAAATGTCAAATCATGCCTGTAAGGACATAATTGTTCTTTCTGATGACTCTCCCCTTGATCTACCCTCTCAATTTATTTATCAAATGAAGGTTTTTGGAGAATACCATTTTGGTCTCAATTCACTATTGAAATACGGAATTCTTGAGAATAAGAAAGCTAAGGCAAGAGCGTAAAGAGAAAAACTAGAATGCAGGAATAGGATTCCGTTGATTAAAGATTATTTTCGTAAAAGATACCTTATACTTGGATCTCGTTTGGGCTGCAGTGGTTTTGAGCTCAGTTGGATTAATGCTTTGAAGGATCTTTCAAGGAGGAAACACCAAAATATTGTCAATTTCTACCAAGCTTACGAAATTGACTTTGAAACCCAGAACTTCAGAGCCATCCGTGGTAGAAAATTTGACAACAATGAAAATGACTTTTTTAGTTCTAAATTGAGCTCTGACTCTAATTCTTATGATG
The DNA here is from genome assembly GCA_035233585.1 of Antiaris toxicaria. NCBI lineage: Eukaryota > Viridiplantae > Streptophyta > Magnoliopsida > Rosales > Moraceae > Antiaris > Antiaris toxicaria. The sequence continues at coordinate 20,990,438 of CP141156.1, forward strand.
ATGGTTTTCTTGAACTTGAAATGCCAGCTCATTTAGATTATGTTTTCTAAGATTACCTAATTAAATTTTGTAACTGCTTTGTATTTCTTTGATTTATCGTATTTTTTTATAACTTCATTATATTTGATAAATGTAAATATTTCTATCTAATATTTCATTTAATCATTCAATTTTTTATTTCATGTTTTTATCATTCTATGATGATTATGAATTATTTTTTCATTATTGGAATTAGTGATATAACCTAAAAATATGGATCATTATTTTAATTTTGAATGAGCGGATCATTATTCTGATATATTGATTTATTCAAGTCTAATTTTGAATATGTGTGAAGCTGTTCCTTATTTTGCATTGTAATAAATTTTTACAACTTTTCTTAAAAACCGCGCTTCAATTTCGTACGATGATGTCATCATGTAATAATTTAAAACTTTCCACTTCTTGAGATGGTTAACTTTCCTAATTTCAAACTTTTCTTTATTTATAAAAACTTCTCTCCTTGAGTTTCACTACTTTTCTCTTCGTTTTCCTATTTTCTAACAAATTTCCCTGACATTTTTCTCCTAATAGTCTTCATACACCCTTTTTTTTATTGTCTTCTACTTATTCAAATTTCTTTCTTCCTCGTCACAAGCTTGTTCTCATTATGCCTCAAAGATTTCAACCCTCTCTCTTGAAGCCATACATCATGTTTGTCGAATCCTTGATGATGTTTATTTCAAGCGATTTGATCCTATTGTTAGAACAACTAAACCTGGGGATTTGATTATTTCTTTCAAATAGATTTTATGCCTTCAATTTCCTCCTGGCCCACTTTTTAATCAATTCTTTTCCACTATTCAACTTTACCCAAGCCAGTGTAACCCTAATACTTTCTGAATTTTGTGCAGATATTGTTTGCTCAATACTGTAGAAATTGATATACTCCAGAAGGTTCCATTAGGTTTGAATGATCTTTGGTAGTTTATTCTTTGGTTTGCACTAAAAAAGATAGGGGTCATTTTCATCCTTAGACCCACAAAGGTTCTAATTTTACCCATTTCATATTTAACTTGACGAAGACAAAGAAGGATCGCTCTGAAAATTTTTTCCAAAATTCCTTCTGACTCTGAATCAGCTCACGCCTCTCAAATTAAACAAGAATAAGGATGCTTAGACAAATTCACCTTCGACGCTGATGATATAGGTGAAGAAGAATCTGATTTTGCTGAAGTTCAACCCACTAAGAGACGCCATTCGTTTCATGTTGCTATCTAACTCTATAGATAATTGTTCTTTAGAGATTCAATCTGATACTTATATCTCTCCTAAGCCTCTAGTAAATGTTAGACTTACTAAGTGAAAATTTATAAAATAAAGTTATTTTATCATTTTTTCTTGCATAAAAATGGGTTTATCCTTGAAAGATTTATTTATTTTTTATTTTTGTTGTTTTGTTTATCTTAATTTAGAATTTTTATAAATTTTGCAAGATTTTTATTTAATTTTGCTTTATTTTAGTGATAGTATAATAAACAAGCATAAAATTAAATATTTCCAATGAATTTATCTATAGCATTTTATTTTAGAAATGTCTAATTTTAATATTTTGTTTGTCTATAATATCAAATAGTGATAAAAAAAATCATGTATTGAGAGTAGATCCCATAGGATATTACTGTTCATATCAGTAGTCTAATCTCTTGATCAGTCTTGTTTTGATCCTCTCATTGATACAAGTATTTAAAAAAAGAATTACTCAAATCCGAGCTCATATGAATAAATTAGGCAGATTCTAACTTTAGATCAATAAGGAGATATTTGGAATCCATATACAGTTACTTTTTATTATTTATTATTTTTTTATTATTATTTTTCTTTCTTTCTTTTTCATCCTTATCTTCACTTTCTTCGGTGGCCTTGCACGCGAGCTGAAATCATGCAAATTTTGATGGCTGTTTCCATGTGAGTTGGTTGAATAGTGATGGTTTTTGGCCTATAAAAGGTAAGAAGGAAAGCAGGCAAGAAAGAAAAGAAGAAAGTAGGAAGCTTCAGGGCATAGCCCTGCTGTGTATAGTTCCACTTGGAGCATAAGTTATTTATAAATTCTTCCTTTTAGTTTAAAGTTGTAATTTTCGTGTTAATAAAAGGAAGAATTTCTGAAGGTTCTTCCAATACAAATATTCGTGACTATTATAAACTCTTTTCTTTTATTTTTATTATGTTTAATTTGTCTTGTTGTATTATTTTATTTTTCTTTATGAATTAAATAAATTTTTGTTAGGAACTATGACATAACCTAAACATGATGGTTTAATTAAATTAAACATGTTGTTATGATTATTATATTTGTTGGTGTATTTATTTTTAAACTTAATACTTTCAAATTTCTAACTAACTTTTGAATGATTTGATGAATAGAATGAGACCGAGAGGAGATTTTTGTAACATGACTCTAGAATAAATACCATAAATCTTGGATAGAGTAGAAATATATCTTTCTGTTTTTGTGTGACTATATTATTTATTATCACAGATTTATCAACAAATACTTTTTATAATTGAATTCAGATTTGTATTTTACTGTTCACATATATAGCACTATTCACATGCATGGCACTGTTCATATATACGATACTATTCACATATACGATACTATTCATATATATGATACTATTTATCGTGAATTTTAATTTACTAATCTTTTATGTAATTTTAATTATGAAAATGTAGAATTTATGTATAACTTGAGAAAGAATACATAAAACAAAAAGGATAGTTAACCATTAGCGAATATGAACACAAAATCATAATAATATACTTGAATAAAATTAAATCTGATTAATTACGATGAAACCATAATTCCTAGCATTTGTGTGTTTTCTTGTGTGTTATTAATTTATGTTCATTTATTTTTGTAATTTTATTTTATTTATTTAATTTTTCAATTGTAACACTTTTTGATCGTTCAAATAAAATTAACTAATTTTAGCATTTAATAATACTATCTTTATGAGAACGATACTTTATTCATCACTTTATTACTTATTCTATTCATGCATTTGCGAAAATCTACAATAAGTTTTTGGCGCCATTGCTAGGATAGTTAGTTATTAATATCGATATCAATTGATTTTAATTTTAATTTGAGCTTTATATTTATGTTGTTTTCCTTTTAAGTGTTTTTTAAAAACAAAAAAAATTAAAAAAAGATTTTAGATAAGGCTTTCGTAAAAATGTCTCATTGACTAATCCTCACAAATTTTACCCAACAAAATTTAGAACTATTTCATAGTACCTGGTGGAGATTTAAAGATTTGCTCATTAGGTTTTCATATCATGGGTTTTCTAGATAATGTCAATTAGAATTCTTCCTTAGTGGGGTATGTTACACAACTAGGTAATGAGTTGAGAGGGGAGATGACAGTACCTCTTTCTACCAATAATCCTTTGATGAAGCCTATTACATATTAGAAGATATGGTAGAATTTGATAAGTAGAATTATTCAATAACCAATCAAATTTGGGATTATAATTTTAATATTGAAAAGCCATGGATTCACACCTAAATTCAAGAGACAAAGGTATCCTTTGAATTTCAAAACCTAGTTGCTCAATACACAAAGAGGATGAATCAATTTACTAATAGGGTAGATGACATTCTAGAGGAACCATTTGATATCATGAAGCATACAAAGACAATGGTAGAGGATTTCAAAGCATTGGGAGCGTCTAGTTCCACAATAAATGCCCCAATAGAAATCATGCATCATTGCCACCTTGAGAAGCCTGCACTAGAAGATGAGCCTGCATTAGAGGATGAGCCTATACTAGAAGATGAGCACTTGAAGTTGTTTCATAACGATGACCCTCTAAGTGAGAAAGGGACAAAGACTTGATCATTGAAAAAAATTCACAAGAAAAAGTCTTATAATCCCAACCTCTGCGAGAATCAATCTTTCAAGATCCTATGTGGCCAACTCTTCTAAAGCCATCATTAGCATCAATCCTTAAGGTCCACCAAGCAAAATATTCAAACCAATCTTTGTTGGACACACGTGCCAAATCGCTCCACATCTGGCCAAGTTTGCGCGCATCATTAACAAAAACATGTATGTGGTATCGTATGACACCTATTATGGGCGAAAGCTGCTTTTTGATAAAACACATTTTTAAAGTCAAGTCGATGACTATAAATTAAGCACTTCTTGAAAGGCAACCAAAGTTGTCTTTTTTTTATTTTTCTTTTTTTTTTTCATGTGTTTATTTTCTGTTTTATTTTCACGCATTTTTTTTCACTTTCATAGCTATAGATACAGAAGAAACACTATCAAAGCTCAGGAACAAGTTCCCTACTCTGCCACAGGATGCATTGCTGAAAATATACAAGTGTAGATTGGAAAGAATGAAGCTGTTCATGCACTTTGGCATGCCAGAAGATCTACTTTGGATTATCAAGGCTAAGGTATGGTTTTTTGGTGAAATTCCCAATTCATTTGATAAACATATGTAAGGAATGGGCAAAAGTACTTTTGCCAAGAAAAGAAGAGCAAAGAGAAAGGGAGTCTATTTCTAATGTGCAAGATGGAACTGCAATAAACACTATAAAAACATGGGAATGACCTCCATAAATTAAGATGGTAAAATTCAGTTCATAAAAGTTGGTTTGAGTAAGAAGTCATTAAATCATATTCGTTTGTCCTTAAGGTGTCATTCTTGATCTATGGAGTTTATTCACAAATGAACGAGAATGCTGCCGTATTGAGAATCTGTTTTAAGAGACCCTATTTGTCAGTTTATAAGAAAACTAGATGAAAAGCACATCCTCGACTCATAGATGTCATTTAAGCCATTACTGGACGTAAAATCAAATGAAGATGTGAGCCATAATCATAATTGCTGTATAAAATCTTGCTTTCTTCTTCTTTTTAATTTTTTTCCATGTTTCACTATTATCATTTTTGACTTTTTGTTTTTGCATTGAGTGTGTATTTTTGATTTTTTCTTTCTATATCGAGTGTCTGTTTTTGACTTTTTCTTTTTATTTTTCAAATTTTTCTGATGAGAGCCGATCTACCCCTTAATAGACTTAACTCAGCATCCTCCTATTTTACCTTATAAATACACATGCATTTTCACGCTATCATTATATATATCTCCATTCGTAAGGTTAGAAAAAGTGAGTTGAGATGGAAGGTTCTTCAATTCGTAAGTTTAAAACTATTTATGTTTTCAGTGGGACTAGTCTAAGAAAAGACAGAGAGTTTTTGAGAGCAGCAAACAACCTTAACAGGGTGTTAGTTGTTAGACAAATTAATCTAGTGTATGGAGGAGAAAGTCTTAGGTTAATGAGTTATGTGTCATCCAATATATATATGGAGGATAGCAAAGTCTTTAGTATCATTCCTAGTGCTTTAGCTGATAAAAACATCACTGGTTACACCCTGGATAATAAGTTAAAAGTCTCGTCCATGCGCTAGAGAATGACTAACATGATATATAATGCAAATACCTTTATCGCTTTACCTGGTGGTTTAGGAACCCTGGAAGAAATTTTCAACATTACCTCTTGGGCCCAACTCAATCTTCATCGAAACCCATTAAGGTTATTAAATGTTAATAGTTTTTATGATAGTTTGTGTTTTTTCTAGAACATACTGTGGAATAGGAATTCATTACACCATTATCTCGAAAAGTCCTAGTCTCTGCTCTGATTGCTGATCAGCTGATTGACCAACTACGAATTTTTATATCTGAACCTGACCCATTAATATCTCAGGTAGCATGGTCAACTATGGACAACAAAGGTAGCGAGAAGTGTGGGTTGGATTTGATGCTCTGGTGGTAACTCTTTGGTTTTACTCATAACGTTTGATTTTCCTTCTTAGTTTCAGTTTGTGAGTTTTTGCTTTCAATAAGACTAGATCAGGTGAGATCGTTCATTCTCTATTTATCTACATTAGGCATTAGGGACAATATCTTAAATAGGTTATAAGGAGGGAATGGCTTGATTTTTTTTTTTCTTGAATGTTCGTTTAGTTTCTTATGTTTGTTAATTTTTTTTTTCTTTTTGTGTTAGTAAAACTTCCAGATTCATTATTTATAAGATGACTGAATAAAAAGTTACTTTTAGTACTCTTGATGCTTATCTTATAGTAATTATTGTTTTCTTGCATCATTGTCTTTGTTTTAAAATATTAAAAAAATAAAAAAGAAAAAAAGAAAAAAAAAAGTTAAAAAAGAGGTCTTTTTCCCCAAATCAATGATGAAAATTTTGGTTGTTTTATTTCATATAGCCTTTCCAAAAAATAAAAATTTTGGCAAATTTGTGTTTAAATTTTTGATTTAGTTTAACTTAGTTATGATACTCAACATTTGAACACTAATTCTTGATCTATGAGTTGTGTTTTTGTTTAGAGAAAGTTTTGTAAATATGAAATATTTTTGATCTCACAAGTCCTAGAATTTGTTTGATTTTCTCTCGAGGAGAAACCCCAGACTATATAAACATTAAAGAAATAATTTAGGTAATTTTTTTGGAACACTTGAGCTTTTCCAGTCACCCAGAAATATCTTTGTCCCTAGTTTATCATTTTGAGTCTTGTATTTTATAACTTTTTCTTTGTCAATCACATTTTTAGCTTAGTCTTTTCAATAAAATATCTAACTTTTAGCCCTTAAACATGTCGATTATTTTAGAAATTATTTTGAGCTATGCTGAAATCTAGGAAGAAGGTTAGAATTATCAAATACACAAAAAACAAAAAAAGTACTGCACCATTTGTTTATCAAATACACAAAACAAAACCAACAAAAAATTTATTTTTTACAACGAAAAGTTATGAATAAGTTTGGGATATTTTGGTGTAAATAAAAGTTCTATAACAGATCCTAAAATGATTAATATGTTGAAGGATAACCTGAGTCACATTATTACTTGATATCTTACCTTCACCTCAGTCATATATTACAAGCCTAGTAAAGTCCTGATGATCCTTGGTTTTGTATTTGTCAACATTAGTAGAGAGAGAAATGAAAAAAAAAAAGAACTTATGGGATTTGATAGATATCGATTGTTTCATATCCTCACAGACTCATCTAAACTGCATACAATCAAATGAAAAGGAATTTTACACACAAACACATGGAATATCCAATTGTAAGTAAATATACTCTTAGATCAAATTCAAATTTTTGATCAAAATTTATGTTTTCTGCAGGCTATATCTTTTACAACGATCACTGAGGAAATTTCTTGAAATCATCATTACTAATACAAAATTTCTTTTCTTTTTGTTTTCTTTTGCTCAAGGACAAACAAAATCTAAAGTTTAGGACTGTGACAACTCTATAGAATAGAGTTATTTTACTACTTTTTCTTGTATAAAAATTGGCTTATTCTTGAGAATTTTATTTGTTTTTGATTTATTTTTGTTTTGTTTACCTTAATTAGATTTTTATAAATTTGGTGAGATTTTTATTTAATTTTGCTTTATTTTAGTAATAGTACAATAAAAAAACTTAAAATTAAATAGTTCCAGTGAGTTTATCTATAGTATTTTATTTTATAAATGTCTAATTTTAGCACTTTTTTTTATCGCAGTGTCAAATAATGATAAAAAATCATGTGTTGAAAATGGATCCCATCAGACGTTACTATTCATATGGTAGTCTAACCCCTTAACTGGTCTTATTTTGATCCTCTCGTTGATACGAGTATTTTAATAAAAGAATCACTTAAATCGGAGCTCGTTTGAAGTAGTTATAATAGATTCTAACTTCAGATCAATAAGGAGATATCTAGAATCCATATACAGTTATTTTTTATTTTTTATTATTTTTATTTTTATTTTTTTATTATGATTTCTTTCTTTCTCTCTCTCTTTCTTTCTTTTTCGTCCTTATCTTCACTTTCTTCGATTGAATTTGGTGGCCTTGCACGCGAGTTGAAATCATGCAAATTTTGGTGGTTGTTCCCATGTGAGTTATTTGAATAGTGATGGTTTTTGGCCTATAAAAGGTAGGAAGCGAAGTAAGCAAGAAAGAAAAGAAGAAAAGAAGAAAGTAAGGAGCTTCAAGGCTTAACCCTATAGTATAGAGCTCCACTTAGAGCATAGGTTATTTATAAATTTTTCTTTTTAGTTTAAAGTTGTAATTTTCATGTTAATTAAAGGAGGAGTCTTTGGAGGTTCTGCCAGTATAAATATAATTAACCATTCTAGACTCTTTCCTTTTATTTTTATTATATTTAATTTATCTTATTGTGTTATTTCATTTTATTTTATGAATTAAATATATTTTTGCTAGAAACTATTACGTAGCTTGATCATGATGGTTTAATTAAATTAATCATGTTATTATGATTGTTGTATTTATTAGTGTATTTATTTTCAAACTTAATAATTTCAAATTTCCAGCCAACTTTTGAATGATTTGAGGAACAAAATAAGACCGAGAAGAGATTTTTATAACATGACTCAAGAATAAGCACCATAAAATCTTAAAGAGAATAAATATATATCTACTTGTTTTTGTATAGTTATATTATTTATTATCTCAGATTTATCAACGAACACTTTTTATAATTGAATTCAAATTAATATTTTACTGTTCACATTTATAGTACTGTTCACATGTATGCCACTGTTCATATATAAGGTACTATTTATATGTATGACACTATTTATCATGAATTTTAATTTACTAATTTTTTACGTAAATTTAATTATAAAAATGTAAAATTTATGTATAACTTAAGAAAGAGTACATAAAATAAGAAAGATAGTTGACCATTAATGAATATTAACACAAAATCATAATAATATGCTTAAATAAAATTAAATTTGATTAATTATGATGAAATTATAATTCCTTACATTTGTGTATTTGCTTGTGTATTATTAATTTATATTCATGTATTTTTGTAATTGTATTTTATTTATTTAATTTTTCAATTATAACACTTTTTAGTTGTTCAAATAAAATTAAAATTAATTAATTAATTTCGGTACTTAGTAACATTATTTTTGTGATAAACAATACTTTATTTATTACTTTATTATTTGTTTGATTCGTGCACATGTAAAAATCCACAACACTAAGCAACCTCATTCTAGCAAGCTTCTCAAATCTAGTGTCATTCCGATTCCTCTTACCGAAGTAAAATTTATTCCAATTCCAACTTCAGAACCTCAAATTGCCCTTCTCTTTAGGTCGCTTCATCTTCAGTTTCAATTGTTTCCAACGTTCCAAGCAATCGAGTCTCTATTTTTCAAACTTAGATTTCTCAGCTTTCTCCTACCACAATTGATACTTATTTTTATCCATCGTCTGAAACTCTCTTAACTTTTTCGTCTGAAGTTGAGTTTTCTAAATCTTTACCCTATATTCTTGTAGCTTCTGATTCTTCCTCTTTAGACCTTCTTATTAACTCTATCCCACTTCCTTGCTCTAGCTTACCTCTTGTGCCATTAACTTCACAAGAGATTACTAAAACTCCTTCTCCTACAGATTGGATTGAATCCACTTTAGGAAATCTTTCAATCCTTCCTTCTTGATAAATTTTTCTAAAATTTCGCTACAATCTTTACTGGCTAATCTTCTTCAATTGTCCCTCAATCTACCTCTAGACCAATGTTGAAGCCTATGATAACTATCTCAGATCATTCTAAAGTTTCTCAAGTACGTATTTTTGGCCCAGAATCATCAAATCAAACTCAGCGGGCTTTAGCTATCATTCGTCGGATAATCTCAAGTTCTAGTTACCATTCTCGCCTTCTGAAATTTTATTATGTTGTAAATTCCTCTATGTTTATTTGTACATTTACTTCATATTTTCTTTTATTACAAATTCTTTATCTCGCTATATTTTCAGCATAAATAGCCCTAAGAACTCCTTAGGATTATGGTATTTGAATATTTTGTCACAGAGCAAAGGTCTGGGGTGCTTGAGGTGTAGGCTTCTTCTATATTAAATCTCCAATCAGACATTTCTAATTTGAAGGAGGATGTTGAAACTTGAATATGAAATGAAAGATAAGTATTCTAAGTCCCAGGGGAAGTGTTCAAAATCAGAGGAAGAGTTATTGGCAGTGTGTAGAGCTCTTACAGCTAAGGAAAAGGAATGAAGCCTTAAGGAGAGTAAGCATCAAAGTGACCTTGACCTCAGCGATCAACAAATTAATGATCTCACCAAGAATAATCAAGATATGTTTGCACAAATCGAATCTGACTGGATTTCCATGATCAAAATGAATAATCGCATATACCATCTTGAGACTAGCAAAGCTCCTACGTCTTTTGATATAAGAGTGGCTAGTTTAGAGTCTGAGCATGAATTGTTAAGGATGAAAAATATGAAGATTCCAAAGCTTGAAGCTGAACTGGCCATTTTGAAGTTCTTCCTTTTGTAACATTTTATTTTACTATGTAGTTTTTATGCACTTTTTCAGATATTCTATATGTTCTCCAGATATTCTGTATTTTAATTATTAATGGCTTTATATAACTTTTCTCTAGCTCAATACTGTTGCATATCCATATTTTTTTCTTTCAAATATTTAATTTTATTTAATTCTAACCCACAAATAGGTCTTAATCAACTCTAACCTAATTTGGGTTTTATTTAATTCTAATCTATATTTAGGTCTTACCTAGTTCTGACTTGATTTTCATTAATATAGATCTTTTCAAATAATATCTGTATCAATTTTTGAACTTCGGTTTTACTTAATTCTAACCCATATTTAGGACCTTTTCAATTCTAACCTAATTTTAATTATAGTTGAATAAAATTAATCATTACTTTAGATTCATTTGATATTTCTGAGCAATTTCCTTTCTAGGAATTTCTTTGACTTTCCATTTTTAGGCTTTATTAGTCCCATCATTTTCTAGCTTCTTCATCTATATCTGATGAAACTATTTCATCTATCAATTTCTGATGTGACTCTCTGATTTTTGTCGATTTTCAAGAATCCCACTCATTAACTACTGCAACCACCTTTATTAACTACTGGCTTGAATCCTTTGTTGATTCTTTCAAAACTCACTATTTTCAAAGTTCACATATTTTGTTTTCCTTCATGTAAATTCACCCATAAATAGGTTATTCCTTTTTTCTTGTTACAACCACTCTTCGTTTGAATAGTGCTTAGAATGATAGGGGTGAGTTCATGACATAGGAGAAGTTCCTTAGTTTCCTTTGTTGGATTTCTTTTATTTCCCAGGCTCTTCCTCTATCATTCTAAAAGTTTTGAGGTTCCAATATGGTTGGTTAGTGGAATGTGATGTGCACCTTTATCCTTTGAGTGTAGTATGCTCATCATGTTTCACTGGCCTAACTATATTGCTTGTATGACCTCTGGTGTGTTTCATTAATTGTATATTCTTGAAATTTGTTTAAAGTGCAGCGGTTCAGCTTGTGTAATGGTAGGAAATTCTTATGATGCTTTTACTTTGGGTTCAGTATCATTACACAAGCCTGCTCTTCTTCTCATTTAACAAGTGTTTGGTCATCCTCTCCTTTTTTATTTATTTATTTTTATTTGAAAGACAATCTTTACTTTAATGTCTTATTCTACTGTTGCGGTTCTTTTGTTTCTGTAGGTGATTCTTTTCTTGTTCTGACTTCCGAATACATCTCCGTGATTCTAGAAATTTGGAGGAGTCCATTATGGAGATCTTTGAAGTGATTTTTTTGGACTGTTGCCTGCTTTTGTTCAAATGAAATATTGATGTACTAAATTTATAACATTTGTAACACATTGTATTTTCTTTTCCAAAGGGAAAAATTGTATTTCCTATTATAGCCAGTGTTGTATTTCATTCTTTCTGTATAACTTACTGATATTCATCTTACTTTACCTAAATATGGTTCTTATCATGCACTTTGAATGTCTGGTCACGATCTTTATTTCGCTTGTTAATTATCATGTGATCTTTTCAGATTCAGATCATGAATTCATTTCCTTAAGAGTAATTCAGAAACAACAAAAATAAAGGATGTGAGGTTCAGAACAATTGTGTCCCACGTCTTCTCTAGCCACTTTCACTTATTGTTTACGTGGGATTTATTTACAACAGTCTAGTCATTTCAACATTCACATTAGTTATATATGTATATATTTATTCTCCGTATAGTACTTCCTCAAGTTCATGGCATTCCATACACTTGGAATATACCTCTATCAATCTAGTGAAGTAATATGTAGCTATGAAGGCATATCTCTTCTTGGTGAGGTTTTAGGCAATATCTTAACTATGTCTATTCCCCAATGAACGAACGATTAAGCTCCCGCTTTCCAATTTAGATCTCCTGGTAGGGTATGGGTTGGATAAGCAAATCTTTGGCATTTTTGGCATTTCCTAACATATTCACCTACATGGATCATCATCTTAGGCTAGAAATAATCTTGGGAAATAGCTTTATGGCCTAGACTTCATCCTCTAAAATGATTTCCACACATGTCTTCATTAATGTGGAACCAAACGTTCTGACCCGATTTAGGTGTTAAACATTTGAGGTATGGTCCTCCATAAGATCTTCTATATAGTTCCCCTACGATTATAGTGAACTTGGTAGCTTTTATTGTAAGTTTTTTGGCTTTATTCTTATCTTTTGGTTGTTCCCCTATGGTCAAATACTTGATTATTGGCACTCTCTAACTTCATTCTGTTTTGATCTGGCCCACAGTTAAGGGTGTTTCTTTTTCTTGTTCTTTCAAGCTAGGCTCATTTAATTCTAGAATTAGTATCACTCTGTATAGTTCTCCTTCATCAGATAATGCAGCTGCTTTGGCCAACCCATCTACATCTGAGTTCTCTTCTTTGGGAATCTAAATCAATTAGAACCCATCAAACTTTGTGATCAAACTCTAAACCTCGAAGTGGTACTTGTTTAAGCTTTCATCTTTAACTTCGTAGATTCCATAGATCTGATTCACCACCAGTTGGGAGTCATTATTAACTTTTACACGTTTAGCTCCCAAGACTTTAACTAATCTTATCCCAAGCAACAGTGCTTCATACTCTTCCATGTTGTTTGTAACTTTGAAGTCCAATCTTATTGCATACTCCAATTTCACCAAACCTTTCCTCAGAATCACTCTTACTCTGGATCCACACTGATTACTTGCCCCATCTGCTTACAATTCCCATTCTTCCTCTGGCTAGTTTTCCACATCTGGTCACTTTTCTAATTCTTCTATCCCTAGCTTTGTACATTCTAAAATGAAAATTTCCAAGACCAAACTTTTTTTTTTGATGTTTTGGGCTTGATCTGCATATCATACACTCTAATTTCTATGGCCCACTTTATTAATCTTCTAATCAGGTCTGGTTTTGACTGAATAGCCTTTAATGGTTGGCTTGTCAAAACTGTTACTAGATGGCCTTTAAAATACCGTCTGAGCTTTCTTTTTGTATTTACCAATGCCAAAGCCAATTTCTCCATTGTTCCATACCTTCTTTTAGCATCTGTCAGCATTTTACTTACATAAAAGATGGCTTTTGCTTCTTTTTTTTTTTTCTAAATAGGACCGCATTGATTGAGATTTTTGAATTTGCTAAATGCAGGAATAATTCCTCCCTTTGTTCTGGTGCTGACGATATCAGTGGGCTACTCAAGTAATCCTTGATCTGTTGCAGAGCTTCCTCATGTTTTTCTACTTATTCTACCTCTTTGGCTCTTTTCATACTTTGTAGTAAAGGTTTGCACTAGTCAGAAATTTTCACGATAAATCTACCCAAAGCTACAATTTTTCCTACTAAAGATTAAACTTCTTTCGTCGTGGTTTCTTGATGCTTAGTATGTTCTTGATTTGAATTGAATTGGCTTCTATTCTTCTTTTGCTCAACACATGGCCCAAAAATTAGCCTAAGGAGATGCCAAGTGCATATTTTGTTGGGTTCAACTTTATCTAATACTTCTTCAAGATTTCGAAAGTTTTGCTAGGCATGACATATGTTCTTCTTTTGTTTTCCTTTTCACCACCATGTCATCTACATATACTTCGATGGTTTTTCCCAATTCTTCTTTGAACATTTTGTTCACTAGTTTTTGATAAGTTGCCCCTGCATTTTTCAACCGAATAGCATCACTTTATAGTCAAATAATCCCATTTTTATAATGAACACTGTTTTCTCTTGATCTTCCTCACTCATCTTAATTTGATTATATCCTAAATAGGCATCTAGGAAAGTCAGTCTTTTGTAGCCAGTTGTCGTGTCCATCATCTGATCTATCTTAGGCAAGGGAAAACTATCTTTCAGACAAGCTTTATTCAAGTTTGTGAAATCTATGCATACTCTCCATTTTCGATTCTTCTTTTGAACCAGGTTGGCATTAGAGATCTAGTCGGGGTAATTCACTTTTCTGATCATACCTGTCTTTAATAACTTATCTACTTTCGTAGTGATAACTCAATTATGTTCTAGTGAAAATTTTCTTTACTTTTGTTTGACAAGCTTTATTATGCTCTTAGTGTTTAGACAGTGCAATGATTCAGTCATGTCAATGCCCACTATATATTTGTTGTTAGAAAATGCCCTAAGCATGAGAGACATATTGATGTATTTATTTTGAACTGGATAATAAAATTATATATAGAGCTTATTCATTACATTGTTGTTTGTCCTTATTCTATTTACATGTTAAAGTAAATGTAAGCAAGTATGGCTCACTGACTGCTTGTGTTAAAACTGTTAGAACGTTGCATGTAATGGATTTTTGTATGCGAGAAGACAATGTTCTAAAGTAAGCAGTCTAAACTAAGGTCTGTAGTCTATGGGGTTAGATCGAGCATCTAACTCATGTTAAGACTATTATGTTGTCTAAAGTCATGGTGGGGACAGTTTGTCTTGACTGTCTGGAGCATAGACTCCTAAGTAGAGACATAGATATGTTGCTTGGTGGTGACATATTAGACCGGGACTAAAGTGTGATTGATCTACATAGTCCGCTATGAGTGGATCAATCTGCTTTTGACGTTCATTATGTAATAACTTTAATCCTGAGTAAATGAACTACTTCATATATATGATTTGTGTAATTTAATGTTCTAATGGCTAAAGCGTTTCAGAGGTAGTAAGCTTATAGACTGGTTCATTGGGTGCATGACTTGTATACGATGAAGGGTTTGTTTACAGATATCAGAATCATAACTCCAAGGAGTTAAAGGTTTCCTTTTAAATGTATTATACTAGATGTGAAAATGGACAAGGCCTTGTATCGTCTGCTGGACTGATACTTCTTATTCACATATAGTAAATAATAATTTTCTTATTCGGTAGTATAATGGAACTTTAAGATAGCTTGATCAGTAGGATTAAATGGACTTTGACCTAAGGCTGATCATGAATATATCATATGAGTGTTTTGCATACATGACAAGGTCATTGGACATTAGCTTGTCACAGGCTTTTATAATACGGTATATAATTGGGAGTCCAGTTTCAGGTTTATAGTGGTGTGACTCTAAAATTAGTGATCATATGATTGAGTTGTTTGGTACAGAATGATGATCATATGGATTCACGGGAGCCCGATTATATATGTTCAATTGGTCCCTCTACTAGCTCCACATAATTCCTTAACGGTTGGCAAATTGATTTGTATATGCTTATTGGCTAGTAGATTACGCATGGATGGTGCAGATATAGGCTTAGGATGGTGGACAAGATTCTCTCCAGTTGAATTCATATTTTGTTTTGGATAATAGAGTATACAATTATTCAAACTCCAAATAAAGTTGTCATGATTTTATTTGAGATTGGATTGGAGTTGTAGAAAATTATCCATAAGAACAAAAATTTGAAATACAACTTTTTGTGGATTTTGAAATTTGAATTTTGAAATTTGAAATTTAAATTTTGAATTTGAAATTAGAATTTGAAATTTAAATTTGAAATTCGAATTTGAAATTTAAATTTGAAATTTGAATTTTAAAATTTGAAATTCAAATTTTGAATCACAGTCTAAGTGGAATTCGAATTCTTTGTGGATAATTCCATAGGATTAGAATTCGAATTTGAGTTGGATTATGGAGAGGAAAATCTTGTTTGAATCTTACTTGAATTTTGAATCCTAATTCTAACAAATGTGGCCGAATTTTTATTGAGGAAAATCCTGCAAAATATTTTCAGTTTTTGTGGATAAGGATGCAAGGAAAAATTCAAGTTTTAATCCCAGTTGAATTTGGATTCTCTTCTCCCTAGATTGGCCAAAATTTTGAGGATAATCTCAAGGGGTTTTTCGGTTTTCTTTATGGATAAGGATGAGATAAAATTTAAGTTATAAAATCCTATTTAAATATTGATTCTCCTCACACTTTAATGACCGAATCTAGTCATGTTTTTGGCATAAAGGGGAATCGGTTTTTATGAGGAAATGAGGAGATAAAATTCAAGTTAAAATCCTATTTGAATTTTGAAAGAAAAATCCTTAAAGTGGCCGAATTCTTTTAGATGGATAAGGCCTTGAATTTTCGGATTTTGTGGATGGATAAGGGAGAAAATCTTCTCCTAATCCAATTCGAATTCAGAGGATCACCTAATGCAAGTCTATAAATAGAGGTCCTGCCACTCCAGTTCTCTCAGACCACAAACTCTCAGGTGAGCAGGCTTATTGTTGCACAACTCACTGTGACAATAAGTTCTTTAGAGATCTGGGTGGTAGGAAAAAGACTAGCACTGCTAGCATACCGGTCGAGGAACCAAGTGCCCACACACTCTGCCATCTGGGAATTAGAGAATAGTAGAGAAGGCTAGTTGGTTGACGCCGTCCAGTCATTCTCCTCCTGCAGTTAGCGTCCTCTTGAGGTATGAGTTTTATTATTGTTAATTTATTGTATATAACATCACAAGATATTTAACGATTTTAAAAAATTTTTATTGTTCCGCTGTGCCACTCTGATGCGTTTTTACCGATTTTATTCCTAAAATTGATATCAGAGCCATCTCATGACTATGCCATGTACATAAATTAGACAATAAATTAGTCTTTTTATTTATGTATGGATTTGATATTTAGAGAGTGGCATTTTAGGATTCCTTTATGTTGTTATCATGTATTATGTATGTAGTATGTAGTTATTTTAATTTTTTATATTATTATAAGCATGCTTGTTTTATGCTAGTTATGGTTCCTTAGAATTTAGAAAATTGTATTTAGGAATTTTTATGTAAACATGAGAGCAGTTTATCATCACCGTAATTTTTCCATGGATTTTATTTTATTTTTTCTTAGAATTATTATGATTAGAATTTTTGTATGCCGGAAACGGTTTAAGAAATTTTATGTAATTATTCTTAGAGGAGATTGAAGTTTAAAGACCATAATTTATTTTTTCTAAAAGTTAAATTTAATTTAAATATTGAAATTTTATTTATGTGGAAAATTCCAATTTAATTAGGATTCAAATTAATTTTTGGAGACCCTAATGGGAAAATTGGAATATGACACGAAAAACGAGGCACAACCCCTCGGGATAGGCCATCAGCCTTGGTGGGGATTGCAGGCCCTGCCCTCGGGCTGGATGGGGCTGCGGTAGCCCCTATCCAGGCCAAGACCACTCACGGCCACAGGGTTTGCCTGTAGCCAGGGTTGGCCGTGGCCCACCCAAGGGCTGGCCAGCCCTTGGGCGTGCTGTTAGGAAATGCCCTAAGCATTAGAGACATTTTGATGTATTTATTTTGAACTGGATAATAAAATTATATATAAAGGTTATTCATTACATTGCTATCTGTCCTCATTTTATTTACATATTAAAGTAAACGTAAGCAAATATGGCTCCCTGACTACTTGTGTTAAAACTGTTAGAACGTTGCATGCAATGGACTTTTGTATGCAAGAAGACAATATTTTGAAGTAAGCGGTCTAAGCTAAGGTCTGTAGTCTATGGAGTTAGACCGAGCATCTAACATATGTTTAGACTATTATGTTGTCTAAAGCCATGGTGGGGATGGTTTGTCTTGACTGTCTGGAGCTGGACTCCCAAGTAGAGACATAGATATATTGCTTGGTGGTGACATATTAAACTGGGACTAAAGCGTGATTGATCTACGAAGTCCGCTTTGAGTGGATCAATCTGTTTTTGACGTTCATTGTGCAATAACCTTAATCCTGAGTGAATGGACTACTTCATGTATATGACTTGTGTACTTTGATGTTCCAATGGCTAAAGCGTCTCAGAGGTAGTAAGCTTATAGACCGGTGCGTTGGGTGCATGACTTGTATACAATGAAGATTTTGTTTACAGATATCGGAATCATAGCTCTAATAAGGAGTTAAGGGTATCCTCTTAAAGGCATTATACTGGATGTGAAAATGGACAAGACCTTGGGTCGTCTGCTGTGCAGATGACTTCTTATTCACATATGGTGAATAATCATTTTCTTTAGTCGGTAGTATAATGGAACTTTAAGATAGCCTGATCAGTAGGATTAAACAGACTTTGACCTAAGACTGATCATGGATATCATATGAGGGTTCTGCATACATGACAAGGTCATTGGACGATAGCTTGTCACAGGCTTACGTAATACGGTATATAATTTGGAGTTCAGTTTCAGGTTAATAGTGGTGTGACTCTGAAATTAGTTATCATATGATTGAGTTGTTCGGTAAAGAATGATGATCATATGGATTCACGAGAGCCCGATTATATATATCCAATTGGTCCCTCTACTAACTCCACATAATTCCTTAACGTTTGGCAAATTGATTTGAGTATGCTATTGACTAGTTGATTATGCATGGATGGTGTTGACATAGGATTAGGATGGTGGACAAGATTCTCTCCGGTTGAATTTAGATTTTGTTTTGGATAATAGAGTATACAATTGTTCGAACTCCAAATAAAGCTGCCATGATTTTATTTGAGATTGGATTGGAATTGTAGAAAATTATCCATGAGAACAAGAATTTGAAATACAACTGTTTTGTGGATTTTGAAATTTGAAATTTGAAATTTGAATTTGAAATTTAAATTTGAAATTTGAAATTCAAATTTTGAATCACAGTCCAAGTAGGATTCGAATTTCTTGTGATAAATCCACAAGGAATGAAATTCGAATTTGAGTTGGATATAGAGAGGAAATCTTATTTGAATCCTACTTGAATTTTGAATCCAAATCCTAACAAATATGGACGAAAATTTTGAGGACTATCCTCATGGAATTTTCGGATTTTGTGTGGATAAGGTTCAGGGAAAAATTCAAGTTTCAATCCCAGTTGAATTTGGATTCTCTCCTCCCTGATTATGGCCGAATTTTTTGAGGATAAATCTTAGGAGATTTTCGGTTATTTTGGATAAGGATGAGATAAGATTCAAGCTTGAAAATCCTAGTTGAATTTTGATTCTTCCCTTAATTTTTGTGACCGAAAATATTTGTGAAAATCCTTAAGGATTTTCGGATTTTTTGGTTGGATAATGGGAGATAAAAATTTGAGTTAAAATCTTGTTTAGATTTGAATTGGATAATCCTAAAGTGGCCGAATTTTAGTTGGGATTTTTGCTTTGGAAAATTCAGATTTTTTGTGTAGGGAAATAAATCGGTAAAAACGTATCAGAGTGGCGCAGCGGAACGATAAAAAATTTTTAGATCGTTAAATATCTCATGATGCCATATACAATAAATCAACAACAATTAAAACTCATACCTCAAGGACGCCAATCTGCAGGAGGAGAATGACCGGAGGCTTCAACCAACTAACCTTCTCTACTATTCTCCAATTCCTGAATGGCTGAGTGTGTGGGCACTCTGAACCTCGATCGGTATGCTGGCACTGCTAGTCTTCTTCCGACCACCCAGATCTCTAAAGAACTTATTATCACGATGAGCTGTGCAACAATAAGCCTGCTCACCTGAGAGTCTGTGGTCTGAGAGAACTGGAGTGGCAGGACCTCTATTTATAGACCTGCATGAGGTGATTCTCTGAATTTGAATTGAATTAGGAAAAGATATTCTCCCTTATCCATAACCATAAAATCCGAATTTTCTATGGGAGAATCTCAACAATAAAATTCGACCATTATGGATAAATCCAATTCAAATCTAAACAAGATTTTAACTAGAATTTTATCTCCCCTTTTTCAACCAAAAAATCCGAAATTCCTAGGAGAAAATCTCCTCCACAAATTCGGCCACTTTTAGGATAAGGAAGAATCAAAATTCCACTAGGATTTTCAAGCTTGAATCTTATCTCATCCTTATCCAAAATAACCGAATTTTCCTAGGAGATAGACTCCAAAATTTCGGCTACTTTTCAGGGAGGAGAGAATCCAAATTCAATTGGGATTGAAACTTGAATTTTTCCCTTGAACCTTATCCACAAAAAAACCGAAATTCTATTGGGATTATCCTTAAAATTTCGTCCACCTTTTGCTAGGATTTGGATTCAAAATTCAAGTAGGATTCAAACAAGATTATCCTCTCCAAATCTAACTCAAATTCGAATTTCAAACCTTGTGGATTTTCCACAACAAATTTGAATCCCACTTGGACTGTGATTCAAAATTTGAATTTCAAATTTCAAATTCGAATTTCAAATTCAAATTTCAAATTTCAAATTTCAAATTTCAAATTTAAATTTCAAATTCAAATTTCAAATTCGAATTTCAAATTCAAATTTCAAATTCGAATTTCAAATTCAAATTTCAAAATTCAAATTTCAAAATCCACAAAGCAGTTGTGTTTCAAATTCTTGTTCTCATGGATAATTTTCTACAACTTCAATCCAATCTCAAATAAAATCATGGCAACTTTATTTGGAGTTCGAATAATTGTGTACTCTATTATCCAAAACAAAATCTGAATCCAACTGAAGAGAATCTTGTCTACCATCCTAATCCTGTGTCATCACCATCCATGCATAATAAACCAGCCAAAAGCATACATAAATCAATTTGCCAAACATTAAGGAATTATATGGAGCTAGTAGAGGGACTGATTGAACATATATAATCGGGCTCCCGTAAATCCATATAATCATCATTCTTTACCGAACAACTCAATCATATGATCACTAGTTTCAGAGTCACACTACTATAAACCTGAAACTGAACTCCCAATTATATACCGTATTACGTAAGCCTGTGACAAGCTATCGTCCAATGACCTTGTCATGTATGCAGAACCCTCATATGATATCCATGATCAGCCTTAGGTCAAAGTCCGTTTAATCCTATTGATCAGGCTATCTTAAAGTTCCATTATACTACCGAATTAAGAAAATGATTATTCACCATATGTGAATTAGAAGTCATCCGCCCAGCAGACGACCCAAGGCCTTGTCCATTTTCACATTCAGTATAATGCCTTTAAGAGGATACCTTTAACTCCTCAGAGCTATGATTCCGATATCTACAAACAAACCCTTCATCGTATACAAGTCATGCACCCAACGAACCGGTCTATAAGCTTACTACCTCTGAGACGCTTTAGCCATTGGAACATCAAAGTACACAAGTCATATACATGAAGTAGGTCATTTACTCAGGATTAAGGTTATTGCACAATGAACGTCAAAAGCAGATTAATCCACTCATAGCGGACTACGTACATCAATCACGCTTTAGTCCCAGTCTAATATGTCACCACCAAGCAACATATCTATGTCTCTACTTGGGAGTCCAGCTCCAGACAGTCAAGACAAACCGTCCCCTCCAAGGCTTTAGACAACATAATAGTCTTAACATGAGTTAGATGCTCGGTCTAACCCCATAGACTACAGACCATAGTTTAGACCACTAACTTTAGAACATTGTCTTCTCGCATACAAAAGTCCATTGCATGCAACGTTCTAACAGTTTTAACACAAGCAGTCAGTGAGCCATATTTGCTTACATTTACTTTAACATGTAAATAAAATGAGGACAGATAGCAATATAATGAATAACCTCTATATATAATTTTATTATCCAGTTCAAAATAAATACATCAAATATGTCTCTAATACTTAGGGCATTTCCTAACAATCTCCCACTTACCCTAAGCCAGTAGATGTGCCATGTTACGCATCCCCATCGCCTCTACGTGCCTCTTAAAGCTTCTAGCCACCAAAGTCTTAGTAGAGGGGTCGGCAATGTTGTCCTCAGACGCGATCTTACATACATCCACTAATCCTGTCTCCACGTGCCCTCTAATGTCGACTTCCTCGAATCCTTACAAGTCTGGAAGTCTGAGTCCGTGTATCCTACGGGTGTTAGGTCCCCTCTAGAATACACCAGCATATAATCCCTCGTTCTCTTAAGATACTTGAGTATATACTTTACAACTTGCCAGTGCTTGGTTCCAGGATTTGCTTGATATCAACTCACCATACCTACTGCAAAACAAATATCCGGGCGAGTGCAAAGCATAGCATACATAAGGTTACCCACAGCGGATGCATTAGGGACCTTACTCATACGCTCTCTTTCTTTCGATGTCTTGGAACAGTCATCCAATGAAAGAGCTAGACCAGCAATAGAAGGTTGTGAGCCTTTCTTTGCCTCTTGCATTGCATATTTGTCAATTATTTTATCTATGTATGAAGCTTGGGATAATGCTACCATTTTGTTCTTTCGATCTCTGAAGAGACGAATGCCTAGAACATAATTAGCTTCTCCCAAGTCCTTCATGTCAAACTGTTGGTGTAACCAAAACTTGACCGATGATAAGTTCCCTACATCATTCCCAATGAGTAGTATATCATCGACATAGAGTATCAGAAAAACCACTTTTTCATCCTTAATACGTTTATAAACACAAGGTTCATCAACGTTCTGCTCAAAACTAAATGTCTTAATCGCTTGATCAAACCTCTGGTTCCATGAGCGGGATGCTTGCTTTAATCCATAAATGGATCTAAACAACTTGCAGACTTTCCTTTCTTGGCCTTTAGCTCCGAACCCTTCAGGCTGTATCATATAGATAGACTCTTCAAGATGGCCATTCAAGAATGCTGTCTTGACATCCATTTGCCAGATCTCGTAATCGAGAGTTGCAGCAATGGACAAAAGAATACGGATAGACTTCAGCATAGCAACAGGTGAAAAGGCTTCATCGTAATCGATTCCAGCCTTTTGCGTATACCCCTTTGCAACCAGTCTAGCTTTGAAAGTTTCCACTCTCCCTTTCGCATCCTTCTTTCTTTTGTAGACCCATTCGCATCCAATGGGTTTTATCCCATCCGGTAAATCTACAAGTTCCCAAACAGAGTTAGATTTCATAGAATCCATCTCATTGTTCATAGCCTGTTTCTAAGATTTAGAATCAACATCATTTATAGCTTCATCATAGGTGACCGGATCATCCTCATGCTCATGAGACTCGGCCTGGTATACCGCAGCATCATACATGAAGAAATTAGGTTTCTTCGAAACCCTCCCACTGCGACGAGGCACCCTAAATTGTTGATCGTTTATAGGTCTTTCACTGGTACTCGGACTTACGTCCAAGACCGAAATCTGTGGAGCAGTTCTTTCACCCGATAACTCCTCTAGCACCACTTTGCTTCGAGGCTTAAAGTCATTCATGTGACTTTCCTCTAAGAATGTCGCATGGGTTGAGACAATGACCTTTTGTTCCTTCGGGTTATAGAACAAACCTCCTTTAGTTCCTTTTGGATACCCTACAAACATGCATAATTCTGATCTTGGTTCCAACTTCTTCACATCCCCATCCAGTACATGTGCCGGGCAGCCCCATATTCTCATATGTCCAAGGGAGGGCTTTCAGCCACGCCACAATTCATACGGAGTTCTGGGAATTGATTTGCTCGGAACCTGGTTCAGAATATAGCACGCCGTTTGTAAAGCACATCCCCAAAATGATAATGGCAGCGTTGAATAACTCATCATGGACCGTACCATATCCAATAAGGTTCTGTTTCTCCTTTCGGCTACACCATTATGTTGTGGAGTACCAGGTGCAGTCAATTGAGATAATATCCCGTTCTCTACAAGATGTCCTAGAAATTCATCGGAGAGGTATTCGCCACCTTGATCAAATCGAAGTGTCTTTATGGATTTATCCAATTGCTTTTCCACTTCCGCACGATACTCTTTGAACTTGTCAAAGGTTTCGCCCTTGCGGTGCATTAGATACACATATCCATACCTCGAGTAATCATCTATAAAAGAGACATCATACTCGAACTCTCCTCATGCTGTGACGTTCATGGGGCTACATACGTCAGTGTGCACAATTTCTAAGAGATCCTGAGCCCTTATACCTTTAGCTCCAAAAGACCTCTTAGTCATTTTACCCTCTAGACAAGACTCACATTGGCGAAGTCGTACCTCCTCCAGAGATTCCAGAGGACCGTCTTTCACCAATCTTTGAATCCTATCCTGACTGATATGACCAAGTCTTTAATGCCAAAGATACGCCTTGTTAGAGTGAGAAACTTTCAACCTTTTAGAGTTATCAATTAATTCAGTGTCAAGCAGTGAGTACATCTTTGGTTTGATCAAATATAGGTTTCCATCCATCCATCCAGAACAGATAAAAGACTTATTTCTACGAATATCAACTCTTTTACTAAAAGAAACTGAATAAGAATCCTTTATTAAACAAGCTACCGATATAAGGTTCGTCCTAAAATTAGGAACATAAAAACAGTCTTTCAATAAAATAAACCTAAATTGATCAAAAAAAAGGTAAACATCTCCCACTGCCTCAGCCACCACCAAGCTGCCGTCCCCAGTTCGCAACGAGAGGCTCCTATCATAGGCTTCTCGTTTTCACGAACCCCTGCATAGAAACACAAACATGATTAGTGGCGCCTGAATCAATGACCCAATTGTCTTTCGATTTTTCCACTAAACACGCTTCTAAGTAAAGAAGTTCCATACCTTCCTTGCCCTTGGCGGCTAGGATTTCCCAGCAAGCCTTCTTGAAGTGACCTACCTTCCCACAACGAAAGCATTTGGACTTTTTAGGGTCCCTGGGCTTCTTGTTCTTCTTCTTCTTCTTTCCATCCAAGACAGGAGGATTAGAAGAACTGGAAGCCACTTGCTTCTGATTTGGCCTCTTCCTCTTCCGTGAGGGTTTGGAAGATTCTGCCAAATTGGCCTCACCTTTGGGTTGGACAGCATCCCCATCCCTGATCATCCGCTCATAAGCTTGGAGTTGCTTTATGAGCTCAGTTAGTCCTAACTCCCTTGTCGCCAGATTGTGCGGCCTTAAACCCCACAAAATCTTTAGACAGAGTTTTGAACACCATCTCGATCTGGGTATTGTAGTCCAACTCAGCACCGTTTTCGGCAGCCTCAGCGAAGAATCCCATTAGAGTGATCATATAGTCCTTCACCGAAGTACCTGCCCTCTTCTTAGAGTTCATAATACTGGTGATAGCGGACTGTCAAGCCAATTTTTCTTGGCCTCTGAACATGTCCTCCAGATTTTCCATGATCTCCCCAGCAATTTGATAAGTCTCATGCTGCTTTTGTAAAGCACTCGTCATGCTAGCAAGTATGTAGCATCGAGCTATATCATTGGATTCTCTCCAACGAGTATAGGCAACCTGGACCTCCTCAATCGGCGTGTCAGGTTTTGGCCCTGGTGGGCATGGTTCGTCCAGTACGAACTTGTGTCTCTCGCAACTGAGAACTATTAATAGATTTCTTTTCCAATCTTTATAATTATCGCCATTCAGTTTATTCGCAGTAAGTATTGAAATGAGGGGTGTCGGTGACATTTTGAACTGAAATAAAATTATACTAGACACCATTACAAAGCCCAAGCAAATATACAGATAATTTAGCAAATAAAACATACAAGTATGTTCCTACATGAAACTTGAAAAACATGTAGTATTGCAATGGTAATTCTCAGCACCTATTGCCCCAAGCCACCGAGGGGTGATCATGAAAACAAATAGCCGGAACATGGGCCCCGTCCAATTAATATATGTTGCCTTAAATCCTCCAAGGTTAAGATATATATTAATAATCGCTTATTTGGCCACCAGTTTAGTTAACAGAGCTTCTAGGGAAGGTTAATAACTAAACGAGTCTTGAGTGTATAACCATTGTTTACGTAGCCCGATCCACATCCTACTAAGCCACCGAGGGGTGGTCATGAATAGGATCGTACCCTAACACGTTTTCCACATAGGAGATCCAATCTAATATACCGGCGGCGGTAAACACCTACCGAGGGGTGTGGTCAGGGCAGAACTGATGCGAGGCGTTACCATGCTTTCACATATGGATCAACAATGGAGGCCGTGGGTTTTGTTTGAAACCCTCTCCTACTCAATATTTTGAAAAACAGGCAAGTTTTGACAAATTATGTATGATCAATATAGTATGAGCGGCACTCACTTATCCTATATGACATGTTATCAAATATGCATATAAAACATCCATCAATACATGTTTATACATCCATGACATATCACAGAAAAAATAATTGACAGAATAACCAAGCCATGGTTCCATCCTAGAACAAAGAAAATAAAGATTACAAAATTCCATCCAAAACATTCTTTGGGTCTTGAATTTCGTTTCGTCTTCTTGTATCCATCTTTATGTAGCCTCTCCATTTATTTCTCATCCCAAGAATCATTTAAAATTTAAATCTCCAAATATTTAAATTTCAAATTCAAATTCCAAATTTGAATTTCAAATTTAAATTTCAAATATAAATTTTAAACAATTTTAAACATCACGTGTAATAATATGTAATTTCAAAAATTTCAAATTTTCAATTACATATTTTTAAACATGATTTAAAATTAAATCTCAAATTTAAAAAATCAAAATTTTTCGATTTTTTGGACCATCGCATCGCCGCCCCCGAAGGCGGCAGCCGCCGTGGGCAGCCACCAGCCCCAAAGGGGCTAGCAGCCCACGGCTGCCCCCGATGTGCAGCCTTGCCGGGCTGCAGGCCAAGCCTGCAGCGCCAGGTTGCACGCCCAGGCTGGGCGCAGTAGCCGGCAGGCTGCAGGCTGCGGCCAGCCTTGGGCAGGTCACGGCCACCCTTGGCTGCAGGCCAAGCCTGCGGCTGTGGGTGGGGTTGGCCTGCACCGGGGCTGCAGCCCCACTAAGGCCCGTCGGCCTATCCCGAGGGGTTGTGTCTCGATTTTCATGTCATATTCCAATTTACCTATTAGGATCTCCAAAAATTAATTTGAATCCCAATTAAATTGAAATTTTCACACAATCAAAATTTCAACCTTTAAATGAAATTTAACTTTTGGGAAAAAATAAATTACGGTCTTCAATCTTCAATCTCCTCCAAGAATAATTACATAAAATTTCCTAAACCGTTTTCGGTGTACAAAAATTCTAACCATAAAAATTCTAAGAGACAAAAATTAAAACCCATGGAAAAATTACAGTGTTAATAAACTGCTCCCATGGTTACATAAAAAATTCCTAGATACAATTTTTCTAAATTCTAAGGAACCATAACTGGCATAAACAAGCATGCTTATAGTAATTCAGAAAATTAAAATAACCACATACTTTATACATAATCCATGATAACAACATAAAGGAACCCTAGAATGCAACTCTCTAAATATCAAATCCATACATAAATAAAAAGACTAAGTAATTGTCTAATTTATGTACATGACATAGTCATGAGATGGCTCTGATACCAATTGTAGAGAAATAAATCGGTAAAAATGTATCAGAGTGGCGCAGCGGAACAATAAAAAATTTTTAGATCGTTAAATATCTCATGATGCCATATACAATAAATCAACAACAATTAAAACTCATACCTCAAGGACTCCAATCTGCAGGAGGAGAATGACCGGAGGCTTCAACCAACTAGCCTTCTCTACTATTCTGTAATTCCCGAATGGCTGAGTATGTGGGCACTCTGAACCTCGATCGGTATGCTAGCACTGCTAGTCTTCTTCCGACCACCCAGATCTCTAAAGAACTTATTGTCACGATGAGCTGTGCAACAATAAGCCTGCTCACCTGAGAGTCTGTGGTCTGAGAGAACCGGAGTGGCAGGACCTATATTTATAGACCTGCATGAGGTGATTCTCTGAATTTGAATTGGATTAGGAAAAGATATTCTCCCTTCCCTTATCCATAACCATAAAATCCAAATTATCTATAGGAGAATCTCAACAATAAAATTCGGCCATTATGGATAAATCCAATCCAAATCTAAACAAGATTTTAACTAGAATTTTATCTCCCATTTTTCAACCAAAAAATCTGAAATTACTAGGAGAAAATCTCCTCCACAAATTCGGCCGCTTTTAGGATAAGGAAGAAACAAAATTCCACTAGGATTTTCAAACTTGAATCTTATCTCATCCTTATTCAAAATAACCGAATTTTAATAGGAGATAGACTCCAAAATTTCGACCACTTTTCAGGGAGGAGAGAATCCAAATTCAGCTGGAATTGAAACTTGAATTTTTCCCTTGAACCTTATCCACAAAAAAACCGAAATTCTATTGAGGATTATCCTCAAAATTTCGTCTACCTTTTGCAAGGATTCAAAATTCAAGTAGGATTCTAATAAGATTATCATCTCCAAATCCAACTCAAATTCAAATTTCAAACCTTATGGATTTTCCACAACAAATTCTAATCCCACTTGGACTGTGATTCAAAATTTGAATTTCAAATTTCAAATTCGAATTTCAAATTCAAATTTCAAATTTCAAATTTCAAATTCAAATTTCAAATTCAAATTTCAAATTTCAAATTTCAAATTTCAAAATCCACAAAGCAGTTGTGTTTCAAATTCTTGTTCTCATGGATAATTTTCTACAACTCCAATCCAATTTCAAATAAAATCATGGCAACTTTATTTGGAGTTCGAATAATTGTGTACTCTATTATCCAAAACAAAATCTGAATCCAACTGAAGAGAATCTTGTCTACCATCCTAATCCTGTGTCATCACCATCCATGCATAATAAACCAGCCAAGAGCATACACAAATCAATTTACCAAACGTTAAGGAATTATATAGAGCTAGTAGAGGGACTGATTGGACATATATAATCGGGCTCCCGTAAATCCATATGATCATCATTCTTTACCGAACAACTCAATCATATGATCACTAGTTTCAGAGTCACACCACTATAAACCTGAAACTGAACTCCCAATTATATACCGTATTACGCAAACCTGTGACAAGCTATCCTCCAATGACCTTGTCATGTATGCAGAACCCTCATATGATATCCATGATCAGCCTTAGGTCAAAGTCCGTTTAATCCTACTGATCAGGCTATCTTAAAGTTCCATTATACTAACTAATTAAGAAAATGATTATTCACCATATGTGAATAAGAAGTCATCCGCCCAGCAGACGACCCAAGGCCTTGTCCATTTTCACATTCAGTATAATGCTTTTAAGAGGGTACCTTTAACTCCTCAGAGCTATGATTCCGATATCTGCAAACAAACCCTTCATCGTATACAAGTCATGCACCCAACGAACCGGTCTATAAGCTTACTACCTCTGAGACGCTTTAGCCATTGGAACATCAAAGTACACAAGTCATATACATGAAGTAGTTCATTTACTCAGGATTAAGGTTATTGCACAATGAACGTCAAAAGCAGATTGATCCACTCATAGCGGACTACGTAGATTAATCACGCTTTAGTCCCGGTCTAATATGTCACCACCAAGCAACATATCTATGTCTCTACTTGGGAGTCCAGCTCAAGACAGTCAAGACAAACTGTCCCCTCCAAGGCTTTAGACAACATAATAGTCTTAACATGATTTAGATGCTCGGTCTAACCCCATAGACTACAGACCATAGTTTAGACCGCTAACTTTAGAGCATTGTCTTCTCGCATACAAAAGTCCATTGCATGCAACGTTCTAACAGTTTAACACAAGCAGTCAGTGAGCCATATTTGCTTACATTTACTTTAACATGTAAATAAAATGAAGACAGATAGCAATATAATGAATAACCTCTATATATAATTTTATTATCCAGTTCAAAATAAATACATCAAAAATGTCTCTAATGCTTAGGGCATTTCCTAACAATCTCCCACTTACCCTAAGCCAGCAGATGTGCCATGTTACGCATCCCCATCGCCTCTACGTGCCTCTCAAAGCTTCTAGCCACCAAAGTCTTAGCAGAGGGATCGGTAATGTTGTCATCGGATGCGATCTTACATACATCCACTAATCCTGTCTCCACGTGCCCTCTAATGTCGACTTCCTCAAATCCTTACAAGTCTGGAAGTCTGAGTCCGTGTATCCTACGGGTGTTAGGTCCCCTCCAGAATACACCAGCATATAATCCCTCGTTCTCTTAAGATACTTGAGTATATACTTTACAGCTTTCCAGTGCTTGGTTCCAGGATTTGCTTGATATCGACTCACCATACCTACTGCAAAACATATATCCGGGTGAGTGCAAAGCATAGCGTACATAAGGCTACCCACAGCGGATGCATAAGGGACCTTACTCATACGCTTTCTTTCTTCCGATGTCTTGGGACAGTCATCCAATGAAAGAGTTAGACCGGCAATAGAAGGTTGTGAGCCTTTCTTTGCCTCTTACATTGCATATTTGTCAATTATTTTATCTATGTATGAAGCTTGGGATAACGCTATCATTTTGTTCTTTCAATCTCTGAAGAGACGAATGCCTAGAACATAATTAGCTTCTCCCAAGTCCTACATGTCAAACTGTTGGTGTAACCAAAGCTTGACCGATGATAAGTTCCCCACATCATTCCCAATGAGTAGTATATCATCGACATAGAGTATCAGAAAAACCACTTTTTCATCCTTAATACGTTTATAAACACAAGGTTCATCAACGTTCTGCTCAAAACTAAATGTCTTAATCGCTTGATCAAACCTCTGGTTCCATGAGCGGGATGCTTGCTTTAATCCATAAATGGATCTAAGCAACTTGCAGACTTTCCTTTCTTGGCCTTTCGCTACGAAACCTTCGGGCTGTATCATATAGATACACTCTTCAAGATGGCCATTCAAGAATGCCGTCTTGACATCCATTTGCCAGATCTCGTAATCGAGAGCCACAGCAACGGATAGAAGAATACGGATAGACTTCAGCATAGCAACAGGCGAAAAGGTTTCATCGTAATCGATTCCAGCCTTTTGCATATACCCCTTTGCAACTAGTCTAGCTTTGAAAGTTTCCACTCTCCCTTCTGCATCCTTCTTTCTTTTGTAGACCCATTCGCATCCAATGGGTTTTATCCCATCCGGCAAATCTACAAGTTCCCAAACAGAGTTGGATTTCATAGAATCCATCTCATTGTTCATAGCCTGTTTCTAAGATTTAGAATCAACATCATTTATAGCTTCATCATAGGTGATCGGATCATCCTCATGCTCATGAGCCTCGGCCGGGTATACCTCAGCATCATACATGAAGAAATTAGGTTTCTTCAAAACCCTCCTACTACGATGAGGCACCCTAAATTGTTGATCGTCTGCAGGTCTTTCACTGGAACTCGAACTTGCGTCCAAGTCTAAAATCTATGGAGCAGTTCTTTCACCCGATAACTCCTCTAGCACCACTTTGCTTCGAGGCTTAAAGTTATTCGTGTGACTTTCCTCCAAGAATGTCGCATGGGTTGAGACAATGACCTTTTGTTCCTTCGGGTTATAGTACAGACCTCCTTTAGTTCCTTTTGGATATCCTACAAACATGCATAATCCTGATCTTGGCTCCAACTTCTTCGCATCCCCATCCAGTACATGCGCCGGGCAGCCTTATATTCTCATATGTCCAAGGGAGGGCTTCCTGCCACGCCACAATTCATACGGAGTTCTGGGAATTGATTTGTTCGGAACCTGGTTCAGAATATAGCACGCCGTTTGTAAAGCATATCCCCAAAATGATAATGGCAGCGTTGAATAACTCATCATGGACCGTACCATATCTAATAAGGCTCTGTTTCTCCTTTCGGCTACACCATTCTGTTGTGGAGTACCAGGTGCACTCAATTGGGATAATATCCCGTTCTCTACAAGATGTCCTAGAAATTCATCGGAGAGGCATTCGCCACCTCGATCAAATCGAAGTGTCTTTATGGATTTATCTAATTGCTTTTCCACTTCCGCACGATACTCTTTGAACTTGTCAAAGGTTTCGCTCTTGCGGTGCATTAGATACACATATCCATACCTCGAGTAATCATCTATAAAAGAGACATCATACTCGAACTCTCCTCATGCTGTGACGTTCATGGGGCCACATACGTCAGTGTGCACAATTTCTAAGAGCTCCTGAGCCCTTGTACCTTTAGCTCCAAAAGACCTCTTAGTCATTTTACCCTCTAGACAAGACTCACATTGGGGAAGTCATACCTCCTCCAGAGATTTCAGAGGACCGTCTTTCACCAATCTTTGAATCCTATCCTGATTAATATGACCAAGTCTTTAATGCCAAAGATACGCCTTGTTAGAGTGAGAAACTTTCAACCTTTTAGAGTTATCAATTAATTCAGTGTCAAGCAGTGAGTACATCTTTGGTTTGATCAAATATAGATTTTCATCCATCCATCCAGAACAGATAAAAGACTTATTTCTACGAATATAAACTCTTTTACTAAAAGAAACTGAATAAGAATCCTTTATTAAATAAGCTATCGATATAAGGTTCCTCCTAAAATTAGGAACATAAAAACAGTCTTTCAATAAAATAAACCTAAATTGATAAAAAAAAAGGTAAACATCTCCCACTGCCTCAGCCACCACCAAGCTGCCGTCCCCAGTTCGCAACGAGAGGCTCCTATCATGTAGGCTTCTCGTTTTCACGAACCCCTGCATAGAAACACAAACATGATTAGTGGCGCCCGAATTAATGACCCAATTGTCTTTCGATTTTTCCACTAAACACGCTTCTAAGTAAAGAAGTTCCATACCTTCCTTGCCCTTGGCGGCTAGGATTTCCCGACAAGCCTTCTTGAAGTGACCTACCTTCCCACAACGAAAGCATTTGGACTTTTTAGGGTCCCTGGGCTTCTTGTTCTTCTTCTTCTTCTTCCCATCCGAGACAGGAGGATTAGAAGAACTGGAAGCCACTTGCTTCTGATTTGGCCTCTTCCTCTTCCGTGAGGGTTTGGAAGATTCCGCCAAATTGGCCTCACCTTTGGGTTGCACAGCATCCCCATCCATGATCATCCGCTCATAAGCTTGGAGTTGCTTCATGAGCTCGGTTAGTCCTAACTCCCTTGTCACCAGATTGTATGCGGCCTTAAACCCCTCAAAATCTTTAGACAGAGTTTTGAACACCATCTCGATCTGGGTGTTGTAGTCCAACTCAGCACCATTTTCGGCAGCCTCAGCGAAGAATCCCATTAGAGTGATCATATGGTCCTTCACCGGAGTACCCGCCTTCTGCTTAGAGTTCATAATACTGGTGATAGCGGACTATCGAGCCAATTTTTCTTGGCCTCCGAACATGTCCTCCAGATTTTCCATGATCTCCCCAGTAATTTGATAAGTCTCATGCTGCTTTTGTAAAGCACTCGTCATGCTAGCAAGTATGTAGCATCGAGCTATATCATTGGATTCTCTCCAACGAGTATAGGCAACCGGGACCTCCTCAATCGGTGTGTCAGGTTTTGGCCTTGGTGGGCATGGTTCGTCCAGTACGAACTTGTGTCTCTCGCAGCTGAGAACTATTAATAGATTTCTTTTCCAATCTTTATAATTATCGCCATTCAGTTTATTCTCAGTAAGTTTTGAAATGAAGGGTATCGGTGACATTTTGAACTGAAATAAAATTATACTAGACATCATTACAAAGCCCAAGCAAATATACAGATAATTTAGCAAATAAAACATACAAGTATGTTTCTACATGAAACTTGAAAAACATGTAGCATTGCAACGGTAATTCTCAGCACCTGTTGCCCCAAGCCACCGAGGGGTGGTCATGAAAACAAATAGCCGGAACATGGACCCCGTCCAATTAATATATGTTACCTTAAATCCTCCAAGGTTAAGACATATATTAATAATCGCTTATTTGGCCACCAGTTTAGTTAACAGAGTTTCTAGGGAAGGTTAATAACTAAACGACTCTTGAGTGTATAACCAATGTTTACATAGCCCGATCCACATCCTACTAAGCCACCGAGGGGTGGTTATGAATAGGATCGTACCCTAACATGTTTTCTACATAGGAGATCCAATCTAATATACCAGCGGCGGTAAACACCTACCGATTGGTGTGGTCAGGGCAGAACTGACGCAAGGCGTTACCATGCTTCCACATATGGATCAATAATAGAGGCCGTGGGTTTTGTTTGAAACCCTCTCCCACTCAATATTTTGAAAAACATGCAAGTTCTAACAAATTATGTATGATCAATACAGTATGAGCGGCACTCACTTATCCTATATGACATGCTATCAAATATGCATATAAAACATCCATCAATACATATTTATGCATCCATGACATATCACAGAAAAAATAATTGACAGAATAACCAAGCCATGGTTCCATCCTAGAACAAAGAAAATAAAGATTACAAAATTCCATCCAAAGCATTCTTTGGGTCTTGAATTTCGTTCCGTCTCCTTGTATCCATCTTTATGTAGCCTCTCCATTTATTTCTCATCCCAAGAATCATTTAAAATTTAAATCTCCAAAAATTTAAATTTCAAATTCAAATTCCAAATTTGAATTTCAAATTTAAATTTCAAATTTAAATTTTAAACAATTTTAAACATCATGTGTAATAATATGTAATTTCAAAAATTTCAAATTTTCAATTACATATTTGTAAACATGATTTAAAATTAAATCTTAAATTTAAAAAATCAAAATTTTTCAATTTTTTGGACCATCGCACTGCTGCCCCCGAAGGCGGCAGCCGCCGTGGGCAGCCACCAGCCCCAAAGGGGCTGGCAGCCCACGGCTGCCCCCTATGTGCAGCCTTGCTGGGCTGCAGGCCAAGCCTGTAGCGCCAGGTTGCACATCCAGGCTGGGCGCAGTAGCCGACAGCCACAGACTGCACGCCCAGGCTGCGGCCAGCCTTGGGCAGGCCACGGCCACCCTTGGCTACAGGCTAAGCCTGCGGCCGTGGGTGGTGTTGGCCTGCACAGGGGCTGCCGCAGCCCCATCCTGCCCGAGGGCAGGGGCTGCAGCCCCACTAAGGCCCATCGGCCTATGCCGAGGGGTCGTGTCTTGATTTTCGTGTCATATTCCAATTTACCTATTAGGATCTCCAAAAATTAATTTGAATCCCAATTAAATTGAAATTTTCCACACAATCAAAATTTCAACCTTTAAATCAAATTTAACTTTTTGGAAAAAATAAATTACGGTCTTCAATCTTCAATCTCCTCCAAGAACAATTACATAAAATTTCCTAAACCGTTTCCGATGTATAAAAATTCTAACCATAGAAATTCTAAGAGACAAAAATTAAAATCCATGGGAAAATTACAGTGTTAATAAACTGCTCCCATGGTTACATAAAAAATTCCTACATACAATTTTTCTAAATTCTAAGGAACCATAACCGGCATAAACAAGCATGCTTATAATAATTCAGAAAATTAAAATAACCACATACTTTATACATAATCCATGATAACAACACAAAGGAACCCTAGAATGTCACTCTCTAAATATCAAATCCATGCATAAATAAAAAGACTAAGTAATTGTCTAATTTATGTACATGGCATAGTCATGAGATGGCTCTGATACCAATTGTAAGGAAATAAATCGGTAAAAACGTATCAGAGTGGCGCAGCGGAACAAAAAAAAAATTTTAGATCCTTAAATATCTCATGATGCCATATACAATAAATCAACAACAATTAAAACTCATACCTCAAGGACGCCAATCTGCAGGAGGAGAATGACCGAAGGCTTCAACCAACTAGCCTTCTCTACTATTCTCCAATTCTCGAATGGCTGAGTGTGTGGGCACTATGAACCTCGATCGGTATGCTAGCACTGCTAGTCTTCTTTCGACCACCCAGATCTCTAAAGAACTTATTGTCACGATGAGCTGTGCAACAATAAGCCTGCTCACCTGAGAGTCTGTGGTCTGAGAGAACTGGAGTGGCAGGACCTCTATTTATAGACCTGCATGAGGTGATTATCTAAATTTGAATTGGATTAGGAAAAGATACTCTCCCTTATCCATAATCATAAAATCTGAATTTTCTATGGGAGAATCTCAACAATAAAATTCAGCCATTATGGATAAATCCAATCTAAATCTAAACAAGATTTTAACTAGAATTTTATCTCCCCTTTTTCAATCGAAAAATCCGAAATTCCTAGGAGAAAATCTCCTCCACAAATTCGGCCACTTTTAGGATAAGGAAGAATCAAAATTCCACTAGGATTTTCAAGCTTGAATCTTATCTCATCCTTATCCAAAATAACCGAATTTTCCTAGGAGATAGACTCCAAAATTTCGACCACTTTTCAGGGAGGAGAGAATCCAAAGTCAACTGGGATTGAAACTTGAATTTTTCCCTTGAACCTTATCCACAAAAAAAGGGAAATTCTATTGAGGATTATCCTCAAAATTTTGTCCACCTTTTGCTAGGATTTGGATTCAAAATTCAAGTAGGATTCTAACAAGATTATCCTCTCAAAATCCAACTCAAATTCAAATTTCAAACCTTATGGATTTTCCACAACAAATTCGAATCCCACTTGGACTGTGATTCAAAATTTGAATTTCAAATTTCAAATTCGAATTTCAAATTTCAAATTTAATTTTCAAATTCAAATTTCAAATTCGAATTTCAAATTCAAATTTCAAATTCAAATTTCAAATTCAAAATTCAAAATTCAAATTTCAAAATTCAAATTTCAAAATCCACAAAGCAGTTGTGTTTCAAATTCTTGTTCTCATGGATAATTTTCTACAACTCCAATCCAATCTCAAATAAAATCATGGCAACTTTATTTAGAGTTCAAATAATTGTGTACTCTATTATCCAAAATAAAATCTGAATCCAACTGGAGAGAATCTTGTCTACCATCCTAATCATGTGTCATCACCATCCATGCATAATAAACCAGCCAAGAGCATACACAAATCAATTTGCCAAACATTAAGTAATTATGTGGAGCTAGTAGAGGGACTGATTGGACATATATAATCGGGCTCCCATAAATCCATATGATCATCATTCTTTACCGAACAACTCAATCATGTGATCACTAGTTTCAGAGTCACAACACTATAAACCTGAAACTGAACTCCCAATTATATACCGTATTACGTAAGCCTGTGACAAGCTATCATCCAATGACCTTGTCATGTATGCAGAACCCTCATATGATATCCATGATCAGCCTTAGGTCAAAGTCCATTTAATCCTACTGATCAGGCTATCTTAAAGTTCCATTATACTACCGAATTAAGAAAATGATTATTCACCATATGTGAATAAGAAGTTATCCGCCCAGCAGACGACCTGAGGCCTTGTCCATTTTCGCATTCAGTATAATGCCATTAAGAGGATACCTTTAACTCCTCAGAGCTATGATTCCGATATCTGCAAACAAACCCTTCATCGTATACAAGTCATGCACCCAAACGAACTGGTCTATAAGCTTACTAACTCTGAGATGCTTTAGCCATTGGAACATCAAAGTACACAAGTCATATACATGAAGTAGTTCATTTACTCAGGATTAAGGTTATTGTACAATGAACGTCAAAAGCAGATTGATCCACTCATAGCGGACTACGTAGGTCAATCACGCTTTAGTCCCGGTCTAATATGTCACCACCAAGCAACATATCTATGTCTCTACTTGGGAGTCCAGCTCCAGACAGTCAAGACAAACCGTCCCCTCCAAGGCTTTAGACAACATTATAGTCTTAACATGAGTTAGATGCTCGGTCTAACCCCATAGACTACAGACCATAGTTTAGACTGCTAACTTTAGAACATTGTCTTCTCGCATACAAAAGTCCATTGCATGCAACGTTCTAACAGTTTTAAAACAAGCAGTCAGTGAGCCATATTTGCTTACATTTACTTTAACATGTAAATAAAATGAGGACAGATAGCAATATAATGAATAACCTCTCTATATAATTGTATTATCCAGTTCAAAATAAATACATCAAAAATGTCTCTAATGCTTAGGGCATTTCCTAACATTTTGGTTGTGGATAAGGGAGAATATCTTCTCCTAATCCAATTCGAATTTAGAGGATCACCGCATGCAAGTCTATAAATAGAGGTCCTGCCACTCCAGTTCTCTTAGACCACAGACTCTCAGGTAAGCAGGCTTATTGTTGCACAACTCACCGTGACAATAAGTTCTTTAGAGATCTGGGTGGTCGGAAGAAGACTAGCAGTGCTAGCATACCGATCGAGGTTCATAGTGCCCACACATTTAGCAATTCGGGAATTGGAGAATAGTAGAGAAGGCTAGTTGGTTGAAGCCCTCCGGTCATTCTCCTCCTGCAAAATTGGCATCCTTGAGGTATGAGTTTAAATTGTTATTGATTTATTGTATATGGCATCATGAGATATTTAGCAATCTTGAAAAATTTTTATTGTTCTGCTGCACCACTCTGATACGTTTTTAACGATTTAATTCCTACAATTGGTATCAAAGACATCTCATGACTATGCCATGTACATAAATTAGACAATTAATTTAATTAGTCTTTTTATTTATGTATAGATTTGATATTTAGAGAGTGGCATTCTAGGATTCCTTTATGTTGTTATCATGGATTATGTATATAATATGTGGTTATTTTAATTTTCTGAATTATTATAAACATGCTTGTTTTTACCGGTTATGGTTCCTTAGAATTTAGAAAATTGTATCTAGGAATTTTTATGTAACCATGGGAGTAGTTTATTAATACTGTAATTTTCCCATGGATTTTAATTTTGGTCTCTTAGAATTATTATGATTAGAATTTCTGTACACCGGAAATGGTTTAGGAAATTTTTATGTAATTATTCTTGGAGGAGATTAAAGATTGAAGACCGTAATTTATTTTTCCCAAAAGTTAAATTTAATTTAAAGGTTGAAATTTTGATTGTGTAGAAAATTTCAATTTAATTAGGATTCAAATTAATTTTTGGAGATCCTAATGGGTAAATTGGAATATGACACAAAAATCAAGGCACGACCCCTCGGGCTAGGCCATCGGCCTAGGTGGGGCTGCAGCCCCTGCCCTCGGGTAGGATGGGGTTGCGACAACCCCTGTCCAGGCCATGACCACCCACGACCGCAGGCTTTGCCTATTGCCAGGGGTGGCCATGGCCCATCCAAGGGGAGGCCAGCCCATAGACGTGTAGCCCATGGCTGCAGGCGCTGCCTGC
Source organism: Antiaris toxicaria (assembly GCA_035233585.1). Taxonomy (NCBI): domain Eukaryota; kingdom Viridiplantae; phylum Streptophyta; class Magnoliopsida; order Rosales; family Moraceae; genus Antiaris; species Antiaris toxicaria. Next base: position 21,029,690 of record CP141156.1, read on the forward strand.
AGCCTAGCTGGCTGCTGCGCCCACCCGGGGTGCAGCCTAGGGCTGCAGGCTTGGCTTGCAGCTCGGCAGGGCTGCACATGGAGCGGTCATGGGTTGCCCACCCCCCTGAGGGCTGGGGGCTGCCCACAGTGGCTGCCGGCCTCCGGGGCTGTAGGGGCGATGGTTCAAAAATCGAAAATTTTGATTTTTTAAATTGGAGATTTAATTTTAAATCATGTTTAAAAATATTTAATTGAAAATTTGAAATTTTTGAAATTACATATTATTACATATGATATTTAAAAAATTATTTAAAATTTGAATTTGAAATTTAAATTTGAAATTCAAATTTGAAATTTGAATTTGAAATTTAAATTTTAGGAATTTAAATTTTAAATGATTCTTGGGATGAGAAATAAATGGAAAGGCTATATAAAGATGGATACAAGAAGACGGAACAAAATTCAAGACCTAAAGAATGCTTTGGATGGAATTTTAAAATCTTTATTTTCTTTGTTCTAGGATGGAACCATGGCTTGGTTATTCTGTCAATTATTTTTTCGGTGATATGTCATGGATGTATAAATATGTATTGATAGATGTTTTATATGCATATTTGACAACATGTCATATAGGATAGGTGAGTGCCGCTCATACTATATTGATCATACATATTTGTCAAAACTTGCATGTTTTTCAAAATATTAAGTAGGAGAGGGTTTCAAACAAAACCCACGGCCTCTATTGTTGATCCATATGTGAAAGCATGGTAACGCCTCATGTCAGTTCTGCCCTGACCACACCCTTCGGTAGGTGTTTACGCCGCCGATATACTAGATTGGATTTCCTATGTGGAAAACATGTTCGGGTATGATCCTATTCATGACCACCCCTCGGTGGCTTGGTAGGACGTGGATCGGGCTACGTAAACAATGGTTATATACTTAAGACTCGTTTAGTTATTAACCTTCCCTAGAAGCTCTGTTAACTAAGCTGGTGGTCAAATAAGCGGTTATTAATATATGTCTTAACCTTGGAGGATTTAAGGCAACATATATTAATTGTTCGGGGTCCATGTTCCAGCTATTTGTTTCATGACCACCCTTCGGTGGCTTGGGGCAATAGGTGCTGAGAATTACCATTGCAATGCTACATGCTTTTCAAGTTTCATGTAGGAACATACTTGTATGTTTTATTTGCTAAATTATCTGTATATTTGGTTAAGCTTTGTAATGATGTCTAGTATAATTTTATTTCAGTTCAAAATGTCACCGACACCCCTCATTTCAATACTTACTGAGAATAAACTGAATGGCGATAATTATAAAGATTGGAGAAGAAATCTGTTGATAGTTCTCAGCTGCGAGAGACACAAGTTCATACTAGAGGAACCATGCCCACCAGGGCCCAAACCTGACACACCGTTGAGGAGGTCCCGGTTGCCTATACTCGTTGGAGAGAATCCAATGAGATAACTCGGTGCTACATACTTGCTAGTATGACGAGTGCTTTACAAAAATAGCATGAGACTTATCAGGTTGCTAGGGAGATCATGGACAATCTGGAGGACATGTTTGGAGGCCAAGAAAAGTTGGCTCGACAGTCTGCTATAACCAACATTATGAACTCTAAGTAAAAGGCAGGTACTCCAGCAAAGGACCATATGATAACTCTAATGGGATTCTTTGCTGAGGCTACCAAGAACGGTGCTGAGCTAGACTACAACACCCAGATCGAGATGGTGTTCAAAACTCTGTCAAAAGATTTTATGGGGTTTAAGGCCATATACAATCTGGCGACAAGGGAGTTAGGACTAACCAAGCTCATGAAGCAACTCCAATCTTATGAGCATATGATCAGGGATGGGGATGCGGTCCAACCCAAAGGAGAGGCCAAATTGGTAGAATCTTCCAAACCCTCACGAAAAAGGAAGAGGCCAAATCAGAAGCAAGCGACTTCCAATTCTTCTAATCCTCCTGTATCGGATGGGAAGAAGAAGAAGAAGAATAAGAAGCCCAGGGACCCTAAAAGGTCCAAGTGCTTCTGCTGTGAGAAGGTAGGTCACTTCAAGAAGGTTTGCTGGGAATTCCTATCAGCCAAGGGCAAGGAAGGTAAGGAACTTCACTACTTAGAAGCGTTTGGTGGAAGAATCGAAAGACACTAGGGTCATTGATTCGGGCGCCACTAATCATGTTTGTGTTTCTATGCAGGGGTTCGTGAAAACGAGAAGTCTACATGATAGGAGCCTCTTGTTGTGGACTGGAGACGATAGTTTGGTGGTGACTGAGGCAGTGGAAGATATTTATTTTTACTTTGATGAATTTAGGTTTATTTTATTGAAAGACTGTTTTTATGTTCCTAATTTTACGAGGAACCTTATATCGGTAGCTTGTTTAATAAAGGATTCTTATTCAGTTTCTTTTAGTAAAAGAGTTGATATTCGTATAAATAAGTCTTTTACCTGTTCTAGATGGATGGATGGAAACCTATATTTGATCAAACCAAAGATGTACTCACTGCTTGACACCGAATTAATAGATAACTATAAAAGGTTGAAAGTTTCTCACTCTAACAAGGCATATCTTTGGCATTTAAGACTTGGTCATATTAATCAGGATAGGATTCAAAGGTTGGTGAAAGATGGTGCTGTAGAATCTCTAGAAGAGGTACGTCTTCCTCAATGTGAGTCTTGTCTAGAGGGGAAGATGACTAAGAGGTCTTTTGGAGCTAAAGGTACTAGGGCACAGGAGCTCTTAGAAATTGTGCATACTGACGTATGTGGCCCCATGAATGTCACAGCATGAGGAGGGTTTGAGTATTATGTCTCCTTTATAGACGATTACTCGAGGTATGAATATGTATATCTGATGCATCACAAGAGCGAAACCTTTGACAAGTTCAAAGAGTATCATGCGGAGGTGGAAAAGCAATTGGATAAATCCATAAAGACACTTCGATCTGATCAAGGTGGCGAATACCTCTCTGACGAATTTATAGGACATCTTGTAGAGAATGGGTTATTATCACAATTGACTATACCTGGTACTCCATAACAGAATGGTGTAGCCGAAAAGAGAAACAGGACCTTGTTGGATATGGTACGATCCATGATGAGTTATTCAACGCTGCCGCTATCATTTTGGGGATATGCTTTACAAACGGCATGCTATATTCTAAACTAGGTTCCAAGCAAATCAATTCCCAGAACTCCGTATGAATTGTGACACGGTAGGAAGCCCTCCCTTGGACATATGAGAATATGAGGCTGCCCGACACATATACTGGATGGGGATGCGAAGAACTTGGAACCAAGATCAGAATTGTGCATGTGTAGGGTATCCAAAGGGAACTAAGGGAGGTCTGTTCTATAACCCGAAGGAATAAAAAGTCATTGTTTCAACCCATACGACATTCTTGGAGGAAAGTCACATGAATAGCTTTAAGTCTTGAAGCAAAGTGGTGCTAGAGGAGTTATCGGGTGAAAGAACTGCTCCACAGGTTTCAGTCTTAGACGCAAGTCTGAGTTCCAGTGAAAGACCTATAGACGATCAATAATTTAGGGTGCCTCATCGTAGTGGGAGGGTTTCGAAGAAACCTAATTTCTTCATGTATGATGCTGAGGTATACCAGGCTGAGGCTCATGAGCATGAGGATGATTCGGTCACCTATGATGAAGCTATAAATGATGTTGATTCTAAATCTTGGAAACAGGCTATGAACAATGAGATGAATTCTATGAAATCCAACTTTGTTTGGGAACTTGTAGATTTACCGAATGGGATAAAACCCATTAGATGCAAATGGATCAACAAAAGAAAGAAGGATGCGGAAGGGAGAGTGGAAACTTTCAAAGCCAGACTGGTTGCAAAGAAGTACACGCAAAAGGCTAGAATCGATTACGATGAAACCTTTTTGCCTGTTACTATGCTAAAGTCTATCCATATTCTTCTGTCCATTGCTGCGGCTCTCGATTATAAGATATGGCAAATGGATGTCAAGATAGCATTCTTGAATGGCCATCTTGAGGAGTGTATCTACATGATACAGCCCGAAGGGTTCATAGCAAAATGCCAAGAAAGAAAATTCTGCAAGTTGCTTAGATCCATTTATGGATTAAAGCAAGCATCCCGCTTATGGAACTAGAGATTTGATCAAGCGATCAAGACTTTCGGTTATGAGCAGAACGTTGATAAACCCTTTGTTTATAAACATATTAAGGATGGAAAAGTGGTTTTTTTGATACTCTATGTCGATGATATACTACTCATTGGGAATGATGTAGGGAACTTATCATCGATCAAGCTTTGATTACACCAACAGTTTGATATGAAGGACTTGGGAGGAGCTAATTATGTTCTAGGCATTCGTCTCTTCAGAGATCGAAAGAACAAAATGATAGCGTTATCCTAAGCTTCATACATCGATAAAATAATTGACAAATATGTAATGCAAGAGGCAAAGAAAGGTTCACAATCTTCTATTGCCGGCCTAACTCTTTCATTGGATGACTGTCCAAAGATATCAGAAGAAAGAGAGCATATGAGTAAGGTCCCTTATGCATCCGCTGTGGGAAGCCTTATGTACACTATGCTTTACACTTGCCCAGACATATGTTTTGCAGTAGGTATGGTGAGTCGATATTAAGCGAATCCTGGAACCAAGCACTGGTAAGTAGTAAAGCATATACTTAAGTATCTTAAAAGAATGAGGGATTATATGATGGTGTATTCTGGAGGGGACCTAACACCCATAGGATACATGGACTCAGACTTCTAGACTTGCAAGGATTCGAGGAAATTGACATCTGGATCAGTGTTCTTACTCGGAGGAGGCGCCATTGTAAGGAGGAGCGTGAAGCAGGGCTGCACAGTTGACTCTACTATAAAGGCTTAGTATGTGACTGCGACTGAGGCATCTAAAGAAGTGGTTTGACTCTGCAAGTTCTTTAGAGACATTGAGGTCATTCCGGACGTTGACAAGCCTATCACACTTTACTGTGATAACACTGGGGCTATTGCCAACACAAGGGAATCTCGGCACCACAAGAGGACAAAGCACATAGATCGGAGATATCATATTATTAGAGGGCACGTGGAGACAGGACAAGTAGATGTATGTAAGATCGCATCCGAGGACAACATTGCCGATCCCTTTACTAAGACTTTGGTGGCTAGAAGCTTTGAGAGGCATGTAGAGGCGATGGGGATGTGTAACATGGTACATCTGCTGGCTTAGGGCAAGTGGGAGATTGTTAGGAAATGCCCTAAGTATTAGAGACATTTTGATGTATTTATTTTGAATTGAAAAATAAAATTATATATAGAGGTTATTCATTACATTACTCTTTGTCCTCATTTTATTTACATGTTAAAGTAAATGTAAGCAAATATGGCTCCCTGACTGCTTGTGTTAAAACTGTTAGAACGTTGCATGTAATAGACTTTTGTATGCGAGAAGACAATGTTCTAAAACGGTCTAAACTAAGGTCTGTAGTCTATGGGGTTAGATCGAGCATCTAACTCATGTTAAGACTATTATGTTGTCTAAAGCCATGGTGGGGACGGTTTGCCTTGACTGTTTGGAGCATAGACTCCCAACTAGAGACATAGATATATTGCTTGGTGGTGACATATTAGACCGGGACTAAAGCGTGATTGATCTACGAAGTCCGCTTCGAGTGGATCAATCTGCTTTTGACGTTCATTATGCAGTAACCTTAATCCTGAGTGAATGGACTACTTCATGTATATGATTTGTGTACTTTGATGTTCCAATGGCTAAAGCGTCTCAGAGGTAGTAAGCTTATAGACCGGTTCATTTGGTGCATGACTTGTATACGATGAAGAGTTTGTTTACAGATATCGGAATCATAGCTCTAATAAGGAGTTAAGGGTATCCTCTTAAAGGCATTATACTAGATGTGAAAATGGACAAGACCTTGGGTCGTCTGCTGGGCGAATGACTTCTTATTCACATATGGTGAATAATCATTTTTTTTATTCGGTAGTATAATGGAACTTTAAGATAGCCTGATCAGTAGGATTAAACGGACTTTCAATATCATATAAGGGTTCTGTATACATGACAAGGTCATTGGACGATAGTTTGTCACAGGTTTGCGTAATATGGTATATAATTTGGAGTTCAATTTCAGGTTTATAGTGGTGTAACTCTGAAATTAGTGATCATATGATTGAGTTGTTTGGTAAAGAATGATGATCATATGGATTAGCGGGAGCCCGATTATATATGTCTAATTGGTCCCTCTACTAACTCCACATAATTCCTTAACGTTTGGCAAATTGATTTGAGTATGCTATTAGCTAGTTGATTATGCATGGATGATGTTGACATAGGATTAAAATGGTGGACAAGATACTCTCCGGTTGAATTCAGATTTTGTTTTGGATAATAGAGTACACAATTGTTCGAACTCCAAATAAAGTTGTCATGATTTTATTTGAGATTGGATTGGAGTTGTAGAAAATTATCCATGAGAACAAGAATTTGAAATACAACTATTTTGTGGAATTTGAAATTTGAATTTTGAAATTTGAATTTTGAATTTTGAAATTTGAAATTTGAAATTTGAAATTTGAATTTGAAATTCAAATTTGAAATTTGAATTTGAAATTTAAATTTGAAATTTGAAATACAAATTTTGAATCACAGTCCAAGTAGGATTCGAATTTCTTGTGGTAAATCCACAAGGAATGAAATTCGAATTTGAGTTGGATATGGAGAGGAAAATCTTGTTTGAATCCTACTTGAATTTTGAATCCAAATCCTAACAAATATGGACGAAAATTTTGAGGATTATCCTTATGGAATTTTTGGATTTTTTGTGGATAAGGTTTAGGGAAAAATTCAAGTTTCAATCCCAGTTGAATTTGGATTCTCTCCTCCCTGATTATGGCCGAATTTTTTGAGGATAAATCCTATGAGATTTTTGGTTATTTTGGATAAGGATGAGATAAGATTCAAGCTTAAAAATCCTAGTTGATTTTTGATTCTTCCCTTAATTTTTGTGGCCAAAAATATTTGTGAAAATCCTTAAGGATTTTCAGATTTTTTGGTTGGATAATGGGAGATAAAAATTCAAGTTAAAATCTTATTTAGATTTGAATTGGATAATTCTAAAATGGCTGAATTTTAGTTAGGATTTTCCCCTTGGAAAATTTAGATTTTTTGGTTGTGGATAAGGGAGAATATCTTCTCCTAATCCAATTCAAATTTAGAGGATCACCTCATGTAAGTCTATAAATAGAGGTCCCGCTAGTCCAGTTCTCTTAGACCACAGACTCTCAGGTGAGCAGGCTTATTGTTACACAACTCACCGTGACAATAAGTTCTTTAGAGATCTGGGTGGTTGGAAGAAGACTAGCAGTGCTAGCATACCGATCGAGGTTCAGAGTGCCCACACACTCAGCCATTCAGGAATTGGAGAATAGTAGAGAATGCTAGTTAGTTGAACCCTTCGGTCATTCTCCTCCTGCAAGATTGGCGTCTTTGAGGTATGAATTTAAATTATTGTTGGTTTATTATATATGGCATCATGAGATATTTAACGATCTTGAAAAATTTTTATTGTTCTGCTGCGCTACTCTGATACGTTTTTAACGATTTAATTCCTACCTGTGCAGCCCATGGCTGCAGGCGCTGCCTGCAACTTGGCTGGCTACTGTGCCCACCTGGGTATGCAACCGACTGGACTGCACCAGGCCTGTGGCCGTGGGCTGCCAGCCCCCCTGGGGGGCTGGGGGCTACCCACGGCGGCTGCGAGCCTTCGGGGGCCCGTGGGCCAACGAGCCAAAAAATGAAATTTTGATTTTTAAATATGAGATTTAATTTTAAAATCATGTTTAAAAATATGTAATTGAAAATTTAATGTTTTTTGAAATTACATATTATTACACATGATATTTAAATTGTTTGAAATTTGAATTTGAAATTTAAATTTTTAGAATTTAAATTTTAAATGATTCTTGGGATGAGAAATAAATGGAGAGGCTACATAAAGATGGATACAAGAAGACGGAATAAAATTCAAGACCCAAAGAATGCTTTGGATGGAATTTTGTAATCTTTATTTTTTTTGTTCTAGGATGGAACCATGGTTTGGTTATTTTTCCGTCAATTATTTTTTCTATGATATGTCATGGATGTATAAATATGTATTGATAGATGTTATGTATGCATATTTGATAACATATCATATAGGTAGGTGAATGCCATTCATACTATATTGATCATACATATTTGTCAAAACTTGCATGTTTTTCAAAATATTGAGTGGGAGAGGGTTTCAAACAAAACACGCGGCCTCCATTATTGATCCATATGTGAAAACATGGTAACGCCTCGCGTCAGTTCTGCCCTGACCACACCCCTCGGTAGGTGTTTACTGCCGCCGGTATACTAGGTTGGATCTCCTATGTGGAAGACGTGTTCGGGTACGATTCTATTTATGACCACCCCTTGGTGGCTTGGTAGGACGTGGATCGGGCTACATAAACAATGGTTATATACTCAAGACTCGTTTAGTTATTAACCTTCCCTAGAAGCTCTGTTAACTAAACTGGTGGCCAAAATAAGCGGTTGTTAATATATGTCTTAACCTTGGAGGATTTAAAGCAACATATATTAATTGGATGGGGTCCATATTCCAGCTATTTGTCTCATGACCACCCCTCGGTGGCTTGGGGCAATAGATGCTGAGAATTACCATTGCAATGCTACATGCTTTCAAGTTTCATGTAGGAATATACTTGTATGTTTTATTTGCTAAATTATCTGTATATTTGCTTAAGCTTTGTAACGATGTCTAGTATAGTTTTATTTCAGTTCAAAATGTCACCGACACCCTTCATTTCAATACTTATTGAAAATAAGCTAAATGGCGATAATTATAAAGACTGGAAAAGAAATCTACTAATAGTTCTCAGCTACGAGAGACACAAGTTCGTACTGGACGAACCATGCCTACCTAAGCCCAAACCTGACATACCGCTTGAGGAGGTCCCGGTTGCATATACTCATTGGAGAGAATCCAATGAGACAGCTAGGTGCTACATTCTTGCTAACATGACGAGTGCTTTACAAAAGCAGCATGAGACTTATCAAGTTGCTAGGGAGATCATGGAAAATCTAGAGGAAATTTTCGGAGGCCAAGAAAAATTAGCTCGACAGTCTGCTATCACCAGCATTATGAACTCTAAACAGAAGGAGAGTACTCAGGTAAAGGACCATATGATCACTCTAATGAGATTCTTGGCTAAGACTGCCGAGAATGGTACTGAGCTGGACTACAAAACCCAGATCGAGATGGTATTTAAAACTCTGTCAAAAGATTTTACAGGGTTTTAGGCCGCATACAATCTGGCGATAAGGGAGTTAGGACTTACCGAGCTCATAAAGTAACTCCAAGCTTATGAGCAGATGATCAGAGATGAGGATATGGTCCAACCCAAAGGAGAGGCCAATTTGGCGGAATCTTCCAAACCCTCACGGAAGAGGAAGAGGCCAAATAAGAAGCAACCGGCTTCCAGTTCTTCTAATCCTCCTGTCTTGGATGGGAAGAAGAACAAGAAGCCCAAGGACCCTAAAAAGTCCAAGTGCTTCCACTGTGAGAAGGTAGGCCATTTCAAGAAGGCTTGCCGGGAATTCCTAACTGCCAAGGGTAAGGAAGGTAAGGAACCTCACTATTTAAGAAGCGTGTTTGGTGGAAGAATCGAAAGACACTTGAGTCATTGATTCAGGCACCACTAATCATGTTTGTGTTTCTATGTAGGGGTTCGTGGAAACGAGAAGTCTACATGATAGGAGCCTCTCATTGCGGACTAGAGGCGGTAGCTTGGTGGTGACTGAGGCAGTGGGAGACATTTATCTTTACTTTGATGTATTTAGGTTTATATTATTAAAAGACTGTTTTTATGTTCCTAATTTTAGGAGAAACCTTATATCGATAGCTTGTTCAATAAATGATTCTTATTCAGTTTCTTTTAGTAAAAGAGTTGATATTCATAAAAATAAGTCTTTTATCTGTTCTGGATGAATGGATGGAAACCTGTATTTGATCAAACCAAAGATGTACTCACTGCTTGACACTGAATTAATAGATAACTTTAAAAGGTTGAAAGTTTCTCACTCTAACAAGGTATATTTTTGGCATTTAAGACTTGGTCATATTAATTAGGATAAGATTCAAAAGTTGGTGAAGAACGGTCCTCTAGAATCTCTAGAGGAGGTACGTCTTCCTTAATGTGAGTCTTGTCTTGAGGGTAAGATGACTAAGAGATCTTTTGGAGCTAAGGGTACTAAGGCTCAGAAACTCTTAGAAATTGTGCACACTGACGTATGTGGCCCCATGAACATCACAGCATGAGGAAGGTTCGAGTATTATGTCTCTTTTATAAACGATTACTCAAGATATGGATATGTGTACCTGATGCACTGCAAGAGCGAAACCTTTGATAAGTTCAAAGAGTATCGTGCGGAAGTGGAAAAGCAATTGGGTAAATCCATAAAGACACTTTGATCTGATCGAGGTGGCGAGTACCTCTCTAATGAATTTCTAGAACATCTTGTAGAGAATGGGATATTATCCCAATTAATTGTACCTGGTACTCCACAATAGAATGGTGTAGCCGAAAGGAGAAACAAGACCTTATTGAATATGGTACGGTCCATGATGAGTTATTCAACGTTGCCGTTATCATTTTGGGGGTATGCATTAAAAACGGCATGCTATATTCTAAACCAGGTTCCAAGCAAGTTAATTCCTAGGACTCCGTATGAATTGTGACATGACAGGAAGCCCTCCCTTGGACATATGAGAATATGGGGCTACCCAGTACATGTACTGGATGGGGATACGAAGAAGTTGGAACCAAGATTAGAATTGTACATGTTTGTAGGGTATCCAAAGGGAACTAAGGGATGTCTATTCTATAACCAGAAGGAACAAAAAGCCATTGTTTCAACCCATGCGACATTCTTGGAGGAAAGTCACATGAATGACTTTAAGTCTCGAAGCAAAGTGGTGCTAGAGGAGTTATCGGGTGAAAGAATTACTCCACAGGTTTCGGTCTTGAACGTAAGTCCGAGTTCCAGTGAAAGACCCGCAGACGATCAACAATTTAGGGTGCCTCGTCGTAGTGGGAGGGTTTCGAAGAAGCCTAATTTCTTCATGTATAATGCTGAGGTATCCCAGGCCCACGCTCATGAGCATGAAGATGATCCGGTTACTTATGATGAAGCTATAAATGATATTGATTCTAAATCTTGGAAACAGGCCATAAACAATGAGATAGATTCTATGAAATCCAACTCTGTTTGGAAACTTGTAGATCTGCCGGATGGGATAAAACCCATTGGATGCAAATGGGTCTACAAAAGAAAAAAGGATACGGACGGAAGAGTAAAAACTTTCAAAACTAGACTGGTTGCAAAGAGGTACACGCAAAAGGCTGGAATCGATTACAATGAAACCTCTTGTTGCTATGCTAAAGTCTATCCGTATTCTTCTGTCCGTTGCTACGGCTCTCGATTATGAGATCTGGCAAATGGACGTTAAGACAACATTCTTGAATGGTTATCTTGAGGAATGTATCTAAATGATACAGCCTGAAGGGTTCGTGGCAAAAGGCCAAGAAAGAAAAGTTTGCGAGTTGCTTAGATCCATTTATGGATTAAAGCAAGCATCCCGCTCATGGAACCAGAGATTTGATCAAGCGATCAAGACATTTGGTTTTGAGCAAAACATTAATGAACCCTTTGTTTATAAACGTATTAAGGATGGTAAAGTAGTCTTTCTAGTACTCTATGTTGATGATATGCTGCTCATTGGGAATGATATAGGAAACTTATCATCGGTCAAGCTTTGGCTGCACCAACAGTTTGACATAAAGGACTTGGGTGAAGCTAATTATATTTTAGACATTTGTCTCTTAGAGATTGAAAGAACAAAATGATAATATTATCTCAAGCTTCATACATAGATAAAATAATTGACAAATATGCAATACAAGAGGCAAAGAAAGGTTCACAACCCCAAGACATCAGAAGAAAGAGAGCATATGAGTAAGGTCCCTTATGCATCTGCTGTGGGTAGTCATATGTATGCTATGCTTTGCACTCGCCCAGACATATGTTTTGCAGTAGGTGGAACCAAGCACTAGCAAGCAGTAATGTATATACTCAAGTATCTTAAGAGAACAAGGGATTATATGCTAGTGTATTCTGGAGGGGACCTAACACCCGTAGGATACACAGACTCAGACTTCCAGACTTGCAAGGATTCGAGGAAATTGACATCAGGATCAGTGTTCTTACTCGAAAGAGGTGCCATTATGTGGAGGAGCGTGAAGCAGGATTGCACAGCTGACTCTACAATGAAGGCTGAGTATGTGGCTGCGGTTGAGGCATCTAAAGAAGCGGTTTGACTCTGCAAGTTCTTTAGAGACCTTGAGGTTATTTTGGGTGTTGACAAGCCTATTACACTTTACTGTGATAATACTAGGACTATTGCCAACACAAGGGAATCTCGGCACCACAAGAGGACCAAGCACATAGATCGAAGGTATCACATTATTAAAAGGCACGTGGAGACAGGACAAGTATATGTATGTAAGATCGCGTCCGAGGACAACATTGTCGATTCCTTTACTAAGACTTTGGTGGCTAGAAGCTTTGAGAGGCATGTAGAGGCGATGGAGACGCGTAACATGGCACATCTACTGGCTTAGCGCAAGTGGGAGATTGTTAGGAAATGCCCTAAGTATGAGAGACATATTAATGTATTTATTTTGAACTGGATAATAAAATTATATATAGAGCTTATTCATTACATTGTTGTTTGTCCTTATTCTATTTACATGTTAAAGTAAATGTAAGCAAATATGGCTCACTGACTGCTTGTGTTAAAACTGTTAGAACGTTGCATTAAATGGACTTTTGTATGCAAGAAGACAATGTTCTAAAGTAAGCGGTCTAAACTAAGGTCTGTAGTCTATGGGGTTAGACCGAGCATCTAACTCTTGTTAAGACTATTATATTGTCTAAATCCATGGTGGGGACGGTTGGTCTTGACTGTCTGAAGTATAGACTCCCAAGTAGAGACATAGATATGTTGCTTGGTGGTGACATATTAGACCCGGACTAAAGTGTGATTGATCTACGTAATCTGCTATGACTGGATTAATCTGCTTTTGACGTTCATTATATAATAACCTTAATCCTGAGTAAATGAACTACTTCATGTATATGACTTGTGTACTTTGTCGTTCTAATGGCTAAAGCGTCTCAGAGGTAGTAGGCTTATAGACCGGTTCGTTAGGTGCATGACTTGTATATGATGAAGGGTTTGTTTACAGATATCGGAATCATAGCCTCAAGGAGTTAAAGGTATCCTCTTAAAGATATTATACTGGATATGAAAATAGATAAGGCCTTGGGTCGTCTATTAGGCAGATGACTTCTTATTCACATATGGTGAATAATCATTTTCTTATTCAGTAGTATAATGGAACTTTAAGATAGCTTGATCAGTAGGATTAAATGGATTTTGACCTAAGACTGATCATGGATATCATACAAGGGTTCTGCATACATGACAAGGTCATTAGACATTAGTTTGTCACAGGCTTTCGTAATATGGTATATAATTGGGAGTTCAGTTTCAAGTTTATAGTGGTGTGACTCTGAAATTAGTGATCATATGATTGAGTTATTCAGTACAGAATGCTGATCATATGGATTCATGGGAGCTCGATTATATATGTCAAATTATTCCCTCTACTAGCTCCACATAATTCTTTAACGGTTGGTAAATTGATTTGTGTATGCTTATTGGCTAGTTAATTATGCATGGATGGTGTTGACATAAGATTAGGATGGTGGACAAGATTCTCTCCGGTTGAATTCATATTTTGTTTTGGATAATAGAGTACACAATTATTCAAACTCCAAATAAAGTTGTCATGATTTTATTTGATATTAGATTGGAGTTGTAAAAAATTATCCATGAGAACAAAAACTTGAAATACAACTTTTTGTGAATTTTAAAATTTGAATTTTGAATTTTGAATTTTGAATTTGAAATTTGAATTTGAAATTTAAATTTGAATTTTGAATTTTGAATTTTGAAATTTGAATTTTGAATTTTGAATTTTGAATTTTGAATTTTGAATTTTGAAATTCAAATTTTGAATCACAATCCAGGTGAAATTCGAATTCTTTGTGGATAATTCCATAGGGTTAGAATTCGAATTTGAGTTGGATTATGGAGAGGAAAATCTTGTTTGAATCCTACTTGAATTTTGAATCCTAATTCTAATAAAAGTGGCCGAATTTTTGTTGATGAAAATCCTGCAAGATATTTTTGGTTTTTGCAAATAAGGATGCAGAGAAAAATTCAAGTTTCAATCCCAGTTGAATTTGGATTCTCTCTTCCCTAGATTGGCTGAAATTTTGAGGATAATCTCAAAGGGTTTTTCAGTTTTCTTTATGGATAAGGATGAGATAAAATTCAAGTTAGAAAATCCTATTTGAATATTGATTCTCCTCACACTTTAATGACTGAATCTAGTCATGTTTTTGGCATAAAGGGGAATTGGTTTTTATAAGGGAATGAGGAGATAAAATTCAAGTTAAAATCCTGTTTGAATTTTGAAAGAAAAATCCTTAAAGTGGCCGAATTCTTTTGGATGGATAAGGCCTTGAATTTTTGGATTTTATGGATGGATAAGGGAGAAAATCTTCTCCTAATCCAATTCGAATTCAGAGGATCACCTCATGCAAGTCTATAAATAGAGGTCATGCTACTCTAGTCCTCTCAGACCACAGATTTTCAAGTGAGCAAGCTTATTGTTGTACAACTCACCGTGACAATAAGTTCTTTCGAGATCTGGGTGGTCGGAAGAAGACTAGCAGTGCTAGCATACCGGTCGAGGAACCGAGTGCCCACACACTCTGCCATCCGGGAATTGGAGAATAGTAGAGAAGACTAGTTGGTTGAAGCCCTCCAGTCATTCTCTTCCTGTAGTTGGCGTCCTCTTGAGGTATGAGTTTTATTGTTGTCAATTTATTGCATATGGCATCACAAGATATTTAACGATCTTAAAAATTTTTTATTGTTCCGCTGAGCCACTCTGATGCATTTTTACTGATTTTATTCCTACATTTGTGACTTCAGGTACCTATGCTTCTTTTTTTTTTTTAAGAAACTATACTAACTTTTCTTTTTCTTTCTCTTCCAGGAGGTTACCCACCAACACTATTTTCTCTGGTTCTACTGAATCTAAAATTACTTGTTTTAAATCTTTTACCATGATCAGTTCTCTTTTCTTTTCTTACTTCTCTTGGTGGGCGTTTCTTACTTCTCCTGGTTCTACTGAATCTAAAATTACCGGTTTTAAATCTTTTACCATGGTCAGTTCTCTTTCCTTTTCTTTTCTTACTTCTCCTGGTAGGCGTTTCTTTGATTACTACTACTGTTCTTCTTCTGAATTAGCTTGTTTCATGGTAATGTTGTAGCATTCTTGTGCTATAGTTTTATCTCCCCTTATCTTTACTACTTTCCTTCCATTAGTGGACAAGCATTTCATGACTTAGTGCAAAGTAGAGGGAATTCCTTCCTTCCTATGAATCCAATTTCTGCCTAATATAGCATTATAGGTAGACTTGGTTTGAACCACCAAAAACTCTATGTTCAATGACTTTCTAGCCACTTTAACCTCCAATGTCACTGATCCTATCTGTCTGATGCTACTTACTTTAAATCCAATCAAAAGGATTGAACTTGATTTGATCATTGAATTATTAAGCCAAAGTTTGTTGAAAGCTGAATAACACAATATATCTATGCTGCTTCTTCCATCTATCAACTCTCTAGTCACGTCATAGTCATGTATTCTCAAAGTCACTACCAATGGATCATCATAAGTTGTCTTCACTTTGGCTAAATCTTTAGGTCCAAAATTTATCTCTGGAATTGTTTTTCTTCGTATTGCAAATTGTTCCAGTACACAAACTTCTTTCAAGTTTTATCATTTCCTCCCAAACTGTATACTTCTTTTGTCTTTGTTCTTCCATGTATGACTAAAATTAATCTAGCTTCAAACCTTACATTTTCTTTCTAATGAACGGAATTCTTAACTGGGCTCTTACCTTCGGTTTCTTCATTCTTGACATATTTCTTTAATTCGCCTTGTCTAATCATGGCTTGGATTTGTCCTTTGAGACTCCCACACTCTTCAATTGTGTAGCCATGATCATTATATAACTCGCAAATCTTAATTTTATCTCTTTGCTCAGGGTCTGACATTGTTGACCTTGGAGCTTTTACCTAAATGTTTATTTTCTTGGAAAATCTTCCCCACATAAATATTTAATTGCATTTCTTCTCTGTTGTAAGTTCTTAATTTTCAATTTTTTTTTATGTATCAATCTGACTCACTTACAATTTTTGCTCTGAAAATTTATCATTGTTCTACCTGGTTTGGTTGTGTATATTCTCTTCCAATGGATTGTTTAGTCTAGGAGCCCTATCCACCTTTTATGATGCTTATGTTTTGGTGAATTGGTTGTCAATGTTCTTCTATGTCCAAGGTAATTAGGATTGAATTTCATATATCTTGCCTCCTTTGCTCTGATGCTTCCTTTTACTTTCAGGATCACCTTTGCCATACATTTTGGTGGATCTCGAGTTAGCATCTCATGCAATTCATGTTTTAAAACCAATCCATCTCTGAAAATATTTGCTATTACTCTTTCATTGACAATCTCTACTTGATTCAATTCATGAGTGAATCAATTGAGGAAGTTTTTCAAACTTTCATTTGTTTTCATCTTCTCATTTATCCGATTGGCCATGGTCTTCTTTTCCTTTGTATAGTAAATGAACTGAGTCACGAATATATTTGCAAGTTCTTGAAAACATAAGATTAAATTTGGTTCCAAATTTATTTACAGAGCAAGTTATCATTCGATATCTTCAACTTCATCACTTGCTTGAACAAATGAAGAAAATTTACTAGATCTAATCTTCTATCGAATGTCTTCATCTTTGAAGCTATGAACTTTTCAGGCTTTGGTTCTTTCAAAATCGTTTTAGAGAATGGTGATTTCTCCATGCTTTTGGCTTCTCTCAATGCTAGGTCTATAGGGGACATATTCTTGATCTCCCTTCTTTGTACATCCACATAGTCTTTTACTAGTTTTAATATGTTTTCTCTAAAATTCTAGTTTCCTAGAAGGGTAAATTAGGAACTTTCCCCTTTATCAATTCTATTTTCCTCTATTCTTTTCTTAGCTCTGGTATTCTTATTCTCTTTTACTTCTGGAGCTCCGAACTTCAGACTAACTTCTTTTGAATCTGCTTCGTATACTTTTTTTTGCTTGCTTTGTTATGTGTTTGCTCTCTCTTCTTGAGCTCTTCATTCTCTTTTTTCGATGTAGCCAGTTGTTCTTCAAACTGAACTTGCCTTTCGATCATATTCTAACATCTTTCTTCCATTTGTTGTTGCTCTGTCGGCATACTTTGGAGGAGATTTATCAAATTCGAAGATTGCACATTCACATTCAAATCGGATTAAACATTTGTCATCATATTTTCAGGCGCATTTCTTTCTGAGTCTAGCTTCTTTCGCCTTGCCGGATCGTTCTTTTGGACCTTGACACTCTAATTTACTTCTCTCTAGATTTCTGACTTCTTCTTCTTAGGCTTTTTTTGGTTCTCGATTCCCACAAATGGCACCAATTGTTAGGATGATTTCTCTCACCTTGAAAACTTCCCAACCATAAAATCTAAAATTTCTACTCAATTCTTTACAGAAATTGTCTTTCTAAATCCTAAGAACTTTCTTAGGATTTTTTTCTCTAAGAATTGTTCTCTCTCTAGAATCTAGAATAGAATTTCTCTAATGAATTTTTTGGATACCCCCTGGTTGTCAAGTTTTTTCTCTATTTATCGGCTTTGAGTCTTCATTAAAAGTCCAGCAGACCATTCTTTTAATCTTCCATATCATCTTCATAGTGAACTCTTTATTCTTATTCAGTTTGATCCTTCTTGGGTGCTTTTTCAGTCTGACACAAACATGTACTTGAACGCAGTCTTAATGAAATGATGTCACTTCATCCCTTCTCAAGATTCATATCACTTTGCCTCAAATAAATGATGTCATTTTACTAAAAGAAGGTATTCATCCCCACAATATAATATACCCATATCATGATAGATGAAACAAAACAAGGAAATTCACTCTCGGCTAACTAATGAGCAATATTCATATATTGTAGGCATATAATGTCTCAATATGTCCCCTTTATCAAGAGTGGGAACTATAAATATGTGCATATATACTTAAGCACATAAGAGGTTATCTTAGCTTACGAAATGTAAAATCACCTAAAGCTCTCTCTTTCCTCTCTTTCTTTCCTAGTTTTTCATAAAATTTTTGAGTTGTGGATTTTTATGGTTCTACTTTTACAATAACCACACCAGTGTGAGCAATTTAATTAAAGACGTACGTGACTATGTCTTGCTCATGAGTGATTGTCAATTGGAGTATCATGAAAACCATATTCGTGTCCATATAGTATCGTAAGAATATCACTAAGGAATCTGAATGGTGTGTATACATGCACAGATATATGTATCAGCATCTTCTATTTCTGATCATATATTAACGTGGTTTTGTCGAAATCCGTAGCAAAGGTTAGGGAGTGGTAGAGCACATTACTAATTTCCACATGGTTGAACAGACGAGGCTTAATTAAGGATTGAAAATCCACATTTTCACTGATATTTTCGTAAAAATTCTGTATTTTTAAAAGTACCAATATAAAAGGAGAGGTAGTATCCTTTTTGTTAAATATCGATTTTTAACGGAAATATCTAAGTTCCGTGAAAAAAATGTAATGTAAAAGCATAAAATGTCATGGAAATTTCTTGAAATTTTCATTGAAATAACGAAAAAATATCTACAAAATATCGATTTTGATATTTTATTTTAATGTAGTAAAATTCATACATATTTTTTTCAGCTTACTCACAATATCCTTCTACATTTGAAGAGATGGTTCGTTGAATATATACATAGTTTGTCTAAAATCATTTAGAAAAATACTTAAATATCATGTTTTGGTGTTAATATTGTTTAAACTAATCATATATTATAAATACTTTTGAACATTTTATAAGCCTTTTTTTTAAATTAATATTTTCTCATCATATATAAAATTATATATTTAACGTATGTATATTAGATTAACTGTTAATTGTTTTAACTTAATTGGTAAACATATGCTTATCATTTATTGTGTTATGATAGCTTTTTATCATGTAAATTTATGTTATTATTTTAATTAATTATTTCATTTAAATTATATGTTATTAGCTGTGTTTTAGAGTTTCTTAAAATTTTATTTAAAAATTAAAGGTTTTAAAATAAATTTTTAGATTTTATGTTAATTTTTATCCATATTGATATTTTTATCAATATTTTGATAAAATTTAAATATCGATGTTTTAAAAAATATCGATAATTTCATAATTTGGTTGACATTGACTCTGCCTGAAAAATAACTCCAACAGTCTACAGAACTAATGATAACGATTTGAACCGCAATTGGCGTTGAATCAAAAAGTAGGAAATAATTAGCTGTCCATTATTAAACTATCGTATCTTAATTTTTTTCACATGTTTGGTTTTTGCCATTCAATGTTCTTGAAAAACGAAAAAAAAAAAAAAGGCTTATCACTCTTTTTTTATTTAAAATAAGAAATCAAACTATCCATCTTATAAACTATAACAAAATAGAGTCATCTCTTTTACGTTTTGCTATTCTTGTTCACTTTATGTGTTTATAATGATATTATGATATGTTAATTAAAAATGTATATTTAATTATTATATTAATTAAAAAATTTTAATTATTATATTAATTAAAAAATCAAATTAATTATATATATAATATTATTATTATTACAAAAACAAAAATGAAAATATAAATAAAAGGATATATATACTAAATCTTAATAAAAAATCAATTGTTAAATTATCATTATGATATAAATATAATCCCGTAAGCTTATCACGCCTTTGTTCTCACAGTTATTTATTTATTTAGTTATTTTTCTAAATTTTACGTGTGAGATTTTAACGATAAAATTGCATGTGCTTCACGGCACCAAGACCAGCAAACTCTGCTTGGGACCGTAACTATGGGAAGCCTGTTGGCAAGAAACCTTGACACCTAATCAACAGAGTTAAAGAACAATAAACGACACGTGTTTCACGTTTAAAACGTTATCCGCAAGGAATGTCTACTGCGTGGCGCCTGTTTCTGTAATCTATTTTATATCTGAAAACTTGTCATACTACGAGTCTATTAATTTTAGTGACGCGGACTGCAACTAAATTCGCAGTGATTAATCAGAATTCGACACGTGAACCACCTACCCTTTGCATTAATAGGTTTTCTTCGGAGAGATGAGATGCGTTGTGATTGATTTTTTTTAATTTTAACAACAACGCTATAATTTTATATAAATTTAAATTTTACAACATCCACGTTATATATCACAAAATTAATCCTCACATTTTTTTATATAAATTTTATTTCACAAAAAGGTTGTTGTGATATTATAGATTTATGTCTCATATTGATATTATCTCACGTAAAAATTTTAACTGATTTGATATTCCCGTTAAAAAAAAAAAAAAGGTTTGATATTATAATACGATAGTATTTTTCTAAAAAATAAACATATATCATATTATTAAAATTAGAGAGTGTTTGGGGAGAAGCTAAAGATCTGTGTTGAAAGTTAAAAAAAAGAATAAGTTTTTAAAAATGTGTTAAAAAATGTATTTGAAATAAAAAGACGTAAAATCTCAAAAATTTATTAAAAAATTATTAATATAGATTTTATTTTATTTTATTTTATTTAAATTATATATAATTTAAAAAAATCATCTCATTTAAATATATATACATAAAATTATATATTTTTAAAATTTCAATTTATTATAAAATTTTAAAAATATAAATAATAAAAAAATTATAAAGTCAAAAAATAAAAATAAAAAAATGTTTAAATCCTATCTCCAAAATATCCCGTAACAACAAGAACTCCTAAAAAATGGATTCGTGATGATTATGGACGCTTTTCATTATTATAATTTTATGTATTTGTGGACAACAAGTGTACTTTGCAGTTGGGACTAATGATTTCTTCGGAAGATATATTTATTTTGTATTTTATTTGAATAAAATATATATTTTACAATAAACATTTTGTTGTTCAATATATACATGTTCAAACTATGTACTGTGTACGTTTTAATCGTTTTTATTAGAATAGTCATTCTAATATTTATTGAAGAGAAAAAGAAGAAGAATTTGTAACACTACTAATAAAGTAAATATAAAAAAGGACAAGATGAATAATGTTTTAAATTAATTTACTGTTTAAATATATTTATTATTGTAATGGAATATATAAGATATTTGAAACATATATTATATTACATTGTAATTTAATATATAATGAAGATGTTTTTTTTTAACAAACCATAAATATCCAGTCATACATGATTAGTTAAAATAAATGTCTGTAATAAATGCCTGTATAATTGATCAAACCTACAGACACTCTTCCGGTCAAATCCGTCGTAACTTGACCGGATCACATGGTGTCAGCGGAGCAGTAAACTCCGCCGCATGAGCAGTGTTTTACTTTACTAGAGATAAACCGAGTTCACAAAGGCGAGCACTTTCAATATATACCCTAAAGCAGGAGACAGAAAATAAAAAATAAAAAATAAAAAAAGGAAGCCAACAATTTATTATTAAATAAATTAAAAATTGAAATGTGTTATTTTTAAGTGATTAATTAACCGAATTTTTGGTCACAGAATTCCAGAAGAATCTAGTAATTAAATCAATGATTCCTTCAGCAAAACTAGAAAAAGAGCCCAAGGAAATTATACATGTATCTTAATAAATGACTGCAATGAGAAGACGCCGACTTGAATATTAAAGGAGAATAGGCAAAACAAATCTCTTGTTCAAACAAGCACAAGAATATCTAAAAAAAGCACTTGTTCATTAAGTACTTATATTTTTTACTTAAACAGAATTTGACTTGAATGTTTTTTTATGCTAAAATCTAATGTGCACAACCATAGAACTTACAACACATAATATTGTACCTTGAATGTTGAAACGAACGAGCTCTTGATTAAAAATTCGCATACCACCTTAAAAAATTTGCAAAACAAATTCTAACTAGGCACCAATATGATACCGTAATTAGACTCTGATGCTTAAATCAGTAAAAAAGAAGAGATGTCTAAAATCATGATAATAGTTTGGTATATAGTTCCTGTGGAGAAGTTGACTTCCAAAATTAAGAAGAAATTTCTTTCCCTCTGGCGTGAGTTTTGAATGTTATTTTTTTGCCATTTCGCGGTTCGTTGCTTGGGTCGTGTCTTAAAGATAAATATTTGGAGATCGAGTTTTAAAACGTCATCAAAACTTTTCACGATATTTAAAAATGTCATGAAATGAAGAGTCGTTGTATATCCAAACTATCATCTATCAAGAGAAGCACGTTTAAAGACGGTATTTCTAGAAATCATATTCTAATATATTAAGGACAACAAGGGACGTCCGGCTAGCTTCACTGATTCATTTGTGACGCTCCCATCAAAGTTGCCAGCCTTGGTGAAAATGTGTACTTAGCTACTCTACAAAGGCCCGGTTATGTTCATATTTTAGCAGCCGCCTCTCATTTCATGTTTTAGTTGAGTTTGTCTCTCTTAATTGCTTCATGTGTTGAGGTCAAATTTCATACTTTATTTCTCATTATGCATGTGTCAACTCGAATCACCCGAATATTAAGAAACAAATCCGAACAACTCCCCAATAGATTAGATCGAATCACCAGAGAGCTAGTGTCACGGATCGGCACCACAAGAAAACATATGACCTTGGACATCAAGTTTACAAAGAATATTCATAGGATCTCCCTTATTTGAATAATACACAATTTGATTAACCCAATTAGGAATGAAATCCACTCAATCAACCCATGGAAGGCAAAGGAATATTCATCAGTAGATTACAATCAGTGGATTCACGCCCGTTATAGAAAGTCAAAACACAACTATATATGGAAGCTAGATTAGCAGCAATTAAGCAATAAACGCCCAAGATCAACTCCAAATCAACAATAAATCACATTTGACTAGTCAATGGTAAATCCAATCAATAATGGAAAGTCAAGGTAGCAAGAAATGGAAAGTATTTCCATAATTGAAGGCCAAATCATGGACACAATCAATAAACAAGTCAAGCCATGTTTAACTATAAATATGAAGATCTTTTACACATAAAAGGGACGTTCAAGACACAGTCGAACGCACCTAAATACACATGGAGACCCTTCGCTAAATATATCCATACATATTGTATTTACATTCTGAACGTTCAAGACACATTCGGACACACCCAGATACACATGGAGACCCTTTGCTAAATACATCCATACATATTGTATTTACATTCTACATTCTTTCCTTATCTCTCTCATCTTCTCATTCACGAGATACGTTGTAATATATTCTTCAAATATAGTGGATAATCCCCTCAAAATCTTAGAGTGGAGCAGCTTTCATTGACGAGTGAACCACTATAAATTTCATGTCTTTGCTATTTATTTACTTTTCCATACTTTTACTTTATTGTCCTCACAAAATGCCAATCGATGTGATCGATCCATCGATCGACTGACCCATCAAGTGACTCCCAAACTCAATCATTGGCCCTGTGATCAATTAACAATAGAATTCACCCTTTACAGTTTGGTACCTACCATAGGGCCTTTGGCTGATGTCATGGACATCAATGATCCAACTATATTCATTACAATGGACAGGAACAACACCAACATCACCACTCACTGGAACAGCTCTCGCATGGAGTCTAATCAACAATCAGATGATCAAACACCAGTTTTCGTCTTACAATATTGCATAGTTGATAGTGGAGAGCAAAGAATGACAATGGTGAGCCACTGCACCCTCGACTCTCAATACACCTTTTCGATCCAAATGTGTAACTTATGGAGTTCCTCACAAACCCTAACAATGTTTTGACTCATCAACGGGTTAGTTTCAGCCAACTAAGGCCTTAGTGCCATATAGTTCACTCCATCATCACTTCCTTTAGTGATGACTCGACTCATTTCTTAGAGCAATTTCCCTTAGATCAACTCCTTACAGTCAAGTCTTCACGAGTTAACAACTTATAGTCAATTCTTTATAGGTAATTTTTAACTTTTGAAGTTACCAGAACTAGCATATAAACGAAGACCCTTTAGTTAGTTGCTCATCCATGCAACATGGTTTAGTCGATTCCTCCTAGGAGTCCCATACTTACAACTTCCTACAACAATCACAACACCTCTTTTAGGTATCCTATAGCTGACTACAGCCTTCGTGCCATTCAATCTACTATATCCAATATCATTACTCTTTACTATGATGATTACAATAGGATCGACTTCTGTAAAAGCCATCCTACATGGATTGACTCCTCACTGAGTTGTCCTGCTACTCCAATCACAAGAACTAGTGCACATGCAATGACTTTTCAGTCGATTGCCTACCCTTTTAATGTGTTCTGCTCAACATTTGAAGGTCAACCCAATAAAGATATCTATCATAAGTCCTCCATCTATAGTTTGTAAAAAATGAGGACTCAAAGTCCATATCAAGTTAGATCTACTCCACAATCAATCGATCAACATACAAGTCAGATCGACTCCTCGACCAATCGATTAACTTATAAGTTGTCAACTCTTCAGACAATCGATCTACTATATCAATTACAAGGATGTTCCGACACATCCTTTGCTTCCAACCTATCACCTATGGGGGTCCCTTACAACCCACCATGGAAACCGTGATGACTCTCTTGGAGTTGACTTAACTACAGTTGACACCTCAACTGAGGACTTGTCCAATCACATAAACCAACATGATTATACCAAGATCTAACTAGTAGATTTTCTAATAATAGACTCCTCTGCCTATCAAACTTGGCATGGATTAGGACAATATCACTACTTATAGTTGTTTTTATTTTTATCTTTGTTTAATTATTCTATTTTCTTTTCTAGTTTAATGGCTGCTTTTTGGATGTTCCAATTTGTAGAGAGCGGAGAAATCTTATTGGGAGGTATTTCGAGGCCCAACATGATAACTATTATCACATTCAAGGAAAAGTAGCCTAATTATAAGGCAAAATACGATGCATTTTTGGGAGATTAAGCTCATGTCCAACAAGGTCAAGCCATCATTGTGTCAAATCAACTCCTCCACACACGATTAACTCACATCTGCCATATCTTGCAAGCATTCCTCATTAGACAAGTTGATTTTGGCTCCTTATTGCTTCAAATCGACTCAACATTGATAACAACAACTCATCATTCTTTGGTTGTCTCTATCCAATCTCTCATAATTATTTGCAACTTTTTATCTAATTCGGTAACTTGTTTTCAAATGTTTCAAATTTCCAAGAATCTTCTTAAAGTCACCTCTAACATGAGGAGTTCCATTTATCAACTAACTGAATCAAGATACATACATCTCTAAGTCACTAAAATCAATGTGCTTAGCCCAAATTAGAATACCTTAATGACAAGTTAACATCTCAGCCTTGGAGTCCATGCTACATGTTGAGTTAATCGATCAATGACAACTATTACCATGTGACTCCTTACATCGACTCTTAAGTTGATTAGACACGTTATAAGTTAATCAACCACATCGATTTGACCTTTCACATTAGCTTCAAGGTTGATTAGTCACATTGATTTCTTGAGCCAACCAGTCACATCGACTCCTTGATCGTCGACTACATCAATCGCTTGAGTTGATTAGTCACATCAACTCTCGG
Organism: Antiaris toxicaria; assembly: GCA_035233585.1. Taxonomy (NCBI): domain Eukaryota; kingdom Viridiplantae; phylum Streptophyta; class Magnoliopsida; order Rosales; family Moraceae; genus Antiaris; species Antiaris toxicaria. The sequence continues at coordinate 21,055,640 of CP141156.1, forward strand.
GATGACGGTAACATCGATTTTAGAATCTATCAAAACGAGAATCATAAGCCAATCTCCTAAACTGACCTCTTGAGTCGATCAGCCATGTTGACTTTCGGGTCATTAGTCATATCAACTCCAACATCTGTCAAGACATAAATTCATGAGTTGATTTACTACATCAATTTTTAAGTTGATATATCATGTGAAGACTTACAGTATCAATTCACTTCACATTGATTCCTTCAAAGATTGATTACATTTATTACAAGCATCATTAAATCAATTATCTGACAATCGACTCCTTAATCTATGGAACTCTACACAGACTAAGTTGACTTTGCTACATAGCAAGAATCTTCTCAATTGATCTTAACACCATGACATCCCATGTGAGTTTTACAATCGTATTCAAGCACCTGAAAACGAAACTCTTACAATTGCAGCAAAACTAGTCTTTAAGCTTTTATCTATTACAAGGATTATTTCACCAAACAATTAATTCCTCCAAGATCAAGTTAACTTAAATTGATTCTGCTTGCATCAACTCCTTGATAATCAACACAACTTATGAGTTGGTGATAATCAAATAGCCAATCATGACACTACTACATACTATGCTATTGCAGCCATCTTAGGGTCTTCTACACCTAAAAGATACAAGACTCATTAATCACGAACATGTCTCATAATCAACTATATTAAAAGTAGGAATTACTAGCTTAAAATGGTTCAATATGACTCATTGGTTAAATGATCAACTAGTCGATAAAATGAGCTAGCCCATAAGCTTATCACCGGTCAATATGACTCACTGGGCAAATGATTGGCGATCAACCCTTGGAACGAGTCAACCCATAACGAGTCAATATGACTCAACAGATAAATGATCAACGATCAAACCATGAAACGAGTCAACCTATGATATATTTCATATCAGTATGACTCAACAAATAAATGACTGATCAATCGGTCTGTGAAAGGAGTCGATTCATCATGAGTCAAAATAGTGGACTCTTACAAATAGATAAACAATCTAAAAATAAGAAAGGTCCACATTCACAAGAACAGATTGATTTAACAAGCTGGGTAGTATCAATCATTGATCCCTAAAAGCCGCTGCAGGGAAAACATTTCATTGATCATCCTCCAAACCAGTGAAATCATCCTACAATAAACAATGCAAATCGTGCAAGGAATGATTAACGCTACAGGTATGGCATCCATACAAGTATCGCACTCATGACCTTAACATTTTGTGCTTAAGTGTTCAAGCATAGTAGTATTTAATGGTCTATCAAACCATATAGAACACCCATCATAATTTGTACAGTTAAACGATGGAAAGTCCCAACATAGGTAGAGGATCTTTACATTGGGAAACATTTTATTCCCATCCCTGGATCATTATTGATGATAGGTTGACACTGATGCTAACTAGTCAATGTTGATCCCATATCTAAGTCAACCTCAAGGTTAAAGGTGATTGTCTTAGTCAATCTATCTCTCTTGAGCAATTTCCTGACGACTTTAATTGCTCAAGTCTCATTCGATTTACAAATGTAAAACAAGACTTGGGAAAAGAAGAAAATACAAGATCTTAAGCATCCTAAATTATTTTTACACTTTAATGAACATTTCAAAGTTTTACGAAATAATAATAATGAATCATCCCACGAATCGACATACAACTCATCTCACGAGTTGGTGAATGACTCATCTCACGAGTCAACGAATGACTCATCTAACAAGTCTACAAATGACTCATCAAATCATACCAAACAAGTCGACTATCACTTTATCATACTTCACAAACACATAATACAAGTATAGATAAATTGAAAGCCTACTATTAAATATGGTCATAGTAACCTTGACTCTCTAAGTCTCTTGCAATTTGCAATTGTAGGGCGGGGGTTTAGGGAAAGTGGGATGTCACGACCCAAGTGCCGTGATTAATTATGGTGGAAGAAGATTAATTAAAATAAAATCAAGATTTGTTTAGCAAAATCTAGTAAGTATATTTGCTTTTGCAAATATATTGCTCCGAAATCTTTAAAACATACATATTACCAACTAGTCCTTTTAAAATATACAAATTTTGAAAGGTACAACTTAAGGACAATGTCGATTAATACAGTCCATTTCACAAGATTATAGCACAACTTAGTGGAATCTAACATTTGTAGTAGTGCATATTTCAACTCAACATCTCTAATTTGGATATCTATATAATTTGTAAATAACCCCTTTTGCAGATAGAATTTTAGAGATTGAGTTAGAAATGTGTGTTTGGGGGAAGGACTTTTGGAAAAATTATGTGAGATAGAAAATAGTGCAAAAATTTGAAACGTAGTTAGACAAAAAAAATATTTAAAATAGATTTTGTTTTGTTCATCTAATCGTTGTGAATATTTTGATATAAGAATTATCTCATTTTCATTAAAATGAGAAAGTTAAATTTTATAGTCCAAATTTTTTTGAAAATGAAAGGGAGAGGAAATGAGACATAGAATTAGGCGTTTTAAATTAAATAGTAAAATGTTGTTTAGAAAAGTTGTCCCAAATGGGACCTAAAAGAACAAAATCGTGTTGGATCAACCTATTTAACATCTCTAATCCTATATATATTAAAAATTAAGAGAAAGGTTATAATTGGATTATAACATAATTAAAATTTTTATTAGTAAAAAATGGATAAGGTAAAATTTAGTAATTGCAGTAATAAATCTGTACATATCCAAGATTAGTTTTTTTTCTCTCTTAAAAAAAAAAAATGATTAGGTTCTTAAAGTAGAAGTCTCTATAAATTTCTAAATAGCAAACATTGAAGGATATTCTAGAATTAATATGTACGCTCATCTTACATTCTCTATTTTGTTATTAGAAGATGATTCCCATTCTTCCCTCCTCACAACCCCCCAACGCAAACCCCAGAAAAAACAAAAAAAAAAAAATAGACATCGAAGAAAATCAACTAGTTTATTTCTTGCTTTCACAATTCACAGCTTTTGGAGTTGGGAACAATAAGAAAAATATATCAAAAATTAGAAAAGAGCGCTCTCTATAATATATATCTTATAGCTTGCGTGTCCTAGCGATCGAATGCAACAATTTAATAATGTCAACCAATTGATAAGAGCGAGATAAATATAATTTGCCATTTGTTGATAATTAAATATAAATTGCTATTTTTTTTAACTCAAGAATAGGAAGATTTATACTATATATCTTTAAATAAAATGAAACGTGGAATTACCATTAAATTATACCTGTAACCAGAATATAAATTCCTATTTATCAACATATATATTTATTTGTTTATAGTTTTACTATGGATTTATAATATAATTTTGTAACTAATAAGATTATTTTACAAAATAATAATTCATTAATTTTAAACATGTTTCAGTTATTGCTTTAGAAAATATTATTTTACGAAATCATCATTCATTAATTTTAAGGTTTCAGTTATTGCGTTAGATCTTTTTTTTTTTTTTTTTCAATAAGAAGTTATTTCGTTTGTTTTAGGGATAGATTTACTTTCCGAATAGGTGTATTGAACACATTCAGATAGTAGAAGGATGCAGTATCTAATACTATAAAATTAGGGAAGGAAGGCATTTTGAAAATTCAGTTAGTGTCAATATTAGCAAACAGTTAAAGACATAAGCACAAGTGGATAGAGATTTTAATTTTGTATGATTTTCTAACTATAAAAAAAAAATATTTTGAAAGATTTTAGATAATTAGAGACATTTTAAATGAAGGTCTATATTTATGAAATTAATTCTCCGAGTTATTTATAAAGGAGCTTATACGGTAGAACTTCCTATTTTACAATCATGATGGTAACTACTTTTTAATCTTTAGATATATATTTAGGGATATGATCTATAAGTATTCAAATTAAAAATCTGTAGATTATGAGACAAAACTACTTCGTCATGGATCATATCATAAAAAAGTAATCAAACAACTACTCTTATCAATCTTATAAAATAAGAAGTTTCATGTCAAAAAGTTGCCTATTTCTAATCATTTTGTTCTAGAAAAAGAAAACTCCTCTTAGCTGACCTCCAAAAAAACTAAAAATACAGTGACGCTTTTTTTGTTTTATTCCATGTGGACTTGAAATTAAATCGTGTCCTTTCATTTTCAATGATTTGAATAGCAAGTACCTCTAGCCAATCTTTGAAGGATATTAACGGTAGGATATACCTATCTTTCTTTACGGATGATGGTCTTTACGGATGATGGTCATCATTGAATTCCAAGAGGAGTATATATTTTGTATCCTACCAAATTATAACCCGAACAAAATAAAATTAGTAATTATTTTATTTTGTATACTTTAAAAGGAGGGATTCGAATTCTATGAATATTGTAATTCTATGAATATTATAATTAATCAGGTATAAAATTATTATTAAATTATATAATGATAACCACAATATAATTATAAAACTAAACTTCATATCTGAGTACGAGTTTGTATTCCATATGTTTTGTAATAACCAAAAATATCCTTTTGTTTTACAAGCACTTTCTAACATTAAAAGAAATTGATTCGAGTAAAACAAGTAATGTTTCGATAAAGGTCATTGTGGAAATGGTGAGTCATCATAGGTTTTATTTTGATTATTGAGAATTAAAAGCTCAATAAGATTGATTATTAAGATTTGTTTGTAGGGGTGAACATCAGGTGGGTTGAGAGAGTTTTTGTGAATTTTCAACCCACTCAATATTGGTGGGTTTTTGTGAATTTTCAACCCACCATGGGTTGACAATTTATTTTACCACCCAATCAACTCAATGTAAAAAATCAACCCACCCAATTAATATCGGGTTAGATTGGGTGGGTTGGGTGGGTTATGTATTTTATTAATAAAAATAATAAATGATTATAAACATCCAACAACAAATGAAAAATTTAATAGGAAAAAAAAGAAATTAAACTCAAGACATAGTTTTTAAAATAAATTCTATCATAGATTTTACACAAATAAAAAAATTTCTAATATAATCTCATTAATTGTCAAATGTAAAATAAATATAAGTTATAATAATCATCAAAAGATACAAGAATATTAAAGTAATTAGTAGTATTTTTTATAAAATTACCAAAAATTACATCTATATTAAATATCAAGTAATGTATTTTATATATTTAAATAATTTAAACAACACTTAGGGGTGAACATCATTTAGCAAAAAAAAGAAAAAATAGTAAGTGAGTGAATATTTGGTGTGTTGGGTAGGTTTTTGAAAATTTTTCAACTCACTCGATTTTTATTGGGTGGGTTGAAAATTTTTTTTACCCACTCAATCAACTAAATATAGCAAATCAACCCACCCAATTAAGATCGGATTGGGTAGATTGGGTGGGTTTGTTGGGTGATCGGGTTTTTTGTTCACTCTTATTTGTTTGGATAGAAATTGACACTTTACAAAAGTTAGGGTTACTTTAATAATTATAAATTTTTTTAAAATAAAAAGTAATTTATGTAATTGGCTTTATTTTATTTCCTACATGGACAAATCATCCCAAGTCTATAATTTACATCCAAAAGTTTATATTTTATAATCTATTAATGGGAAAAAGCACAGGCACCGCCGTAGAATTATCTATTATATGTGAAATTAATATTTCTTTTCATTGTGTAAATTTCTCGTCAGTCCCTAAATTGTTACATTTTGACGTTTTAGTCCCCATTCTTCTTTTTTTGTTGCCAAAATTACCTTAAACTCTTTAAAAAAATGCAAAAGGTCATTTTTTAACGAATTCCATTAACTCCCGTTAATCAATAGGTTTATAAACCATTATGGCTGTAATTGTTGATTCCATTCTTTTGTTAGCTGACATAATAACTTTGATTTGATTTACTAAACTAACCTTAACGAAATAAAAAGCAATAAAAAACCTTAAAACGAAATATAAAATTTTAAAGTTTGAAGTATAAAAAATCTATCTCCCTCTGTTGATCCCCCTCTCTCTCTCTCTCTCTCTCTCTCTCTCTCTCTCTCTCTCTCTCTCTCTCTCTCTCTCTCCTCTTTCTCCGTAGGAACCATTTAGGTCATTGCTGCCGTAACAATTTAGGAACCAATTGAACAGTTAAGCAATTCGTTAACAGCAATTAATGAATTCCGTCAAAAAGGACTTTTTTTGTAAATTTTTAAAATTTCAATATCATTTCAGCTACGAAAAAAGAACGAGGATCAAACATCACAAACACAATAGTTTAGTGATCAACCGAATAATAAAACATTTTTTAATTTGTAAATATATGACAAATTTTATTACAAATAAATACACGCAGTTCTAACATGCACGGCATACTAATAATCGGTGGTTGTCATAATCACCAGATCTGGTCTGGATTTTCTCATGAAACACCAAATTTTGTCCAGCTAAACACAATTATGCACTTCTTTCGTTGTCGTTTTCTGTCTTTCTCTTGCTATTTTGTCAATATAAAAGGAAAAAATAAAAAATAAAAATATTGTTGCCCCCAATTGCATAAGCTACATTGCGTGTAGAGGTGCGAGTAGTACGTTGTACTTATCAGTTGCCACTAACACATATTATGTGGTTTATTAATTAACGTAAATTCATACTATATAAGAAGCTAAAAAAACGTGGCATATACGTAGATTTAAATACTACAGTTCGTGATTAAATGGGCAAATATTTATTGGGAAAGAAAATATAAAAAAATGACATAGCAGAAAATTTTCTTTGACGATAGTTTGGCCAATATTTAACAATACTAATGTCAGCAAGGTTTAAATTCTCAAGAAAAACCAAAATTAGGGTTTTGCGTCTAATTACTGGCAACGAAAGTATAGAAATAAAATTGAAAACAAAATGTGGAAAATAAGTCTTTTTTTTCCCCCCTTTTTTGAAGCCACGTTTACCTTAAATTTTTTCTCCTCCAAAATAAGGAGGCTATTCAAAGGTTGAAAATATTGTCCATAACATTATTCTATTATGCTAAAATAGCCGGTCTTAGAGAGAGAGAGAGAGATATGCAAAGCATTCTTGGTTCGAGGTTCGGCGCCGCGCCGTATCCTTGTCTTAAAATTTCATCAACAAGTCTAATCATCAACAAGTCTATCGTCAGATGCTGAGTTTAGGAGTGTGCCATCAGTATAGGGGAGGGTGCGGGTGCTGAGTTTAGGAGCCTGGAGATTTGGGGCTGTGCTGGACCCCTAGCCTTCAAATTTCATTTGCAAGTTTTTTGTCGGACGCTAAGTTCGGGGTGCGCCATCGGTAGAGGGGAGGGCTACTGGATTGAAACTGTGAACAAGGGTGAGGCGTTTTCAACCATGTTGGTGCGTGTCAGCATTTTCTGCCGTTGAAAACAAGAGAAAGAGCTGTTAGAGGAGATAAGCAGATCAAATTCACGACACATGAGGCAAAGACCCACGTTTACTGGATGCAAGATGGAAACTATTGAATTGGTGCAGTGTTGACTGAATTGGCGGTGGAAAATTGTTTGGGCAAAAAAATAAAATAAAATACAGAAAAACAGAGAAGTATATGAGGGTTTGAGGCGTACGTAATTACATTTCTTAAAGTTTCATTTGCCCCTCGGTATAATTATGCTAATTACGTGGCAAATTACCTCAAAGATACAACCAATGACAAATGGAGGGCGTGCGCTTTTTCTTTTCTTTTAATATAGTGGGTTTTTTTTGTAATTTTAAAATAATTAGTATTTGAATAAATTAATCTTGATTTCTCATAAATTAATAGTTCTTTGTATTTTATTAAGTAAATTGTCACATTGTGAAATTTTTAATTTAAAATTCATATATAAATGTAAAACATTTAATTATTAATATGTTAATAAATTTTATTTTTGAATTTCAATCTAAACTTTTAAATATTAACTTAAAAATATTTTAAATATTTTGATAAAATTTAAAAATTTTATAATTTTACGTTCAATTTTTACAAAATAAAAAAAAACCATTACTCAAAAAAATAAATAAATAATTAATTAATTAATAAAACATCCCTCTAGAACCATTAATTTTCTCTCGTCCCCGTCCTCATGTATCCTTACATCCACTCTCCAACTGCCCTCACTGACCTTCTTTCATTATTGTCTTCCACTCTCTATTTCCTAGAATTTTTTTTCTTTTAATTCTCATTCTCTCCTTCCGGTTTCTCTCGAACCTTCACGCTCTGAATCTTTTTCGTTTTCTTTTTCACGACATATCTCTCTCTCACTCTCAATTTCTCTCACAAGCTCTCTTTCTCGTCGGGCTTTCTCTCGCACATCTCTCACTCTCTCTCTCTCTCTCTAGATCTCTCTTCTCTCTCCTCCCTCTCCAAATTTTCGGTTTCCCTCTCTCCCACTTTTGGCCTCCATCTCCACTGCCACCAGCCCAGCCATCGCTGAGCCCCAAGTGCCAACGCCGGTCCAACAACCGAGCTGCCTCACCTTCACCGATTGCAGCCCCGCTCACGTCGTCCTTTACCGTGACCAAACCCGTCACCCAAACCCACACCACAGCTGAGCATCTCGCGCGCCCCTCCTCACCCCTCACCGTCAGTCGCCGTCCGTTGTGTCCAATCGCCCAGTCGATGCCCGCAACCAAGCCCACCCGAAATCGTCGCACTGCCACCGTCCTCCGTCGTGTCCCACCCGAGCCCTAGCCTCCGCCCACCAGCCAGCCGCCACTGCCGCGTTGCCGTCGACCCCTCCGTCGCCATCCGACTGATTTCGCCCCAAATGTATGTCTATATATATATATATATATCTGCGCGTATATAGGTGTATATGTGTGCATGTATATAATAATAATAATAATAATAATAATAATAATATTATTATTATTATTATTATTAAAAACGAAATAATAAAAGATATATATAACTAGGTATATATGTGTGTCTGTGTATAAGTATATAAACAAAACAACAACAACAATAATTATTATTATTATTATTATTATTATTATTATTATTACTTTTAGGTAATCGATATTTTAATGTAAGTCATATCGAAATTTAAAAAAAGAAATATATATATATGTATTAAAAAAAGGTTATTTTAAAATTAAGAGTGATAAAATAAAATGTTATATTAAATTTTAAAAATTAATAGTAAACTAATTAATTGAACTTATCATAATTATGATTATGAGATTTTTAAACAGATAATTAAATTATTTATGTTTTTATTTTAAGTATTTATTGATAAGAATTTAGAGAAAATGATTATCTTGAAATACTTATTAGAAATTATCAGTAGATATATTGTCAAGAGATAAGATATATTATCCTTTCCTTGTAGCTTCTTTTTTTTTTTGGCAATTTGGCTAAAAAGATTAATTTAAAGAAAATGAATTTATAAAATTTTATAAATTTTATGATTTTGAAAAATACCATAATTTTAGAAATTAAAGGAAAAATAATCAGATTACGGATATTTGATAAAATAAATATTTTATTATATGAATCATAATTTCAAAGGAAATTTGAAATAAGATTTGGAAGTTAAAATATAAACTGGGAAATTTGAAATACGTATTAGAAATTATCAGTAGATATATTGTCAAGAGATAAGATATATTATCCTTTCCTTGTAGCTTTTTTTTTTTTTTTTTTGGTAATTTGGCTAAAAAGATTAATTTAAAGAAAATGAATTTATAAAATTTTATAAATTTTATGATTTTGAAAAATACCATAATTTTAGAAATTAAAGGAAAAATAATCAGATTACGGATATTTGATAAAATAAATATTTTATTATATGAATCATAATTTCAAAGGAAATTTGAAATATGATTTGGTTGTTAAAATATAAATTGGGAGCCAATACACACGTGCAAAGAATGCACATCTCGATCGAGAATAACTCATTATAGATTAATATGGTAAGGGGGCTCGTACAAATCGTACACATCTTAGATATACATAAAAAAACAATTTATATAATCATAGTTCCACATTTAAGATTCTGTACTGTATTGATCTATTATTACTGTATTGATTAAAATAAAATGTTAAAAAATGTTTTACAAATATCCTATTGGGTCTTTCGCTTATTGTTTTAAAACTGGTAGATTCCCAAGAGAAAAAGGTGAATAGAATAAGGGTGAACAAAAAACCCTATCACTCAACAAACCCACCCAATCTACCCAACCCGATCTTAATTGGGTGGGTTGATTAGCTATATTTAGTTAATTGGGTGGATAAAAAAAATTTTCAACCCACCCAATCTTTATTGAGTGAGTTGAAAAAATTTCAAAAACCCACCCAATCCGCTCAATATTCACGTACTTACTATTTTTTCTTTTTTGCTAAATGATGTTTACCCCTAAATGTTGTTTAGAGTATTTAAATATATAAAATCCATTACTTGATATTCAATATGGATGTAATTTTCAATAATTTTGTAAAAAATACCACTAATTACTTTAGTATTCTTATATCTTTTAGTGATTTTTATAATTTATATTTATTTTATATTTGACTATTAATAAGATTATATTAGAAATTTTTTTATTTATGCAAAATCTATGATAGAATTTATTTTAAAAACTATGTCATGAGTTTAATTTCTTTTTTTCCTATTCAATTTTTCATTTGTTGTTAGATGTTTAGTATCATTTATTATTTTTATTAATAAAATACATAATCCACCCAACCCAACCCGATATTAATTGGATGGGTTGATTTTTTACATTAGGTTGATTGGGTTGTCAACTCACCCAATATTCATTGGGTGGGTTGAAAATTCACAAAAACCCATCCAACCCACCCGATGTTCACCCCTAGAATAGAAGACCGGGTGTCGTGAAATCAGCATGTAGCGACTAAGGTTGTAGAGTGGAAGTACTATTTCTAGCTTTGTAAATATGTATGTAATTTGAATACTCTGAAACTGTAAAATTTAAATTTTTTTATTGTTTGTAATTTATTTTATTTTGTCCAAGCATATATCTGTGGAACTTAAGAACCCTACTGAGAGATTTTTGAATACAGATTTTTAAATACAAATAATAATGTTTTAATTAATTTATTCAAGCATAATTAGAAAAAAATTTAAAAGAGATGGTAAATAGTTTTAAAAGTAAAGCTGGTAGACGTAGGGATTGGATATTCCATTTATTTATTTTAACATCTTTTCCATATCATTGTTCTAGATTTTGATATGTAACATAAACAATTTAGATTTTAAGCAATAAAACTATTTTATTAAATCTCTAAACATTTGATAGACTTGATGACTTGACTCAAGATATAAAACTACAATTTGAGTAGCTCAAGTATTTTAAAAGAGTAACACATTATACTATATAATATTTTGTTTCTAAATAAACTAAAAGCTTTTAAAGAAAGTAAATTCTTCACATTCTCACTCCACTATTCTCAAACATATTTCCATAGACATAACGAATCTTAGAATTTTTTTTTTCCAAGATTAAAAAATGTTTGAAATTTTGCTTAATTAGTCAAGGTGAGATTTTATTTTTCATTCTCCTTTTCTTTCTTTCCTTTATAATGTTTTTTTTCCCTTTCTATTACAATATTTAATTTCTATATTCTAGTTTCTTTATTTTCATGTTGGGTTTAGGAAAGATGCAATGAATACAATCTGATATAAGCTGTTATAAATACGTTGAAAATATAGATAAATTTCAATTCCTCTTCAGGATCTTACTAGCATGGAAAAAATAAAAATTGACACCAAGAATGTTATCTTGTGGAAATCTTTCAATTTAAAAAAGAAAAACTACGGCATACACAGAGAAAAACTTCTACTATAAAATAGGTATATAACGAACTCTCAGGTTTTAGTTGTAACTTAAGGAATACTCTCAACAAAAATTTTCTCGTACTCACAAATGTGGTAATCTCATTATTTTCTCTATAAAATAAAACTTTTGTAAGTGCACAAAACTCTTTCTCAATAGCATTATTTTTGTTATTAGAATTCCTAACTTGCAGCTTTCTCTTATTGCTTCTTTTTCTTATTGTAGCTTCCCACTTATGCTACAAAAATGAAGGGGGGTGGGGGTCTATTTATAGAGCCCCCCTATGCGAGTGAAAACATGTTTTTTCCTTTTTTATTCTTTTATTCTTTTTCTTTTCTTTTCTTTTTTTCGTTATGGATACCAAACATCATCAAATTTAGCACCCATTTTTTTCTCTTTGTTTGTATGTTTGTTTGTTTTTTTTATTTTTTTTTAATTAGTTGATGTGGGAGTTGTCGGCACCCACATTTTTTTTACAAAAAGAAAAAGCCAACAATTCAACATTTTTTTTCTTTTTTAACCCATCACAATAAGCTTGGAGTACAACTCAAGCTTATGTTAAGTAATCACCTTTGTTAACATATTTGCTGCATTTTTCTTAACATGAATCTTTTACACTTGGAATAGCTTTTTCTCAAGTGCTTCACGAGTTCAGTGATATTTAATATCTATGTATTTCATTTTGTAGTGGTAGGTGACATTCTTGCTCAGATCAATTGTATTTTGGCTATCACAATAAACCATGTACCCATCTTACATTTGTAGGATAAAATGTAAAAGTACGCAGCAGAATTTTAAAAATTTTTGGAAAGATCATTAAATAACTTATGTTACTATATACAATAAATTATCATTAATCATATACCTTCGGAGGAAATCACCAGGAATGACAGAGGAAGTGACCTGGGGACTTCAATCAACTAGCCTTCTCTACTATTCTCCAATTCATGGACGATGGAGCGTGTTGGCACTCGGTTCCTCAATCAGTACCCAGATCTCTAAGAATTTATGATTGTTAGTGAGATATGTAACAATAAATTCGCTCATATGAGAGTTTGTGGTCTAAAGAAAAGAGGAATGCCAAAACCCCTATTTATAAAAATTGTATTAGGTGATTTTTAAATTTTGAATTAGATTAAGAAAAGATTTTTCTCCCTTCTTCCTAGACCATATGGCCGATCCTTTATAGGGAGAATCCTCTCAAAATTTTCGGCCACCACAAGTTAAAAAGAATTCAAGATTCAAATAAGATTCAAATAAGAATTTTCCTCTCTATTATCCATACAAAAACTGATTTCTTCTTTGGGGAAATCTCTTAAAAAAATTTCAGCCATATGCTAGATTTGTGATTAAAAATATTATTCAAATTTTAAACTTTACAAATATTTGAATTTTGTCCACATGGATAATTTTTCACAACTCCAATTCAAATTCAAATAAAATCATGGCAACTTTATTTGAAATTCAAATATTTATGTAATCTCTTATCCAAAATGAAATTCAAATTCAAATCAGAAGAAAATCTTGCCTTCTATTCTTATCCTATGTGGATGCCACCTTTAGTGCTCAGGACAAAATTTTGTTCAATTTAAATTCAAATAGGATAATCTTTTAAATTTCAATTATTTATTTTAAGACAAGATTTTCAAAATTTAAATTGATCTCATATTTGATTTTCAAAACCAAATATAATTAATTTAAATTTCAAATCTTATTTTCTAAAATAAATGTTAATTAAATATTATCCCATTTATTGAATGATACAAAATTATAATTTTATCCCTCCAGCACCTAGAGAAAAGTGTCTACACCCTGTGGGAGGATGATCTAAAATTTTCTTTTCACTAAATATAAGACAAAAAATAATAAAGAATATTTCGATCAAATACCACCCGTTAAGGAATTATGCAGAGCTAATAGACAAACCAATTAGATATATATAATGTGAGCTCTAATAATCTATACAATTATTATTCTATACTAAATAAACCTATTATAAGTATTGGTTTCAGAGTCACATCACTGTAAACCTGAAACTGCACTCTCAATTATATACCATATTACATAAATTAGTGTAAGCTATCATCTAATGACTTTGTCATATATGTAAAACAGTTATATGATATCCATGATCAGTATATAATGTGATCTCTAATATAAATTAGACATATATAATCTCTAATTTATATAAATTAGACATATATAATGTGAGCTCTAATAATCTATACAATTATTATTCTATAATAAATAAACCTATTATAAGTATTGGTTTCAGAGTCACATCACTGTAAACCTGAAACTGCACTCTCAATTATATACCATATTACATAAATTAGTGATAAGCTATCATCTAATGACTTTGTCATATATGCAAAACAGTCATATGATATCCATGATCAGTCTTAGGTCAAAGTCATTCAATCTACTAATCAAGCTATCTTAAATATCTATTATACTACCGAATAAGAAAATGATTATTCACTATTTATGAATAAGAAGTCATCTTCCCTATAGATGACCCAAAGTCTTGTCTATTTTTATATCTAGGATAATGCCTTTAAGAAGATAACCTCTACCCACATTAGAGCTATGATTCTAATATCTGTAAATAAACCCTCTATCGTATACAAGTCATATACCCAACGAAACGGTTTATAAGCTTACTACTTTTGAGATGTTTTAGCCATTGGAATATCAAAGTATACAAGTCACATATATGAAGTGATTTATCTACTCAAAATTAAGGTTATTGCATAATGAACGTCAAAAGTAACATGGTCCACTCAAGCAAACTATACAGATCAATTACATGCAGATCCCAGTCCAATACGTCACCACTAAGTAATATATCTACGTCTCCACTCGGGAGTCGAAGTTCTGGATAATCAAGACAAATCGTCCCCTAATTGACTTTAAATAACGTAATAGTCTTAAGTCTAACCCCCATAAACTACGGATCATAATTTAGATTGCTTACTTTAGAACGTTGCCTTCTCGTATACAAAAGTCCATTGTATGCAACATTCTAACAATTTAACACAAGTAGTCAGTGAGCCATATTTGTTTACATTTACTTTAATATGTAAATAGGATGAGGACATATAGTAATATAATGAATAACCTCTAATATAATTTTATTATCCAATTTAAAATAAATGAAATACATACAAAACGTCTTTCCCGCTTAGGGTATTCCTAGCAGTTTCAAACCCAGATCTTGGAGAAAATTCTTTAGCCACAACATCCCTTTTCTCTTTTCTGCAGGTACTATGAACTCAGCTTTTGTTGTCGATAGTGCGACATATTTTTACAGCTTGGACTACCATAATATAGCTCCCCTTGTAAAAGTAAACAAGTAGCCAAATGTAAACTTTCTGCCATCGAGGTCACTTGCCATGTCTGCATCCGTATATCCTTCCAAGACTAGTTTTCCTTTCCTGAAGCACAAGCATATTTTAGATGTGTCCTTTAGATATCTGAAGATCCATTTAACAGATTCCCAATGTTCCTTACCTAGGAAATAGCTCACAACCCTTATTACATGAGTGATATTTGGCCTTATACAAACCATTATGTACATTAGACTTTTAATAGCTAAAGAGTAAGGAATAGCCAACATCTTCTTCTAGAGTAAGGAATAGCCAACATCTTCTTCTTTTTTTCATCTGAAGAAGGATATATCTTCTTGGTGAGCTTGAACTAACTACCAAGGAGTGAAGTAACTGGCTTCACTCTTTTCATTGAACCTCTTAAGTATCCATTTAATATAGTTCCCTTATGATAGCCATAATCTTCAAGACTACCTGTCTTGGAGAATCTCCATTCCCAAAATTTGTTTGGCTAGACCCAAATCTTTCATACCAAAGACTTCAAAAAGTTCTTTCTTCAACTGATTGATCATTTCAGCATTGTAGCCAATTATTAATATGTCATCAACATATAACAACAAGTTGATGAATTTCTCACCAAGAAATTGCTTGATGTAGACATATGAATCTATTGCAGTTCTCTTATACTCTCGCTATATTATAAATGAATCAAAGTTCTTGTACCATTGCTGTGGAGCTTACTTTAGTCTATATAGGCTCTTTTTCAACCTATAGATTCGATGTTCTTTTCCTTTGATCTCAAAACCTTCAGGCTGCTGCATGTAGATTTTTTCTTCTAAATCTCTATGAAGAAATACAGTCTTCATATCCATCTGCTTAATCTCGAGATCTAGGTTGGTTGGTAATCCTAAGATCACTCGGATCGATGACATGTTCACCACCGAAGAGAAAATTTTATCAAAATCAATTCCTTTCTTTTGTCCAAACCGCTTGACGACTAATTGAGCTTTGTGCTTCACCAGATTACCTCGTCCATAATCATTCAATCTAAACACCTATTTGGTCCTCAAAGCTTTCTTGCATTTTGGAAGTTTTACCAACTCATAGGTGTTGTTCTTTATAAAGATATTCATTTCTTCCTGCATGGACTCTAATCCACTTGTTTTTCTCCTTGTGGGCCATTGCTTCTTGAAAGTTTTCTGACTCCCCTTTTTTGGTAAGAAGGACATAATCTAACGGTAGGTATCTTCTTGATGACATTTGATTTCTAGTTGATCTTTTGAGTAATTGTTCATCATTCTATAGTTCTTGATTCTCCTACCCCTGATCATTATCCTCTTATGCTGGTACATCTTTTTCAGCATTATCATCATTAGGAGGCACTTCTGAGTTATCAATTGCTTTTTGCATTTCTTCTCCACCTGATAAATGTTATTATGGAATAATTAATTCAATTATAGCTTTTTCACGCTGTTTATCTTCTTTACCTGAGTCTTTAATCATTTGGTCTTAATAGAAAACCATATCTCTGCTCCTTACAGTACTTTTATTCACTAGATTCCAAAATTTGTACCCGAACTCTTCATCTCCAGAGCCGATGAAGATACATGGAAGAGCTTTACCATTGAAATTTGATCTTTGTTCCTTTGGCACATGCACAAATGCATTACACTCGAATACCTTTAGATGAGTGTAGGAAACATCTTTTCTGGTCTACACTCTTTCTGTAATGTCAAACTTCAAAGAAACTGATGGAGACTTGTTAATCAAGTAGCATGTGGTTTGTACAGCTGCTCTCTAGAAAGGCTTTGGTAGCTTCGATGATCTAATCATGCATCTAACTCTCTTTATGGTGGTACAATTCATCCGTTTTGCTACACTATTATGCTAAGGAGTAGCAGTAACTGTCTTCTAATACTGAATCCCATGTTTAGAGCAATAACCTCTAAATGAAGGAAAAAATCGGTAAAAATGCATCAGAGCAGCGCAGCGAAATTACAAAAATTTTTCAAGATTATTAAATATCTCATGATTCCATATACTATAAACTAACAACAATAAAAAACTCACACCTTAGAGGATGCCAAACTGCAGGAGAAAAATGACTAGAGGACTTCAATTAACTAGCCTTCTCTACTATTCTCCAATTCTCAAATGACAGAATATGTGGACACTTGGTTTCATGACCGGTATGCTAGCACTGCTAGTCTTCTTCCAACCACCCAGATCTCTAAAGAACTTATTGTCACAGTGAGTTATGCAACAATAAGCTTGCTTACTTAAGAGTCTGTGATCTGAGAGAACTGGAGTGGTAAGACCCCTATTTATAGACTGGCATGAGGTGATCTCTTGAATTCAAATTAGAGTAAGAGAAGATTTTCTCCCTTCCTTTTCTCACAAAATCCGAATTTTCCATAGGCCAAGAACAAGGGAAGATTTGGCTACCTTGGATAGATTTTGTATTCCAAATTCAAACAAGATTTTAACTAGAATTTTATCTCATCATTATCCACTATAACCAAATTTTCCCTAGCCCAAGAACAAGGTTAGATTCGGCCATCCAAGTGTGACGAGAATCAAAATTCAAATAAGATTTTTTAGTTTAAACTTTATCTCACCCTTATCCATAAAAAATCGAAAATCACCTTGAGAATATCCACAAAAATTCGACCACTTTGTGAGGGAGAGAATCAAAATTCAAATAGGATTTTCTAGCTTGAATTTCCCTTCATCCTTATCCACAAAAATTGAATTCTTTTAGGGAAACAACCCCTTAACAAATTCGGCCACTTTTGCTTGGGATTTGGATTCAAAATTCAAGTAGGATTCAAACAAGATTTTCCTGTCCTTTATCCACATAAAATCCGAAATTTACCTTGTGGAGTTATCCATAACAAATTCGACTTTTCCAAGATATTGTGATTCAAAATTTGAATTCAAATTTCAAAGTTCAAATTTCAAAATTCAAACTTCAAATTCAAATTTCAAATTTAAATTTTAAATTCAAATTTTAAATTTAAATTTCAATTCAAATTTCAAATTTCAAATTTAAATTTTAAATTCAAATGTCAAATTCGAATTTCAAATTTAAATTTCAAATTCAAAATTTAAATTTCAAATTTCAAATTTTAAACTCCACAAAAAGTTATATTTCAAATTTTATTCTCATGGATAATTTTCTACAACTCCAATTTAAACTCAAACAAAATCGTGGCAACTTTATTTGGAGTTCAAATAATTGTATACTCTATTATTCAAAACAAAATCTGAATTCAACCAGAGAGAATCTTGTCTTCCAATCTTATCCTATGTCAACACCATCCATGCAACTAGCCAATAAGTATACCCTGATCAATTTGCCATTCGTTAAGGAATTATGTGGAGCTAGTAGAGGGACCAATTAGACATATATAATCAGGCTCCCGTGAATCCATATGATTATTATTTTGTACCGAACAACTCAATCATATGATCACTAATTTCAGAGTCACACCACTATAAACCTGAAACTGAACTCCCAATTATATACTGTATTATGAAAGCCTATGAAAAGCTTATGTCCATTGACCTTGTCATGTATGCAAAACCCTCATGTGATATCCATAATTAGCTTTAGGTCAAAGTCCGTTCAACCTACTAATCAGGCTATCTTAAAGTTCCATTATACTACCGAATAAGAAAATGATTATTCAGCATATGTGAATAAGAAGTCATCCGCCCAACAGACGACCTAAGGCCTTGTCTATTTTTACATCTAGTATAATACCTTTAAGAGGATATCCTTAACTCCTTATTAGAGCTATGATTCTGATATCTGTAAACAAACCCTTCATCGTATACAAGTTATGCACCCAATAAACTGGTCTATAAGCTTACTACCTCTGAGACGCTTTAGCCATTGGAACATTAAAGTACACAAGTCATATACATCAAGTAGTTCATTTACTCAGGATTAAGTTAATTGCATAATAAACATCAAAAGCAGATTGATCTACTCATAGCGGATTACGTAGATCAATTACGCTTTAGTCCCGGTCTAATATGTCACTACCAAGCAGCATATCTATGTCTCTACTTGGGAGTTTATGCTCTAGATGGCCATGACAAACTGTCCCCACCATGGCTTTAGATAATATAATAGTCTTAACATGAGTTAGATGCTCGGTTTAACCCCACAGACTACAGACCTTAATTTAGACCGCTTATTTTAGAACATTGTCTTCTTGCATATAATACAAGTCCATTACATACAATGTTCTAATAGTTTAACACAAGCAGTCAGTGAGCTATATTTGCTTACATTTACTTTAACATGTAAATAGAATAAGGTCAAACAACAATATAATGAATAACCTCTATATATAATTTTATTATCCAGTTCAAAATAAATGAAATACATCAAAATGTCTTTCATGCTTAGGGCATTTCTTAATAATCTCTCACTTGTCCTAAGCCAGTAGATGTGCCATGTTACGCATCCCCATCATCTCAACATGCCTTTCAAAGCTTCTAGCCACCAAAGTCTTAGTAAAGGCATTGGCAATATTGTCTTCAGACACGACCTTACATACATCCACTAATTCTATCTCTACATGCCCTCTCCGATCAAGAACACTGATCTTGATGTTGACTTCTTCGAATCCTTACAAGTCTGGAAGACTGAGTCCGTGTATCTTACGAGTGTTAGGTCCCCTTCAGAATATACTAGCATATAATCTCTCGTTCTCTTAAGATACTTGAATATATGCTTTACTACTTGCTAGTGCTTGATTCTAGGATTCGCTTGATATCGACTCACTATACCTATTGCAAAATATATATCCGGGCATGTGAAAAGCATAGCGTACATAAGGCTACCCTCAGTGGATGCATAAGGGACCTTACTCATACACTCTCTTTCTTTCAATATCTTAGGACAGTCATCCAATGAAAGAGTTAGACCGACAATGGAAGGTTATGAATCTTTCTTTGCCTCTTGCATTGTATATTTGTCAATTATTTTATCTATGTATGAAGCCTGGGATAATGCTATCATTTTGTTGTTTCAATCCCTAAAGAGATGAATGCCTAGAACATAATTAGCTTCTCCCAAGTCCTTCATGTCAAACTGTTGGTGCAGCCAAAACTTGACTAATGATAAATTCCTTATATCATTCCCAATGAGTAGTATATCATCGACATAGAGTACCAGAAAAACCACTTTTCCATCCTTAATACGTTTATAAACATAAGGTTCATCAACATTCTACTCAAAACCGAATGTTTTGATCACTTGATCAAACCTTTGGTTCCATGAGCGGGATGTTTGCTTTAATCCATAAATGGATCTAAGCAACTTACAGACTTTTCTTTCTTGGCCTTTTACCACGAACCCTTCGGGCTGTATCATGTAGATACTTTCCTCAAGATGGCCATATAAGAATGTCATCTTGACGTCCATTTGTTAGATCTCGTAATCGAGAACTGCAGCAATAGACAGAAGAATATGGATAGACTTATGCATAGCAACAGGTGAAAAGGTTCATCATAATCAATTCCAGCCTTTTGCGTGTACCCCTTTGCAACCAGTCTAGCTTTGAAAGTTTCCACTTCCCTTTTCGCATCTTTCTTTCTTTTGTAGACTCACTTACATCCAATGGATTTTATCCCATTTGGTAGATCCATAAGTTCCTAAACAGAGTTGGATTTTATAGAATTTATCTCATTATTCGTGGCCTGTTTCTAAGATTTAGAATCAACATCATTTATAGCTTCACCATAAGTGACCGGATCATCCTCATGCTCATGAGTCTCAGCCTGATATACCTCAGCATCATTCATGAAGAAATTAGGTTTCCTTCAAACCCTTCCATTACGACGAAGCACCCTAAATTGTTGATCGTCTATAGGTCTTTCACCGAAACTCAAACTTGTGTCCAAGATCAAAATCTATGGAGCAGTTCTATCACCCAATAACTCCTCTAGCACTGCTTTGAAGCTTAAAGTCATTCATGTGACTTTCCTCTAAGAATGTCGCATGGGTTGATACAATGACTTTTTGTTCTTTCGAGTTATAAAATAGACCTCCCTTAATTCCCTTAGGATACCCTATAAACATGCACAATTCTGATCTTGATTCTAACTTCTTCACATCCCCATCCAGTACATATGCCGGGCAGCCCCATATTCTCATATATCCAAGGGAGGGCTTCCTACCATGTCATAATTCGTATAGAGTCCTGGGAATTGACTTACTTGGAACCTGGTTCAGAATAAAGCACGTCGTTTATAATGCATATCCCCATAATGATAACGGCAACGTTGAATAACTCATCATGGACCATACCATATCCAATAAGGTCCTATTTCTTCTTTCGGCTACACCATTCTGTTATAGAGTACCAGGTGCAGTCAATTGGGATAATATCCCATTCTCTACAAGATGCTTAGAAATTCATCAGAGAGGTATTTGCCATCTCGATCAGATCAAAGTGTCTTTATAAATTTACCCAAATTGCTTTTCCACTTCCACACGATACTCTTTGAACTTATCAAAGGTTTTGCTCTTGCGGTGCATTAGGTACACATATCCATACCTTAAGTAATCGTTTATAAAGGAGACATAATACTCGTACCCTCCTCATGCTGCGATATTCATGGGACCATATACGTTGGTATGCACAATTTCTAAGAGTTCTTGAGCCCTATTACCCTTAGCTTCAAATGACCTCTTAGTCATCTTACTCTCAAGATAAGACTCACATTGAGGAAGAAGTACCTCCTCCAAAGATTCTAGAGGATCGTCTTTCACCAACCTTTGAATCGTATCCTGATTAATATGACCAAGTCTTAAATACCAAAGATACACCTTATTAGAATGAGAAACTTTTAACCTTTTAGAGTTATCAGTTAATTCAGTGTCAATCAGTGAGTACATTTTTGATTTGATTAAATATAGATTTCCATCCACCCATCCAGAATAGATAAAAGACTTATTTTTACAAATATCAACTCTTTTAGTAAAAGAAACTGAATAAGAATCTTTTATTAAACAAGCTACCGATATAGGGTTTCTCCTAAAATTAGGAACATAAAAACAGTCTTTCAATAATATAAACCTAAATTTATCAAATTAAAAATAAACATCTCCCACTACCTCAGCCACCACCAAGCTACTGTCTCCGATCCGCAATGGGAAGCTCTTATTATGTAGACTTCTCGTTTCCATGAACCACTACATAGAAACACAAACATGGTTAGTGGCACCTGAGTCAATGACCCAAGTGTCTTTCGATTCTTCTACTAAACACGCTTTTAAATAAAGAAGTTCCTTACCTTCTTTGCCCTTGGCGGCTAGGAATTCCCGGCAAGCCTTCTTAAAGTGACTTACCTTCCCACAGTGGAAGCACTTGGACTTTTTAGGGTCTTTAGGCTTCTTGTTCTTCTTCTTCTTCTTCCCATCCGAGATAGGAGGATTAGAAGAACTGGAAGCCACTTGCTTCTTATTTGGACTCTTCCTCTTCCATGAGGGTTTGGAAGATTCCGTTAAATTGGTCTCTCCTTTAGGTTAGACCCCATCCCCATCCCTAATTATCCGCTTATAAGCTTAGAGTTGCTTCATGAGCTCGATGAGTCCTAACTCTCTTGTTGCCAGATTATATGCAGTCTTAAACCCCACAAAATCCTTAGACAGAGTTTTAAATACCATTTCGATCTCAGTGTTATAGTCAAGCTCAGCACCGTTTTTGGCAGCCTCAGTAAATAACCCCATAAGAGTGATCATATGGTCCTTCACCAGAATACCCGCCTTCTGCTTAGAGTTCATGATACTTGTGATCGTAGACAGTTGAGCCAATTTTTCTTGACCTTCGAACATGTCTTCCAAGTTTTCCATGATCTCCCTAGTAACTTGATAAGTCTCATGCTGCTTTTGTAAAGCACTCGTCATGCTAGCAAGAATGTAGCACCGAGTTATCTCATTGGATTCTTTCCAACGAGTATAGGCAACCGGGATCTCCTCAAGTGGTGTGTCAGGTTTGGGCCTAGGTGGGCATGGTTTGTCCAGTACGAACTTGTGTCTCTTACAACTGAGAACTATTAGCAGATTTCTCTTCCAGTCTTTATAATTATCGCCATTTAGTTTATTCTCAATAAGTATTGAAATTAGGGGTATCGGTGACATTTTGAACTGAAATAAAATTATACTAGACATTATTACAGAGCCCAAGCAAATATAGAGAGAATTTAGCAAATAAAACATACAAGTATATTCCTACATGAAACTTGAAAAAACATGTAGTATTACAATGGTAATTCTCAGCACCTATTGCCCCAAGCCACCGAGAGATGGTCATGAGATAAATAGCCAGAACATGGACCCCGTCCAATTAATATATGTTGTCTTAAATCCTCCAAGGTTAAGACATATATTAATAATCGCTTATTTTGGCCACCAGTTTAGTTAACAGAGCTTCTAGAAAAGGTTAATAACTAAACGAGTCTTGAGTGTATAACCATTGTTTACGTAGTCCGATCCATATCCTACCAAGCCACCGAGGGGTGGTCATGAATAGAATCATGTTCGTACAAGTTTTCTACATAGGAGATCTAACCTAGTATACCGGCGGTATAAACACCTACCGAGGGGGGGTGTGATCACGGTAGAATTGACGCAAGGCGTTACCATGATTTCACATATGGATCAACAATGGAGGCGTGGGTTTTGTTTGAAACCTTTTCCCACTTAATATTTTGAAAAATATATAAGTTTTGAAAAAATATATGATCAATATAGTCTGAGTAGCATTCACCTATCTTATATGACATATTATCAAATATACATCCAATTCATCTATCAATACATATTTATCCATTCATGACATATCACAGAAAAAATAATTGACAGAAAAATTACCAAGCCATGGTCCCATTCTAGAACAAAGAAAATAAAGATTACAAAATTCCATCCAAAGCATTCTTTGGGTCATGAATTTTATTCCATCTTCCTGTATCCATCTTTATGCAGCATCTCCATTTATTTCTCATCCCAAGAATCATTTAATATTCAAATTTCAAAAATTTAAATTTCAAATTCAAATTTCAAATTCGAATTTAAAATTTAAATTTCAAATTCAAAATTTTAAACAATTTAAATTTCATGTGTAATAATATGTAATTTCAAAAATTTCAAATTTTCAATTACATATTTTTTAAACATGATTAAAAATTAAATTTCAAATTTAAAAATCGAATTTTTTTGTTTTTCAACTCGTTGGCCCATGGGGCCCGGAGGCCCGTAGCTACCATCGGCAGCCCCCCACCCCCAAGGGGCTAGCAGCCCACACCCTGGCCGAGTGCAGCCCTACCGTGCTACAAGCAGAGCCTGCAGCCTCAAGCTGTATGCCTGGGTGGGTGCTACAACTCGCCAGGCTGGCTGCTTGTAGCCATGGGCCGCACACCTGGGTGGGTTCTACAGCCCCTGAGGGTCCATGGCCACCCCTAGCTGCAGGCACAGCCTACAGCCGTGGGTGGTCCAACCCTGGACAGGGGCTGTCGCAACCCCATCCTGCACTAAGGCAGGGGCTACAGCCCCACCTAGGCCGATGGCCCGTCCCGAGGGGGTGGTCCTTGATTTCTGTACCATATTCCAATTTACCTATTAAGATCTCCAAAAATTAATTTCAATCCTAATTATATTGGAATTTTCCACACTAACAAAATTTTAACCTTTAAATTAAATTTAACTTTTCAGAAAAATAAGTTATGGTCTTCAAACTTTAATCTTCTCCAAGAATAATTACATAAAATTTCCTAAACCGTTTCCGGTGTACAAAATTCTAATCATAAAAATTCTAAGAGACAAAAAAATTGAAATCCATGGGAAAAGTACGGTGATGATAAACCGCTCTCATAGTTACATAAAAATTCCTAGATACAATTTTTCTAAATTCTAAGGAACCATAACCGGCATTATCAAGCATGCTTATAATAATTCAAAAAATGAAAATAACCACATACTGTATAGATAATCCATGATAACAACATAAGGAAACCTAGAATGCCACTCTCTAAATATCAAATCCATACATTAAATAAAAAAGACTAAGTAATTGTCTAATTTATGTACATGGCATAATCACGAGATGGCTCTGATATCAATTAAAGGAAAAAATCGATAAAAATGCATAAGAGTGACGCAATGGAATTATAAAAATTTTTCAAGATCGTTAAATATCTTGTGATGCCATATACTATAAACTAACAACAATAAAAAATTCATACCTCAGAAGACGCCAAACTGCAGGAGAATGACTGGAGGCTTCAACCAACTAACCTTCTGTACTATTCTTCAATTCTCGGATAGCAGAGTATGTGGGCACTCGATTCCTCGACTGGTATGCTAGCACTACTAGTCTTCTTCGGACCACTCAGATCTCTAGAGAACTTATTATCACGGTGAGTTATGCAATAATAAGCCTGTTCACCTGAGTCTGTGATTTAAGATAATTGAAGTGGTAGGACCCCTATTTATAGACTAGCATGAGGTGATCTCTTGAATTCAGATTAGACTAAGAGAAGATTCTCTCCCTTCCTTTTCTCACAAAATCAAAATTTTCCATAGGCCAAGAATAAGGGAAGATTCAGCCACTTTGTATAGATTTTGTATTCCAAATTCAAACAGGATTTTAACTAGAATTTTATCTTTTCATTATCTTCTATAACAGAATTTTCTGTAGTCCAAGAACAAGGCTAGATTCAGCCATCCAAGTGTGACCAGAATCAAAATTCAAATAGGATTTTCTTGCTTAAATTTTATCTCACCCTTATCCACAAAAAACCAAAAATTACCTTGCGATTATCCGCAAAAATTCGGCCACTTTGTTAGGGAGAGAATCAAAATTCAAATAGGATTTTCAAGCTTGAATTTCCCTTCATCCTTATCCACAAAAACCAAATTCTTTTAGGCAAAAAACCCCTTAACAAATTCGACCACTTTTGCTTGGGATTTGGATTCAAAATTAAAGTAGGATTCAAACAAGATTTTCCTTTTCTTTGTCTACATAAAATCTAAAATTTACCTTGTGGAATTATCCACAACAAATTCAGTTTTTCCGAGATATTGTGATTCAAAATTTGAATTCAAATTTCAAAGTTTAAATTTCAAAAGTCAAACTTCAAATTCAAATTTCAAATTTAAATTTCGAACCTATGTCTCTACTCGGGAGTCTATGCTCTGGACAGTCAAGACAAACCTTCCCTACCATGGCTTTAGACAACATAATAGTCTTAACATGAATTAGACGCTCAGTCTAATCCCATAGACTATGGACCTTAATTTATACTGCTTACTTTAGAATATTGTCTTCTCGCATACCAAAGTCCATTGCATGCAACGTTCTAACAGTTTAACACAAGCAGGCAGTGAGCTATATTTGCTTACATTTACTTTAACATGTAAATAGAATAAGGAAAAACAGTAATATAATGAATAACCTCTATATATAATTTTATTATCCAGTTCAAAATAAATGAAATACATCAAAATGTCTTTCATGCTTAGGGCATTTCCTAACACTAAACTCATAAGAAGTGTATTCACCTATATTATCTAACCAGAGACAGAGTAGCTTCTTCTCTGGCATGGAATTATTGAAAAAAATCTAAAAAGTTGGTCTTTTGTTTTTAACAGATACACCTAAACTTTTATAGATGTATCATCTATAAAAGTTATAAAAAATCAAGTAACTCTGAAAGACTCAACTTCTATGGAACCATATACATCAGAGTATACACGTTCTTATACTCTTTTTCTTTTAATAGAAGAATTTTTAAATGAACCTCTGTGTTACTTTCCAAACAAACAATGGTCACAAGGATTAAATAAATTACCTTTCTCTAAAATATTAAACTTTTTCTTTACGAGTAGTTGCAATCCCTTTTCACTCATATGGCTAAGTTGCTTATGCCATAAATTTGGTGAAGTATTGACTGTTACATTTACTTTGTTCACGTAAGCCTTCCCATTAGTCTTGTTTAGTATGCAACAAAGCTTTCCTCTCGCGGTGACCATTGATCATTTGTAGAGTTTCCATTTCTTGTTGCCGAAGCGATTTTCGTATCCTTGCTCATCTAAGGCATTTACAAAGATTAGATTGAGATGCAAATCTAGAACATGCCTCATATCTTTTAACATTATTTGGCAACCCACATTCATTTGAATCTTTACATGTCCAATTCTGATAATCTTGGAGCATTTAGAATTTCCCATCTTCATATTACCAAAGTCACCTGCTTTATATGTGGTAAACATTTCTCTACAGGGAATGATGTGGAAAGAAGCTCATAAATCAACCATCCACTCAACCATATTATAACCGACATGTAAACATTCATCGACAAGCACTATAATTAATTCTTCTACTACAACTGCTATTGTAGTCATGTTATTATTACTACCATTCTTCTTTTAATTGGCTTCTTATAATTCCCTCTTCAAAATCTGATAGTTCTTTTTCATGTTGAAAAAAGCTACTAAAATGTTCATTGCTAAAAAAGACATATTATTTAACCAAAAAATGCCTTTTCATTAAAAAAATATAACACTTGTAATAGATATATCCACAGAAGGAAATGTTGGAAGTGGTTTATCATGTATAATGGAGAATACCTATTGAGAAGGCAAGGGGAAAGAAAAGAGAGGCCTACAAACCACGAATAAGAAAAACGAATTATCAAGGTGAATCTAACCAAAAGCCTTAGGAAGTAATATTTGGGAAGGAAAACTAAAACATGCAGAATGATCAAAAGGCTAAGAGTTAGTTAAGTAGAAGAGGGATGCAAAAAAAAAAAAAAAAAGGTTAGAAGATATCAACCTTTCCCTATAAAAGATAAGGTGTGGTGGAAAATGTTGACAAAAGCCAGTTCTTTAAGGAAACTAGACATCTAAGGATCTACAGAGCTCCAAATCCCATCAAAAAGTATCATAAAAGGATAGATAGAACAACATTTTGTGAATTATAGAATGATCACCATGAGACATTATAATGTGGAAGTTTGACAGAGCATATCCAGGCAACGGAAAGAGAATGGAGGTTACTAAAGTATGTACCAAAGGAGGAGAAAATGACCAACATAGTGCAAAGGTGAACCATAATAGAAAAAGTCAAAACAAGTAAGGAGGATTATTGTGCACAATCAATGATTTATAAAGAGAAGAGAATTTTGGCCTAGTTCTTCTCAAGCTCCTTTGGCATGTCATCATTTGAAAAGTCTTAGGCACATTAAAACTTAAAGTTTATCTACTTAAGAGTAGAGGGTCAAGCTTTTTTGTCTTATACCATTTAAATCAAAGCTTATACATAATAATCATGAACCTAGCATTCATGTTTATATTTCTTTTGAGAATGTTCCTATGCACCTTAAGAAAAATTTCATCTTGCATATGCAATGACAAGATTTATGAGGGATAACATGAATAACATTCTTGATATTGCATACCGCAATCTTTATAGCATTTTCATTTCATCTTGTGAGTGAGTCACCTAGCACCCTTGTCTAGTATATCAAACATGGGGCCAACAACACAAGTAATATAAGGAAGGAAAAGTATAATTAGTTAACAAAATGGGATCTTTATTGGGTTTGTAAAATTAAGGAGTCTAAAGAACATGTTTCAGGAGTCCATGAAGGGAATATGCTAATCTATTCTATCCCCAGTACTAGAAGACTGATGACAACAAGGGTTAGGGATCTCTTCAATTGCAGAAAAGGGATAGCAAAGACTTGGCACTTGTGTGTGGGAGATGTAGAATAATGATTTGTGCAATGATGATGACAAGTACAAGGTTTACTAAAAAGGGGAGGATATGCAGCATGACAACTTGCAAATCTTCTTTTATCTTGGAAAGCATCCTAAGCAGATCCAACTGTTAAAAAAAATTCTTATGCCAAAACCATCACTTGAAATCCTAAAGACATTAATGTTGGATTACCAAGAATCAATAAACAAATAAGCGAAAGCGTATTTGAATCTATATTAATAAATCACTTTCTAGAGCCGTGAAGTTTGCCTTCTAGATCAAGACATTTTCCTAAAGAACCCTTTATGTATTCTATATGCTTTTTCACTTTCTGATGATGGGATGTTAGAAAAAGAATAAAGATGATGATATGTCCGATCTAGAAACCATAACTACTATATAGATAACTTTCCTGTTATCTTTTTGGTATTTCTATTTTAACTCATCACAAAAATAGAAATCACACTTTAAGTCTCTACATATTAAAGGCCCACACCCTATCAAATTCATTAAAGCTCAAATTACCCAAACTTTAGTAGATTACTTTTAATTGGACTTAACCTTATTTGACAGTCTGCAACACATAATTATTCTCATATAAGCCCAACGTTAGATTAAGAATCCAACACCAACAACTTCAAAACACAAACAAGCATAGGTATAAGTATTATGAGTCACCATAGATTGCATATTAGGATGACTATCTTCATCATTATGTATTATATATTTATATCAAGATGTTTCCTCATCCCTATAATTAACCATGCCAAAATAATAACAAATGATATGTCTATTATGACGAATATTTGGAGGAGCATCAACAAAATATTTAGAATGAATGATGTCAGAAGATCTAGAATCTAAGAGAGGTTTAGGAGTTATTAGAATAAGAGCATGGAAGTGCTAAGGAGGATGAGTATGTTGGAATTCCATGGCTAGCTCTGGAAGCCTCTGGTAATGGTTTGCTCTAAAAGCCTCTGATAGCTGAAAATTTGGAATTCTCTGTGGACTTCTTTGGCAGCCATCACATTGGAACATCAGCAGTCATGAATAAAGTCATAAAGTAGTTCATATACATTCCATGATGTTAGCAATTTGAATATGTCTGCTAGCTGGTCTGAAAACACCAAATTGAACTCTTTGATAAAAAGAATCTATAAAAGGGTAGTAAGCCACCATTTGGTTCCCTAAACCAAAAACTATTTTAATCATAATACACCATCAAAGAGTGAGATTTTTAAGGCTTAGAAGCATCCAAAAACCGAAGTCAATCTATTTCTTAACCTTAGTAGTTAGTACGAAAACAAATGGCCGAAGGTACATTTCGATTCAATTTTATTCTGTATTTTTGTTTTTATGCTATTTAGTTATTAAAACATATTAGGATTGGTGTAAGGTTGCTTTAGTATCAGAGTAAGTTTATGCCTCTACTTTGATGATCTTGCCTTTTGGATTATTTGTAACTTTACTATTGTCATTATTGTGCATATTTTTTTTGAACTTTCAATATTATGATTTAGACGTTTTTAATTCGAAATGAGATTAAGAATCATTGGGTAATTGCATTTCTAACATTTATGAGCTTTAAAACGTAATTTTTGGTGTCTAGAGGCTAAGAAACTATATGTTTCATTTCGAACCAAAACAGAACCTTGGTTGAAGGTTGAAGACGACACAAAAACGACATGTCGTTTATCAAAAACTACATGTTGTCTAACAAAACTACATGCCATTTGACAAAAACTACATGTCGTTTTACAAAAATGACATGTCGTTTGACTCATTAGGAATTGTTATCCTTTCAAAAAAATGACATGTCATTTTATATTAACAAAAATGACATGTCGTTTGGGCAGTAAGGTATATGATGTCGTTCGTAAAAAAAATGTCATTTCATATGGACAGAAACGACATGTCATTTAGACTATATATGAGCATTTGTCATCTTGATAAAACAACATGTTGTTATGGACTAAGAAATTCAAAAAATAATATTTATAAGCACGGTTATTTTTAAAAAAAATCCATATTATATATTATCTTGGTTTTCCTTATTGAAAACAATATTTTGAGAAATTCTTTTATGGATTTAATTATGGGTTCTTTTTATTTAAACTTTTATAGTTTTAATATTTTGTGTTAAATTATTATTTTGGTTTTTGTATATATAATTTTTATTATTTTTATTATACATGCAATATTGAGTTAAATAATTTTAGTATATTTATTATGTTCAATTGCTTAGAGTTTGTGCAATTTATGTGAACAATTATGAATTAAATGTTGAGTGATCCTTATAATTTTAGTTAATTAAGGAATAGCCATAGCATTTTTAACTATACAAAATTATATAGTAAGATTTTAAGATCACATTATATTAACTGTGATTAGTCACATTAAATATAATAAATTTTATTCCAAAGGAATTTTTATTATATTTGTGTAACTTATTAGGATTAAATGTCAAATTAAATTTCTTAATTTACATACAGGGATTAAGAAAAGGAACATAATTTGATAGTTTTATCATAAGGACATAATGGATCTAATTGAGTAGGACTTTAGTTCACAGGCAAGTTTTATGTTACTAGATTTATAATTTGAAGCATGTTTACATTGGTAAAACATGACCTAAGTTTGTTAGTCTCAAATTTTAGATTATAAGCATGTGTATTTAATTTAATGCAGTCATACAACCTGTGAATTACTCTAATATTAAGTGTGATATTCTCAAATTTAGGGGTGATAAGTATAAAGTTTGGAAGGAAAGAATTCTCCTTTTTTTGGGGTAGATAGACATTGATTATGCTATAAGGAAAGACGAACCAAAGATTATGCCAACCGGCACTCTAGTTGAAATTTCTCTTTATAAACAATGGGAGCGATTCAATTACCTCAGTGTAATGTTCATAAAGACCAAGATCCCTGCTGGTATTTGTGATTCAATCGAAGTGCATGACAATGTCAAGGCAATGCTGAAGGCCATTGATGAACAATTTGAATCTTCAGATAACGCTCTTGCTAGCACCCTTATTATGAAGTTTTCACCCACGAGGATGACCACTGTAAGAGGTGTGCACGAGCACATGCAGATAAGAGGCATTACGGTTCAATTAAAGACTCTTAAGATTGATATGTGAATCTTTCACTGTACACTATATTTTGAACACTCTTCCATGACAATATAAACCATTCAAGATATCTTACAATACACATAAGGATAAAGAGTCAATTAATGAACTACTGACCATGTGTGTTTAAGAAGAAGGAACGTTAACAATGTAAAAGGATGAAAGTGCATTAATACCAACATAAGGAAAAGATAAAAATCCAGCCAAGAAGAAGGGGAAAGGTAAAATACTACCCAAAGGTAGAATCAAGAAGGACCAAGTGCTTCTTCTATAAAAAGAAGGGACACATGAAGAAGAATTGCATAAAATTCCAAAAATAGCTTGACAAGAAAGGTAAACCAACCTCATTTTCTATTATGAATCTAATATGTTTGATATATTTATAACACATGGTGGATTGATTCTAGTTCTACAATCCATATTTCAAACACTTTATAAGGTATGTGAAAGCTAAGGAAGCCAGTGGAAAGTGAGCAATGCATTTATTCAGGAAACAAAATGTGCTCACATGTAGAGGCTATTAGAACATGCAATTTAGTTATGAGTAGTGGCTTCATTTTGAAGTTAGAAAAGACATTTTATATTCCAAGTTTTTCTAGAAATTTAATTTCAGTGTCAAGACTTAAAACTTATTTCTTTAGGTTATAAATCTAATCTTGTTGGAAATGGTGCATTGTTTGATGGCCTTTTCTTTATCAATTTGCAAAATGATACTACTTATAATACCATGCATGTTTACACTGATTTAAAATGATGTGTTATAAATGAGGATTCCTCTATATTGTGACACTAGATATTGGGACATATATCCATAGAAAGAATTAAGAGATTAGTAATAATGGAGTACTTAGTATTTTGAATTTTACTGATTTCAATACTGGTATAGACTACATTAAGGGAAAGTAGACCAACAAATCCAAGAAAGGTGCAAAGGGGAGTACAAACATATTCAAGATCATACATTCAGATATTTATTATCCATACATAGACTCATATGGTCCAAAATACTTAATCTCTTTCGTTGAAAATTACTCACGATACACGTATGTCTACTTGCTTCACAATAAGAATGAAGCACTTGATGCTTCTAAATTTTTTAAGGCTGAAGTAGCAAAACAGTGTGAAAAGCACATTAAAATCATGAGAACAGATAAAGGTGAAGAATACTATAGTAGATACACTAAGGATGGACAACCACCTGGTCTATTTGCAAAGGTTCTTCAAGAGCATAGGATAGTTGCCCAACATACCATGCTTGGTTCCCCAGACTAAAATGGTGTGGCAAAAAGAAAAAACCAGACCTTGATGGACATGGTGAGGAGTATACAAAGTAATTAAGAACTTCCTAAATTCTTATGGATTGAAGCTCGCAAAAAGGTAGTGTATATATTAAATTGAATTCCAACCAAGGTTGTCCTAAGGACACCATTTGAACCATGCAAAGGTTGGTAACCGAGTTTGCAACATATATGCATTTGGGGATACCCATCTAAAGTGAGAGTTTACAACCCATAAGAAAAGAAGCTAGACCCAGGACCATTAGTGGGTATTTTATTGGTTATGTTGAAAGCTCTAAAGGGTATAGATTCTATTGTCCATCTCACAGCACTAGAATTATGGAATTAAGAAAAGCAAAGTTTCTTGAGAATGATTTGTTCAGTAAGAGTGATCGATTCCAACATATTATCACTGAAAGGAATCATATTGATACTCAACCTTCCACTACAGGCAATGTTATGGATTTTCGCAAATGCACGAATCAAACAAGTAATAAAGTAATAAGAATGTTAGGAAATGCCCTAAGTATTAGAGACATTTTGATGTATTCATTTTGAACTGGATAATAAAATTATACATAGAGGTTATTCATTACATTGCTATTTGTCCTCGTCTTATTTACATGTTAAAGTAAATGTAAGCAAATATGGCTCACTGACTGCTTGTGTTAAAACTGTTGGAACGTTGCATGCAATGGACTTTTGTATGTGAGAAGACAATGTTCTAAAGTTAGCAGTCTAAACTATGGTCTGTAGTCTATGGGATTAGACCGAGCATCTAACTCATGTTAAGACTATTATGTTGTCTAAAGCCTTGGAGGGGACGGTCTGTCTTGACTGTCTGGAGCTAGACTCCCAAGTAGAGACATGGATATGTTGCTCGGTGGTGACATATTAGACCGGGACTAAAGCGTGATTGATCTACGTAGTCCGCTATGAGTGGATCAATCTGCTTTTGACGTTCATTGTGCAATAACCTTAATCCTGAGTAAATGAACTACTTCATGTATATGACTTGTGTACTTTGATGTTCCAATGGCTAAAGCGTCTCAGAGGTAGTAAGCTTATAGACCGGTTCGTTGGGTGCATGACTTGTATACGATGAAGGGTTTGTTTGCAGATATCGGAATCATAGCTCTGAGGAGTTAAAGGTATCCTCTTAAAGGCATTATACTGAATGTGAAAATGGACAAGGCCTTGGGTCGTCTGCTGGGCGGATGCTTCTTATTCACATATGGTGAATAATCATTTTCTTGATTCGGTAGTATAATGGAACTTTAAGATAGCCTGATCAGTAGGATTAAACGGACTTTAACCTAAGGCTGATCATGGATATCATATGAGGGTTTTGCATATATGACAAGGTCATTGGATGGTAGCTCGTCACAGGCTTACGTAATACGGTATATAATTGGGAGTTCAGTTTCAGGTTTATAGTGGTGTGACTCTGAAATTAGTGATCATATGATTGAGTTGTTCGGTACAGAATGATGATCATATGGAATCACGGGAGCCCGATTATATATGTCCAATCAGTCCCTCTACTAGCTCCACATAATTCCTTAACGTTTGGCAAATTGATTTGTGTATGCTATTGGCTAGTTTGTTATGCATGGATGGTGATGACATAGGATTAGGATGGTAGACAAGATTCTCTCCGGTTGAATTCAGATTTTGTTTTGGATAATAGAGTACACAATTATTCGAACTCCAAATAAAGTTGCCATGATTTTATTTGAGATTGGATTGGAGTTGTAGAAAATTATCCATGAGAACAAGAATATGAAACACAACCGTTTTGTGGAATTTGAAATTTGAATTTTGAAATTTGAAATTTGAAATTTGAAATTTGAAATTTGAATTTTGAATTTGAAATTTGAATTTGAAATTTGAATTTGAAATTCGAATTTGAAATTTGAATTTGAAATTCGAATTTGAAATTTGAATTT
Organism: Antiaris toxicaria; assembly: GCA_035233585.1. NCBI lineage: Eukaryota > Viridiplantae > Streptophyta > Magnoliopsida > Rosales > Moraceae > Antiaris > Antiaris toxicaria. Next base: position 21,090,858 of record CP141156.1, read on the forward strand.
GAAATTCGAATTTGAAATTTGAATTTGAAATTTAAATTTGAAATTTGAAATTTGAAATTTGAAATTTGAAATTTGAATTTGAAATTTGAATTTGAAATTTGAAATTCAAATTTTGAATCACAGTCCAAGTAGGATTCGAATTTGTTGTGGAAAATCCGCAAGGTTTGAAATTCGAATTTGAGTTGGATTTGGAGAGGATAATCTTGTTAGAATCCTACTTGAATTTTGAATCCAAATCCCAACAAATAAGGGACGAAATTTTTGAGGATAATCCTCATGAAAGATTTCGGATTTTGTGGATAAGATTCAAGGGTAAATTCAAGCTTCAATCCTAGTTGAATTTGGATTCTCTCCTCCCTAAAAGTGGCCGAAATTTTGGAGCCTTTATCCTAGGAAATTCGGTTATTTTTGAATAAGGTTGAGATGAGATTTAGCTTGAAAATCCTAGTGGAATTTTTGATTCTCCCTTATCCATAATGGCCGAAATTTTTTTGGAGGATTTTCTCCTTGTGAAATTTGGATTTTTTGTTGAAAAAGGGAGATAAAAATTCTAGTTAAAATCTTGTTTAGATTTGATTGGATTTATCCTAGTAAAACCGAATTTATTGTTGGGATTTTCCCTTGGAAAAATTCGGATTTTATGGGTTTGGATAAGGGAAAATATCTTTTCCTAATCCAATTCAAATTCAGAGATTCACCTCATGCAGGTCTATAAATAGAGGTCCTGCCACTCCAGTTCTCTCAGACCACAGACTCTCAGGTGAGCAGGCTTATTTTTGCACAGCTCATCGTGACAATAAAGTTCTTTAGAGATCTGAGTGGTCGGAAGAAGACTAGCAGTGCTAGCATACCGATCGAGGTTCAGAGTGCCCACACACTCAGCCATTCGGGAATTGGAGAATAGTAGAGAAGGCTAGTTGGTTGAAGCCTCCGGTCATTCTCCTCTAGCAGATTGGCTTCCTTGAGGTATGAGTTTTAATTGTTGTTGATTTATTGTATATGGCATCATGAGATATTTAACGATCTAAAAATTTTTATTGTTCAGCTGCGCCACTCTGATACGGTTTTACCGATTTATTTTCCTACAAAGAAAAGTATCGTTCCCACTAGAATAGTATTATTAAGTATCAAAATTAGTTAATTTTAATTTTATTTGAGTGACCGAAAAATGTTTTAATTGAAAATTTTAATAAATAAAATAAAATTATAAAAATAAATTAACATAAATTGATAACACATAAAGAAACACACAAATGTTAGCAATTATGATTTCACCCTAATTAATCAAATTTAATTTATTTAAGTATATTGTTATGATTCTTATGTTTGTATTCGTTAATGGTCAACGACCCTTTTTGCTTTATGTATTCTTTCTCAAGTTATACGTAAATTCTACATTTTTATAATTAAATTTATGTAAAACATAAATGATTAATAAATTAAAATTCACGATAAATAGTGTTGTACATGTGATAGTATAATATACGTAAATAGTATCGTACATATGAATAGTATTTGTATATGTAAACAGTAAACTACAAATCCAAATTCAATTATAAAAAATATTCATTGATAAATCTGTGATAGTTAATAATATGACTACACAAAAATAGATAGATATAACTTGATTCTATTCTAGATGTTATGGTATTTGTTCCAGAGTTATATCACAAAAATCTCCTCTCAGTTTTATTTTATTCCTTAATCCATTTAAAAGTTGACTAGAAATTTGAAAGAAGTTTAAGAACAAATACGCTAATAAATACGACAATCATAACAATATGCTTAATTTAAATTAAACCATTATAATCAACCTATGTTATAGTTCTCAGTAAAAATTTATTTAATTCATAAAGAAAAATAAAATAACACAACATGACAAAATAAAAGAAAAGAGTATAAAAATTTACTAATATTTATACTAGTAGAACCTCTAAAAACTCTTCCTCTTATTGATATGACAATTACATCTTAAACTAAAAAAAAGAAAAATTTATAAGTAAACTATGCTCCAAGTAGAGCTCTACACGAGAGGCCTAAGCCTCAAAGCTCCCTACTTTCTCGCTTTTTCTTCCTTTCTTCTTTTTTCTCTCGTTGCGTTCCTTTCCTGCCTTTCATAAGCCAAAATTTTACACTATTCATTTACATCACATGAAAGGTTGTGCATCACGGGTATTTGGTGCATATATGCATAAGGCACTAACAATTTTTGATGCAAAGAAGGCAACAGAAAAAAAAAGGAAAGAGAAAAAGACAAAGGAAAAGAGAGAAAAAATAATTAAAAAAATAAAGTAAAAACAAAAAATAAAAAAGGTAATTATGCAAAGGTTCCAGATGTCTCTTTATTATTCCGAAGTTAGAATCTGTCATAAATTCTTTATACGAGTTCCGATTTGAGTGATTTTTTAAAAAAATAATCATATTAATGAGATGATCAAAACAAAACTAGTTAAGGGATTGAATTGCTGATATGAACAACAATGCCTAGTAGGATCCACTTTTAACACATGATTTTTTTTAATCACTATTTGACATTATAGACAAATAAAGTGATAAAATTAAAGATTTCTAAAATAAAATACTATAAATAAATTTATTGAAAATATTTAATTTTAAGATTATTTAATGTACTGTTACTAAAACAAAACAGAAGTAAATAAAAATCTCACAAAATTAATAAAAAAATCTAAATTAAGGTAAACAAAACAAAAATAAATCAAAAACAAAAAAAATTCTCAAGAATAAGCCAAGTTTTTACAAGAAAAACTAGAAAAATAACTCATAAAGTTATCATACCCCCACACTTAAGATTTTGCTTGTGTCCGAGCAAAAGAAAAGAAAAGAAAATTTTATAGCAATGGTGATTTTCAAAAATTTCCTCAGAGGTTACTATGAAAGATATAACCTGCAATAAAACATAAATTTTGATCAAAAATTTGAATTTAATTTAAAAGTATGTCTATTAACAATTGAATATTCTGTGTGTGTGTAAAATTTCTTTTCTATTTGATTATGTGTCATCTAGATGAGTTTATAAGGATATGAAACAATCGATCTCGATCAAATCTTGTAAGTTCATTTTTCATTTCTCTCTCCTCTAATGTTGACAAATATAAAACCAAAGGTCATTAGGACTTTATTAGATTTGTAATATGTGACTAAGGTGAAGGTAAAATATAGAAAAATTATATGACTCAGATCACCTTTAATACATTAATTATTTTAGGATCTGCTGCAGAGCTTTTATTTACACCCAAGTAACGATCCCAAACTTATTTTCAACTTTCCCTTATCGAAAACAAAACATTTTTTGGTTTTGTTTTGTTTTGCTTTGCTTTTGCTTTTGTTTTTTGTTTTTAAAGAGTTACTATATCTCTAAACTTATTATAATAAACAAAGAGTGTATTACTCTTTTTTTTTTTCTGTATTTTATAATTCCAACCTTCTTCCTAGATTTTAGTATAACTCAAAATAATTTCTAAAATGATCAACATACTTAAGGACTTAAGGTTAGATATTTTATTGAAAAGGCTAAGCTAAAAATATAGGTAAAAAAGAAAAAAAGAAAGATAAAATACAAAGCTCAAAAGTGTAAATTAGAGATAAAGATATTTGAGGATTAGTTTGAAAAGCTCAAACATTCCAAAAAATTGCCTAAGCCATTTCCTTAGTATTTGTATAGTCAAGGATTTTGCCTCGAAATAAAATCAAACAAATTTTAAGATTTATGATATCAGAATTATTTCATATTTACAAAACTTTCTCTAAACAAACACACAACTTATAGATCAAGAATTTATGCTCAAATGTTAAATATCATAATTAAGTTAGACTAACTCAAAATTTTATATGCAAATTTGGCAAAATTCTTATTTTTCTGAAAAACTATATAAAATAAAGTAATCAAAATTTTCATCATCGAATTTATGGAAAATCACTCTTTTTTTTTTATTTTTCAACTCTGTTTTAATTTTTTTTAATATTTTAAAACAAAGATAATTACATAAGAAAACAATCATTACTATAAGATGTGCATCAAGAGTACTAAAAGTAACTGTTTACTCAACCATCTTATAAATAATGAATCTGGAAGTTTTATTAACACAAAAGGGAAAAAAAATTTTTTTAACAAATACAAGAAACTAAACGAACATTCAAAAAAGCATCAAGCTATTCCCTCTCCCCCCTCCCTCCCAATCTATTTGAGACTGATTATTAGAGGGTGAACAATCCTACCTGATCTGGTATTATTGAAAGAAAAAACTCACAAACTGAAACTAAAACTAAAGTACAAAAATCATATGTTACAAATAAAACTGAAGAGTTAAGGAATGTTACAACCGAAGTGTTAGATCCAACCCATGCTTCTTACTGCCTTTGCTATTTATAATTGACCATACTACTTGTGATATTAATGGGTCAGGTTCAAATACAAAGATTTGTAGTTAAACAATCCATTGATCGACAGTCAGAGTGGAGACTAGGATTTTTTCAGATGATGGTGTAATGAATTCTTGTTCAACAACATGATTTAGAAAAGACAACAAACTATCATAAAAACCATTAATATTTAATAATCCTAATGGCTTTTGATAAAGATAAAGTTGGGCCTAAGAGGCAGTGTTGAAAATTTCTTTCAGTGTTCCTAAAACACAAGGTAAAGCGATAAAAGCATCTGTATTATACATCATGTTAGCCATTCTCTTGTGCACGGACGAGACCTTTAACTCATTACCCAGAATGTAACCAGTGATGTTTTTTGTCAACTCAAGTACTAGGAATGATACCTAAGACTTTGCTACCCCCAATATATGCACTAGATGACATACATTAAGTTTGGATAATACCAAAAAATTTTGTGCGTTTTTAACGTTAGTAAGGTTTCCAAATGGGTTTGCTTTAAATCTTAAGAAAAACATCATCGAGGGAACCAATAAGATTACCGGGTTAAAATCACATGACTATTATGTCATTATGTAGAGATTATTATCAATTTGTATTCGACCATTTATGAAAAAAGAAATCATCGATGTAATAACAGAATTAAATAATTTTCTTCAGTTGACATGTTTGAGGACATTGAGAATAAGAGATTTAGAGAAAGGCCAGCAAAATATTGTACTAATTTTATGTAAGTTAGAAACAATTTTCCTTCCGGCATTTTTTAATATATGGTCCATTTAGTCATGCACTTGCCAAAAGAAGCCATTCGCGGAGGACTTGTGCATTTGAGGTGGATGTATCTATTTGAACGCTTCTTTGAGTCATTGAAGAAACATGTTAGAAATCATGCATGCCTAGAGGGATCAATTGCCGAGGCATATATCTAGGGCTGGCAATTTAGGTCACGACACGATAACACGACACGAAACCCGCACGAAGTTAGAGGGTTTGGGTTTTCCTTAAATGGGTTTGGGTCAAAAAGGGTCGAACCCGTTAGACACGATTAAATAAAGGGTCAAACACGCACGAACCCGCCAACCCGCAATTGACACGAAATAACCCATTGAACAAATTAATTATATATGGATTGACATGAATATAACTCATAAATTACCCATTTATAATCTTTAATATATTTATATTATTATATATATTATAATGTTTTACTATTTTTAATTTTGAGTTTTCAAAATTCAAAATTCAGATATAATATATATCTTTTATTTTATATATATATTTTAAAAAAATTTTAACATAAAAAAGAAAATCTAGATGAAAATCTAGATTTTACTTTCTTTTTTTTTAAGTCTTTCATTGCTTTTGTAACTTTGCTCACCTCACCCAATCACCCCCCCTTTCCCTCGCGATAACATGACCGGTCATCTCTGACCTTGTCATCATTATTTTATTTATATTTAATTTAAACGGGTTAATTTGGGTCAACACGATTAACACGATTAATAAATGGGTTGGGTTTGGGTTTGAGATTTTGACACGAATATTAAATGGGTTGGGTTTGGGTTTGAGATTTTGACACGAATATTTAATAAACACGACACGAACACGACACGATAGCACGAATTGCCAGCCCTACATATATCATCATAAAGCTCTGACATTTTATTTAATATATTTTAGTGGTATTGAGACAAGATTTAACAGACTAATGAGAAATTGGGTAGAGGATGAAGATGGTAACGTCAACAAGATTTCTATCTTCAAAAATCAGTATCGTCTAATTGGGAGGATGACCCCGATCGCATTAGATAATAATTTGTGGAATAAAGCCAAGTGGTACATATTACAGAATTGTTCTGAAATTCAACAATATATTGAGTAAATATTACTCTAAATTTCATTACATAGCTGTCTTAAATATAATTGTATCACTCACTAAAATTCCTAATAAATAGTGAGCACAAGAAAGAGCTAGAGGAAAGCGATCGTACCGGATTAATGAATGAAATTCAATCTAGGGAATTTTCAAGATGGTTTCGAAATAAGATATACCCTTATCTTACAATTTTGTACATAATAAATTGAATATCTAGATAGTCTAGCTAACCTTTTTTTCTAATACATTTTTTGTACTTCAACTAGGTGTCAAATCTTAAAGATCATAATGCATAAGAAGTGATCACACAATTGGTTTCATTGTCTTCTGGGTCAAGCATATTTATTAAAAACTATTTAAGGTGTGTGGTGAATGGAGTCAAGTATCAAATATACAATCGAGATATCAATCGAATTACGCATAATAGTGGTATTTCTATTCGTGGACCAGAGGACCAAAAATGTTTAATATATTTTAGTGGTATTGAGACAAGATTTAACAGACTAAAGAGAAATTGGGTAGAGGATGAAGATTGTCACGTCAACAAGATTTCTATCTTCGAAAATCAATATTGTCTAATTAGGAGGATGACCTCGATCACATTAGATAATAATTTGTGGAATAAAGGCAAGTCGTACATATTACAGAATTGTTCTGAAATTCAACAATACATTGAGTAAGTATTACTCTAAATTTCATTAGTAGCTGTCTTAAATATAATTGTATCACTCACTAAAATTCCTAATAAATAGTGAGCCCAAGAAAGAGCTAGAGAAAAGCGATTGTACCAGATTAATGGACGAAATTCAATCTAGGAAATTTTCAAGATGGTTTCGAAATTAGATATACCCTTATCTTACAATTTTGTACATAATAAATTGAATATCTAGATAGTCTAGCTAACCTTTTTTTCTAATACATTTTTTATACTTCAACTAGGTGTCAAATCTTAAAGATTATAATGCATAAGAGGTGATCACACAATTGGTTTCATTGTCTTCTGGGTCAAGCATATCTATTAAAAACTATTTGGGGTGTGTGGTGAATGGAGTCAAGTATCTAATATACAATCAAGATATCAATCGAATTACGCAGAATAGTGGTATTTCTATTCGTGGGCCAGAGGACCAAACATATTACGGAGTCTTGGAGGAGATTTATGAATTATCCTACATAAATGACAATTCTGTTATTCTTTTTAAGTGTAAGTGGTTTGACACTCGTCCAGAAAAAAAGAAAGTTCAACAATACAAGAATAAAACAAGCATTTTTGTTAAGGTCTCACGGTATAAGAATAAACCATTTATACTTGCATCTCAAGCAGAATAAGTTTTTTATATTGATGATTTGTTCAATGGCCCAAATTGGAAAGTTGTTAAACATTTTGGACATCGGCATATATGAGATATCCCAGAAATGGATGTAGACGACATGACAGTTGTTCAACAACTGGACTCTTTAAATGTTGACTTAGTTGTGGAACTACCTGATATTGACACATTGGTATGGAATCGACTGGATGTAACATCTAATATTGTCACATTTAACGTTGAGGTAATCTTCAAAGACAACTCCCTCACTTTAGAGACTGACTTTGATATGCTAGGAGAGGATGATGAAACTTTAGAAGAGAACAAAGAAGAAGAATTTGTTGATTCCAAAGACGATGACAACATTAGTGGGGGTGGCGATGTTCATAACATAAGTAGTGACGATGAATAAAAAAATGTATAGTGATGGTTGATTGTTGCTTTTCTTAATGCTTCTTTTTAGTCTCACAAACAAACATTAATAGACACAAAGAATAGATTCAAATTTGTTATTTAACTAATTTGTTAACAGGCTAATATGTCTGCCCCAGTTGCGATGTCAGCTGGCTCTTCAGGGGGAGCGCAGCCTCTACCTAGCCCTTCTAGATTACCATCACACTGCAAGTCAGGTATGTTATAATTACGTAATTACAATTTTGTTAAAATCATCAAATCATTACTATATAATTAGTGAACATTATACTAAAATTGCTTGTGATTTGTGTTCACAGCTATAAATACCGCACCTCGATGATGTGGTGGTCGAGGGAAGGCAAAAGGTCATGAGATCACAGCCAAGGTGGTGAGGGACGGAAAGATTACTGTAAAGTTTGACTAGGATGGAGGAACTTGAAAGGCATTTAGCGAATATACTCCCTGGTTTGATAGTGCAGTTGGTATTTATACCAGGGATATATGTGAGCCATATTACAATACTTGGAAAGATGTTGACCCCCGTCATAAGAGAGAAATTCAAGAGTGCATGCTGGTATTATTTCACGTCACCGTTATTAATTTTGCAAAAGTTTTTCATAATAAAATCAACTAAAGTGTTTGTATTATATTACAGGATTGGTTTAATCTCAATTACAACTACAAGGATGGTATCCTCTGTTCTGTAGTTGATAGGGATGCTTCCAAATATTATAAGAATGGAAGAGCAACCTTCACAGTCACTTTAAAGCTCTTGGTAGGACAGCAAATGAAAAGACAGTTAGAGCCACCCCCCCTCCAATAACCTCAGGAATCAAGATCACTGGGGTTCCTGTTGTGATAGGTTTATGTCCAATAAGTTTCAGGTAATTGTACAACTACTAAGGTGGTAATTAATTATATATAATTATTTAATTTTTACTAATGCTAACTATAATTATAAATAAAAAAAGTCAGAGAAAAATAAAGACAATCGCAGCAACCAGAAGTGATCCAGTTTACATGGTTGCATATCAATTGCCCAATATCGTGAGAAGAAGGTTAGTAAGATTTTGTTAATTTTCTATTATATGTAAACTTAAGTTGGGCAATAGAATAAAACTACACTAATGTGGCAGCCCGCCCTTCATGGAAGCTAACAGTAATAGCATAGTAGAGTTTTGGAGTCCAATATGATAGGCTATCACCTCAATGGGTTGCCGGCAACTTACATGTAACTTGTTTTTGTTATTTATCATTCGTAATTTTAACTTAAATTTTATCGTAAAAACTGGGATTTTTTTTTTTACTGATCTTGAAAACTGTAATGTCATAAAACATCATAAAACATGTACTGAAATACATATCATACTTTATCGTGCATAATCTACATCACGTTACAACATTTCAAAATGACTTTTAAAATCGCTCAACGGAAAACATCAGCAGGACCATTCCCCTCGTCCATCTCGGATGGCAGATACAGATCCAGCTCCTCGTCCATCCACTATCTACTGGTGTATAGGCTTCTTGCCTACAACATGAATAAACTTATGAGCAACAGGCTCAGTAAGTTCAAACATAAAAACTGGAAATAAAGCTTAAAATCATAAAAAATAGTATTCATCAAGAATAGTAACTTTGACTTTTGACCATGAATAATAAAGTTGACTTTGACCGATACTATTTATGTTGACTTTGACCTAAGATGCTACACATAAAGTTAGTATATATTATGCTCAATTATGGAAAATCTTAAGTCTTAGGTCTTATCTTACATTAAATTATGGTTTTAGGCTCTATGATTAGTCGTACCGTAGTGCGCGCATGACTGGGAGGGACTCTGAGGAGCGACCCACTAGCCAATCCTCTACAATCTACATGATCTTGATATAATATAACATAATATGAGAAACTTCTACCTGTGTGGGAGACCAGTACGCCAGTATTGGTTTCATTATCGACTTTTACGTAGTTCCTAACCGGAGGCATTATTGCTACCTCCTAGGTCTGGAACTCTTTACATTATGTTCTTTATTTGTGGTTGTTTTATTTTCCATGTTAGTATACATATAGCACCTTGATACTTATTTATATGTCATACATAATATATAAACATATTAAGTAAATTCATGTTGCAGACAAATAAATGTCTGAACTTATAGATATTTGCTAGCGTTTCCTTCCCAGGGTCAATTGGTGTCCTTTTGTCGCCTTTTTGTTGGATCCCTACAATTGAAATAAATCACGGTTATTTTTACTATTCATTTCATATGTAAAATATTGTGAAAATATAAAATTTCTGATTTTAGATCCCTACCTATTCGTTTCGGGGTTTATTTTTCATTTCTGTGTTAATTACATGGTCTAGGATATTATTCTGAGCCTTAATATCACATTTTTTCACCTTTTGACAAAATGATCATTTTGCTCCTAACTTTTGACAAAATGACTATTTCGTTCTTAGTGGGAGTTTTTCCCCGTTTTTCTGACTTACAGCTCTATTTTGACCTTTAAAATTTTGATTAAATCATTCTGTGACTTTTACAGTCTTTTTTAGCAATTTAGAAAATTTTGATCAAAATGACCATTTTACCCCTGATGGGACCTTAGACGGTAAAATTTTCATTTTAGCGTTTTAACTAGGTTTTCTAGTCCCAAAAATCATAAAATAATTTTTATTAGGCCGTACCAACTTTTGCAACATTTCTTGCCGAAACGCTCTGGTTACTATTTACCTAACCCTCGGGTGGTACTATTCCGACCCTTAGGGTCGTTTCTCATTTCTCTAACTGTTCGGGATCTCAAATGGACATTTCACTACTTCTAAAATCGTCCATTGCCCTTACTCGAGCCTAGGACCTCGAGGGGCTCAGGTTCTCCAATTCCTGACCCTAGTTTACCCCTCGTTTCCTAAAATACCCTTCGTGCTGTTATAAAATTTTCGGCAGCATTTCTGCTTAATTTTCAAGTTCTCGGCGTTTAGGAAACGCCTCGAAATCATCTAACTTATTCTATCCTGCCATGTACTATATCACAAACCTAATTTCGTGTAAAAGTTACAAACTTTTTATGCACAATTTTCTATTAAAACCTAATCATTTCTATCGGGATTTCAACACGTTCTCTCTCATTTTTAGGCTCGGTTTAGTTCACAACTTCTACGTTGTTTCATTCCATAACATATCACACTAATATAGCCTTTTTACCCCTTAACCTATACATGGTTTTCTTAAGGAAACCTTAAACAAAATTTTTGTTTCAAAGTTTCATTTTTTCATTACACATTTTCCACATCAACACATGTTCATTATCACACAAAACTTAACCTAACTCATCACTAAATTTCATGCATCATTCCCTTGAAATGCCATGGATTTTCCATTGAAAAACAAGCATAAAGATTGTGTTTTTCAATTCCATTTCATGCTTTTCTTTCATTAGATTTCCACATGATTTTCAACACCAAAAAACCAACTAAGTTTTCATTAAAATTTCACCCTTCCATGCCATGAATAGCTCACGGATTTTGTGAGCAAAACATGCACTAAACTTGATTTTTTTTCATGCCCTTAGTCCTTACTTGTTTTAGCCTTATGCCATTAACACTCTTTTAAGCAAAAACCAAACAAAATCTACAATTAAAATCCAACACAAAACAGGTTGGTATCCCATGGATTTTGGTCAGGAACCAACATGAAAATTTCTAGTTTTTGCACCTTAGTTCATGGCTTTACTTCATCACTTACTAACATTGTTTTTCCAAGATAAAACCAACAAAACAACCATCAAAATTTCACCCTTCCAAGCCATAACCATCCACAGATTTTCAGCAAGAGGAAGGAGAAATAAAAAGCTTGTAAAAGTGAAGTTTTACCTTGTTTGTTGATCACTTGTTGCCAAGGATGATTTCTACACAATTTTTAGTAAAACTTTTTAAAGAATAAACTTGGAAATGGTGGGAAGGATCACGGCTGCTTGAGGAGGGCTGAAACAAAAAAATTTTTTTTTTCTAGTTTTTGGGTTGCCAAAACCGTGTATATATTGACCCAAAAAGGAGGGACCATTTTGCAATTGTTTTTGGGGTATTTTTACAAGTTTTTTGTATAATTTTCACCACCTTTAAGGGCTGTTTTGCAATTGATAAAAATTTGGCAATTTTTTTCTGATTTTCCAACCAAAATTTGCCACCTAGAAGCCTTAAAATTCTCTTGAAATTTTTCATTTCAAGCTTTGACTTTCTGGAGTTGACTTTGTATCATAACCATTGGATCAAAGTGACTCTAAGCTCTAACTCTTGGATCTTGATGTAACCTTACATCCATTCAATGTTTCACATCCAATCTTTGACTTCACATAATTATTTTAGTCAAACTTTTTGACCAAAAATCAAACCGAACGGTTTTGCATCGAAATCGCGTAGACGAGTTTCTGAGGCTGTCTGTGCAATCGATTTTCCTTAATTCACTCTGGTTTGACTAAAAATTGATGCCGTAAGTATTTCGTCTTTTAGTGACCTATAGTATATTTCTAGGGTTTTTGAAATCAAAAAGGCATAATTAACCCAATTTCAGTTTGGTAAAATTCTCCATTCCTGAACACACTCTCTTTGGCATAGTCAGAACATTTCGTTGCATTCTAAATATTATTAAATCATATATTTCACAGTTATATACATAAAAATCATGGTGTACATGCGTTGTATATAATTTATGAGAACAGTGAAATTTCTCAATTGCCACATTCACCCCTCCTTATAAACTTTTCATCCTTAAAAATTAGAATAAGTGGGGGTATAAAGCTTTCATCTCATCTTCATGTTCCCACGTAGCCTCGTCAACACTATGATTTCTCCATAAAACCTTAACTAGAGGGATCGTCTCATTTCGCAACACTTTTTCCTTATGTGTTAAAATCTGCACTGATTGTTCTTCATACATCAAATCTTCTTGGACTTGTATGGGTTTGTACTTCAACACATGTAATGGATCAGGTACGTACTTCCTCAACATTGATACATGGAAGACATTATGTACTACCGATAGATCTGGAGGTAAGGCTAACTTGTAGGCTACCTTAACAATGCGTTCGATTATTTTGAATGGCTCAAAATATCTTGGACTCAACTTACCCTTTTTACCAAAATGCATCACACCCTTCATTGGCGATACCTTGAGAAACACGAAGTCTCCTTTGTTGAACTCCAAGAATCTTCGTCATTTGTCTACATAACTTTTCTGTCGGCTTTGGGTGATCTTCATCCTTCTCTGAATCTTTGCAACTACATCTCAGGTTTCCTGTATAAAATCAGTCTTGTGCAACTACTTTTCTCGTAGATCATACCAGTGGATAGGCGATCTATATTTTTGTCCATATAAAGCCTCATACGGTGCCGTTCCTATAAAAGCTTGGTAACTATTATTGTATGATAACTCTATCAATGGTAGTTTCTCATTCCAACTCCCAGGAAAATCTATAACACAGGCTCTGAGCATGTCTTCCAATGTCTGGATGGTTCGCTTTGACTATCCATCTGTCTGGGGATGAAAAGCTGTGCTAAGGCGTAACTCCATCCCCATAGCCTCTTGTATGCACTTCCAAAATGTTGAAGTGAACCATGCATCTCGATAAGAGATAATAGACTTTGGAACTCCATGAAGTTGGATAATATTGGTCACATACAGATGTGCCAATTTCTCAAATGTGAATGTTGTTTTCATGGCTATGAACCGCACCGTCTTAGTCAGTTTATTGACAATTACCCAGATAGCATTATATTGTTCTCCGGTCTTAGGAAATCCTACCACAAAATCCATGGTAATGTACTCCCATTTCTACTCTGGAATTTCTAGGGGTTCTAATTTTCCTCTAGGATGTCTATGCTCGGTCTTGACTTTTTGACAAGTCAGACATCTACTCACGAATTCTGCAATATTATTCTTCATCCCTTTCCACCAAAATTGTATCTGGAGGTCTTGATACATTTTGCTGGCTTTAGGATGAATGGAATATGACGTTTCATGAGCTTTTATCACAACTTGTCTTCTAAGTCCTTCATTGGCTGGGACATAGATTCTCCCCTGATATAAAAGCATTCCATCACTGGAAATGCTTACATCTGACTTCTTGCCATTGGAAACCTCTTCTCAGAGCTTCATTGCACTTGGATCTAGCTTCTGGGCTTCTTTAATATCTTCAAACAGAGAGGATTCTAATCGTAGTGCTGATAACTTCCCAGCTATTAACTCCAATCTAAGGGAGTTAATTTCTTACTACAATGCTTTTGGTAGCTCCTCTCTTGGTAACTGTTGTGGAGTAGTCGATTTTCTACTTAAAGCATCAGCTACTCGGTTTACTTTTTTGGGATGGTAAAGGATTTCACAGTTATAGTCCTTCACTAACTCTAACCATCTTCTCTGTCCTATATTTAACTCCTTCTATGTGAAGAAGTATTTCAAACTCTGGTGATTAGTGAAGATTTGGCACTGAGCTCTGTATAAACAGTGTCGTCAAATTTTGAGTGCGTACACTAATGCAGTAAGTTTTAGGTCATGCATGGGATAGTTTCTCTTATGGTCCTTTAACTGGCGTGATGCATAAGCAATCACCGTGTCTGCATTAGTACAGCTCCCAAGCCTATCTTTAAAGCATCATTGTAGATTGTGAATTTTTCTTCTTCGGTGGGTAGTGTAAGAATGGGAGCACTCGTCAGTCATCTTTTCAATTCTTGAAAACTTCTTTCACACTCTTGTGTCCACTCGTATTTCTTTTCTTTACAAATGAGAGTAGTAAGGGGTGTGGCTAATCGTGCAATCCCTTCCAAAACCTTCTGTAGTACTCGACTAGTCCTAAGAAGCTTCATATCTCAATCACATTCTTAGGAGTAGGCCACTCATTAATTGCTTCCACCTTGGCAGGATCTACAGCGATTCCTTCATTTGTCATCACGTGTCTAAGAAAATGCACTCTATCCAACCAGAATTCACACTTAGAGAATTTTACGTACAATTGATGCTTTCTCACGGTGTGAAGAACAATTCTCAGATGCTCCTTGTGCTCTTCATGAGTCTTCGAATAGATAAGTATGTCATCGATAAATACGATAAAAACTTATCAAGGAATTCCTTAAAGACCCTGTTGATCAACTCTATAAACACAGCTTGAGCATTTGTCAATCCAAATGGCATCACTAAAAATTCATAGTAACCGTAGCGGGTTCTAAACGCCGTCTTAAGAATGTCGCTCTCCTGGATTCTCAACTGATGATATCCCAAACGTAAGTCAATCTTCGAGAATACCGCTACTCCTTTTAGTTGGTCGAATAGGTTATCAATTCTAGGTAATTGATACCTATTCTTGATGGTAACCTTATTCAACTCTCTGTAATCTATACACATCCGGAGAGTTCCATCTTTCTTTTTAACAAATAGTACCGGAGCTCCCTATAGAGAGGAACTTAGTCAGATAAATCCCTTGTCAAGCAGTTCTTTTAATTGCACCTGTAGTTCTTTCAACTCTGCTGGGCCTATACGATATGGTGCCTTAGATATTAGAGCAGTCCCTGGCATAATATCGATGTCAAACAAAATCTCCCTTTCTGAAGGCAGTCCTGGCAATTCCTCTGGGAATATATCGAGGAATTCGTTGACAACTGGAACATCTTCTGATTGTAATTTCTTTTCCTCTGTTACATCTGTTACTTATGCTAGGTATCCCATATAGCCACTAGCTATCAACTTTTTTGCTTTCATGGCACTCATCAGCATCTTCCTCGATTGATAAGATGTGTCGACATACTCAAAACTCTCTTTCTCATCCAGTCAAAAGACGATTTTTCGCTTCCGGCAGTCGATTGTGGCTTGGTATTTTCCTAGGAAATCCATCTTTAAGATCACATCATAGTCGACGATTTTCATTATGATCAAATTGACATACAACTCCCTATTTGCCACAATTACTGGTACACGGCGTAACCAGTAATCTGACAACAACACTTCTCCTGAAGGTAAAGCTGTTCTAAAAGTCACTCCCATAAGGTCATTAGCATATCCTAACTTGTTAGCAAATTCATGGTATATAAAGGAACGTGTGGCTCCTAAATCAAAAAGGACACATGCCACGTGGTTAAATACAGAAAGCTGACCTGTAACCATATTGGATGTCCCCACTTCAACATCCTCTTTGGTGAAGACTATAACGCGAGCATCTGTTCATGGAGTCTGCTCTTGGCGTTTAGACCAGGTTGGTGGCACTACCAAAGGCCCTTCAATTCTCCCCTGTAAAGCATGAGCCTGAGGCGGTTGAGGATGCGAAGGATATTGCTGGCACTGCTGTATCAGCCTTGAGGTATTCTGGCGATTCATCGGACAATTTTTTGCAAAATGTCCCTCTTGTCCACACTAGTAGCAGGTATTGGTGCCAAATCGGCACTGGCCTGAATGCATTTTTCCACACGTGGTACATGTGGGAAAACTTGATCCTGTAGCTTGACTGGTCTTCCGCTGTTGATTGCAACTATCCTGACTTCAATTCCTAGAAAAATTCCCTTTTCTTTTACTTTGCTGTTGTTGGGAGCCTTGAGTGTTAGACTGGGTGGGTCGATTCTGACCAGACTTACTGCCTTGACCTGTCTGCATCCTTGTCTATGTTGATTTGGCTAGGATTTTTTCCTTTTTCTTTGCCTCCCAAACTTTCTCTCTTTCTTCCTTTTGTCTGAGTAGGTGGTATTCAGCTCTGAGGGCTCGGGTTACACAATCTGCCATTGAGGTTGGTGGTACTGGCCCACTATCAACTAGGGTAGATATCTCTGGCTTAAACATACCAATCATCTTCTGAATCTTCTTTCATTCAGTCGGTACCACATAAGGGCATAAACGAGACAGCTGATTAAATCTCCTACACACTTTACTCACCGACTGATTCCCTTATTTCAGTTTAGTAAATTCTTTTTGTTGAGAGCGTAGGGCGGTCAGATCATAGTATTTCTGGTTAAACTCCACCAGAAATTCATCCCAGATCATTGTGGTCACGTCTCTCCTCATGCGAACAGTGTCCCACTAGAATCATGCATCCTTTTTCAGCACAAAGGATGCGCATAAAATCTTTTCTTCATCAGTTAAGTTAATAAATTCAAGAATCATTTACAGAAAAGAAAGCCACTCCTCTGCCTCTAGTGGATCAATCAAACCCTCGAACTCCGGTGGCTTCATCCAACGGAATCGTTCATATAAGGGTTCATGGTTCACCCTAGGTTGGGGTTACTAGACCTCTGGAACAACCGGCGGCACTACTGGTACTGTTTCTGCCGCCTGGGAGGCATGGCCTTCTTCTTGGCCTTGTCGTTGTTCCATTGTGGATAACTATTGTCGTAATTCAGCATTTTCTTTCATTTGGGTCTCTAGGAGGGCTTGTAATTCCTCTACTCTATCTACTATAGTAGGGCATCGACCTCTTCTTGCACTCATTATGTTCCCTTTCTTTTAGCCTTGCTTAATGATCAAGAGTTAGATTTTTCATAAATAAATTACATAACATTGCAGAATTTTAAACATATCATTTTCTGCATAATATAAGTATTTCAAAACATCTCATGTCATTTCATCGCATTTCCTTACATCATATATAACATACATAAACATTTACATACACTATAATATTTAGACTGTATTTATCTTAGCTTCTTACTTCATATAAACATACATACATATATACTTATTTACATATAGACATATTTTTACACATTTTTCAGGGTTCGACTATCATATTCATCTTAACCTAATGGAAATTCCTTTGGGTCTTCTTTGTCCTCATCAAAGTCATCTCCAATAGACGTCCCCTAATCACAAGTCGTATTTGTCCTTTATCGCGATGGACCGGTCTTGTGATCATTAGCCATTGGTGGTGGTCCATATAAACATGTCAATACCCCTTCCTCGTGATCTTGTTCCATTGATGCCTTTCCATGCATTCCCTTAACTGCACCCTTTCAGCTCTAATGGCGCTAGTGACAAACTCATGCCTAGTAATGGAATAGAGTAGACTCACCCTTCATTTCAACTCTGTTGTGAGTCCTTTCCAGAACATTTTACAAAAATCTTCATCGAAGAAATTTGGGAACGGGTGCCTTTTAACAACATTCTCCTCGAATCGCACCACATATGTAAGTACTGTATCCTTGGGCGTCATCTAAAATCTTTTAGTTCTCTGAATAAAATCCCTGACATCTGTTATTTGGGGTAATGTCGGTGATGGCGTACTTTCCTTACTAGCCGAAGGAACTGGAGTCATCTCTGGGCTCCTTCGGGAAAATTGCTGCCTCATGGTCATACAGAAGTCGGTCCAGTTAAGCCTCAGCAATCTGTCTTAATCGCAATACTCCCAGTATACTCGGGCATCTCCTTGGAAAGTGCTCAAGGCGAGGATGACCCAGTAATCTCAGTCTATATTGCATGACCGGTAAATGATCTCTACAGTGTGCAGTCAATCCTGTACTTGTGCGAACTGACGTCCTCCATCAAAAGTGGGTGGCTGACACACCCTAAAAGCCTAGGTAGCTCTGGCAGAAACTCTCGTGCCAATATGGTCTCGTCTGCCAACTACCGGAATATCGACTACCACTGGTGGTGAATGGAGTACTGGTGGAGGGGTTAGTGCCCTGGTAGTCGTCGGTGCCTCTGCTCATGGAGTAGCAGGGTTGGCCAATGCCGGAAAATGTACCGTTGGTCGTCGGGGTAGGGATGGCCTTATTATGGGTCTAGTCCATACCCTAGGAGGACCCCTAATTTGGTATGTGGTCGGATGTATGGTGGTCTCATCATCTAGTTCCTACTTAGGGTTCACTTAACGTAAATAAACATTTTACTAATTGTAAAAATAAACTTAACTTACTTGGATCGACGAACGAGATGCACATCAAGGCTTGAAGGATATGATCAATTGCTCTGATACCAACTGTGGTAGCCCGCCCTTCATGGAGGCCAACAATACTAGCATAGTAGAGTTTTAAAGTCCACTATGATAGACTGTCACCTTAATGGATTGCTGGCAACTTACACGTAACTTGTTTTTGTTATTTATCATTTGTAATTTTAACTTAAATTTTATTGTGAAAACTGGGATTTTTTTTTTTAACGATCTTGAAAACTGTAATGTCGTAAAACATCATAAAACATGTATTGAAATACATATCATACTTTATCGTGCATAATTTACATCATGTTACAACATTTCAAAACGACTTTCAAAATCACTCAACGAAAAACATCAGTAGGACCATTCCCCTTGCCCAGCCTGGATGGTAGATGCAGATTCCGCTCCTCATCCATCCACTATCTACTGGTGCACAGGCTTCTTACTTGCAACATGAATAAACTTATAAGCAACAGACTCAGCAAACTCAAACATAAAAACCGGAACATAAAACTTAAAATCATAAAAAATACTATTCATCAAGAATAGTAACTTTAACTTTTGATCATGAATAGTAAAGTTGACTTTGATTGATACTATTCATGTTGACTTTGACCTAAGATGCTACACATAAAATTAGTACATATTATGCTCAATTATGGCAAATCTTAAGTCTTAAGTTTTATCTTGCATTAAGTTCTAGTTTTGGGCCCCATGATTGGTCGTACCGTAATACGTACATGACTAAAAGGGACTCTGGGGAGCGACTCACTAGCCAATGTTCTACAGTCTACACAATCTTGATATAATATAATATAACATGAGAAGCCTCCACCCGTGTGGGAGGCCGGCACGCCAATATTGGTTTCATTACCGACTTTCATATAGTTCCTAACCGGTGGCATTATTGCTGCCTCCTAGGTTTGAAACTCTTTACATTATGTTTTTTATTTGGGGTTGTTTTATTTTCCACGTTAGTGTGCATATGGCACTTTGATGCTTATTTACATGTCATACATAACATATAAACATATTAAGTAAATTCATGTTACAGACAAATAAATGTCTAAACTTATAGATATTTTTCTAGCGTTTCCTTCCCAAGGTCAATCGGTGTCCTTTTATCGCCTTTCTGTTGGATCCCTATAACCGAAATAAATCACAGTTATTTTTACTATTTATTTCATATTTAAAATATTGTGAAAATATAAAATTTCTGATTTTAGATCCCTAACTATTCGTTTAGAGGTTTATTTTTCATTTCTATATTAATTACATGGCCTAGGATATTATTCCGAGCCTTAATATCACATTTTTTCACCTTTTGACAAAATGAGTATTTTGCTCCTAACTTTTAACAAAATGACCATTTCGTCCTTAGTGGGAGTTTTCCCCCGTTTTTCTTACTTACAACTCTATTTTAGCCTTTAAGATTTTGATTAAATCATTCTGTGACTTTTACGGTCTTTTTCAGCAATTTAGAAAATTTTGGTCAAAATGACCATTTTACCCCTTACGGGACCCTAGACCGTAAAATTTTCATTGTAGCATTTTAACTGGGTTTTCTAGTCTCAAAAATCATAAAATAATTTTATTAGGCCTTACCGAGCTTTTACAACATTTCTTGCTGAAACGCTCCGGTTATTATTTACCCGACCCTCGGGTGGTACTATTCCGACCCTTAGGGTCGTTTCTCGTTTTTCTAATCGTTTGGGACCTCAAATAGACATTTCACTACTTCTGAAATCGTCCATTGCCCTTCCTCGAGCCTAGGTCCTCAAGGGGCTCAGGTTTTCTAATTCTCGACCCTAGTTTATCCCTCGTTTCCTAAAATGCCCTTCGTGCCGTTATAAAATTTTCGACAGCATTTCTGCTTAATTTTCAGGTTCTTGGCGTTTAGGAAACGCCTCGAAACCATCTAACCTATTCTATCCTGCCATGTACTATACCACAAACCTAATTTCGCGTAAAAGTTACAAACTTTTTACGTACAATTTTCTATTAAAACCTAATCATTTCTATCGGGATTTCAACCCGTTCTCTCTCATTTTTAGGCTCGATTTAGTTCACAACTTCTACGTTGTTTCATTCCATAACATATCACACTAATATAGCCTTTTTACCCCTTAACCTATACACGGTTTTCTTAAGGAAACCTTAAACAAAATTTTTGTTTCAAAGTTTCATTTTTTCATTACACATTTTCCACATCAACACATGTTCATTACCACACAAAACTTAACCTAACAGATTTTCCATTGAAAAACAAGCATAAAGATTGTGTTTTTCAATTCCATTTCATGCTTTTCTTTCATCAGACTTCCACATGATTTTCAACACCAAAAAACCAACCAAGTTTTCATCAAAATTTCACCCTTCCACGCCATGAATAGCTCACGGAGTTTGTGAGCAAAACATGCACTAAACTTGATTTTTTTTCATGCCCTTAACTCTTACTTGTTTTAGCCTTATGCCATTAACACTTTTTTAAGCAAAAACCAACCAAAATCTACACTTAATATCCAACACAAAACAGGTCGTTATCCCACGGATTTTGGTGAGAAACTAACATGAAAATTTCTAGTTTTTGCACCTTAGTTCATGGCTTTGCTTCATCACTTACTAACATCATTTTTCCAAGACAAAACCAACAAAACAACCATCAAAATTTCACCCTTCCAAGCCGTAACCATCCACAGATATTCAGCAAGAAGAAGGAGAATAAAAAGCTTGTAATAGTGAAGTTTTACCTTGTTTGTTGATCACTTGTTGCCAAGGATGATTTCTACACAATTTTTAGTGAAAAATTTTTGAATAATGAACTTGGAAATGGTGGGAAGGCTCATGGCTGCTTGGGGAGGGCTGAAACAAAAAATTTTTTTTTTTCTGGTTTTTAGGTTGCCAAAACTATGTATATATTGACCCAAAAAGAAGCGACCATTTTGCAATTGTTTTGGGGGCATTTTTGCAACCTTTTTGTGTAATTTTCACTATCTTTAAGGGCTGTTTTGCAATTGATAAAAATTTGGTAGATTTGTTTTTTATTTTCCAGCCAAAATTCGCCACCTAGAAGCCCTAGAATTCTCTTGAAATTTTTCATTTCAAGCTTTGACTTTCTTGGGTTGACTTTGCATCATAACCATTGGATCAAATTGACTTTAAACTCTAACCCTTGGATCTTGATGTAACCTTACATCCATTCAATGTTTCACGTCCAATCTTTAACTCCACATAATTATTTCAGTTAAACTTTTTGGCCAAAAGTCAAATTGAACGGTTTTGCGCCGAGATCGTGTAGACGAGTTTATGAGGCTGTACGTGCGATCGGTTTTCCTGAATTCACTTCGATTTCACTAAAAATCCACACCATAAGTATTTCATCTTTTAGTGACTTATAGTATATTTGTAAGGTTTTTGAAATCGAAAAGGCATAATTAACCCAATTTCGGTTCGGTAAAATTCTCCATTCCTGAACACACTCTCTTTGGCATAGTCAGAACATTTCGTTGCATTCTAAATATTATTAAATCATATATTTTACAGTTATATATATAAAAATCATGGTGTACATGCGTTATACATAATTTTCGAGAACAGTGAAATTTCTCGGTTGTCATAACTAACACATTTAAATTGTTGGATAGGCTAATACGAGGACCCAACAACTGATGTTTACCATAGACAATTGGGGTGACATACATCATCCTCAAGATATTTGAGTTAACCCCCAAGCTGAATAGATATTTGTAAGTTTTTTTTTTAATATTATAATTTCTTATTCTAATTAAATCATGTAGTTATAACATGTGTTTACTTTTTTATGTAGGAAAAAAAAAGCATCAGTGTGGCACAGTAGAATTACAAAAAAGTTTTCAAGATCGTTAAATATCTCGTGATGTCATATGCAATAAATCAACAACAATAACTTTATACCTTCAGAGGACACCAAAGTTGTAGGAGGAGAATGACTGGAGGGCTTCAACCAACTAGCTTTCTCTACTATTCTCCAATTCCCATATGATAGATTGTATGGGCACTCAGATCCGCAATCAGTATGCTAGCACCACTAGTCTCCTTCCAACTACCTAGATCTCTAAAGAGCTTATTGTCACGGTGAGTTGTACAACAATAAACCTGCTCAACTTAGAGTCTATGGTCTAAGAAAACTGGAGTGATGGGACCCCTATTTATAGACTTGCATGAGGTGATCCCTCGAATTTGAATTAGACCAAGAGAAGATTTTCTCCCTTCCTTCCACACAAAATCCGAATTTACCATAGGCCAAAATCAAGGAAGATTCGGCCACCCTAGGAGATTTTGCATTCAAAATTCAAATAGGATTTTAACTTGAATTTTATCTCCTCATTTATCTATGAAAACTGATTCACCCTTATGCCAAGAGGCATGTCTAGATTTTGCCATCCAAGTGTGAGGAGAATCAAAATTCAAATAGGAATTTTTAGCTTGAATTTCATCTCATCGTTATCCACAAAAAATCCGAATTTCCTTAGGCTTATCCATAGAAATTTTGGCCACCATTGTGAAGGAGAGATTTAAAATTTAAATAGGATTTTCTAACTTGAATTTCCCTTCATCCTTATCCATAAAAACTGAATCCTCCTAAGGTAGATTTCCCTTAACAAATTCGGCCACTTTTAGATAGATTTAGGATTTAAAATTCAAGTAGAATTCAAACAAGACCTTCCTATCCCTTATCCACAATAAAACTGAATTTTTCCTTGTGTCATTTTCCATAAAAATTCGGTTACAACATGATTTTGTGATTCAAAATTTGAATTCAAATTTTAAAGTTCAAATTTTAAAATTTAAACTTCAAATTCAAATTTCAAATTTAAATTTCAAATTCAAATTTCAGATTCAAAATTTAAATTTCAAATTTCAAATTTCAAACTTCACAAAAACTTGTATTTCAAATTTTGTTCTCATGGATAATTTTTCACAACTCCAACTCAAACTCAAATAAAATCATGGCAACTTTATTTGGAATTCGAATAATTATGTAATCTCTTATCCAAAACAAAATTCGAATTTAACAGGAGAGAATATTATCTACCATCCTTTTCCTATGTGGATACAATCCATATTTCATGCAAGATAACCAGCCAACAAGTATGCTCCGATCAATTTTCCATTCGTTAAGAAATTATGTGGAGCTAGTAGAAGGAGCACTTGGACATATATAATCAGGCTTTCATGAATCCATATGATCATCATTCTCTACCAAACAACTCAATCATATGATCACTAATTTTAAAGTTACACTACTATAAACCTAAAATTAAACTCCTAATTATATATCGTATTACGAAAACCTGTGACAAGCAATTGTCCAATGACCTTGTCATGTATGCAAAACTCTTATATGATATCCATGATCAGACTTAAGTCAAAGTCTGTTTAACCTACTAATCAAGCTATCTTAAAGTCCATTATACTATAGAATAAGAAAATGATTATTCATTATATGTGAACAAAAAGTCATCCGCCTAGCAAACGACCCAAGGACTTATCCATTTTCGCATCCAATATAATGCCTTTAAAAGAATACCCTTAACTCTTTATTATAGTTATGATTCCAATATCTATAAACAAACATTTTATCGTATACAAATCATGCACCCAACGAACCAATCTATAAGTTTACTACCTCTAAGATACTTTAGCCATTGGAATATCAAAGTACACAAGTCATATACATGAAGTAGTTCATCTACTCAGAATTAAGGTTATTGCATAATGAACGTCAAAAGCATATTGATCCACTCATAGCGGACTATGTAAATCAATCATGCTTTAGTCCCAGTCTAATATGTCACCACCAAGCAACATATCTATGTCTTTACTTAGGAGTCTATACTCCGGATAATCAAGACAAACTGTCCCCACCATGGTTTTGGACAACATAATAGTCTTAACATGAGTTAGATGCTCAGTCTAACTCCATAGACTATGGACCATAATTTAGACCGCTTACTTTAAAATATTATCTTCTTGCATACAAAAGTCCTTTATATGCAATATTCTAATAGTTTAACATAAGCAGTCAGTGAGTCATATTTGCTTACATTTACTTAACATGTAAATAGAATAAGGATAAACAGTAATGTAATGAATAACTTCTAAATATAATTTTATTATCCAGTTCAAAATAAATGAAATACATCAAAATGTTTTTCATGCTTAGGGCATTTCCTAACAATCTCCCACTTGCCCTAAGCTAGTAGATGTGCCATGTTTCGCATCCCCATTGCCTCAAAGTTTCTAGCCACCAAAGTCTTAGTAAAGGGGTCAGCAATGTTGTCCTCAGACGCGACCTTACATACATCCAGTTGTCCTGTCTCTAAGTGCCCTCTAATTATGTGGTACCTCCGATCTATGTGCTTTGTCCTCTTATGATGCCTAGATTCCCTTATATTGGCAATAGCCGCGCTATTATCATAATAGAGTATGATAGGCTTGTTAGCACCTGGAATGACTTCAAGGTCTCTAAAGAACTTACGGAGCCAAACCGCTTCTTTAAATGCCTTAGCCGCAGCCACATACTCAGCCTCCATCGTAGAGTCAGCTGTGCAACCTTGTTTCACGCTCCTCCATACAATGGCGCATCTTTCGAGTAAAAACACTGATCTTGATATCAACTTCCTCGAATCCTTGCAAGTTTGGAAGTCTGAGTCCGTGTATCCTATGGGTGTTAGGTCCCCTCCAGAATACACCAGCATATAATCTCTCATTCTCTTAAGATACTTGAGTATATGATTTACTGCTTGCCAGTTTTTTGATTTCAAGATTTGCTTGATATCCACTCACCATACCTACTACAAAACATATATCTGGGAGCGTGCAAAGTATAGCATACATAAGGCTACCCACTGCAGATGCATAAGGGACCTTACTCATACACTTTCTTTCTTCTGATGTCTTGAGACAGTCATCCAATGAAAGAGTTAGACCAGCAATGGAAGGTTATGAACCTTTCTTTGTCTTTTGCATTGCATATTTGTAGATTATCTTGTCTATGTATGAAGCCTAGGATAATGCTATCATTTTGTTCTTTCGATCTCTAAAGAGACAAATGTCTAGAACATAATTAGCTTATCCTAAGTCCTTCATGTCAAACTGTTGGTGTAGCCAAAGTTTGATCGATGATAAATTCCCTACATCATTTCCAATGAGCAGTATATCATCGACATAGAGTACTAGAAAGATCACTTTTCCATCTTTAATATGTTTCTAAACACAAGGTTCATCAAAGTTCTGCTCAAATTGATCAAACCTTTAGTTCCATGAGCGGGATGCTTGCTCTAATCCATAAATAGATCTAAGTAACTCACAGACTTTTCTTTCTTAGCCTTTTATCATGAACCCTTTGGGCTGTATTATATAGATACTTTCCTCAAGATGGCCATTTAAGAATGCGGTCTTGACGTCCATTTGCCAGATCTCATAATCGAGAGCTGTAGCAATAAACAAAAGAATACGGATAGACTTTAACATAGTAACAGGTGAAAATGTTTCATCGTAATTGATTCCAACTTTTTGCATATACCCCTTTTTCACAAGTCTAGCCTTGAAAGTTTCAACTCTTCCTTCCACATCCTTCTTTCTTTTGTAAACTTACTTACATCCAATGGGTTTTATCCCATCCGATATATCCATAAATTCCCAAACAGAGTTGGATTTCATGGAATCCATCTCATTATTCATGGCTTGTTTCCAAGATTTAGAATCAACATCATTTATAGCTTCATCATAAATGACTAGATCATCCTCATGTTTACGAGTCTTGGCCTGATATACCTCACTATAATACATGAAGAAATTAGGTTTCCTTGAAACCCTCCAACTACGATGAAGCACCCTAAACTGTTGATCATCTACAGGTCTTTCACTAGAACTCTGACTTTTGTCCAAGACTGAAATCTGTGAAGCAGTTCTATCACCTGATAACTCCTCTAGCATCACTTTGCTTTGAGGCTTAAAGTCATTCATGCGACTTTTCTCCAAGAATTTTGCATGAGTTGATACAATGACCTTTTATTCCTTCTGGTTAGAGAACAGATCTTCTTTAGTTCCCTTAGAATACCCTACAAACATGCACAATTCCGATCTTAGTTCCAACTTCTTCACATCCCCATCAGTACATGTGCCAAGCAGCCCCATATTCTCATATGCCCAAGGGAGGGCTTCTTGCTACACCACGATTCATACGGTGTCTTAGGAATTGACTTACTAAGAACTTGGTTAAGAATATAGCACCCAGAATGATAACGGTAGTGTTGAATAACTCATCATGGACCGTACCATATCCAATAAGATCATATTTCTCCTTTCGACTACACCATTCTATTATGGAGTACCAGGTGTAGTCAATTGGGATAATATCCTATTCTTTATAAGATGTCATAAAAATTCATCAGAGAGGTATTCACCACCTCGATCAGATCAAAGTGTCTTTATAAATTTACCTAATTGCTTTTCCATTTCTGTACCATACTCTTTGAAGATATCAAAAGTTTCGCTCTTGAGGTGCATTAGATACACATATCTATACCTCGAGTAATTGTCTATAAAGGAGACATAATACTCAAATCCTCCTCGTGCTATGACGTTTATGGGGCTACATACGTTGGTGTACACAATTTCTAAGAGTTCTTGAGCCCTAGCACCATTAGCTCCAAAAGAACTCTTAGTCATCTTACCCTCAAGACAAGATTTATATTGAGGAAGACGTACCTCCTTCAAAGATTCTAAAGGACCATCCTTCACTAACCTTTGAATCCTATCCTAATTAACATGACCAAGTCTTAAATGCCAAAGATACGCCTTGTTAGAATGAGAAACATTCAACCTTTTAGAGTTATTAGTTAATTCGGTGTCAAACAGTGAGTACATATTTGGTTTGATCAAATATAGGTTTTCATCCATCCATCCAAAATAGATAAAAGACTTATTTTTACGAATATCAAATCTTTTAGTAAAAAAAAGCTGAATAAGAATCTCTTATTAAATAAGCTACCGATATAAGGTTCCTCCTAAAATTAGGAACATAAAAACAGTCTTTCAATAATATAAACCTAAATTCATCAAAATAAAAATAAATATTTCTCACTGCTTCAACCACCACCAAGCTACTGTCTCTAGTCTACAACGAGAGACTCCTATCATGTAGACTTCTCGTTTCCACGAACCCCTGTAAAGAAATACAAACATGATTAGTGGTGCCCGAATCAATGGCCTAAGTGTCTTTTGATTCTTCCACCAAACACGCTTCTAAATAATGAAGTTCCTTACCTTCCTTACTCTTGGCAATTAGGAATTCCCGATAAGCCTTCTTTAAGTGACCTACCTTCCCACAGTGGAAGCACTTGGACTTTTTAGAGTCCCTAGGCTTTTTGTTCTTCTTCTTCTTCTTTCCATCCGAGACAGGAAGAATAGAAGAACTGGAAGTTGTTTGCTTCTTATTTGGCTTTTTCCTTTTCTGAGAGGGTTTAGAAGATTCCGCCAAGTTGGCCTCTCCCTTAAGTTGGACCTCATCCCCGTCCTTGATCATCCGCTCATAAGCTTGGAGTTGCTTCATGAGCTCGATGACTCCTAACTCCCTTGTCGTTAAATTATATGTGGGCATAAACCCCACAAAATCCTTTGATAGAGTTTTAATCACCATCTCGATCTGGGTGCTATAGTCCAGCTCAGCACCATTTTTAGTAACCTCAGCAAAGAATCTCATAAGAGTGATCATATGGTCCTTCACCGGAGTACCTACCTTCTGCTTAGAGTTCATGATACTGGTAATGGCAGACTGTCGAGCCAATTTTTCTTGGCCTCTAAACATGTCCTCCAAGTTCTCCATGATCTACCTAGTAACTTGACAAGTCTCATGCTGCTTTTGCAAAGCACTTATCATGTTAGCAAGAATGTAGCACCAAGCTATCTCATTAGATTCTCTCCAATGAGTATAGGCAACCGGGATCTCCTCAAGTGATGTGTCAAGTTTAGGCCCAGGTGGGCATGGTTCGTCTAGTAGTAACTTGTGTCTCTCGCAACTAAGAACTATAAGTAGATTCCTTTTCTAGCCTTTATAATTATCACCATTTAGTTTATTTTTAGTAAGTATTGAAAAGAGGGGTGTCGGTGACATTTTGAACTGAAATAAAATTATACAAGAATATCATTACAAAGCCCAAGCAAATATAGAGAAAATTTAGCAAATAAAACTTACAAGTATATTTCTACATGAAACTTGAAAAAAAAAATGTAACATTACAATGGTAATTCTCAGCACATATTGCCCTAAGCCACCGAGGGGTGGTCATGGGACAAATAGCCAGAACATGGACCCCGTTCAATTAATATATATTGTCTTAAATCCTCAAAGGTTAAGACATATATTAATAACCACTTATTTTGGTCACCAGTTTAGTTAACAGAGCTTCTAGGGAAGGTTAATAACTAAACGAGTCTTGAGTATATATCCATTTTTTACGTAGTTCGATCCATGTCCTACTAAGCAACTGAAGGGTGGTCATGAATAGAATCATGTCCGAACATGTTTTCTATATAGGAGATCCAACCTAGTATACCGGCAGCAGTAAACACCTACCGAGGGGTATGGTCAGGGCAGAATTGACAAGAGGCATTACTATACTTTCACATATGGATCAACAATAGAGGCCGTGAGTTTTGTTTAAAACCCTCTCCCACTCAATATTTTGAAAAATATGCAAGTTTTGTAAAATATGTATGATCAATATAGTCTGAGCGGCATTCACCTATCCTATATGACATATTATCAAATATGCATCTAAAACATCCATCAATATATATTCATCCATCCATGACATATCATAGAAAAAATAAATGATAGAAAAAATTAAATAACCAAGCCATAGTCCCATCCTTGAATAAAGAAAAATAAAGATTACAAAATTCCATCCAAAACATTCTTTGGGTCTTGAAGTTTGCTCTATCTTCTTATATCCATCTTCATGAGCCTCTCCATTTATTTCTTATCCCAAGAATCATTTAAAATTCAAATTTCAAAGATTTAAATTTCAAATTCAAATTTCAAATTCGAATTTCAAATTCAACTTTTAAACAATTTAAATTTTATGTGTAATAATATGTAATTTCAAAAATTTCAAATTTTCAATTATATCTTTTTAGACATGATTTAAAATTAAATCTCAAATTCAAAAATTGAAATTTTTCGTTTTTCAACTCGTTAGCCTACAACCGCCGTGGGTAGCCCCCAGCCCCCGGGGAGCTGGCAGCCCAAGCCCAGGCCAGGTGCAGCCCTGCTGGGCTATAGGCAGAGACTACAGCCATAGGCTTCACCCCCTAGGGGGTTGCAGCAGCCCGCCAGGCTGCAAGCAACTCCTGCAACCATTAATTGCATACCCAGGGTGCTGTAGTAGCCCACCAGGCTGCAGCCCTTTGGGGCCTCGGCAACCCCTTTTGGGGGGTGGGGAGGGGGGACACAGCCACCCCTAGCTATAGGAATAACCTGTGGCTGTGGGTGGTCTAGCCCTAGACAGGGGCTGCCACAACCCCATCCTGCCTGAGGGCAGAAACTGTAGCCCCACCAAGGCCGGTGGTTCGTCCCGAGGGGTCGATCCCCCACTAAGGCCGGTGGTTCGTCCCGAGGGGTCGATCTTTGATTTTCATGCCATATTCCAATTTACCCATTAGGATCTTCAAAAATTAATTTGCATCCTAATTAAATTAGAATTTTTCACGCAAATAAATTTTCAATCTTTAAATTAAATTTAACTTCTAGAAAAAATAAATTATGGCCTTTAAACTTTAATCTTCTCCAAGAATAATTATATAAAATTTCCAAAACCGTTTTCGGTGTATAAAATTCTAATCATAATAATTCTAAAAGACTAAAAAACAAATTCCATGGGAAAATTATGGTGATAATAAACCGCTTCTATGGTTACATAAAAATTCTTAGATACAATTTTTCTAAATTCTAAGAAACCATAACTAGTAAAAAACAAGCATGCATATAATAATTTAAAAAATTAAAATAACCACATACTACATACATAATTCATGATAACAACATAAAGGAATCCTAGAATACCACTATCTAAATATCAAATCCATACATAAAAAAAAGACTAACTTGTTGTCTAATTTATATATATGACATAATCACGAGATGGCTCTGATACTAATTGTAGGAAAAAAATATAAAAAAAAATCAGAGTGGCACAACGGAATTACAAAAATTTTTCAAGATCATTAAATATCTTGTGATGTCATATACAATAAATCAATAACAATAATTGTATACTTTCAGAGGACGCCAAAGCTGCAGGAGGAGAATGACTGGAGGGCTTCAATCAACTAATATTCTCTACTGTTCTCCAATTCTCGGATGTCAGAATGTGTGGGCTCGGATCCTCAATCGGTATACTATCACTGCTAGTCTCCTTCTGCCATCCAGATCTCTAAAGAACTTATTGTCATGGTGAGTTATGCAACAATAAATTTACTTATCTGAGAGTCTGTGGTCTAAGAGAACTAGAGTGGTAGGACTCCTATTTATAGACTTGCATGAGGTGATCCCTCGAATTTGAATTAAACCAAGAGAAGATTTTCTCCCTTCCTTCCACACAAAATCCGAATTCACCATAAGCCAAAATTAAGGGAAGATTTAACCACCCTAAGAGAGTTTGCATTCAAAATTCAAACAGGATTTTAATTTGAATTTTATCTCTTTATTTATCCAGTAAAACCAATTCACCCTTGTGCCAGGAGACATGCCTAGATTCAGCCATCCAAGTGTAAGGAGAATCAAAATTCAAATAGGAATTTCTAACTTGAATTTCATCTCACCCTTATCCACAAAAAATCTGAATTTCCCTTAGGCTTATCCATAGAAATTTTGGCCACCATTGTGAAGGAGAGATTCAAAATTTAAATAGGATTTTCTAACTTGAATTTCCCTTCATCCTTATCCATAAAAATTGAATCCTCCTAGGGTAGATTTCCCTTAACAAATTCGGCCACCTTTAGATAGATTTAGGATTCAAAATTCAAGTAGGATTCAAAAAAGATCTTCCTCTCCCTTATCCATAATAAAACCGAATTTTTTCTTATGTCATTATCCCCAAAAATTCGGTTACAACATGATTTTGTGATTCAAAATTTGAATTCAAATTTCAAATTTCAAAATTTAAACTTCAAATTCAAATTTTAAATTTAAATTTTAAATTCAAATTTTAAATTCAAATTTCAAATTCAAAATTTAAATTTCAAATTTCAAATTTCTAATTTCTAATTTCTAATTTCTAATTTCTAATTTCAAATTTTAAATTTCAAACTCCACAAAAACTTATATTTCAAATTTTGTCCTCGTGGATAATTTTCCACAACTCCAACTCAAACTCAAATAAAATCATGACAGTTTTATTTGAAATTCAAATAATTGTGTAATCTTTTATCTAAGAAAAATTCGAATTTAATAGGAGAGAATCTTGTCTACCATCTTTATCTTATGTGGACACAATCCATATTTCATGCAAGACAACCAGCCAACAAGTATACCTTGATCAATTTTCCATCTGTTAAGGAATTATGTGGAGCTAGTAGAGGGACTACTTAGATATATATAATCGGGCTCTCATGAATCTATATGATCATCATTCTGTACCGAACAACTCAATCATATGATCACTAATTTCAGAGTCACATCACTATAAACTTGAAACTAAACTCCCAATTATATACCGTATTACGAAAGCCTGTGACAAGCTATTGTCTAATAACTTTGTCATGTATGCAAAACCCTTATATAATATCCATGATCAGCCTTAGGTCAAAGTCTATTCAACTTACTGATCAAGCTATCTTAAAGTTCATTATGCTACCGAATAAGAAAATGATTATTCATCATATGTGAAAAAGAAGTCATCCGCCTAGCAGATGACCCAATGCCTTGTCCATTTTCACATCCAGTATAATGCTTTTAAGAGGCCCTTAACTCCTTATTAGAGTTATGATTCTAATATTTATAAACAAACCCTTCATCGTATACAAATCATGCACCCAATGAACCGATCTATAAGCTTACCACCTCTGAAATGCTTTAGCCATTGGAGTATCAAAGTACACAAGTCATATACATGAAGTAGTTTATCTACTCAGGATTAAGGTTATTGTATAATGAACGTCAAAAGTAGATTGATCCACTCATAGCGGATTATGTAGATCAATTACGCTTTAGTCCCGGTCCAATATTTCACCACCAAGCAACATATCTATGTCTCTAATCGAGAGTCTATACTCCGGACAGTCAAGACAAACCATCCCCACTATAGTTTTAGTCAACATAATAGTCTTAACATGAGTTAGATGCTTGGTTTAACCCCATAGACTACGGACCATAATTTAGACTGCTTACTTTAAAATATTGTCTTCTCGCATAAAAAAATATATTGTATGCAACATTCTAATAATTTAATGCAAGCAATCAGTAAGTCATATTTGCTTATATTTACTTTAACATGTAAATAGAATCAGGACAAATAGTAATATAATGAATAATCTCTAAATATAATTTTATTATCCAGTTCAAAATAAATGAAATACATCAAAATATCTTTCATGCTTAAGGCATTTCCTAACATTTTATGTGTAGCATGCGATGAAGAAGAAGAGGAAAACCCAAAAGACACAATCGGCATTTGGATCATCTACTCCAACGTCTATAGATAAGGAAGGCATTATAGAGCATATCTTGGGTGTACACAGAGGACATAAGATTGGAGTAGGCCCTATACCCCCATGCAGGATTATTTCTGGTGCTATCGCTTCTTCATCTTTTGGTTCATAGTCTGACGGCAGATCATCAGCTCGTGTTGATCCGCACGTGGAATAGGACTTACAATGACAGTACAAGCGAAATCTACAGTTGTATGAGAGCCATAAAATTATGTAGCGGATGTTGACTAAGATGTATCCAAATATTCAGTTCCTGACTGTCCTCCAGCTAGAGCCATATATCCCTCTAGATTTTTCGCCTCCTACAGTTGTTGCAAATGATGATGACGATGATGATGACGATGCTAGTGATGCTGTTGTGAATTTAAAAGAATGAATCAGCATTTATTATTTATGTATTTTTTTTACAATTAAATACATTTTACTTTATTTATTTGGTCTTTTCTTTTTAATGTACGACTTTGATTTAATATTTTTAATATTATTATTTATTTTCATTAATATAATTCGTATATTTCAACTTAATTTTGAATTTAAGTATAAAACAATAACATATATCAATAAAATTATCAAATTAATAAATAATAATAAATCATTAAAAAAATTGAAATAAAAAAAGTTATTTGTGACAACAAAATATATTTTGTGACGACGAAAAATCGCCGCAAAAATAATTAATTATCAATATTTGCGATGACAAAATTTATTTTGCAACAACAACTAATCGTCGTAAAAAATATATAATTAGCGATGACATTTAAAATTTACGTTGCAAATAATGTGGTCAAATCCACAATATTTACGATGACATTTTTAAATTTTGTTGTCGCAAAAAAGAGTTATCATGTCAAATTAACTAATATTTTGTTGACTTATTTGCGACGACATTTTGCTAGTGACTGTAGTCGTTAATGTTATTGCGACAATGCTATGTTCTCGTAAAAACATCATTTGCGATGGGGTATTAGCGTTGACTTAAATGCGATGACAAAAGGTTTATTTGCGATAACTTTTGATTTTTTGGAATGACATTTCGTTCTCATAATAAACCCTAATTATTGTAGTGAAACACTTAAAAGGAAAACAACAACAAAAAATAAAGCTTAAATTAAAATTAAAATCAATTGGTATCGATATTAATAACTATCTATCTCCCGACAATAGTGCTAAAAACTTGTTGTAGATTTTCATAAATGTACGAATCAAATAAGTAATAAAGTAATGAGAAAGGTATCATTCCCATGAGGATAGTATTATTAAGTACCAAAATTAGTTAATTTTAATTTTATTTAAGCGACCCAAAATGTTTTAATTGAAAATTTTAATATATAAAATAAAATTACAAAAATAAATGTATATAAATTGATAACACACAAGCAAATACACAAATGCTAGGAATTATGATTTTACTATAATTA
This sequence comes from Antiaris toxicaria, assembly GCA_035233585.1. NCBI lineage: Eukaryota > Viridiplantae > Streptophyta > Magnoliopsida > Rosales > Moraceae > Antiaris > Antiaris toxicaria. The sequence goes on from CP141156.1 coordinate 21,125,936, forward strand.
ATCAGATTTAATTTATTTGAGTATATTATTATGATTCTTGTGTTCATATTCATTGATGGTCGACTACCATTTTTATTTTATGTACTCTTTCTTAAGTTATACATAAATTCTACATTTTTATAATTAAATTTACAAAAAACGTAAATGATTAGTAAATTAAAATTCATGATAAATGGTGCGTACATGTGATAGTACTATATATATAAATAGTATCATATATATGAATAATATCATACATGTGAATAGTATAATACAAATCTGAATTTAATTATAAAAAGTATTTGTTGATAAATTTGTAATAGTTAATAATATGACCATACAAAACAAATAGATATATCTCTATTCTATCCTAGATTTTATGATATTTGTTCTAGAGTCATGTCACAAAAATCTCCTCTCGGTTTCATTTTGTTCCTAAATTCATTCAAAAGTTGGCCAGAAATTTGAAAGAATTAAGTTTGAGGATAAATATGCCAACAAATACGATAATTATAATAACATACTTAATTTAAATTAAACCATCATAATCAGTCTACGTCATAGTTCTCAATAAAAAATTATTTAATACACAAAGATATATAAAATAACATAACAAGATAAATTAAACATAATAACAAAATAAAAAAAATAGTCTAGAAGTTACTGATATTTGTGCTAGTAGAACCTCTAGAAACTCATTCTCTTATTGATATGATAATTACATCTTAAACTTAAAAAAAGAAAAATTTATAAGTAACATATACTCTAAGTAGAGCTCTACACGAGTGGCCTAAGCTTCGAATCTCCCTACTTTCTTGCTTTTTCTTCCTTTCCTCTTTTTTCTCTTGTTGCCTTCCTTTCCCTACCTTTTACAAGCCAAAATTTTACATTATTCATTTACATGCACAAGAAAGGTTGTGCATCATGGGTATTCGGCGCATAAATGCATAGGGAACCGATAATTTTCGGTGCAAAAAAGGCGATAGAAAAAAAAAAAGAAAAAGACAAAGGAAAAGAAAAAAATAATTAAAAAAATAAAAATAAAATAAATATAAATATAAATATAAAATGTAACTATGCATGAATTCCAGATATCTCTTTATTAATCTGAAATTAAAATATATTATAACTTCTTCATATGAGCTCTGATTTAAATGATTTTTTATTTTAAAATAATCATATTGATGGGAGGATTAAAACAAAACTAGTTAAGGGATTAGATTACCGATATAAATAGTAACATCTGGTGGAACCCACTTTTAACACATAATTTTTTTATCACTATTTGACTCTATAGACAAACAAAATACTAAAATTAGACATTTCTAAAATAAAATGCTATAGATAAACTCATTTGTGATATTTAATTTTAAGCTTATTCAATATACTATTACTAAAACAAAGCAAAATTAAATAAAAATCTCACAAAATTTATAAAAAATCTAAATTAAGGTAAACAAAACAAAAATAAATAAAAAAAATAAAAATCTCAAGAATAAACTAATTTTTGTGTAAGAAAAAGTGGTAAAATAACTCTATTTTATAGAGTTGTCAAGTGACAAGTTGATTGTAATTCATAATGCCTCTCAAGTTCAAACGGGTGTTAAATAACCAATCATTGAAGTTTCACAAGCTACTGATGATAACCCAGTAGATCAAGATGTTCAAAAATTATCAGAAATTCTTGAACAATTGGTTGAACAACATGATCCTCAGGAAAATGTTGAAGCAACATTAAGGAGATAACATTAAGGAGATATACTAGATTAAGAAAATTAACAATACCTAGTGATTATGTTATGTATCTTCAGGAGTCGGACTATAATATCAGAGCCAAAAATGATCCTGAAACATTTTCACAAGTTATGAGTTGTAAAGAGTCAAATTTATGGTATGATATCATGAAAGATGAGATGAATTCTATGGCGTCTAACAAAGTTTGGGATCTTGTTAAGTTGCTTGATGGTGCAAAAGCCATAGGGTGTAAATGGGTCAATAAAACAAAGAAAGACTCATTAGGCAACATCAAAAAATATAAAGTAAGACTCGTTGTTCAAGGATTCACTCAAAAGGAAAAAATTGGTTACAAAAAGACTTTTTCTTCTGTATCAAAGAAAGATTGACTTCGCATAATCGGGCTATTAGTTGCACATTTTGACATAGAGTTGCAATAAATGTATGTGAAAACAGCATTACTCAATGGAGATATAGAGGAAGAGATTTACATGAAACAACCAGAAAGATTTTCCTTTAGCAGTGGTAAGCATTTGGTATGCAAGCTAAAAAAATCTATATATGGATTGAAACAAGCTTCCCATCAATGGTATTTAAAATTTCATAATGTTATCTCTTCATTTAGATTTGTAGAGAACATAATGGATCAACTTATATACCAGAAGGTTAGTTGGAGTAAGACTTGTTTCCTTTTATCATATGTGGATGATATTTTACTTGCAATCAATGATAAGGGTTTACTACATGAGGTGAAACAATTTCTCTCTAAAAACTTTGATATGAAAGATATGTGTAATGTTTCCTATGTCAAAGGCATTAAAAAACATAGAGACAGAATTCGAGGTATTTGGGTCTATCTCAAGAAATCTATATCAATAATGTTTTAGAGAGATATTGGATGAAAGATTGTTTACCAAGTGTAGCTCCGATTATGAAAGGTGACAAGTTCAATTTGAACCAATGCCTGAAAAATGATCTTGACAGGGAACAAACTAAAAACATTCCTTATGCTTTAGTTGTTGGAAGACTAATGTATGCTTAGGTCTGCACAAGACCTGACATTACATTTGTAGTTGGGATATTAAGAAGATATCAAAGTAATTTAGGTACAGAACACTAGAAAGCTACAAAGAAAGTATTGAGGTATCTTTAAAGGACTAAAGACTACATACTTATATACAAACGGACAGATAATTTGGAAGTAATTGGCTACTCTGATTTAAACTTTGCTGGCTATGTTGATTCACAAAAATCAACATCGGGATACATCTTAATGTTTGTTGGCAGAGCTGTGTCTTCAAGAAGTGCAAGGCAAACATTCACTGCCACTTCCACCATGGAAGCTAAGTTCGTATCATATTTTGAGACTAGCAGACATGGTGTATGGATAAAGAGTTTCATTTCTGGGCTTAGAGTTGTGAATTTGATTTCTAGGCCATTACGGATATATTGTGACAATTCAGCAGTAGTTTATATGGCTTAGAATAACAAAAATGACAGTCAAAGGAAGCGTATTGACATCAAATATTTAGCCATAACGGAGCGTGTTAAAGAAAAAACAGTGGTCATTGAACATGTTAGCATTGAATTGATAATTGCTAATCCATTAAAAAAAGGTCTGCCACTATTGAAATTTAAGGATTATGTAGAATGAATAGGACTTGGTTCCTCTTTGTGATTTTCATTATAGTAACGAAAATGAAACTCTATTTTGTGATGTTTTCTCATATTTGGTTCTATTTTTGTGCATACATTTATGTATTTTGAGAAATATCATTAATGTTTGGACCCAAAATAAACATAAAGTTTATTTATTAAGTTATATAGGCTATTGTTTAAAAGATATGATACATTGTGATACATAGAAGATAATACTCGTTTTTCAAATGATCTATCGCTACGATTCATGTATTTTGTCTCTTATTATGATATGCGATAGATTATATGGATCAAATGGGAGAATGCTAGAATTCCATGACTGTCTTTGGAAGCCTCTATTAATGGCTTGCTCTGAAAGCCTCTGGTAGTTGAAAATTTGGAATTCTCTATGGAATTCTCTGGTAGCCATCATATTGGAACATCGACAGCCATGTATAAAGCTATAAAATGGTCCATATATATTTCATGATGTTAGCAATTTTAATACATCTATTAGCTGGCTTGAAAACACTGAATTAGGCTCTTTAATGGAAAGAGTCTAAATGATAAGTAAGCCACCATTTGGGTCTTTAAGCCAAAAACTATTTTAGTCATAATACACTATCAAAGAGTGAGGTTTTAAGGTTTAAAAGCATCCAAAAACCAAAATCAATTCATTTCTTAACTTCAACAGTAAATAAGAATATCAATGATTAAAGATACGTTTCGATCTGATTTTATTTTGTATTTTTGTTTTTATGCTATTTAGTTATTAAAATATATTAGGATTGATGTAAGGTTGCCTACGGAGGAGGTATACAGACACTAACTTGAGAAGACATGTTGGCCGTATGGTATCAAATGCATTGGTCGAAACGATCATCTCTCACATAATAAGGTTCTCTTCTACGGGACAGAACCGAATATAGTAAAAAAAATAAATGGTTCCCTTCCACGTTATGTAGAAAGAAATATGCGGCTCACTTTAAAACGAATGACAGTGTAATTATGATGCTATCTTTTTAGGTCCGATGGCGTGTTTGCTTTTAGAAAATGAAAAATTTTTAGATATGAAAAATAAAGGTAATATTTGGTATTGTTTTTGAAATCTGTTATGTTTTCAAATTTTTTGAATTTGAGATCGTTTTGAAAACAATTCTGAGAACGTTTCTGAAATTGTGTTTGGTTTTATTTTCTGAGTGTATGTTTTGATAAACAAAAAAGTGAAACTGTGTTTGGTTATAGTTTTTAAAACTAGTCATTTTATAAATATTCTATAAAAACATATTTATGTTTGATTTTAAAAAAAATTTATTATGAATACCAAAAATTAAAAATTAATAAAATTTTTTAATTGAAAAATGAATTAAAAATTAATAACCATAATATTTAAGTAATTACTATATCAATTAAATCTTAATTAATCATAATAATTAAATCAGAGAAATGGGAGAAATGGGAAAAATGAAATCAGAAAAAACGACTAAAAGTCGTTTTCAATTTTACGTTGGGAACAAAGGAGATTTTGGATTCGTTTTGAAATCTGTTTTCAAAAATAATACAAACCAAACACAATTTCACATCGATTTTGAAATCGATTTCTTAGGGAATTGTGAAATCTGTTTTGGAAACAAAACCAAACACACACAAAAAGTTGTTTGGAATTTTTTTTGAAAGTGAAAAGTTGTTTGGGTGGGTGAAAACTTTTTGTTTCTAGAAAGTTCTTTTTTCATTTTTCAAAAATGAAAAATGTTGGATGTTCAGATACGGAAATTTAGGAGTGTTCATTTTTCTTGAAATGAAAAATTTTTCATTTTTTAAATTTGAACATGTCAAACAGACGGAGGATTAATATCTTCCAATAAAACCATTATTATCCAAGCTACACACTCAATTTCCACAGTACACATGAACCTTTTTTTAGGTATTTTTTTTTTCTTTTACATAATACAACAAAACTGTTTTTGTTTTTGTTTTTGTTTTGTTTTTTGTTTTTATTTTTTTATTTTTTTATTTTTTTATTTTTTTCTTTGAATAAAAATACGAACAAATCTAATAGTTTTTGAGCAAAGATTCTTTTGTCCGTAAAGCCACTTCTTCCGCCAGCGTGGCATGAAATTGGTCCACGAATCCGTGTTTTTCAGCACAGGCATGTAACAATAGTATACTCACGAGGCGCCGAGTTTTCTTTTTTTGTTTTATTTTATTTTTATGATATTATGTTTCGCTAGATGCTATAAGGTGTGTTTGTATATCTTTTGAAAAAATTTTTAGATCCAAAAAAAGTTATTTTGAAAAAAATATGTACGAAAAAAACTATTTAAAGTTAAAAATTTAAAATTTAAAATATTTTTTTAAAAAAATTTTAATATAAATATTATTTCGTTCTGTTTAAAATTTTATATAATTTTAGAAAATTCTTATTTAAATTTATATATATAAAGTTATGGATTTTTAAAATTTGAAGTTTATTATATTATTTTAGTAATATAAATAATAAAAAGTGATAATAATGTGAAAAAAAAATATTTTGAAGATATTATTTCCTTAAATATTATATTTTCAAATCAAAGTTTTCATTTTATTTTATTTAATTAATAAAAATTATAATTAATTTTTAAAAAATTAAGAATTTTAATTGAAAAATTTTATTTCTAATTAGTAAATTAAATGGGGACTAATTTTATAAAATGACTCTGCCTACTTTCCTCGTTTTAACTCTTTTTATATTCCTAACTAACCCTAAATATAATCTTGACGACACAGGACAGCCCCCGAGTTTTTACAATTTGCAATTTGCACGAGTTAAAAGAGAGAGAAAGTGGGAGGGGAAAAAAAAAGGAAAAGAAAAGAAAAAGAAAGAAAACTCTTTAATACTGACTTGGTCCAAAAAAGCCGGCCAATATCTTTACCCATTTTATTTAACAAACTCTTCAATTATTACATAATATCCTGCGTACCCAGCTAAGACTTGAAAACTGAGATTTGGAAAAAGAAAATCTATTTTAAAATAAAAAAATTATTACTCTGCGATATTATATCACCGTTAAATTATATTTATAATTATAATATAATTTTAATAATATGTTTATGATTATTTGATACAATTTTGATATATTTTAACAGTTAAAATTTTGTATTATAGTCTTTTTAAGAAAAAAACTTGTGTCGCATAAAGGGTAGACTTTTGCTCAAAATTTTACATTTAAGAATGAAAAAAGAGCAAAAAAAAAGCCCACCAGAAAAGGCACTTTCCTAGCGCTCTCTCTCTCTCTCTCTCTCTAGTCTCAGGACTCAACATTATTTTACCTATCAAGTCAAAACGAGGCTACAGAGCCAAAAAAAAAAAAAAAAAAACAAAGCCCTGTGATTCCGTTTTGTTCCCTAAACTGTACAATAACCTATTTTTACCTTAACTCATACTTGAAGAGAGAGACTGGTTTTCTTTTCCGCCAAACAAAATATTCTTTTGTGGCTTTTTTGCAGCACCTGGTATTGGAGGAGAGAGAAACCCCCCACACATTTTTCCCCTTTTTATCCTCTAAATAGTGTCTTCTTATTTCTTTTTCTTTCTTTTCTTTGCAGCAGAAAATTCAGGGCTAGTTTGGTTTGGTTTTGGTTAACTTAAAACCGATCATCATCAAAAAAAAAAATCTGAGATAAACCCACCTCTGTTTTTCATCGGATTTTTTTTGATCTTTTTTTTTATTTTTTTAATTTTTGGTTTTGTTTTCTTTCTGTTCACATATCCTATATCCCATTACATGTAATCCATTTTTTGTAACAAAAACAATCTGTATTGCTTTTTAGTTTCAACGTTTTTCAGTTCAGAGCCGGTACAAAAATCACCAATATCAGGCGCTGATTACCAAATTTCCACTGAATTCCATTTTCCCGTTTCTAGGTCTCCCTCAAACTTACGTGCAAAATTCCATTTTCTTGTCCTCAACCCGATGTTTTTTTCCCCGAATCTGGGCCCTTTTTTTTTTTTTTTTCCATCGGAGCCAGATGAAATCCGGATTCTGATTTCCGTGTATTGATCATTTTCGTTTTTGAAAAGAGAAAACAATAAAATAAATAATTGAATCATGGCCAAGAAATCGGGGTCACTAGATTACTGGAGGAATTACTTTCGCACATCGAATTCGAGCATTTTCGACATAATCGACCATGCGATCATGGTGGCGGCTTCGGATTGTCCCAACGAGCTGAGATTGAGGAGAGATCGAATTGCCGAGAAGCTGTTCTCTTGTTGTTTAAGGAAGTGTTCTGGTTGTGACCGCGTAGAGCTTTTCGTGCCGTGTGATGAGGACGGTGATGGTGATGATGATCATGATCATGATTGTGATGGTGATGGTGATTCCGGTGATGGAGTTTGTGGGGCCGAGTTCGATGCCGGAGCGAGTAAAGAGAGCAAGGCGAATAGCAGTAGAGACGAGGAGGATATAAACATGATGATGATGAAGCAGATCAGTAATTTCAGCTATGGAGATGCTGAAGCATTGACCGATGAGATCGACGAAGCGTCTCAGATTGTTGGCGAGGTCTTCAGGATCAAAGAGATTCTTCACAGTGGTGAAGACGAGGTATATATCAGTCTTTTTTATTGAATTTAATTATTCTTTCATTTTTGTACCGCCTTTTTCAATATTTTTTTTATTTTGATTTTCATGATTTTGGTTTTGTGGTGTTTGTAATTTGGTCTTTGTTGTTGTTGTGACAGTCTGATTCTGTGTTGTTCGACTCGTTGAGGAGGCTTGAGTTGATGGCTCTGACTGTTGATACTTTGAAGGTTTGATTGAATCTGACTTTAGATTTCATTAGAATTTTGTATAGAAAATGTAGAATTTGAATAGGCTGTTCTTTGCTTTGTTGGCCTGAGAGGAGTTCTTCTTTGACAGGCAACCGAGATTGGAAAGGCGGTAAATCGTTTTCGGAAGCACGGATCAAAGGAGATTCGCCATCTTGCACGGACTCTTATTGAGTATGCATTTATACCCTCTGGCTTACAACTATTTGTTGGTGTTTTCTTTATCTGCGGCCGGGAATTAGTGTCTTAGATTGTAGCTTTTTCAAGATTGTTAGGGCAAAGCAAATTCTGTTCCTTTTGTGCTTATAAGGTCTTTAGTTTTGTATGCGAACTCACGTTGCACTTAATTTTTTTAACTTTCTTGAATGTTGTCACTTATTTTGTACCGTATTTGTTATCTGTAAGGAGCCGAAACTTCATGTGGTTCGCTATAACGGCTCATTACGTTGACAACAAAACCTGATGTGCATTCATTCATGCTAGTTAGGATTTAACAGGCGATTTTGAAATAATGCAGCATGTGAATTTAATTGTTTTTTTCGGCTCATAGTGCAAAGAAGATGCAATTAACTCAATTTTAACTATTGCAGTGGGTGGAAAAACATGGTTGACGAATGGGTCAATACCACACAAGCTATTGCAAGCATGAACAGTACGTTTTCTTTCATCCTCATGGAGATGTTTTCGCCTTGCTTTTGATTCTCAAGTCACCAAGCGATAAATGCTGACTTTACTTCATGCAATTTCAATTTAGGCACAGAGGGTACTCCTGATTCAAAAAATCTGTCTGCTCTTGATGAAGAAGAAGGGCTTCCGTCTCCTCCATTGGATGAAGGAGTTTTTTTTACAACTCAGCCGACATCAATAGAACTCTCACGGGTAATGTACTTTCTTCTTTTAGTTTCCCAATGGGAAAGATAAGTTCTGTCTATTGTTTATTGAAAACTAACTTGATTTTGTTCTCTTGGGTGTCCGTTACTGCAATGCGTGTAGTTCTTCGATGGCATGGATGACGATGGAAGTGAGTTGACTTTGACATGTCTTATGCTTCTATTAGATTGCTTTTTCTGTTCGGTTCTATATTTGAATTCCCCACTACCTAGATATTCTATAACTAAATGCGGGGAATGTTGTTTCAGATCCTCGAAATAGTGGGGAATTCAGCAAGAACTGTGATAATGGAAGAAAACCTTCGGTGGAGAATCAAAATGTTGCAAGGCGGAAACCGAAGTCCCCTGCTGAGGCGAACTTGCTAGCCAAGGAACACAAGAATCAACAGCAGAAGAAGCAGGAAGGAGTTATGAAAACAACTAAGCCCTCAAGTACCAACTCTGGGCCTGGGAGACCTCCGAGAATAAGTAATGAGCAGAAAGTTAGGAATGAGATGAAGTCCCAGCAAATACCCGGCAGGCCTGCTCTTCAAAGGAGGCCGCTCTCTGTTTCACAAGATGTAAGTACAAGTATGAATTACTTTTTTTTTTTTTTTTTTTTTTGAAACAAGTATGAATTACATGTTTATAGTCTTTTGTTTCAACTTCCCTCTAATTGCATTTCGTGGTCTATCAGAAATTCAAGTCTTCAGAAGAATTGAAACTTGAAGCCACCAAAAGGAAACTCCAGGAGCGGTATCAACAAGCCGAGAATGGTTAGTTTCTTCTTCTACTAAACATAGGAGTATCCTTTATTTTTTCTTTTATTCGATAATTTGTCTTTTACAAACTGAGTTAATCTCTTGAACATGATAAACTACCTCTTCTTGCTTGACAGCCAAGAGGCAACGGACGATACAGGTTATGGAGTTGCATGATCTTCCTAAGCAGGGACTTGGCCATAGAAATCCACACATGAAACCTGGGAACCACAATCGTCATTGGGCGCATGGACGCCGATAGGTCAGTTCCCCTGGTGGTACTTTTTCGTGGTCCCTTCTCCTCTTGTGTCTTCCATTTTTAATCTGGTGGAAGAACATAAAATTGCACTCCGGCGTGGTTGACCCACCTGTGAATCAGAAATAAGAGATTCGTTCGCCATCCTTGCCGGAGAGGTGCTGCTTCTTTTGTAGAGTCAAGACAAAATTGCGGAGATTTTGTCTCCTGAATTTAAGACATTGAGAGGTGACGTCAAAATTCATAAAAAAATTTGAGAGGCAGGTAATAGAGATTTAGGCAGTCTGAATTATTGCATTGTTCTCAGATAAATGCAGTCTGTAGAAAACTCGGATTCTCACTAATTTCATTGAGTAATCTTTTCAATTTTTTTTTCCCTTCCCAACAAACGAAATGTCTAACTCAATGGCTGATATATAAACCGTGCACATGATAAAGTGCATTGTTCTGATCTCATATGTAAGAAACTTCATATGTAAGTTTGTATAAAATAAAAATTTTATACTATCATTTTTCACAGCCTATCAATTTTGTCTTCCAAATCCAATATTGGTTTGAAATTTGGTCTACAAATGGCTGAAGTTTACATTTTTGGTATGAAGATCACTGACATTTCAATTTCATAGCTGTCAAACGTTTTACATTCTCTGGCCTTTTAAAATGCCATAACTCAGATTTGTTCAATACAACTCTTGCAGGAGAAAGTTTGGTTCTTTTGTTTTCGTTTTGGTTCCTTTTTTTTTTTTATAAATTATAGTTGGTGATTGTAATGAGAGTATCATGAGTAGTGATGATGGTGGGGAGTCTAGTGAGAACAATGCCAATGATATTTTTGTTGCTGATATTAGTTTGGAGAATATCAAGCGTTGGTGCTAGATAGTGCTACTAACTTTTAGCAAAAATATATATTTAAATATATATTTAAACAAATAATAAATAAATGAATAAATTACAAAAATGGCAGATAGTGCCACTTGTAGAAATTACTAGAACATAACATTTGTTTAAAGTAACTGGGCAATGGCTTTTCCTGTCATACACGTAAAATTGAGTGTAACATAGCAATTTTATTTATAGAATATATAGTACTGATTTTGGTAGGTATGATATGTAAGTGTTACATATTTTCAAAGTTGTTGGTATGTATGGTAAATGACATGATATACACGCTTTATTTTGTAAATGTTACTGATGTATAATTCTTTTTCATGACGGAACAAAAAGAATCCTAATTAATTTTATTATCCGTTTTCTTTCAACAATAAATAAATTAAAAAAAATTATCGTTGTCTCCTACTTGATATGCTACTAGGAGTATGTGTACATTTTGAATTATTGCCAAAAATAATGTTACAATTTAATGCAAATGTTGATTTACAAATTGTAAATCAAAGGTTTAACTCTGAAACGATCATATGTTAAAGAGTAGATGTTGTGATTACCATAAAATGACGAATCTATTACGCTATTGAAGAAAGAATCGTTTATTTGGGATCCGTAAAGTTGGGTGTGAAAAGTTAGAATTGAAAGGGGGAAAATAAAAGGTGAAAGTGATGCTAAAGAAGGCACCAACTATGGCTAATAGTGGTAATGACAAATGGATAGATCTTTAGCATTTGCCATTTTGTTACCAAAATTCTTTATTTCTTTTGATATATTCAAAGCATTTATCTGACACATGAATATGCCATCGTTTCAACGTGGCATGCCCCTTAGCTCTTGTCCCATCAGATGATGGCCTACATTATGGGACTTTGTTGAAATTCTTAGTTCAAATACGACTTGACATGTAAAAGTCATAACTATTTAGGTTTCTCCATGTTTTTCCCCCCTTACAGGTGCCCGCCATATAATTTAAGGGGTGTTTAGGAAGAAGACCGGAGACATTATTTTTTAGATTGGAAAAAAAGTTATTTTGAAAAATATGTTTCGGAGAAAAAATTGTTTGAGGTGAAAAAATAAAAAATTTTAAAAATTTTTTAAGAAAAAAAATATCAATATGGATATTGTTTCGTTTCTCTCGAAATTCTATGTAATTTTTTTAAAAAAAATTATCTCATTTGGACTTGTATACATAAAGTTATGAATTTTTAAAGTTTAGAGTTTATTGAAGCGTTTTGGAGATATAAATAGTGAAAAATGATGAAATTTTGAAAAAAAGTTGAATTTTGAAGTTTGGAGACATTGTCCCAAACGAACCCTTAATATATAAGGCGGACACAAGTGAAAAATCATATATGATCATGGAAAAAAAAAATAGTAACAGAAAACATCATAATTAATTAAAAAAATGTATAATAAAAAATGTATATTAGCATATAACGTTAAACGCAATTGATATTCTTTAGTAATATTTCATAAAAAAAATATTGTAAAGGTATATAGTGTTCTTGTGCTTTAAATTTATTATTTTTTAACAACTTATTTAAAAACTTTCATATTTTAATAATTTATTTCTTAAACTTTTTTAAATTATTACAATATATCTTATTAGTCTTAACTTTTCATTAAATAGATCATAAAAAGCCCACATATATCTCATGTGAAGATAAAATCCCCCTCCAATTAAAAGATTTTCAAATATAATATATAATCTAATGTAAGTCTTCCAGATTCAAATATTCAATTTAATATAAAGTTAATAAAATGTGACATATTGCAATATTGAAGAAAATTTAAAGGATAAATTGTTAAAATAAAAGTTTTCCAGAGAAGATGACAAAAATAACAATTTTGAAGAACAACAATGCTATATACACAACATTGCATTGATGCCTAAATTAACTGGTTATTGGCCAAGGTAGATAAAGCACTTTCGTTGTTTTTCCCCAAAAACAAATATGTTAATTATTGATACGGTATATGTTATCCTGATCACCATTTTTAATTTTTAGTTTTCAGATTAATCATGTGAAGGCTCCACCTCCGGACCGTTTTAGGGAGATGCCATGCAGCAAGAATACACACACACACACACACACACACACACACACACACATATTTACCTGGTTTTCTTTCATATTATGAAAGTGGATAGCATTTGTTTTCTTTCTTTCTTTTTCCTGGCCCTAGAAGAAATTTCATATTTTAATACTAATGATTCAGTGCCTTGCGTTACTCATATGAGAAGATCAACTTTATATGGATTGGGGGACCCACAGATTTTTTGCTGGTAAATGGCATTAGCTTGAATGTGATTATCTACGTTTATTATTATATGGATTTTGGCATTTTTTTTGTATAAAGAAATTTTCAATGAAAAATAAAACAAAACATGCCGACTATGTTATGTTGGAAAGGAAAAAGACCAATATCTATAAAACTTGAACATTAATATATTTGATTTGGTGATTAAAAAAAAAACCACTAGGTATTCTTTTTCTCAAACTAGGTTTTTTTCCTATTGGATTTACTAATAAAGTTTTTAACGAGATCTATAATAGAAATCGGATTTTAAAGGAGGGGCTTAGGCTATTCCTTTTGACATTAGTTTTCTACTTTGCATAATTGTTGTTTCATCATGTTATGATTGTTTTGTTTTCAAATTGAATTAACCCTATGGACTGTTACTATTTCCTAATATTCTTTGTATTTTTTTTTTTTAATAAAACAAGTTGGGGACTTGGCACAGGACGAGGTAACAAGGGATGCCAATTTAGTTAGGATATCCTTGAACTTTCTAATATCAGTTGTTCTTTCTTATCATCTTTATTAAAAAAAAAAAAGGAATAAAGAAAAAAACAACTAGAGAAAAATGCTACACATCAATGAATGATCACATATTTAATTAGCATTTTGTTTCGTTTTTTATCAAAAAAACAAAGCCTAAAACAATCATTTTTTCTTTTGAATTTGAGGTAGGGGAATTTAAACTTTGTATTTTTAAATAGAGTCGATATAATATTACCACTACAAACAACTTGAAGCAAAAAGAAAGAAGAAAATACCAAAAAAAAAAAAATTGCGACTTAAACGGGAGCTTAAATAGGAATTTCCACGTTCCAAGCATGAGATTATTTCATTTTTTATTTTATAAATTTGAGTAATGGTCTTACATTGTAGAAAAATTTAAAAATTATATTTTTAAAAGGGAGAGATTGCAGTAGGGGTCAATTTATATACTTTACCGGATAGGATTCATTTTTTAAATAGATGAGATATTATTTGTGTATGATAATTAAAATGTACCTTACCTCATAAAAATTAAAAACTAAAGGAAAAAAGAAATTAAAAAAAAAAAATCCAAGTCCAATACTAGCTCCTACCTCTAGCGCCTTCCCCTCCCCCCCGCGATCATACCTGGCAAAGTCAGTGTGATTGATAGTCATGGGGGGGGGGACTTTGCCCAAGCTATTAAGGGGTGCGATTCAAGGGTCGATGGCGATGGGGAAAGCCATTGCTAGGGAGGGAGGTGCTATGGTTGATGTCGGAGTTAAAGGAAAGCGGTGAGTTCAACATCGACGGTGGCAAGGAAAGTCATCATGGGGGAAGGGGGTGTCAGGGTTCGATATCGGAGTTGAAGTCGTGAGGGTCGAGGGGTGGCAGTAGGGGTGTTCGTTGGGTGGGTTGGGTAGATTTTTGACATTTTTCAACCACCCAATGAAGATTGGGTGGGTTGAAAATTTTTTTCACCCACTCAACTAACCTAATGTACAAAATCAACACACCCAATTAAAGTTTGAGTGGGTTTGGCAGGTTTTTCAGGTTCGTTGAGTTTGGCAATTTATAAAAATAAAGTAATAAAATATGACTTAAAAATTCACCCACAAATCAAAATACAAGCTCAAATATTCAAATAAAGAAGTCATGTAAAGACAATAAGAACTAATTAAAACATGCTTTTAATAAATACTAAGAAACATCAACCACAAACAATTTAATCTATTTCACAAGAATAATCTCTAACTCCAATGTGTGTGGTAACAAGAACTAAAGCCAGACAAATTGAAATAAACTTGAAATCTTATTCCTAAATCCTAATCTTTAAAAGACATCCATATCTGAGTCACCATTTTCTCTTTTCATATTTTGCACATTTTTATTTTTCAAGGCACTAGTTCATGTTTAACGTTAAAAAATTAAAGAATAAACACAGTTATTCGGCTTAATAAGAAATAAAAATAGAGTGCCCATCAACTATGGTTCTTTCATGTTTAAGCACTAAATACAAAAAATTTATATAAAGTAAAACCTTAAAAAGCACTATAGTTTTTGCACTCGCAATTCTTTTTTTAAAAATAATTCTACTCCACTAAAACAAAATTAGGTATTGTCTTGAATGGCCAGTTCTTAATTAAGTTTTGTTATACCATCACATTATGGTAACTAAAAATTATATTAATGTTAAAAATTAGGTATTACCTTGATAGGTGCTAGCATATAATTCTACTCCACTAAAACAAAAACTAGTTAAAAGTTTACTTCACATCACAACAGTTTTGATTCCATAATTCAAGGTCTGTTTTGAACACTATTGATTTGACAAAGGCAGAGCACCAAACAACTCGGTAGCAAAAAATTTTCAAACTTGCATTTTTCCAATACCTATGGTGAATATATGATGTACATATATACATTTATATACACATCAAAATAGTGGTGCTACTACGCTAACAAGGAACAAGTTTCAACCCATGCTAATAAATATACCAAAACTATAATTAAAAATTCAAAATCGAAGCTTGAAGAAGACCCTTACTTGACTGAGCTCGGTTTCTCCATTACCGGAATTCAAAATGGACGGTTCGGTTATGGAAAGCCAAACTTTGAAAGAGGAATTAGGCAAAACACAGGCCTCACCTCTCCAGCTCTCCCTGACCTGAGCATCGTGGAAAAAGGAGGAAAAAAACCAAGATTGATTTCATTTCAACATCTGAAATTCCACTAGAAAAAGAAGAAAAATGAAATAGAGCCACTGAGCCATAGAGACAGAGGTTTTACCGGCTGCCAAGGCTGACAAAGATGCTAGATGCCTAGACCGATTGAGGGGCGATGGTTGATGAACAACAGAAGGGAAGATCGAGGGTGGCTGGTGGCAAGTGGCGGCTAGGGTTGGGCAAGGGCAAGGGCAAGGCACTAGACGAACTCAGGCTTAGGGAGGCAAAAATGAACCGATCGAGAGGTGATGGCCGATGGTCGAAGGAAGGGACAATTAGGGGAGGCTAGTGGGACATCAGGTTGGGTAAGGGCAAGGCACGAACTCTAGCTTGGGGGGGAGGCAAAAATGGGAAATGTCAGTCGGCTCAACAAAATTGGCTTACGTTAGTCATTATATTTTTTCTAAATATAAAAAAAAAATTTCATTGGGTGGGTTGGGTTTTGGTCGGGTTTTAGAATTCTAACCCGAATTCACCCAATTTGACATCGGGTTGGGAAGGTCAACCCAACTTTTTTTTGGGGTTTGACGTGGACTCAACCCATCGAGTTTTTCTTGAGTGGGTTATCTGAGCTTTCGAATTTTGTGTTCACCCCTAGGTGGGAGGTCATTATCAGAGTCACAGGGTTTTGTTTAAATTTTTTTTTTTTAACTTTTTAGTATACAATTCTATAAACCAACATGTATTATAATTATTATAAACAAATAAATATTAATCATTCAATTAAATCTAAATTGTTTAAAAATATTCTTATCATAAGTTGTAAAAGGATATATAAAATGACTTTTATTATATTTTTTCTTTTTTAAAAATTGACAATTTTTTTCCTTTTTTTGTTTATTTTTTATTTTATAAATGAGGAGAAGATAAGGGAATTTGGAAGCTGGGGTCCACCACCACGCCACTACCTACCAGGGGTAGGGAAACGGCGTGTGTTTCACGTGGGAACACATTTGGCTTTATCTGCAAATTTGTCACCCTCCACCGCACCCACGAGTTTCTATTTCAATGCCCTTTGTCCTAACTACTACACATTAATGAATTTAAAAAAATATATATTTGTGAAAAATGTTTTTTGGTTGATTATTTGTAGATAATGTTGAACCTTAGCTCGGTCATGGCGGCTATTGGTAGATGGTTCACAACAAAGACAAAAAAACAAAAGGGATAACAGTGTAAGGGGGTGTTTAGGGCTGATGTTTGGAAATATTATTTTTGGGTTGGAAAAAAGGTGTTTTGAAAAATGTTTTTAGGAGAAAAAACTGTTTGGGTTAAAAAAATAAAAAATTTTAAAAATTTTTTTAGAAAAAAAATATCAATATGGATATTGTTTCGTTCCTCTCAAAATTCTATGTAATTTAAAAAAAATATTTCATTTATATTTATATATATAAAGTTATGAACTTTTAAAATTTAGAATTTACTACAACGTTTTGTAGATATAAATAAAAATAGTGAAATTTTAGAAAAAAAATTAATTTTAAATATCCGAAAAACATGTTCCAAACGACCCATAAATAATAGATTTTAGAATAATTAAATCAAATAATAGTTTTTTAAATATTTATAATACATAATATTTATTATATAAATAAATCAAATAAATGATATATTTATATATTAAATAAATAATTTATTTATATCATATCAAATCATTTATCGAATAGAATTTTTATTTATATAATAATTCTGTTATTTATTGTAATCATTTAAAAAAATACTAATTATTTAATTATTTTTTAAAAAATATTATTTACTATAATTTTTCAAAAAAAAAAAGGGTAATTAAAAAAATATCTTCAATCTCTCTCATGTCAACTAATAACTAATAATAAGCATTTTAGCACCGAATGAATAGAGTAATGACTAATTTATTTTAATTAGTATACAATGATTTTTTTTTATAATTGTTTAGAGCGTAATAATGTTTCTCAAAAATAGTCCGAGAATGTTAGTCAAAATATTTATCCTCACAAGCTTTATTTAGTGGTATATAATTTATATTGAAATTTAATATAAAGATATTGAGAATTCATAAATCAAAATTTTCGTCCTTTTTGTTTTTTCTAAGAAATGTGCCGGATAGTGATAGAACTTGGTCAATAATTAGTTAGAGAATTCCTGTACGAACTATCAAGGTTCTCTTATGTCACTAATGAGTTTGAGGTTTCTTCGCCGATCATAATATTTTTCAACATCACATTAAAATAAAAAAAAATTGAAAATATAACAGTTCCCAATACACATCCATTAATAAAAATATAACCGTAGGGTACATTCTACTTTTATTAAAAAAAAAAGAGGACTAAACATGATTTTTTTCAAAATAAAAATATCATAGGACGTAAGGGTAGCGTGTAGGACCCACGCGTCTATATATTTCCACGTGCGTACTCTTTGAAAGCAGATATCACTTGTTTTTTTTTTTTCTTTTCTTTTCTTTTCTTTTGTGTCCTCTTTATACCCATCAACGACCGGCTATCTTCTCTCCCTATTGTCATCGTCGGCGTCGTTCCTTTTTTCTTTTTTCCTTTTTTTTTTTTTTTTTACTATTTTGGCGCCTTTTGCAAACCCATCTTTTTTGACCGTTTTTAATGTACACTTTGGCTGCATCCCCTTCAATTTTTCTCTTCAACTTCTTGAATTCAGTTGTGAGTTTCCTTTCCAAGGAAGCAATTTACGTACTAACTCAACAAGAGACGGGATTTTCTATATATATTTTTGTGCCGTTTGAATTCGTCATTATATTGATATTATATTAAAATATAATATATTAATTACAATATATTTAGATATTTTATATTTATATTTTATTTAAATATAAAGTATATTTTGATATTTTATATTATATTATATTTAAATATAAAACATGCAATGCAATTGAGAAAAATAGTTAAAAAAATATAAAATATGATATGATTGATAAAAGTAGGTAGAAAAAAATAAAATGGTAAATAATAATTATATTAAATATAAAATTTAAATGTGTTTTTTTAACATTTGAATATGATGCTTCATTTATATGAAAATTATATTTCATTGTATTATAATGCCAATGCAATGATGAATTCAAATGATACTTTGGACTAAATGAATGTATTATACTAGCTAATTTCATTTAAAAAGGTTTTATATATATAGAAAATTTCTTAAATCTGACGGTCTGTCTAATAATTATAACAATATATGTATAATATTGTAATTACTAATTGATTTATATATACTTTTTGTGAAGAACATCGCAATGATATTATTTAAAACTATCAATATAAACTATAAATATCGTAAAAAAATATTATACTAAAATTAACTAATATTATATTAGAATCAATTAGTTGTTATAATAACATTAAAAAAAATTGATTAATACCGTTTTACAAAAGTTTTGCATATAAAATAACCTTATATTTATTATATACATGTAGAGAAAGTTATTTTAAGTTGATAAATTGTTCAAATTTTTAAAAATTTTAAATGCATGACACAATATTGTTCAAATTCACTATTAAAACTGTAGTTTTTACTGGTAAAGAAAAATGACAGTTTGATTCCCAGAAACATCTTGTTAATGTAATTTACTTTCTCTTTGAAGACTGTTTTATTGACTTAATTTCAGAAATGGAAAGTTTGTCTTGACTGGTGGTTGATGCACATGTCGCATATTTTATTGTTAGTCCAACGAATCTTGGAATAAAAATATGTCATGTAATTAATTTGCTGATTTACCTTTTCTTTGATTCCATCTATTTATTTAGTTCTTAAGATATTGCCAAAAACCAGATTTAGTGGGGGCATTCCGAGAATGGAACTCAGACCTCTCGCACTCAAAGCGAGAATCATACCACTAGACCAAATGCCCAATTTCGAGAAATTACTTTTCATTCACATACTTCTAATTCCAAGTGACTCTTTTAGTTTTTCTTTTCCCTTTCCTTTTAAAGATCACGCACTCACATTTGTGCTTAATAAATATGCAGGGAAAGCATATGCATGCCCAATATCCGTTCGAATCAACACACAACTTCCCTTGTAGAATTTATCTATACTAATTCTATAAGGTTTAGTTTTTCTTGTTTAACTTTCGAAGATTTGATTTTTCATCCTGTGCTTTCATGAATGAGCATCGCTCGATATGGGTTTATAGATAATTCTAGTCTAAATATATTGCACAAATCAAACATAAGAATATTACAATATAAATTTTCATGAACAAACAAAAGGCAACGACACCAGTGGCGAGGTCAGAATGGAAAATCTAGTATTGAGTAGAAAGAAAATTTGGTGAGAAAAGATGATATTTACCGATCAAAAAATGTATAAACATGCACATGCACATGTATTATTTGGTTGGTACTATTAGATCTGTTTTTAGTAATTTACTATATTTAATTAAATATCGAAAATGTAAATAAATAAAAGACACAAGCAATTTTTACGAGGTTTGATTATACTTACTCTTCAGGGGTACACTCTACCTATTGAAAAATCTACTAACTCCCGACGGTTATAAACTCTAATGTCCTTATACAACCTAAAAACTCATTTTTATTATTATCACGGTTGTCTTGTACCAAGTTGATGGATCTATTCGGTAAGCATTACTCGTCTTCAATCTATGATGTTGAACTCACTTCGACTATAGAACGCCTTCTTCAGAAAATGATAAAACACCCAAGCTTCAAAGTCTCAAATTGACGTGATTAAATATGTGTTTTACTAGAATAATCTATATTTAAGATTAATATAGTATAGCATCACATCCAAATCCAATCTTGTATAAATTTGGATTTAAATTTCAAACTGTCACAGATGTTATTGTGACATGAACTGTATTAACTCAAAATTCAAATATTAATTATGTTTTAAACGATTAAAACAGGATCATCTAAATTTAGGCCGCCAGATGAATGCATAATATCCAACAGTCTTAGGTTGGTAAATAAATGCATAATCTCCGATAATCTTAATCAAAATATCTTTTAAATTAAATACGTGATTTTAAGAACATTTGAAATTCAAACTTAATTAGGAATAAGAATCTTAGCTAAATTATAATTTCTCATTAAAAATAAATCCCATATATATCTACGTATTAAATCATAATCTACATCATTATCCAAATTTTTAATCAAATAATCTTCTTTTGACATTATTTTCAATTTAAATTTGCTAGCAAATTTTCTTCTCAGTTTTCTCGAATCTTCAGTCTGGTGCAAACGTGCATTCTGTGCGAATTGTGCAGATGTTATAACAACACTTGCAACATAATGTGCAAAAACCACACCATCTATGCTAGCTAAACTTGAAAACTGATTTTGGTTATTCCTTGCTATAATGTCAGCTAATATACCTAACAATCTCCCCCTTAGTATTTATGGTACAAAAAAAAACTATACAAACCAACAAAATCAATAATGAACCATACTTAAACCAAGATGATCAATCAAAACCAAAAGCAGCCAAGATAAAAAATCTATACCACTCTCTCATTTTGGCTCAAAATGCTGGAGTCAAAAGCAAACTGTACAAAAAGCAAAATAGCAACTCAAACTTGCACTTCGAGAACTAGCATCAAAACAAGCTCCTCCTTAATATCTTCTAATGTATTATGCTCCCTTGAATATTATGCACATGTCTTTCACACTAACTTTGCAAAACCGCCAAAGCAAGAGATGCTTTGAAAGTTTGCATCATCGTCAACCTGAACTTACAAAAGAATGTAAATAAAAAACAAACTACAAACTCGAAGAATTTCTAATTTTTAGGATTAGACAGAAAGCTTTTGTTTCATGATTTCTTCATTAGCAAATCCTTTTTTTGTGCTCTAATCAAACCAATTCAACATTTATGAGAGCTGGATTTTGCCTTTAAATTTTTTAGTTTCTTTTATCCATAAGATTTATTTTATTTTATAATTTTCAATTCTCAGTTTTACTTTGTTTTCCTTTTTAGCTGAGCCTCTAAAACTCTTAAATAGAGGTATTTGCTTCTTATCATATTGGCTATTCAAGAATTGTGAGAGATTTCAATTTTTAACAAATTTAAGTTTATTTCTCAATTTTTGATTCCTTAGTTTTCTCATTAGTGTGGGGGTGATAATACCATTTTGTGAGTGAGACACCACTAGTGGAAGGTTAAGTTAGAGGGATTTCTATCTACAAGCATTCTTCATATCAACTTCTGATCCACTTTTATTATTAAGCTCATTTTCGATTTCTATCTCTTCTATTTTATGTTTATGATTATTTTTTTTTTACATTATGATAGTGGTTTTAATTGTCATATTCGGTGCATACAATTACTACTAAAAGCAAAAATAAATAAATAAATAAATAATAACAATACTAGTTAGAGGTGGTTTCCTTTAATTGTTTTCATAAGAATATCCTTTACTATATTCTGGCGAGGTATTTTGTCACTTTAGAATAACTTAGTGAAATAATTATGCTTATTTTAATAAGAGAAGATCAATTAATCAATTAAATACTTTTTTTTATTTTTTACACTTGAAAATAATATTTTTCGATTGTATACCTGGGATGTGAAATTTTTGATTGAATTACAAGATTAGAATTTTGTTGTTGAATGAAGGCTCTCAAAATTTTCACTTTTTTTTTTTTCCTTTATTAGATTATTTAGTTGTCTCATAAACTCCAAAAATATTTAGTCTTTTTATTCTATTTTGTTTATTTCTTTAAAATGTTTGTTTCTTGTTTAACCACTTCCTCTTGAGATCAACGATTCATATGTGCTACAATCCGACCGCATTAGTCACAAACAATTTGGACATAGTGAAGATCATATGGGAGTGTAAATTGTCGCCTCAGTTAGGCTCAATGCTGCTACACGACAATGGGCAAACAATTAGAAGCCAACAATTTTATTTAAATTACAATGTAAGAATCCCACATTCAGCCCGGGTTGTTTTGTGTTGTTTTGGGGGGGGGCGGGGGGGGGGGGGGGGAGGAGTGTGGGGGTGGGGGGTGGTGGGGGGATGTGGGAGGGGGGTGAGCGAAGCGGCGGGGAATCTAAGAGTCACCTATCTCCTTTGTCCAAAGATTTTCTCTTCTTTGTCTGCATCTACGGAATACTAGTCACTCTCTCACAAACATATATAACATAACATATGGGCAGTAGAAGTCTTCTATAAAAAGAAAAACTATACAATAAATTTTATATAGTCATATTTTGTAGCTTTATTAATTGATATTGCTTCTCTCTCTCTCTCTCTCTCTCTCTCTCTCTTCCTTCCCTTCTTTAAAAAAGTGAAATAGGGAGTGGATGCTGCCACTAATCCTTATCTCTCTTTAGAGAAAAGGGGAAGTCCCATTCCCATCCATTTGGCAATGAGAGTAGCAAAGACTGAATAGTTATAGGGGTATGTATACGTGAGTGATTTGAGCCCCATATAAGATGGAAGGGATAAGAGTCTCAGCAAATTCTTATCCTTTGCCACATCAAAAGAATTAATTAAACCAAACGTAGCAAGGTTCCAACATTTTATATATATTGTATTGAATTTGTACCTATAACTTACTTATAAGCAACTACACAAGGAAATTAATAATAAATACCACTTTAACAACTCCAAGAATTGCCATCTGTACTCAATCTAAAAATTAGTTGGGATTCCGCATTTGAAATTGACAGCCTTATCTATGGATAGTTACCATAAAATCATTAATCAATATAATTAGATCAATGAATTAGTTTTTACGATTGAAAGTTATGAAGTGCTTATGTTAGATATATAATTTAACAATAAATTCATATGTACTGTTGAGGTAAAATATAAATTCCTATATAATTTGGGTGAGGTTATGGAAATGTGTTTTTGAGATTAGAGAAAAGTTAGTTTTAGAAAATGTATTTGGGGAAAAAAATTATTTAGAGTAAAAAAATATAAAATTTTAAAAATTTATTTATAAGAAATTATCAATGTGAATTTTATTTTCTTCTTTTCAAAATAGAATCAATTAAAAAAAAAAGTCATCTCATTTGAATGTAAAGTTTGAGTTTAATATAGAGTTTTGGAGATATAAATGGTAAAAAATGATTGTGAGGTGGAAAAAAAAAAATAAAAAAAGCCAAAATCCAAAACCATCCCAAACACCCCCTAAGAAAACTACCAATAAAAAGCAAACCACTCCCAACGAGATTGAGTTCATAAAAATAGATTATTGGTGGTCAATTGTATGCTTTATTATGAAAAATAGTAAGCGTCCTACTTCATGTCATGTGTGGCTTTCCATGAAGCTTGAAAGTCACCATTATAACCATGAAAATGGAACAGCGAAAAGTGCATCTAATTAAATTAACATTTCATTAAAACAAAGAAATTATGTTATCATTCCAATCAAACATTAATACAGTATTAATGGGAATGAAATTGTGAGGCTAAAAGTAAAGCCAACTTTGGATTAGGTTTTGATTGATTAATTTGGTATACCTTAAAAGCTAAAACACCTGTAGATTATTTTCTAAACTTCTAATCAGAATTTTTTTCATTTGTTTTTCGACGCTAGTTTAACAAAGTTGGCCTTATTGGGGACGTGTGATTTCTTTATTTTTTTCTATAATAAATTTCTTTAATTTGGTTGTCAAAATCAGTGCCTTGCTGTTGCCCTATATCCAATACAAAGGCAAGAGTTACATTCCAAATTCCAATCCATCTTTTTTCGGTGGTGTGGCAAAAGTTTAAGAGAGACATAATATTCCACTTCATCTGGTGGACCTCAAACAAGATCCTAAGGATAGGGGATTCGTGTTCTTGTCCTTTTCCATCCTCTTTGCCATCATAAAGTAGCAAAAAATTTTAGGTGCATATATATATATATATCATACCATCAAACAAGCATTCAAGTACAGGTTAACAAAAGAAATATTGAGAATTAAGTTATGTTTCAAAATTGAAAAATTATTGTTTATGGTCTATTGCTTAAACATCACTGGCTTGGATAAAATAAAATAGGGTAGAAAAATAGGGGTTAAGGAGGTGTATGGTAAACGCATTACGTTTTAATTGCGTTTGAATACAATTCTTTTTTAAGTATTGTATTTAGTTGAAAAGTATTTGTTTTGTATTTGAATAAAATGTGTATTTAGATGGAAAGTATTTTAAAGTTGAAAAGTTGATGTGATTGGTTAAAGTAGAGATAAATAGTTAGGGTTAAAAAGTTAATGTAATTGTTTTAAAAAACTTTTGAATAGTAATTGTTTTTGTAACATTGTTGAAAATGATTGTATTTGAATATAAAATTTTACGTTTGGTGTAAAATTATTTTTCATAGCGCCAAAATTTGTTTACCAAATATATTCTAAATATTCAGGTTAAAATGTTTTAGGACAAAAAAAAAAAAAAAAAAAAAAAGGGCACAGCAAAATAATTGGGTCAAGGTTTTAAGAGCTTGAAATAATTAAAAATTTCGACCAGTTTGCGGCTATCAACATTAAGGTAGGTTTGGAAAAGAAAAGACACACACGTATATATATAAATATATATATTTATATTTATATCATAGAAATAATTTGTAGGACATTTAAGCCTCTGAACCTATATTGGTAAAAAGAAGAAATTATTGGAAGCAGAAATATTGTTCATAAAGGATGGTAGATGGTGTTATATGCTTGTGGACTTCAGTTGATTACTGGTTTAAATATCCGAGAGGATAAACCTGAAAATATATGCTATGATTATTGTGGATTTTCGCAAATTCATGAATCAAACGAGAAATAAATTCATAAGTAAAGTATCGCTTCCCCAAAAATAGTATTATTAAGTATCCAAATTAGTTAATTTTAATTTTATTTGAATAATTAAAAAAAATATTATAAGTAAAAAATTAAATAAAAAAATAAAATAAATAAAA
This sequence comes from Antiaris toxicaria, assembly GCA_035233585.1. Lineage (NCBI taxonomy): Eukaryota > Viridiplantae > Streptophyta > Magnoliopsida > Rosales > Moraceae > Antiaris > Antiaris toxicaria. The sequence continues at coordinate 21,151,728 of CP141156.1, forward strand.
TAAATAAATATAAATTGATAACACATCATCAAACACACATGTGTTAAGAATTATAATTTCGTCGTAATTAATCAGATTTAATTTTACTTAAGTATATTATTATGATTTTATGTTCATATTTATTGACAATCAATTACCCTTTTTGCTTCATATATTCTTTTTCAAGTTATATATAAATTATATATTTTTATAATTAAATTTACATAAAAAATTAATAAATTAAAATTCATGATGAATAGTACATGTGAACAGTACTATATATGAATAGTATTATATATGTAAATGGTAAAAATACAAATCTAAATCAAATTATAAAAAGTGTTTGCTAATAAATTTGTGATAATTAATAATACAATCACACAAAAACAGATATATCTCTATTTTATTTTAGATTTTATGCTATTTATTCTAGAGCTATGTCACAAAAATCTCTTCTCAGTTTTATTTTGTTACTCAAATCATTCAAAAGTTGGCCAGAAATTTAAAAGTATTAAGTTTAAGAATAAATACGCCATCAAGTACGACAATCATAATAACATACTTACTGTTATTAAATCATCATAATCAAGTTATGTCATAGTTTTCAGTAAAAAAATTTATTTAATTAATAAAGAAAAATAAAGTAACATAATAAAACAAATTAAATATAATGACACAATAAAAATAAATGAAAAGAATCTAATATATTTGTGTTGGTAGAACCTTCAAAAATTCTTTCTTTTATTGATTCTAAAATAAAACTAAACTAAAAGAAAAATATTATATATATTTAGCTTCATAAGAAACTTCATATTTTACATTACATTTCTTACACATTTCTTACTCTCACAGATCTGTGTCTACAAATTTCTCTACTTCATAGCCCTACTATGCTCTGCCTCGCATCTATATTTCCCTTCCTCTCTACCTTTCTACTATGCTTCCTTTAGCCTTCCCTTCTCTACCTTTTATAGGCCACAAATTGACACTATTCCACCAAACCACATAGGAATAGGGTTAGGCGGCGCACATGTGATTTCAGCTTGTGTGCAGGGCCACTAAAATTCGGCTGAAGAAAAAGAAAAAGAAAATAAAAAGAAAAAAAGTAAAAATAAAAACCAATTATGTATGGGTCCTAACTATCTCCTTATTGGTCTACAATTAGAATCTGTTATAATTCCTTCATACGACCTTTAATGTGAGTGATACTTTTTTTAAAATGCTTATATCAATAAAAGGATCAAAATAAGACCAATCAAGGGGATGGACTACTGATACGAATAATGACACCCAATGAAACCCACTTCTAACACATGAATTTTTTTATCAGAATTTGACATTACAAATAAACAAAGTATAAAAATTAGATATTTCTAAAATAAAATACTATAGGTAAACTCATTGAAAATATTTAATTTAAGCTCACTTGAATTACTTATTTTCAAGGGCCTTAGCCAACTGAAAGTTGAATGGACTTAATTGGAGCTATTGAGGAGAGCACCTATGCCATCACTGGGCTCCTTGTGCTTTTACCTAGACTAACTCAAAAATTTCAATACAAATTTGGCAAAATTTATATTTTTCTGAAAGATTATATAAAATAAAGTAACCAAAATTTTTATCATAAGATTTGTGGGAAATCACCCCCTATTTTTTAAAACTTTTTTTAGATATTTTAAAACAAATACAAAACAATGCAAAAAAAAAAAAAAAAAAACCAATTATTACTATAAGATGCGGATTAAGAATATTAAAAGTAACTCTTTACTCAACCTTCTAATAAATTATGAGTTTTTTTAATACAACTACAAGAAACTGAATAAAAATTCAAAAATTCCCAAAAAAAAAAAAAAAGCTATTTCCTCTTTACAACCTATTTAAGTCATTGTCCCCAATGTCTAACATAGATAAGTAGAGAGTAAATGATTTCACCTGATATGATGTTATTAAAAGTAAAAACTCTCAAACTAAAATTAAAAAAGAAAATCAAATGTTATAAATAAAACCAAAACGGTAAGGAAAATTACAATCGGAGCGTCAGATTTAACTTACGCTTCATGCTACTTTTATTGTCTATAGTTAACCATATTACCTGTGACATTAATGGATCAGGTTTAGGCACAAAGATTTGTAGTTAATCAACCAGCTGATCAATGGTAGGAGTTGAGACTAGGATTTTCCAAATTGATGATGTAATCAAATTGTGTTCCATAACGTGATATCTTCCTTTAGTTTTAAGTCCAATAATGGCTTAAACGACCTCTATGAATTGAGGATGAACTTTTCATCTAGTTTTCTTATAAACTGACAAATAAGGTTTTTTAATGTTAGATTCATTAGACTACAGTGCTCCTATTCATCTATGAATATGTTGTTGATTTTCGCAAGTGTACGAATTAAATAAGTAATAAAGTGATGAGTAAAGTATCATTCCCACAAAGATAATGTTATTAAGTACTGAAATTGATTAATTTTAATTTTATTTGAGTGATAAAAAAATATTATAAGTGTAAAATTAAATAAATGAAATTACAAAAATAAATAAACATAAATTGATAAAACACAATCAAGTAAACGATTGTTAGGAATCATGGTTTTCCCGTAATTAATTAGATTTAATTTTATTTAAGTATATTATTATGATTTTATGTTCATATTCGTTAATAGTCAACTATTATTTTTGCTTTATATACTTTTTCTCAAGTTATAAATAAATTATATATTTTTATAATTAAATTTACGTAAAGGATTAATAAATTAAAATTCACAATGAACTATAACGTATATATGAATAGTATCATGTACGCAAATAGTACCATATATAAGAACAGTAATATATATATGAATACTAAAAATATGAATCCGAATTCAATTATAAAAAGTGTTCGTTAAGAAACCTGTGGTAGTTAATAATATGACTACACAAAAATCGATAAATAAATCTCTATTGTATTCTAGATTTTGTGATATTTATTCTAGAGTCATGTCATAAAAATCTCCTTTAGGTCTTAGTTTGGTCCTTAAATCATTCAAAAATTAGCTAAAAATTTGCAAGTATTAAGTTTGAGAATAAATATGCTAACAAATACGATAATCAACAAGATGATTAATTTAATTAAATCATTATAATCAGATGACGTCATAATTCACAGTAAAAATTTATTTAATTCATAAAGAAAAATAAAATAACACAACAAAAGAAATTAAATATAACGATAAAATAAAAATAAAAGAAAGAAGTATAAAATGAATATTTAATATTTTCGTTAGCAGAACTTTTAGAAACTTCTCCTTCTAAAACAGCACTAAACAAAAGAAAAGAATTTTTCTTTTTTTAGCTTCACAGGAAGCTTTATATTTTTTTTGCACTCTAACTCTAACTCTCTCTATCTCTATCTTCTTTTCATTTTGTATTATATCTTCAAGCTTATCTCAAATTGCCTTTTTATAGGCATAGTTTTGCACTATTCTACTTAATCTTAACACAAAATTTTCAAACTTGCTATAGTAGTTGGTGTATAGTAGCTAAAATGGTCGATGAAATTTCAAACATGCTATAGTAGTCGGCGCTTTTGATTAGGAAGGATCTAGTGTGATAGGTACATAATAAGCTTGATTTTAATTTACTGAAACCAGGAGAACACCACGTGTCACATTCTTCTTGGTTCTTTTCTAGCCTTTGCCATATGTTACATCATTATTAGACTAAAAAAAAGAGCTCATATGGTCTTAGGTGCATTGTTTACGTATTGATCCGGTTTTAGAAATTATCATAAATTCTTTATATGAGCTCTAATTGGAGTGATTCTTTTTTTAAAATACTTATATTGATGAGATGATCAAACAAGATTGGTCAAACTCATAGTTTCTGAAATGAATAATGATATCTGGTGAGACCCACTTTCAACACATGAATTTTTCATCTTAATTTAACATTGCAAAAAAATAAAATGATAAAATTAGATATTTTTAAAATAAAATGCTAAAGGTAAACTTATTAGAAACATTTAATTTTAACCTTATTTATAATACTGTTACTAATAGAAAAAGATAAGATTAAATAATCCAAAATTAAATCAAAATTTCATGAAATTTATAAAAATCTAAATTAAAATAAACAAGAAAATAAATCAGAACAAATTAAAAATAAATAAAACTTTCAAAAATAAGGTAATTTTTATGCATGAAAAAGTAGTCAAATAACTTTATTTTATAAAGTTATCATAATCCTAAACTTAAGATTTTTCTTGTTTTCGAGCAAAAGAAAAAAATATATTATATTAGCAATAGTGATTTCCAGAAATTTTCTCATAGGTTGCTATAAAAGATATACTCTATTAAAAAACATAAATTTTGATAAAAAATTTGAGTTTAACTTCAAAGTGTATCTATTTACAATTGGATATTCCATGTGTGTGTACAGAATTTCTTTTTCATTTAATTGTGCGCAATCTAGACGAGTTTGTGAGGACACGAAACAATCGATCACAGATAATTATCAAATCTTATAGGTTCATTTTTCATTTCTTTCTCCACTAATATCAACAAAAACAAAGCCAAAGGTCATTAGGGTTATATAAGACTTGTAATGTGTGGCTGAGGTAAAGGTAAGATATAGAATAAGAATATGGGTTAGATTACCCTTTAACACATTAATTATTTTAGGATCTACTATAGAGCTTTGATTCACACTCAAGTAGTACCCCTGAACTTATTAACAACTTTCCCTTGTTAAAAATAAAACTTTTTTTTGTTTTTTTTTTTAAGCTACTACATCCCCAAACTTATTACGACAAACAAAGAATATAATACTCTTTTTCCCTCTTTTTCTTTTTGGTATTTCATAATTCCAACCTTCCTCCTAGATTTTAGCATAGCTCAAAATAATTTTTAAAATAATCAGCATGCTTAAGAGCTAAAGGTTAGACATTTTATTTAAAAGGCTAGGCTAAAAATGTGGGTGAGGATAAATTAGGGATAAAGATATTTTAGGATTGGCTTGAAAAGCTCAAATATTCCAAAAGTTGCCTAAATTATTTCAATGTTTTTATTATCTAGAATTTTGGTTCGAGAGAAAATTAAACAAATTCTAGGACTTACAAGATCAAAAATATTTCATATTCACAAAACTTTCTATAAACAAATACACAATTCATAGATTAAGAATTAGTGCTCAAATGTTGAATATCACAACTAAATTACACTAATTCAAAAATTTAAATGCAAATTTGTCAAAAGTTCATATATATATTTATGAAAGACTATATAAAATAAAGCAGCCAAAATTCTCATTATCCGATTAGTGGGAAATCACATTTTTTTAAAAATTTTTTTTACCTTTTTTAATACTTTAAAACAAAGACAAAACAATGACATAAGAAAACAATCATCACTATAAGATGTGTATCAAGAATACTAAAAGTAACTCTATACTCAATTATCTTATAAATAATGAATCTAGTGGTTTTATTAAAAGAAAGGAAAAAATTTTTTTTTAATACAAATACAAAAACCTGAACAAAAATTCAAGAAATTCCAAAAAATAAAAAATAAGCTATTCCCTCCCCACAATCTATTTGAGATATTGTACCCAATATCTAATGAAAATAAGTAGAGAATGAACAATCTCACTAAATCCAGTGTTATTGAAAGCAAAACTCACAAACTGTGTAGACAAAAACAATAAGACATGCACAGTGAAATTTAAAAAATTTTTCAAGATCGTTAAAACCTTGTGTTACTATATACAATAAATTATTCAACAATTATTATACATTCAGAGGAAATCACTAAGAATGTTAGAGGATGTGACTGAAGGGCTTCAACCAACTAGTTTTTTCTATTATTCTCTAACTCCTGAACAATGGAGTATGTGGGCACTCGGTTCTTCGATCGGTATTCTATCACGGCTTGTCTCTTTCCTACCACCTAGACCTTTGAGAATTTATTATTATTAGTAAGATGTATAATAATAAATTTACTCACTTGAGAGTCTGTGATCTAAAGAAAATAGGAGTCTAATGCCCTATTTATATATTTACATTAGGTGACTTTAAAAATATGAATAGGACTTAAGAAAATATTTTTCTCTCTCCATCAAACCCTAAGGCTGAATTTCCTTAGGCAAAAAAACCCTTTAAATTTTCAGCCACCACTAGGTTACGTTTATTCAAAATTCAAATAAGATTCAAGACAATATTTTTTTCTCTCCTCCTTGTTCAAAAAACTGATTTCTTCCTTGTGATTTTCCACATAAAAAATTTAGCCATAGTGTGGATTTGTAATTTAAAATGTGATTCAAATTTCAAACTTCATAAACTATATGATTTTGTTTGCATAGATAATTTTTTACAACTCCAATTTAAATTCAAATAAAATCATAGCAACTTTATTTAAAATTCAAATAATTATGTAATCTTTAATCCAAAATAAAATTCAAATTAGGAGAAAATATTGTCTTCCAATTCCCAATAGAAATCCACCCTTTACTTTAGTGCTAGGATAAGATTTTGTTAAATTCAAATTCAAATAGGATAACCATTTAAATTTCAAATATTTATTCAAACAAGATTTTCAAAATTCAAATCAGTCTTATATTTATCTTTTGAAAAACAAATACAATTAATTTAAATTTCAAATTTTATCTTCCAAACTAAATATTTACCTAATTTAAAAATTTATCTCATTTATTAAATAATATAAAATTATAATTTTACCCTTGACTAAAAACGCCTACACCTGAAAATAGGTGATCTAGATTTTTCTCTTTGATAAATATAATAATACAAACAATAAAGAATATCCCAATCAATTACCATCCGTTAAGTAATTATGCGGAACTAATAAAGGGACCGATTGGATATATATAATGTGGGTTCTAATAATCTATGTAACTATTATTCTATACCGAATAAACCCATTACAATTATTAGTTTCCGAATCACACCACTATAAACTTGAAACTGCACTTCCAATTATATACCATATTACTTAAGTTAGAGATTAGCTATCGTCTAATGATCTTTTCATGTATGTAACACCCTTATATGATATCTGTGATCAGCCTAAAGTCAAGGTCCATTCGATTTGTTGATCACACTTTCTTAAATATCCATTAAACACTCGATTAAGAAAATGATTATTCACAATATAAATAAGAAGTCATTTGCCAAGCAAACGACCCAAGGTCTTTTTCATTTTCACATCTATTATAATGCCTTTAAGAGGATAACATTTACCCCTTATTAGAGTCACGATTCCAAAATCTGTAAACAAATCCTCCATCGTATACAAATCATGTACTCAACGAACTAGTCTATGAGCTTGCTATTTCTAACACGCTTTTGCCATTGGAACATCAAAGTACAAAAGTCATACATATGATGCGATTCACTTCTTTTAGATTAAGGTTATTTCATAATGAACGTCAAAAGTGAATTGATCCACTCAAGTAGACTACGTAGATCAATTGCACTTTGGTTTAACTCTGATATGTCACCATTAAGCAAGATATCTATGCCTCTACTCGAGAGTCAAAGTTCAAAACAATCAAGATATACCGTCTTCTCAATTGGGTTTAGACAACATAATAGTCTTAGCATAAGTTAGATGCTCATTCTAACTCCATAGACTACGGATTATAGAATTAAGTCTTAGAAAAAATGAAAAATATGCATAGTGAAATTTTAAAAATTTTTCAAAAATCATTAGAACTCATGCTGCCATGTGCAATAAATTATCAACAATCAAAATATACCTTTTGGAGAAAACACCAAGATGCCAGAGTAAATGTCAGAAACTCAGGAGGACAACACCAGGAAGGGCTTTAACTAACTAGCCTTCTCTACTATTTTCCAATTCCAAGACAATTGAGTGTGTCAGCACCCTTTTCCTGGATTGATATTGAGCACGGCTTGTCTCTTTCCGATTACTCAGATCTCTTTAAGAACTTATTGTTACGGTGATTTGTGCAACAAAAAACCTACTTACCTAGAGTCTGTGGTCTAAAGAGAACAGGAGTGGAATGACCCTTATTTATAATGTTGCATGAAGTGATCTTCTGAATTTTGAATCGGATCAAGAAAAGATTTTTCTCTCACTAATTTCCTCCTCCAAATCCAATTCCACCAACGGGAGAAACCCATAAAAGAATTCGATCACCAAGGTGTAAGAAGGATTTAAAATTCAAACAGGATTCAAACATGAATTTTGTCTCTTCCAAGGACTTAAAAACCGATTCCCCTTAGGCCAATTCTATGGCTAGATTTGGCCACACCAAAGGAGAGGAGGATTCAAAATTCAAGTAGGATTCAAACAAGATTTTTCTCTTTTCCCTTATCTACAAAACCCGAATTCTCTAATTAGATTTCCCTAATCAATTTTGACCTCTATAGGATTTATGATTCAAAATTTAATTCAAATTTCAAACTTCATAAATATTTGAATTTCATCCACATGGATAATTTTCCACAACTCCAATTCAAATTTAGATAAAATCATGACAACTTTATTTAAAATTCAAATTATTATGTGATTTCTTATCCAAAATAAAATTCGAATTTAAATAAGAGAGAATCTTGTCTTCTACCCTTATCCAATATGGATGCCACATTTAGGTTCTGTAAGGACAAGATTTTGTTTAATTCAAATTCAAATAAGATTTAAATTTCAAATTTTTATTTTAAGACAAGATTTTCAAAATTCAAGTTAATCACATATTTGAATTTAAAATTCAAATACAATTAATTTAATTTTCATATCTCATCACCCAAAAATAAATATCAGTTAAATATTTATCTCATTTATTGAATAATACAAAATTATAATTTTGCCCCTCCAGCACACAGATGCCTACACCCTTGTGAAGGGTAATCTGGATTATTTTCATCACTAAATGCAAGACAATAAGCCATGTAAGAATACCTTGATCAACTACAGTCTTTAAGGAACTATAAGAGCTAGCAGAGGGATTGATTGGACATATATAATTGGGCTCCGGTGAATACATATAATCATTGTTCTATACCAAACAACTCAATCACATGATCACTAATTTTTAGGATCATTCCACTATAGACCTAAAACTGAACTCTCAATTGTATTGCAAATTACACAAGCCTTAGAAAAGATATCGTCCAATGACCTTGTCATTAATTCAAAACTCTCATATGATTTTTATGATTAACCTAGGTTAAAATCTATTCAATGTTTTGATCACGCTATCTCAAAGATTCATTATGCACCTAATAAGAGAATAGTTATCCACCATATATGGATAATAAATCATTTGTCAGGCAAATGACCCAATGCCTTGTTTATTCTCACTAATATAGTATAATGTCTTTAAGAGGATAATCTTAACTCTACATGAGAGCTATAATTCCTTATCTGTAAGCAATCCCTCCATCATTTGTGTACTGTGTACCTAATGAACTAGTCTATTAGCTTACTACCTCTAAGACGCCTTGACCTTTGAAACATCAAAGCACACTAGCTGTATACATGGATTTGTTCACTTACTCAGGATTAAGGTTATTGCATAATGATCATCAAAAACATATTGGTCCATTCATAGTGGACTACATTGATCAATCATGCTTTAGTCTCGGTCTAATATGTCACCACCAAATAACATATCTATGTTTTTTCTTGGGAGTCAAAGCTCCTAATAGTTAGGGCAAACTGTCCCCCAATTGGCTTTAGACAACATAATAATCATAAAATGAGTTAGTTGCTCATTCTAACCTCATAGATTTAGATTGCTTAATCTAAAAAGTTGTCTTCTCGTATACAAAAGATCATTACATGCAACTTTCTAGTAGTTTAACACAAGCAGTCAATGAGTCATATTTGATTACGTTTACTTTAACATGTAAATATATTGAGGAGGACCAATAGTAATGTAGTGAATAACCTCTAAATTATTTTATTAATCAGTTCAAAAAATCAATGAAAAATACATTGCTACTTAGGGTACACCTAATAATCTCCCATTTATCCTAAGCTAGTAAATGTGCTATGTTATGCATCCTCATTACCTCGACATGCCTTTCAAAGCTCTTGGCCACCAAAGTCTTAGTAAAGGGGTCAGTAACATTGTCTTCAGATGCGATCTTATATACATCTACTAGTTTTACTTCCACATACTATCTAATCGTATGGTATTTTCGATCGATGTTTTTGACCTCTTGTGGTGCTTGGATTCCTTTGTATTGGCAATCACCGTACTATTATCATAATAAAGTATGATGCGCTTGTCAATACCCAGAATGAGCTGAAGGTCTCCTAGGAACTTGTAGAGCCAAGCCACTTCCTTAGATGCCTTGGCTACAACCACATGTTTAGACTTATAGAATTCAAAATTCAAGACCCATAGAATGCTTTGGATGTAATTTTGTAATCTTTAATTTTTTTTTTCTCTTTTCTATGATGGGACCATGACTTAGTTATTTAATTTTCTATCATTTATTATTTCTATGTTTTATCATGGATGGATGCATATGTATTGATGGATGTTATGTATGTATATTTGATATCATGTCATATAGGATAGAAGAATGCCACTCAAACTATATTGATCATATATGTTTTTCAAAAACTTGCATGCTTTTTAAAATATTGAGTGGGAGAGGGTTTCAAACAAAACTTACGGCCTTCATTGTTGATCCATATATGAAAGCATGGTAATGCCTCACGTCAGTTTCACCTTGGCCATACCTTTCGATAGGTGTTTACCACTGCTGATAGTCTAGGTTGGATCACCTAAGCAGAAGACATGTTCAGGCATGATTCTATTCATGACCATCCCTCAATGGCTTGAACAAGGCATGGATCGAACTATATAAACAATGGTTGTATATTTAAGATTTGTTTAGCTATTTCCGTAAAAGCTTTGTTAGCTAAACTGGTGGCCACAATAAGTGGTTATTAATATATGTCTTAACATTGGAGGATTTAAGGCGACATGTATTAATTGGATGGGGTTCATGTTCTGGATATTTTTCTCGATGGCTTAGGATAACAAATGCTGAGAATTACCATTAAAATGGTACATTTTTTTTTTCAAGTTTCATGTAGGAACATACTTGTATGTTTTATTTGCAACATATCTAGTATATTTACTTAGGCTTTATGATGAGGTCCTTTTATATTTTATTTTAGTTTAAAATTTCACCAACACCTCTAATCTCAATGCTGATTGGAAACAAATTAAACATGATAATTATAAAGACTGAAAAAAAAACCTACTAATAGTTCTCAGTTGCAAGAGACACAAATTTGTACTGGATGAACGATGCCCACCAGGGCCATGACTTAATGCACCACTTAAAAAGGTCTCTATCATGTATACTCGTTGGAAAGAATCCAACGAGATAGCTCGATGCTACATCCTCGCTAGCATGATGAGTGCTTTACAAAAGCAACATGAAACCTATCAAGTTGCTAGGAAGGTCATGGAAAACTTAGAGGATATGTTCAGAGGCCAACAAAAGTTAGCTTAACAATCCGCTATCACAAGTAGACTGAACTCTACGCAGAAGACAAGTACTCTGGTAAAAGATCATATACTTATACTTATAGCATTCTTTGCTGAGACTACTGATAATAGTGCTGAGATGGACTACAACACTCATATTAAGATGTTGTTCAAGACTCTGTCTAAGGATTTTATGGGATTCAAAGTCACATATAATTTGGTGACAAGGGAGTTAGACCTTATTAAGCTCATGAAGCAACTATAGGCTTATGAGGTGATGATCAATGATGGGGTTCTGGTCCAGACAAAGAGAGAGGCCAACTTGTCAGAATCTTCTAAACCCTCTGCAAATAAGAAGATGCCAAAGAAGAAGTAAGGGGCTTCTAGTTCTTTTATTCGTCCTATCATGGATAGGAAGAAAAAAAAGAGGAACAAGAAACTTAAGGAACCTAAAAAGTCCAAGTACTTCTACTATGGGAAGGTAGGCCATTTTAAGAAATCTTGCAAGGAATTCCTAGCTGCCAAGAGCAACGAAGGTAAGGATCATCTTTATTTGGAAGCTTGTTTGGTTGAAGAATCGAAAGACACTTAGGTCATTGATTCGAGCACTACTAATCATGTTTGTATTTCTTTACAGGGGTTCATGAAAATGAGAAGTCTACATAATAAGAGTTTCTCATTGCAGATTGGAGACGGTAGCTTAGGATAGTGGCTAAAGTAGTAGGAGATATACATTTTTACTTTGATGAATTTAGGTTTATTTTATTGAAAGATAGTTTTTATATTCCTAGTTTTAGGAGGAATCTTATATTGGTAGCTTATTTAATAAGGGATTCTTATTTAGTATCTTTTAATAATAGAGTTGATATTTATAAAAATAAGTCTTTTATTTGTTCTAGATGGATGGAAATCTTTATTTGGTCAAATCTATGATGTACTCACTATTGGACATTGAAATGGTTGATAACACTAAAAGGTTAAAAGTTTCTTATTCTAACAAGGTGCATCTTTGGCATTTAAGATTTAGTTATATTAATTAAGATAGAATTCAAAGATTGATGAAAGACAGTCCTTTGGATACTTTGAAAGAGGTACATCTTCTTAACGTAAGTCTTGCCTTGAGCATAAAATTACTAAGAGGTCTTTTAGAGTTAAGAATATTAGGGCTAATGAACTCTTAGAAATTGGGCACATTGATGTATGTGGCCCCATGAACAACGAGGCACGAAGAGGGTAAAAGCACTATGTCTCCTTTATATATGATTACTCCAGGTGTGGATATTTATACCTGATGCACTGCAAGAGCAAGACCTTTAACAAGTTTAAAGAGTATCATGTGAAAGTGGAAAAGCAACTGGATAAATCCATAAAAACACTTTGTTCTAATCAAGATGGTGAATACCTCTCTGACGAATTTCTAGGACATCTTGTAGAGAATGAGATTTTATCCCAATTGACTGCATCTGGTACTTCACAACAGAATGGTGTAGCTGAAAGAAGAAAAAGGACCTTGTTGGATATGTCCATGCTGAGCTATTCAATACTGCCATTATCATTCCGAGGATATGCATTAAAAATTGTGTGTCATATTTTGAACCAAGTGTTGAGCAAATTAATTCCTAGGACTCTATTGTTAGGAAATGCCCTAAGTATTAGAGACATTTTGATGTATTCATTTTGAACTGGATAATAAAATTATACTTAGAGGTTATTCATTACATTGCTATCTGTCCTCGTCTTATTTACATGTTAAAGTAAATGTAAGCAAATATGGCTCACTGACTGCTTGTGTTAAAACTGTTAGAACGTTGCATGCAATGGACTTTTGTATGCGAGAAGACAATGTTCTAAAGTTAGCAGTCTAAACTATGGTCTGTAGTCTATGGGGTTAGACCGAGCATCTAACTCATGTTAAGACTATTATGTTGTCTAAAGCCTTGGAGGGGACGGTCTGTCTTGACTGTCTGGAGCTGGACTCCTAAGTAGAGACATGGATATGTTACTCAGTAGTGACATATTAGACCGGGACTAAAGCGTGATTGATCTACGTAGTCCGCTACAAGTGGATCAATCTGCTTTTGACGTTCATTGTGCAATAACCTTAATCCTGAGTAAATGAACTACTTCATGTATATGACTTGTGTACTTTGATGTTCCAATGGCTAAAGCGTCTCAGAGGTAGTAAGCTTATAGACCGGTTCGTTGGGTGCATGACTTGTATACGATGAAGGGTTTGTTTGCAGATATCGGAATCATAACTCTGAGGAGTTAAAGGTATCCTCTTAAAGGCATTATACTGAATGTGAAAATGGACAAGGCCTTGGGTCGTCTGCTGGGCGGATGACTTCTTATTCACATATGGTGAATAATCATTTTCTTGATTCGGTAGTATAATGGAACTTTAAGATAGCCTGATCAGTAGGATTAAACGGACTTTGACCTAAGGCTGATCATGGATATCATATGAGGGTTTTGCATATATGACAAGGTCATTGGATGGTAGCTCGTCACAGGCTTACGTAATACGGTATATAATTGGGAGTTCAGTTTCAGGTTTATAGTGGTGTGACTCTGAAATTAGTGATCATATGATTGAGTTGTTCGGTACAAAATGATGATCATATGGAATCACGGGAGCCCGATTATATATGTCCAATCAGTCCCTCTACTAGCTCCACATAATTCCTTAACGTTTGGTAAATTGATTTGTGTATGCTATTGGCTAGTTTATTATGCATGGATGGTGATGACACAGGATTAGGATGGTAGACAAGATTCTCTCCGGTTGGATTCAGATTTTGTTTTGGATAATAGAGTACACAATTATTCGAACTCCAAATAAAGTTGCCATGATTTTATTTGAGATTGGATTGGAGTTGTAGAAAATTATCCATGAGAACAAGAATATGAAACACAACCGTTTTGTGGAATTTGAAATTTGAATTTTGAAATTTGAATTTTGAATTTTGAAATTTGAAATTTGAATTTTGAATTTGAAATTTGAATTTGAAATTTGAATTTGAAATTCGAATTTGAAATTTGAATTTGAAATTTAAATTTGAAATTTGAAATTTGAAATTTGAAATTTGAATTTGAAATTTGAATTTGAAATTTGAAATTCAAATTTTGAATCACAGTCCAAGTAGGATTCGAATTTGTTGTGGAAAATCCACAAGATTTGAAATTCGAATTTGAGTTGGATTTGGAGAGGATAATCTTGTTAGAATCCTACTTGAATTTTGAATCCAAATCCCAACAAAAGTGGGCGAATTTTTTGGAGGATAATCTCCAATGGAAAATTCGGTTTTTGTGGATAAGATTCAAGGAAAAATTCAAGTTTCAATCTCAGTTGAATTAGGATTCTCTCCCTCCCTAAAAGTGGCCGAAATTGTTGGATTTATCCAAGGAAAAATTCGGTTATTTTTGGATAAGGTTGAGATAAGATTCAAGCTTGAAAATCCTAGTGGAATTTTTGATTCTCCCTTATCCATAATGGCCGAAATCTTTTGGAAGATTTTCACCTTGTGAATTTCAGATTTTTTGGTTGAAAAAGGGAGATAAAATTCTAGTTAAAATCTTGTTAAGATTTGGATTGGATTTATCTTAGGAAAAACCGAATTTATTGTTAGGATTATCCTATGGAAAAATTCGGATTTTTTGGTTAAAGATAAGGGAGAAAATCTTTTCCTAGTCCAATTCGAATTTAGTGAATCACCTCATGCAGGTCTATAAATAGAGGTCCTGCCACTCCAGTTCTCTCAGACCACAGACTCTCAGGTGAGCAGGCTTATTGTTGCACAGCTCATCGTGACAATAAAGTTCTTTAGAGATCTGGGTGGTCGGAAGAAGACTAGTAGTGCTAGCATACCGATCGAGGTTCAGAGTGCCCACACACTCAGCCATTCGGGAATTGGAGAATAGTAGAGAAGGCTAGTTGGTTGAAGCCTCCGGTCATTCTCCTCCTGCAAGATTGGCGTCCTTAAGGTATGAGTTTTAATTGTTGTTGGTTTATTGTATATGGCATCATGAGATATTTAACGATCTAAAAATTTTTATTGTTCCGCTGCGCCACTCTGATACGTTTTTACCGATTTATTTTCCTACATCTATATGAATTATGGCATGGCGAGAAGCCTTCCCTTGGACATATGAAAATATAGGGCTGCCTAGCATATGTATTAAATGCGGGTGTGAAGAAGTTGGAATCGCATTCTAAATTGTGCATGTTGTAGGGTATCTTTAGGGAATAAAGGAGGTCAGTTCTATAATTTGAAGGAACAAAAAGTTATTGTTTCAACCTATATGACTTTCCTAGAGGAAAGTTACATGACTGACTTTATGCCTCAAAGTAAAATGGCACTCGAGGAGTTATTAGGTGATAAAATTACTCCAAAGATTTTAGTCTCGGACACAAGTCCACGTTCTAATGAAAGACCTTCAAATAATCAATAGTTTAGGGTGCTTCGACATGGTGGAAGGGTTTCTAGAAAACCTAATTTCTTCATATATGATGCTAAGGTATACCAAGCCAAAGCTCATGATCATGATGATAACTTGGTTACTTATAATAAAGTTATAAATGATATTGATTCTAAATCTTGGAAATAGGCTATGAACAATGAGATAGATTTTACGGATGAAACTTTGCTTAGGATCAAACCCATTGGGTAAAAATGGGTCTACAAAAGAAAGAGGGATGTGGAAGGTAAAGTTAAAACTTTCAAGGCTAGACTTATGGCAAAGGGATCCATGCAGAAACCTAGAATTAATTACGATAAAACCTTTTTGTCTATTGCAATGTTGAAGTCTATCTGTATTCTTCTATCCATTGCTATGGCTCTGGATTTCGAGATCTGGCAAATGGATATCAAGATAGTATTCTTGAATTACCATCTTGATGAGAGTATCGATATGGTACAGCTCGAAGGGTTCGAAAGGAAAGTTTACAAATTGTTTAGATCTATTTATAGATTAAAGCAAGCATCCCACTCATAAAATCAAAGATTTGATCAGGTGATCAAAACATTCGGTTTTGAGCAGAATGTTGATAAATATTATGTCTATAAATGTATAAATGATAGTAAAGTGGTCTTTCTGGTACTCTATGTTGATGATATACTACTCATTGGGAATAATGAAGGGAACTTATCATCGGTCGAACATTGGTTATCCTAACAGTTTGATATGAAAGACTTGGGAGAAGCTAATTATGTTCTAGGCATTTGTCTCTTTAGAGATTAAAAGAACAAAACGATAATGTTATCTCAGGCTTCATACATAAATTAAAATAATTGAAAAGAATGCAATGCAAGAGGCAAAGAAAGGTTCACAACCTTCCATTGCTGGTTTAACTATTTGATTGGATGATTATCCTAAGACATCAAAAGAAAGAAAGCATATGAATAAGTTCTCTTATGTACCCACTGTGGCTAGCCTTATGTATGCTACCCTTTGCACTTACCTAGATATTTGTTTTATGATAGGTATAGTGAGTCAATATCAAGCAAATCCTAAAATCAATCATTGGCAAGTCGTAAAGCATATATTCAAGAATTTTAAGAGAATGAGAGATTGTAGACTAATATATTCTAGAAGGGACCTAATATAGGAAAAATCAATCAAAATTGCACAGCGGAATTACAAAAAATTTTCAAGATCGTTAAATAACTTATGATGCCATATATAATAAATTAACAACAATAAATTTATACCTTCAGAAGATGCCAAGAATGTAGGAGGAAAGTAACCGAAGGGCTTCAACCAACTAGCCTTCTCTACTATTCTCCAATTCTCGGATGGCAAAGTGTGCGGGTACCCGGATCCTTATTCGGTATGCAAGCATAGCTTGTCTCCTTCTGACCACCTAGATCTCTTTATACACTTATTACTACAGTGATTTATGTAACAATAAGTTTACTCACTTGAGAGTCTGTGATCTAAGAGAACTGGATTGGTAGGACCCCTATTTATAATTTTGCATGAGGTGATCCCTTGAATTTTGAATTGGACCAGAGAAGATTTTCTCTCCCTTTTCCTCACATAATCTAAACTTCCTTAGGCCAAAATCTCCTTTGGATTTTCGACCACCCCTAGGAGATCTTGTATTCAAAATACAAATAGGATTTGACTTGAATTTTTATCTTCCTTTTTCAGCCAAAAACCAATTCCCTCTAAGGCCAAGACATGGCTAGATTAGGCCACACCAAGAGGAAGTAGGACACAAATTCAAATAGGATTTTAACTTGAATTTCATCTCACCCTAATCCACAAAAATAGATTCTCCTTGAGGCATTATCCATAGAAGAAATTTGGTTACACCATGTAAAGAAGATAATTAAAATTCAAATAGGATTTTAACTTAAATTTCATCTCACCCTTATCCACAAAAACGGATTCTCTCTAAGGCATTATCCATAGAAGAAATTCGGTTACACCATATGTGGGAGAGGCTCAAAATTCAAAGAAGATTTTGACTTGAATTTTCCTTCATCCTTATCCACAAAAATCGACTCCATCAAGGGTCGGATCACTTCAACAAATTCAGCCAAATTAAGTAGGATTAGGATTCAAAATTCAAGTAGGATTCAAACAAGATCTTCCTTTCTCTCATCCACAAGAAAATCAAAATTTTCATGTTATCCACAATAAAATTCGGTTACCACTTGGTTTGTAATTCAAAATTTGAATTCAAATTTCAAAGTTCAAATTTTAAAAATTCAAACTTCAAGTACAAATTTCAAATTTAAATTTCAAATTTCAAATTTCAAATTCCATAAAAAACTTAAATTTCAAATTTGCCCTCATAGATAATTTTCCACAACTCCAATTCGAATTTAAGTAAAATCATGGCAACTTTATTTGAAATTCAAATAATTGTGTAATCTCTTATCTAAAAAAAATTCAAATCGAATAGGAGAGAATCTTGTCTTCCACCCATATCCTTTGTAGACACCGTCTATATCCATGTAAGACAACAGACCAATAAGCATACCCTGATCAATTTGCCATCTGTTAAGGAATTATGTGAAGTTAGTAAAGGGATCAATTGGACATAAATAATTAGGTCCCGTGAATCTATGTGGTCATTGTTCTAAACTGAACAACTCAACCACATGATCACTAATTTTAGAGTTATACCATTATAAACCTGAAACTGAACTCCCAACTATATACTGTATTATGAAAACCTGTGATAAACTATTGTCCAATGACCTTGTCATGTATGCAAAACCCTTATATGATAACTATGATCGGCCTTAAGTCAAAGTCTGTTCAACCTACTGATATCTTAAAGTTCCATTATACTACTGAATAAGAAAATAATTATTCACCATATGTGAATAAGAAGTCATCCACCTAGTAGATGACCTAAGGGCTTGTCCATTAGCACATCCAGTATAATGCCTTTAAGAGGATACCTTTAACTCCTTATTAGAGCTATGATTCCAATATCTACAAACAAACCCTCAATCGTATACAAGTCATATACCCAACGAACCAGTCTATAAGCTTACTACCTCTGAGACGCTTTAGCCATTAGAACATCAAAGTACACAAGCCATATACATGAAGCAGTTCATCTACTTAGGATTAAGGTTATCGCATAATGAGCGTCAAAAGTAGATTGATCCACTTATAGTGAATTACGCAAATCAACCATGCTTTAGTCCCGGTCTAATATGTGAACTCTAAGCAATATATCTATGTCTCTACTCAGGAGTCTATGCTTCGGATAGTCAAAACAAACCATCCTTACCATGGTTTTAGACAACATAATAGTCTTAATATGAGTTAGATGCTCAGTTTTATCCCATAGATTCTGAATCTTAGTTTAGACTGCTTACCTTTGAATGTTGTCTTCTCGCATACAAAAGTCCATTACATGCAACATTCTAATGTTTTAACTTTAGTAATCAGTGAGCCATATTTGCTTACATTTACTTTAACATGTAAATAGAATGAGGAAAAATAGCAATATAATAAATAACCTCTAAATATAATTTTATTATACAGTTCAAAATAAATGAAATATATTAAAAATGTCTTTCCCGCTTAGGGCATTCCTAACAATCTCCCATTTACCCTAAGCTAGTAGATGTGCCATGTTTCACATCCTCATCACCTCAACATGCCTTTCAAAGCTTCTAACCACCAAAGTCTTAGGAAAAGGGTCGGCAATATTATCCTTGGACATGACTTTACATACATCTACTAGTCCTGCCTCCATGTGCCCTCTTATTATGTAGTACCCCCGATCTATATGCTTTGTCCTCTTGTGGTGCCTAGATTCTTTGTGTTGGCAATAGCTGCGTTATTATCACAATAGAGTGTGATAGGTTTGTCAACACTCACAATGACCTCAAGGCCTCTAAAGAACTAGTGGAGCCAAAACGCTTTTTTAGATGCCTCAATCACAGCCACATACTCAGCCTCAATTGCAGAGTTAGCTATGTAACTCTTTCATGCTCTTCTACATAATAATGCCTCCTCTGAGCAAGAACACTGATCTTGATGTCAACTTCCTCAAATCCTTGTAAGTCTGGAAATCTGAATTCGTGTATTCTACGGGTGTTAGGTCCCCTTCAGAATACACTAGCATATAATCCTTTGTTCTCTTAAGATACTTGAATATATACTTTACTGCTTGCCAGTGCTTGATTCCAGGATTTACTTGATATTGATTCACCGTACCTACGACAAAATAAATATCTGGGCGAGTGCAAAGCATAGCATACATAAAGCTACCCACAGCGGATGCATATGGGACTTTACTCATACGTTATCTTTCTTCCGATATCTTAGAACAGTCATCCAGTAATAGAGTTAGACCGGTAATGGAAAGTTATGAACCTTTCTTTGGCTCTTGCATTGCATACTTTTTAATTATATTGTCCATGTATAAAGCTTGGGACAATACTATCATTTTGTTCTTTTGATATCTAAAGAGACGAATGCCTAGAATATAATTAGCTTCTTCCAAGTCCTTCATATCAAACTGTTGGTTTAACCAAAGCTTAATCGATGATAAGTTCCCTACATCATTCCCAATGAGTAATATATCATCAATATAGAGTACCAGAAAGACTACTTTTCTATCCGTAATACGTTTATAAACACAAGGTTCATCAATGTTCTGCTTAAAACTGAATGTTTTGATTGCTTGATCAAACTTTTAGTTCCATGAGCCGGATGCTTGCTTTAATCCATAAATAGATCTAAGCAACTTACAAAATTTTCTTTCTTGGCCTTTTACTATGAACCTTTTGGGCTGTACCATATAGATACTTTCCTCAAGATGGCCATTCAAGAATGCCGTCTTGGCATCCATATGTCAGATTTCGTATTCGAGAGCCGCAGCAACGGACAAAAGAATATGGATAGACTTCAGCATAGCAATAGGTGAAAAGGTGTCATCGTAATCGATTCTAGTCTTTTACATGTATCCCTTTGCCACAAGTCTAGCCTTCAAAGTTTTAACTTTCCCTTCCACATCCTTCTTTCTTTTATAGTCCTACTTGTACCCAATGGGTTTTATCCTATCTGCTAGGTGCACTAGTTCCTAAACAGAGTTGGATTATCGAATCCATCTCATTGTTCATGGCTTGTTTCCAAGATTTAGAATCAACATCATTTGTAGTTTTATCATAAGTGACTGGATCATCCTCATGCTCATGAGCTTCGGCTTGGTATACCTCAGCACCATACATGAAGAAGTTAGGTTTCCTTGAAACTCTCCCACTACGACGAAGCACCCTAAACTGTTGATCGTCTAGAGGTCTTTCACCAGAACTCGAACTTGCATCCAAGACCGAGACCTGTAGAGCAATTCTATCACTCAGTGACTCCTTTAGTACTACTTTACTTCTAGGCTTAAAGTCATTCATGTGACTCTCTTCCAGGAATGTCTTATGAGTTGAGACAATGACCTTTTGTTCCTTCGGTTATTGAATAGACCTCCCTTAGTTCCCTTTAGATACCTTACAAACATGCATAATTTTGATCGCGGTTCCAACTTCTTCACATCCCCATCTAGTATATGTGTCGAGGAGCCCCATATACTTATATATCCAAGGGAGGGCTTCCTGCCATGCCACAATTCATATGGAGTCCTGAGAATTGATTTATTTGGAACTTGGTTTAGAATATAGCACGCCGTTTGTAGTGCATATCCCTATAATGATAATGACAGCGTTGAATAACTTATCATGGACCGTATTATATCTAATAAGGTCCTGTTTCTCCTTTCGGCTACACCATTCTATTATAGAGTACCAGGTGCAATCAATTGGGATAATATCCCATTCTCTACAAGATGTCCTAGAAATTCATTGGAGAGGTATTTACTACCTCGATTAGATCGAAGTGTCTTTATGGATTTACCCAATTACTTTTCCACTTCCGCATGATACTCTTTGAACTTATTAAAGGTTTCGCTCTTGCGGTGCATCAGGTACACATATCCATAGCTCGAGTAATCATCTATAACGAAGACATAATACTCAATAGAATAAACCTATATTCATCAAAGTAAAGATACACGTCTCCCATTGCTTAAACTACCACTAAGCTACTGTCTTCAGTCTGTAACAAGAGGCTCTTATCATGTAGACTTTTTATTTCCATGAACCCCTGCAAAGAAACACAAACATGGTTAGTGACGCCTGAATCAATGAACCAAGTGTCTTTTGATTCTTCCACCAAACACGCTTATAAATAGTGAAGTTCCTTACCTTTCCTTGCCCTTGGTAGCTAAGAGTTCCTAGCAAACCTTCTTAAAGTGACCTACCTTCCCACAGTGGAAGCACTTAGACTTTTTAGGGTCCTTGGGCTTCTTGTTCTTGTTCTTCTTCTTCCCATCTGAGACAAGAGAAATTATGTAAGAATATTATTATAAAGCCCAAGCAAATATATAGAAAATTAAGCAAATAAACATACGAATATGTTCCTATATGAAACTTAGAAAAACATGTAGCATTGCAATGATAATTCTCAGCACCTATTGCCCCAAACCACCAAGGGGTGGTCATGAGACAAATAGTCAAAACATGGACCCCGTCCAATTAATATATATTATCTTAAATCTTTCAAGGTTAAGACATATATTAATAACCATTTATTTTGGCCACTAGTTTAGTAACAGAGCTTCTAGAGAAGGTTAACAGTTAAACGAGCCTTGAGTGTATAACTATTATTTATGTAGTTCGATCCACATCCTACCAAGCCACCTAAGGGTGGTCATGAATAGGATAATACCCTAACACGTTTTCCATATAGAAGATCCAATCTAGTATATCGGTGATGGTAAACATGTACCGAGAGGTGTGGTCAGGTCAAAACTGACGCGAGGTGTTACCGTACTTTCACATATGGATCAATAATGGAGGCCGTGGGTTTTGTTTGAAACCCTCTCCTACTTAATATTTTGAAAAACATGCAAGTTTTAAAAAAATATGTATGATCAATATAGTTTGAGTGGCATTCTCCTATCCTATATGATATGTTATCAAATATGCACACGTATCATCCATCAATAAATATTTATCCATCCATGACATATCACAGAAAAATAAATGACGAAAATTAAACAACCTAGTCATGGTCCCATCTTGGAATAAAGAAAAAATAAAGATAACAAAATTTCATCTAAAGCATTCTTTGGGTCTAGAATTTTGCTTCATCTTCTTATATCCATCTTTATGTAGTCTCTTTATTTATTTCTCATCCTTAGAATTATTTAAAATTCAAATTCCAAAAATTTAAATTTTAAATTCAAATTTTAAATAATTTTAAATTTTATATGTAATAATATGTAATTTTAAAATTTGAATTTAAAATTTAAATTTTTGGAATTTGAATTTTAAATAAACAATTTTAAATTTTATATGTAATAATATGTAATTACAAAAATTTCAAATTTTCAATTACATATTTTTATACATGATTTAAAATTAAATCTCAAATTTTAAAATTGAAATTTTTCGTCTCTCGGCCCTTCAGCCATGGGCCCGAAAGCCCGCAGCTGCTATGGACAGCCCCAGCCCCCGAAGTGGGGGGGGGGTGGCCACGGCCAGGTCGGGTGCAGCATTGCTGGGCTGCACCCCTTAGGGAGTTGCAACAGTCCACTAGGCTGTAGGCTTTGCTTGCTGTCATGGTCTGTAGCCCCTGGAGGGGGGGCCACGGCCACCCCTGGTTATAGGCATAGCCTGTGGCTGTGGGTGGTCCAGCTTTGGACAGGGGTTGCCGCAGCTCCACCAAGGTGGGTGGCCAGTCCCTAGGGGTCGATTCTCGATTTTCATGTTATATTCCAATTTACCCATTAGGATCGCCAAAAATTAATTTGAATCCTAATTAAATTGGAATTTTCTACACAAAAATATTTCAATCTTTAAATTAAATTTAGCTTTGGAAAAAATTAAATTATGGTCTTCAATCTTCAATCTCCTTTATGAATAATTACATAAAATTTCCTATATCGTTTCCAGTGTATAAAAATTCTAATCATAAAAATTCTAAGAGACTAAAAAATAAAATCCATGGAAAAATTACGGTGATGATAAACCACTCCCATGATTACATAAAAATTCCTAGATCCAATTTTTCTAAATTCTAAGAAACCATAATTGACAAAATTAAGCATGCTTATAATAATTTAAAAAATTAAAATAACCACATACTTTACAAATAATCCATGATAATAACATAAAGAAATCCTAGAATGTCACTCTCTAAATATCAAATCTATACATTAAAGAGACCAAAACTATTGTCTAATTTATATACATAACATAATCATGAGTTGACTCTGATACCAATTGTAAAAAAAATCAACCAAAATTACACAGTAGAATTACAAATTTTTTTCAAGATCGTTAAATAACTCCTAATGCTATATATAATAAATTAATAACAATAAATTTATACCTTCAGAGGACGCCAAGAATGCATAAGGAAAATGACCGGAGGGCTTGAACCAACTAGCCTTCTCTATTATTCTCCAATTCCTAGACGGCAAAGTGTGTGGGCTCTCAGATCCTCAATTGATATGCTAGCACAGCTTGTCTCCTTCTAACCACCTAGATCTCTTTCTGTACTTATTATTACGATGATATGTGTAACAAAAAGCTTGCTCACCTAAGAGTCTGTGGTCTAAGAGAACTAGAGTGGTAGGATGTCTATTCATAATTTTGTGTGAGGTGATCCCTTGATTTTGAATTAGAACAAGAAAAGATTTTCTCTCTCTTTTCCTCACAAAATCTAAACTCCCTTAGGCCAAAATCTCCCTTGAATTTTCAGCCACCCCTAGGAGATCTTGTATTCAAAATTCAAACAAGATTTAACTTAAACTTTTGTCTTCCTTTTTTAGTCAAAAACCAATTCCCTCTAAGGCTAAGATCATGGCTAGATTTAGCCACACTAAGAGGGAGAGACTCAAAATTCAAATAGGATTTTAACTTGAATTTTCCTTCATCTTTATCCATAAAAAAGCCGACTCCATCAAGGGTGAAATCCCTTCAACAAATTCGGACACATTGAGTAGGATTAGGATTCAAAATTCAAGTAGGATTCAAACAAGACCATCCTCTCCCTTATCCCCAAGAAAACTGAATTTGCCATATGGATTTATCCACAACAAAATTCGGTTACCACTTTATTTGTGATTCAAAATTTAAATTCAAATTTCAAGGATCAAATTTTAAAAATTCAAAATTCAAATTTAAATTTCAAATTCAAATTTCAAATTCAAAATTTAAATTTCAAATTTCAAATTTCAAATTCAAATTTCAAAATCCATAAAAAACTTGAATTTCAAATTTTACCCTCATGGATAATTTTCTACAACTCCAATTTAAATTCAAATAAAATCATGGCAACTTTATTTGGAATGCGAATAATTATGTAATCTCTTATCCAAAACAAAATTTAAATTCAAATAGGAAAAAATCTTATCTTCCATCCTTATCCTTTATAGACACTACCTATATCCATACAAGACAACAAGCTAATAAATATACCCTGATCAATTTGTCATCGGTTAAGGAATTATGTAGAGCTAGTAGAGGGATCAATTAGATATATATAATTGGGCTCCCGTAAATCCATGTGGTCATTATTCTAAATCGAACAACTCTACCACATGATCACTAATTTCAGAATTACACCACTATAAACTTAAAACTGAACTCCCAACTATATACTGTATTATGAAAGCCTATGATAAGTTATTGTGTAATGACCTTGTCATGTATGCAAAACCCTTATATAATATCCATGATCAGCTTTAGGTCAAAGTCTATTCAACCTACTGATCAAGCTATCTTAAAGTTCTATTATACTACCGAATAAGAAAATGATTATTCACATGAAGTCATTCACCTAGCAGACGACTCAAGGCCTTGTCTATTTTCATATCCAGTATAATGCCTTCAAGAGAATTCCCTTAACTCCTTATCTATGATTCCAATATCTACAAACAAACCCTCTGTCGTATACAAGTCATGTACCCAACGAACCGGTCTATAAGCTTACTACCTCTGAGATGCTTTAACCATTGGAATATCAAAGCACTCAAGTCATATACATATCTATACCTAACATAAGTTCATCTACTTAGGATTAAGGTTATCGTATAATGAACATTAAAAGAAGGTTGATCCACTAATAGCAAACTTCGCAGATCAACCATGCTTTAGTCCCGGTCCAATATGTCACCTCCAAGTAACATATCTATATCTTTACTCGAGAGTCTATACTCTGGATAGTCAAGAAAAACTATCCCCACCATGGCTTTAGACAACATAATAGTCTTAACACGAGTTAGATGCTCGGTCTAACCCCATAGACTATGAGCCATAGTTTAGACTGCTTACCTTATAACGTTGTCTTCTCGTATGCAAAAGTCCATTATATGCAACATTCTAACGGTTTAACTTATGCAATCAGTGAGCTATATTTACTTATATTTACTTTAACATGTAAATAGAATTAGGACAAATAGTAATTTAATAAATAACCTCTAAATATAATTTTATTATCCAGTTCAAAATAAATAAAATACATTAAAAATTTCTTTCCTACTTAGGGTATTCCTAACACCTAACACATGTAGGATAAATGGACTCAAGCTTCCAAACTTGTAATGATTTGAGGAAGTCAACTTCGGGATTGGTGTTTTTGCTTAGAGGAGGTACCATTATATAGAAGAGCATAAAACATGGTTACACTACTAACTCCATGATGGAGGCTGAATATATGGCTGTGGTTAAGACATCTAAAGAAATGGTTTGGCTCTGAAAGTTTTTTAAAGACCTTGTGGTTATTTTGGGTATTAACAAGCTTATCACACTCTAATATGGTAATAGCACGGCAATTACTAACATAAGGGAATTTAGGCACCACAAGAGGACTAAGCACATTGATTAGAGATACCACATAATTAGAAGGCACGTGGAGGTAGGTTTAGTAGATGTATGTAAGGTCGCATCCGAGGATAACATTGCCAATCCCTTTACTAAGATTTTGATAGCTAGAAGCTTTGAAAAGCACATAGAAGCGATGGGATGCATAAAATGGCACATTTTCTAGTTTAAGGTAAGTAAGAGATTGTTAAGAATGCCTTAAGTGGGAAAGTCATTTTATATATTTCATTTATTTTGAATTGATTAATAGTATAGTAGATGTTATTCATTATATTACTATACCTATTTAAATGTTAAAGTAAATATAAATAAATATGACTCACTAATTGCTTGTTGTTAAACTATTAGAGTGTTGCATACAATGGACTTTTGTATATGAGAAGACAGTATTATAAAGTAAGTAGTCTAAATCTATAGTTCATAGTCTATAAGGTTAAAGTAAGCATCTAACTTATATTAGACTATTACGTTATTTAAAGCCAATTGGGGAGACGGTTTGTCTTGACTGTCTAGAGCTTCGACTCCCAAGTAGAGAAATAGATTTATTATTTGGTAGTGACATATCAAACTTAGACCAAAGTGCAATTGATCTGCGGGCCTGCCTGAGTGGATCAATTCACTTTTGACACTCATTATATAGTAACCTTAACTTTGAGTAGGTGAATCTCTTCATGTGTATGACTTGTGTACTTTGATATTCCAATGGCTAAAGTGTCTCAGAGGTAGTATGCTTATAGATTGGTTCCTTAAGTGTATGACTTACATACGATGGAGGATTTGTTTAAAGATATTGGAATCATAACTCTAATGAAGAGTAAAGGTTATCCTCTTGAAGGCATTATACTGGATATGAAAATGGACAAGGCCTTGGGTTGTTTGTTGGGCTAATGTCTTCTTATTCACATATAATGAATACTCAATTCGTTAATCAGGTGTATAACGGATCTTTAAGATAGTGTGATTAGCAAGTCGAATGGACTTTGATCTAATGCTGATTATGCATATCATATGAGGGTGTTGTTTACATGACAAAGTCATTGGATGATAGTTTATCACTGGCTTACGTAATACAGTATATAATTAGGAGTGCAGTTTTAGGTTTATAATGGTGTGACTCGAAAACTATTAAGTGTAATGGCTTTCTTTGGTATAAAATAATAATTATAAGGATTATTGGAGCCCATATTATATATGTCCAATCAGTCTCTTTACTAGCTCTACATAGTTTTTTAACAGATGGCAATTGATCGATATATTCTTTATTACTTGTACTTTTGCATTTAGTGAAGAGAAATATCTGGATCACCTGTTTCTGAGTGTAGGCATTTTTCTCTGAGTACCAAGGGTAAAATTGTAATTTTGTATTATTAATAAATGGGATAAATATTTAATTTAGGTGAATATTTATTTTGGAAGATAAGATTTGAATTTAAATTAATTGTATTTGTTCTTTAAAAGACAAATATGAGATTGATTTGAATTTTGAAAATCTTGTTTGAATAAATATTTGAAATTTAAAAAATTATCCTATTTGAATTTGAATTAGACAAAATCTTGTCCTAGCATAAAAAAAAAGGGCAGATTTTCTCTAGAGTTTGAAAGACAATATTTTCTCCTGATTTGAATTTTGTTTTGGATAAGAGATTACATAATTTTTTGAATTTCAAATAAAGTTATTATGATTTTATTTGAATTTACATTGGAGTTGTGAAAATTATCCATGCAGATAAAATCACAAGATTTATGGAGTATGAAATTTGAATCAAATTTTGAATCATAAATCCATGAGGAAGCCAAATTTTTTATGTGGAAATCCATAGGGTAGAAAATTCAAATTTTGAATAAAGAAGAGAGAGAAAAATCTTCTTTGAATCCTATTTAAATTTTGAATGATTCTTCCCTAGTTTAGCCAAAAATTTAAAAGATTTTTTTGCCTATGGGGAATCGGCCTGGAAGGGCTTACAAGAAGGAGAAAAATCTTTTCATGAGCCAATTCAAAATTCTAAAAGCCACCTATTGCAAATTTATAAATAGGACTATCGAAACTCCTATTTTCTTTAGACCACAGACTTTCAAGTGAGTAAATTTATTATTATACACTAATAATAATAAATTCTCAAAGATCTAAGTGGTTGTAAGGAGACAAGCTATACTAGAATACTGATCGGGGAACCGAGTGCCCATACACTTCACTGTATAGGAATTGGAGAATACTAGAGAATGCTAGTTGGTTGAAACCCCTCGGTCACACCCTTTGACATTCTTGGTGATTTCCTCCAAAGGTATAATGATTGTTGAATAATTTATTGTATATGGCAATATAAATTTTTAACGATCTTAAAAATTTTTTATAATTCCACTATACATGTCTTACTGTTTTTTCTTACACAAAGACTAGGATTTCCAAACTGATGGTGTAATGAATTCTTGTTCCATAGCGTGATTTAGAAAAGACAACAAATTGTAATAAAAACCATTAACATTTAATAATCCTATTGTCTTTTGATGAAGATTAAGTTGAACCAAAGAGACAATGAAAATTTCTTCTAGTATTCCTAAACCACTAGGTAAAGCGATAAAGGCATCTATATTATACATCATGTTAGCCATTCTTTTTTGCATGGTCTAGATGTTTAACTCATTACCTAGGGTGTAGCTGGTAATGTTTTTGCAGGCTAATGCACTAGTGGTTAGATCGGCTGTTGTCATTAAAATTTGAAAAATAACAAAGAAAAAGTAAAAAATGCACACTTGATGCAAAAAGAAAAATTCAAAAATATATAATTGATGCAAAAAGATAAAAAATAAAAAATGTACACTCGATGCAAAAATAAAAAAGTCAAAAATGATAAAAGTGAGACTATAAAAAGGAAATCCGCAAAAAAGAAAGCAAGATTTTTTTTCATTGTAGCCGTGATTGTGGCTCACATCTTCCTCTGGTTTTACATTTAGTATTGGCTTAAACAACCTCTATGAGTCAAGGATGAGCTTTCCATCTAATTTTCTTATAAATTGACAAATAAGATTTTTTAGTATCAGATTCCTTAAACTGTAGTGCTCCTGTTTATCTACAAATAAACTCCATATCTCGAGTTTTAACAGAGTGTGTTTCATAGCTATAGCTAAGAAAGTGAAAAAAAAAAAACGATGAAAGTAAAATAGAAAACAAATACGCAAAGAAAATAAAAGAAAGATAAAGAAAAAACAGTTTGAGTTACCTTCAAGAAGCACTTGATTTATAGTCATTGACTTGACTTCAAAAACATGTTTTTATCAAAAAGCATCTTCTATCCATAAAAAGTGTCATGCAACACCACATACATGTCTTTGTTAATGATGTTCTCAAGCTCAGCTGGATATGGAACAGTTTGGCATGTGTATCCAACAAAAGTTGATTTTAAATAATTCGCTTGGTGGACCTCAAGGATTGATGCTATTAATGATTTTGAAGGAGTTAGCCACGTAGGATCTTTATATATATGATCTTGAAAGATTGATGCTAACATAAGTTGGGTTTTAAGAATTTTTCTTCTGAATTTTCTACCATGTTCAATTATTTGGTCCCTTCCTCACTTAGAGAGTCGTCGTCATGAAACAACTACAAGTGTTCCCTTTCTAGTGTAGGCTCCTCAAGGTGGTAATGATGCATGATCTCTATTAGGCATCAATTGGGGAAATAAGTGCTCCTAATGCTTTGAAATTCTCCACCACTGTCACTGTACACCTTGTAATATCGAATGGTTCCTATAGCATGTCATCCACCTTATCAATAAATTGATTCACCCTTTTTATGCATTGAGCAACTTGGTTTTGCAATTCAAAGGACTCCCCAATCTCTTAAATTCTGGTGTGAATCCATAACTCCTCAATATTGAAACTATTCTCTCAAATTTGATTACTCATTAAATAATTCCAATAATCAAATTCTGTCATTTTTTCTAACATGTAATAGGCTTCATCTAAGGATTGTTAGTAGAGAGAGGTGGTACCATTTCTCTTTTCAACCCATTGCCTAGTTGTGTACCATAGCCCACTAAAGAAGATTTCTAATTGACATTCTTTAGAAAACCCATGATATGGAATCCTATTTAGCAAATCCTTAAATCTCCACTAGGCATTATGAAATGGTTTTGAATCTTGTTAGGCAAAATTTGTGAGGATTAGTTGATGAGACATTTTTAGAGAAGCCTTATCTAAAATGCTTCCCTTTTTTGTTAACTTTTTATTAAGAAAAAGCATTCAGAAAGAAAGAAACAAATAATAAAGCACAAATTAAAATTACAATTAAAATTAATTGATATTGATATTAATAACTAAGTATCCAAAGCAATGGTGCCAAAAACTTATTGTAGATTTTTACAAGTGTACAAATCGAACAAATAATAAAGTGACAAGTAAAGTATCACTACCACAAGGATAAAATGGATAGTTGATATTTTGATTAGCAGAACTTCTAGAAACTCCTCCTTCTAAAACAAAACTAAACAAAAGAAAAGAAAATTATTTTTAGCTTTAAAAGAAGCTTTTTTTTTTCCTACACTTTAACTCTACCTATTTCTATCTCTATCTCTTTTCTATTTTGTCTTGTGTCATCAAGCCTCCTCCAAATTGCCCTTTTATAGATATAGTTTTGCACTTTCAAACTTGCTATAGTAGTTAGTGCATTTTCAAACTTGCTATAGTAGTTGGTGCACTTTCAAACTTGCTACAATAGTCAGTGCATTTTCAAACTTGCTATAATAGTCAGTGCACATGATTAGAATGGATCAAATATGGTAGGATATGTGATAAGCCTAATATCAATTTTCTAAAACCAAAAGAATGTCATATGCCACACTGTTATTGGTTTCTTTCTAGCCTCCGTCATGTGTCACGTCATTATTAAACTGAAAAAAGTAAGCTCATGTGGTCTTAGGTGCACTGTCTACTTATTGATCCAATATTAGAAATTATCATAACTTCTTCATATGAGTTTCAATTGGTGTAATTCTTTTTTTAAAATGCTTATATCGATGAAAGGATCAAATAAGATCAGTCAAGCTCACAGTTTCTTGATATGGATAGTGACATCCGATGGGACCTACTTCTAACACATAAATTTTTTACTTTTGTTGTTTTAGAAAAAGGTACATGAATATCACCGAGTAATATATATAAATAGTAAAATGCATCGTAATTTTGTTGTCATTTGGATGTCACCAATAAAATGATGGTTAATTACTTGCTAGTTGTTAGAGATAAAGATTGGTTAGATTAGCTACTGATTTGTAACTAACTGCTTCACTTGTAAATAAGTGATTGGTGTATTGATTTTGTTAGTTTGTTTATTACAGTACCAATTGTGTATTAAAAGCTGTTAGATTATACAGTGCTAATTAATCAAATTTTGATGTATTTTATTTATTTCGAATTGGATAATAAAATTATATTTAGAGGTTATTCATTACATTACTGTATGTCTTTATTCTATTTATATGTTAAAATAAATGTAAGCAAATATGGCTCACTAACTACTTGTGTTAAACTGTTAAAATGTTACATGCAATAGAATTTTGTAAACGAGAAGACAACGTTCTAAAATAAGCAGTCTAAATTATGGTCCGTAGTCTATGGGGTTAGACCAAGCATCTAACTCCCATTAAGACTATTATGTTATCTAAAGCCAAATGGGGGACGGTTTGTCTTGACTATCTGGAGCTTTGACTCCCGAGTAGAGACATAGATATGTTGCTTAGTGATGATATATTGGATCAAGACTAAAGTGTAATTGATTTGTATAGTCCACTTGAGAGGATCATGTCACTTTTGATGTTTATTATGCAATAACCTTAATCTTGAATAGAGGAATTGTTTCATGTATATAACTTGTGTACTTTGATGTTCCAATGGCTAAAGCGTTTCAGAACTAGTAAGCTTATAGATCGGTTCGTTAGGTACATGACTTGTATATGATGGAGGGTTTGTTTACAAATTTCGAAATTATAGCTCTAATAAGGAGTTAAGGGTATTCTTTTAAAGGCATTATACTAGATGTGAAAATGGACAAGGCCTGGGTCGTCTACTCAGCAAATGACTTCTTATTCACATATAGTGAATAATCTTTTTTTTATTCGTTAGTATAATGGAACTTCAAGATAGCTTGATCGGTAGGTTGAATGGACTTTGACCTAAAGCTGATCATAGATATCATATGAGGGTTATGCATATATGATAAGGTCATTGGACAAAGCTTATCACAGGCTTTCATAATACAGTATATAATTAGGAGTTTAGTTTTTAGTTTATAGTGGTATGACTCTAAAATTAGTGATCATGTGATTGAGTTGTTCAATTCAGAATAATGATCACATGGATTCATGGGAGCTTGATTATATATGTTCAATTAGTCCTTGTACTAGCTCCACATAATTCTTTAACAGATGGGAAATTGATTAGGGTATACTTGTTGACTTGTTGTCTTGCATTTAGTGAAGAAAAAATCCGAATCACCCTTCTACAGGGTGTAGGCATTTTCTCAGTGTGCTGGAAGGGCAAAATTATAATTTTGTATTATTCAATAATAAGATAAATAATTGTTAACATTTATTTTTGCATGATAAGATTTGAATTATAAATTAGTTGTATTTGAATTTCAAATTTGAAATTCAAATATATGATTGATTTGAATTTTGAAAATCTTGCCTTAAAATAAATATTTGAAAATTGAATCTTATTTGAATTTGAATTGAACAAAATATTGTCTTTGCACAAAAGGAGGTGGCATCCATATAGAATAAGGGTAGAAGACAAGATTCTCTCTTATTTAAATTTGAATTTTGTTTTGGATAAGAGATTACACAATTATTCAATTTCAAATAAAGGCGCCATGATCTTATTTGAATTTGAATTGGAGTTATGGATAATTATCCGCGAGGATAAAATTCAAAATTCAAACATTTGTGGAGTTTGAAATTTGAAGTTGAAATTTGAATTCAAATTTTGAATCACAAACCTAAAATCCAATCAAATTTTTTATAGATAATTCCATATGAAGAAATTTGGTTTTCTTATGGATAAAGGAGAAGAAAATATTGTTTAATCCTACTTGAATTTTGAATCTTCCTTTGCACAAAAAGTGGTCGAATTTTTCAGGTTTATCCATAGAAAGAATTGGTTTTTTGTGTGGATACAAAATAAAAGAAATTCAAGTTTCAATCCTGTTTGAATTTTGAATCTCTTCCTCACAAGGTGTAATTGAATTTTTGAAGGGAATCTCACCCTTGGGAGAATCAGTTTTTGTAGATAAGGAAGGGTGGATATTCAAGTTAAAATCTTGTTTGAATTTTGAATTCTCGTTTCCCTTGGAATGGCCGAATCTAGTTATGATCAAGACTTAGAAGGCATCGATTTTTGGAAGCTTGGAGGAGACAAAATTCAAGTCAAAAATCCTATTTCAATTTTGAATCAAAAATCCACATAGGGGCCAAATTCTTTAGGGAGATTTTCCTTTAGGAGAGTTGGGATTTTTTGATAAAAAATTAGGAGAGAAAATCTTCTCTTGGTCTAATTCAAAATTCAAGGGATCACCTCATGCAATTTAATTAATAAGGTCCTTCCACTCCAGTTCTCTTCAGATCACAGACTCTCAAGTAAACAGGTTTATTGTTGTACAAATCACCGTAGTAATAAGTTCTTAAAGAGATCTGGGTGGTCAGAAGGAGACAAGCCGCGCTAGTAAACCGATCGAGGATCCAGGTGCCCACATACTCTACTGTCTGGGAATTGGAGAGTAGTAAAAAATGCTAGTTAGTTGAAGCCCTCCGGTCACTCCCTCTGACATTCTTGGCATTTCCTCTAAAGGTATAATTAATTATTGTTAATTTATTATATATGGCATCACGAGTTATTTAACGATCTTGAAAAATTTTTGTAATTCTGTTATGCAAATTTTTATGATTTTTCCCACAATTGGTATCAAAGCCAGCTAGTGATTATGTCATGTACATACATTCAACAATCATTTTAACCTCTTTAATGTATGGATTTGATATTTAGAGAGTGACATTCTAGGATTCTTTTATGTTACTATCATAGATTATATATAAAGTATGTGGTTATTTTAATTTTTTCTAAATTATTATAAGTATACTTAATTTTGCCGGTTATGATTCTTTAGAATTTAGAAAAATTATATCTACGAATTTCATGTAACCATGGAAGCGGTCTATCATCATCGTAATTTTCCCATAGATTTTATTTTTTCATCTCTTAGAATTTTTATGATTAGAATTTTTGTACACCAAAAACGGTATAAGAAATTTTATGTAATTATTCTTGGAGGAGATTAACGATTAAAGACCATTATTTATTTTTCCCAAAAATTAAATTTAATTTAAAGATTGAAAATTTTTTTGTGTGGAAAGTTCCAATTTAATTAGGATTCAAATTAATTTTTGGAGATCCTAATGGATAAATTAGAATATGACATAAAAATCGAGAACCACCCCCTCAGAATAGACCATTGACCTTAGTGGGGTTGTAGCCCTTACCCTCGAGTAGGATAGGGTTGCAGCAGCCCTTGTCTAGGGCTGTAATCGCCACAGCTGTAGGCTGTGCCTGCAACCAGGGGTGGCTGTGACCCTTTGGCTGTAGTCCTTGCCTACAACCTAGTGGGTTGCACAAACCCCTCTAGGGCTGCAGCTTGGTAGGTTATAGCAGTCGCAATATGGCTGCAGTAGCCCTGATTGTGGGCTACCAGCCCCCCTAGGGGCTGGGGCTGCCCACAATGGCTACAAGTCTTCGGGCTCGTGGCCCGACGGCTCGAGAAGTTCAAAAGTTTTTCAATTTTTAAATTTGAGATTTAATTTAAATTGTGTATAAAAATATGTAATTATAAATTCAAATTTTGAAATTACATATTATTATACATGAGATTTAAATTATTTAAAATTTGAATTTTTATAAAAGAAAATTTAAATTTTAAATGATTCTCGAGATGAAAAATAAATAAGGAGGCTACATGAAGATGGATATAAGAAGATGGAATAAAATTCAAGACCCAAAGAATGCTTTAGATAGAATTTTGTAATCTTTAATTTTTTCTTTTTCTAGGATGGGACCATGGCATGGTTGTTTTATTTTATCCGTCATTTATTTATTCTATGATATGTCATAGGTGTATGAATATATATAGATAGATGATGTGTGTGCATATTTGATAACATGTCATATAAGATAGAAGAATGCTGCTCAAACTAAATTGATAATACATATATTTTTTTCTTTCAAAACTTGCATGTTTTTCAAAATATTGAGTAGGAGAGGGATTCAAACAAAATTTATGGCCTCCATTGTTGATCCATATGTGAAAGCATGGTAACGCGTCATGTCAGTTTTAACTTGACCACACCCCTCGGTAGGTATTTACCGTTGTTAGTATACTAGATTGGATCTCCTATGTAGAAAACATGTTCGAGCATGATCCTATTAATGACCACCCTTTAGTGGATTGGTAGGACATAGATCAAACTATGTAAACAATAGTTATACACCTAAGACTCATTTAGCTATTAACCTTTTCTAGAAGCTCTATTAGCTAAACTGGTGGTCAAAATAAGCGGTTATTAATATATGTCTTAACCTTGGAGAATTTAAGGCAACATATATCAATTGGACGGGGTCCATGTTCTGGCTATTTGTCTTATGACCACCCCTTAGTGGCTTGGGGCAATAGGTGCTGAGAATTACCATTACAATGCTACATGTTTTTCAAGTTTCATGTAGGAACATATTCATATATTTTATTTGCTAAACTTTCTATATATATTTGCTTAGGCTTTGTAATGATGTTTTTATATAATTTATTTCAGTTCAAAATGTCACTAATACCTCTTATTTCAATACTCATTGGAAACAAATTAAATAGCAATAATTATAAAGACTGGGAAAAAAAATATGCATATAGTTCTCAGCTATGAGAGACACAAGTTTATGCTAGACAAACCATGCCCACCTGGGCCTAAACATGACACACTACTTGAGGAGGTTCCAGTTACCTATACTCATTAAAGAAAATCTAATGAGATAGCTCGGGGTTACATTTTTGCTAGCATGACAAGTGCTTTACAAAATTAACATAAGACTTACCAAGTTGCTAGAGAGATCATGGAGAACTTAGAGGACATGTTTGGAGGCCAATAAAAATTAAGTCAACAGTCTGCCATCACAAGTATCATGAACTCTAGACAGAAAGCAGGTACTCCGATGAAGGATCATATGATCACTCTTACGAGATTCTTTGCTGAGGCTGCTAAAAACGGTGTTGAATTGGATTACAACACCCAAATCGAGATGGTATTTAAAACTTTGTCAAAAGATTTTGTGGGGTTTAAAGCCGCATACAATCTGACGACAAAGGAGTTAGGACTCACCGACCTTATGAAGCAACTCTAAGCTTATGAGCGCATGACTAAGGATGGTGATACGGTCCAACCTAGGGAAGAGGCCAACTTAGCAGAATCTTCTAAACTCTCTGGGAAAAAGAAGAAGCCAAAGAAGAAGCAAGGGGCTTCTATTTCTTCTATTCCTCCTGTCCGGATGGGAAAAAGAAGAATAAGAATAAGAAGCCTAAAGATCCTAAAAAGTCCAAGTGCTTCTACTGTAGGAAGATAGGTCACATAAAAAAGGCTTGTCGGGAATTCCTAGCCACCAAGGCCAAGGAAAATTAGGAACTTCACTATTTAGAAGTATGTTTGGTGGAAGAATCGAAAGACGTCTAGGTCATTGATTCGGGCACCACTAATCATGTTTGTGTTTCTTTATAGGGGTTTGTGGAAATGAGAAGTCTACATAATAGGAGCCTCTCGTTTCGAATTGGAGACGGTAGCTTAGTGGTGATTGAGGTAGTGGGAGACATTTATCTTTATTTTGATGAATTTAGGTTTATTTTATTGAAAGACTGTTTTTATGTTCCAAATTTTAGGAGGAACCTTACATTGGTAGCTTATTTAATAAAAGATTCTTATTCAGTTTCTTTTACTAAAAGAGTTGATATTCGCAACAATAAATCTTTTATCTATTCTAGTTGGATGGATGGAAACCTTTATTTGGTCAAACAAAAGATGTACTCACTGCTTGACACCAAATTAACTAATAACTCTAAAAGGTTGAATGTTTCTCACTCTAACAAGGTGTACCTTTGGCATTTAAGACTTGGTTTTTAATCAGGATAGAATTCAAAGGTTGGTGAAAAATGATCCTTTAGAATCTCTGAAGGAGGTACATCTTCCTCAATCTGATTTTTGTCTTGAGGGTAAAATGACTAAGAGGTCTTTTGGAGTTAAGGGTACTAGGACTCAGGAACTCTTAGAAATTGTGTACACTGATGTATGTGACCCTATGAATGTCATTACGTGTAGAGGGTTTGAGTATTATATCTCTTTTATAGACGATTACTCGAGGTATGGATATGTGTACCTAATGCACTATAAGAGTGAAACTTTTGACAAATTCAAAGAGTATCGTGTGAAAGTGGAGAAGCAAAATCCATAAAGACACTTCGATCTGATCGAGGTGGTGAGTGCCACTCTGATGAATTTTTAAGATATCATAGACAATGGGATAATATCTCAATTGACTGTGCCTGGTACTTCACAATAGAATGGTGTAGTCGAAAGGAAAAATAGGACTTTATAGGATATAGTACGATCTGTGATGAGTTATTCAACGCTACTGTTATCATTCTGGGGATATGCACTATAGACGGCATGCTATATTTTGAACTAAGTTTCAAGCAAATCAATTCCCAAAACTCCGTATGAATTGTGACATGGTAGGAAGTCCTCCTTTAGACATATGAGAATATGGAACTACCCAGCATATGTACTGGATGGGGATGTGAAAAAGTTAGAACTACAATTAGAATTATACATGTTTGTAAGGTATCTTAAGGGAACTAAAGGAGGTCTATTCTATAACTCAAAGGAACAAAATGTCATTATTTTAACCCATGCGACATTTCTAGAGGAATGTCACATGAATGATTTTAAGCCTCGAAGCAAAGTAGTGCTAGAGGAGTTATCAGGTGATGGAATAGATCTATAGATTTCTGTCTTGGATGCAAGTTTGAGTTCTAGTGAAAGACCTGTAGATGATCAATAGTTTAGGGTGCTTCATCGTAGTAGGAGGGTTTTTAGGAAACCTAATTTCTTCATGTATAATGTTAAGGTATACTAGGCCAAGGCTCATGAGCATGAGGATGATCCGGTCACTTATGATGAAACTATAAATGATGTTGATTCTAAATCTTGGAAACAGGCCATGAACAATGAGATGGATTCTATGAAATCCAACTCTGTTTTGGAACTACTGGACTTATCATATGGGATAAAATCCATTAGATGCAAGTGAGTCTATAAAAGAAAGAAGGATGTAGAAGGGAGAGTTAAAACTTTTAAGGGTAGACTTGTGGCAAAGGGATACATGCAAAAGGTTGGAATTAATTACGATGAAACCTTTTCACCTATTGTTATGCTGAAGTCTATCCGTATTCTTCTGTCTATTACTGTGGCTCTCGATTACGAGATCTGGCAAATGGACGTCAAGATGGCATTCTTGAATGGCCATCTTGAGGAAAGTATCTATATGGTATAGCCTGAAGGATTCGTGGTA
Organism: Antiaris toxicaria; assembly: GCA_035233585.1. NCBI lineage: Eukaryota > Viridiplantae > Streptophyta > Magnoliopsida > Rosales > Moraceae > Antiaris > Antiaris toxicaria. Next base: position 21,191,247 of record CP141156.1, read on the forward strand.
AAAGGTCAAGAAAGGAAGGTCTGCAAGTTGCTTAGATCCATTTATAGATTAAAGTAAGCATCCTGCTCATGGAACCAAAGGTTTGATCAAGCAATCAAAACGTTCAGTTTTGAGTAGAACATTAGTGAATCTTGTGTTTATAAATGTATTAAAGATGGAAAAGTGGTCTTTCTTGTGCTCTATGTTGATAATATACCACTCATTGGGAATGATGTAGGGAATTTATCATCAGTTAAACTTTGGCTACACCAACAGTTTGACATGAAGGACTTGGGAGAAGCTAATTATATTCTAGGCATTTATCTCTTTAGAGATCGAAAGCACAAAATGATAGCATTATCCCAAGCTTTATATATAGACAAGATAATTGAGAAGTATGCAATGTAAGAGGCAAAGAAAGGTTCACAACCTTCCATTTCCAATCTAACTCTTTCATGGATGACTGTCCCAAGACATCGAAAGAAAGAAAGCATATGAGTAAGGTCCCTTACGCATCCGTTGTAGGTAGCCTTATGTAGACTATGCTTTGCACTCGCCTGGATATTTGTTTTGAGGTAGGTATGGTGAGTTGATATCAAGCGAATCCTCGAATCAAGCATTGACAAGCAGTAAAACATATACTTAAGCATCTTAAGAGAACGAGAGATTATACGCTGGTATATTCTGAAAGGGACCTAACACTTGTAGGATACATGGATTCAGATTTCCAGACTTGCAAGGATTCAAGGAAGTCAACATCAAAATCAGTGTTCTTACTCGAAAGAGGCACTATTGTATGGAGGAGCATGAAACAAGATTATACAGCTGGCTCTATGATGGAAGCTGAGTATGTGGCTGCGACTGAGGCATCTAAAGAAGCCGTTTGGCTCCGTAAGTTCTTTAGAGAGCTTGAAGACATTCTAAGTATTGACAAACCTATCACACTCTATTGTGATAATTGCATGGCTATTGTCAATACAAGGAAATCTAGGTACCACAAGAGGACAAAGCACATAGATCGGAAGTACCACATAATAAGAGGGCATGTGGAGGCAGGACTAGTGGATGTATGTAAGGTCATGTTCAAGGACAATATTGTCGACCCCTTTACTAAAAATTTGGTTGCTAGAAACTTTGAAAAGCATGTTGAGGCGATGGAGATGCAAAACATGGCATATCTACTAGCTTAAGCCAAGTGGGAGATTGTTAGGAATGCTCTAAGCTGGAAAATTTTTTTAATATATTTCATTTATTTTGAAAAATTATATTTAGAGGTTATTCATTACAATGCTGATTATCCTCATTCTATTTACATGTTAAAGTAAATGGAAGCAAATATAGCTCACTGATTGCTTAAGTTAAACTGTTAGAATGTTGCATACAATGGACTTTTGTATGCAAGAAGACAATATTCTAAGGTAAGCAATCTAAACTATGGTTCATAGTCTATAGGGTTAGACTGAGCATCTAACTCATGTTAAGACTATTATGTTGTTTAAAGTCATGGTGGGGACGGTTTGTCTTGACTGTCTAGAGCATAGACTCTCGAGTAGAGACATAGATATGTTGCTTGATGGTGACATATTAGACCAAGACTAAAGCATGGTTGATTTACGTAGTCTACTATGAGTGGATCAATCTACTTTTGACATTCATTATGCAATAACCTTAACCCTAAGTTGATGAACTGACTTGTGTACTTTGATGTTCCAATGGTTAAAACGTGTCAGAGGTAGTAAGCTTATAGACCAATTCGTTGGGTACATGACTTTTGCACGATGGAGGGTTTGTTTGTAGATATTGGAATCATAGCTCTAATAAGGAGTTAAGGGTATCCTCTTAAAGGCATTATACTGGATGTGAAAATAGATAAGGCCTTAACGGATGAAAAATTGATCAGGGTATACTTATTGGCTTGTTGTCTTGCATGGATATAGGTAGTGTCCACAAAGAATAAGGGTAGAAGACAAGATTATCTCCTATTTGAATTTGAATTTTATTTTGGATAAGAGATTACACAATTATTCGAATTCCAAATAAAGTTATCATGATTTTATTTGAATTTGAATTGGAGTTATGGAAAATTACCCATGAGGACAAAATTTGAAATTCAAGTTTGTTTGTGGAATTTGAAATTTAAATTTCAAATTTAAATTTGAAATTTGAATTTGATATTTGAATTTCAAATTTGAATTTGATATTTGAATTTGAAATTTAAATTTAAATTTGAAATTTGAAATTGATATTTGAATTTGAAATTTAAATTTGAAATTTGTATTTAAAGTTTGAATTTTTGAAATTTGAACTTTAAAATTTGAATTCAAATTTTGAATCACAAACCAAGTGGTAACCGAATTTTGTTATTGATAAATCCATATGGCAAATTCAGTTTTCTTGTAGATAAGGGAGAGGAAGATCTTGTTTAAATCCTTCTTGAATTTTGAATCCTAATCCTTCTCAAAGTGGCTGAATTTGTTGAAGCGAATCCCACCCTTGATGGAATCGGTTTTTGTGGATAAGGATGGGAGGAAATTCAAGTTAAAAATCCTATTTGAATTTTGATTCTCCTCACACTTAAATAGCCAAATCTAGCCATGTTTTTTGGCCTTGGAGAAATTAGTTTTAATGGATAAAGAGGAGATAAAATTCAAGTTAAAGTTTTGTTTGAATTTTGAATGCAATATCTTCCTAGTGTGGTCGAATTTGATCATGATCTTGGCCTAAGGAAGAGTTCGGATTTTGCATGGAAAAGGGAGAGAAAAATATTTTCTCCTAGTGCAATTCAAAATTCAACAAATCACCTCATGCAAAATTATAAATAGGGGTCCTACCAATTCAGTTCTCTTAGACCACAGGCTTTCAGGTGAGCAGGCTTATTGTTACACAAATCACCATAGTAATAAGTTCTTAAAGAGATCTGAGTGATCGGAAGGAGACAAGCCGTGTTAGTATACCGATTAAGGATCCGGGTGCCCACGCATTCTGCCATCTAGGAATTGGTGAATAGTAGAGAAGACTAGTCGGTTGAAACACTCCGGTCAATTTCCTCCTGCATTCTTGGCGCCCTTTGAAGGTATAAATTTATTATTGTTAATTTATTGTATATGACATTACGAGATATTTAACGATCTTAAAAAAATTTTACAATTCTGCTGTGCAATTTTTTTTTCTACAAAGATTATTATGTTGTCTAAAGCCAAATGGGGGACGGTTTGTCTTGACTATCCGGAGCTTTAACTCCCAAGTAGAGACATAGATATATTGTTTAGAGGTGACATATTGGACTGGAGCTAAAGTGTAATTGATCTGCATAGTTCGCTTGAGCGGATCACGACACTTTTGACGTTCATTATGCAATAACCTTAATCTTAAGTAGATGAATTGCTTCATGTATATGACTTGTGTACTTTGATGTTCCAATGGCTAAAGCGTCTTATAAGTAGTAAGCTTATAGATCGGTTCGTTGGGCACATGACTTGTATATAATGGAGGGTTTGTTTACAGATTTCAGAATCATAACTTGTTAGGAAATGCCCTAAGCATTAGAGACATTTTGATATATTTATTTTGAACTGGATAATAAAATTATATATAGAGGTTATTCATTACATTGCTATCTGTCCTCATTTTATTTACATGTTAAAATGTAAGCAAATATGGCTCCTTGACTACTTGTGTTAAACTGTTAGAACGTTGCATGCAATGGACTTTTGTATGCGAGAAGACAATGTTCTAAAGTAAGCGGTCTAAACTATGGTCTGTAGTCTATGGGGTTAGACCGAGCATCTAACTTATGTTAAGACTATTATGTTGTCTAAAGTCTTGGAGGAGACCGTTTGTCTTAACTGTCTGGAGCATAGACTCCCAAGTAGAGACATAGATATGTTGCTTGGTGGTGACATATTAAACCGGGACTAAAGCGTGATTGATCTACGAAGTCTGCTTTGAGTGGATCGATCTGCTTTTGACATTCATTGTGTAGTAACCTTAATTCTAAGTAAAAGGACAGCTTCATGTATATGACTTGTGTACTTTGATGTTCCAATGGCTAAAGCGTCTCAGAGGTAGTAAGCTTATAGACCGGTTCGTTGGATGCATGACTTGTATACGATGAAGGGTTCGTTTACAGATATCGGAATCATAGCTCTAATGAGGAGTTAAGGGTATCCTCTTAAAGGCATTATATTGAATATGAAAATGGATAAGGCCTTGGGTCGTCTGCTGGGCGGATGACTTCTTATTCACATATGATGAATAATCATTTTCTTAATTCGGTAGTATAATGGAACTTTAAGATAGCCTGATCAGTAAGATTAAACGGACTTTGACCTAAGGCTGATCATGGATATCATATGAGGGTTCTGCATACATGATAAGGTCATTGGACGATAGCTTGTCACAGGTTTACGTAATACGGTACATAATTGGGACTTCAGTTTCAGGTTTATAGTGGTGTGACTCTGAAAGTAGTGATCATATGATTGAGTTGTTCGGTAAAGAATGATGATCATATGGATTTGCGGGAGCTCGATTATATATGTCCAATTAGTCCCTCTACTAGCTCCACATAATTCCTTAACGTTTGGCAAAATTGATCTATGTATGCTATTGGCTAGTTTATTATGCATGGATGGTGTTGACATAGGATTAGGATGGTAGACAAGATTCTCTCCTTTTGGATTCAGATTTTGCTTTGGATAATAGAATACACAATTATTCAAACCCAAATAAAGTTGTCATGGTTTTATTTGAGATTGGATTGGAGTTGTAGAAAATTATCCATGAGAACAAGAATTTAAAATACAACTGTTTTGTGGATTTTGAAATTTGAATTTTGAATTTTGAAATTTGAATTTTGAATTTTGAATTTTAAAATTTGAATTTTGAATTTTGAATTTGAAATTTGAATTTGAAATTTGAATTTGAAATTCGAATTTGAAATTTGAATTTGAAATTTAAATTTGAAATTTGAAATTTGAATTTGAAATTTGAAATTTAAATTTTGAATCACAGTCCAAGTGGGATTCGAATTTGCTGTGGTAAATCCACAAGGAATGAAATTCGAATTTGAGTTAGATATGGAGAGGAAAATCTTGTTAGAATCCTACTTGAATTTTGAATCCAAATCCTAACCAAATATAGACGAAAATTTTGAGGATTATCCTCAATGAATTTTCGGATTTTTGTAGATAAGATTCAAGGAAAAGTTCAAGTTTCAATCCCAGTTGAATTTGAATTCTCTCCTCCCTGATAATGGCCGAATTTTTGGAGTAAATCTCCTAGGAGATTTTCAGTTATTTTGGATAAGGATGAGATAAGATTCAAGCTTGAAAATCCTAGTGGAATTTTGATTCTTCCTTATCCAAAAGTAGCCGAAATCTTGGTGGAGATTTCTCCTTTGAATTTTCAGATTTTTTGGTTGAAAAAGGGAGATTTGGATTTGGATTTGGATTGGATTTTTAGATTTCTCCTTTGAATTCTAGTTAAAATCTTGTTTAGATTTGGATTGGAATTATCCTATAATGACCGAAATTTGTTGGGATTTTCCCTTGGATAATTTCGGATTTTATGGTTGTGGATAAGGGAGAATATCTTCTCCTAATCCAATTCGAATTCAGAGAATCACCTCATGTAGGTCTATGAATAGAGATCCTGTCACTCCAGTTCTCTTAGACCACAGACTCTCAGGTGAGCAAGCTTATTGTTGCATAACTCACTGTGACAATAAGTTCTTTAGAGATCTGGGTGGTCGGAAGAAGACTAGCAGTGCTAGCATACCGATCGAGGTTTAGAGTGCCCACACACTCAGCCATTCGGGAATTGGAGAATAGTAGAGAAGGCTAGTTGGTTGAAGCCCTCCGGTCATTCTCCTCCTGCAGATTGGCGTCCTTGAGGTATGAGTTTTAATTATTATTGGTTTATTGTATATGGCATCATGAGATATTTAACGATCTAAAAATTTTTATTGTTCTACTGCGCCACTCTGATATGTTTTTACCGATTTATTTTCTTACATAACTCTAATAAGGAGTTATGGATATCCTCTTAAAGGCGTTATACTAGATGTGAAAATAGACAAGATCTTGGGTCGTCTGCTCGGCAGATGACTTTTTATTCACATATAGTGAATAATCTTTTTCTTGTTCAATAGTATAATGGAACTTTAAGATAACTTGATCAGTAGATTGAACGAACTTTAACCTAAGGCTGATCATAGATATCATAGGAGGGTTATGCATATATGACAAGGTCATTAGACAATAACTTATTATAGGCTTTCGTAATACGGTATATAATTGGGAGTTCAATTTTAGGTTTATAATGGTGTAACTCTGAAATTAGAGATCATGTGATTTAGTTGTTCGGTTCAGAACTATGATCACGTGGATTCATGAGAGCTCGATTATATATGTCCAATTAGTCCCTGTACTAGCTCCATATAATTCCTTAACGGATGACAAATTGATTAAGGTATACTTGTTGCCTTGTTGTCTTGCATTTGGTGAGAGAAAATTTGAATCACCCTTCCACAGGGTGTAGGCATTTTCTCAGTGTGTTGGAGGGGTAAAATTGTAATTTTATATTATTCAATAAATAGGATAAATAATTGTTAATATTTATTTTTGCATAATAAGATTTGAATTCTAAATTAATTTTATTTGAATTTTAAATTTGAAATTCAAATATGTGATTGATTTCAATTTTGGAAATCTTATCTTAAACTAAATATTTGAAATTTGAATTCTACTTGAATTTGAATTGAGCAAAATCTTGTCCTTGCACAAAAGGAGGTGGCGTCCACATAAGATAAGGGTGGAAGACAAGATTCTCTCTTATTTGAATTTGAATTTTGTTTTGAATAAGAGATTACATAATTATTCAAATTTCAAACAAAGTTGCCATGATTTTATTTGAATTTGAATTGGAGTTGTGGAAAATTATCCATGAGGATAAAATTTAAAATTCAAATATTTGTGGAGTTTGAAAATTGAATTTGAAATTTGAAATTTGAATTCAAATTTTAAATCACAAACCTAGAAAGCAACCAAATTTTTTGTGGATAATTCCATATGACGAAATTCAATTTTCTTGTAGATAAAAGAGAGGAAAATCTTATTTGAATTCTATTTGAATTTTGTATCCTCCTTTGCACAAAAAGTGGCTGAATTTTTTAGGTTTATCCATAGAGAGAATTGGTTTTTTGTGTGGAAAAGGAAGAAGAAAAATTCAAGTTTCAATCCTGTTTGAATTTGGAATCTCTCCCTCACAAGGTGTAATCAAATTTTTAAAGGGAATCTCACCCTTGGGAGAATCGGTTTTTGTGGATAAGGAAGACCAGAAATTCAAGTTAAAATCATGTTTGAATTTTAAATTCTCTTTCCCCTTGGAATGGCCAAATCTAATCATGATCAAGGCCTAGAGGGCATCGATTTTTGGACGCCTGGAGAAGACAAAATTCAAGTCAAAAATCCTTTTGAATTTTGAATCAAAAATCTACATAGGGGCAGAATTCTTTAGGGAGATTTCTCTTAGGAGAGTTTGGATTTTTTGATAAAAATTTAGGAGAGAAAATCTTCTCTTGGTCCAATTCAAAATTCAAGGGATCACCTCATACAATATTATAAATAGGGGTTCTTCCACTCCAGTTCTCTTCAGACCACAGACTCTCAGGTAAGCAGGCTTATTGTTGCATAAATCAAAGTAGTAATATGTTCTTAAAGAGATCTAAGTAGAAGGGAAAAGACAAGCTATGCTAGTATTCTGATCAAGGATCTGGTGCCTACATACTTTGCCGTCCGGGAATTATAGAATAGTAGAGAAGGTTAGTTGGTTAAAGCCCTCTGGTCACTTCCTCCAGCATTCTTGGTGTTTCTTCTGAAGGTGTAATTAATTGTTGTTAATTTATTGTATATGGCATCACTAGTTATTTAATGACCTTGAAAAATTTTTGTAATTCTGCTATGTAATTTTTTCTGATCTTTCCTGCACATCCTAGTAATCACAAAAAAGATGTAGCTTGTACTAAGGCAAACCTCTATAAATCTCTTTGTATTCATCATTTTGTTGCTTTTTTATTACTTTGATCTGCAGGAGAGATGAATTGAGTGTTACATGGTGAGGATTCAACTTGTTGATAAGTTTTGATCATTAACAGTGAGAGTTTAGAAATTAAGTACATTGGTAATTCAATACTTTCATAACCATTTATTGCATCTAAGTCTCTTTGTCTAAAACAACTACTTCATGTTCCAAAAATAATGAAATATTTACTAAGCGTCTCTAAATTTGCCAAAGATAATCATGTATTCTTTTAGTTTCACCCTAATTCTTGTTTTCTAAAGGATTTGTCCACCAATTTGGTTCTTCTGGAGGGTCTTCTTAAAGGAGGTTTATATGTGTTTGATAACATTCAAATCATGATTTCAGCTTCATAATCACATTCCTCAGTTGTGTCTCTTTAGTCCAAAATCAGGATTAGTTCACTTTAGCTTAACCTGTGATTTTTCTATCTTCTGCCTATTCTTTAGATAATTATACTAATCCTAGTCATACAAGTTCAAATGTACAAAATTGTAATTCTCAGTTTAGGCTATGGCATAATAGGTTAGGACACTCTTCTAAAAATGTTGTAAAAGTTGTTTTGTCTCATTGTAATCTTTTATGCATCAAGAAAGCTGCAACTGATTCTTGTTATACCTGTTGTCTTGGTAAAATTCATAAGCTATAATTTCCTATCTCAATTGCTGTTTACATAAAGCCTTTAGAAATGGTGCATTCTAATTTATGGAGGGTTCCTTCTCCGTTTTTGTCTTATATTCACTTCATAGATAGCTATTCATGTTTCACTTGGATCGATTTGTTTAGACACAACTCAGAAGCCCCACAAACTTTCATCAATTATAAAACTCATGTAGAACTTTAGTTAGGACACAAAATAAAGCCAATTTAGTTAGATTGGGGGGTGAGTATAGATCTTTCACTAACTTGCTTACTGCACATGGCATCCTACATAGAAATTCTTGTCTCCACACTCATGAATAAAATGGTATAGTGGAGAGAAAACACATATATATTGTTTGCACAAGCTTCCATGCCTTTTAAATATTGAGATGAAGCCTTTAGAATAGCAGTCCTTCTTATTAATAGGTTGCCTATGCTCGTTCTTAACAATAAATCACCATTAAAGCTTTTGTTTCACACATACCCATAATATGCTTAACTTAAAACCTTTGGTTGTTTATGCTTCCTTAACACAATGCCTAATAATCATTACAAGGTTAATTTTAGATCTCTACCATGCACTTTTCTAAGTTACAATATCAATCACAAAGGATATATGTGCCTTGGTCCACTAGTAAAATTTTTGCCTCTAGAGATGCCCTTTTTCATGAGCATGAGTTTCCATTTGCAAAATTTAAACAGTCGTATCCCAAGTTGATTCTACTTTACTGCATGTGCATTCAAATCCAGTTTCCCCACTACTCATTCTTCCATTTTCTACTCTAAACACAACTTCTTATCTTCCTAAACCTTCTACACGCACCTCATCTCAGTCCACATCAAATCCTTCATTACCATCTCAGACTTCAAATACACATCCTCCTGATTAAAATGTTTATACTAATGTTATTGTACCCATTTAACCCTAATCAATTGTGTCTTCTAAGGAATAGGTTAGGTGTGTTCTAGTTCAATCTAGTGCTATACAGAATAGACATAACATGGCAACAAGGAGCAAATGTGGCATCTTCAAGCCTAAAGTCTATATTACTTCTAAAGTACATACTTAGGAACAAGTCATGACAAATAAGTTTTTGGCATTGTTGGAAGCAAGACATGGAGCTTGGTAAAGCTACCAAAAGGAAGAAAGTCTATAAGTTGTGAGTGGGTGTTTAGGATCAACGACAACCCTGATGGCTTAATCAACAAGTGCAAAGTCAAACTAGTTGCCAAAGGCTTTCACCAAGTTGCAAGATCTGATTTTAGTGAGACTTTTAGTCTTGTTGTCAAGCCTACAATAATCAGGGTTGTGCTCACCATTGCACTAAGCAGGCATTGGATGGTAAGGCAACTAGGCATCAACAATGCTTTTGTAAATAGAGATCTACAGGAAAAAGTGTTCATGGATTAAACAAAAGGGTTCAAAGAACCAAGTCTAGTTTGCAAATTTCACAAGTCCCTTTGTGTTTTGAAACAGGCACCAAGGGCTTGGTTTACCTTGCTACATCAAGCATTAGATGATCCTAGTTTTAGGTGTGCAAAATCTTATCAAGCTCTCTTTATTCAGTTTACATCTCAGTGGACTTTTTATGTATTGGTGTATGTAGATGACATCTAAGTCACTGGGAGTAGTAAGGTTGCTATACATGGGTTAATCACTCAGCTAAACAACAAATTTTCCTTATGGATCTGGGTTAAGTTGACAACTTCCTAGGGATTCAAGTGAAGAAAATAGCAGTTGTGATATATGTGTCTTAGACAAAATACATCATAGATCTATTGTGCAAGACCAAGATGCAGTATGCTAGAAGTGTGATAGCTACAATGAATATAGGTCAAAAACACACAACTTATGGAAGTGATCAAATTTAGGATGCTTAGGTATACAGAAGTAATGTGCGCGCTCTACAGTATGCAACCATTACAAGGCCATAAAATTCTTACAGTGTGAATTGTGTATGCCAATATATGAAGCAACCTTTGGAAGCTCATTGGCAAATGGTTAAAAGTATATTAAGATATCTTGCTGGAACCTTGAACTATGGTCTTCATCTAACTTACGCTTCTCCCACTGAGTTGTACCTAGTTGGTTTTTGTGATGAAAATTTGGTTTTAGATATTGATGATTGAAGGTTGGCTTCTGGTTATTGTCTTATTCTAGGATATACCTTGGTATCTTGGCATTCCAAAAAGCAACACATTATGTCAAGATCTTTCTACCAAGGTTGAGTATAGGAGTTTGGCTAGTTTGGTTGCAGAGGCTACTTGGTAGCATTCATTGCTTGAAGAATTGAGAGTTTAAATTTCTAAAACACAAATTATGTGGTGTGACAACTTAAGCACAGTACATCTAGCTACCAATCCTATCCTACATACTCGTACCAAGCTCATAGAACTTGATTTGTTCTAGGTAAGAGAGAAGGTAGTTCATAAGAAGGTAGAGACTTGTCATTTGTCTTTAATAATTAGATAGTAGATATCTTCACAAAAGCTATGTCAAGTGCTTACTTTAGTACTAAGAGAAGTAAACTTAGAGTTGAGATTCTACTCTAAGTTTAAGGGGAGATGTTAACGATAAAGATTAGTTAGATTAGCTATTGATTTGTAAATAACTACTTATATGTGTAAATAGGTGATTGTGTTATAAATGAACTAAGTGGGAAAGGCATATTTATGTATTTCATTTATTTTTAAAGTGATTAATAATTTCATTATATTGTTATATGTCCTTATCTTATTTATATGTTAAAGTGAATGTAAGCAAATATAGCTCATTGACTGCTTGTTATCAAACTGTTAGAATATTGTATACAATAGTTTTTTGTATGTAAGAAGACAATATTCTAAAATAAATAGTCTAAATTTATAGTCTGCAGTCTATGGGGTTAGAGTGAACATCTAACTCATATTAAGATAATTATGTTGTCTAAAGTCAATTAGGGAGACAGTTAGTCTTAACTATCTAGAGTACTTGACTCCTCAGTAAAGACATAGATATGTTGTTGATAGTGACATGTTAGACTGGGATCAAAGTGTAATTAATCTACATAATCTGCTTAAGTAGATTAATTCACTTTTGACATTCATTATGCAATAACCATAATCTTGAGTAAGTGAATGGCTTCATGTATACGACTTGTATATTTTGATATTCCAAGGGCTAAAGTATCCTTAAAGTAGTAAGCTAACAGACCAGTTCGTTAGGTACATGACTTGTACACGATGGAGGGTTTGCTTATAGATACAGAATCACAGCTCTAATAAGGAGTAAATGTTATCATTTTAATGACATTATACTAGATGTTAAAATGGATAAGACCTTGAGTCATTTGCTCTGCAAATGATTTCTTATTCATATATGGTAAATAATCATTTTCTCAATTGAGTGTATAATGAATCTTTAAGATAGTATGATCAATAAGATGAATGGACTTTGACTTAAAGTTGAACATGAATATCATATGAGGATATTGCATATATGACTTGGTCATTGGACGATGGCCATTCACTAGCTTGCATAATTTAATATATAATTAGAAGTGCAATTTCAGGTTTATAGTGGTATGATTCTAAAACTAATAATTGTGTAATGGGTTTATTCGGTATAGAATAATAGTTACATTAATTATTAGAGCCCACATTATATATATAAATATATATATCCAATCAGTCTCTTTACTAGCTCCGCATAATTCCTTAACGGATAGTAATTGATTAGGGTATTCTTTATAACTTGTATTCTTGCACTTGGTAAAGAGAAAAATTTAGGTCACTAACACTTGGTGTAAGCATTTTTCTATGCAAGGGTAAAATGATAATTTTGTTTTATTTAATTAATAGGATAAATGTTTAACTTGTATGAATATTTATTTGAAAGATAAGATTTGAAATTTAAATTAATTGCGTTTATCTTTTAAAAGATGAATATGAGAATAATTTAAATTTTGAATATCTTATTTATATAAATATTTTAAATTGAAAGCTTATCCTATTTAAATTTGAATTAAACAAAATCTCATTTTTGGTGCACTAAAGGTGGCGTCCACATAGTAGATTTGAAAGACAAGATTTCTCTTTCGATTTGGTATAGGATGATTATTATATAATTGTTTAATTCAAATAAAGTTATCATGATTTTATTTTGAATTTAAACTAGAGTTATGGAACATTATCCATACAGACAAAATCACAAGAATTGTGGAGATCAAAATTTAAATCAAATTTTGAATCCCATATCTATAGGTGGAGGAATTTTTTGGGTCACATCCCTGGGGAGATTTTCGGCCGTCACAAAGGGAAAAAAGAGAAAAATCTTATTTAAAGCCATATTCAAATTCTAAAAACCACCTAGTATAATTTCTATAAATATAATCCTTTAAATCACATACTATCAAATAAGCGAATTTATTATTATATTTATTACTGGCATGTAGTTTGTATGATACTATTCATTTATATGGTATTGTTTACGTAAAATATATTATTCATTTGTACAGTATTGTTTACTATACAAACTATATGCATGTACGTTACTATTTATTTATATGATACTATTCACATGTACATTATTATTTATTTGTATAGTATTGTTTAGATCAAGATTTGGCTTTACACTTATAATAATAAATTCTTAGAGATCTCAGTAGTTGGAAGGAGACAAGTCACACAGAATACAAATCGACGAAACAAGTTGCCCACATACTCTACTATCTGGGAATTGGAGAATAGTAAAATAGGTTTGTTGATTGAAGCTTTCTAGGTCACATTCTCCAGTGTTCTTGGTATTTTCCTCCAAATGTATAAAGATTATTATGTAATTTATTATATACAACAACACAAGTAATTACATTCTTTTAAAATTTTTTTAAAATTCTGCAACATATGTTTTTAATTTTTTCCTATAATTGGTATTAGAGCCAACTCGTGATTATGTCATATACATAAAGTAAATGATATAAATTCTCTTTATGTATAAATTTAATATTCAGATAATGGTGTTCTAAGTTTCCTTTTATGTTGTTATCATGAATTATATATGATGTATGTAGCTATTTTGATTTTATTACTATTATAAGCATGCTTAATTTTGTCGATCATAATTCCTTAGAATTTACAAAAATTATATCTAGGATTTTTCTTGTAACCATTGAAGTGGTTAAAATATCACCGTAATTTCTCATGGAATTTTATTTTATTTTTTTGTTTCTTTGAATATTTATAATTTTTTGTACACTGGAAATGGTGTGGGAATTTTATGTAATTATTCATAAAAAGGATGAAGATTAAAAGTCATAATTTATTTTTTCCAAGAATTAAATTTAACTTTGATGATTGAAATTTTTTTTGTGTGAAAAATCCTAATTTAATTAGGATTCCAATTTTGGTATCCTAATGGCTAAATTGGAAATATGGCACAAAATTAGGAAGGAACCAATGCTCTCAGGGGTCGGCGCACCAATCGACATACCCACGTAGGTGTATATCGGCATGCACCTGCAGGCCTAGCCTGTGGGTTCTTGGTGGCCATTGGCCTTAGACGGGGCAACAACCACTGCCTGCACCCTGGCATAAGCGACAAGGGCTGCACATAGGAGTAGGCACAACCCGTAAGGCTGCCTATGGGGTTGGGCTAGCCAGGGGCCTAGCGTGCACCTAGGGTGGCTGCAGGCCTTAGGGTTGTGGCCTACCATGCCAGGACCATGTGTGCTTATGCCCATAGGGTGATATGGTGGGACCCTGCCTAGATTCTTTAGGGGTTTTTCATTTTAATTTTAAAATTTGAGATTTAATTTTTAATTGTGCATAAAAATATGTAATTGTAAATTTAAAATTTGAAATTACATATTATATATATGAGATTCAAAATTTTTTAATATTTGAATTTTTCTAAATTTGAATTTTAAAGAATTTCTAAGATGAGAAATAAATAAAGAAGATACATGAAGATAGATAAGAAATGATAAAGCAAAATTCATTACCCAAAGAATACTTTAAATGTAATTTTTTAATCTTTAATTTTTTTTCTAGGATGGGACAATGGTTTGGTTATATAATTTGCTTGGTCTTTGTTGTGATGTTCTTTTATATTTTTATTTCAGTTCAAAATATCACCCCATCTTTACTTTCAATACTTACTAAAAATAAATTAAATGGCCATAATTATAAAGACTGAGAAAAAAATCTGCTAATAGTTCTCAGTTATGAGAGACACAAATTCGTACTGGACAAATCATGCCTACCAGGGCCACATCTTGACAGATCATTTGAAAAGGTCCCAATTATATAAACTCATTGGAAAGAATCCAATAAGATAGCTTGATGCCACATCCTTGCTAGCACGATGAGTGCTTTACAAAAGCAACATGAAACCTATCAAGTTACCAGGGAGATTATAGATAACTTAAAGGATATGTTTGGAGGGCAATAAAAGTTGGCTTGACAATCCACTATCATAAGCATTATGGACTCTAGGTAGAAGGTGGGTACTCTGCTTAAAGATCATATGCTTATGTTTATGGTATTCTTTATTAAGGCGACTGACAATGATGTTAAGATGGACTATAATACCCAAATTGAGATGATGTTCAAGAATCTGTCAAAGGATTTTATGAGTTTCAAAGCCACGTACAATCTAGTGACAAAGGAGTTAGGACTAACTGAGCTCATGAAACAATTACAGGCTTATGAGCTGATGATCAATTACGGGGTTCCAGTCCAAACTAAGGGAGAGGCCAACTTGATGGAATCTTTTAAGCTTCTTAAGAACAAGAAAAAGCCAAAGAAGAAGCAAATGGATTCTAGTTCATCTATTCCTCCTATCTCGAATGGGAAGAAAAAGAAGAAGAACAAAAAGCCTAAAACTCCTAAAAAGTCCAAGTGCTTCCATTGTGAAAAAGTAGGTCATCTCAAGAAGTCTAGCAAGGAATTCTTAGCTGCTAAGGGCAAAGAAGGTAAGGGTCTTCTTTATTTAGAAGCTTGTTTGGTTAAAGAATCAAAAGACACTTAAGTTGTTAATTCAAAAGCCACTAACCATATTTGTGTTTCTTTGCAAGGGTTGTGGAAATAAGAAGTCTACATGATAGGAGCCTTTCATTGCAGACTGGAAATGATAGCTTGTTGTTAGCTGAAGCAGTGGGTAAAGTGCAACTTTATTTTGATAAATTTAGATTTATTTTATTGAAAGACTGTTTTTATGCTCCTATTTTTAGGGGGAATTTTATATCAGTAGCTTGTTTAATTAAAGACTTTTATTCAATTTCTTTTAATAAAACAGATGTTATTCATAAAAATAAGTCTTTTATCTATTCTGGTAGATGGATTGAAATCTTTATTTGATCAAACTTAAGACAAACTCATTACTGGACATTGAATTAGTTGATAACTCTAAAAAGTTAAAATTTTCTCACTTTAATAAGGCGTATTCTATGTTGAGTTATTCAACTTTGCTATTATCATTTTTGGGATATACACTACAAACAGTATGCTATATTTTCAACCAAGTTCCAAATAAATTAATTCCTAATACTCCGTACGAGTTGTGGAGTGACAAGAAGCCTTCCCTTAGACATATGAGAATATGAGACTACCCGGCATATGTATCGGATGGGGATG
This sequence comes from Antiaris toxicaria, assembly GCA_035233585.1. Classification (NCBI taxonomy): domain Eukaryota; kingdom Viridiplantae; phylum Streptophyta; class Magnoliopsida; order Rosales; family Moraceae; genus Antiaris; species Antiaris toxicaria. The sequence goes on from CP141156.1 coordinate 21,207,558, forward strand.
CAAAGAAGTTGGAATGCATTCTGAATTGTGTGTATTTGTAGGGTATCTAGAGGAAATTAAGGGAGGTCTGTTCTATAACCTGAAGGAACGAAAAGTCATTGTCTCAATTCATGTGACATTTCTTGAGGAAAGTTACATGAATGACTTAAAACCTCAACAATTTAGGGTGCTTTGACGTAGTGGGAGAGTTTTTAGGAAACCAAGTTTTTTTATGTATGATGCTAAAGTATACCAAGCTAAAGCTCATGAGTATGATGATGACCCTTTAACTTACAGTGAAGCAATAAACAATGTTAATGCTAAACTTTGGAAACAGACCATGAATAATAAGATGGATTAAATGAAATCCAACTCCGTATGGGAACTTGTTGACCTGCTAGATAAGATCAAACCTATTGGGTGTAAATGGGTCTATAAAAGAAAGACAGATGCATAAGGGAAAGTTGAAACTTTAATGGCTATACTTGTGGCAAAGGGGTACACATTAAAGGCTGGAGTCAACTACAACTAAAACCTTTTCACCTATTACAATACTGAAGTCTATCTGCATCCTTCTATCCATTGCTGCGACTCTTAATTTTAAGATCTAACAAATGGACATCAAGACAACATTCTTAAATGACCATCTTGATGAAAGTTTCTATATAGTACAACCAGATAGGTTCATGACAAAAGACCAAGAAAGAAAAGTTTATAAATTACTTAGATCCATTAAGGATTAAAGCAAGCATCATGTTCGTAGAACCAAAGATTTGATCAAGCAATCAAAACATTTGGTTTTAAGCATAACATTGATGAACTACATGTTTATAAACATGTAAAGGATGAAGGTAGTCTTTCTAGTTCTATATGTCAATAATATAGTACTCATTGGGAATGATGTAAAGAACTTATCATTAGTCAAACTTTGGTTGTCCTAACAATTTGATATGAAGGACTTAAAAGAAGCTAATTATGTTCTAGGAATTTATCTCTTTAGAGATTTAAAGAACAAAATGATAGCATTATCCCTAGTTTTGTACATAGATAAAATAATTAAGAAATATGCAAGAGGCAAAGAAAGGTTCTAACCTTTTATTGCTAGACTAACTTTTTCATTGGATGACTGTCCTAAGACATCAGAAGAAAGAGAGTATATGAATAAGGTCTCTCACGCATCTGCTGTGGATAGCCTTATATACACTATACTTTACACTTGCCTAGACATATGTTTTGCAGTAAGTATGGTGAGTCGATATCAAGCGAATTTTCAAGCTAAGCATTGGTAAATCATGAAGCATATACTTAAGTACCTTAAGAGGACGAGAGATAATATACTAGTATATTCTAAGGGGGACCTAACAATCATAGGATATACGAATTCAGATTTCCAAACTTGTAGGAAATTTGAGGAAACCGACTTCGGGATCACTGTTCATACATAGCACATTTACTAGCTTAGGGCAAGTGGAAGATAGTTAGGAATACCCTAAACAGGTTAGACATTTTTATGTATTTCATTTATTTTTAAAGTGATTAATAATATATTAGAGGTTATTCATTACATTGTTATATGTCCTCATCTTATTTACATCTTAAAGTAAATATAAGCAAATACGAGTTATTAACTACTTATTGTTAAACTGTTAGAATATTGCATACAATGGTCTTTTGTGTGCGAGAAGATAACATTCTAAAGTAAGTAGTCTAAATCTATAGTCCGTCGTCTATGAGGTTAGGGTGAGTATCTAACTCATGTTAAGGTTATTATATTATTTAAAGCCAATTCAGGACACGATTTGTCTTGATTGGCTGGAGCATTTAACTCCCGAGTATAGACAGAGATATGTTGCTTGGTAGTGACATATTGAACTAGAACCAAAGTATAGTTAATCTATATAATCCGCTTGAGTGGATTAATTTATTTTTGATGTTCATTATGCAATAACCATAATCTTGAGTAAGTGAATGGCTTCATGTGTATGACTTGTGCATTTTAATGTTCCAAAGGCTGAAGTGTCCTCGAAGTAGTAAGCTTATAGATTGATTTGTTAGGTGCATAACTTGTAAATGATGGAAAGTTTGCTTATAGATATGGAATCATTGCTATAATAAGGAGTAAAGATGATCCTCTTAACAGCATTATATTAGGTGTTAACATAGACAAGATCTTGGGTTATTTGCTCTGCAAATGATTTCTTATTCACCAATGGTGAATAATCATTTTCTTAATTTGGTGTATAATAGATTTTTAAGATAGAGTGATCAATAGATGGAATGGACTTTTACCTAAAGTTGATCATGGATATCATACAGGAATGTTGCATATATGCCTAGGTCATTGGATGATGGCTATTCACTAGCTTATATAATTTGATATATAATTAGGATTGCAGTTTTAAGTTTATAGTGGTATGATTTTAAAACCATTAACTGTATAATGGGTTTATTCAATATATAATAATAGTTACATTGATTATTGGAGCCCACATTATATATGTTTAATCAGTCTTTTTTTAAGTTCCGTATAATTCTTTAATGGATGGTAATTGATCGAGATATTATTTATTGTTTGTATTCTTGCACTTAGTGAAAAGACAAATCCATGTTACCAACACTTTGTGTAGGCGTTTTTCTATACAAGGTTAAAATAGTGAGTTTGTTTTGTTTAATTAATGGGATAAATATTCATACAAATTAAATATTTAAATTGTATGAATATTTATTTAGAAGATAAGATTTGAAATTTAAATTAATTGTGTTTGTCTTTTAAAAGATGAATATAGGATTGATTTAAATTTTGAACATCTTATTTAAATAAATATTTTAAATTGAAAGATTATCGTATTTGAATTTAAATTGAACAAAATCTTATCCTTAGTGCAATAATGGTGGTGTTCACATTGTGGATTTAGAAGATAAGATTTTCTCTTAATTTGATTTTGTTTTGGATGATTATTACATAAATGTTTAATTCAAATAAAGTTATCATGATTTTATTTTCAATTTAAACTGGAGTTATGAAATGTTATCAATACAGACAAAATCACAAGAATTATAGAGATTAAAATTTAAATCAAATTTCGAATCCCTCACCTATAGGTGGATGAATTTTTTGGGTCATATCCCTGGAGAGATTTTCAGCCATCACAAAGGGAAGAGAGAGAAAAATCTTTTTTAGAGTCATATTCAAATTCTAAAAATCACCTAGTACAATTTCTATAAAGAGAACCCTTATGGCTCTTATTTTCTTTAGATCATAGACTCTCAAGTGAGCGAATCTAATAAAATCATAAGATTTGTAGATATCAAAATTTAAAACAAATTTTAAATCTCATGCCTCTAGATGGACGAATTTTTTGAGTCATATCCCTGGGGATATTATCGGCTATCACAAGGGGAGGAAAGAGAAAAATCTTTTCTGGAGTCTTATTTAAATTCTGAAAGCCATCTAGTGCAATTTCTATAAATAGGACTCTTGAGATTCCTACTTTCTTTAGATCACAAACTCTCAAGTAAGTGAATTTATTATTATACCTCTCACTGATAATGATAAATTCTCAGATATTTGGATTATTAGAAGGAGATAAGCCTCGCAAAATATCGATCAAATAATTAAGTACCCATACACTCTATTGTCCAGGAATTGGAGAATAGTAAAGAATGCTAGTTGGTTAAAGCTTTTTTGGTTACATCATCCGACATTCCTGGTGTTTTCCTCTAAAAGTATAAAAATTGTTGTATAATTTATTATATATGACAACACAAATAATTACGATCTTTAAGAAAAAATTTAAAATTTCATCGCATATATTTTCAATTTTTCCTACAAATTGGTATATTGGTTTGGTTAGTTTGTTTATTACAGTGTACTATGTATTTAAAGCAAGTAGATTGTATAGTGCTAATCAATCAATGCAGATTCTTTCCTCTCAAGGTCATTCTTTTCTCTTTCCTGGTTTTCTTTACATTAGTAATATGGTGTATGACACAAACTATTCTTTATTTTTTGGTTTAAATCACTTTAATATTTTAGGCCGACTTAGCTCACGGTTAATTAACATCCAGTTACAAACTCACTAAAAAATTTTTTTAGCATATTATATTTCATAAAATTTGAATTATAGATTTGAACTCAATGTCACCGTTAAGGTTTAAATGATCATGCAATGTTTTAATTGAAACGTATTAATTACTGTTGTCCAATGCAAAATTTAGGAGATAAATGTATTGTATTTGCATTGCGTTTAAATATAATGTATTGATTGTAATTTGTATTTAAATGAAAAATATTTGTATTATATTTGAATGTAATGTGTTTGGATAAAAATATTTAAATTGTATTAGATAATAAATACGTAATATGAAGGATAAAAATTAAAAAAAAAAGAGAGAGAAAGAGAGTATGTGATATGATTAATAAAAATAATATAAAAATAAAATAATAAATAGTAATTATATCATATTTAAAATATAATGTGATTAATATTTGAATATAATATTTTTATATTTAAATAAAAATTACATTATATTACAACATAATAATGTGAATATAATATTGTAAATAAACAGGGTATTAATCACGTTACACGTATGATGATACTAATAATACGTCTAAGCTGGGGTAACTTAAAACTACTTTGTTCATTGTGTACAACCAATATTGAAAATGAAAAGACCCGAAAATGTTGACTTTTGGGGATATATATAAATATATATATATATACATATACATATATATATAATTATATATAATATGAAGGGCCAAAGTCACCACATAGAATCTTATAAAGCTCTCTCTGCCGACAAGAAATTGAAATAATAGTCAAACAACTCTCAAAATCAAAGTGGGGAGAACAGTTCCACTATCTATGTTGGTCGGGTTGGTTCATGCATCGTCTTCTTCTTTACTCTTTCTTATACATTCTAGCAAGTCTCTCCCAACAACCTTTTTTGTACATATTTTTTTCCTCTTTCCTTTTCCCTTTTATTTTCTTTCTTTTTCGTCACTTCAAGGAGTGATGTTTCAAGGCTTAGGAGGCGTTTGGAGAAAAAATTCCATTTTAATTTTATTCAAATACAATATAATTTTATACCATACACAAATTTTATAACAGGACTACGAAAACAATTACTATTTAAAATATTTTTAAAACAATCACATTAATTTTTCAATTCCACTATATATGTCTATTTTTACCAATCACATCAACTTTTCAACTCTAAAATACTTTTCATTCAAACACACATTTCATTCAAATACAAAATAAATACTTTTCAATCAAATACAACATTCAAAAAATAAATTTCATTCAAATACAATCAAAATGTAATGTGTTTACCAAACACCCCCTTAGACTGGAAACAGCTGTTTTGCGAATCAAGCAATTTTTTTTTAACAGAAAATTTTAACTACCAAAATCCCTAAGTGAAATGACTTTTTCTTTTCATTAAACTTTGTGGTGTGAAGCAACTTTGATTAAAGTCATGACAAGTGACTTTCTACACCTTGAAGACGCCCTTGCAGAGAATAAGGCCAATAGGCTTGTAAGGCTGACCCAATATAATAACGTGCTGACCCAATACTAACCAAGCCTTGCCTATTCAAAATGGACCAAATTTTGAAGGCCCAAGTTGTAAGGGTCAATTTCAAAAATTTAGCCTGCCAATGCGTAATTAAAAAAATAAAAAAAAATTATTAAAAAAAAAAAAAACCCGACTACCAATTAAGTTGAATGAGTTAACAGTTCATCAAAGTTGAAGTGGAAAGTAACTTTGAGAGTAAGATGATGCTGATTTCAAATATTCGCTTTATTTTTTAAATTTCCACCGAAATCTTTGTTTTTAAGAGGTATCGAAATGTCTTTCGGGGTAAAATTTTTTGCATTGAAATATTGAGATATATCTAAGAATTAAAAATCTTTTAACTAAAGCACATATGTTTCTCTCAATACTGATATTTTCATCATCCATGACAGATAACTTTGTGCACCTACGAACAACTGTATTGGAATGCAGATCTAGCATTCACCTTTCCGCGCATATCTAGACCTTGAGGAGGCTCTTGCTGAGAATTACTATCAGCCAAGGTTACTAGTAGCCAAAAAGGGAGAAAGAGGTAAATAGTAATTTTTAGAAAATAGCTTTAGGATTGTTGCTCTCTTTTAAGATAAGACAAAAGTCAATCTAGTATGTCTTATCCAAAATACTTCCAATCAACCAAAAAGATATTACCATGACACCATTTGGTTATGCACTGATATAATGTTTGGTAATTTGTAAGAATACCTTTCAGTAATACACTTAAAAACCATTTGGTAATCCGTTCAAATACCTTTAGGTAATCCACCAAAATACTATTTGGTAGTCCTTCAAAACACCTTTTGGTAAGTTTGGGCAGCTTGATATTAAAAAAAAAAAAAATCAAATTAATTAAACTAAACTATACATGATTATTGACTTGGTCGGTTTAGACTTAGGACAAAAGCTTTTTGATGTTTTTAAAACTTGATAAGTTGTACATCTATAAAGATAATATATAAAACCCAAAAAATCAAAATTTACCAATAAAAATAGATGAACTAAAGAAATAAAATTGGGACATGAAATTGAATATAGAATATATAGAATTTATATCTATACATGAAGATATTCGGATCAAGTTTTCTATATAGATATATTTTATCTTTTGTCTTATTACATTTAGAATTTAAAAATTCATTTTGAAATAGCTATTTTTAGTTAGAGTAATACTATGATATTTACTGTAATCCAAACTTTTTGAATATCAACTCATATATCATATTTTTATTGATAGATACAATCAATTGATATAATAATATTTTATACAGTAATTAAAGATTAATACTTAAAAGTTGACATTGAAGTTGTATTCGTAAAATTTTTCTTTTACTTATTCAGTGTAATGGATTGCATGTTACTAGTTTGGAACTTACTTTATGACTAACAGAAAACAGCATTGCTCGGAAATGTTGTAAGAGATAAAATTATTTATACTATATAGCAATATTTTTTGTTTCTTTGGTTGGCTGTAAATATCAAAACCGCTAATGAAACATAAAAATGACTGCAAAAACCCTAAAAACCCCTACAACCATAGTTCATAATAATAGTCAACAATTTCGTTCGGACCGTTTTTTTCTTTTTTTTTTTTTTGGGTTAAAAAAATCATCCCAGTAAATGAAGTTATCATGCCGTAATACTGAAGATAGTTCGTCATGATATTGAAAATCTCACCACAAGCAGCAGCCTGTTGTCCTTCGGTTCTCTCATCGAAATTCCAAAAACATCTCCATGAAAGAACACTTAAGAGGAAAAGGATGACATAGCCCCAACAGAGGGGAATAGAAATCCCGCTATGGCATTTCCCTAGCCCTATAAAAATCATTGCCAAAGCTCCAGCAGAAGAGATCGGGATCTCCTCCAGCAAGTGCGCGATCTACAACAACATATTTACTAGGCTACGCTGCGGATCTCACCCTCGCGACACCGCAAATTCGAATCTCCTACTGCTTGAATGGTGAATGATGATGAATGTGGATTGATGATGCGGGAAAGGTGGCAGAAGTGGGAGAGAGAAAGAACGTTCAACAATTGCTTGAAGTAAAGATACGAATTAAAAAATAAAAAAAGAAATCTAAAATGAATAATTCTTTTACATTTTTAAAATTCGCACCCTATTCATTTTTCTCTCTATCAAATACCAAGTTATTTTAGATTCTCAATTGGAATTAGAATTTTTCATTTCAAATCCATACTCCAAATAGGAGTTTATTATATTTTCAGAAAGGCCACAAAAGACCTCATCTACAAATTTTGGACATGGATTTTGAAATGTGTTGCATAAAATTTAATTACATCAGTATGACAGATACGTGAACCATAAATAATTTGTGACATGAATATTATAAAAATATGTAAAGTTACTATATGTCACCTAATTTTCACTTTCTAAGAGCTTCATTGTCAATATGTCGTTTTTTAATAATTTGTTTCTTAAACTTTTAATTTTAATAATTTACATCTGAATTTGTTAAATTGTTGCAAAGTATCATCTATGCATTAATTTTCTGTTAAATTAAACATGAAAAATCCCACGCCCGTTTCTTGTGAAGATAAAAAAACCCCATTTTCAACCAAAAAAAAAAGTCTCAAAATTTAATACAAATACTAATATAAATCTTTTAATTTCAAATATTCAACTTAATTACAAACACTAATGTAAATCTTTTAATTTCAAATATCCAACTTAATTTCAAATACAAACAATTTGTTAAATTGTTGCAAGGTATCACCTATGCATTAATTTTCTATTAAATTAAACATGAAAAATCCACGCACGTTTCTTGTGAAGATAAAAACCCCATTTTCAACCAAAAAAAAAAAAAGTTGCAAAATTTAATACAAACACTAATGTAAATATTTTAATTTTAAATATTTAACTTAATATAAAATTAACTAAAAGGGGTACATTTTGTAAGTTGAGGGATAAATGTCAAAATTAAAAATTCTGAGAATAACTTACTAAAGAATAACAAATTTAGGAACATTAATGCCAATACACGATTGTCAACTCAAAGGTTTGAAAACCCGAGTCAACGTTCAACTCCAAAAATTTAGGAGCCCACCCAAAAGGAAGAAAATTTATCCTAATCCGTTACATGAAAAAGATCAGACAACTGGACCAAACTACTTGCGTTGACAATCAAATAACTTGTTGTCCAAGAACAATAACGAGGAGGGGGGGGGGGGGGGGGTGGGGGTGGACGCGGCGGTTGTGGTTTGAAAACTTCTTTATGCTCTATTAAAGTGTCTTTCCATGTTTAAATAGGAAAAATTATATAAATAGATGGGCAATTTTACAATGGAGTAAGCTTTTTTATTTTGTTGATAGAGTAAAAAAAATTTTAACTGTTGGATTAATTTCTACAGTTTAGATGATATATGTATACCGGAATAATAATGCATCCAATTACAAATAAAAAGCGAAATAAAAATAAAAAAAAACTCAGCCAATTGCCATTAGGGACTCACCCCCTCCCGCCAACAACCTTTCACTGGAGCCTCCCTACCCCGCAGCGACACAGGCTCCCCTGGTGACTCCAAATCTAACAAAGACCTAGCCACGCCACCCCCACCCCACCCCCCACCCCCAAACTCCGATCATCTTCCTCAGTTGTTGATCTAGCTTCGTCAACTTACCTTCTCTCATCTCCTTTATGTTTTTTCTTTCAATTTTTTTTCTTTTGACTTTTTGATGATTCTTTCTTCTCCAATGACAAGCTATAACGGGGTGATTACTGGTCCATCGACCCTCCATGAGCTCCCCAAGACTTTGTCTCTTTCTCTCTCGGCCCTTCGGTTGTCCCCAAGGCAGATTTGGATTAAAGCTCACCCTTTGTGTTGGATCTATGGAACCGCAAGTGAGTGATGATGGCATCACATAGCGACAAGCAACTTCAACTTAGGATTTGGCTTAGATCTCTCAAGGGTGAGGGAAAGGGGTTGTTGGTACTATCTTCTCTGGCATCGACAAGTCTGGCTTCATTGCCATCCCCTCCGCCTTCCTTTCCCCTATCAACGCCCTCCACGACAACGCTGTTTGATGGTGGCCAAGACCTTCTACCAATTTTTTGATAGTTGGTTTTTGTTTTCTTTTTTATTCAGATTTTAATCTATTTGGTTGAATATATGTATACCTTTATTGAGATCAAATTCTGACCCTTAGATCTTATCCTATCAATGGGGTAAAGAACTTTACCTCATCGTAAAAGCTCCCTAAATAGATAGTTTTCTAACACTTGTCCAAGTACATAATCAATTAGCGATAGACCATAATCAATCAATGAAAAATACATATTAACATTAATCACTCAACAATTAACCATCAATCACTAATTGATATTAAAAAAAAATAACAATTTTCCTAATTTTACAAAACTTTGTCCATATATTAAAAAATTTCTTAAAAACAGACTTTTACCGATAAATCCCTAATAAATAAAGGGAAAACCACAATGACCCTATGTGTTATATCGAAATATCAAGGACATTCCTTAACCAAAAAAAAAATTTATGTTAGCATGTCCTTCTTAACTCTATCAACATAAGTTATGAAATGAATAAAATACTCCTTATTTCAATCTTTGTTTTAAAAAGCCTCAATATCAATCATTGATCGTTTTAATTTAAACATAAAAGGAGAGAAAAACTCAAGAGAGCACAGTAGCCATGCCCTCCTGCCACTACTCTAACACTGTCCCCCCTCTCTACTTGAATCGTGCGAGCTTGTCATCACGCCAAGCCCACCTTCCCTCGAAGTTACCTACCCCCAAGCCGACTCACCCCAAGAAATTTCCTACATTGCTAATCGCCCTTGAATCCCATTGCTAAAACCACACTGACCCACCCATTCATTGATGTCATTATTATGTCGATCCCTTTGCACATCCATTAGTAAGTATGGACTCCCATAATAGCTTATCTCTCAGCCCCCTGCTCGTCTATCGCCTTGCCCATGTCTCTTTTTGCCTGCACTATTGTCAGTCCTCATCACCCTACTAGCCATGCCACGTTCCTACCCTCCTTGTGTGAGGGGCTCCCACTCCTCACACCATAAGCCACAATGTTAGAATATAAAAATGTTATTAGTCCACCTTTAATAGCTTAAGCTTCTATGATATAAGGGTATACTAACATGTTACCATTGAATGAGATCCTGAATTCAAATCTTTATAATTACACTTCCTATCCCCTTCAAATATATATTATCAACTGCGTTGACCTTTAATGTATTTCTAGCTTGTTCTTAGATATTTTTGTTGGAACTTCAAATTAATATTTGTTCGTCCGTTCACCAATTTTGTGGCTTGCGTGTGAGACAATGTGAAAATATAATAAAGAGATTCTATTTGCACCAGCAAAAGTTGTGAACGTCCACTACTAAATCATAAATAATTTTTATTAACAATTTATCCCATAATAAAATTACATTAAAACCCATTAAAAAACACCATGTTATACTCCGCATTAACTATTAATAATTATAGAATGTTTTTAAAGAAAGAGAAACTATGGTAGAATCCCTTTTAGAATATCTAGTGGTAGGACTCATAGTTAATCCATCCAAAATTAAATAATTAGTTGAGACATGAACGATGCATAATAAATAGACTTATGTCACATTTGAAATAACTGTTGGAGTTTAGTTTAACTTGAAAAAGTTAATTGATTTTTAAAAAACTAATTATAATTTTGTTGATTATCTAGAAAAAGAAAAATAAGTATAATTTAATTTAAATTAGACTTGATTACCGAACAAACATTGAGAAAACCCTCTACCCCCTCATCTCCATGGACCACAACTCCCGGCCGCAGCCAAGAAAAGAACAGCCACCACCGTCTTCAGCTGCTCTACTCCCTTTTCTCCTGTCTCCAATCCCTCCCAACATCGAGCTCCCTCTTTCTTTCAACCATTGCGTGAATCCCGATCTTCCTTCTACATCAATGGCAGCGGGAGTCAGGGATTCATATTAACATTTTTTTGAGTAATAATGTGAGTGATAAGCGGGATCAGAAATGCGACTGTTGGGAAACTTCTTGGGAATTGATGAATATGAATATTGCACATCTTTCCCACCAAGAAGCCATCAATTTCCATCTCAATTCAGTAGTATTTTTTGATAATTTCTTTTTTTTTTTTTATCGGTATATATTTTTTTTCGGGGTTGGTTAACAAAAGAACTCATAAAAACGTCTAGAATATCACACCTAGAACCAAGGAAATTCCAAAACGTAGTTTTGCAACAACCACATGTCAAATGTAATTAAATTATTTATTTTTATTTTTATCATAAATCAATTTAATAATCATCCATGGGGACTAAATCTTCTAAAACTTTCAAATCATGTCGGTCGAAGGTTAGGTCATGAGACTAAGCTCGGAGGCTAAAAACAAAAAAAAAGGCTGAAAACATTGATAAAAACCCAGAAATCTCGAAAGCCAATTTGTAGAATCAACCCTAGATGAGAGAGAGCGGAAGAGGAGAGAGAAAGATAAATGAATAAAAAGAAAATAAATAAATTTATTTGCTGGGGAAGAAAAAGGGTACAGCTATATGAGCTTAAGCTTTTGTGCAAGCTGGTGATTATAGACTCTACCACACTCTTTCCTTTAAAGAAATAAAGAAATAAAAAAGTATACCACACTTTTCCAATAAGATTTTTTTTTTTCAATTGTATAAAAAAAGAGAATACTTCCACATTATTGATTATCCCTAACTTCACTTTGATAAATTTTTTTTTTCTCGCACCCTTTCTAAAAAGGAATCTTGAAAATTCAATTGATTTTACAAAGTGTATATATATTTTATTGTTTTTTCATACCTGTTTATCAAATACATTATGGCATTATTTTTTGATTGTTGATATGAGGGAGTTGGCGAATCTTGAATTTTGTATGATTAGCACTTTACTATTGTTTAATGAAAGCATTAAGCATTATAAAACTTTTGTAAAATTGATAATTTTTTTTAAAGAAGAAAATCATGAAGAATAGAATGTTATGAAGAATGTGGTTACAACGTAGAGGTATTTATTTTATTTTATTAGGAAAAAAATATGAAATAGGGAAAGTTTTTTTGTATAATTTATTTGTTTAATCCCTAAATTATGTACATTCTATCACTTTGGTTATTGAATTTTGAATTTGAATAAATTAATTTTTGAACTTTTGGTTTGACAGTTTTAGTCCCTCACATTAAAATTGATGAAAGATTTTTATAATTTAGTGTATATAACCATGTTTCAATTTCAAGCTAACATGAAATTTTCTACAAATTACACTAAGTACAAAAATTTCCTTTTAAACACTAGCATTTTGCACTTAATCTAATAATTCTTTTAAAATTTTTAGTTATTATCAATAGAGAAATGATTAATATCTCTGTTAAAATATTTCAGAAATCATCCATCAATTTTAACGTTAGGAATCAAAACTATAAAAAAAAAAAAAACAAAACAAAAAAACAAAAAACAAAAGTTCAAGTATTGATTTACTAAAATTAAAAGTTCAAGTACCAAAGTGAGAGAGCATATATAGTTCTTGAACTAAATTGACAAATTACCCCTTTTTTCCCTATTTATACTTGTTATAACTTTTGTTTATAAATCAAATAAAAATTATAACAGTAATGTGTGTATATGAGAGTTAAATTAGGTATTATTCATGAAAATAGTATTATAAAAGGATAGATTTCTCGAATCTTCATTCACAAAAAAAAAAAATGTAAGGGTATAAATAATGATGTTAACAAGTAAAACTCGTCTAACAAACCTTGTAATAATGGGAATCCAAGAACTATCACAAATACAAGACAACACAAAAAGTAATAAAAACAAAGTGTAGAAAATAGAGAACATAGATATTTATATAGGCTCAACGTGAATGGGAAGGACACATTCTCTTTTTGGTGTTTGTTTTAATGTTTAGGATTTCACTGTATTCTTTCGGAGGCCTATTCTCACATATTTATAGGCTTCTCAAAGATAAACCTTAATGAATATTTAAAATATAAATATTTGATGTTTGAACCTGAATATTAACATAATCTTGGATATTGTAGACCCGGTTATGGATATCAAATCTTATCACATAAGAAGTTTGAGATTCAATTTGACAACATTAATGTTTCGGGATTCTTAGGTATTGACCAACTAAGTAATTGCTCCCTAGCCCTAAGTGCTCTCATGATAGTATGCCTGAGTGCTTTGAGTTCTCAGTAGCCATGATGGGTTGCCTACGTTGCCAGTCAAGTGACGATTATGCCATGATTGCGTTGTAACTGACATGTGCCATGAGAACAATTATGCTGTTTCTGAATGTGATTACATTGTTTTAAATTTTTGAATCTTAACCATTGATCAATCTCCATTTTCCCACCTTTAGTTTTGGATTTTAGATGTTTATTATAGCCTTTGACCATTAGATTAGCATATTTTGAAATGTATGGCTTAGATTTACTCTCTTTTTGCATTTAAAAATAACCTCCAAACTTTTGAAAAAAACTTTCTCATTTCCTTTCATTCCCACCCAAATCTTAGAGATTACCATAAAAATTCCAATATTTTCACTAAACATGAATTTTCTTCCTTATTCACCCTAAGAATATCTCACTTTCCTTTTTGCAAGCTTCTTTTTTGGCTGGAGTTTAGACTATAGTGTTTTTGTAGCAAGTTCCAACTTGGGTCTTTCATATTCTCTGGTATGTACTCTTTCCCCCTTTGGCTCCTTCTTTTGGTTTATTTTTGTGATTAGTAGGCTTTATGAGCACGCTTAGGCATTTATAGGGCTCTCATAGGCCTCTTCTCTTTTGTATACTTCTCAAACTCTTTCTTTTCTTCTTTTACACACTTCTCGGCTATCTTAAGTTTGAACCCTCTTTTTCTTTTCCTCTATGTTTTCCTCCTCAGATTCTTCATCTAATGTCTTCTCCCAACTCTAGTGGCTGATAATCCTCCCTACTTTATAATTGTGCCAAGTCTTCCTGTGGTACCAATACAAGCGCTTTAGTGGAACCTATTCCAGCAATCCCCTTGTGATACATGTGAGTACTGGGACAAAGATGCCTAGCGAGGGTAGTTAAAGTACCAGAAAAGGAGGAGTTACCAGAGTTCGAGGAAATCCCAACTTTAGCTTCCTAGGCCGTCGAGGAAGAAACTGCCCATTTTGTGGAAGAGATTACCGATTTGCTTTGTAATACTTGGGATCCAAATGAACGACCTCGTGGTGGGTAAACACTGGCTGGTGGGGAGGAACCATTTCGCTTACCTCTATACCTTACCTAAGGCACTTATTTCCTTAGGATGACGACTTCGAGGCATTCATATTTTGCCCCAAAACTTACAAGCACAATATAAAAAGTGCCTTCAAAAGGCACTACTTTATCAAACAGCTAAAGTATATGGCTCCTAGACCTAATGACCTTGCTTGCAACCTACCTGCGGGCTACATTACAGTGTACAACACTTTTCTTTCCTTGGAATGCTATCTCCTCTAGCATCCCTTCATGAAGGAGATCTACAATTGGTTTAAGATCTCACCTTCTCAATTACGCCCTAACGCTTGGCGGATTTTGACGGGAACCATGCTAATATGGAAGGTACATCTCTGTGCTAATTTGATCGTGTGCGAGTTCCATTACCTATAGTTCAAATCTGTTATGAAGGCTAAAGGGTGGAACACATTTATAAGGTACCTATGGGATATCAATTTGGTATGCAGAATCCCTGATTCTGCTCATAGATGGAAATAGTCCTTTATCTATGTTGATGGCCTCTATTGGAAGCACTTTATTAAGGGTGAAAACCCTGTAGCAATTTGGACATTATTGGAGAACATCGGTATTATTTACATTCTCATACCATTGTTATAATCCTTGCCTTCACATCTTGGCTCTAATTGTTTTCTTTGTTTCCTCCAGCTTTACCACCCACACCACGACTTTAGGGAGGCTCCGCAAAGGATCCTTCTTGTTGGGCAATTAATAGAGTAGTCTAGGGACTTCAAGTTGTTAGCAACCACCAAAAACTTCCAACTCACTAGCCTACAATCGATCCCAGATTTGGTGGATGACATTGAAGCCAACATCAGTCTTGAAATAGAATAAGAAATACTTGACCACCAGTATATTCAATTGTTTCTCCAGCCCCTCTAAGTCAAGGGTCCTTGGATCAACATATCTAATAGCAAGGGCTCTGAGGACTTCAATAAGTGCTTATGGGTACTTTTAAAGTTTTTAAGCTTTTTCTGCCTATTGTATTAATTGTTTTTCTGTGTGACAGAAATGGCAAAGAACAAGAAGCCCAAACGGACAACTATCCTATTCCAATGCCCCAAGAGGTAGAAGACTGGAGATTATCCTAAGGGCCCGAGTGATGGGAAAAAGACGTACATTATGGAAACAACCTCTACTAGGACTTTGGCCCCTCTATCCATGGCTAATAAGGGCAAGGACATTCCGATGGATATTGATGAGCAGGGTTCTCGTCCACAGCCAAAGAAAGCAAAGGGTGCTATAGATCCAGACCCTGATATGGAGATGCAACTGGAACTTATAGTGTCTGTTGCTTGCTTTCCTCCTCTTTTTAGCATGGCCTTCGATGCTATCTGCCAATATGTCAATAATTAGTCGTGGGCTTCTCTACAAGAGGCTTGTGCTATAGACCGCCTTCAGGTTGGAATGGAAAACTTCATCCAACTAAGTAATGTTAACTATCTCTTCCTTTTTCTAAGTTGTTTTGCAAATGTTATGCTAACTTTGGCACTTTTAAGGTCTAGTGGCCACACTTTTAGGTTTTGGAGAACTTGCCAGCTAGGGACACATACTAGAAGTGGAAAAGAAAAAAATGGCTGACTTGGAGGTCGCTGATAAGCAACTGGTGACGGCTAGGGCTGAACATGAGCAGGAAAAGATCCGTGGTTCTAATAATACAACTTTGGCAATTACATACCAAGCCTAGAATACAACATCTGCAACCACAGTATTTTTGTCCTTAGCACTAGATATCAAAATAGTTAAAGCCACTAAACTGATACCACTCTTATAGACAAAACATGTCTCGTCATGTTCCTTGGTGTGATAATGACAATTATTTATGACAAAAGAGTGGTACTTCAATACTTAATGGAGTGGTCTATGTGCTATTATATTCAAGGTGTCTTAAATATCATGATCAAGCTGTTGCAATTTCTTACTTATATGTTCTTGAAGCCGTAGTGAAAAAGTGCGATTGTGGGCATCGTAAAGCCATTTTTGAGTTGGTTTTCTACCCTTATAGTGATCCCTTAAGAACTCTATGTGCTCGTCAATAAAGGTTCGACTTCAACCATATTTCATAATACATAAAGGTGTGCTTGCTCCAACAATGCATCTTCAATAGTAAATACACCTATCATTAATGTTCCTTTACCAGTCTCGTTTGAATCAGATGGTTTCTTTGGAATCCCAATTGACTGAGCATCTGACAAGTACTCTGAACAATATTCTACCGCTTCTGCTACAATGTAACATTCAACAATGCAACCTTCGAGATGATTGTGGTTTCTAACATAATTCTTTAATACTTCATGTACCTTTCGAAAGGGTACATCCATCTAAAATGCACTGAACCACAAAGTTTAAATTCTCTAACCAAGTGAATTGTTAGGTAAAACATAACATCAAAAAAGGACAGTGGGAAAAACATCTGAAAATGGCATAAGGTAGTTGCTATACTTTTCTGCAACTAATCTAATATAGAAGAGTCAATCATTTTGGTGCATATTAAATTGAAGAACATGCAAAGCCTAGTGATTACTTCTTTCACATTTTTAGGCAACACTCCATGTATTGCAATTGGTAGCAATTGTTACATCAAAACATGGTAATCATGAGATTTAAGTCCCATAAATTTCAAGTCCTTCATAGAAACCAACCTTCAGATATTTGAAAAAAATACCTTTCTAGCACTTTTATCTCTAATAGAGTTGTACAAAACTGAACTTTCTCCTTTTTAGACATTGTATAGCATGTTGGAGGTAAGTAAGTACAATTCTTCCTTTTTTTTGGTGCTAATTCACTTCTATTACACATTTTTACCTAGTCTTTACGAGCTTTAACACCATCCTTTGATTTTCCTGGAATGTTGAGCAATGTATTGATTAAATTGTCACACACATTCTTTTCAATATGTATGACATTAAGATTATGGCACACAAGTAGATCTTTCTAGTACTCAAGCTCAAAAAATATTGACTTCTTCTCCCAACATGCATATGATGAAGCATCAATGTTACTAGGATCATCATTTTCAACAGTCATTTGCTCAAGAATTTTCAGGTTTCAGCACAACTCAGTGGTTTTAGAGCACCATCTAGTTCTTATTTCCCTTTAATGCCTTATTCTTTCATCTATAAGGATGTCATCTTCTAAGGAATCTTCTATGACCAAGGTAGTACATCTTCCTGCCATGATTCAAGTAATGAGCATAAGTGTTGCGCCCACATATTGGACATGCATAATAAACCTTTACAACATAACCAAGCAAGTTTCCATAAGCTGGAAAGTCATTGATTGTCCATAACAACATCGCTCGCATATTGAAGGTGTCATCTTGGTAAGCATCCTTAATAAAAATTCCCTCCTCCCATAATAGCTTCAAATCATCAATTAATGAGCTCAAGTAAACATCAATATTATTTTCTGACTGCTTCAGTCATGACATCAACATCGTCAATAATACAAATTTCCTTTTCATACATAAATCAAGAGGAAAAAATTATAAATGACAAGAAAATCAAGCCAACTACTACGATTACTATTGAGTGTTTGATAGGCCTCTAGTCCGTTTTACATATGCAAGGAGGGACAGGGCCAAAAATTAGTGGGCCAACCCAATGGGCTGCCACAGGAGTAAGGTCAGGTTGGTTTTTTAACGTGAATATTTGATTAGGTGGTTAGGGGGGGCACGAGAAGGAGCTGAGGGAAGCAGAATAAAAGAGGAAAGAAAAGGAAGTGAACGCATAGAGAAGTACTGGACAACCGTCTGTGGGAGAGCGAGAACCTATCGAAAGTTCTCTATCGTCATTCTTTCTACTATCTAAGCCAATTTATCCTCGTTTCTTTTTGTTTCTTTCTGCTAGATTTTCCTTAATCTTTTCTATATACACGGATTCCTATTAGTGGTATCAGAGCACAAACGACTCTGGGAGATGGCGGCCAAGAAAATGGAAGAGAGGATGGGGGCCGTCGAAAAGCGAATCGAAGTAGTAAGGGGAGACATGGAGACGGTAAGGGGGGTGCTACAGCGTTTGAGCTCCTTGGAGTGAAGTGTGGGAGCTCTGCTCAAGAAGATGTCGATCCTCGATCGAATAGATCGTGAACTGCTGAACAAAGGTGAGACGGGAAGTTCAACTTCGGGCGCAGATACACGAGGAAAGGCGCTGCTCACCGATTCGGGATTACGACCAGCGGAAAGTATACCAAATGTAGACAAAGGGGGAAATAGAGTTAGGGGAGTGAAGTTTTTTGGGGAAGACAAGAGGTAGGTTAGTAGGGAACAGGGCCTAGAGGAAGATTAAAGGTATGAGGAAGGATGGCGACCGGAGTTTCCTGTTCATCGGGTGGAAATGCCAGTTGCCGATAGATGGAATCCAGAAGAATGGATCTATCGAACAGGAAGCTATTTTCACCTCTATTACTTGATGGAGCGAGACAAGATGGAGGCCGCCTGGATCAGCCTCGATGGTGAAGCCTTAGCTTGGTTCCGTTGGGAAAATCACCTCCGACCCATAGCCAACTGGGACGATCTAAAAAACCGTTTAATAGAACGGTTCAACCAGACTCAGGATGGAACACTGTGCGAGAAACTATTGGCACTGAAATAGGAAGGGACGGTATGTTAGGAAATGCTTTAAGCATTAGAGACATTTTGATGTATTTATTTTGAACTGGATAATAAAATTATATATAGAGGTTATTCATTACATTGCTATATGTCCTCGTCTTATTTACATATTAAAGTAAATGTAAGCAAATATGACTCCCTGACTGCTTGTGTTAAACTGTTAGAACATTACATGCAATGGACTTTTGTATGCGAGAAAAAAATGTTCTAAAGTTAGCGGTCTAAACTATGGTTTGTAGTCTATGGGGTTAGACCGAGCATCTAACTCATGTTAAGACTATTATGTTATCTAAAGCCTTGAAGGGGACGGTTTGTCTTGATTGTCTGGAGCTACTTGGTGGTGACATATTAGACCGGGACTATAGCGTGATTGATCTACGAAGTCCGCTTTGAGTGGATCGATCTGCTTTTGACGTTCATTATGCAGTAACCTTAATCCTGAGTAAAAGGACAGCTTCATGTATATGACTTGTGTACTTTGATGTTCCAATGGCTAAAGCGTATCAGATGTAGTAAGCTTATAAACCGATTCGTTGGGTGCATGACTTGTATACGATGAAAAGTTCGTTTACAGATATCGGAATCATAGCTCTAATGAGGAGTTGAGGGTATCCTCTTAAAGGCATTATACTGAATGTGAAAATGGACAAGACCTTGGGTCGTCTGCTGGGCGGATGACTTCTTATTCACATATGGTGAATAATCATTTTCTTTATTCGGTAGTATAATGGAACTTTAAGATAGCCTGATCAGTAGGATTAAATGAACTTTGACCTAAGGCTGATCATGGATATCATATGAGGGTTCTGCATACATGACAAGGTCATTGGACGATAGCTTGTCACAGGCTTACGTAATACGATATATAATTGGGAGTTCAGTTTCAGGTTTATAGTGGTGTAACTCTGAAATTAGTGATCATATGATTGAGTTGTTCGGCAAAAGAATGATGATCATATGTATTTGCGAGAGCCCGATTATATATGTCTAATCAGTCCCTCTACTAGCTCCACATAATTCCTTAACGTTTGGCAAATTGATTTGTGTATGCTATTGGCTAGTTTATTATGCATGGATGGTGATGACATAGGATTAGGATGGTAGACAAGATTCTCTCCGGTTGGATTCAGATTTTGTTTTGGATAATAGAGTACACAATTATTCAAATTCCAAATAAAGTTGTCATGATTTTATTTGAGATTGGATTGGAGTTGTAGAAAATTATCCATGAGAACAAGAATTTGAAACACAACTGTTTTGTGGATTTTGAAATTTGAATTTTGAAATTTGAAATTTGAAATTTGAATTTGAAATTTGAATTTGAAATTCGAATTTGAAATTCGAATTTGAAATTTGAATTTGAAATTTAAATTTGAAATTTGAAATTTGAAATTTGAATTTGAAATTCGAATTTGAAATTCGAATTTGAAATTTGAAATTCAAATTTTGAATCACAGTCCAAGTGGGATTCGAATTTATTGTGGAAAATCCACAAGGTTTGAAATTCGAATTTGAGATGGATATGGAGAGGATAATCTTATTAGAATCCTACTTGAATTTTGAATCCAAATCCTAACTAATAATGGACGAAATTTTGAGAATTATCCTCAATGGATTTTCAGTTTTTACGGATAAGGTTCAAGGGAAAAATTCAAGTTTCAATCCCAGTTGAATTTGGATTCTCTCCTCCCAGAAAAGTGGCTGAAATTTTGGAGAATATCTCCTAGGAAAATTCGGTTATTTTGGATAAGGATGAGATAAGATTCAAGCTTGAAAATCCTAGTGGAATTTTGATTCTCCCTTATCCTAAAAGTGACCGAAATTTTTAGGAGATTTTCTCCTTAGATTTTTCAGATTTTTTTTTGGTTGAAAAAGGGAGATAAAATTCTAGTTAAAATCTTGTTTAGATTTAGATTGGATTTATCCTAAATGGCCGAATTTTATTGTTGGGATTTTCCCTTGGAAAATTCGGATTTTATGGTTGTGGATAAGGGAGAATATATTTTCCTAGTCCAATTCGAATTCAGAGAATCACCTCATGCAGGTCTATAAATAGAGGTCATGCCACTCCAGTTCTCTTAAGACCACAGACTCTCAGGTGAGCAGGCTTATTGTTGCACAACTCATCATGACAATAAGTTCTTTAGAGATCTGGGTGGTCGGAAGAAGACTAGCAGTGCTAGCATACCGATCGAGGTTCAGAGTACCCACACACTCAGCCATTCGGGAATTGGAGAATAGTAGAGAAGGCTAGTTGGTTGAAATCTCCGATCATTCTCCTCCTGCAAGATTGGCGTCCTTGAGGTTTGAGTTTTAATTGTTGTTGGTTTATTGTATATGGCATCATTAGATATTTAACGATCTAAAAATTTTTTATTGTTCCGCTGTGCCACTCTGATACGTTTTTACCGATTTATTTTCCTACACGGTGTGGGAGTATTGACGAGTGATTGAGATGCTGGCCTCGCCAACCTTAGATTTGCCGGTACATGTGCTGGAGAGCACTTTTATCAACGGGCTACGACCGAAAATCCGAGCTGAATTTCGAATGATGAAACCAGAGGGTCTGGTGCGTATCATGGAATTTGCGCAACGGGTGAAAGACCGAAATCTCTCCCTCAGAAATGGTCGAGGAGGAAACGGACTGGGAGGGTCGAGACAATCTGAGCCCCTTGACTGGGCCCAGGTCGGGGATAGTTACGGGGGACAATTGGGCCAGCCTTTCTCATCAAGCCCAGCTCATAACCAGAGTAAGGATTTTACATCCTGCACGTTTAGTCCAAGTCCATATCCTGGTTCAACCAACGTATGAAAGCAGCTCCCTTCATTCCAACGAATGACACCAAGCGGAGGTAAGGTAAATATCCAAAAACCTTCTCCCAGTTATAAGCGTTTATCAGATTCTGAACTCCAAGCTAGAAGAGAAAAAGGGCTATGTTTTCGTTGTAATGAGAAGTATACCCTAGGCCACAGGTGTAAAGATAAGGAACTCCAAGTATTGGTCATTAGTGACGACGAAGGAATAATCAGGGAGGAGGGAAACCGTGAATTAGAGTTGGACTGGAAATCACAAGAAGCCCCAGAGATAGAGGAGGTAGTGGAATTATCCATCAATTCAGTGGTAGGGTTGACGTCCCCGAAAACAATGAAAGTCAATGGGAAGATAGCACAACAAGAGGTGGTTGTTTTGGTGGATTGTGGAGCAATGCATAATTTTATCTTAACCGAGTTGGTAAAGAGTTTGGGCCTTCCGTTGGAAGGGACTTGTAGCTACGGGGTTCTAATGGGCACGGGTCTGACAGTTAAGGGAGCTGGTTTGTGTAAAGGAGTGGCACTCTCTCTTCAGAATATTGAGGTTGTGGAAAATTTTCTTCCCCTTTAATTGGGTAGTGCCGATGTTATTCTGAGCATGCAGTGGCTCGAGACGTTGGGAGGAATGCAAGTCAATTGGAAGATGCTCACAATGCGATTTAAGGTAGGCGGAGTGGGAGTTACGCTGTAGGGGGACCCAAGCCTGAGCAAATCGTTGGTGTCCTTGAAATATTTATGGAAAGAGCTGCAAGAACAGGGAGAAGGCACGTTGGTCGAGCTGGGAGCCATTGGGGTAATAGGAAAGGAGCTACCACCTCTAACCCCTGACTGGTTATTGCCCGTCCTCCAAAAACACCCATGGGTTTTCGAATGGCCTGGTACCTTGCCCCCAAAACGTGCCCTGGACCATATCATAACTATAAAGTCTGGAGTGTCTCCAGTTAATGTGCTTCCCTATCGGTACCCCTACTTTCAAAAGGTCGAAATTGAGCAGCTTGTGGGAGAAATGTTGGCAGCCGGAATCATCCCGCCAAGTGTCAGCACCTTTTTAAGTCTGGCACTCTTAGTTAAGAAAAAAGACGATAGTTGGCGATTTTGTGTAGACTATCGCACCCTCAACAAGGGAACGGTGGCAGACAAGTTCCCTATTCCCATGATCGATGAACTCCTTGATGAGCTACACGGAGCTACAATTTTTTTAAAAATTGATTTAAGGTCAAGATACCATCAGATTCGAGTAAGGGCTGAGGATGTTCCTAAGACGGCTTTCCGAACTCATGAAGGCCACTATGAGTTCCTAGTCATGCCTTTCGGCTTAACTAACGCCCCAGCCACCTTTCAGGCACTTATGAACGACATATTTCGTGACTGTCTTCGGAAATTCGTATTAGTGTTTTTCGATGACATTTTGGTGTATAGCAGCACGTTGGAGGAGCACATACAACATGTTGACTATGTGCTGGGGGTTCTGGAGACTCACCAGCTCTTCGCTAATGAGAGAAATGCTTGTTCGGCCAAGCTCAGCTGGAGTACTTGGGCCATATCATTTCGGAGCAAGGGGTGGCAGCAGACAGCTCTAAAATTAAAGCAATGATAGAGTAGCTGGCACCACGTTCCCTGAGAGAGTTGCGAGGATTTTTGGGACTTACGGCTATTACCGATGTTTTGTAGCAAACTATGGCAACATAGCTTGGCCACTAACAGCGCAACTGAAGAAGGACAGTTCAAGTGGGAGGAAAAAGCACAAGCCGCGTTTGAGAAATTGAAAGAGGCCATGATCTCTGTTCCTGTGTTAGCCCTACCTG
This sequence comes from Antiaris toxicaria, assembly GCA_035233585.1. NCBI lineage: Eukaryota > Viridiplantae > Streptophyta > Magnoliopsida > Rosales > Moraceae > Antiaris > Antiaris toxicaria. The sequence continues at coordinate 21,231,617 of CP141156.1, forward strand.
ATTTTGAGAAGCCTTTCATTATAGAAACAGACGCATCGGGACAGGGCGTAGGGGCGGTATTGATGCAAGAACAGCGACCGATTGCATATTTCAGCCGGGCACTACTGCAGCAAGCTCGTTTAAAATCAGTTTAGGAGCGGGAACTTATGGCGATTGTTTGGGCGATACACAAGTGGCGGCACTACTTGCTGGGACGGAAATTTATAGTTTAGACCAATCAACAGAGCCTCAAATTTGTATTAGAGCAGCGAGAGGTTAGTCTGGAGCATCAAAAGTGGCTGGTAAATTTGCTAGGATTCGACTTTGAAATTCAGTATCGACCAGGATTGGAAAATAAAGCAGCCAATGCACTCTCCTGACAGGGGGCTTGGTTGCACATGTTGACTTTGTCAATTCCACGAACCTTACTGCTGGAGGAGGTAGGGAAACAAATAGCTCAAGATAAGAAATTAAGTGGAATTTTAGAAGACTTGCGTAAGCAACGACCAACCAAACCGGGGTTCACTCTAGCTCAGGGTCACTTAATGTATAAGGGCAGAGTAGTGATTCCACCAGGTTCTTCTTTGGTATAGGCAGTCATGAAAGAATATCATGATGGGAATATAGGAGGACACTCGGGCTTCCTTAAGACCCTTAAGAGGGTGGCTGCCAGCGTGTATTGGGAAGGCACAAAAAAAGACATAAAAGAGTACGTGGAAAACTGCTAGGTGTGCCAACAAAATAAAGCATTGACTCTTTCTCCAGCAGGACTACTACAACCTCTTCCAATCCCCGACCGAGTCTGGGAAGACATAACCATGGATTTCATTGAAGGACTTCCGAAATTAGATGGGTGGGATTCAATCCTGGTGGTAGTTGACAGATTCAGTAAGTACGGGTATTTCATTGGCCTTAAACACCCTTTCTCGATTAAGATGGCAGCAGAGGCCTTTGTCTAGAACGTTGTGCGCCTTCACGGAATACCCGGTTCAATCGTATCTGATCGGGACAACGTATTCATGAGCCATTTTTGGAAGGAATTGTTTAGATTGCAGGGGACGTCACTACGACATAGCACCGCTTACCCCCCGCAAATAGACGGCCAAATTAAGGTAGTAAATCGTTGTTTTGAAACCTATCTTCGATGTTTCGCTACTACCCAGCCAAAGTCGTAGGCTCGTTTCCTTCCTTGGGCTGAATATTGGTACAATACTGCATACCACACTGTCACAAAAACCACATCTTTTCGAGTGATTTATGGAAGAGACCCACCAACCCTCCTCTCTTTCAAAACAGGGGCCACGGCCAATTCTGAAGTGGAAAGGCAGCTACAAGATAGAGACGCCATGCTGACCGAACTGCATCAACAATTACATCGGGCTCAACAACGCATGAAGAAATAGGCAGATGAGCATCGCAGGGAGGACTCATTCGAGGTTGGTGATCAGGTATACCTCAAGCTCTGACCGTATAGATAAAGTTCCTTAGCCCGACGAGTTAACGAACAACTATCACTATGTTTCTTTGGTCCCTTTGAAGTAGCTTCGCGTATTGGAGCAATGGCTTACAAAATGCTCTTGACACCAGAGGCTACCATCCATCCTGTTTTCCATGTTTCACAACTACGACGCATCATCGGATCTTCCCCGATCACGACCACTATACCACCTCAGCTGCTCGAAGACTTAGAACTTTGGTTGGAGCCTGAATTGGTTCTAGGAATCAGGTCAAGTCAAGACCCGGGTGAACCAGGATTCGAAGTGTTGATTAAATGGAAAGGACTGGGTGAACTAGAAGCTACCTAGGAACCATATGTGGTCATCCAACAACAATTTCTAGACTTCCACCTTGAGGACAAGGTGACTCTGGGGGTCGGGGGTATGATAGGCCTCCAGTCTGTTTTACATATGCAAGGAGGGACAGGGCCAAAAAGTTAGTGGGCCAACCCAACGGGCCGCCATAGGAGTAAGGTCAGGTTGGTTTTTTTAACGTGAATAATTGGTTAGGCAGTTAGGGGGGGCACGAGAAGGAGCTAAGGGAAGCAGAATAAAGAGGAAAGAAAAGGAAGTGAACGCAAGAGAGAAGTACTGGACAACCATCGTGTGGGAGAGCGAAAACCTCTCGAAAGTTCTCTATCGTCATTCCTTCTACCATCTAAGCCAATTTATACTCGTTTCTTTTTGTTTCTTTCTACTAGATTGTCCTTAATCTTTTATGTACATACGGATTCCTATCAGTGTTTTGTATGGATTTATCCCATCTGCACAAAGACTGAGTCTGAGGTTTCTTGGTTCTTTACCAAATTCAAGATACAAGTAGTCAAAAGCCTTTCACTATGGCGAATCAACTAGATGATGCATTTGGCCATTTGAAACCCTCCCATTTGCATTCCAAATTAAGTTTTTAGCATGCTCTTTGGATCGAAACATTTGCTTTAAAATAAGGAATCAGCGGAATATACCACAACACCTTTGCAAGAACTCGTTTTATCTTGTCGCTCTTTTTTTTTTTTTTTTGCCACCTCGATGCAAGACAAATAAGGCACTTAGCTTCATCCTTATACTCCTTATAATACAATATGCAATCATTAGCGCATGCATGAATTTTTCATACTCCATTCTCAAAGAACAAAGTGTCTTCTTTGCTTCATAGAAAGATCTCAGTAACTTATTCTTATTTGGAAGCATATCTAAAGAAGCTTTAGCAAATCAGAATAGCTTTTGTCACTCCATGCATGCCTTGCTTTTATGTTGTATAACCTAAACAATGCTGATAACTTTGTAAAATTTGTACATCCAAGATACAAAGACATCTCTGAATCCTCTAGTAGCTTCTTAAATTCACCAAGACGATCTATAAACCTTTCGTGCAAATCATTTAACATGTTGATGGTGTGATCATCAAACTTGTTAAATGGGTAATCATCACTAAAAGTCTCATTGACTTTAGGTGTTTCACTCTCAATTTCTTCCCTATGCCAATACCATGTTGTGTAACTTTGATAAATGCCATAATCATAAAAATGATTTCTTATCTCCTTAACATCAAACTGCACCAAGTTCTCGCACCGTACACATGGACACCATATGGCACTAGAGTTATTAGTGTGATTTAATGCAAACTACAAGAAACATTCGACTTTGTTTTCATACTCGTTTGATCTTCAATCAGCTGACATCTAAACTTCTATCCATGTTATATAAACAACAATTACCAAAAATCGATGGCAATCAATTTATATAAATATGTATGGTACATGACATTGCAAGAACAATAAAACAATAACAGATTGAAATTTCATGTTATTACTCTAACAATTAATAGGAATTATTCATTGTTGTCACACATTAAAAGAAAAAGAAAAAAAAATTTGTAACATGGTAGCCAAACTAAGAAGAAAGTTAGTCTTCAAATTACCTTTTTCTTTATTATATAACCAAAGGAGTTTGACGATGCGATCTTCCAAAGACTCCAATATAAGTGAAATAAAAGCCAATTTGCATCTGTAATCAATAACTTGCTGCATATAGTATTAAAATAATTGGATTAGATTCAAACCATAAACAGTTTAAAATTCATCTAGAAAGCCCACTAACTATATATGTGTTTAGTAGAGAAAGAATAACAATTATAAAACCATTTTTTGCCATGTAACATTTTTGGTATAAATATATATATGATGTTATCTGTTTTTACAACATTTTTTTCTTTCTTTTGATATGATTTTGATGTCATTTGACATTGTAAACAAACAAATAAGACAAGGCTGAATTTCTTTCCTTTCTTTTCCTTTCTCTCCCCACCTTTTCTTTTCTTTTCTTTTCTTTTGTTTTGAAAAGAAAGTGAAAATGGTATGTACTTGATTAAAGAGAAAAAACAGTCTTCTAGTTTTGTATAAAGTGCCAACTAGCCTTGCCACACAATAATCCAACCCCGTTGTGGTCACACCCCATATGCCTTATTAAATACTCAATTATAGAACTTCTCACTAGTTTTATTTCTCGAGCCAATTTTTAAACGGTTATGCATTTAATTGGTAGACTAAATTGGTAGTGGATCCCAATTACATATAAATATATTATATATATGTCTCAAAATCCAAAAAAAGAAAACTAAAAGATGACTAGGAAAATTAATTAAGGTCCAAAATAGTTCTAGAGAAATTGATTTTACTGCATATGTAATGGGAAAAAGGACACACCCACATTGTTCAACTATTTCATTATGTTCCTCAAACACTTGCACAAAGTGTTTGAGGTTATTTGGTAACCAATAAGTTGGCCTCCATGTGGGACTTTAACCTTTGTTTCCAATCATGAAAGACTATGCACATGTTTATGTGCATGCAAGATGACGAGAAGAAAGAGAGCTAGAGAGAGGAATAAGAAATAGCTCCAAAATAGGGGAACTCAACAACAAGTGGCTTGTAGATTAATCTAAAAACCCCAGTGAATACAATATTTTCACCTAAAAAAAAAGGGTAAACCCAAGAAGTGAAAAATTACAATAAATATTGACTACAAGATCTTTCATTAAAAGGTTTCTCTACTTATCATGAAAATTCCCAATAAGGCAGGTTTTCATGAAATCTTTTGAGATATTTATTTGATGATATTTATTAAATCAGTCAAGATTTAATGACTTTAGAATTTATTAGTTTAGCATATATAAGCTACATCCTCCAACCCCACATGCAAACTAGTAAATTTATTTAATAATGGATGTTGCCTTTTTTGGTTTTTTTTTTTTTCAACTTTTTAACAAGCACACAAATTAAAAAAAAATACCAGACCCACATGAAAATCAAAATTTTGACCAAACCCCCAAGTCAAATGATTTAGACTTACAAACTACAACCTTTCTAAATAGGACAAAAAAAAAAAAAAAAAAGAAAAGAAGCTATAATCGGCGGTCCATGTTTAGCACTTCAAAAGCTACACCCTTTAACTCCTTATGCAAACTTTTGAATTGAAACCATAATCGGTAGTACGTGTTTTGCCTTCTTTGGTTTTCTTTTTCGACTTTTCAACAAGCAAACAAAAAAAAAAAATACAAGACCCACAACTCCAACAACCTGATAAAACCAAAAAAAAAAAAAAAAAGGAAAAAAGGTCACAATGGAAACCTATGGAGTGATGGCATCAACATGGTGAATAAATAGGCAAACAACATGTAACAAAATTGCTATGGAATATGGTAGCGTATAGTAAGTAGAATCCCTGATTTTTGAATGAGAATGAAGGGGAAAATAGCACTGCAAATTCGTGAGTGAGAGCAAGACATAGAGAGAGAGACAGAGAGATTGGGAAAGAGAAAACTAAAAATAGCAATCCAAATTCATTTTATAATTTTGGGAAATAGAAGATTGAATTCGTGAGGGAGAGCGAGATAGAGAGAGAAGAGAGACACAGAGATTTGTGAGGGAATTAAAAAGAGGTCATTAGCCTTGCTTTTAATTTTTAAAATTTTCTTAACATTTTTTGAAATCAGATGTTAAATAACTGTTGACAAAAACTAATATATAACGTCAGTCATTTAAAACCAACATAAAAAATATTTATTAACATCAGTCATTTAAATAGCCAGTGTTATAAATGTATATTTGATAATGGTTTTTTAATGACTAACTTTAAATATAGTAAACATAAAATACTCATGGTCAGCCATTGAGCCCGCGTTTTTTTTTTTTTTTTGTATTTTTAACATTGGTTATTTGAAAAACTGATATTAAAAATTAACACTTACCATCTACTAAAATCTATTTTATTGTAGTGTCTTAATCTATTGTGATTATGATTTCAAGAGAAAGATTACGATATATGCTGCATGGAGATCTCTACCGGTGTTATGTTCTGATTCGGTGTTATTCAATACTCATTTTGTTTTGGAATCTTGTGGATAATGCTCAGTTTTCCTCTATCTTTTCTTAGTTTTTGTGAAAAGGTTTCTCTTTTCTTTCCTTTTCTTTTACTGTAATTGCCATTTCTTATGAATATTTTTCTTTATTTTTTATTTCGATTTTTTTAAAGATGGGTTTTGACATGGGTGAAAGATGGTAAAACACTTGAGCTGAATTTGATTCCAAGACATAAGTGTTAGGAATATGGACAATTTTCAATTCACTTCAAGATCTAATTTGTGGAGAAAAAATAAAGATTGACACAAAAAATTTTATCTCGTGGAAAACCTTTCAATTTGGAAAGGAAAAACAATGGAACACCAAAAAAAAAAAATCCAATGTAAAAATGGGTATAGAATAAACTCTTAAGTTTTAGCAGTAACTTGAAGAATACTCTTAACAAAAATTCTCTCTCTTATAAATGTCGTAATCTCACTATTTTCTCTACAAAATAATACTTTTGTAAGTACACAAAACTCTCTCTCAATAGTCTTATTTTTGGTACTAGAATACCTCTAAATAGATTTTTCTTTTGAAGTTCTACTTGATATGCCTTTTTTCTTGCAGATCTATCTTGTTGCTTGACAAAAAAAAAAAAAGATGAAAGGCTCTATTTATAAAGGCCCATTTACATGTGAAATACGCCTTATTCCTCTTTTTTATTTTTTCTTTCGATGTAAGCATAGAACATCACCGAATTCGGTGCCCACCTTTTCTTTTCTCCCCTTTTTTTTTTTGAATAATTAATTGATGTGGGCGCTAAAACAGCGCCGCACTTTTTGACCTAAGAAAAATTAATAATTCTCCCCCCTTTTCCATTTTCAACCCATAAGAAAAAGAACTTACTACAAGTCATTATCAGCTTCAACTCATCTCGACAAGCTTGGAACACAACTTAAGCTTGTGTCGAGTGATCATGTTTGTTAGCATATCCACTACATTTTTCTCAGTATAAATCGTCTGCACCTAGAATAGCTTTTCCTTAAGTGCTTTACCAATCTAGTGATATCTGACATCAATATACTTCGTTCTATAATAGTAGATGGCATTCTTACTCAAATCAATTGCACTCTAGCTATTGCAGTAAACCACATACTCATCTTACTTCAAACCTAGATCTTGAAGAAAATTCTTTAAACACAACATCTCTTTTCCCACTTCTACAAGCTTTATGTAATTAGCTTCTATTGTAGATAGTGCGACACATTTTTACAGCTTGGACTGTCATGATATAGCTCCCCTACAAAAGTAAGAAAGTACCCAGATGTAGAATTTCTACCATCAAGATCACCGGTCATGCCTACATCCACATATCCTTCAAAGACTAGTTGTCCTTTCCTGCAGCTCAAGCACATTTAAGGTGTGCCCCTTAAATATCTGAAGATTTATTTAACAGCTTCCTAATGTTCCTTGCCTGGGTTTGCCAAAAAATGGCTCACAACCCCTACTACATGATCGATATCTGGCCTTGTACAAACCATTAAGTATACCAGACTTCCAACTGTTGAAGAGTAAAGAATAGCCAACATCTTCTTCTTTTCTTCTTCTAAAGAAAGACACATCTTCTTGGTGAGTTTGAACTGACCACAAAAGGTGAAGTAATTGGCTTCACTCTTTCTAAGTTGAACCTCTCAAGTATTCGTTCAATATAGTTTTCTTTTGATAGCCATAACCTTTGAGATCATCTATCTCAAATAATCTCTATTTCCAAAATCTGTTTGGTCGGACCCAAGTCTTTTATATCGAAGGCTCCAAAAAGTTCTTTCTTCAGCTGATTGATTATTTCGGAATCCTAGCCAATTATTAACTTGTCATCAACATATAACAACAGGATGATGAATTTCTCATCAGGAAATTGCTTGATGTAAACTCATGAATTTGTTATGGTCCTCTTGTAGACACATGAATCTTGGCCAATTATTAACTTTTAATCAACATATAACAATAGGATGACGAATTTCTTAACAGATAATTGCTTGATGTAGACACATGAATCTGTTATGGTTCTCTTGCACTCTCAATCCATTATAAATGAATCAAACTTCTTATACTATTATCATGGAGCCTGTTTTAGACCATAAAGGCTCTTTTTCAACCTGCAGACTAGATGTTCTTTTTCTTTGACCTCAAAACCTTCAGGTTGCTATGTGTAAATTTCTTCTTCTAAATCTTCATATAAAGAAATTGTAGGGAAAATAGTAAGACATGCATGGCAAAATTTTAACATTTTTTTAAAATTGTAAAACTCGTGTTGCCACATATAATAAATTATTCAACAATCATTATACCTTCAAAGGAGATCATCAATAATGCTCGAGGATGTAATCAAGAGGCTTTAACCAACTAGTCTTCTTTACTGTTATCCAGTTCCCGAAAGATGGAGTGTATAGATACTCGGGTCCTCGATCAGTATTCTAGCGGGGCTTGTTTCTTTCCAACTACCCAAATATCTAAGAATTTATTATTATGAATGAGAGATATAATAATAAATTTGCTCACCTGAAAATATGTGATTTAAAGAAAATAGGAGTCCCGAGGGTACTATTTATAAAATTGTATTAGGTGGCTTTCAGAATTTGAACTGAACTCAAGAAAAGATTTTTTTTCTTTCCTCCAATACACAATGGCCGAATTTTCCCTCAGCAAAATCCTTTAAAATTTAGCCACATTAATGAAAGAGAGATTCAAAATTCAAACAGGTTTCCAGAAAATATTTTTCTCTCAACTTTCCCTAAGTGTGGTTGAATTTTATCCTTGAGAATATGACCAAAAAAATTTGTCCACCATAGGTTGTGAAATTCAAAATTTGATTCAAATTTTTAAATTCCACAATTCTTATAATTTTGTCTACATGGATAATTTTTCACAACTCTAATTTAAATTTAAATAAAATCATGGTAATTTTATTTGAATTTAAACAATTGTGTAATCTCTTATCTAAAAAAAAATCAAATTAGAAGAAAATCTTATCTTCTAAATCCCACTAAGAAAAAGGCCACCTACAAGTGTGCTAGGACAAGATTTTGTTCAATTCAAGTGACTAGCCACAATTCCATCCATTTCCTCCCAATCTTCATCCTTGACTGTATTAGGCTTATTTTCTTTGCCTAACAAAATCTTACGGACCTTTTGTTGGATTAGAAGATCTTTTATCCTCTTCTGTCAAAGGAAAAAGTTATCACTACTATTGAACTTCTCGATATCAATCTTCTAGCCTGCCATGTTGCTATAGGAATCGTACTCTGCTAAGAACCATACTCTACTACAGTAATTCCTACTATAGGAACCACTACAGTGATAATTACAGGAACCGCTACAGTGACAATTATAGAAACCGCTATAGTAATAATTACAAAAACTGCTATAGTAACCATTACAGTGATCGCTACAATCGCTACAAAAACTATTACAATGATAGCTACAGGAACCACTACCATAACTACTACCTTAACAGTTACAATGACTGCTACAGGACCCATCTTTTTTAATTATTTATGAATAGTACTCATAGAGAAATTTGCTTTTCCAGGACTGATCCTGACGCTCTGATACCAGTTATTGGGAATATGGACAAATTCAAATTTCCCTTTAAGATCTAATTTGTAGAGAAAAAATGAAAATTGGCACAGAATTTTATCTCATAGAAAACCTTTCAATTTGAAATGAAAAAACTACAGCACACACAGAGAAAAACTTCAACTATAAAAATGAGTTACACCAAACTCTCAAGTTTTAGTAGTAATTTAAATAACACTCTCAACAAATATTCTTTTACACTTACAAATGTGGTAATTTCACTATTTTTTTCTACAAAATAATACTTTTATAGATACACAAAATTCTCTCTCAATAGCCTTATTTTTGTTACTGAAATTTCTCTTAATAGATTTTTTTTTTTTTTTTTTTTTTTTTTTGCTATTCTACCTGGTCTGCCTTTCTTCTTGTAGATATGCCTTGTTGCTTGATGAAAAAAAAAAAAAAAAAAAAGGGCTCTATAATAGAGCCCCTTTTATGCATGAAATATGTGTTCTTCCTTTCTTTTTTTTTTTTTTTTCCTTACGATGTGAACACTAAACATTACCAAATTAGGTGCCCATCTTTTTCTCTTCTCCCTTTTTTTTTTTTTTTTAAATACTTAATTGATGTGGACGCCGAAACGGTGCTCACACTTTGTGACCCAAGAAAACCAACAATAAGCGTTCAAAAAGGTAGCTTTTTGTAGCTTTAACAATATTTTTCTTTGTTTGTTTTTGTTGGGAAGTCATTGAAATCTTCTGCAGCTAGCAATAATCATTCCCCTCAAGTCCCTTTTGAGATTTTGTTAATGCCTAACTAATGAGAATCTGCTTAAACTGGAATCACTTCTGGAATTAGCTTTTCACATCTTCACATCCTCACAACTAGCAATAATCATATCTGTTAAGCTCCTGTTTTGATGTTTGTTCTCTTTTTTACTCGTTTATTGCCAATGGATAATGATTTTTATTTTATTATTCTATATTTATTTTTTCTGGTCAAAATTTGGATCTTTGTTGAGAAATTTGGGAGTTCTGTGTAATTCCTTGTTAAGGGTGAACACCAAATTCTTACCATGAAATTTCTTCTCTTTTTCTTTCGTTGTGATGGTACAAGTGAAAGTGAGGGAGAGAATTTTGTATCTTTGAAAGGATAGAAGATTAGGAGTTAGGTGGGACAACAGAATGATAGACATCAAGTCATTTAATCTTCATTCAAGGTCCTACTCTTTTTATTTATTTTTGTGCACTGGCAGCTTTCCTGATAAGAAAAAGTTTGAAGAAGATGACTTGGGTGGTTCCATGGATGCATCAAACATGTAAAACTGGTGAGGTAACAACTCCACTTATATATGCATACTCTTATATAAATATATATATGTACCTCCCTTGTCTTTGTATGGTTCACTTTGTTATTTTATTGGCCTAATAAACGTGATACTAACATACACCCTGTGATGGATTAATGTTATTATGGCTTTGTATCATTTTCTGAAAATATAACAGAGTGAAGGTGCCTAAGCTTAGACGAATAGAGCTTGGGGTTAATTGTCGTATTTTGTTTGGATAGTGTGAAAACTAGCCAGATTGGTGGTTGATTTTAAGACTTGAAATGTCATATTCTCTGAACCGCAGAAATTTCATCACCATTATTTGTCTGTAGGAGAATGGACATACCCATTCCAGTCTCCCCCCTTGGGATGGTCTGTGCAATGAATTCCGACCACTCCTAATGTAAAGAAGGTTGTTAGGCTTGATGCTTCAGGGGACAAAAATCCAACTGTAAGTAAAATTCTGTACAATTTTTGAGGCGATATTAAGATTAGTCTGAAAATGCGCAGACACACACACACACACATCAAGTTCTTCTTATGTAGATGCCAATTTAAAGCCAATATATATTAGTTTTTCATGCCGAAAATAAGAAGAGAGTTGCAAAGGCTAAGGCCGATGCTGCTGAGTTCCAGAACCTCATTGCTAACCGATTGAAGGAGCAAACTGCGTCAGCCACATCAAAATATATTTTGGACCCGGGTTTTCCCTTTTTCAACGCTAGATAGGCGCATGGAGGAGATAAGAGGATTCAGAACATATTGGTTACCACTCTGCAGGCGTTGATACTGATAATCCAAATGATTATACTTGTTACATCTGTCGAGATGGTGGGGATTTGATCTGCTGTGATGGTTGTCCATCAACATTTCACCAGAGATGCTTGGATATACAGGCACTTCTGATGATTAATCTGTTTTTCTGATTAGTATATGTTAGTTATTCTTATTGTATATGATATGATATATGTTGCGTATAAATTTTTTGGAGATCAATCAGACTTGTATGCACATTGTAATGTTTACTTTCTTGTAATGTTGGAGATACATATATATATATATATATAAGGCGCTTGGTATTTGATTTTTTTTTTTTTTTGTTGCCAATTATTATTTTATTATGAATAATAATATTATTTTGTTGAATTTTATTTTATTTTTTGGCTGTATTATAATTGGAGGTTAAAAAAAAAAACCATTGAAATTTTTATCTTTATATATATAAAAGTTTCAAACCCTCTTCCCTATTCACAGTCACGCGTCGCCACCTTCTTCCAACTTTTGTCCTTTTTTTTTTTTTTTTGCCTTTCTCCCCCTTTGTTTTCTTTTCTTTTTGGTCCTCCAATTTTTTTTTCTTTTGTTTTCGGCCTTTTTTTTATTTTTTAAGTTTAGTCCTTTTGTTTTTTTTTTTTTTTTGGACTTGTAGTGTTCTTTTTTCTTTTTCCATTTCCGTCTTTTTTTTTTGATATAATACTTTTTGTTATTAATTTTTTTTATTTTTCATCCACTTTTTAAAGTGTATTATTATATCAAATCTGATTTTTATATTTTCCTTTTATTTTATTATTTTTATTTTTCTTATTTGCTTTAAATCTTATATTTTTAATCATGTCTAATGAAAATACTTTTTCTTTATGATTTGTACTTATCAAAATGATTTTTTTCTAAATTTTTTTTTTGTCATGTCCAATAAATTTTACAAAATTAACCACACATGCATGGTACGTGTTTATAAGCTAGTATAATTAAAAACAAAAAACCAAAGACGGTTAAAAAGGCAAAGCCGGTTGAAAAACAAAAGTTAAAAGGGAGGACTTTCCTCGCCGGTTGCATTGCCGCCGACAAGAAACATTACCTTTTCTCATTTGTTATAAACCGATGAGAAAAAACGTGGCTTTTCTCATCGCCAGATTTCTCGTCAGTTACATGACTAACGAGAAATCATTATGTCATTAGGTATTTTAATATTGGCATTTATGGCAATATAGGTAAAACCACAAATATTAGAAGTAGATATAGGTTTTGCAGGTGTTTAAGCAAGTTTTGCAAGATGTGCTACATGATGTGTTACAGGATGTTACAACATCTGTGCAGATTCAGTGAAGTACCAGATATGCTATAAGATGTTACATGTATTGAAACATCGAGTTTGGCTACAGATTTGTGAAATTCGATTGGGATTGAGAAAATCAAGGCAAATCTGGATTTGAGGAGTTAGTTAAGATATGGATAAAACTTGAAAAAGAATAAACTAATTTAAATTGGATTTTTTATTCCTATTTAGGATTTCAAAAATCCCAAGATTTGCTATATATATTGCGATTTTAATTTGGGAAAACATGCAGATATATTTTAGATAATATTTGAAGAATATCTGTGATTTAAAATTCGGAATATTTGAAATTTGAATTTTTGGAGATGTACCAACAGATGTTGCAATATTATCTGGAACATTTCCAAAATTCAAAATAAATCTGAGATTTTGAAGGAGATCTTTGAAGTTCTATATAAGGACTCACAATACTTATCCTTGATACAGAGAGCAAGAGTTTTGATCATGTGATTTTGAATACTAGGTGATTTAGAAGCTTTCTACATTAATTGCGTCTTTCGGAAGAGAGATTTGAAGTCTTCGGGAGGAGACAACAGCAGTTGAATGGATTTTAACATATGCTTACAAGGGTATCTTGTTGAACGAGTTCATTAACAGGATTCAAGACGATCGGTGGCAACAACAAAGAGGGAGTCTTTAGATTGCATAAGTCCATTAGTGCTTGTAATCTTTTGAGTGTTAGTGAAAAGTTCAACGTCTGGACGTGACCTCGATTAGTAAGAAAACCAAACCTCGTTAAAATTGCCTGTGTTATTTATTTACTTGCTTTTGATAATTAATTAATTAGATTAATTAATTAAATCTGGTAAATATTATAAAAACGGATCTTACAGTCGGTTTATAACTAACAACGTTGATGCCGAATATTGTAGTAGCATCCGCTGCCCGATTTTCTCCATATTTGTCAACCAACCACCTGGATATGATGTTTCTATTACTGAAACCTCTAGCACAATTACGCTCACCATTAAAGGTCTTAACCTGAAACGTGCCAGCATCGCCTATTACAGAAGCGTAAACCATCCAAAAACAAATATCTTTGCAACATGCTCTTATCCTTTTCTCGTCATTTCTTACAAACTTCGCCTCATGACCACTCTAAATTCCATATTCTCTTATAGCTTTTCTGAAATCCATGTTAGATGGAAACTCCATGCCAAGCTTGAATTTAAGGCCGTCAAAGTCTACATCAGGATGAAATGTATGTGATAACCGAGAAATCTATATTCTTGGAAATATTTGTACAAAATATGTAAATAAATGTACATTACAGTGAGATATGTTACAGAATACAGAGCAGAGGAAAATTTTGATTAATTGAGTTTTAATCAAAATTTGATAATGAATTAATGAATATAGTTTAAAAGCTAAGCATTAATTCAATTTATGATGTTTTAAAATTTAATAGAAAAGTATGTGAAAAATACATATTAAGAGATCAATGGCACACAAGTGAGACACATTGATCATTGGCCAAAAGATTAGCCAAACAAGCCCTTGCATTTTCAAAAAAAAAAATTTAAAAGAAAATGAAAGAGGGAGAGGCACGTGAGGGAGAGACCTCCACCAGCCAAAGTGAATTAATTCACTTATGTTTAGCTACAAAGCAGCTGGTAGAAAGAAAGAAAGAAAGAGAAAGAGAAAGTGAGAAACTGAAAAAAAAGAGAGAGAAGAAAAAGGAATTCCAAACAAGTTCGGATTTCTAGTTCAAGCAGCAGATCAATTGAGATTCAGTCAAGGACCAGCAGCAAGAAAATTTCAAGATTCAAGTAAGGTAAACCCTCGTTTTTCTCTTACTTTTTCGGGGGGAAAATCTAGGGTTTTAAGTGAAAAAAGGAGAATGTGAGTGAATCATGTTGAGGTTTTCAGTTAAAATCGAAACATGGTTCGAATCTAGATGTTTGCAAACACGAATCCATGAGTGGATGGTTTAGAAAACCAAGTTTAGTGAGTTTTCTTTAAGAAAAGCTCAGATTTTTTCAAAAGTTGAGTCGAGAGGTGTAAATGAGCAAAATATGGAATTTTTGCTTATGAAATCATGGATTTGTGATAGTAGAAATGTAGTAGATACCTTGAAACGATCTTATGGAGATCGATTTCAAGTGTAAGAAGTAGAACAAAGACCATAAAAGCCTTAAAAAACCAGAGTAGAGCAGTTTGGACCCAGAATCTTGATTCTGGTATGAACATGGGCGTGTTCAGAACACGGCCCTGAACATGCCCACATGCACGACTGTGTTGTAAGAAAATTCAGACCCAAGAGTTACACGACCAAGAACACGGTCGTGTATCGGGCCGTGTCAAGGGGCACACGGTCATGGGAAGGGTGTGTAGCAGACCATGTTAGACAGCAGGAAAACACGGTCAGAAACACAACCGTGTAAGTAACCGTGTAAGAGTCCAGAGGAGTACACGGCCATTAACACGGCCGTGTATCCACCCGTGTAAGTATGCACGGCCATGTTCCACGAAGTACACGGCTAGACATGTAAGTCCAGAGAGGTACACGGCCAGAGACACGCCCGTATAGGAGGGCGTGTTCGAAGCCAGAGAGTAAAAAAAAAAAAGTCTGGAAAGGTAAATTTTCATGTTATGCCATATTTCCAGTATAAGATGAATATGGGAGATAATCAGTGATTATTCCTTTTATAGGAGTTCTAGCCAGAGACCTCGATACAGCAGTCTCAGAGCAGCAGAGGCTTACGCTAGCGGATTTTCTGTAAGTTCAAGCATTTTCCTGACTGCAACGTAGACAAGCTTGTTATATTATGATGTTATGTATGTTGTATGACGTGTTGTTAGACATTGATTGTCTACATCACGATATTCATGTCAGCTCAGGTCAGTTCATGTCATGCATGTAGAGTTTCATGTTCCAATACACATATCAGTCAGGTAACCAGAACACGAAAACAGGTATGTGCACAAAGCACCCTAGTGTGTTAATATAACTCACACCCTAGTAATTCATGTAACAGGTTCTGACTGTGGGGGCAATCAGTATGCTACCCAGTTGGAACACCAGTAAGATGGTAATTAAACTAGTTATTGACGTATCGGCCTCTCGACCCACGGGGAAGTTTTCATGTTTAACTTCAGTTAAGACTGAGGAGGTCAGCACTAAAGTACCGCTCCCAGTTGCGCTAACATGTCGGTACGACCAATCAGGGGCTCAAAACCAGAACTAAAATAACAGATAATGTCCTAAGACTAACCTTTCAGTCATGAACATGTTTATAGAGTCCAGTTTCATGTATAAGCACAGCAGTATAGCATGTCATGTTTCATGTTTTTATGTTTGAACTTACTGAGCTCATAACTCATCAGTTTGTTCACATGTTGCAGGTAAGAGACCTGTTCACCAGTAGTATACAGTGGACGATGAACAGGGAAGATGCATGCTGGGGAGGATTGAGCGAGGGATTGTAGTCACCTTTAATTCTTCTGCTGTACAGTTTTGAAATGTAATTTCAAAAAGAACAAGTTTCAAGTTAAGATTATGTGATAGGGGAATCATGATCATGTGCATGTTATTTTGTTAACATAATTTCCTTATCACATTCTCGAACAGTTTACGATATTAAGAAAAAAAAAATTTATTCTGCAAATTAGCAAGCAAGTTTTCAGTTCAGCATGATTGCCGGCGACCCTAGAGGCTTGCAGACTATTGCGGTTAACTACAGAGTTGACTGTAATAGCACTGTAAAGCCTCTACAGCAGGGCGGGCCGCCACAATGTAGCACTTCTCTTCTTAGGAATTTGGTTTGTCCCCCATCTCATTGGCAGACTCACAACTACTATTTAACTCATCATCGGAGTAGTTGAAATCAGAATTTGTTCCTAAATCATATAGACCCTTTGAACTACCAACTTCCGTAATAGCCGTAAAGTGCTTATCAGCGAAATGATCATCATCAAACATCTCATAATCTGAAATCTTTAATCTCACCCTCATCCTCCACCGGCACATCTTGCAAGTTCTCATTATTTTCATCCCTCTCTTCATTCTCATTTTCATGTACAGGAACATTCCAAACTTGACTATCATCTGTAGCCAATGATTGATCCCAAACTACAACGTACAAGTCCACAGTCCGGTTTTCACCCACAGTTGAAGCCATATCCAAAACATCTCCATGTTTTAATATCTCCAAACTCAGCTATCTCCCCATCCTATTGTTGGTTTATAGTAAAACTTAACAGGCTGACCATAGCCCAATTGTGCAGCCCAATGTTCCAACTCCAATAAGTTCACATAATCCCTATACCACCAGTCACAGTAGATCTCCACCTACATAAACCATCCTTCCATTCTCCAAAATTATTCTCCCACCATGCCAAAAATTGATTGTAAATGCATCGACATCATCTGTAGAAAGAAAGCAATCCAAACAGCCAAAGCTTTTATATTCATTCCCATTTGGTATTAAGAAACAGGGCACACCCATTTAAAAAAAGATGCTTTAATATAAAAAACACACATCAATGCGCAAACACAATCCTATAAAAAATCGTACCGAAACAAAATAAAAGTAAGATCAGACCTTTCTCAACCACTTCATTAAGATCAAAGATTTCATTCATTAAAAAAAAAAAAAAAAAAAAGGGGCCTAAATACACTAACTTGCTGATCATAACTACAATAAGTTTCTAAAACAATTCAATCATATTGCGCAAAAAAAAAAAAAAAAAAAAGTTAAAACTTTCATTCAAAAAGATCATATTCAGCCTAAAATTGTCAACGTGCATATCGTCACTACAGCAATAATTATTATCCCCTAATTTCATCGTATTTACTCACAAATTATCGAGTAGTCAACCACAAAATATAGCAAAACACTCTCACCATACTCGGGTTCCTCAGTTTCATTCCATCGAAGAATGGGCACTGTCGTTCCTCTCCAGCGTTAGATTTCAGCGGCCAGAACTCCTTCAATCTCTATGTTTTTGGAAGCCCTTTCAAGTTCTCTGTTCATCTCACACTGATAAACTTTTGGTCTTCCTCGTAACTTTTAATCTTCTCTTCCCAAACGCAAGAGCTATTCCCTCCAAAGGCAACGATAATGAGTTTTATGAGATAAAATGACGCCCCTTTTAGTTCGCTCATGTGCACATCACATGCTTGGCTCCGTTAGATCAGTTGACACCCTTATAATTTGGTGTGGATTGCAGCAAATTCATTATTTAAGGGTGCAACTAGTCAAAAATAAAAGTTAAGGGTGTAAATTGTTACTGAATGACAAGTTTAGTAGGATGTTCCAGTGCATAAAAGCCATTTGTAATATTAATTTAATGGGTAGAAAGTTAAGCAAAATTTACAGCAATTATCTCCTAGTTTCTATATTAATAAAGTATCTCAATACAATTTTCATTTGTGATGAAACTTAGGTGGCGTTTGGTATTATTTTTGAAATGTTTTCTGTTATCAAAAAAATTAAAAATGAGAATGTTTTGAAAACTGTGTTAAGATCATTTCTGAAACTGTGTTTGGTTATGTTTTCTGAGTGTATATTTTGAAAAACATAAAAATAAAACTTTGTTTGGTTATATTTTTTCAAAACCCATTTCATTTTTAAAAAACCGAAAAAACACAATATTTTTTGGAAATGAAAACAAAAAGTGAAAACAAATTTTTTTCGTTTTCAAAAAATAAAAAAAAAACAACATAGTTAAAAACGGTGTTTGTTTGGTTATATTTTTTCAAAACCCATTTCATTTTTAAAAAACCGAAAAAACACAATATTTTTTGGAAATGAAAACAAAAAGTGAAAACAACTTTTTTTCGTTTTCAAAAAATAAAAAAAAACAACATAGTTGAAAACGGTGTTTTCGAAACGGTTTTGAAAATATTAAATACACAAACGCTATTTTGAAACCGTTTTCATTTTCTGTGTTTTTGAAAATGGAAAATCATTTTCAAAAACAAAAACAAACACACCCTTAATTTTCAAGTTTTATGCTGCTTTAATTTTCATTTGCTAAGAAGCCAGATGGTACTATCTTAACATGTCCAGTAACTTGATCCTTGAGTTTCAATATTGTGTTTCTACAAACAGTATTTCCTAATTTGCTCTGAAGCTGGACTGCTCAGATTGATGAGCTATTGTATATAGTGATTTGATCACATACTATGACTTCCATTAATTGCTCACTTATCGGTTACACTTCATTTCAAAAGTAAGGTGAATTTACATTACGTGATAAATTATATAATTGTTATATCTCATGAAATTCATTTTCCAATAATATAATATCTTAGATTATTAAGTCACTTAATTTTTATTCCTATAAAAATATTATAACTTTATATTATATGATATTAAATTGTTAAATCATAAAATATATTATAAACTTATATTGTAACATAATACGTAAATTTCATATCATGAAAATATTGACATATTGCGTCCACGTTTCACAAGTTTAGATTAAAATTACAATCTAAGCTTTTGATTACATTACAAATTTTGGTGAATTGTACTATTAGTTCACTAAGATTTCTTATATAAAAAATTCGGTTAATACATTTGCCCTCATTACTTAAAAAAAAAAAAAATACATTCTCCCTCATTTTTTCACTCATTTTTGCATATAAACTGACAAATAATAAGCAGGATGGAGTTTCGCTTTTTGAGCTGCAATACGATAAAATTATCTTGAAAAGTAATATCAACCTTCCGAAGTTTTCTGTGTCACGCATTAGTTTGGATTTACATTAAAAATGGTCTAAGAGCTTTGTACTAATATCATTATGGAAGGATATTACTACTTTTTTATTTTTCTTTTGGTAAATAGAAGGATATTAGCACTTGTAGCTTACAAAATAACACCACATGTATAAAAAAGAAAGAAAGAAGAAAGAAAACTGGGCCCTCGTCCAAATTTGTGGATCCATGTGGAGTCAAGTGGGATCTGATCTCAAGGACACTTTCTGCCTTAACTATATTAAAAGAGTAGATATACTTCTGTCGATCATTTTCGTCGTTCAAAACGTATATTTTGAGTGTGTTTTGGGGATTTTTGAAAGTTGCGAAACCTGTTTTTGTTTGTTTTTTTTTTTCCTTTTTATTGTTTGTGTTTTTTTACTAATCCCAACAACATTCTTTTCCCCTTCTATCCTGAAAAAACTTTAAAAATCATGAGACCCACTTAAAATCTTAACTTTATTTTTCACCTCTTTTCCCATCTTTCTCTCTTCTCCCTCTCCATAGATCGTGAGTGTTCCATCAACTCTTCCCAAAAAGCTCTCTCTTCCTTTTTCATATTTCTTGCTCATCATGCTTCTCTCAATAAATGTATACTTTCTTTCTTCCGTCACTTTTTGAACTCTATCTCTTATCTATTTCTTTTCTCTTCATGCTAAGAAAAACCATAAAATAAAATAAAAAACTAAATACAGTGATTTAAGAAAATTAATTTTTAAAAAAATGACCGAAAAATTAAGAACATGTTGTGGTTTTTTTCTTGTTTTTACTTTCACTAGAAAAAAATTAAAGATTTCTAGGTTGTTTGAAATGTAGTTTTTGTGAGTGGTGTTTGCGTGGGGATATGAAGATGAAAGTACATGATAATGAGATTGTTCATCAAAGATGGGTCTGACTTTTTTGGAAAGTATTAAGGTTTGAATCTTGATTTATATTGTGAGAGAGATTGATTGGATGGCTTTCCAGATATAGAAGTTTTGAGCGTTGAGAGAGAGAGAGAGAGAGATTGGTGCCTAGTCAGAGAGAGAGAGTTATGATCGTCGGGAGAGAGAGAGAGAGATTGGATGTTAGTGTCTCTTTTTTACTAGATCGATGCGTCAAAAAATTATAGAATGGATGTAACTCCCACTTGTAGCATTCTTTTTCCTTAATCTCATGAAGATCTCTTATCAGTACTATTTTTTCTCTCTTTTTTTATTTTTTCTTTTTGTCTATTTTCATTTTCTCTTTTTTAAAAGCTCAATTTTAGTAATTTCTTCATAAAAATCTCTTCATTGATCTTTAGTTTGAACTTGCTATCAAATTTGATTTTTGATGTTACGGTGAGTTTTCTTTTATTATTTTCAAAGATTATATATATATATGTTGTATTTATATAGTGTGTGTATTTTTTATTTAGTCTACAATTAATATATGATCTTTTTGAATCTCCAAGTGATGTTTTTTTAATTATTATTTTTACATACTGTTTTTCATACTCTACTTTTTAAAAATTTCAATTACAACCCAATACCTGCATCGCACGTACCTTAACCAATAGTATAAAAAATATGCATGAGGAATGCTAAATGCAGTCTCTTTAGCCCTTACTCACTCACTTTCGGATCTTAATACAAGTAACATGTCCCACCTTTTTCTCTTCTTGAAAGGACAAAAGTATAAGTTAAAATAATATTAGGTATACTAATTCTAATATCAATTTTTGAGTACTAACCTACATAATATATGAGTTGTTATTTATTTTTATTGATAAGTGTTTAAAGTATTGTTATATTAATTGATTGTTTTTATTGATAAAAATATAATACAAGAGTTGGTACTTAATTTTTAAAAATTAAGACTAAAATTGATATTCCCAGCACTATTTAAGTTGAAAACAAGTTATTCTTTTTTATTTGAAAAAATAAGTTATTCTTTTTTATCTTTTTTTTTTGACGAAAATGCCACTAGTGGTTAACCTCAAAAAGAAAACAGAATAAACGAAAGCTGTTGACGAACCATAATTTTTCTTCATCCTTCTGGACCGTTTCCTAACCATTTTGAACCTGATTTATTATTAAAAATACATATATACAAAAACAAGCTTGCTTTTTATCTTGATGAAAGACTAGGAGGGTTCTGAAGGATGTTTGTGGTCGTCTCGATTTTCTCTCTCTTAATATATCGCTAAGGTGTAACTTTTCCTAGAACAAGATGAAGATTTAGTCCGTGAAGTCTGCTGTTTGTTGTTATTGTTAATTTTTCCTAAGAACTTTAATTTTTTTATTTTTATTTTTATTTTTTTGTTTTCCAAAAGGAACTAATAGATTTTCTATTATAGGCAGGCTAAATGAGAAATGAAATAGAAAAAACATAAAGAAAAAAAAAAGGAGAATACAAAGTCCAATAGAAGTCCAAGGCCATATCAATCAATAAAATTCATTCTAAATTATGCTTTTATGAATTAATTTAGATTGGATGATTTATTATTAACAGTTTAGATTTAATTAAATAATTCATTAATAACAGATTGGATTGGATGAGATTTTTCAAAATCGATCTTTGATTGAATCATATATAAAACGACTAAAATAATACGGATTCTATTTGATAAACACCCTTAGGATTTTTTTTAGATTGGAAGTATTTTAAATGTATGATTCCCTTACGATAGAATAAATCTGTAATCGTCCACTGCTCTAGGAAACAAGAATATCATGAACATGGTGAAGAAATGATCATGATCTTGTGTTTTTTGAAGCGATCCTAATCTTGCATTTTCTAATTCATGAAATTAGCAAAATGCTTTCTAATCCATAATGAAAGTGAGAAATTTTGTTTTTGTCTAAACAATGATATTATTGGTATAATTTGAAATTTTTTAATGTATAATTGAAAATTTTATTGAAAAGAAAAGAGAAAAAAAAGGTCATATATATATGAAACTTAAAATACAAATAAAAATACCCTAAGGATAAATAGAAAAAAAAAAAACTAAAAGTAAGCAAATAAAACAACCCTAGAGAAAAAGGTTTGAGTTTTCTCATTTTTAAAATCATTCATACTATGAGCACTATTATAAGCTGAATTTTTCTTGACCGGATTTTTATTCAGTTATTTCAATAAGTATCTGGATTTGCTAATTTCTTCAAAGAATCCGAAGTAACGTTTTCTGTCTTTTGTAGGCAATTACCCTTGAGGGTAAAATCATCATTTTATGGCATTTGTATTTTTTATCAAACTTGAGCTCTTCTTTTTGCTTATGTCAAGGGTAATATTCTGTCCTTCTACATGAGTATGAAAATCCTACTCAAAATATCATTTTCTAATTTCTTAACATTTATGCCAAAAAAGTAATTTTTAGTACTTTATGATCATTAAATCTTATTCTAGTCTATTTGCGATGTCAAAATATTTTACTCATTATTCATGCTTCCATTAACATAGGGCATATCATATCAACATGCCATAATCATCTATTCTCATACATCAATACTCATTGCATGTCAAAAAATCACATAAACACATTTTTTTATCCTATTCCATACACAATCCATGTTCTCTAGCCATTTTAAATCATGAAAAGTACATGTATTATCTCACTAAGTAGCAAAACAATATTTTGATCCCTTACCATGCCAAGATTTTTTTTTAATGTGTAAAAACTCATTGTGAAAGAAAAGTTACGAAAAACTTGGTAAACTATTAGTTTACAAGACATTTACCTCTTAGAAAACTAGTAGATGTTTAGCTCTTCTTGAAGGCTTTAAACCACTCTTAGATCTTTGAGGTAGGAGGCTAGAATGGAGACAAAACATTAATTTAAAAACATATTTTTAAAACATCAATTTTCTTTCTAAAAAGCAAGTGAAAAAATGTAGGTTTTTATCTTAGTAAACACTTGGAAAAACTCTTTCTCCTTGTTAAAAATGAACTTGAGAGTGGATGGAAGGAAATGAAGAATATTTTTGGCTTTCCTTAGCTAAAAATTTCATTCACAATGAAGGGAGGAAGAGAGAAAGCTTTTCTTTACTTGTGTGGTTTTTTTATAAAAGAGAAAAGAGTGGTTTTTAGTTTACCTTAAAACTATTTTATACCTAAGTCTTATTGTGAGTAAAAAAATTGAAATTTGGATTATAAACTCTCCAAAAACATGCTCAGCTGACGAGGTGAGTTGGGGGGTGATTTTGGTGGTTTTTCACGTGTTTCTAAATAGTTTTAGTGAGTAGTCATTTAAGTTGTCCATCATCTTACATTGCAATCATTATTTTTCTCTTTTATCTTTTCATTCTTGTTTTGCTTGTTTAGGCATATTTTGAATTATCAAAAATCTCAAACTTTTGTTTAACCTATTTTCTGAAAGAAATATATATATATATATGTATTTTGTTTCTTTTTTTAATTTGAAAACCCTATCAGTTTATTGACAGCCGGGTTGCCTACCTGCCTGCTTTACTTAGTTTACTGCCTTGCTCAGACGGGCAGCGGTGCACGGCACCCGTTCCCTTTATATATATATATATATATATATATAAGGGTTTTTATTTTATTTGTAATAGGCAGTGGGCATTAACCGGTGGGTTTTAGCCCACAGGGTTGTTTTGTGAAGTGGGGGGGCGTACGAGCACTCCCTTGCCTCTCTCTTTTTTTTTTCATTTCTTTTCTTTTTTTTTTCCTAATCAATTAAATTATTATTATTAATTAATTAGTTTTTTTTTATTATAATAAGATTGTTAAATTTAATTTAATAAATAAATTTTGACATAATATAAGATTTACTTTTTTTTATTCACAAATTTGTGGTTATTCATTCTCTCATTATATATATACATATATTTCTACATATAACAGTTTCACAAAATTTCAATTCTAAAATAGACAAGGGGAGAAACAACATATTTTATATTTTTTTATCACTAATTTAAAAAATATGTTATTAATGATGAAATTCATAATTTAATTCTCTATTTAATATGAGAATTAATATTGTAAATTTCGAAATTGTTACAGTATATTCACGCTCATTAAAAAAAAAAAAAAAAAAGGAAAATGCTTAGAATTAGGTTTAAAATATTAATTGTTATTTGATATTGCTTCTGACAGATTGAGATTTTCTTCGGACATCCTTTAGCAATATAAAATAAATATATATATAGAATAAATAATTTTTTTTAAAAATGGCACGTGCTAGCAAAAATTATTTGTCCGTAGAATCATCCCATGTGAACATCATTAGCAGTGCAATTATGTAAAGAAAACATAAATGAAGTACTGTTGAGATGCAGTATTTTTATATATACAACAGTCATGTATATATTAACGTTAATGTGCCGTCTATTTTAATAGATGTCGGTACAACTCGCTTTTATTTTAAGTAGTTAAGGGATATATATGAAAAAGAAAGAAAAAGTAGGCTAACTCTTTCCCATAACTTACCTTTTGCTTTAATTAGAAAATAAATTAATTAATTTTATAATTATATTTAAATATTAATGTTCCTTATTATTATTATTAGTTTATAAACTGGGGGGGAAAGAACGTACTAATGCGGAAGTGTAACATAATAACAAAATGCGTATTATGCCCTTCAGTCTTATAATTGCATAATTGAATCTGCTTTGTCATCGCCACAGCAATAAAAGCGTTGTTTATCCTGGTGAACTCATAAAACACTCTTATATTTCACAATCCAGTTGAAGTGATCGTGGCAGGTATTTTTTAATACACACACTAATCCAAGCTGGTATTTTTTTCAAACACACACTAATCCAACTTAGCCTATCATACTCTTGGTTATTAAATTAAAAGAATGCTGTTTCTGAACTCTATATATTTCTTAAGATTAGCTTAAGTGAGTAAAATTTAAAACCATGCCGATTCATTACTACAAAAGCTATGGAGATCTCACGTATTTAACATGGCTATTAAAAATTTTGCATAAGCTTTTTGAAAATATATCACAACACAGATTTAGTAAGGATGGCATATATAGGCTTTTCATATATCTATTGTCATCCCAATCTGATCACTCTCCAGAATAAAGAACTCTTATTCACATCGATTGCTAAAAAACTTTCCATAAAGACGATTTGCATATTCACATTTTCGTATATTCATGCAACGCTTTTTGGAAAAAAACTAGTTTAGCAAAATGACTTTTCAGATATAAACATATATATATATATATTTATTTTTTATATATAAATGACGAGAGAGTATAACTAACATAAGGGGAAACTAACATCACCTAATTAAATTGACACCCACTAATAACCTCATTTTACATTGAGCTCTCCACTCATATTATTAACAAAGAAGAAAACAAAATTACATTAATATCAATAACTAAAATAAATAAAGATAACTTGTATTTTCATTTATACGCGCATAATGTTCTGGCAGATACAAAGCCAACTCCTATGCGTCCAGGTTGTTCAGATGCATCATATTAAATAAAATAACCAAATTTTTGATAAATATAAGTGTTTGTTTGGTTCACTCTTATCATTCAACTCCAATTATTTTTTATTTTTTATTTTTAAAAAAATTAAACTCAATTTTACTACTTACATCTCAATCTCTGATTTAAAAACTTTCTTTTCTATCAATCTTTAAAAATCTATAACTTTGTTATTACAAGTGAAAATGAGATGATTTTTTTTAAATTATATAAAATTTTGAGATAAACGAAATAATATTCATATTTAGATTTTTTTTAAACAAATTTTAGATTTTTACACTTTTTAACTTTAAACAATTTATTTTCAACTACACATATAATTTTATAACTCATGTAAATTTAAATTAAAATAACTCTAATTTTCCAAGTCAAGCAGATCCTAAGAGAACAAACGGGCCGTAAAAGTCATGCAACCATACAACGCATTCCAAAAGCATCTCCTTTTTTAGGGCAGACATGCAGGATTGCCACAAATTTAGCGCCTCCTCATGTTTGTGTCCGTTATAACTCTGAAGTTTGTATTTGTTCCCTTTCATAATATTTTATCAAATAATTAAAAGAAAAATAAATGGACAAAAATGCCGGTATCTCCTCTATCTCTTTTTTTTATATATGTTGGAATATTTGTTGGACATCTCGTCAGTCATGGAGAAATTTTGTTATAATCCAAAATGAACCTTTTGGATTCTAACATAATAAATATATATACATATATATGTATATATATAGAATAGCATCAGAGATACCGATTCTAATCTTAATATTTTTAATACCAACTCATGTTTTATTTTTTTAATAAAAAAACCAATAACCTACGTACCATATTGATTAATATTCAGAGGTTGGGATTAGTGTTAGTATCCTTACTTTTTTCATATATATATATATATTGATTTTAACAAAGATCAGCCGAAGTCTCCATCTCACCGATCGCCTATCGTTAGTCATTGGAGAGATTTTGTTAGGTCTAGAATATATAAATATATATGTACTTTTTTTATTTTAACAAAGATGTCCAGACGTCCATGACTTCGGTCACCGGCGATAGTTTTTTTTTTTTTTTTTTTGGTTTACTTTTATGGCAACATTTTAAAACTATTGCTCGATTCTAGAATAACATATTACAAAAATCCCATTACTAAATGCAAACTTTACTCATCATATGGATCAAACACCATAATAAAGTAACTTTCTTTTGCGACAATTACATAAAGAATCCACAAGAAAGTAATGCTCGGTAACTCAGATCTAAATAACACTATTGCGTTCGTGAATTATCTGCCAATCATAATATGTTGCCTTCAATTAGGAAATGATTCAAAATCTTCAAAAACCAGAACAAAAATTCACATTGCCAATTTCACATTGCTAATTAACAAAAACAATAACTTACGAGATCAACGTGCAAAATGCTGCAAGAATCATATAGAGATCTGCAGTCATCGTAGAAACAGAATTACGAAATCATATATTTGGTAGCTTAGTTCCGAATAACACATACCGAGTCCAAAAATTGTGTGCGAAGCACATAATATATTGTCTTCAATTAGGAAAAGATTCAGATTCCTCAAAAACCAAACCAAAACAAAAAATCACATATTGCCAATTTCATTCCTTTCCACAAAATTTTCTTAGCAACTAACTATATCAAAATCACCATGCTACAATTTCGAATTTATAAGTTCTAATCCACAATCAGAACTTGGCACTTTGCACAATTAATGAAGTCACAATCAAATTCAAACAGAAACATGTGCAATTTTATCCTAAACCTACGTGTCACTGGCACCGGTCACCAAATAGATTCTATTTGAATACCTTTTGGATCGAATAACATATGCATATAAAATTTTCGTTGTCAATTTAAACAAAGATAACTGGACGTCTTTGGCTCCAATGGCTAATGCCAGAGTGTTATGGTAGGAACCAAAACACATAATACTAGAATCTGAAAAATTATTCTGGTAGCATCAAAAGCGTATTCTCTTAGATTATATATATATATTTTATAAATCTGTCCAAAAATTATCGTGCTAAATCAGAAATATTCGGCTGAAATCCAAAAAAAATATTGTGTTAGAATCCGAAACCTATTTTGTTAGAATTTTTAACATTCTACCATAATATATTTTAGATTGATGAGAATATAACAAATAACAAACCAAAATATGTCACATTTGTATTTACACTTGTTTTGACCTTCTGTTGTAAGCGGTCCAAAGAAAATAAGCAATTAGAAAATATTTTGCATTCAAAACAGGCACATACGCATAAAAGAAGGTTAAGGAGTCTAATACCACTTGGGATTATCAGCCACCAAAAAAAAAAAAAAAAAAAACGAACAAACAAACAAAAACAAAACACAATGAATGTCAAACTCAAGGGAAAGAATCGTTTTTCCTCGCTTCTTGTTATATTCCCCTTCTTTTCTTCTTCTTATATCCACAGGACCATCGTCAATATATCAATTCACCAGCCTCACTAGTCTTGCCTATTCATATATATACACGATGATCTTGTTTATTAAGGAGTCGAGATTTGATGATCTAAAACAACAACAAATGAAGAACAAAAGCAATAATACCAGGAGAGCAACCATGTTTCTCTTCACGCGGTTATCAATTTCAAAAAGAAATAAATTTCACATGAATCAGACATAAATGAATATTCAAAATCAGCCAAAATAAAAAAAGCAAAACAAAACCCACCAAGATTCAAATGTGACAAACTACTTTAAAAATCTACTGGATATAAGTCCGTACACAGTACCAAATCTCAAAAAAGCATCGTATTTTAAAAACACAAACATGTTTGTAAGGAAATACGACTAAAAGACAAGTGAACTAGAATCCTCTTTTTGATACTTAAAAATTAAATTGGTGTAGATACTAAAAGGCTGCCAAAGGATGCCATCCTCGTTATAACTGTTATATAACATTGGCTCCACAGATGTATGTCTACCTCATTCTTTTCGTTTCCACCAATTTATCCACCAAGTGAGAACAAATAAATCCAGATCCTCCGGTAACCAAGATTCTCACATTTGCATGCCATTAGAAAAGAAATATACATGTTATACTAAAAGCGTGCATTCCCAAAATCAAACAGAAACGGCCATGAAGTTTTAGCAACAACTTTCATTTAAGATGAAGCCAACCAGTTTAGCAATCTCAGAAAAAAAATTCATATAAAAAAAGAAAAGAAAAGAAAAAAACCCAGAAAAAGGAAACACATTTTCCTTCGAGTCTCCAAAGGCTCCTTTGAGTCCGATTGGATAATTGATTAGATTTTCTGCAAAATTAACCAGATCATACTTTAACACGTTCTATTCTATCCGATATTTTTAAATTGGTTGACAAGTAAACTAAGAAGTTGAAAACGCAATAGAAGCTACAAATCCTTATCTAGTGAAAACAGTCGTGAAGATCAGTGTCTGCGGTGGATTACCCTCTTTAGAATGCAATGAAGTAGTCGTCTACTAAGGACCTCTAACTTAATCTGCGCTTCTAACTTAATCTTTAAATTCAAAATTGAACCTACATCTAATCTAACCGAAAAAGTCGCCGGAGAAAATGAAGCGCTGCCGAAGAAATGGTGATACTGCCACGAAGCGAACTGTCGGAGGAGACCGTCTGTGCTTTTCACGATCGCGGATCAGATATCCACTTTATGAACTTGGATTAGAGCAGGGACCGGCTCAAGTAATTTCGGAACCCAAATGAAAAATTCTAAATGGGCCTTTTTTAAAATTAAAAAATTATATTTTAGAAATTAAAAAATTATTTAATTAATATTTTTACATAAATAATTATTACAAAATAATTAACAAATATTCTCTAAACAATATATACATTTAGAAAGAATTTTCTTTTTTATATTAAAATATTTAAATTAGGTTCATGGCTTTCTTTTAAAAAAATCCTCTTCAAACACTTCTAATTTAGGTTAAATACACCATCAATATCAAAAATTTCTTCAAGATTCAAAAATACTTTTACAATAAATTTTCATCCAATGAAAGTTATTAGAGCATTTAATTATCAAAAGAAAATATTTTTTAAATTAAAATATGATAAAACATAAAAATTAAACTACCATTACTCCAACTTTCAAGAGTCCATTAATTCCCTAAAATTCTTATTGTTTGGTCTTTTCTTTGTCATATCACTTTAACAATTAAACATTGATTAAAAAATAATAAAGTCATTAATATAATTTACATATAAATGAAATTAGAACTTTGAGCCTTGGGTTAACCTGTGGCCTTGGGCAATTGCCTTAGTTCCCTTATAGTTGAGTCAGCACTAGATCAGAGATGAATTTCATGACAGACTTCTTGAAGCACTATTGGAGATCGTGAACAACAGATGCCTGAGCGTGGATCGCGGAGGAGATCCAAGAACGAAGGGCAATAGCAAAGGAGATCGGGCATCAGAGAGCAGTGGGGAGAAAGAGGAGTCATTAGAGGGGGAGGAAAGAGAGGGAGGCTGAGATTTACATGGGGGGGGGGGGGGGTGGGGGTGGGGGTGGCGATTTGGAGGGAGAAAGAAAGAGTGTGTGTGTTTATTTTGGATTTAAAAGAGAGAAGAAAAATAGAATAAGAGAGAGAATGTTTGATATAGCATAGACTAATTTTACAATTAGACCCTTCAATTTTCCCCCATCAATGGAGAAAAATTCTTTACTTGTTAGATTGACTTTTGATGATTCAGATTAAAAAGATATATCAAATAATTATGTCTTCCTACACATGATTAACCATTATTCTAAATTTTAAAAGTTACAAATTATTTCAGAAACATTAAAAATATCCTCCCATTAGAGAAGAAAGAGCCCCACCAGCAACCTCCTCCACCGACCACCACAACCAACACCTTGGAAGCTGTTTAGGATGTAAAAGCTATTAGATGTTAGTTAGGAGATTAGTTTATTCTATTATTATGATATACATGTGTAATGAGTTTAGTGATTGAATTAGTTAGAAGTAGTTAGAAAGTTTCATTCCTCAATAAGTATTTAATCATCTTGTACAACAAGCTTTCATGTAATGAATCAAAGTCTTTCAGATTCTTCCTAAATATTTCTTTCACTTTCTTTACATGGTATCAGAGCATCAGGTGGTCGAAGCTATCACTGGAATCCACCATGGATGGAGCTTCGAATTCTTGCTCTTAGTTCGTTCTAGTTTCTTTCACTCAACCGATCTCTTTGAAACTTGATAATCACAACTTTCTTGTTTAGAGAAAACAAGTTCTAACAACAATTAGAGGTTTTTGACTTCTACATTTTCTTTCAAGTTTGCAAAGTTCACCATTACCGTATCTTTCTTAGATAGATCAAGCAAAAGAAATTCTCAATCCTGAGTTCCTCATTTGGGAATAATAGGATAAACCAATAATGTCTTGGCTTCTTGCATCAATGACGGAGTCAATTCTCTCACGAGTTGTAAATTGTGAGACGTTCTTACAGATTTGGCATACCTTGGAGATGTATTTTGCTCAACAAGTTCATGCCAAAGTCAAGCAGTTCTAGGATCAACTACAAAGTGTTCGTAAGAATTCACTTTCTGTTAATGATTACTTGTTGAAAATCAAAAGCATTGTTAATATGTTGGGCTTAGTTGGTCACACTGTCTCTACAAAGGATCATGTAGATACAATTCTAGATGACTTGCCTTCTGAATATGAAACCTTCGTGATCTCAGTTAATACTAGAATAGATTCATACTCTATAGATGAAATGGAGTCTTTGCTTCTTGCTCAAGAAGCAAGAATTGAGAAAAATCAAAAGAATTTGGATCTTGATGTTCAAAGCATGGCAAATCTAGCTTTCGCACTAGGAGCACAATAGTACAGGAGGAAGTTGTACAATTGTTCATCTCTTCAAGGATCGAGATCAAGAAATTTCTTTCAAAATAATTTTAAGGGCTTTCAAGGTCGTGGTGTTAGCTATGCAGGTCGTGGTGGTGCTTTCTTGTCTGGTCATGGTGCTTGCTATATAGGTCGTGGTGGTTCTTCTTTTTTTGGTCGAGGTCATGGTTTGTCTCATCATCCAGTCAAGTAGTCTGGAAATAAGAAACCTGTGTGTCAACTATGCAAAAAGATTGGTCATGTGGCATGGCAATGCTATTATCATTTTGATCAGTCTTTTGCTGGTCCTTCTCAGATCCAGAGCAAAGCTCAAATTCAGGGGCACTTTCATCAGCTTTAACCTGAAAGTGTAGCCTGTCAATCTGACTTTTAGCAGTATGATTCAAAAGGAAACTTACAGAATTGTCAAATGGCTACAACGCTTGTTACACTTGAATGTGTCAATAACTCTAGTTAGTATCCAGACTCTGGGCCTACAAACCATCTGACAGCTAATGTAGAGAACCTAATGCAAAGAACTGAGTATTATGGATCAGACCAAGTGCACATGTGAAAGGGTCTACAAATTCACAATGTTGATCATTCAGTTTTTTCTTCCCTTTTTACATCCAAATCACCACTACTAAATCATCTATTACATGTTCCAGCCATAATAAAAAATTTGATGTCTGTCTCAAAATTTGCAAATGATAACCATGTTTACTTTGAATTTCACCCCAATTCTTGTTTTATTAAGGATATTATCACCCACAAGATTTTGTTGAAAGGAAAAGTTAAAGGAGGTCTTTATGTCTTTGACAATACACAGGTCAATCTTGTCAAATCTACACCTAGTCATATCCTGCACTCTGAAAGCATCTCCAAGTATAGTCCTCAAATGCCTATCACTGCTTGTACTACCGAAACCAATGTACATAAGTCAACAGTTGCTGATAACGCTACTCCCATAATAGACTAGGCCATCCATGTGAAAAGGTTGTTTCAAATGTATTGAAAGCATGTAATCTTGAACATATCAACAAAGACTATTTTTCCAAATATCAAGCATGTTGCTTTGGAAAATTACATAAACTTCCTTTTTCTAGATCTAGCACTGTTTACACTGAACCTTTGTAACAAGTTCATTCTGATTTGTGTGGTCCATCTCCAGTCACTTCCATACACGATTAAAAGTATTACATTCACTTTGTTAACCAGTATTCAAGGTTCACTTGGATGTATCTTTTAAGGCAAAAATCTAATGCTTTTTGAGCCTTTTTTAATTTCAAAACACATGCTGAACTACAACTAGGTTTCAAGCTAAAAGTATTCAAACAGATTGGGGGGGTGAATTTAGAGCATTCACTGATTTCTTATTTGCAAATGGGATAACACATAGGAATTCCTGTCCTCACACACATGAACAGAATGGTTTAGCTGAAAGAAAACACAGACATATTGTGGAAAATGATCTAACCCTACTAGCTCAAGCCTCTATGCCTTTCAAGTACTGGGATGAAGCCTTTAGAACCTTAGTCTTCCTTATTAGCAGGCTAACTACACATCTTCTTCAAAACAAAACTCTCTTAGAAGTCCTTTTTCATACTAAACCTATGTACTCTCAACTTAGAGTATTTGGATGTGCTTGTTATCCCAACACAAAACCATATAATAAACACAAATTTCAAGTCAAAACCAAATCGTGTACATTTTTGGGTTATAGTCTTAATCACAAGGAGTACGAGTGTCCAGATGATACTGGGAGAATTTTTATCTCTAGGGATGTCATTTTTTATGAATTCCTTTTTCCCTATGCTAGACAGAATGTTCCAACCTCCTTTATGACTCATCCCAACACTCCTGTCTCACTCACTCTAAACGTGCTTACTCAGTCTCAATCAACACCTTCATCCACGTTACAATCAAGTCCTTCACAAAATGCAAGGTCTGATCCCACTGATCAGACTACTCCCATAACTAATTGTGACCAATTGTCAATTCCTATAAAGCCTTTACCTATCTCAAATGCTACTACTGCCATCACTAATGAACAATCCAGTTTGCAGGTTAAGAACACTCATTCAATGAGAACAAGAGCCAAAGATCGTATTTTCGAATCGAAAGTGTTTCTTGCAACTAGTGAAACTTCTTCTGTAGAAAAGGCTTTATCAAATGAACAGTGGAAGACAGCAATGATTGAGGAGTTTACAGCATTGATGAAAAATGATACTTGGAGTCTTATTCCTCTACCTCCAAATAGGAAAGCTATTGGTTACAAATGGGTTTTTTTGTGTAAAAGAAAACGTTGATGGCATAGTCAATAAATACAAGGCACGCTTAGTGGCAAAGCGCTTTCATCAGGTAGCCGAGTTTGACTTCTTAGAAACGTTTAGTCTTATGGTAAAGCCAACAATCATTAGAGTTGTTCTTACCTTGGCCTTGAGCAATAAATGGCCTATCAGGCAACTAGATGTAAATAATGCCTTCTTAAATGGCACATTATAGGAGGAGGTGTATATGGAGCAACCACCTAGTTTCAAAGATTAAAGCAGTCCTGATTTGATTTGCAAGTTGCATAAATCACTCTATGGTCTTAAGCAAGCTCCTAGAGCCTAGTTTGAGCAACTTCACTCTGCTCTTCTCAGTTTGGGATTCAAGTCTGCTAAAACTGATTAGTTCCTATTCATTCAAATAACAAAGAGCTTCACTCTTTTTGTATTGGTCTATGTGGATGACATAATCATCACAAGCAATGACAAAATGGTAGTTTAGTCCATGATATATCAACTTAATCAGCAATTCACTCTAAAAGACATGGGAGAGCTTGATTATTTTTTGGGATTGCAAGTAACTCGAATTGTTAATGGTGAGCTTCATCTTTCTCAAGCCAAATACATTACTGACCTACCATGCAGAGTAAAAATGTAGTTTGCAAAGAATGTGACAACTCCAATGATAATAGGAGAAAAATTGGTTAGTTATGGGAGTGAACCAATCAATGATCCTAAGCTGTACAGAAGTTTTATTGGGGCTTTACAGTGTGTCACCATCACAAGACCTGAGATAGCCTTCTGTGTTAACAAGGTGTGTTAGTTTATGCAAGATCCTTTGGAAGTTCATTGGAAAGTAGTTAAAAGAATTCTTAAATACTTAGCAAGAATGCTGGATTATGGTCTGAAGTTCAGAGTTATTGAGAATCTAAGTCTGGTGGGAATTAGTGATGCAGATTGGGCTTCTAATCCAAATGATAGAAAGTCAACTTCAAGCTTTTATGTTTTCTTGGGTCCAAATCTCATTTCTTGGAGCTCTAAGAAGCAACATACAATTTCAAGATTTTCCACAAGGGCAGAGTATAGAAGTCTTGCAAGTTTAGTAGCAGAAATCTCATGGATCAAATCTTTATTGATTGAGTTGCAGATCATTCTCACCAAGCCTCCAGTGGTGTGGGTTGATAACCTAAACACCATCATAATCTCAGCTAATCCTGTGCTACATGCTAGAACAAAGCACATTGAGATTGATCTTTACTTTGTTAGAGAGAAAGTCATGAAAAAGGAGATTAAGGTCAAGCATGTTCCTGCTATGGATCAGATTGCAGACATTTTCACTAAAGCTAATTTTAGTTCCAGATTTGCTTTCATGAGAACCAAACTCAAAGTAGATAGTCTATCTACTATGAGTTTGAGGGGGGCTGTTAAGGATGTAAAAGCTATTAAATGTTAGTTAGGAGATTAGTTTATTCTGTTATTATGATATACATGTGTAATGAGTTTAGTGATTGAGTTAGTTAGAAGTAGTTAGAAAGTTTCATTCCTTAATGAGTATTTAATCATCCCGTACAGCAAGCTTTCATGTAATCAATCAAAGTCTTTCATATTGTTCCCAAACATTTCTTTCACTTTCTTTACAGAAACTCCCCCCACCGACTAAAGGCACAATCTCCCTGGCAAATGGATCATCATAATCTCCCATAGAGTGCTTATTCTGGCCAAATTTGAAGGGCCAAACTTGATGTTTGCAATCTTTTTCTTCCTTATTAGATCTTCCTGCAAATGGCATACTTCCTTTTAACATTTCCCTCTTCTTTTATTGGCCTGCTATCCTGAGCCATATCTCTCTTCCCCCTCAGATCTCCCATGAATAACCTAAATGGTTCTCACTGTTGCCCCCTCTGGCTTCTCCCTGCTGCACCTTCCTTCTTCTTTGCTTTACATATTCCAGCAATTTTCCTTGCCTGATCATAGCTTGGATCTATTCTCTTAGGCTCCCGTATTCTCTTGTTGTAAGACTGAAATCATCATAGAGTTTGCATAAACTTGTCTTGTCCCTTCGGTTGGATCTGAAAGGATAGTCTTTAAAATTTTGAATATTCCTTGATTTCTGGTTTCTCTGAAGATCTACTTTTCAGGAACATTCAGTTCCACCTCATCCTTAATTAGATAAGTTTGGAATCTCCTTATTGCTCTCTTTTCTTTTTGACTACTCTCTACCTGGCTTATTCTTCCGTCCCACTCGAATCGTGGGTCCTAATTTTCTTTTCCCCGCCTTAGTTCTAGGGTCTACGAGTGGATTCCCTCTTATTGGCATTTGTACAAAACTTTTCTTCTTGCACTTCCGTGCCATTTTCCTTTTTCTTCTTTCCTGCCATTTTTGCCTATTCTACTCGAATAGTCCCTTCTGCATGGTAGATTACTTCAAACATATCTTTAGGCTGGTTCCTTCCTAGCTATGTTGGATTTATATTATGACCCACGTGGCTTATTATTATTAATTTTTTATTATTATAATTTGTTTAATTAAAAGATAATTATGATTTAATAATTATGATGTACTTTATTCCTATTGGTCAATAAAAGAGATATTTTCTAATAACTGTACATTATGATGGAATGTGTGAATAAATGCCTCAATTAGAAACTGGTCCTCTCTCTACCCAAAAACACATTGACAGTTTCTCCATCAAAACTGTCTGTCAAAGAAAAGGAGGTTAAGAGAGAGAAACCTAATTTCTGAGAAATTTTTTTCCTCTTTGATTAGTTTTTTTTTAAGAAGATCATTATGAATCAAGATATGTTCTCTCCTAATTCTTGAATTGTGAAAATCATCTTATTCAAGATCTTGGTTATTAGGTTTATGCAAAATTAGGGCTTGATTTGCATAATCTATGAAAGTTCTAACATGTGGTATCAGAGCACTTGATTAAGAACTTGTAATTTTCCATTAAAGATTGTTCTTTTCTATCTCATGATTGTTTTTCTAATTGATAGTTTTCGTTTTTTCTCCTCTGCTGCGATGATGGCGATTTTATGAATTAAGGCAAATATTAATTGATATAAGTATATATCTGTGCAAATATCTTATTGCTGTTTTAGTTTTTATTTCTCAAATTTTTTTTCTTTTCTTTCGTCTCTGCGTAGCAATAAGATATGTAACATATAATATATATATATATATTGATGTTACTGTATGTAACATACAGATTATGTAGGCAAGATTTATGTCTCCTTTAATTATATATACACTTGAGGTTTTATATATTTGCCTGGTATGATGAAGCATGATTTTGGATGATATAATGCATAAAGTTTGTTCTATTATGCGTTTATTTAGTTATTTTGTGTTTGACGGATTATGTTTAATATTTTATATGTGTGTGTGTATATGTGAACAGTATAGACGATATTGGGCATATAAGAGTGATGTTTGAAAGTGGTTCTTTTGAACAAAATTTATGTTTTATATGTTAAGAAAATTACATGTATATATATATACATTCAAGAAAAAGGACCATTAAGTTTGGGTCGATTATTGTATGAAATTTTATGTATATTATAATGATTTTCTTCTATGTATTTCATTCAATTAAAACACTTATCGTCACTATTATTTAATTTGATGTCTATATTACGCATAATTTGTTAGTCACCAAAGTGCCAGAATTAGAAAGTTTTCATAAATGTCAAGTTAAATAATATTCAATTACTCATGAGTATGTGATGTTATTAATGAGATTACATGACGAAATTATATATAATTTTTATCATAGGTAATTTGAAATTCAATGATTATAAAGTACTTAAGGATCACCCAAAGGTTGAGTTGTTAATTTTATAATCATGAGCATGATTGTGGTTAATTAATATACTTGATTAGATATGTTTAGCATATCCAAAGATTGCAAGCATATTTGATTTAAGTGTATATAATTGCCAATTATGTAAAATTTGAAGTGAGTATCAATTATGTTTTACTGTTATGTATTATAGTATCACCCAATGGAGAATTTTAATACACATTTAAGTGATTATATGAATGTTATCTGAATCTATATTATATGTTAGTATATATGACTTAAAGTATTAATGTATGAGCATTTTATGTATATTTTGTAGCATCTACTTCAGTTGCTCTTCATTCACAGGCTTCGTCTATTTCGAAGTTCAATGGGCTTAATTTTTCTGAATGGAATGAACAAGTTCAGTTTCACTTAGGTGTTCTGGATCTTGATTTGGCACTACTTACTGATAAGACCGCTACTCTTACTACTACTAGCAGTACTAAACAAAGATCTTCTCATAAAGCTTGGGAAAGATCGAATAGACTTAGCTTAAAGTTCATGCGGATGACTGTAGCAGACATCATTAAGCCAACAATTCCTAAAACTGATAATGCTAAGGAATTTATGAAGTTTTTGGAAGATTTGTCTCAGTCTGAGTCTGCTGATAAGTCACTTGCTAAGACATTAATGGGTATATTAACCACCATTAAGTTCGATGGTTCTTGTACCATGCATAATCACATCACTGAAATGACAAATACTGCAGCAAGATTAAGTTCCATGAGAATCAAAGTGAGTGAAAGTTTCCTTGTGCAGTTTATCATAAATTCCTTGCTTCCTGAGTATGGTTCATTCCAAATAAACTACAATACTATAAAGGATAAATGTAATGTAACAGAATTGCAAGATATGCTTTCAAGAGGAAGCAAGGCTTAAGAAATAAGGAATTCACTCAATTAATTTTATGAGTCAGCTTGAAGCCAAAAAGAAACCAAGAAAGAAAAATGGAAAGGGAAATAAAGGACACCTAAAGGCTAATGTATCATCCGTCCAAATCCAAAAGAAGGGACAAAAGGATGATAGATGTCATTTCTGTCACAAACATGGACACTATCAGAAAGATTGCTAGAAACATAAGGCTTGGTTCGAAAAGAAAGGTATGCCTAGTACTTTTGTATGGTTTAAATCAAATTTGGCAGAAGTTCCTTATAATACTTGGTGGATTGATTCTGGTTATATTATTCATGTTTCAAATACGATGCAGGGATTCCTTACAACCCAAACCATAAAGCCAAATGACAAGTTTGTTTTCATGGGAAATCGAGTCAAAGCTCTAGTTGAAACCATCTGAACATATCATTTGATTTTAGACACTGGATATCATTTAGATCTTTTTCAAATTCTTTATGTTCCTTCTGTTTCTAGAAATTTAGTTTCTTTATCAAGACTTGACACAGCTGGATATTCTTTTAAGTTTGGAAATGGATGTTTCAGTTTGTTTAAGCATAATCATTTTATTGGTTCTGGTGTTTTTTGTAATGGTTTATACAAATTAAAGCTTGATAATTTATTTGCTAAGACTTTAATGACCTTGCATCATAATATTGGAACAAAATGTGGTTTAATAGATGAAAGCTTAGCTTACTTGTGGCATAAGCGTTTAGGTCACATATCCAAGGATAGAATACAAAGATTAGTAAAGAATGATATCCTTCCAAACTTGGATTTTACCAATCTTGGCATTTGTGTAGATTGTATCAAGGGAAAACACACAAATCACATAATTAAGAAAAAGGCCACAAGAAACACGCAGCTCCTTGAATACCGACATATGTGGATCGTTTGATGTTTCATCATTTGGTGGAGAAACGTATTTCATTACCTTTATTGATGATTTTTCACGTTATGGATATATTTATTTATTGCATGAAAAATCTTAATCAGTAAATGCTTTAAAAGTGTTTATTACTGAGGTTGAAAGACAATTATATAAAAAGGTGAAAATTGTCAGATCTGATAGAGGTGGTGAATATTATGGAAGGTATGATGAAACTAGACAACATTCAGGTCCATTTGCTAAATTCCTTGAAAAACATGGTATTGTTACTCAATACAAAATGCCAGGTACACCAGAACAGAATGGTGTTACAGAAAGGCATAATCGTACTTTAATGGATGTGGTTAGGAGTATGTTGAGTTACTCTTCTTTACCTTTATCATTGTGGATGTATGTTTTGAAAACTGTCATGTATCTATTAAACAGGGTTCCTAGTAAGGCAATTCTAAAGACTCCTTTTGAATTGTGGATGGGAAGGAAACCCAGTTTAAGACACCTGCATGTTTAGGGTTGCCCGGTAGAAGTAAGGATTTATACTCCATATGAGAAGAAACTGGATTCAAGAATAACCAGTGGTTTCTTCATTGGTTATCCTGAAAAATCCAAAGGGTATAGATTCTATTGTCCTAACTGTAATATGAGAATAGTTGAAACTGGATATGTAAGGTTCATTGAAAATGGTGAAATTAGTGAGAGTGTAGAACCACATAATGTAGAAATTTGAGAAGTAAGAGTAGCGGTTCCTCTACCTAAAACTTCTACTCAAGTTATTGTTCCTACAATTGTTGAACATTTTGACAACTTACAGGAACAACCAATGAATGATGAAACACCCCATAATGAACCTATTGTTGATGAACCTATAGTAGATGAATCACAAGAAGTAGCATTAAGAAGGTCTGAAAGGCAGAGAAAACCTGCTATCTCTAATGATTATGTGGTTTATCTGTAAGAGCTAGAATTTGACTTGGGAATCGATGAAGATCCAATGTCATTTTCACAAGCCATGGAAAGTAATAATTCTTGTTAAATGGTTAGACGCTATGAAAGAAGAGTTGAAATCAATTGATCACAATGACGTCTAGAACCTTGTTGAGTTGCCTGAAGGTTGTAAAAGAGTTGGGTGTAAGTGGGTCTTTAAGACCAAGCGTGACTCTAATGGCAATATCGAACGACACAAGGGTAGACTTATTGCCAAATGTTTCACTCAGAAAGATGGAGTTGACTACAAAGAGACATTTTCTCCTGTTTCTAAAAAGGACTCATTCAGAGTTATCATGGCACTAGTAGCTCATTATGATTTAGAGTTACATCAAATAGATGTGAAAACTGTCTTTTTGAATGAGAATTTAGATGAAGATGTCTACATGAATCAACCTTAAGGTTTTGTGGCTGAAGGAAAGGAAAAAATGGTGTGTAAACTCAAGAAGTCAATATACGAACTTAAACAAGCTTCCCGACAACGGTCTCTCAAGTTTAATGATACCATTACTTCCTTTAGATTCAAAGAAAATATTGTTGATCGATGCATATATCTGAAGGTCAGTAGGAGCAAGTTTATCATTTTGATTATGTATGTTGATGACATCTTGCTTGTAACTAATGATCTTGGCTTATTACATGAAACCAAGAAATTTCTTTCCAAGAACTTTGAAATGAAGGATATGGGTGAGGCATCTTATGTGATTGAGATTGAAATATTCTGTGACAGGTCATAAGGATTGTTAGGATTGTCTCAAAAAGGATATATTAATAAAGTTTTAGAAAGATTTAAGATGGGAAAGTGCTCTGTAAGTGTCATTCCAATTCCGAAAGGAGATAAATTCAGCCTTGAGCAATGCCTAAAGAATGAATTGGAACGTAATGAAATGAAACGAATTTCTTATGCATCTATCGTTGGTAGTTTAATGTATGCTCAAACTTGTACTAGACTAGACACTAGTTTTGCTGTTGGAATGCTAGACAGATATCAAAGTAATCCAGGATTAGATCATTAGAAAGCTGCAAAGAAAGTGTTGAGATACTTGCAAGGAACAAAAGATCATATGCTCACCTACAGGAGATCCGATCATCTTGAGGTGATAGGATATTCAGATTCAAATTATGCTGGATGTTTGGATACAAGAAAATCCACATTTAGCTATTTGTTCCTTTTGGCTGGAGGAGCTATTTCATGGAAGAGTGTGAAGCAGTTTATCATTGCTGCATCCACTATGGAAGCTGAGTTTGTGGCATGCTTTGAGGCCACTATTCATGGATTATGGTTGCAGAACTTTATTTCAAGACTTGGAATTGTCGACAGCATTGCCAAGCCATTAAAACTTTATTGTGATAATACCACAGTAGTCTTCTTTTCTAAAAATGACAAGTATTCAAAGGGTGCTAAACACATAGAATTGAAATACTTTGCCGTTAAAGAAAAAGTTCAGAAACAAAGAGTGTCAATCAAGCACATCAACACCAATCTTATGATTGCAGATCCGTTAAGTAAAGGGTTGCCACCAAAGACATTCAATGAACATGTCGAAAGAATAGGCATCACTGGAAACCATTATTGATGTTATGTTTAAGTTTTATACTCTTTATGTATTTGACTCTCTAAGTTCTTTTAAGTACTGTTTATGATATATTAATACATCATGTTTCCTTATGCTAGTGTACATATACATGAATAAAATATTAACAGGATTTGTCTTTGACAAAGATATTATCATTGGACCATTATGGTTATCTCTTATTATAGGTTATGTTAAGCATAAAACTAATATTGTGATACATGGAAGGAACTATGTCGAATTAATAATGTACAACCGCTGTGATCCTTATTAGTTTTTACTTAATGATGATTTATGATTTGACTAATTTAAGAAAGGATTTAGTGTATACTTTACGTGTTATGTTTTATTTGTAAACCTTAAAGTTAATTTACGCTACATGGGCCAAGTGGGAGAATGTTGGATTTATATTATGACCCACGTGGCTTATTATTATTAATTTATTATTATTATATTTTATTTAATTAAAAGATAATTATGATTTAATAATTATGATGTTTTTTATTTTTATTGGTCAATAAAAGAGATATTTTCTAATAACTACACATTCTGATAAAACGTGTGAATAAATACCTCAATTAGAAACTGGTCCTCTCTCTACCTAAAAACACATCGACAATTTCTCCATCAAAACTGTCGGTCAAAGAAAAGGAGGTTAAGAGAGAGAAACCTAGTTTTTGAGAAATTTTTTTTCATATTTAATCAGTTTTTTTTGAAAAAATCATTATGAATCAAGGTATGTTCTCTCCTGATTCTTAAATTGTGAAAATCATCTTGTTCAAGATCTTGGATATTAAGTTTATGTAAAATTAGGACTTGATTTGCATAATATATGAAAGTTCTAACAAGCTATTCGTTCAAATCGTGATCTAGTTGCAATCCGAGATAAAAGATATCAGCAGCCAATGCTAAATCAACTCTTTCAATCTGGTTCAACTCATTGGCAAACCTGAGCAAATAAGCTCCTAGATTTTCTTTTTCTCCCATTTTTATTTGCATCAAGCGTCCCATAGTCTTCTTCTGCTTACGATTATAGATGAACTTAGTCACGAACTTTTGAGCCAGCCACTCAAAGCTGTCTATAGACCCAGGCTCTAGGTGATTGAACCACATCGCAGTGGTTTCGGTCAATATCACGGGGAATACTTTGCAAAACAAATCATCATCTGTGGTCTCCAACACCATCACCTATCGAAACCGGTGTAGAAATCCCAGCAGAGCTGTCGTTTTATTAAACTCCTTCATTTGAGACGCGTGGAACTTTGGCGACTTCAGAATCACCAGAATCTACTCATGCAAGGGGATTTTGACATTTCTCCTTTCACGAGCAGAACTTTTGAGTCAGCTGCTCAAAGCTGTCTATAGACCCAGGCCCCAGCTAATTTAACAACTAATTGGTGTACCGTCCTCGTCATCTCCATTCTGTGGGAACTTTAAGACCATCCGAAGGACGCCTTCTACGTTATAGGGTCACAAATCAACCGTTGAACTTCGTTCAATAGGTAGACCCTTTTGCTTTCTTTTAGCTTGGGCAATAAATAGTGGCGAAGCTAGTCTTCTAGCTCAATCGAGGCGTCTATAAAAACTTTCTTTTTTTTTTTTTTTTTAATGTGATAATGAAGTTAAACACAATGTCTGTTTTTGGATATTTTCCTTTATTTATAGGTTTCTCGATCTTTTTTTCCCCCCAAGAAATTTTTCTTTTTAATAATTTCATCTTGCTTATTAAAAAAAAAAAAACCATTATTGAATCGCCTATCTTTCTCTCATCAATACATGCTAATAGCTGCATGAAACTCTCATTTATAGTTGCTGCTCTTCATTGATTCCTCCTTCCTCTTTCCATT
This sequence comes from Antiaris toxicaria, assembly GCA_035233585.1. Lineage (NCBI taxonomy): Eukaryota > Viridiplantae > Streptophyta > Magnoliopsida > Rosales > Moraceae > Antiaris > Antiaris toxicaria. The sequence continues at coordinate 21,275,743 of CP141156.1, forward strand.
TTTTTTCTTTTTTGGAAAAAATAAAAAATTAATTTTGTGGTGTCTTCCCATCCCCAAACTATTTAGAAATATACTGCTAAATTATCAATGGAATTGTCCCTGAAACTTCGTAAACTGGCAGGCCAAGGAGTCAAATTACACCAGGTGACCACCACCACAATGGATGTACGTAGTATATGGCTGACATGTTCATATAATTATTAGAATAGAACTTCATTTGACACCATGTCACCACCACCACCACCTAGAGTTCCTCTTCCCAAATTATTATATAAATGGCTATATACATTTATTTATTTATTTAAAATATGTACACTTTGCTCGGTAACAATATTTGTCTATTAAGATAATTAAGTAAACCAATCGTTATGTCTTATTTGAATATAAAATTTATATGATATCCCTTGCGCTGTCACTAAATAATCTCAAATTCGGTATGTATATCCATTATAACCAAATGGGATACAACGTTGGAATATTTTAAAAAACATGAAGGGTAAATATTTAACTTCATTTCCCACAATGGAGCTCTTGACGCGTTGTGTGTGTGTTATTTATTTTTTATTTTTTATTTTTTTGCTCTGGTCATAATTAAATTATCCGTGCATTATAGTAGAAGCATCACCATGACAACTTACTTCGGAAAAGGAAATTAAAAGTGTATCGTATTTGTAAGATTAGATGAACAGTTTCTTCTTTGCATCGAAATTTAACAAAATGTGTCATAAGTTTAATAAGAACTAATCATCTTCAAGTACTACATGAGGGGCTTCTAGCCCAACTGTTTTATTCTATAAAAACTGAAAGTATATAGAACAGACATACATGGGAATTACTCTACTGTAATTAGTGCTGTTAATTTGCGGATCTCGCGATCTTGATGATTTCTTTCGCCACATCAATCATCAGTGGCCTATCTTCTCTCTTTGTTTCAACGCACCACGATGCTAGTTTCAAGAAAGCTCGCAATTGTGTTTCCAGCGCTTCAATATTTGTTCTTCCTTCCCCTTCCAAAATTTCAGGGTCTACAATCTCATCGAATCTCTCCTCTTTAACCAATTCTGCTACGTATGCATGGATACTTCCTTGATTCGCAGCTCTTCGATGATCGTAGGCACTTTGTCCGGTTAGAAGGACGAGCAGAATAATCCCGAAGCTATAAACGTCAGTGTGCTCTGTAACAACTGATGTTCTAAGGTAATCAGGATCAGCAAATCCAACCGTTCCTTGCACCGTTGTGCCTCTAACATGTGTCTTACCTTCAGGGATCGACAGAGAGAGAGCGAAATTACACAGTTTGGGAACACAATCCTTGTCTATGAGCATACTTGAGAGTTTTAAGTCTCTATGGACTATAGGCCTGGGAAATGAGGTATGAAGGTAAGTTATTGCGTTAGCGATACCTTTTGCAACTTTTAATCTCATCTTCCATGATAGGGATAAACCATTGGAACAGATGCCTTCCTTGTTATCGAAAGGTCCATTTTCAGCATATTCGTAGACCAATGCCGGATGACGTAACTCTAGACAACAGCCTAATAGCTTAAGAACATTTTTGTGGCTGCTCATCTGTGTACTTATTGCAATATCCCGATATGCTTTATCGAATTTGTAATCAGAGACATGGTATCTCTTTATTAGTACAGGACGATCATTAAAAGTAGCCTTGTACCATTCGTAATCGGAATCATTGTAACAATACGGTTTGAAATTATTTGTGGCTTCCAAGAGTTCTTTGGCAGAGAAGCTGTGAATAGGGTTGCATCTAAATCTAGTACCTTTGCAAGAGGATACGAGCTCCTCTAAAAGAGTACTTCCGTTCTCTAAGAAAAACCTGTCTTTTTCTTTCTCCTTTTCTACTGCAACCTCGTCCTCGATCCGTCCTAGAAATAATTTGCACATTTTTATAGAAATCCAAATAATTTGCACAACTTAAAAAAAAATCCAAATTCTATTTAGGATGACAATAAGTTGGGACAGGATCAGGGATTTCTTTCTCATCCCCATCCCCATCCTTTGACTCTTAAAACAATCCCCATCCCCACCTAAAAAAGGATGAGGTTGGGAGCGTGGATTTCTTGTTGGATGAGCTTTTCCAATAGTCACCCCATTCCCTGTTAATACACTGTGCATTTTGAAAATTACACTTTTTTTTTAAATAAAAAACACACAACTTAGAACAAGTAATAAAGTAAAAATCAATTACAAATTTAGATGAAAATCAAAAGTTTCACAAAATTTTAAACAAATATAAATTTTACTTTAGTAATGAAGTCACACAAATGACATAAAAAAAATGGTATAGTGTGAAAATTAAATGACACATACTAACTAATATTAGCTAATTAAGGTTACTAACTAGTAATTAACTTTGTATTTTGAAAACTTTTAAGCAAAAAAGATCCATTTAGTTTTTTTTTCATTCAGGAATAACATTCTCATCATGTCCTTATCCAAGAATATTGTCTCCCATTCCCGTCTAGTTTGGTTCGAACCCGTAAATATTATTGTCATCCTGTATTCTATTAATTATACATTGTCTTTTTTAATATCAACGTAGTTTTTTTTTTTAAGTGGAGAAGAATGATGAAGAACCTTTTAGCAGCAAAATTTTGAAAGATTTAGTAAAAGGATACTCAAATTTCCAGTACCATAAATCTTTAGAAAAAAAATACCATCAGCTATATGAAAACAATTTTAATGTTATTATGTTTCTTCAACCAAATAAAATAATATGGAAAAGAGTTTTCAAAGAAAAGCAATTTCTAGAATATATACCATACCTGAGTGACCAAGGAAGCAGTATTTCATGGAGATCTTCTTGCACAAAGCGAGCTTGGCATTCATGGAAGAAAGACCTTTGAAACTTGTGTGTGTGTGTGTGTGTAAAGACAAAGGGAAATTTGAAATGCAAGGTTCAATTTCAAGTTTTGAGGGAACTGTTAACGCATTAATTGAAAGAAGTTGTAATTTAAAGAATAAATTAAAAAAAAAAACCCTTGATGGATATTTTCTTTTTTTATATATTTTTCAAAAGAGAATAAAGACTTTTTAAGTTTTAAGTCAACAACCGTGAATTTCAAGAACAAACAAGACTGTCACAAGAAACCAAAGACATTTCCAATTTTCTAAACCTCCAAGGACGTTTTTAATGGCCCACAACCTTTGGCATGTGCCAGTAATTGGGCCTCTGAACGCGTTTTTATCCCTTTCATACTCTCATTCTGATTTTCAGAGTATCAAATAGATCTTTACAATTTTTAATGTCAAATACTTATGTTAATGTTAAGGCCCGTTTGAAGGCACTTTTAGAGGCGTGATTTTGGAGGTTAACGGCCAAAACAAGTTTGGTTGGACTTGTTCTCCAGACGTTCAACAGTATATATACGCATTCTTAAGAAAATATTTTTTATCACATATTCTATATTTTTTATATACTAATTTTCATAATAACGTTTTTTTCAAAAACAATTACCTCAAATATAATCTCCGAAATCATATTTAATTTCTAAAACCAATATTTTTAAAAATACATCTCCAAAAATCCCCCCATATCCCCCTAAAATATGTATTTGGGTAAGAAAATAATTTTCCAATATACTAATTGTTATATTAATATAAAATTTAGTATTTAATTTATATTTGTTAATTTATTGATTTTTCCGCTTAATTATTACAATATTTTCTTTTTGAATTTGCAATTTTCTCTTATTTGAGGGATGGGGGGCGGCCCGCGGTTGGGGGTGTGGAAGGAAATTTCCTCTGCAAGTTCTAATATTTAAAAGTTATGACAAAACATGGAAGGAAATTTCCTTTGCAAGTTCTAATATTTAAAAGTTATGACAAAACATGCAAGTTCTAATATTTAAAAGTTATGACAAAACATGGAAGGAAATTTAATATTTAAAAGTTATTACAAAACATGGACATATATCATTTAAAGTATCATTCTTTCGTGAAGTACAAAATGAAACAACGTGCAAAATGAAATTTCCTTTGCAAGTTCTAATATTTATAAGTTATGACAAAACATGGACATATATCATTTAAAGTAGCATTATTTCGTGAAGTACAAAATGAAATTTTCTTTGCAAGTTCTAATATTTAAAAGTTGTGACAAATACATGGACATATATCATTTAAAGTAGCATTATTTCGTGAAGTACAAAATGAAACAACGTATCAAATATGTGATTTTACATTTTCTCATGCTAAATACAGGATTGACATTGGCATAATATCTAAGTGATGTTTAATTTTTGTTTTGTAAATACAGAGAGGGTAACAAATATCATTTAAACTTAAAACTTTGCAATTAGATTGATACCCAGTGGCAACTCATCCTATATTTAATCGCTAACAACAAATTACTAATAAAAAAATATGCATAAAAATTAAAAAGAAAAAGTTCATAATCCATCAAGATGAGCTTACAAAGCAAGAAAAATAAAAAAGACAGCAAGAATCAACCTTAGTGAGAAAGTTAAACTAAAACAACCAGGAAAAAAAAATGATATACTCTCATAATAGACTTCTCAAGCTAGATCTTGCTAAAACCCTTCATCAAAAACCCTAATGGATTCGAAGAGATGCAGTCTAAGGATAGCAGCAGGACAGAACAGGAGTGGGAATTGCTTTCCTATCCCCATCCCCGGTCCTTAAAACCATCCTCATCCGCACTTAAAAGGGGCAGGCCTAGTGGTTGGGATTCCATGTCAGAGGGGTGTTTAACAAACTTGCCCCATTCCCTATTTAATATTATCATGCATTTTGAAAACTACACAACTTAAAACAAAAGTAAAAATATATACTATAAATTTTGATCAAAATTAAAAGTTTTACCAGAAAAATTAAACGCTAAACAACACAAATTATAATTTAATAATGAAGGCACAAAAATGTCTCAACAAAAAATAATAAACTCCAAAAACTAAAAAATATATAGCATATGCTAACTTAGCTAATTGAGGTTACTGACTAGTGATTAACCTTTTAATCTCATTTTTTATAGTGAAAAAACATAGTTAGTAATTATCATTTTTCAAAGTAAAAAGAAGTCTAACTAAGCGTAAAAATTTAACATACATATATATTGCACAATAAAAATATAATATATATATATATATAATGGAGGCAACGAGGCATGTAGTGCTTCACTCGTCCCCATTCACGTTCAATTTAGGGAAAAGACTTTGTCCCATCCCCGAATATTGTCCCCATTCCACTCTCTTTCAAATCGAAGCCCCATGAAATCCGTCCCCTTGGAGAATATTGCCATAACATATTTGTACTTGATTAAAGCTTGCACTTAAATTTAATGAAATAATGTTGTACTATAATTCTTTAATTAAGAATTACAACTTCAAAATATAACCTAGATGAAACACTCCAAAAAGTTTGCTTTGGATTTTGCAATTATTCCAAGCTGCTCATGCATCACAAACAAAACCAGAGGATTGTCTTAATAGTAATAATAATTATGACAATATCATCATCATCGTCATCATTATCATTATTACGATAAACTACGCATGGAACAACAAAACCAAAAGCTGAAGACAAAGAAAAAAGAGCCAAACAACCAACGAGGCTAGAAACGTAAAATAAAAACCGGAAACAGCGTAATAATCGCGCAGGGGAAGTTTAATTTTGAAAAGCTACTAACGTGTGTACCTCTCAATCTTTACGAGTTCTTTTGCCAAATCAATCATTTGTGGCCTATCTTCTCTTCTTTCTTCAATGCATCTCAAGGCCAGTTTGAGGAACGCTTGCAATTGTAATTGCTTCTCTTCATCGATTCCTCCCTTGTGTTCCCAAGTTTTTGGATCCATAATCTCATCGAACTGCCCATTTTTCACCAAGTTCGATACATATTTTCCGATAATCGCTTGACCCTCTGGTCGACTTCTGCATACAGCTTCTTGTCCAGTAACAAGGACGAGAAGAAAAATCCCCAAGCTATAAACGTCTGTATGTTCTGTAATAGAACCCGTCCGAACGTAGTTCGGTTCCTGGAACCCGTAGCACCCAATAACTATATCTTCAACACGATTTTCGCCCTCCGGAATTGTAATGGAGAAACCAAAATTACACAATTTTGGAACAAAATCCTTGTCCACAAAGATATTTGAAAGATTTAAATCTCTATAGATTATAGGCCTAGGAAATTCGGTATGTAGGTACGTTAATACATTAGCAATATTTTTTGCAACTTTCAACCTCATCTTCCAAGATAACAATAAACCATAAGAACCTAATCCGATGACTCCAATATTGTCCAGTGGTCCATGGTGTGCATACTCATAAATTAATACTGGACATGAGAATTCCAAGCAGCATCCTAGCAGCTTAAGAATATTTTTATGGCAGCTCATTTGCGAACTTATGGCGATATCGCGATATCCTCTATTCGCAAGCTCGCCCTCATATTTCTTAACCAGAACCAGGCGATCCTCCAGAGTCCCCTTGTACCATTTATGAAATAAAGAATCATTAAGACAAGATTTAAAATGATTCGTGGCTTCCAGAATTTCGTTAACGGAGAAGATCCGGAGAGGGTTACACCTGCATTTATCTTTGCAAGAAGTTATCATCTCCTCTAACAGTAAGCTGCCGTTCCTCAAAAGCAATCTCTTTCTTTCTTTCTCCAATGGACCTTTGAAACAATTTGCAGATTTCAATGAGTATATTATTTCAATAGATACTCACTAACGGAGAAATAAATATAAAATATCTTCTAGATTTAGTTAAATATTCTCTTACTGTTAAATCATCTTTGATTCTAATGTCAAAATTTGACATAGGATTAAAAAAAAAAAAGATTTTCTTATGTAATATTATACTCAAAGTTGACATATATTTGGTGCGGAACTTAACACCGATTATAACAAGTACCAAAGTTTGATGTTGATTCGCTATTGATTCATCCGTTCACTTGTAATTTTAAATTTCTTTAAAAATTAAAATGTTCTTTTGACAAGTCTCAAACTTAAAGTTTGTGACAAAAAATAGAAAGGCAATTAAAATAGTATCATGTAAAGTAAAACAACCTAAAATATATATCATTTTCATATCATTCTGTATCAAATATAACATTGATGAAGAAGAAGAAGAAGAAATAACGCAACACATACTTGACTTGCGTAGGAAATGGCTTTGTCTTAGCTTTTCTACAAGCTGTCTAATCCAACTGCCAAGTTCTTCCATGGAGGACTTCTAACGAAAATCACGCCATTCTTCAAGGAAAAAAGCTGGAAAGGGAAAGGAAAAAAAAGACTTGGAAGACAAACTCATTATGGTAGTATTAACCTGGCAAAAGCTTGATAACCAAAATTTCTAATATTTCGGTGACTTTGAAGCCTTATTCGAAGACTTTAAAAATCTTTGTATTCTTTTCTCCATTAAAAGTTAGAAGAAGATTTTGGATTTTCAAATACAGCCAATAAAGACTTGATAGTCAATAAAAGGTGAGGTTAAGATCATGTTCATACAATAATAGAAAGCAAATCAAAGATTAGGTAGAGGGAAGCCTAACAAATTTACTAACTTGAGGCTGTTCCCTAGTGTTACTTTTTTTTTTCTTTTTCGTTTTCACAATTCTGTTTTAGAATTTTGTTTTTATCGAGGAAATAGAGCTCGAACATTAGGGGAAATCTACCTTTTGAGACTACTGGTTCTAAGTTATCGATGAACTGCTATTCTTTCCTTGTTTTTATTTTTCCTTTCGTTTTTAACATAATTTATAGGACCTAATGGATTATAGATAAGCTTTAAATTGGGTATCAACTTTGTTAGAATAATTTGTTCTCAAAAAAATAATAATAAAAAAAAAATAAAGCGGGCGGAAGCCTAATTTGGAAGAGCAAACTCCCCGAAGTTGGGTACTTTGTGAATTTCTCAATCTTGACAAAAATTTTCACCACATCAATCGCTGATATCCTATATATAGTCTCCTATATATTTTAAATGCATCAGTTTAGGAAAAGCTTGCAATTGTAGTAGAAAAATCCAAAGCTAACAAACGTCACCATGCTAACTAAAATTTTGTATTCAATCAAAATCAGGGTACGGAATTATGGTATCCCACAGCATTGCACCTCTTTGAAATTGAATCATCAAGTCGGACAGTCTCCATTTCACCTTCAAGATTTGAAATGCATTGACTAAAATCAGAGAATTTAGGGGGAAAGACACTACTATAGAATTAATGATCTTTTTGCTAATGTAGGATTAAAGTTCTTGACTTCAGGTAATCCAAGTGATGAATACGAGACACAACATAATTTACTATACAAGGTAAGCTTAATTTGGAGAACTACGGATTTGTGTCATTGTTCAATCTTGAGGAGTTCTTTCGCCACAACAATCTTAAGTGGTATATGTTCTCTTCCGATAGATCCATTTTAAACTATTTATAGAGTTTAATTAATTTATCAAATTAATTAATCACCGAAAGCAAGTAAATAAATGAGACAGACAAATTTTACGAGTTCAGTTTCTTCACTACTCCAGGTCACGTCCAGACATTGAACACTCCACTAACTAATAAACAAGTGTAAGCACTAATGGTCTTATATAATCTAAAGACATTCTTCGTTGTTAATGCCACTTATCTTGAATCCAATCAATGAATGTGTTTTGCAAGATCCTCTTACTAACTATGTTGAACTCCCTTCAATTGCTATTCTCTCATCCCTAAGACGTCAAATCTTTCTCCTACGTAAAAAGCAACAACTTCCAAAAGGTCTTTAAATAGACTTATATATATCCAAGCTTGTGTGAATTAGTGATCCAAAAATCTCCAATTAACATTCTTGAGACTTATAAGTGCAGCAACTAAAAAGCTAATTGAATCTCAGATTTATTTTAATTCAAATTTCAAATTGCCTTATGATCAATTGTAACACTTCGTGAGACACTTTAAAATTCAAATATTTTTTATTTTCTTCTAAATCTGAACCTGGTTGCAATTTATCCATGATAAATGCTAGATATTATCTACATGTATCCTTATAAAAATCACCTACAACATAAACTTTCCTTATTTAAACTTCCATGATTTTTTATAAAATATTTAGCTTGAAGTTCTAATTTAACTAGAATAAGAATCCTACATAAATTAGAATTCTCTTTTTTTAATTCAAATTCCATAATTCTCTCTACCTAACTATATGGTTATCCATTCAAATTGCACTAAATCTGATTCTTCAAGATTTAAATTGAATCTTGTTGATAGTCTTTTCCGTGTCAATAATCCATGTTAGCACCTGCTACATCAGCTGTCATCTTCCAAAATCACAACATATCTAAATAGATTGATGTTGCAACAAACTGTGCAATACATAACTAAAAATAAAAACTAGCTAACTAATATTGTTTTTTGTTTTTCTTAAACAAAATTGCCATAAATGCCAATACATAAAAAAACCTAACTTCTTCTATCTTCAACGCATGTTGATGCCAGTTTTAAGAAAGCTCGCAATTGCATTTCATGCACTTCATTGATTCCTCCTTCCAAAATTTGTTGGTCCACAATTTTGTTGAATCGTTCCTTTACAACCAGACTAGCTACATGTCTGCATATATTTTCTTCATTTCCTAGTCAATTAATATCAATAGCTTTTTGTCTGGTGAGAAGGATGAGCAGAAAAACTCCGAAGCTATAAACCTCACTTTTCTCTTTAACAAAGCCAAATGTCCCCAACACTTCATCTCAAACACGCATTTCGCCTTCAGGAATTAATACGGAGAGAGTGAAGTTAGACGATTTAGGAGAGGAATCCTTGTCCAAAAAGATAAGGGAAATGCGGAATTTAGGCACGTTATCGCATTAGCAATATCTTTTGCATGTTTTGCAGAACCATAAACCAATGCTGGATTTGAAGCCATCAATGACCCAAGTTGGATGGCTATTATAAACCACTTGTATAATTACAAAGTATAATTAAAATATTTAAAAAAATTTTAAAAGCAAACAAGATAGCACAAATTGATGTGTGAGGTGACAAGCCATATTGATTAAAAGCTTGGAATTTAATAACCGAAGTATTTTGGTAATATCATCTATTATACTTGTGCCAAATTGTCATGAAGTTTAATATGTGATAAAATTAGTATTTAAAATAGAACTACATTGTAGAGTGGATTTCCTATCTCAAATATTAAATTTAGTTACTTATATATATGATTTGGAAAATTTTTTATAGCATTTAAGATCCCTCTATCTCTCTCTTGCTTGCAAAGATCTAGGGTTTGTTGTGTGCACCCTCCCCTAAAGGCCAACATTCGATGGCAATCACAAGCTAGTCCTTGGATTCTTGGCCCTAGAGACGGAGGGAAAGACTCCATGACAAAGATTCTTGCAGCAGAAGTGATCTTGCGAGCAGAGGAATCGAACTTGGGTGAGGTGAAGGGAAACCCATCCTATGGATCTGCTGTTGAGGGAGCTCAACTCCCTTGTTGAAATAGAATTGATAGTTGGGAGTCCAACACATTGCCTTTCGTTGATCCTATAATTGTGGGTGCTTTTGTCATGATGGTCTTGTGTTATGGTGTTGTTTTCTGTTGTCTATTGTGTAACGAATTTTTAGGACTAATAAGAGCAATGTGTTCACTAGATAGGATTTGTGTTATGATTTTTATTTTTGGTAAAATTTTAATAACTAAGGTGGTTTTCTCACCTTTCGAGTTAACTTGTTGTCTGGTAGATCAATGTTTTGGAGGTCTATTTGTTTGGTTTTCGCTACATTTGATTCTTGATGAGTGAGTATTTACTTACAAATCAAGTACTTTTGAATTTAAATATTTATGAAAACCTCAAACATTTGTGTTATTTTAATAGATATGTGTGTTATGTTTTAGGAAGGCAAGAAAATGGGACTTAAAAGGAAATTGACTTAAAAGGAATTTGGCATCAAAATTGGTGTATAAAACTTCAAACAAGCTCTACTAGGCCGAGAGACCTACAAGGCCACATAAGTCAATGGCACTGCCACACCATAAAAGGGTTCACTGACCTTGGTTAGGCTGAAAGGCCTGCGCGGCCACGCAAGCCAAGCACGCGACCATGCCATTCAACTTTGCCAAGCCCATGTGGTCATGCTATCCTCTTGCATAGCTGTGTAGCCAAGTGTTGCAACTATGCCACACTCATGTTGAAAGATGTTTTGGGGCCATTTTTTATCCTTGGATGAGAATGGATGGCCAAAATTTGCCCAGTTTTAATTCCTTAAATAGCCATTAAGCCCTAGTTCCCAAATCAAAGAAGAAAAGAGGCACAAATTACCTAGAGAAGAAAGAGCTTTGGAGGCAAAAATCCAAAGATTTCCTTGAAAATTCTCAAATAATTGGTGGATTCAAGTGTTGAAGATCATTCTTCTAACATAGTTATTCCTTCTTCCTTCTTCCTTCTTCCTTCTTCCTTTTAGTTTTTAGATTTTATTTTGAATTTGTAATTGCAATTTTGTCTTGGGTAATATTTGCAATTATGATTTCATTTTGGTTTTGGTTATGGATTCCAGAATGTGGAGCTAGATTTCATATTCTAGGGCTTGATGTAGCTTTATTTGAACTATGTTTTAAATATTTTGTTAATTGTTAGTTTAATTATAATTTCAATTTATTTGTATTTTTCTATGTTTAATTCTTCTAATTTGTTGGGAAATGAATTAGTTGATTTAGATTTGTGAATTTGATGTTTAGGAGAGATTGAGTTCACATTTCAAAATCAAGAAACATAATCTATCTTTTTGTAAGACCAGAAGGAGATCTATTTGAGAATCTTGCTAGTTGGGAGGTCGGGAGGTGATCAACACCTTGATATCAATTTTATAGTTAGGCTTAATGAACATGTAGTAAAATAAGGATATCAACTCTAATATTTATGCATATTATCTCATTTGATGCTTAGGAGAGGCAATGAGGTTAGATAAGATCCATTGATTAATGAATTGAATGGAATTGGCTGGCAATTACATCATAGGATGAACAAAACAAAAGGTATAGTGAAGTTAAGTTCCCATAACATTTTTCTATAGAAGTTTTCATTTCATATTTTCATGTTTATATTTGTATTTGTTTTATTTTAATTTAATTTATTACAATTACCTAAATAAAGTTAAATTACGATAATTGTAATAATTAGCATCAATTTAAAAGTCAATCCTCATGGAATCGACACTCTACATACTGCTATATTACTTATCCATGACCCATGCACTTTTGGTAATCAATGGCACCTAGTACATTTGGGGGCAAACAAGTTTTTGGTGATGTTGTCAAAGATTTTTATTTTAGATTGTTGTTAATATTATAAGTAAATAACTTAATTTTAATTTAGGCATTTATTTTCCTGTGAACCTTTTTTTTTGAATTTTTTTTTTTTTTTTTTGGCAAGGTATTTAGAGATGTTGTGTCAACAAGTCCTCGTGAATTATATGCAATGTGAGTGATGACCTTAGTGCGACATGGTCCTATCCCTCAATCAATTAGAGGCTTCTATCGATTATAGGGATTTTATCGAAAAAGAGTCTTATATGTACTCAATCTTAGTGTGTCGAGGTACTTTCCCATTATCGAATCTCAAACATACGTTTTTTCCCTTGAACTTCATTAAATTTTACTAATAGAACCAGTCTCAATAGAAAGTTATGTTTCATATATTATAAGGTCATTTGTACTCTTTATTATGTTTGTATCTCTTTTTTGATTTGAATGAAATTTCCCCTTTTAAAAAAATATTAAATTAGTTTTAACACATTAATTTAAAATTGGATGCTCTTAGTGCTTATTCTAAGAGTGGTTATATTTACACTTACAACATTGATAAATACCCCCAACTAACAAATGTTTACTAATTAAAAATTAGAAATCTATCCTTTCATAGATACTTTCAATATAAGACTAGATTTAATCATACACCCATTTCCATTTTAATTTTAATTTTTTTTAATAAATTAACAAATCTAAATAAAAAAAGAGTGGATTTATTGATATGTCGCTATTTACTCTCTACATCCCTTATTCTAAATACTAAATACGCATCCCTCCTAATTTGAAAGATAATTGAATTTACTTCTAATGTAACCCCCTCTTAATGTAATGCTACAATTCACTATCTTGACATAGCATATAGGCTATTGTTCGCGGAAGTATAATAATTAAGAAATTAACACCATTTAAATATCAATGCAGAAAATAGGAATAATTTTTTTAAATAAATACAAAAATATTAAATTATCTCATACTTATGCAATTAAATATAAAACTAAACTTTAACAAATAATATTAAATTACACTATGAAAATTAATTTGAAATCCTATATTTCATAAATCTTGTCATGTGGAAAACATAGTTTAAAAAGAAATTTTAACAATCCTAAGAACATTTTGAGTAAACATTAAAATAACTGAACTTATAAATTCAAATCATAAACTTAAAAATAAAATTAAAAAAAAAACAAATCCTTTCAAATAGGAAAGTTTCGATAACCCACTCTATCATCATGCACGTTCCTACTTCGAGCCTCCTTCAAATCTAAGCTTTAACCTTACCTTATCTATAACATGCAAAGAACTAAATTAGGTAATTGTCTAATAAGTACATCCATTATCTCATCCCAAAAAAAAAATTTTTGGTTCATAAACTTTGTGCAAAACATTATGTCATAAGTATTTATATAACTCATTATCATATCATAAAGGGAAAAAACAAATATTGTGCATATCATAAACACTTAAACATAAGACGTGTCCATGTTCATTAATTTTGTTTATGATATTAGACCCTAGGCGATGTACCAATGCGTGCTACCACGGTGAAAGTGAGATTGCAAGTTCCAATTCCACCAAGGCAAACAATGAAACCATTACCATAAGACGGAACAAATTCTAGGTACACACTTCCTAATTTCCATTTTTCACCTATTATTATTGTTTTTTACATGTTCTTTCATAAACATGAGCAATAAATCTTTATATAAAGACATAACCTTTGTACAAGCATAACTTTTTACAAAACAACATGACTATTATAAAAATATTCATATAGAAACTTCGTAAAGAAAATACATGTACTAATAAAAGATGATATATCTTATATCACAAAAACGATTATTTTTTGACATAAAATCTCATTGAAACCCTTTATAAAATAATGAAAAAACCAAACAATCAATCAAAACTCTACACTAATATTGAACTTTAATTTTAAACAAACATGTTATAGATAAGGGATGTACTTGATAGGCATTTGCCTAATCTAGTTCCTCACATGTTGCATATAAGATAAGGTTAAAGCTTAGATTTGGAGGAGGCTTGGAGTGGGAGTATGCGTGGTGGCGGAATGGGTTATTAAAAATTTCCTATTTAAAAATATTTATGTTTATTTTTAAGAGTTTTAAGTTTATAATTTATAAGTTCAATTAGTTGAACTTTTACTTAGAATGTTCCTAAAGTTCCTTTTTAAGGATGTTTTTCCCCATTACAAGATTTATGAAGTATATGGTTTCTAATTGATTTTCATAGTATAATCACACAAATATAAGATAAGTTAATATTTTCATATTTTAGTATCTATTATTTCAGTTGGTTAAGAAAGAAGAAAAAATTTTATTCATGTTTTCCTTATTGATGTTTTTAAAGTGACTTTACTTCTTTATCATTGTAATTCTGTAAACATTGAACTATATATTACGTTAAAAGAGTGAATTGTAACATCCTACTATGGAAATGTTACATAACAAGTTTTGGAGGGGTTAAAAAACGTGATTGCTAATAAACCATTTACTTTGATTTCTTTATAAATTAGTATACTATGATGTGTGTGTGTATGAACATTTTAAGTGTATTAAATCCATATCAAAGAGATATCAACATCCAATTTTAATTTGTATATTAACGAAAATACCCTCAAAAAATCTTTTTGGTACTTATAGTAAACACATTATATTTATTGAGTAAACACAATATATAATGAAAAAAAGACTACAGAAGATATTATTTTTAACTCCAGTTTTTCGAAACAATAGGAGATGCCAAATTATAATAATAATAAGAATAATAACAACAACAACAAGGTTGAGACTATAATGAGGTAAGGTTTTGTACCTGATCAATGGGGTCAGATCTAATGGTCCATATTTATTTTGATGAGGGTTTTAAAAAATTACCATAGACCTCAACACACTCAATTATAACTAAAAAAATTACAAAAATTTAAAAAAAAAACTCAGAACTCAAAAATAAAAAATTAAAAAAATTAAAAAAAAACCTAGATTTCGACACAACCACCCACTAGCAACACCATTACTATCATCAACCTACCCAGATTCTGGCCTACCTGTGTGAAGTTGACCGCCATCCTCTGATCAAAGAACACCAAAAAAAACCCAAATTCCGACCTGCGCTGGACCTCTTCACCTTCCTTATCTCTCCCTCAGGTAGGTCAAACCCAACCTAAAATCCTCCTCCTCGATGAGAAACACTAGTCATCTTGCTGTTTCAATGGGTTCTAAAATCAAACTCCCATTTGGATGGGAGGTCCATCTACTGTAAGAAAAAATATATGCTTTTTCATTTTGGATGAGAAGTCTTCGTTTTTGGATATGAGATAGTGTTTGGATGTATAAAAAATTTTTCTTTTTAGAAGAGCAAAAATGATATTGAGAAATGTGTATTGTGAGAAAATTGAAAAAGATTCCTTTTTTTTCCCCAAAAAGTTTACTATAGAAGATATGTTCGGAAAAAAAAAAAAAGATTCCATTTCCTTTTTAAGAATGAGAAATATGATAGAAAAACTTAAAATAAACACTTATTTGCAAAATTTTTTTTTCATTTACGAAAAGAACCTTCAATCCAAACATAGCCAAACTCTCACCCGCCGCCCCAACCCCCCCCCATCTCCACCCCATACACCATCGTTTTGCTCACCGTCTACACCGTTCTCCTCATCGTCTCTAGAGCCAGAGAGCCACGCGAGGATGAGGTTAGATCTAGAACCAATGGACCTCGAGACCTTTTGCTGCTAGCCATCAAGCACCCTCCTCCGTGAGCCGTCGAGCCCTTGCTGCCGCAGGCCATCAAGCCTTCTTTATCATGGCCTTCGAGACCCATGGAGACCTTTTCAGCTTTTTTATTTTTATTTTTTTCATTTTTTTTCACATGTAATCTTGTGTCATCTGGTGTACATTATTTTCATGCATCTTTTTGAATCTGACCTGTCCAAAAGCAATCCAATGATCTATAATTTGTTTACTCCATCAATAAAATAAAATGACTTACCCACAACAACAACCACAACAACAACAACAATAATAATAATAATAATACTTTTTTAGCTTTTTGGCACGTCGAGTCTTGACTATTGGCACTAGTTCCATTGCTTGAACCGAAGACACGCAAGGCACAAGGCTAGTTTCCGACATAGCTATCCATATATACTTGATGTAAGAACATCTTTAATTAATCCAATTGTCAAAATGCAATAAGACAAGCCAAAACATTTTCAAGTTTATTTTATTTATTTCTTCCACATAGTTATGTGTCGAGGTTTTAGACCGCTCTACTATTTCTAATGATTGGCGCGAGTGATACTAAGAACTATCCTAAAATTAACATTAATTAAGTTACCTAATTATAAGACTAGACCGAGTTTGATATGGACTTTGGATTCATTGCCGAAATTCTTGCACAATCAACGGGCTGGAATCTGACCCGTGAACTAGCGTTTAATGGCAAAGCCCCATAAAGGAATAAAGAAGTTACTTATAGAAGATAATGTTAATATATATACTCATCAATAGAAGAAAATTATATTTATATATAATCACTTGAGGGGAAAACTATAATGTAATTAAAATAACCCTCAGAGATCATTGTCACTGTGAGTTTTTTTTTTTTTTTTTCCCCTTGTTCTTATTGGCATAGATTTATCCATTTCTCAAATTATGTGTTTCATTCTTACGCATGGTCCATATTAATTTTCTCTGTCATTTAATCAGATATCCCAGAAAGTATTTATTAACAAACCTTTAGTTTCGGTATCAAGAATGAAAAAAGTTTTAATAAAAGAAATTTAAATGCATTTATGTATTAACAAAACTCCCCTATAAAATTGACATCTTTAGTGCCTAGTGGCTTACGTAATCCAGCCTTACTCTCAAAGTTCAAAATTTCTTAACTTGTCAAGTTGCTCTGGGGGGTCATAATTCTTGTTAATGGATCTTGTTTGTACATGTCAAATCGTCTATGAAAAACACTAGAGTTTGGTACGTGTGATCAGGGGCATATACCACAAGAATTTGATTTTTCTGCGACCAGATCTACCGCGACCAAACAAAAAAATTGGTGGTAGAAGATAAGTATTTACGACCACATTTTGGTGGTGAAAAAGAAAAATCTACCCAGATTTTGGTCGTGGAAGAAGAAATGCAAATATCAAAATTTTTTTTTTGGGTCGCCAATGATTTAGCACAAAAAAAAAAAAAGGTTCGCGCTAAAAACATTTGGTGACCAACAAAATATTTAGAAGCAAAAACATGGTTATCTGCGACCAAAATTTGGTACCCGAACAAGTCCTTTTGGGAGCAAATTGATTTGGTAGCAAGGAAACACGTGTGAAAAATAATTTTCCACGCACCAAATATAATCTGCAACCAAATTCTCTTTTGACAGTAGAAAATCAAAAGAAACTAAAATCGTCCATCTAATTTTAGAGTCCCAAATCATATCTGACCAATCGTATTACAACTTATCATTAAAAGAAGTTAAATATTAATATATAAAAAATCATTTATAAAATGTTTCAAATTTTTTAAAAATAACGTAATATAATATTATAAATTAGACATCATCTTATAAAACATTTTCAAATTATTTTCATAAAAATAGAGTTAACTTTTTGCTGTCAAAAGTATGTTTTGGTTGCTAATTCAAGGTTTCTGCTACTAATATTTGGTAGCAGAAAATTGGATTTGCTACCAAACATAAATTTGATAGTGGAATCCCCCTTTCAACTACCAATTACCTGATTTGGTAGCAAAATGTTTACAAAATTTCATTCTCATTGTACACTTTATATTACAACTTTTGTTTATTTTTTATTTCATCAATAAACTAAAAAAATGAAGTTTTTAATTAAAATAATACAAGCACACAAATTAACATCAAATTAATCGACTATGTTTCTATCTTATAGTAAATATCAAGAAAGCATATCTCATCACTCTCTAATTTAAGTATCCATAAACCATACATGGATAAAATGATTTGTGGAGTATACTTACCTAGACGCCTTACTTAACCTCTTAAATTTTTCGAAGGTGAAATGATAATTGAGATTCTTGGGTACTCAACTCTAGAACCGTTTATGTCATAAATAATAAATATAATAAAATTACTAAAAAAGTCATAATAATTTATTAACACATCTATCACATTAAAACAACATTTAAAAAGGTGAATTTTGTCATCTAATAATGCCGAATCATAAAAACACAATAATATCACAACTTACAAAAATTGATAGTTAGAACTTCGTTAATTTATAAATTCATAAAACTTCATGTAAAACTTCAAATGACCTGAAACTATTATCAGAAGAAAGTAGATATCTAGAACTTTCGAACGATATATATGACTCACATGACTACAGCCCTAAAACATGTTTCTAACTTATAAAATAATAAAATCACTACTCAAAACAGTATAATGATTAAAAGATGAAAAACCCTAAATTCATCTATTTAACAAAATTCAACCTTTCACATTACTTAACATATTTTTAAAGTAATTAACCATTCTTAGTCAATCATATTACCTTCCTCAATCATCATCACATGATCTTTCTTGTAATCCATAATAATATTGTAAAGAAATTTCATCAGGGACATAAAAACAAACCAAGGAAATCATCATGAGACAATAGTAAAACATACCTTTCTTAATGGATTTTGTCTTTTTGTTTTGCAAAAAAAAAAAAAAATTACTATAAGGAAAAAGGGAGATGATGATAATGGTGACTAGGGATGAGAGAGGTTGAAAGATGAGAAAGAGGGAGGGTGGAATAAATAATGAGTTTTTTTTTATATAAAGTAAAAAAAAAAAAAAGTCAAATACAGCTATAGGCTGAATTTAATTTAATTTACATGGTATTTGATCACCAAAATTATAAATATATTTGACCTCATGCACTAATTGCATTCTTACCCTTTTTTTGTTATGTTTACAAAATTATATATGTATATGACTTATATGATATAATAGGTAATATAAATATGCTTAACTTATATATAAACACACGTTGAACAGAAGAATTGAAAACAAAACAATAATAATAATTGTTGAAAATAGATAGAAAATAAGATTTGTATTTTCATTCAATTTGGTAAATAAAGAAAAATAAATACAACTAATATAGGAGTTGAAAATAACAAATCAATGTACAAATTCCTTGACTCAAGGATAGGAAAAAATAATAATAAATTAAATAATTACTTATATCTATCATATTTAACAATCACACAATTTTATAAAATCATCACATAAAAAATAAAAAACATAAATTTGGCGTGAACTCTAATCCAGCATACCGAGTCATTGTCACATCACCTAAAAAGAAAAAAAAGATCAACATGATATTATAATGAACTAATTATAACATTGTGGCGGCCCGTCCTACTATAGAGGCTCTACAGTGCTATTACGGCCAACTTTATAGTCAACCGCAATAGTCTGCAGGCCTCTAGGGTCGCCGGCAATCATGCTGAACTGTAAACTGACTGCTAATTTTTGCGGAATAAATTTTTTTTTTTATCTTTAAATACATAAACTGTTCGAGAATGTGATAAAGAAATCATGCTAACAACTGATCATGATTCTCCTATCACATACTCCTGACTCGAAAACTTGTCTCTTTGAAATTACATTTCCAAAACTGTACAGCGGAAGATTATCGGTGACCAATATCCCTCGCCCAATCCTCTCCGGCATGCTTCTTCCCTGTTCGTCGTCCACCGTATATTCTACTGGTGAACAGGTCTCTTACCTGCAACATGTGAACAAACTGATGAGCTATGGGCTCAGTAAGTTCAAACATAAAAACATGTAACTAACATGCTATACTGCTGTGCTCATGCTGTACTGCTGTGCTAATGATGAACTGCTGTTGTGATAACCGAGAAATCCATACTCTCGGAAAGATTTTTGTACAAATATGTAAATAAATGTACATAAAAGTGATACAGATTACAGAATAAATAGCAGAGGAAAATTTTGATTAATCAAGTTTTAATCAAAATTTGAAAATGAATTAATGAAAATAGTTTAAAAGCTAAACATTAATTCAATCATGATGTTTTAAAAATTATAGAAAAGTATGTGGAAAATACATACTAAGAGATCAATGGCACACAAGTGAGCCACATTGATCAAGGGCTAAGAGAATAGCCAAACAAGCCCTTACAACATAAAAAAAAAATTAAAAGAAAGTAAGGGAGAGTGTGAGTGGCACGTGAGCATGAGATAGCGAGGGAATTAATTCCCTTAGCTGCAAATGCAGCCGGAAGAAAGAAAGAGAAAAGAAAGAAAGAAGAAAAGAAAGAAAGGGAAAGAGAGAAAGAGGGAGCCGAGAAAGAGAGAGAGAAAAGCAAAGGAAATCCAAAAAGTTCGGATTTTCTAGTTCAAGCAGCAGGTTGATCGAGATTCGGTCACAACTCAGTAGCAAGAAAAGCTCACGATTTAAAGCAAGGTAAACCCTAGTTTTCACGTTTTCGTTTGGGGAAAATCTGGGGTTTGAGTGAGAAAAAGAGAATGTGAGTGAATCACAATTAGGTTTTCGGTTAAAAATCGAAATGTGATTCGAGTCTAGACGTTTTCAAATACGAATCCATGAACAGATGGTTTAGAAAACCGAGTTTAGTGAGATTTCTTCACTAAAACACAGATTTTTCAAAAATAGAGTCAAGAGAAGTTCATGAGCAAAATGTAGGATTTTTGCTTGTGAAATCATGGATTTGTGATAGTAGGAATGTAGTAGATACCTTAAAATGATCTTATGAAGATCGATTTCAAGTGTAAGACACAGAACAAAGGCCATAAAAGCCTTAGAAAAACAGAGCAGAGCAGTTCGGACCCAGAATCTTGATTCTAGTATGAACACGGGCGTGTACAAGGGCGTGTTCAAGAACACGGCCCCGAACATGCCTATACGCACGACCGTGTTGCAAGAAAAATTAGACCCGAGAGGTACACGGTCAAGAACACGGCCGTGTATCAGACCGTGTCAAGAGACACACGGTCAAAGAGAGGCGTGTAAAAGACCGTGTAAGAAGACAGAGGAGTACACGGCCAGTAACACGGCCGTGTACCCACCCGTGTAAGCATACACGGGCATGTTCCAGAAAGTACACGGCCAGGCTTAAAAGTCCAGAGAAGTACACGGGCACGAACACGGCCGTGTAGGAGGGCGTGTTCGAGTCCAGAGAGCAAAAAAAAAAAAAAAGAGTCTGGAAAGGAAAAATTTCATGTTTTGCCATATTTCCAGTATAAGCTAAATATGGTAAATAATCAGTGATTTTGCCATTTATAGGAGTCCAAGCCAGAGACCCCAAATCAGCAGTCCCAGAGCAGCAGCAGCTTACGCTAGAGGACTTCTGTAAGTTCAAGCATTGTCCTGACTGCAACGTGGCCAAGCTTGCTTTATTACAATGTTATGTATGTTGTATGACGTGTTGTTAGACATTGATTGTCTGCATCACGATGTTAAGTCAGTTTATGTCAGTCACAGCAGAGGTCAGTTCATGTCAGTACATGTCATGCATATAGAGTTGCATGTCCCAGTACACAGACCAGACAGTAACAGAACCAGAAAACAGTTAGGTGCACAAGGCACCTTAGTGTGTTGATTAAATCACACCCCAGTAAATAGATTAACAGGTTCCGACTGTGGGGGCAAGCAGTATGCTACCCAGTTGGAACACCAGCAAGATGGTAATTAACCAGTTATTGGCGTATCGGCCTCTCGAACTATGGGGAGGTTATCATGTTTAGCATCAGTTAAGACTGAGGAGGTCAGCATTAAAGTACCGCTCCCGGTTGCGCTAACATATCGGTACGTCCAAGCAGGGGCCCAAAACCAGAACTAAAGTAAAAGATTGAAGTCCTAAGACTAAACAATCAGCCAGTACAGCATGTTTATAGAGTCCAGTCAGCACGAGCACCGCAGTCAGCATGAGTACAGCAGTACAGTATGAGTACAGCAGTACAGTATAAGTACAGTAGTCAGCATGAGTACAGCAGTACAGTATGAGTATAGCAGTACAGTATAAGTACAGCAGTCAGCATGAGCACAGCAGTACAGCATGAGCACAGTAGTACAGCATGAGCACAGCAGTATAGCATGTTAGCTACATGTTTTTATGTTTGAACTTACTGAGCTCATAGCTCATCAGTTTGTTCACATGTTGCAGGTAAGAGACCTGTTCACCAATAGTATATTGGTGGACGACGAACAGGGTAGACGCATGCCGGAGAGGATCTGGCGAGAGATATGGGTCACCAGTTAAATCTTCCGCTGTACAGTTTTGAATGTAATTTTCAAAGAGACAGTTTTCAAAACAGGAGTATGTGATAGGGGAATCATGATCAGTTGTTAACATGATTTCTTTATCACATTCTCAAACAGTTTATGTATTTAAAGAAAAAAAATTTTACTCCGCAAAATTAGCAGTAGTTACAGTTTAGCATGATTGCCGGCGACCCTAGAGGCCTACAGACTATTGCGGTTGACTACAGAGTTGGCCGTAATAGCACTATAGAGCCCCTACAGAAGGGCGGGCCGCCACAGGTGGTATCAGAGCAAGAGCTTTTACGATGAGTCTAGTTTAGGATACCAACCGTAGTCACAGGTGGTATCAGAGCAGGGCTTACGATAGGTCTAGTTTAGGATACCAACCGTAGCCACAGGTGGTATCAGAGCGAGTTTACAACGAGTCTAGTTTAGGATACCAACCGTAGTCACAGTTGGTATCAGAGCAGTTGGTTGACCATATCTCGCCTGACTCCGTGCATGTCCTGTTCGCCGATCCAAGTAAGTTAAAGTTATGTTAATACAAGAAGCTAGTTATGCATGAAAGTAAAGGTCTGTAGAGACCTATACCTTGTAGTAAGTACATGGTAATATGTAAATGCCAGAAATCATGTGGATCCTTTTTATACAGGATCTAACACAAGTTCATCGTGTGATTATAGCAGATACAGTAGCACGATGGATAATCAGGGCCAAGGCCAAGGTCAGAGAAGGAGAAGGGGATGCCCATCCCTAACTCAGAGATTAGAAGAGATGCAAGCTCTTCTAGAAAACCAGATGAAAGAGAATGCAGAGTTGAGACAGAGATTAGAACAACTAGAGCAGGGGCAGGGATCAGTAGGGACTCCTGCACAACCAGCAGCAGAGGCAGAACAAGTAGTGCCACCAGCGGCACCAGAAGTGGTTCAGCAACCACCGGTCAGGGTAAACCCATAGCCACTATATGAGAGATTCCGGAAGATGAGGCCTCCGGAATTTGAGGGTTCAACAAATCCTCTAGAAGCAGAAGATTGGCTCTCCTCAGTACAGATGATAATGGAGTTCATGAGACTCACAGATGAGGAGAAAGTCATGTGTGCGTCCTTTGTTCTAAGGAAGGATGCAAGATTTTGGTGGGACACAGTCCGCCTGAGGAGGGATGTGACCACAATGACATGGGCAGAGTTTCTGGAGGAATTCAACCAGAAATATTATGAACCTGCATCACTCCAACCCCAGCAGAAAGAATTTGCAGAGCTACAGCAGGGGGACATGTCAGTCAGTGAGGTTTGCAGGAAATTTGATCAGCTCTCCCGCTTATGTCCGTACATGGTGCCTACGGAGAGGGAGAAAATACAGAAGATGATGGTATGTTCAGGCCTGAGATCTCTACATTGATTGATGTTGGCCCATTCCCCCCAGTTTCAGTAGCCGACTGTGTTAGTCGTGCTCTGAGGGTAGAGTTCCATCTAGCCCGACAGAAAGAAGCACGAGAAAAGGTTTGGGAAGCCAGGAAGCAAGAAAAGATCCTGGCTAAGGCCTCTCAACCTGGACAGCACAGTAAGGGCAGTCAGAGCACAAGACCAGAGCAGTCCAGTCATCCAGGTCCTCAGCCCCAACAGAAAAGAAAGGGGAATTTCCAGGGAGCTCAGAGTCAGGATAACAGAAGTCAGTCAAGGAAGACTCACACCACTACAGCTCCAGGTAACCTCACTTGTCCAAATTGTGGGAGGAAGCATGTGGGTCAGTGCAAAGCTGGCACGACTGCTTGTTTCCAGTGTGGTAGAGAGGGCCACTTCATCAAGAATTGCCCCATGAACCGCCAGTCAGTATCAGCATCAGGGGCAAACTCTTCACGCCCACAGCAGTCCCAAGTACATGCACTCAGGTTGAGTTATGAAAGCCCAACAGAAGTGCCTCCAGCAGTTCAAGACAGAGCTCCTCAGGCAGATGCTAAGGTGATGGCCTACACCAGAGAAGAAGCAGAAGCAGGGACGTCTAACGTGGTGACAGGTCAGATTTCTGTCGCTAACCACTTGGCATCTGTGCTATTTGACTCTGGGGCCACACATTCTTTCATATCATGTGCATTTGCTGATAAGTTAGAATACCCTAGAGATTACATGGGAAGGACTTTTAGAACTGCTCTCCCATCAGGAGAAATCATGTTGTCAGAGTACTGGTTACCCCATGTACCAGTAATCGTGGCAAATAGAGAGCTGTATGCAGAGTTGATCATGATGAGGATCGTAGACTATGATGTGATCTTGGGAATGGATTTCCTAGGAAAATATCAAGCTACGATAGATTGCAGAAACAGAAGAATAGTATTCAAGCCAGAAGGTGAAGAATGCTTCGAGTATGTCGATTCTTCGAGAAGAACAAGCAAGATGATGATAAGTTCAATGAAGGCCAAGAAGCTAATAGCCAGTGGTTGTACTGGATATCTAGCTCATGTGACAGATACAGCAGAAGAGAAGAAGTTACAGCCAGAAGAGGTTCCAGTTGTCAGAGAATTTCTCGAGGTCTTTCCCGAGGAACTACCAGGATTACCTCCAGAACGGGAGATCTCATTTGAGATAGAGCTCCTACCTGGAACAGCACCGATCTCCAAGGCGCCGTACCGCATGGCACCAGTGGAGTTGAAAGAGTTGCAAGTGCAGCTAAAGGATCTGCTTGATAAGGGATTCATCAGACCAAGCTATGCCCCATGGGGAGCTCCCGTACTGTTTGTCAAGAAGAAGGACGAGACGTTCCGCATGTGCATAGACTACAGAGAACTGAACAAGGTTACAGTCAAGAATAGGTACCCATTACCTAGGATTGATGGCCTGTTCGATCAGCTCAAGGGTGCAGCAGTGTTCTCAAAGATTGATTTGAGATCAGGGTATCATCAGCTGAAAATCAAGGAAAGTGATGTTCCCAAGACAGCTTTCAGAACCCGTTATGGGCATTATGAGTTTCTAGTAATGCCATTTGGGTTAACGAATGCACCAGCCGCTTTCATGGACCTAATGAACAGAGTCTTCAAGGAGTATCTAGACAAGTTTGTCATTGTGTTTATTGATGACATCCTTGTATATTCAAAGACTCATGCAGAGCACGAAGCCCAGTTGAGAATTGTTTTTCAGAAGCTGAGAGAGCATCAACTCTATGCCAAATTCTAAAAATGTGAGTTCTGGCTAGACAGAGTGCATTTCCTAGGTCATGTAGTGTCCAAAGAGGGAATTGCAGTAGATTCAAGCAAAGTGGAAGCAATCAACCAATGGCCTGCACCTAAGAGCGTAACAGAGATACACAGTTTCTTAGGGTTAGCTGGCTATTACAGGAGATTTGTGGAGGGATTTGCAAGATTGGCAGCTCCTCTCACCACCCTCACACGCAAGGAAAAGAAGTATATATATACAGATAAGTGTGAAAGAAGCTTCCAAGAGCTGAAGAGACGGCTGACAAGTGCGCCGATCCTCACACTCCCTACTGAGGGGGAGAAGTATGAGATCTACAGTGATGCTTCCAAAGTGGGTTTGGGAGTAGTATTGATGCAAGAAGGTAGAGTGATTGCCTATGCTTCGCGTCAACTGAAAGAGCATGAGAAGAACTATTCCACCCACGACCTAGAACTTGCTGCAGTAGTGTTCGCACTCAAAATTTGGCGACACTATCTGTATGGAGCGCAGTGCCAGATCTACACAGATCATCAGAGTTTAAAATACTTCTTCACACAGAAGGAGTTAAACATGAGGCAAAGAAGATGATTGGAGTTGGTGAAGGATTATGACTGTGAGATCCTTTATCACCCAGGAAAAGCCAACCGAGTAGCAGATGCCTTAAGCAGAAAAGCTACAGTTCCACAGCAACTGCCTATTGACAGGTTGTCAAGACCATTGCAGCAAGAGATTCATTCGCTCGAGCTAGAGCTGATATCAGGAAAATTGTCAGCACTGCAGTTGAAGTCATCATTGTTTGATGATATCAAGGAAGCTCAGAAGCAAGATTCAAGTCTGACAGACTCCCAGGAAGAGATATCCACAGATGGATTAATCAGATATCAGGGGAGAATTCATGTGCCAGTAGATGAAGAGCTGCGAAGGCGAATCATGTCAGAGGCTCATGAGACGCCATACTCAGTCCATCCTGGAGCCACCAAGATGTACCAAGACTTGAAGTTACAGTTTTGGTGGAAAGGGATGAAAGGAGACATTGCAAAATTTGTTAGTAAGTGCCTTACTTGTCAGAAAGTCAAGGCTGAGCATCAGCATCCTGGAGGAAAGTTAGAACCTCTAGAGATTCCAGAGTGGAAATGGGAGAACGTTACCATGGATTTTGTGGTAGGGTTACCCAAAACAAGAGGAGGACACGATGCCATCTGGGTAATCGTGGATAGATTGACAAAGACAGCCAGATTCATACCAATCAGGATCACTTACTCATTGGAGAAGCTGGCACAGCTGTACGTAGATCATGTTGTCAGGTTACATGGAGTGCCAAAGTCCATAGTATCTGACAGAGATGCACGATTCACTTCAAACTTTTGGGAGTGTGTGCAAAGAGCCATGGGCACAGAACTGAGGTTTAGTACAGCCTTCCATCCTCAGACAGATGGACAGTCAGAACGGACTATCCAGACCTTGGAGGATATGCTCCGAGCATGTGTCATGGATTTTCCAGGAGCTTGGAATGAGAAGCTACCACTAGTGGAATTCTCATACAACAACAGTTACCAAGCTTCCATCAAGATGGCACCTTATGAGGCTCTTTATGGAAGAAAGTGCAGATCACCCATCCACTGGTATGATCTGAAGGAAAAACAACTGCATAAGACAGATTTCATGCAGGAAACTTGCGATGCAGTTGCCAAGATTCAGCAGAGAATGAAGAGTGCTCAGAGCAGACAGAAGAGTTATGCAGACAGAAGGCGGAGATCCCTAGAATTCAAGGAAGGGGACTTCGTTTTTCTGAAAGTGTCACCCATGAAGGGGATCATGCGTTTTGGTAAAAAGGGAAAATTGAGTCCAAGATACATTGGACCTTATGAGATTATCAAACACATTGGGAAGGTTGCCTACAAGTTGGCATTACCTCCTGAGCTGTCAGCAGTACAAAACGTGTTTCATGTCTCTATGCTCAGAAAGTACACGTCAGATCCATCTCATGTGCTACAGCATGAACCAGTCCAAGTCCAAGAGGATCTGACCTACGAAGAGCAGCCAGTTCAGATACTAGCTAGAGAAGAAAAGGAGCTGAGAAACAAGACCATCCCACTAGTCAAAGTATTGTGGAGAAATCACAACGTTGAAGAGGCTACGTGGGAGAGAGAAGATGAAATGAGACGTTCATACCCTCACTTGTTCTAAATTTTCGAGGACGAAAATCTTATAAGGAGGGGTGAATGTGATAACCGAGAAATCCATACTCTCGGAAAGATTTTTGTACAAATATATAAATAAATGTACATAAAAGTGATACAGATTACAGAATAAATAGCAGAGGAAAATTTTGATTAATCAAGTTTTAATCAAAATTTGAAAATGAATTAATGAAAATAGTTTAAAAGCTAAACATTAATTCAATCATGATGTTTTAAAAATTATAGAAAAGTATGTGGAAAATACATACTAAGAGATCAATGGCACACAAGTGAGCCACATTAATCAAGGGCTAAGAGAATAGCCAAACAAGCCCTTACAACATAAAAAAAAAAAAATTAAAAGAAAGTAAGGGAGAGTGTGAGTGGCACGTGAGCATGAGATAGAGAGGGAATTAATTCCCTTAGCTGCAAATGCAGCCGGAAGAAAGAAAGAGAAAAGAAAGAAAGAAGAAAAGAAAGAAAAGGAAAGAGAGAAAGAGGGAGCCGAGAAAGAGAGAGAGAAAAGCAAAGGAAATCCAAAAAGTTCGGATTTTCTAGTTCAAGCAGCAGGTTGATCGAGATTCGGTCACAACTCAGTAGCAAGAAAAGCTCACGATTTAAAGCAAGGTAAACCCTAGTTTTCACGTTTTCGTTTGGGGAAAATCTAGGGTTTGAGTGAGAAAAAGAGAATGTGAGTAAATCACATTTAGGTTTTCGGTTAAAAATCGAAATGTGATTCGAGTCTAGACGTTTTCAAATACGAATCCATGAACAGATGGTTTAGAAAACCGAGTTTAGTGAGATTTCTTCACTAAAACGCAGATTTTTAAAAAATAGAGTCAAGAGAAGTTCATGAGCAAAATGTAGGATTTTTGCTTGTGAAATCATGGATTTGTGATAGTAGGAATGTAGTAGATACCTTGAAATGATCTTATGAAGATCGATTTCAAGTGTAAGACACAGAACAAAGGCCATAAAAGCCTTAGAAAAACAGAGCAGAGCAGTTCGGACCCAGAATCTTGATTCTGGTATGAACACGGGCGTGTTCAAGAACACGGCCCCGAACATGCCCATACGCACGACCGTGTTGCAAGAAAAATTAGACCCGAGAGGTACACGGTCAAGAACACGGCCGTGTATCAGACCGTGTCAAGAGACACACGGTCAAAGAGAGGCGTGTAAGAGACCATGTAAGAAGACAGAGGAGTACACGGCCAGTAACACGGCCGTGTACCCACCCGTGTAAGCATACACGGGCATGTTCCAGAAAGTACACGGCCAGGCTTAAAAGTCCAGAGAAGTACACGGGCACGAACACGGCCGTGTAGGAGGGCGTGTTCGAGTCTAGAGAGCAAAAAAAAAAAAAAAAGAGTCTGGAAAGGAAAAATTTCATGTTTTGCCATATTTCCAGTATAAGCTAAATATGGTAAATAATCAGTGATTTTGCCATTTATAGGAGTCCAAGCCAGAGACCCCAAATCAGCAGTCCCAGAGCAGCAGCAGCTTACACTAGAGGACTTCTGTAAGTTCAAGCATTGTCCTGACTGCAACGTGGACAAGCTTGCTTTATTACAATGTTATGTATGTTGTATGACGTGTTGTTAGACATTGATTGTCTGCATCACGATGTTAAGTCAGTTTATGTCAGTCACAGCAGAGGTCAGTTCATGTCAGTACATGTCATGCATATAGAGTTGCATGTCCCAGTACACAGACCAGACAGTAACAGAACCAGAAAACAGTTAGGTGCACAAGGCACCTTAGTGTGTTGATTAAATCACACCCCAGTAAATAGATTAACAGGTTCCGACTGTGGGGGCAAGCAGTATGCTACCCAGTTGGAACACCAGCAAGATGGTAATTAACCAGTTATTGGCGTATCGGCCTCTCGAACTACGGGGAGGTTATCATGTTTAGCATCAGTTAAGACTGAGGAGGTCAGCACTAAAGTACCGCTCCCGGTTGCGCTAACATGTCGGTACGTCCAAGCAGGGGCCCAAAACCAGAACTAAAGTAAAAGATTGAAGTCCTAAGACTAAACAATCAGCCAGTACAGCATGTTTACAGAGTCCAGTCAGCACGAGCACAGCAGTCAGCATGAGTACAGCAGTATAGTATGAGTACAGCAGTACAGTATAAGTACAGTAGTCAGCATGAGTACAGCAATACAGTATGAGTACAGTAGTACAGTATAAGTACAGCAGTCAGCATGAGTACAGTAGTACAGTATGAGTACAGCAGTACAGCATGAGCACAGTAGTACAACATGAGCACAGCAGTATAGCATGTTAGTTACATGTTTTTATGTTTGAACTTACTGAGCTCATAGCTCATCAGTTTGTTCACATGTTGCAGGTAAGAGACCTGTTCACCAGTAGTATATTGGTGGACGACGAACAGGGTAGACGCATGCCGGAGAGGATCTGGCGAGAGATATGGGTCACCAGTTAAATCTTCCGTTGTACAGTTTTGAATGTAATTTTCAAAGAGACAGTTTTCAAAACAGGAGTATGTGATAGGGGAATCATGATCAGTTGTTAACATGATTTCTTTATCACATTCTCAAACAGTTTATGTATTTAAAGAAAAAAAATTTATTCCGCAAAATTAGCAGTAGTTACAGTTTAGCATGATTGCCGGCGACCCTAGAGGCCTGCAGACTATTGCGGTTGACTACAGAGTTGGCCGTAATAGCACTGTAGAGCCCCTACAGAAGGGCAGGCCGCCACAGCTGTACTCATGCTGTACTGCTGTGCTCATGCTGTACTGCTGTACTCATGCTGTACTGCTGTGCTCATGCTGACTGGACTCTGTAAACATGCTGTACTGACTAAAGGTTTAGTCTTAGAACATTAATCTGTTATTTTAGTTCTGGTTTTGGGCCCCTGGTTGGACGTACCGACATGTTAGCGCAACCGGGAGCGGTACTTTAGTGCTGACCTCCTCAGTCTTAACTGATGCTAAACATGATAACCTCCCCGTGGATCGAGAGGCCGATACGCCAATAACTGGTTAATTACCATCTTGCTGGTGTTCCAACTGGGTAGCATACTACTTGCCCCCACAGTCGGAACCTGTTAATCAAATTACTGAGGTGTGAATTAATCAACACACTAGAGTGCCTTGTGCACCTAACTGTTTTCTTGTTCTGGTACTGTCTGGTCTGTGTACTGGGACATGCAACTCTATATGCATGACATGCACTGATATGAACTGACTTGTGCTGTGACTGACATGAACTGACATAACATCGTGATGCAGACAATCAATGTCTAACAACACGTCATACAACATACATAACATCGTAATAAAGCAAGCTTGTCCACGTTGCAGTCAGGACAATACTTGAACTTACAGAAAATCTTCTAGCGTAAGCTGCTGCTGCTCTGGGACTGCTGATTTGGGGTCTCTGGCTTGGACTCCTATAAATGGAAAAATCACTGATTATTTACCATATTTATCTTATACTGGAAATATGGCAAAATATGAAATTTTTCCTTTCCAGACTTTTTTTTTTTTTTTTTTTACTCTCTGGCCTCGAACATGCCCTCCTACACGGCCGTGTCCGTGCCCGTGTACCCCTCTGGACTTTTAAGCTTGGCCGTGTAATTCGTGGAACATGCCCGTGTATGCTTACACGGCCGTGTCTCTGGCCGTGTACTCCTCTGGACTATTACACGGTTGCTTACACGCCTCCCTTTGACCGTGTGCCCCTTGACACGGCCCAATACACGGCCGTGTTCTTGACCGTGTACCTCTCGGGTCTGATTTTTCTTGCAACACGGTCGTGCGTATGGGCATGTTCGGGATCGTGTTCTGAACACGCCCTTGTACACGCCTGTGTTCATACCAGAATCAAGATTCTGGGTCCGAACTGCTCTGCTCTGCTTTGCTAAGGCTTTGATGGCCTTTATTCTACTTCTTACACTTGAAATCGATCTTCATAAGACCGTTTCAAGGTATCTACTACATTCCTACTATCACAAATCCATGATTTCATAAGCAAAAATCTCACATTTTGCTTATTTACAACTCTTGACTTAACTTTTGAAAAATCTGCGTTTTAGTGAAGAAATTTCACTAAACTTGGTTTTCTAAACCATCTATTCATGGATTCGTGTTTGCAAACATCTAGACTTGAATCACATTTCGATTTTAACCGAAAACCTAAATGCGATTCACTCACATTCTCTATTTTCTCTCAAAACCCCAGATTTTTCCCCAAAGAAAATCGTGAGAACTAGGGTTTACCTTGCTTTGATCGTGAGCTTTTCTTACTGCTAATCCTTGACCGAATCTTGATCGATCTGTTGCTTGTATTAGAAAATCCGAACTTTGCTTGGATTTCCCCTTTTCTTTCTCTCGGTTTCCCTTTTCTCTCTTCCCCTTTCTCTTTCTTTTTCTTCTTTCTTTTCTTCTTTCTTTCTTTCTTTTCTCTTCCTGCCGGCTGCATCAGCAGCTAAGGGAATTAATCCCCTCTAAGCTCACGTGCCACTCACACTCTCCCTTACTTTCTTTTTTTTTTTTTTTTTTGAAAGTAAGGCCTTGTTTGGCTATTCTTTTGGCCCTTGATCAATGTGGCTCACTTGTGTGCTATTGATCTCTTAGTATGTATTTTCCACATACTTTTCTATAAATTTTAAAAGCATCATAAATTGAATTAATGTTTAGCTTTAAACTATTTTCATTAATTCATTTTCAAATTTTGATTAAAACTTGATTAATCAAAATTTTCCTCTGCTATTTATTCTGTAATCTGTATCACTGTAATTGTACATTTATTTATATATTTGTACAATTATTTCCGAGAACGTAGATTTCTCGGTTATCACAAACATCGTTGCATTATTTATATTATTTTCTATCGTCAAATTTTAACATCATTGTTAACTATAATTTGAGGCATTAAAGCATCACTTTTTGAGAAAATTACTAGTGGATTCCGTCTAAAAATTAACAAAAAGGATAATTGTAGCAACATTTTTAATAGTTTACGAATATTCCAATTATGAAAAAAAATCAAGAACTAAAGTTCACAAAATTAAAAATTTAAGGATTAAATGAACAATTTACCATTTTTTAGGGAATATTTCTTATAAAACGACATCAACCTATTTTAACATCTTTAACTTTTTTTTTTTTGGATAAATTGTTCATTGAATCTCTAAACTTTTTTTTTTTAAGTTGTGATTTGATCCAAACCTTTTTTTGCAACCAATAACTTCAAATCTCTTTAAAATGATGCAAAAATAATCCTTTTCTAACAAAAATTAAAAATTAGATGGATCATATCACGTGCATGAAACATGTAAGTTGAATTATATAAATTTTTTTTCTTCATATCTACATAGTAAATCATGTGTGATTCCCATGACATTTTCTAGTATTTAACATTTGCAAATAAAAAGAACCATTTTACTTCCTTTCACAGAGTTTAGGGAGCTTTTAGTTAAAAAAAAAAAAAAACAATTGTAGATCAAATTGCAAACTTCGTAAAAGGAAAACCAAGTGAGTACTTTGCCTAAAAAAAAAAAAAACTTGATGGGGGAGGGGGATGATTCGATTCTACATATTATGATGAAGTCAAATGTAGAATTATAACTAGGTTAAAATCACAACCTTTCAATTTTTTTTTTAGCATAGATCTCTTTTGGTTATTCAGAAAATATATTATCTATTTGAAAAAATAATTTATTTAAATAATAATTTATGTGGAGTTGAAAAATAACTGTATATTTTAAAATATTTTAATAACAACATAATTAGGTGATAATTTTATAATGATTTACTAAAATATAAATTATAACAACGTGATTTTTTTGTATTTTTGAAATATTTTAGATTCTTTGTCATATTTCAAATCTACCTTTTGGATTTTGTTATATGTGTAAAGAACGCTCATCTATTTTAGATCTCATCAAATATATACTAGAACATTACACTTCAATGTAATGAATTTGGTCATCACAAAATTACCCACAATCTACTTGCAGCTAGGTTTTCTGTTATTTCACTCATATTTATGACAATTGGTGGGATGGGACATAACTCAATTTTCAAGCTTTTAGATTTTTCTCTCTTTCATGTTTTTCTCATGGGTTTTCGTGGGTGTTTTCCGGTTTTTTCTTTTTGGCGTGATTTCGTCGACCCCTTAAACGTGTGTCCTGTTTATTTGTTTTGGTTTGGTATGCGTTCTTTTCTTAACCTTTCGTTTCATATAGAACTTTTTTTTTCTTTTTTATTTTAATAAATTAGAGTGAGAAGCTTCATAAAGATGCATAATTAAGCACCTAATTGGAATGTCTTCCTAATTCAAATTGTCATTTCTCATCATTTAATTAAAAATAATACATTCCAATCTTATTTTAATAAATTAGATTGAGAAACTTGATAAAAAATGTATCGCCAAAAATCTAATTATAATGTCTTTAGTCATTCAAATGCAAATTGTCATTTCTCATCATTTAATTAAAAAAATATACCAAAGCCATTGGTGCTACTCTAGTGGTGAGGCAAGGGAAAGGGTTTGGAACTTAGGAGCCATAAGTCCAATATTCAATCTTTGACCGGCGTACATATAATATTAATAATAGGTAAAGTTAATATAGAGGGGAGCTTATATTTTTTTTTTTTTAAAATCATAACAATAAATAAATAAATACACCTTTCTTATTTTAATAAATTAGAATGAAAGCACGGTACGAAATGCATCGCTAAGCACGACATTTCCAATGTAAGTCATCATTTCTCATAATCTAATTAAATATATATACATATATATATATATGTACCGTGCACCTTATCATAACTGGTCTTCGCACTTCAAAAATGGACTGGCTGTACCGTATGTTCCACCCCATATTTCTTTACAAGCAGTTTTTGCAAAACTGGTAAAAAGTCCAGGGTTTAACATAGACAAAATTATAAAAGCCATGTCACCACCACAAAATTTGAGGTTGTTCCCTCAACATCCGACAATAATATATCCAAGCCAAGAACTGCATCTTTTGCACTACTAGTTTTCGAGGAATTATGAAAATCTGATGTTTGTCAATGGACCTTGAACAGTTCAATTTCGTAAACTAGCCACGAGTTCGGCGGTATTTTTTCACCATCTCCTTCGCTGCCATAACTGCGGACACATCAAAATGGAGTTGGTCCTCAATTCTCAAAGAGAGAGGAAAAAGAAAAAAGAAAACAACAAGAGAAATGAGACTTACGCCATTGATGGTGGGACAGTGAGCCTTCGTTTTTCACCAACTCGCATACCTGCAAAATGAATTCTTATATTAAAACGGAATTTAATATGAATAGAATGGAACAGTGCAAGTTCAATTACAGAATACATATGAAGTGTTGACAGCAAATACCTTCAAGACCAACTTCCCAACCTTCTAAAACTTTTCCTGCACCTGTAAGAAGCAACAGAAGTTTCAGAAATATAATTCCAACAAAAATAATAAAAACAGTTTTTTCATAGGACGTTTAGGAATACCAAACGTTTCTAAGATTCACAAACCTAAGCGAAACTTGTAGGGAGCACCGCCAATATTTGAGTCAATCATTTCTCCATTCTTCTTCAACTTACCAACATAATGGACACTTATCTGAAATCAAAATCAAAGTTGTTGATTAATGGACTAAAACGGAAAACTTTGCTTGGATTGGCAAAAGCGTGTCCTGACATGGGGATCATCATGAAATCAATAATCTATGGACACATACGACCTTACCTTCTTCCCTGAAGAAGCAACCTTGCCATCAGTTTTACCCGATTCTACCTCTTCAACAACTAAACCACTCTGCAAGGTCCGAACCTGTGATGCCTTAGCATCAGGCTTCTTGGAGTACATATTTATGGAAGAAGTGTTCTTTTCTTCAACTGGCAAAAGAGGTTTGTCCGTGTCGTCGGCCTCCCTATTCTCTTGTGCTTTGCTCTTTTTCTTCTTCTTTTTCTTAACTTTCTTTTCTTCAGAATTGTTTCTGTCAGAAAATGCAAAGGAATAATGTGTATTCAGTATCGGTTGACAGATTCAATATGCCAAGTATCTTGAGAAATGAAAAAAATCCTAGTACTTGCATTCTTATAACAAGTACTAGTTTCCTTTGTGCACTAAGTAAAACAGTAACGGGATCAACAATTATATACAGATATACATTCAGAAATGTAGGCTTTCATTTTGTAATCAAAAGCTGAAAAGAACAAACTCACTGTTCAGTGGCCAACTTCTCATTTTGTTCACTTTTCACAGACAGATCTTGGATAATGCTGGCATCTTTTGCCTCATCCTGCCAGTCATTATTCTCTTTGACAACATTCATTACGTGAGAATTGTCAACATCAACGGTTTTTTTCTCATTCTTCCGCATTTTCCTTTTTTTCTTCTTTGGTCCTTCATCATTTTCATGAGGCAGATCACTGGTAGACAGTTAAGAAGTAAAAATGAAAAATACGAAATTTCAAATCAGTTATCCAAATATACCAGCTTCAAAAAAAATAAAAATAAATAAATAAAAATAAAAAGGAAAAAAGCCAACAAAAACAAAATTGTCTCAAACTCTGACCATACATAAATATCTACTCTCTCCTCCAATATAAAAAGGAAAAAAATATATATCTACTCATGAACAAATATCAATATGCATGTATCCGAAGCACAGGAAACAGAAAAATCACCTATCATTAACCGTCTTCGGCTTTTCTCCATCTTCTGCCATCAATTCAAGGCCTTTGCTGTCAACTTTTACTTCATCTTGTAGGATTTTGTCATCTTTATCTCTATCACTTTCACGAGATTTATCCTCTGTTGACCGCTCTTTTCGCTTCTTCTTTGGTGTTCCACCATCTTTATGGCCAATGTCAGAAGACAACAACTTCTCAACAGGAAAATCAGACTTCCTGCTTTTAAATAGTTTGACCAATAAGGCAACAAATAGAGATCCAATAATTGAACTACGAAAATGCCAGCATCAACGGTGAACTTAGTAACTGGGGCAAAAAGTTCAAACTTTCTTGTTTCTATGCAGTACTTAAAAAGGTGCAGAGGAAAATAGTTGCTTCCTCTGTGCATTTAGTTAGCACAATCATCCCTTATTGTCGCTAAAGAGCCATCAACAAAGATAACAAAGGGTTACCTAACACTATTAGCTTTATTCCCAGTGTTTTAGGGGTTCCTGCATGAGAATTCTGTGGCTCGAAATACAAACCAAGCTCTTATCATACACTAAATTTCCAGAGTTATCCAATATGTAAGACATATACCTCGTCGGCAGGCTACCTTCATCAATTCCCGTGCCAGCATTTGTTTCTCCATCTTGTACACCTTCCTTTGCAATGACTCCACCCTTCAAACATGAGGAAATCGGAAGCTTGTCTTCATCTTCACTTTCCAATCTGGGAAATATGGAGCTACCATTTGCAGTATTCTTTTTTCGGGAACATCCCTCATCATCAGAATCACTGACTTGGTACTTCTTCCTAAGTTGTCTTCTATGGTTGCTCTTCCCAATCCTAGGTTTCTTATTATCCAAACTCTCCTCTGTATACAGAAAATTCAGACCACCAAATTGACAAAAAAGGAAAAACTTTAGAACAATTATTTTCATCAAAAATAAGAAGAAAAAGGATAAACACATGATACAGCTATGGATGGCCATTAACTTGATCAAGAAACAAAGGCATGCCAAATCTTGCCTAACAAATGTCATTAAATATCTAGCAAAGCCAATCCCAGCAAACAGAATCTTCAAAATTTGTACTACGGAAGAAAATCAAGGAAAATGATAAACCCATGATCTATGCAAGTTATAAAGTAGTCGTACTTCCATCACTAGAAGCAGGGGAAGGTGGGAACACTTCTGGCTCTCCATCATTGATAAAACTATCATCGTACTCTTCATCACTACAATCTGATCTCTGGGTATCTGTGTCAGCTATATCTTCACCATATGATTCTCTTGCACTCCAAGTAAAGGAATTAAACAGAACCGCATATCAAAATGGTCAATCAATAAGATAAAGTATAAACTCCATCCACTACAACCATGTAAGGGCCGAATGAGAGAAAAACACTTCTTTTCAATATTTCATGTCTTGAAATCTCCCAAAAAAAAAAATCAAAAGATAAAATAAAAAATCACCTCATAACAGCCACAATAAAGCTACGAGGCAACACCGCAATAGAGGTAAAATCTCCAGTTTTTTGGGTCCCCAAATATTTTCTTGTATTTTTTCCTTAATTTTCCACGCAACCAATTACACATACATAGATGCTAAATAATCCACAAATGAAAATGTCCAATGCCAAAAAGAAAAAAAAAAAAAAAGGATACGATTCTTCGTTCAAAGCATGATACCGACCACCACCACTGAGATGGTACCCAGAGAGATGAATGCTCCGAGGGCCAATAACAGAGAAGACAACGTCATCAACCTCCTCAAATTCCAAATTCAGTTGCAATGACTCGGTCTTCTCAGGATACAAGGAGCACAGAAAAACAGGACTTTTGTTTCCCACATTACACTGAAGTACACTTTTCACCGTCGCATTACCGAACCCCAACGAGGCCTAAGTAAATCAACAAAAGTGTCACTAACCTTATCCGAAACATCAAACTATATTATGATCTCATTACTATAACCCAAAATTCGAAATTCATCAACGTAAGAACTGTTCAAAAACATGACCAAAATATAAAACTTGGAAAGGAAATTATTACTTCAGAGAAAATTAAAAACTTTGTAGTGAAGAACATTACCATAGAAATATGAAGCCGGCCTTTCGAGTCATCAAATTTGTGAGTAAAAGGTTTTCCGGGCTTTACTCCAATTCCTGGTACAAACAATTAGCAAGCAAACGGTTAAGAAACTCGAACCAAAATCTGTGCTTGGCGATTGGCGTTCACTCAAAACACTTTGTTTGGTTGCCGAGAAAATTGAATGATGAGAAAAGATTAGAGAAAGGTAAAAATAAGCCCAGCCAAGTAAAATTATAAGAAATTTAAATAATAATAACAATAAAACAAAAAAAAAATTCGATTCCTGGTTTTCCAACGCATTCTCGACAACCAAAAGGCGCAAAATTTCGGAGAAAATAAGATTAAAAATGGGTAGAATCTTACCCCAGAAAGCCATTTTCCTCCTTAGAAAAGACGGATTGCCGAAACCATAAACTCACCCAGGGAAGCAGCCTTTCAAACCCTAGAGCTTTGAAGAAGAAGAGCAACGACGGGAGCGGACCTTAAATGGTGGTGATATATGGGGATGACCTCAGTAGCTTGATGGTGTGGCACGTTCTTATTGGGTACTCAGTGAAAGAGTTTATGATTTTAGCATCTGGTAGCGCGGGAACCCCAAACCCTAACTAGCTAAGGTTTTCGTTTTGAAACTTTTTGGTAACGTTTGGTATTATTTTTGAAATCTGTTATGTTTTCAAATTCTCTGAATTTGAGATCGTTTTGAAAACAATTCTGAGAACATTTCTGAAATTGTGTTTGGTTTTATTTTCTGAATGTATGTTTTGAGAAACAAAAAAATGAAACTGTGTTTGGTTATATTTTTGAAAACCAGTCATTTTATAAGTATTATATAAAAACATATTTATGTTTGATTTAAAAAAAATTTATTATAAATACCAAAAATTAAAAATTAATAAAAATTTTTAATTGAAAAATGAATTAAAAATTAATAACCATAATATTTAAGTAATTACTATATCAATTAAATCTTAATTAACCATAATAATTAAATCAGAGAAATGGAAGAAATGGGAAAAATGAAATCAGAGAAAACGACTTTTAATCGTTTTCAATTTTACACTGGGAGTAAAGGCGATTTTGGATTCGTTTTGAAATCTGTTTTCAAAAACAATACAAACCAAACACAATTCACACCGATTTTGAAATCAATTTCCTAGGGAATCGTGAAATCAGTTTTGGAAACAAAACCAAACACCTTCTTTGTTTGTTTAGAATCAAAATTCATTTATATTACATTGAAGGGTCCATTTGGTAGATTTTTAAAGACAAGATATTAATGTTCTGTTTAATAAATATATTGTATTTACATTACGTTTGAATGCAATGCATTGAATACAGTTTGTGTTTGGAGGAAAAGTATTAGCATTATATTTGAATGCAATGTGTATTTAGGTAAAAAATATTTGAATTATATTTTAATAATAAATATGTGATGTGATGGGTAAAAGTATAGAGGAAAAAAAAGAGAGAAAGAGAATATATAATGTAATTAATAAAAGTAATAGAAAAAGTGAAATAATGAATAGTGATTTTATTGGATTTAAAATATGATGTGATTGGTATTTAAATGAAATGCTTTTGTATTTGGGAGAAAATTGCATTGCATTTAAATGTAATGTAGAAAAAAAGTGTGTACCAAATGTGGGCTAAATGTTAATTTGAAAATGTGTTTTTAAAAAAGACTTTTAAAAAGGTTCTGTAACATAAAAAACAGAGCAAAAACTTAGGTGGCGTTTGGTATTATTTTTAAAATATTTTTAATTTTTGAAAAAACTGAAAATGAGAATGCTTTAAAAATTATGTTGAAATCATTTTTAAAATTGTGTTTAGTTATGTATT
Organism: Antiaris toxicaria; assembly: GCA_035233585.1. NCBI lineage: Eukaryota > Viridiplantae > Streptophyta > Magnoliopsida > Rosales > Moraceae > Antiaris > Antiaris toxicaria. The sequence continues at coordinate 21,316,248 of CP141156.1, forward strand.
CTGAGTGTATATTCTAAGAAATATAAAAATGAAATTTTTTTTTGTCATATTTTTTAAAAACTCATTTTATATGTGAATATTTTATGAAAACATATTTATTTTTAATTTAAAAAATAACAAAAAAATAAATTATCAGTCATAATAAAAAAAAAACTTTGGTGGTGGGTTTTACAATGAGGGACAGGAGTGGAAGACACTGGTAGTCTACACCCTAAGTGACAGCGACGATGACAAGATTTAGGTCGCAAGTCGTTAGTTGTCATCATGAGTCGATGGTCGTTATCACGAAGGGGCTATCATCCTCATCGTCCTTCGCGGGAGATGGAGGCCATCGTCAGACATGATTGTCGTTACCGACGCTGCACAAGTAGAGAAAAAAAGAGAAAGAAGAGAGGGAGGAAGAAAATGAAAAGAAAAAAGTGAAAATAACTTTTTTTGTTTTCAAAAAACCAAAAAAAAATATAGTTGAAAACGGTATTTTTGAAATGGTTTTGAAAACAATGTTTTCAAAATTGTTTTGGAAACGCTAAATAAATAAACGTTATTTTGGGGCCATTCTACGTTTTTGAAAATAAAAAATCATTCTCAAATACAAAACCAAACGCCCCCTTAAAATGTGTTTAGAAAAAATTTGTAAAATGAATTTTGTTTTGTTCATCTTATAATTATGAACAATTTGATATAAGAATTATCTTATTTTAATTTGAAATGAGAAAGTTATAAATCTTCAAAATTTAAATTTATTAAAAAGGTAAGTGAGAGAAAGTGAAAAGTAAAATTATGAGTTTTTGATAAAATGATAAAATGCCTGTTTGAAAAAGTTTTCTTAAAGAAGCTTTAAAATACAATACAATAAAATATAATATATATTTAGATGTTTTTTTTTTTTGTATTGTATTTAAATATAATATATATTTAGATTATTGATAAGAAAAAGTATATGATATGATTGAGAAAAGTATATAAAAAAATAATTAATGTCTATTAATTATATTTAATTTAACATTTTAAAGTATTTGTATTTGAATATAATATTTAGATATCCAAATACACATTTTATTAAATTTGCTTATTATTGGATGCAAGATTCTATCTAAATGGACCAAAAGTTTTTTAATCTTTAATTTGACATTTCCCATTGGTTGAACGCACATGTATGTGGTACCGATCTGACTAGAGGATTAGGGATAAATGGATTAAGTGTTTAGTAACAGGAAAATCTAAACTCAAAACAAGTCTAAAACGGACGTCACTAACGGTTTCCACCCACTAGATAAGTCAAAAACTTGCCACTCGAAAGAATCCACCAAAGAAATAAGAGTTTAGATAAAGTTCACAAAGAGAATTGGAAATTTCATTCAACCAAAAATTCTTAACCTTACATTCAGTTTTTCCAGCCCTATTATGCACGAATTTTACTAGCCAAAACAAAAAAATTTCAGTTACAAAACCACTCAAATTCCATGTTTAAAACAAGGAAACTCCCCAATAATAACTAGCCAATTTACAACTAAAATCCTTCACTTTTCAGCTCATCAAAACTGACCAAAATCCCTATTAAAACACACCAAAAAGGTCCATTTAAAGAGAGAAAGGAAGCTCTGTCATAACTCTTCCAAAACCCTTATTAAACCAATAAATTACTAATTAACTTACACACACACATACTTAAAACTGAATTTTATTGGGCTGTAACAACAATATTAAAGCTGAAAATAATTTAAGACTCTATAATTAATTTTGAGGAAGAAAGCCATGTATTCCCATGCAAAGCCATGAAGCCATGCAAAGCCAAGCTATTAGAGCCATTCAAAATCGAACTTAAGTTGAGCGTTTAGGTGCCGAGCTTGAGCTTGAAACATGATCCGCATCAGTATGTTTAGTTTGTTTTTATTTTTTGTTTTTTTGTTTTTAATATGAGGATTATGGGTGTTAATATGATCCAATTAATTAACCAAATTGATTAGTCGAATTCAATTCAATTTATTTTTTAAGGGGATAATTGATTTCATTTAATTAGATTGGATGCTAATTCTTGAAAGCTTAGGTATACTTTTATCTTCAAAACAATCAATTCAAGCCAATATAATTCAAAATTTGATACAAAATATAAATAATACTTTTTTTTACATAATTGGTCCAAAATTTAGTGTTTATCTATTTTTAAGACACATTCACACATCCAAATGAAAACTCCAAAGCCTAAATATTAAGATATTAAAACACAAGAAAAACCATTTTATCTCATTTTTTAATTCCTTAACATATTATGATACACATTCATACATATTACAATTATTATTTATTTTATATAAACATTTAATATTTAGACTATATGTGAAGGATTTAAAAAAAGATCTAATAGATTAGCTATTCTAGACGGTCCAAATAAAGAAAAGGAGAAAATGAAGAAAAAAAATCCAAAGTCCAATAAAATATACAAAGCCCAATCCATCCATATATTACAATCCAAGACGGTGTTTGGGGGAGATGTTTGGAGATTTTTTTTTTTTTTGGTTGGAAAAAAGTTATTTTGGAAAATATGTTTGAAGAAAAAAACTATTTGAGGTGAAAAAATAAAAAATTTTAAAAATTTTTTTAGAAAAAAAATCAATATGGATATTGTTTTGTTTCTCTTGAAAGTCTATGCAATTAAAAAAAAACCATCTCATTTGAACTTGTATACACAAAGTTATGAACTTTTAAAAATTGAAGTTTACTGTAACATTTTGAATATATGAATAGTGAAAAGTGAGGTTGTGTTGGAAAAAATGTGCTTTGGAAAAAGCAAAAATGTTGCCTCAAACACCCTCCAAATCAATCTTATATAGACTTTTAACTGAATGAAATTTACAAAAATTTACTTTTAATGAGACCATAGATACTATGATTAAAATATGATGGATTTTATCTAATAAACATGCCCAACAAGGATAAAAAGGTTCAATTTCTTTTTGGGAAATCTTACTGTATAGTATATTTAGAAGGTTCTAGTTAAAATTATAACACATTTTTAAAATAGTGTAAAATTATAGCATATTTTAATTTATTACACATTAAAATATTAAAATGACTTCTATTTCTTTTTTTTTTTCCATAAACTCCCAAAAACCCTTCTCTCTCTCTTTTTTCTTTCTCCTCTTCCTCCTCCCTCTTTCTCCTTTATCGCCATCAACCTTGTCGTTGATAAAGCATAGCCATTGTCGTCGTTAAAGCATCGCCATTGTCGTCGTGACCCTTCCTCCTCATTGCTGGCATTGTCATCACGAGGAACCCATGCAATCATCTAATCATGTCGCAGGAGTAAGCTCCCATTACGATTGAAGATCGCATTATCGTTTTGGAGCTTCGACAACGATGGACGCGATTGAAGCACCACCCTTGTCATTGTGTCCTTCTCATTGTCGTGATGATTTTTGTGAGCAACCCATGTTATAATCAGATCGAGTCATGAGCACAAAGCTCGCATTGCAATTGAAGATTACAATCGCTATTTTGGAACTCCGACAGTGATGGGTGTGATTAACGAGATGATAAGGTGATAACGTTTGGTTTGAGTCTGACGATCTTCGAAGTCGATATCTAGTGTTATTTCCGATGAGGAAAGTTGCATTTTATTTGAAATTTTTTTCAATTTAGGGGTTAGGGTTTGGTAATTTGAGGGTTAGGTTTTCTGATTTTTTGGCATGTTGTGATATTTGTAAATACAAGTAATATGTCATAAATATGTGTTTTTATCAATTACTGATTTTTGGGGTTGAATTATAATATAGATAATATGTGATAAATACATATAATGGGTGAAAATGGAGGAATATCATAATGGAAAAATGGAGGAAACGATTTTAGTGTTTTTTTTTTAATTCAATTGCATGAAATCAAGGGGAAAATTTTTATTTGTATTTTTTAATTCGTTTTTAAAATATCAAAACATGGGTTTTTGAAAATTACTTGCCTATTTTTAAGGAAGGAATCCGATCTTTTTTTCTTTTCTTTAAATTAAATATAAGGGTATATATATCGATTTATCATTATCAATTTTGTTTTATTTTTTTTCAAATTTGTAAAGTTGTTTTTAGATATTTTTTAAAAACATGATTCTAATTTGGCCATTTAAGTAAATAGTCCTTAATAAATTGCATTTTAAAATGCCATATGGGAATGCTGACGAAATATTGTTAGTTATGCTTGGTTTGTTCTAGTATTTTTTTTTTTTTTTGGTACCTATTGAACTAGTAATGCAGAAGTTGAGTATAGGCAATCCACTTGTTTACTACCATGTTTTCGGGCCTATAAGTATTGGTAATTGAGACGTTAATCACCTATGATTGAACAATTTAACGGTAATATGTACCATCTAAGTCAATTATATAAATTTAAGTTTTATTTAACAAATGAGTTAGTATTGAAAATACAAATAGGTAGTGATTTTAGGCATAGTTTAGTGATAATTTTACACTTAACTCTATCATAAAGCGTAAAATTTGAATTCTTTTATTCCATATTTTTAAGGGGATGCTTGGAGGAGATAAATGGTAATAATTTGAATTTTAAAAATTGAAGTTTAAATTCGAAATCCAATTCAAATTGGATTAGATAGATTTGACCCATTTGCCAACCACTTTAGCCTAAATTTGGTTGCATATTTTAGCTTGGATTTAGTTTATTAGTTCTTCTACTACTCTTTATTGCTACAAATAAAGATTTGCTATATTCTAAGGCTGCACAAATATATCTACCACCTGGATAACTACTCGCCCCACCCAATATCGGCGGGTTCATATCAAAATGCCCTTTAGGCAGGTGGGGCTGTAATAACCGAGAAATCTATATTTTCGGAAAGATTTTGTACAAAATATGTAAATAAATGTACATTTATAGTGAGACATGTTACAGAATAAAAAGCAGAGGAAAATTTTGATTAATTGAGTTTTAATCAAAATTCGATGATGAATTAATGAATATAGTTTAAAAGCTAAACATTAATTCAATTCATGATGTTTTAAAATTAATAGAAAAGTATATGGAAAATACATACTAAGAGATCAATTGCACACAAGTGAGCCACATTGATCAATGGCCAAAAGAATTGCCAAACAAGCCCTTACATTTAAAAAAAAAAAAAAAGAAATGAAAGTAAGGGAAAAAGTGAGAGGCACGTGAGCTAAAGGGGGCAAATTAATCCCCTTAGCTGCAAAGCAGCCGGCAGAAAGAGAGAGAGAGAGAGAGAGAGAGAGAGAAAGAAAGAAAGAAAGAAAGAGAAAGAGAAAGAGAAAGGGAGAAACCGAGAGAAAGAGAGAGAAGAAAAAGGAAATCCAAGAAAAGTTCGGATTTTCTAGTTCAAGCAGCAGGTCGATCGAGTTCCGGTCACGAATCAGCAGCAAGAAAAACTCAAAATTAAAGCAAGGTAAACCCTAGTTTCTCACGTTTTTCTTTGGGGAAAAATCTGGGGTTTTGAGAGGAAACAGAGAATGTGAATGAATCATGTTGAGGTTTTCAGTTAAAATCGAAACATGGTTCGAGTCTAGATGTTTTCAAACACGAATCCATGAGTTGATGGTTTAGAAAACCAAGTTTAGTGAACATTCTTCACAAAAATGCAGATTTTTCAAAAGTGGAGTCAAGAGGTGTAAATAAGCAAAATGTGAAATTTTTGCTTATGAAATCATAGATTTGTGATAGTAGAAATATAGTAGATACCTTGAAATGATCTTATGAAGATCGATTTCAAGTGTAAGAAGTAGAACAAAGGCCATAAAAGCCTTAGAAAATCAGAGCAGAGCAGTTTGGACCCAGAATCTTGATTCTGGTATGAACACGGGCGTGTGCAAGGGCGTGTTCAGTACACGGCCCCGAACATACCCATATGCACGACCGTGTTGCAAGAAAAATCAGACTCGAGAGGTACACGGCCAAGAACACGGCCGTGTATCGGGCCGTGTCAAGGGGAACACGGTCAAGGGGAAGGCGTGTAGCAGACCATGTTAGACAGCAGGAAAACACGGCCAGAAACACGGCCATGTAAGTAACCGTGTAAGAGTCCAGAGGAGTACACGGCCAGTAACACGGCAGTGTATTCACCTGTGTAAGTATACACGGCCATGTTCCACGAAGTACACGGCCAGGCATGTAAGTCCAGAGAGGTACACGGCCAGAGACACGCCCGTGTAGGAGGGCGTGTTCGAAGCCAGAGAGTAAAAAAAAAAAAAAAAGGTCTGGAAATGAGAAATTTCATGTTTTGCCATATTTTCAGTATAAGATGAGTATTGGAAATAACCAGTGATTATTCCTTTTATAGGAGTTCAAGCCAGAGACCCCGAATCAGTAGTCCCAGAGCAGCAGAGGCTCACGCTAGCCGACTTTCTGTAAGTTCAAGCATTGTCCTGACTGCAACGTGGACAAACTTGTTATATTACGATGTTATGTATATTGTATGACGTGTTTGTCAGACATTGATTGTCTGCATCACGATATTTATGTCAGTTTCATGTCAGCACAGGTCAGTTCATGTCATGCATGTAGAGTTGCATGTTCCAGTACACATGTCAGTCAGGTAACCAGAAAATGAAAACAGGTAGGTGCACAAGGCACACTAGTGTGTAAAATAATTCACACCCCAGTAAATCATGTAATAGGTTCCAACTGTGGGGGTAATCAGTATGCTACCCAGTTGGAACACCAGCAAGATGGTAATTAAACCAGTTATTGGCATATCGGCCCTCGACCCACGGGGAGGTTTTTATCAGTTAAGACTGAGGAGGTCAGCACTAAAGTATCGCTCCCAGTTGCTCTAACATGTCGGTACGACCAATCAGGAGCTCAAAACCAGAACTAAAATAACAGATAATAACCTAAGACTAACCTCTCAGCCAAGAGCATGTTTACAGAGTCTAGTTTCATGCATGAGCACAGCAGTATAGCATGTTAGTTTCATGTTTTTATGTTTGAACTTACTGAGCCCATAGCTCATCAGTTTGTTCACATGTTGCAGGTAAGAGACCTGTTCACCAGTAGTTTACGGTGGACGACGAACAGGGAAGATGCATGCCGGGGAGGATTGGGCGAGAGATTTGGTCACCCTTAAGTCTTCCACTGTACAGATTTTGAAATGTAATTTCAAAAAGAACAAGTTTCAAGTTAAGATTATGTGATAGGGGAATCATGATCATGTGTATGTTATTTTGTTAACATGATTTCCTTATCACATTTTCGAATAGTTTATGAATTAAAGAAAAAAAAATTTATTCCGCAAATTAGCAAGCAAGTTTTCAGTTCAGCATGATTGCCGGTGACCCTAAAGGCCTGCAGACTATTGTGGTTAACTACAGAGTTGACTGTAATAGCACGGTAGAGCCTCTACAGCAGGGCGGGCCGCCACAGGGGCGATTTCAACCCACTCTTATGTGTGGGCGGTTACCGATTAAGATTTCAAAGGACGGTTTAAAACCTCCTCGTCTGCCCCTATTATTTAAAAAAAAAATCCCTTATTTTACTAATTACATTTTCTGGCACTAGCTGAAGTTTTCTTCATTTGTTTTTCATGAGCTTTCTTCGTTGGCTTTGTTTACTTTTTGGTGGGCATTTTAGCTTTTTTTCTGTTTTTTTTTTTTCACAGGCTCTGATGTAGAGCTATGCTTCTTAATTTTTGATTGTGAACATTAAAATTCCATATTTAACATGCTTAGTTTTATCAAAGTTTTACCAAACAAAAAATTTGTTTTGTTAAATATATATTATTTATCAATGATCATATTTAGTTATTATTATTCATGTTAAGTAATTTCAAACTTGTTAAAGTCTCTAACACCAAAAAATATATATGTACATAAAAAGCAAACTGCTTAATATATTGCTTATTTTGCCCACAAAAAAATTCGTCCAAACCGCTTAAATTTTGGGCGATTACAGTTTGGAATTTTCACCACCTTTTAGGAAATAAAATGGCCTAAATTGCCCTATCCCCATCGTGCACCCCTGCTATATTCTAATCAACCAAAACAAAAAACTTGTTTTTTTCTTTTGCTATCACATCATCATTAGGACACATCCACAATTCAATGCAATATAATTAAGATAATAACACAGAAAGAGAATCCTTGTCGGTCAATGATTTAACGGGGAAAATTATCATCTAATTTCACCGCAAGACATAGAGTTTAAATCCTATACCTTCAAATTTAAGGGAGGAAAACATATTTTTAATATAGATTCCATAAATGATGTAGCCAATACACATCTCTTTCTCTTTTTCCATTTTTGCTACAAGTATCCTATAGCCATCTAATATAATTTAAATGTTTGTATATTTAGAATTATAATGTTATTTATATATATATATATATTTTTGAACTTATGTTATTTATATTAACCAAATCTGAAAGTCTGAAACTATTTAAGATATGTTGGAATATAGTTCTAAGATACGAGGACTAAAAATAAGATGTAAGTTTAATTTAAAAGTTTAAGACTATGTTTGGTAAATGCATGGTGTTTGCATTGTGTTTGAATATAATACATGCAAAGTGTTTGCATTGTGTTTTAATGTAATGCATGCAAAGTATTTGCATTACATTTAAACGCAATATGTGTTTAGATGAAAAGTATTTGAATTATATTTTAATAATAAATATGTGATGTAATAGGTAAAAGTAGAGAGAAAAAAAGAAGACAAAGAGAATATGTGATGTGATTAATAAAAATAATAGAAAAAATAAAATAATAAATATTGATTATATTATATTTAAAATGTAATCTAATCGGTATTTGAATAAAATCTTTTGTATTTAAGTGAAAATTATATTGTATTTGAATACGATACGAATGTAATACCACAAACAAAGAGGTAAAAATTCACATCTGAAACATTCTAAAAGAATACATCCAATGTGAGATTTTTTTTTTGAAGAAAAAAGAACCGCCAAAAATTTCGTGGAATTTTTTGGGCGGTAAACAAGTACATTCAAAATTCTCACTTTTCACGTTTCTCTCACTCCCTCACACAGTCTCTCCAACCGCATCCTCTAAAATCTCTTCTTCTCTTCTCTTCTCCTCTCGCCCTCTCTTTCCCATTCACTCTAATAAAAACCGTTCATCAATCTGCACAATTCTTTTCTCCAATTTAGTATTTCAGGCATCACCCTGCTAACTATGGCATAACAGATGGAGAGGGCAATCTCAAAGCAGCCCAAGGTGTTCATCTACGTTTCCAGGCGGGGTGCTTCTTCACGTATTTTGCAGCATCGTGTTTGGCATGGTGGGTCTGATAGCGGGTCAAGTGTCACCAGACTTTGGCTTGGCTCTCCAGTGGTGCAGTTTTTAGTTACTAGGCGAGGGGTCATCGGACGTGTAGTGAGATTTCTTAAAGGTGAGATCTTTACCATTTCCATTCACTCACCAGAGAAGAAGAACAACAAGAAGATGATACTGCGGACTCCGTTGCCACCATAGCGACCTCACAGCATTGCCACCATGGAGACCGGTGCTTTCGACTGCCCTCTGCCGCAACCGCCGACGCCTTGAGCAGCGCTGCTAAGGAGGCTCGCGATTGCCCGTCCAGATTCTAGGCCTTGAATGGGAAGACTCTACTATGAGTGATAAATTGCAAAAGGAGCTTCAAAACTTGAACAAGACAAGTAAGCATAATGTCTAAAATTGATGTTGTGCTACAGCTAGCCGTGCAGACATGTGTATCCTTATGGTTATGCTTCCAATTTTGAGCCTTTTTTTGTGACTTATATAATTCATATAAACTGATCACCGAGTACTTGGGCTTTGAAGAAATTCAAGAGCATTTGGATTTGAAAGAGTTGGGAATGTTAGGAAAAGGGAGTTCCAGTGCTATAGATCATGCACGAAGTTTAGAGACTTTTGCCAAGAAAGAGATGAGAAAAATCTAGTTGAGTTTCAGAGGACTTATTCTTTCACCCCTGGTTTGTTTGTGGAATCTGCCTATTAGCATTCGTTCAAGACAATTTTCGTTGTATGATATTTGAAGACTTTTTATTTATTTATTTTTTAAATCTGTTTAGTATTTTTGCACGTTGTTATAGATATGCTAGTATTTGCATTGAAGGGATTGCCATCGGAGTGCTGTAAAACATCCAAATTGTTGCAAACCTATATGGGGGAATGGATTACTCAAAGGTATGTGTTAATGTCCAACTTCCGTTATATCTGCCATTGGAGAAAAAAATACCAATCGTTCAAAGATACTTATTTTTTTCCCCCCCTAAATTCTTATTCAAATATACTTTTGTGTTAATGGACAGGTAGAATTATGGTAAAAGACAAATAATAATAATAAAATGCTTAACTTGGGTGCATAGCATGGCTTAAGCTTGGTTCATACCTCGCAGACTGGTCTCTCTGCGTTGACTATAGGAAAGAGACAAGGAGCCTCTTTTTGGTGATGACCAAGTATAATTGCCCTCTTTCTTATTTCTTCTGCTTATTCAAATGCTAATTACATGTACAAATTGTTGGAGTATTGTTATAACGAGATCAATAATGATGAGAGCATATTAGTAAAATTAGTCCATGAGTGTGTGTGTGTCTATATATATATATATATACATTCTTTTCATAGAAATAACTTTCATTTTTTTTTTTGCTTAATATGAACATGTTGAGTGAAAAATGAAGATTAAAATAGATGGGCTTAATTTTAATATATAGGCATCATAGCTTTTATATAGAATGTTTTTATCTCTATCGTACAAGTTAGTGTACAGACAGTAGACAGATTTGAGTCCCCTACAACATTCTTTCTTTAATATTGCGCGTTGCAACTCTATGCTCTTGCATATGTTTTACAATTTACATGTAGATGTTTGTTAATTTTACAGATTCAAGATATTGTCTATTTGTAACATCAGGGGTCTTCATTGGCGTGAGGCATATAAGAGAAACGATGAATATGTTATAGATTGGCCTTTATTACAAGTACTATAGGATCATTTTATCATAACTTTTTAAAAATTGGGTTTAACATGTATGTATGAGATTATATTGCTTGTAACGGATAAGCAATTTAAAAAGTATAAATGTGGATGTTAAAAATAGTTTATTATTATTATTATTTTTTTATGTCCTATGTTACTATTGATAATAGTTCCTTAAATTTATTTTATTTAAAAAAAATTCAAATGAAAAGTTGTTGCACAATTAGTGACCAAATATTTAGTTATTAAAGGTTCTAATAACTTTAGAACAAAATGAGTTTTTGTGATCAATATGTTGGTTTCAAAAAATAAAAAAATAAAATAAAATGAAATTTGGGTGATCCAAGTTTGATCGTAAAAGTTCTATTATATGAGTCGTGCTCCATGATACAGCTTCAACAGTATCCAAATTACTGTTTTTTTGCATCCACAAGTTGGCAACTAAAATGTTGATTTTTTAGCGACCAAATATTTTGGTCGCAGAACAATCTTGTTGCGACCAACTTGTTGGTAGTAAAACATATTATATCTGGTCAAAAAAATAAAAAAAAAGAAACATTTGGTTGCCTCTAGCACAAAAATCATGCACATTTGGCGACCAAATAGTGGACTTTTAATGACTAAAATTTTAATTGCAAAAAGGCACTTGTTTTGGGGACTAAATTTTAGCGGCAAGAAAAACGTTCTGCCACAAAGCTGTTGTGAACACTTGGCGGCCAAAAGATTAGATTGCAAAAAATACTTTCTGCAACCAAAAATAGATAGACCACCACAAACATTTTGGTCGCAAAATACCATCTTTATTGTATAAAGTATTTTATCCTCAAATTTGCTTTACACATGTCGGCTGTGAAAAAAAAAAAAATTGGTGTCAAATTAATTTCATAAAAAAAGAGTTAACTTTTTGCTATCAAAACTATGTTTTGGTAACTGAATTAAGGTTTTTGCTACCAATATTGGTGGCGGAAAATTGGAATTTGCTGCCAAACTTAAATTTGGTAGCGGAATCTCCCTTTTAGCCACCAAATAACTGATTTGGTAGTAGAATGTTTACAAAATTTCATTTTTATTATATACAATATATTACAACTTTTGCTTATTTTTCATTTCATTAATAAACCAAAAAAATGAAGCTTTTAATTAATACAATACAAGCACACAAATTAACATCAAATCAATCTACCATGATTCAATCTTATAGTCAACATCAAGAAAGCATATCTCATCACTCTCTTATTTAAGTATCCATAAACCATGCATAGATAAAATGATTTGTAGATTAGAAGTAGTTGTTTTTTTTTTTTTAATATGTGTATCAAGTATTTTATCCGCATATTTGTCTAACACAAGTTGGTTGGGGTAAGAAAATTGGTTTCAAATTATTTTCATAAAAAAAAGTCACCACCAAAACTATGTTTTGTTTGCTGATTCAAGGTTTTTGCTACCAATATTTGGTAGCGGAAAATTAGAACTTGCTACTAAACTTAAATATAGTAGCGGAAACTCCCATTCAGCTACCAAATACCTGATTTGGTAGTAGAATGTTTACAAAATTTCATTGTCATTATATACAATATATTACAACTTTTATTTATTTTTCATTTAATTAATAAACCAAAAAACTGAAGTTTTTAGTTAAAATAGTACAAGCACACAAATTAATGTCAAATTAATCGAGTATGATTCAATCTTATAGTCAGTATCAAGAAAGCATATATCATCACTCTCTTATATAAGTATCCATAAATCATACATGGATAAAATGATTAGTAGATTAGTAGTAGTTGTGTTTTTTTTTTTTTTTTTTAAATATGTGTATCAAGTATTTTATCCGTAAATTTGTCTAACACAAGTTGGTTGGGTAAGAAAAATGGTTTTGTGACGCCCCCCACGTACGTTACCATACCAACCAGTCGAGCTCTGATGCTGACCGCGATGGCTGGCAACCTCGTGGGTCGTCATCCTCTTATTTAACATACTTAACTTTCCCTTCTTAACGTTCTCATTTAAAGCCGAAGCAATTTTTATAGCAAATTTTTTTTCTTTTAACTTACATATTATACCTATCTCTATCATACTCTTATAACACATATTTCATAACGTTCTTTCTTTCATCTTCCTTTTTGAACGCTCAGCGAAAGACTCATGGTAGTACCATACCCTGTCCCTTGGCACGTGCAGATCCGTCCGTTGTCCATCATACTACTTTAAACTAACAGGTTGCTTACTTGTAACATATAAACAACTAATGAGTTAGATGCTCAGTAAGTTCAAACATACATTCATTAACTTATAAATACTAGTAATATATATTATTACTAGAATATATGACATCACGTATATACATATCATACACATCGTCTATACATATCCTCGAAACATAACATATTATGTTAGCTTCTTTATGTTCATTTATCTTTTTGTTCATCGTTCTTATCATTCTAATCCAATCTCTTCATTTCTTTACTTTTCATTCCTATCATTTCTTAACTTTCTGTTCTAAACCTTTATAACTTTTCTATCGCTTTATCATCATCTCTTAATATTTCATATCTTAAAAGCTAGTAACATACACACTTGCATAACATCACGTAAAAAAGTGTCATTTTCATCACATCACATATATGATTCTATTATATTCTTTTAACTTCGTTTTATTATTTATTTATTTTTCATCAATTTTATTATGTCGTTCTTTCATATCATTCGTTTCTTTTCTTATCGTTCTTTACTTTTCTTTTCTCTCTCCTTTCCTTTCTTTTCCTTTCTTTTCTTTTCTTTTCTTTTCTCTCTCCTTTCCTTTCTTTTCTTTTCTTTCCTTTTCTTTTCCTTTCTTTTTCTTTTCACTCTCCTTTCGTTTGCTTTCTTTCCACTTTCCTTTGGTTGGGCCCGTTGTTGGACGTACCTATTTGCGCGCGGACAGTGGGAGGAGGGGGAGCTACCCACCAATCTACCTCACAGTCACATAAAATCTTACCTTCGGGGCTGGTCCAACCTATAATCTACCACACCTTCGGGGTAGCACCACATCAACGCGGAGGATATAGACCGAAAGTCTCGACCTTGTAGGGAGACCGATACGCCAACAACTTAAGTTTTCAATCTTATTATCTTGTAGACTTTTATTTTTCTTATATTGATTTTTCGTTATGCATCTTTTTCATGACATTCATCATCTTTCATTTCTCATTTTTCATAAAACATTCTATGGAATATTTGTTCTTTCGTTATTTTTCTTTTCTTAATTCTTTACTTTACTTGTGTGAATTATGTTAATCACATTTCAGCATATATAGCACATATTACTTATATAACATCACATCACATCATAACAAACAAAATTATGTTCAATTATGTGCAGACAATTATTCTCTGTTTATCTTATCATTTGCATCATTCTATTAATCATAGCCTATCGTTCTATTCTATCAATCACATCTTATCGTTATGTTCTAATCCTTTCATCATACCTTTCATCATAACCTATCATTGTTTCTCTTTCTTGTCTAACTCTTTGCTCTCATATCATTTTTCATAAAACACCTATCCTTTCGTTATCATAAAACATACCATTTTCTTAATTTTTTTCATCACCGATCATCGTTGCTCTATCAATCATAACCTAACTTTCATAAAACTTTTCATAAAACATCTATTCTTTTCTTTCATATTTCATCTCTTTCTTATGCATTCTATCATAACATTCTTGTGCTTACTCTTTCCATTCTTCTATCCCTCTTTATCATATCGTTACTCTCATAAAGCTTTTATAATGCCTTTCCTTCATAATTCAATATATATATTTTTTATAATTATTTATTAAAACATATCTTTTAACATCATCATAGCATTGCTATAGCATTTACTATAGCATCATCATAATTCACATCATAACATTTGCATACAAAACATATAAACACGATAAGCTTGTTCATAGTTGCAGACGGGTAAATGTCTGAACTTACTCATAGCGTGCTTATCCTCTTCTTAGAATCCATCGACGTCCTTTGTCGTGTTTGGATCGGATTCCTACAGACAAACTTTGTCCGTTAATCACATTTTCATTTATAACTTTTATTTTATTAAAAAGCTTGATTCTGATCTTATAACCCTTAATTATAACCTTAGGACAGCTTTTTTTTAACCTTAATGGCCCTTTTCGAATTTTTTCTCCAACTTTTTGAAAAATTACGATTTTACCCCTAACTTTTGACAAAATTACAATTTTACCATTGACGTGATTTTTCATAACTTAAACTTCAATTTTGGCTTTTACAAACTTCATTACCCTATTCTGGGGTCATTGGGGCTCTTTTCCCATAATTTGAGAGTTTTTGGATAAAATGACCATTTTACCCATTATGGGTCGTTTAATCATAACATTTTCATTTTCATACTTAGGCTGGATTTTCTAAACCCAAAATCATTTAATTAACTTTCTAAATCTTATCGGACCTTTTCCGGATCAATTCTTATCATTTTACCAATTTTCACATTCCCGGCTCTCGGGAAGTACTATTCCGACCTAAGAGTCGGTTTCATATTTTTCTTGCGTTCTAGGGTTTCGAAGGGTCGGTTTACTAATCGTACCTTACCCATTCCTTTTTCCTTGCCCCAATTCCTCGAGGGGGCTCGGGTTCCCTTCCCGATTATATTTTACCCCTCGTTTCCCATATTACCCCTAGTGCCGTTTTTAGAAATTTCAGCAGAGTTTCCCCTTAATTTTTGAGGTTCTAGCGTTTAGGAAACGCCTGAAAGCCATCTATCCTGATCGAATTCTATCACGTACTATACCAGAGGCCTAGATTTTACGTAAAACTCATACTGTTTACGTAAAATCATTACATTATCACATATTTTTCTTTTTCTCCATTACAGTTATTTTCTT
Organism: Antiaris toxicaria; assembly: GCA_035233585.1. Classification (NCBI taxonomy): domain Eukaryota; kingdom Viridiplantae; phylum Streptophyta; class Magnoliopsida; order Rosales; family Moraceae; genus Antiaris; species Antiaris toxicaria. The sequence goes on from CP141156.1 coordinate 21,332,076, forward strand.
CTTTTTACATACATTCTTTTCCACATTTTTCATACCAATAATCATAAAATCATACAATAGTCCCAAACAATTAAATTGCGAAACGTAAAGGGGTCGGGATTTATACCGAATTGCAGTCCGATCTCGACAGCATAAACCCTAATTCCTCGTTCTTCATATTTGAGGTCTCGTCTTGAAATTCCAACTCCGCGAATGCGTTCGAAACGTCGAAAATAGGCCAACGGGCCAAACTTCCAAAATTTGGTCAATGGTCGGCGTTGACCAGTGTTGACCGACCGTTGACCGGCGGTTGACCGGCGGCGACGGTGGCGACGGTGGTAAATGAGTAGCCCATCTTGAAGATCTCGACGTGAGGAACTCATTGATGGTGTCAATTTCACCATTTGAAGCTCCTATGACCGGAAATCGACCCTCAAAAAACCGACGGTGGCGGCGGTGGTGGATCTCCATTTTCCGGCGATTGTTGTCCAAAATTGATTTGGGGCTTTTGATCTACGTGTTGTTCTGAGCATTTTGATACCAACCTTGCAACTCAACTCCGCCGGAAACGGCGAATTCCACGATGGCGACGGCGACTGCGACGGGCGGAGTTGGGCGGCGCGATCCGGCGGCCGTTGGGCTGAAACTTCACCTGGGTTTTGTTCTACTCTTCACCACGAGTCTTTTGGGACCGGTTTCAGCTTGATCGGACGTCGGACGGTGGAGATACGGCGTCGCGAATTTTCCGGTGGCCGGTGGCTTCGGGCGGCACGTGCGGGCTCCTCCGGCGTCGGTTCCGTCGACTCGGCATACCGTTGAACTCAGCTCGGTGAGAGCTTTCCGATGACATCGGCGGTGTCGAAAACGGACACCGTTTCCAGTGGTTGATTACTATTCATCAATGGGGGTAGAGAGAGAAAGAGAATTGGAGAGATGGCGTGTATGTGGACAAATGAGGAAATTTCATTTTTTTCGCTCTTTATATACTTTTTTGCCCAAAATTTCAACATGGGCTTTCTTGACTAATTTGGGTATCCTAAATCCAAATATATCAGTTTTATTTTCATCTGAGGTCATTTCGACCAGTTTCTGATACTGCGAATTTTCGGTCAAAATTACCCTGGTGCTCAATTATCAAATTTGAGCGTGCTGATAGGCTATCTTGACTAATTTGGGTGTGCTGAACCTAAATTTATCAGTTTTATGTCAAGATAATATCATCTTGACCTACTTCTTGATACTGTGAGTCGCACACACGTGCTCACACATAATATCACTATTACTCATTTTTCATCCTTTAACATTGTTAGAACATTTTATTTAGTTCTAAACAATATTAAATCACTAAATTTTACATTTTAACGCTTAAATTTATTGTGTATTAATTTTTCGAGAAATATGAATTTTCCCGGTTGTTACAGGTTTCATATCATTTTCATAAAAAAGAGTTAACTTTTCACTACTAAAACTATCTTTTGATTGCTGATTTAAGGTTTCTGCTACAAATATTTGGTAGCAAAAAATTGGAATTTGCTACCAACTTAAATTTAGTAGTGGAAACTCCTACTCAGCTACCAAATACCTGATTTGGTAGCAGAATGTTTACAAAATTTCATTTTCATTATGTACATTATATTACAACTTTTGTTTATTTTTCATTTCATTAATAGACGCACAAAAATGAAGCTTTTAATTAAAATAATATAAGCACACATATTAACATCAAATTAATCGACTATGATTCATTCAATCTTATAGTCAATATCAATAAAGCATATCTCATCAGTCACTTATTTAAGTCTCCATAAACCATACGTGGATAAAATGATTTGTAGATTAGCAGTAGTTGTATTTTTTTTTTTAATATGTGTATCAAGTATTTTATCTGCAAATTAGTCTAACACAAGTTTGTTGGGTAAGAAAAATGGTTTCAAATCATTTACATAATAAAGGGTTAACTTTTCACTACTAAAACCATGTTTTGGTAACTAATTCAAGGTTTCTGCTACCAATATTTGATAGTGGAAAATTGGAATTTGTTATCAAACTTAAATTTTGTAGCGAAATCTCCCTTTCAGCTACTAAATACCTGATTTGGTAACAGAATATTTACAAAATTTCATTCTCATTGTATACATTATATTGTACCTTTGGGTTATTTTTCATTTCATTAATAGACTTACAAAAATGAAGCTTTTAATTAAAATAATACAAGCACACATATTAATATCAATTTAATCGACTATGATTCATTCAATCTTATAGTCAATATCAATAAAGCATATCTCATCAGTCACTTATTTAAGTATCCAAAAACCATACATGGATCAGATGATTTGTGGATTAGTAATAGTTGTATTATTTAAAGCATGTGTATAAACTATTTTATCCTCATATTTGTCTAACACACGTTGGTTGGGCAAAAAAATAATTTTAAATTATTTTCATAAAAAAGAGTTAAATTTTCACTACCAAAACTATGTTTTGGTAGCTGATTCAAGGCTTTAGGGAGCAGAAAATTTGAATTTTCCACCAAACTTAAATTTAATAGTTGAATCTCCCTTTCAAATGTCAAATACCTGATTTGGTAGCAGAATGTCAATTAAATTTCATTCTCAATTGTATAATTTATATTACACCATTTGTTTATTTTTCATTTCATTAACAAAGTAACAAATACGATGCTTTCTATTAAAATAATACAAGCACACATATTAACATCATATTAACTGACTGTGATTCATTCAATCTTATAATCGATATCAAGAAAGCATATCATCTCTCTTTTTATTTCAGTATCCATAAATTATACGTGTGTAAAATGATTTTTAGGTTAGTAGTAGTTGTATTTTTAAATATGTGTAATTTTACCCTCAAATTTGTCTAACACGCAATTGTCGGGTTAAAAAAAAAGGGTTTCAAATTATTGTCATAATAAAAAGTTAACCTTTTGCCACAAAAATTATGTTTCGGTAGCTGATTCAAGGTTCCTGCTACCAATATTTGGTAGCCGAAAAATGGAATTTGCTATCAAACTTAAATTTAGTAGTGTAATCTCCCTTTCAGTTGCCAAATACCTGATTTAATAGAAAAATGTCTACAAAATTTCATTCTCATTGTGTACTTTATATTACACCTTTTGTTTATTTTTCATTTCATTGATAAACTAACAAAAGTGAAGCTTTAAATTAAAATAGTACAAGTGCACATGTTAACATCAAATAAATCGACTAGGATTCATTCAATCTTATGATTAGCATCAAGAAAGCATATCTCATCACTCCCTTATTTAAGTATCCATGAACTATACGTGGATCAAGTGATTTGTTGATTAGTAATAGTTGTATTTTTTTGAAAATTGTATAAAATATTTTATCCTCAAATTTGTCTAACACATGTTGGTTAGGTAAGAAAAATGGTTTCAAATTATTTTCATATAAAAAAGAGTTAACCTTTCACGTAGCTGATTAAAGATTTCTGCTACCAATAAATAGTAGCGGAAAATTGAAATTTGCTACCAAACTTAAATTTGGTAGCAGAATCTCCTTTTCATCTGCCAAATATCTGATTTTGTAGTAGAATGTTTACAAAATTTCATTTTCATTGTATACCTTATATTTCACCTTTTGATTATTTTTCATTTCATTAATAAACTCACCAAAATGATGCTTTTAATTAAAATAATACAAGCACACATATTAACATCAAATTAATTGACTATGGTTCATTGAATCTTACAGTCAATATCGAAAAAGCCTATCTCATCACTCTCTTATTTTCTTATTTAACTTGTTGCTTTTTTTCCCCCTCCCCTTAGAAACTTGGGTTCTAATTTCATTCCAAATAGGCTTTTTGGTTTTGTAGAATTTATTAGAGTGAGAGTTGATTTGTGTTGACACTTGGTTAATGTTTGATTGAAACTCTTTTTCACTTAATTTGGAGTTAATTCCAATCAAGTGCTCGTTTTTGTGCTTGTTTATAAATTTCGTCGCCTGAAGTCGCCGGGGGCCCCGCCTGAGGTCTGTGAAGCCGCTGCCGTTCGTTTGGTCTCAGCCGTTAGTTCTTTTCTTTTCTTTTTTGTTTTAGGTCTCTTTATAAGTGTGTATTCACAAGAATTTAAAATACAGAATTGCCCATTAATTGATATGCTGAAATGACTCCATCAGTTGGACTAAAAACTTTGAGATTGTGAACTCACTGTTGGATTTTATGCGGTTTGGTATAATTGGTCTGCCTTTTTGTTTTGTGTATATGTATAGGTCTGCTTGGACATATGTGTGTGTATATTATAGGTCTGATTTATCTACTCATTTCTGAATGAACATGTGTGTGTATATGTATGGGTCCGCTTTTTTGTTTTGTATCATGCATTTAAATTGTCTTTGTCCGATTTCTTTCTCTACAGCTAATTAACTCTAATCAACAAGAAACAAAAAAACAAGAGCCAAAACATTGTATGTTTCTTTAGAATATGATTCTTGGACTTGATGCTTGTTTTGTTGTTACTGTTGTCTGTTGGTATTATTGTTATTGTTGTTTCTGTTTGGTCTTGATGTTTGTTTTGGTGGCTGCTTATGAGAACGTGGTTTGTTTGTTTGTTTGTTTGCTTGTAACTAGAGATTGTTGAAGTGAAATTATTTGTTTGATTATGTGAAATATGATTGTTTATTGGAAGTTTTTAGGAAGACTAATCGAGTAAAAAGCTTAGATGATAAAGTGATTGAGTTGAGACGAATTAATATGATCAATCTTAATCATTGTATTTTGTCAAGGATATTCTTTTTATTTATATGCTTAAAATACTTTGAAAGATTAAGCCAATAAAACTTATTATGAAAATACGTAATGAAAGATTAAGCCAACTTTCTGATGGTTTGCAGCTTGATTTTGACGAGGACGAAGAAATTTACTCTCAAGTTTCAGTGAATGTAGATATGAAAAATATGGTTTTAAATGTGGAACAGGTCCTGCGGTCAGAAAGAGGCAAACAAGTAGCTCTAGGGGACCTACACAATGAATGTTGGTGGAGACTCACAAAACCGAAACGGCAGAAAGGAGGAGACGAGTCAATGGTGAATGGCAAAAATGGAGGCAAGGATAAAACGACAAGATGAGTCAATCCAATGACTTCTTCAACAACTTAATCCGCCTTCAGAGCATCCACAACTTTTCTCCCAAGGACAGCATGGACCGCCGGCACTGCCACTATCACCGCCACCACCTGCCCTATGTCTTAAAAATTTCTTTTGTTTCGATTATATTTTATAGTAGTTTGATACCTATGATTGTTAAACGAGTACTATGAATTGTTTAATGTGTTTTGAGATTTGAAATCTTTTTAATTAATGTAACACATTTTCTTGCATTAAATATCATTTTTTAGGGCACCAAAAAAAATTTGGGTCGCAGGAACTTTTGCTACCAAAAATATTTGGCAGCTTAAACTTTTGCAAAATTTTTTTTTGCTACTAAATAAATTTTGATCGCTGATTATATCCAAATTGTGTATTAATAAAGCGGTCAATTGTAGTACAATGTGAATGGTAGATCTCACGAGGAGATAATTAAGACAACAAACAAGACAAATTATTATGAATAAATGTTTTAAAGAAATAAGCAAAATAAAATAAGAAAAACAAATATTTTAAGACAACTAAGTATATAAATAATTAAATAAAGAAAAGATTGAGAAATTTTGAAAGCCCTTATTCAATACCAAAATTCTAATCTTATAATTCAATCACAAGATTTATGTCCCAAACATACAATGGAGAAATATTCTTTTGAAGCACAAATATTTAAAAAAATTATTTGATTTAATTAATCTCCTCTTCTTAAACCAAACTCAATTATTACCATAAGTTATCTTAAAATGACAAAATACTACAGATAAGATAATCTTATAAAAATAATTAAGAAACCACTTCTCACTTTACTAGTGATTGTGTGCATAAAATATGAAAATTAAAACTACTGTCACTATAGAAATAAAAAACATAAATATAAAATAGAAGATATGAAAGAAATAAAAGATAAACTTTAACAACAAAAGAGACCAGAAATTAAAATGAAGAAAGCTTGCAGATAAAAATTCCTCCAACTTAACCTTTTATTAACGGTGTCTCACTCGCAACAAATATGTCATTCACTTCACACTAATGAAAAAACAAACTATAATTAATTAATACTAAAATTTTCATAATTCTTGAATAAAAATATACAAAAGGTAGAGTTCTCTGTTTATAATATTTGAGAATCTTAACTAAAAAGGAAAATATATTAAAAATATTAAACTAAAAATTACAAATAAAAATATTAAAATAAAATAAATTAAACTAAAGAAAATTAGTTTTACTTTTCTTATTTTTTAAAATTTAAATAAAAATTATAATTAAATTAACTGATTTGAACTCAAAATTTATTCCAATTCAGACTCGATTCATGTACCATTCAGACTCTATATTTAAATATAATATATTAAATATAATTTATATTTAAAGAATGTATTTATATTATATTTAAATATAGTATACTTTTAGATAAAAAGTATTTAAATTATATTTAAATAATAAATATATAATGTGATGGGTAAAAATAGAAGAAAAAAGAAAGGGAGAAAGAGAACATGTGATGTGATTAATAAAAATAATAAAATAATAAATAGTCATTATATTGAATTTAAAATATGATGTGATTGGTATTTGAATGCAATATTTTTACATTTGGGTGAAAAGTGCATCGCATTAGAATGCAATACTGAAAATAAACAGATACTTAAATATGCAAATATTAAGTTAAAATTAGATATTTTTCAATTAAATTATTTTAAATAAAAATCATAGAAATATCTAATTAGAACTTAAATGATTTAACATTTACACACTAATAAATATCATAGTAAGTGCACTTTTGTGCACTAATCAAACCCCAACCAGCTTATTTCTAGTCTCTAGCAATTCAAACGGAAGAAATATCTTGTCATGAACAAACCACTCAAATCTCAATAAGCAAAATCACCTAAATGCTTCAAAGAAAATGTTAGATAAATCAACAAATACTATCAAAACCATTTTCAGTCATAACCCCAGAATTGTATGTGTGTGCTAAGCTCTTTTATTCTTACGACAAACCATAACGCATACAACTTTGAAAAATCCACCATGTAAAAAGCCTTAACTCCATTAAACCTCATAGGTAATTTGAAAATATTTTAGATCAAAAGTGGTCATTCATGGAGTTAGAAAATAATAAACATTCAAAGTGAGAAAGGCAAATTTTTAGGACAGACATTCAAACAAACATTGATAAAAAGATAAGAAAATCAATAACTTAGAACTCTACTATCTTACAGCAATCCAGCTTTTGGGATTCAAAGGATTAGAAAAGAAATTACAATGATGAATGCAAAAAACCATAAAACTAACACTCAATATATTTTTCATTTTTTTTAGCATTAGACAACATGTAATGAATGATAAAAATGTTGCAGATGTTCCTTTGATTAACTATTATGCAGCTATAGATGTGACTACACCCAATCCACATTTTTTTTGATAAAATGTTGCTCATACTATAATTTTTTTCATTTTTTCAACTTTTTTTTTCATTTTCACTTTTTTTCATTCATTTCATTTTTTTTTCAATTCATATTATTTTTTATCACTTTCTAACGGAAAAAAAAAAAAGAAAAGGAAAAAGGCTCTATTACAAGACAATATTACCTTCTAATCCCAATCATCCCTCATGCATATGAATCCAACATACCAAAACCATGTAATGATGGCCTAAGAAGTGATTTAACCAATTCTCATGATCAATTAAAGTTCAAAAACTGTTTCTCTTAACTCTCTCAACTCACCAAAACGAAAACACTTCAAACTTGGGAACTTTCTTAGTTAAAATGCATTAACATCCATCTTACCACAAGGCTTAAAATGTGCTCAAAAATTCTAGAAGTTATCTCTTAGACAATCAAGATAGTAAAAATTGAATCAATATAAAACATTTTCTCATCAACATCTGGAAAATTTTGAAAAATTTTGACTTCAATTGATTCACACATGACAAGAATAAATCTTACAACATGAATATGCTAACAACCTCCAACATTACCTAATGAATCAGTCTATAAGCTTACTATTTTTGAGATGCTTTAGCCTTTAGATACTAAAAATTAAGGTTGTTGCATAATGAATATCGAAAGTAAATTAATTTACTCAAGTGGATTATGTAAATTAATTGCACTTTGTTCCTATTCCAATATGTCATCACTAAGCAATATATTTGTCTCTCTACTTGGGAGTCAAATGCTCCAACAGTCAAGACAAATTGTCTTTCTAATTGACTTTAGATAACATAATAGTCTTAACATGAGTTAGATGCTCATTCTAACCTCATAGATTACAGACTATAGAATTAGACTATTTATTTTAGAATGTTGTCTTGTTGCATACAAAAGATCATTGTATGCAAGATTCTTACAATTTAACAATGAATAGTCAATAAGCTATATTTACTTATATTTACTTTAACATGTAAACACGATAAGGACATATAACAATGTCATGAATAACCCCTAATATATTATTAATTAGTTCAAAAATAAATGAAATACCTTAAAATATTTTTCCCGGTTAAGGCATTCCTAATAATCTCTCACTTGCTCTAAGCTAGTAAATATGCCATATTTTGCATTCTCATCATCTCTACATACCCTTCAAAGTTTTTAGCAATCAAAGTCTTAGTAAAGGAATTGACAATATTATCCTCAGATGCAATCTTACATATATATATTAATCCTGCCTCCATATAGTCTCTAATTATATAGTATCTCCAGTCAATGTACTTGGTCCTTTTGTGGTGTCTAGATTTCCTTATATTGGCAATAGCTGTACTATTATCATAGTAGATTGTGATAGTCTTGTCAATACTCGGAATGATCTTAGGGTCTCTAAAGAACTTACGGAGTCAAACTGCTTCCTTGGATGCCTTAGCCACAGTCATATATTCAGCCTCCATTATAGAGTCAGTAGTGCAACCTTGTTTCACACTCCTCCACATAATGGTGCCTCCTTCAAGTATGAACACTGATCTCGAAGTCGACTTTCTCAAATCTTTACAAGTTTAGAAGTCTAAATCCGTATATCCTATAGGTGTTAGGTCCCCTCCAGAATATATTAATATATAAACTTTCATTCTCTTAAGATACTTAAATATATGCTTCATGGATTGCTAGTGCTTGATTCTAAGATTCACTTGATATCGACTCACCATACCTATAGCAAAATAAATATCTAGGTGAGTGTAAAGTATAGTGTACATAAAGCTACCCATAGCAAATGTGTAAGGAACCTTACTCATATGCTCTCTTTCTTTCGATGTCTTGAGATAGTCATCCAATAAATGAGTTAAACCAACTACGAAAGGTTGAGAACATTTTTTTCTTTGCCTCTTGTAGTGCATTCTTTTCAATTATTTTATCTATGTACAAAACTTGAGATAATACTATCATTTTGTTCTTTCGATCTCTAAAGAGACGAATACTTAGAACATAATTAGCTTCTCCTAAGTTCTCCATATCAAATTATTGGGATAACCAAAGTTTGACTAATGATAAGATCCCCAAATAGAACTAAGCAACTTACAAATCTTTAGTTTATGAGCGGGATGTTTGCTTTAATTTATAAATAGAACTAAGCAACTTACAAACTTTCCTTTCTTGGCCTTTGCCACGAACCTTTCAGGTTATACTATATAGATACTCGCATCAAGATGGCCATTCAAAAAAAAATCTCAATGTCCATTTGTCAGATCTCAAAATCGAGAGCTGTAGTAATAGGTAGAAGAATGTGAATAGACTTCAACATCGCAATACGTGAAAAAGTTTCATCGTAGTTAACTCCAGCCTTTTGCATAAACCCCTTTGCCACAAGTTTAGCCTTAAAATTTTCAACTTTTCCTTCGGTATCCCTCTTCCTTTTATAGACCTACTTGCACTCAATAGGTTTGATACTATCTGGCAGGTCCACAAATTCCTAAACAGAGTTAAAACTCATAGGATTCATCTCACTGTTCATGGCTTATTTATAAGATTTAGAATTAATATCATTAATAGCTTTATTGAGGTTACAAGGTCATCATCGTGCTTGTGAGCTTTAGCCTGGTATACTTCAACATCATACATGAAAAAATTTGCTTTCCTAGAAATCTCCTGCTACATTAAAGCACCCTAAAATTATTGATTGTTTACTGGTCTTTCACTAGAATTCGAACTTGTGTCCAAGATCGATACCTGTAGAGCAATTCTATCACCTGATAACTGCTTTAGCATCATTTTACTTCGAGGTTTAAAGTCATTCATGTAACTTTCCATTAGAAATGTCGCATGGGTTGAAACAATGACTTTTTGTATCTTCGGGTTATAGAACAGACCTCCCATAATTCCCTTTGTGATGCGAACCTCGCCAAGAATAACGAGACCCGTCAAGATTAGGACCCCAAGAACGTTCTAAGACTCAGGCTTTGGATGGAACCTCGACCCGTTGCTTCAACAAAAACAAGAACCTCGGTATAGGATGACCTCAACCCGTTGCTTATTGTGAAATAAGAACCTTGGTATAACGAAGACGCCATAAACGGTGATGGAAAGCCGTTTGATAAGTCGATGGTGAACACCATGGAAAACTCCGATAAGTTCGAATAGCTCTCAAAGAACCAAAGAGAAATATAACTCTCAAATTTGTGAATAAAACTGTTAATGTTTTTCATTGTTTGTGGACACCTTTTTATAGGCATAAATTACAAGTATATTATCAAAATATACCCTAAAAGAATATGAAAACTAAATGAAATATTCCTGTAATATTCTCCTAATATTCCCCTAATATTCTCAAAATTTTGAATGGATGAAAATATGGAAACTTACACCTAATTCAACCCTAAAACAATAAAAGGAAAGTTGACAAATTAATTGGCTTTATAATCAGCCATTTACACACCCCCCTTAAAGTCAAAGAAAAGAAAAGGAAACAAAATAAAAGAAGGAAAGTAAACAATTTCTTGCAATCAGCTCCACGTTTAAGGTTCATGCCAAAAACGTCAACTTTGCTTGTTTGATTCACGTCACTTTGAATACCCTACAAATGTACAATTCAGAACCTGGTTACAACTTCCTTGCATCCCCATCAAATACATATATCAGGTAGCCCCATATTCTCGTATTTCCAAGAGAAGGCTTCTTGTCATGCCATAATTCATATGGAGTTCTAGAAATTGATTTATTTGGAACATGGTTCAAAAAGTAGCACGCCATTTGTAATGTGTCCCCATATGTCATGCAGTCCCATATTCTCATATGTCTAAGGGAAGGCTTTTTGTCATGTCACAATTCGTATAGAGTCCTAGGAATTAATTTACTTGAAACATGGTTCAAAATATAGCACGCCGTTTGTAGTGCAAGCCCATATGCCAAGTTGTCCTGTGGTCTCATATGTCCAAGAGAAGGCTTCTTGCTACGTCATAATTTGTGTGGAGTCCTAGGAATTGATTTATTTGGAACTTAATTCAAAATATAGCATCCCGTTTAAAGTGCATATCTCCAGAAAAATAATGGTAGTGTCTAATAACTCAACATAAACAGTACCATCTCCAATTAGGTCTTGTTTCTCTTTTTGGCTACACTATATGGTTATAGAGTACCAGGTGTAGTCAATTAGGACAGAAATCCATTCTATACAAGATATCCTAGAAATTCATCAGAGAGGTATTCACCATTTTGATTAGAGCAAAGTATCTTTATGGATTTATCGAATTGTTTTTTCACTTCCACACGATACTCTTTAAACTTATCAAAGGTTTCACTCTTGTGGTGTATCAGGTATATATATCTATATCTCGAGTAATCATCTATAAAAGATATATTGATGTGCATAATTTCTAAGAGTTAATCAGCACTAGTACCCTTAGTTCTTAAAGACCTCTTTGTAATTTTACCTTCAAGGTAGACGTACCTCCTTCAGTGTATCCAAAAGACTATCTCTCACCAATCTTTGAATTCTATCTTGATTAATATAACCAAGTCTTAAATGTTAAAGATACACTTTGATAGAGTGATAAACTTTTAACCTTTTAGAATTATCGACTAATTCAATATCTAATAGTGAGTACATTTTAAGTTTGAGTAAATAAAGGTTCCATCTATCCACTCAGAATAGATAAAGGACTTGTTTTTACAAAAAACAATTATTTTATTAAAAGAAACTAAATAAGAATCTTTAATTTAACAAGCTATAATATAAAATTCTTCCTAAAATTAGGAACACAAAAATAGTCTTTCAATAAAATAAGCCTAAATTCATCAAAATAAATATGTACATCTCCCACTACTTCAGCTACCTCCAAGCTACCATCTCTAATCCATAACGAGAGGCTCCTATCATGTAGACTTCTCGTTCCATAAACCCCTGCAAAAAAACACAAACATGATTAGTGACTCTCAAATCAATGACCCAAGTGTCTTTTGATTCTTCCACCAAACATGCTTATAAATAAAGAAGATCCTTACCTTCCTTATCCTTCATGGCTAGGAATTCTTTACAAGTCTTCTTAATGTGACATACCTTCCCACAGTGGAAGTACTTGAACTTTTTAGGGTCTTTAAGCTTCTTGTTTTTTTTTTCACTTTCTTCTTATCCGAGATAGGAGGAATAGATGAATTAGAACCCCTTGCTTCTTCTTGTTCTCAGAGGGTTTATAAGATTCTACCAAGTTGGCTGTGATACCCGAGAAATCTACGTTCTCGGAAATATCTGTACAATTATGTAAATAAATGTACATAAAAGTGATACAGTTCACAGAAAAAAGAGCAGAGGAAAATTTTGATTAATCAAGTTTTAATCAAAATTTTATGATGAATTAATGAATATAGTTTAAAAGCTAAGCATTAATTCAATTATGATGTTTTAAAAATTTGATAGAAAAGTATGTGAAAAATACATACTAAGAGATCAATGGCACACAAGTGAGCCACATTGATCAAGGGCTAAGAGAATAGCCAAACAAGCCCTTACAACTTTAAAAAAATATATATATAAAAGAAAGTAAGGGAGAGGGTGAGTGGCACGTGAGCATGAAAGAGAGAAGGGAATTAATTCCCTTAGCTGCTGATGCAGCCGGCAGAAAGAAGAAAAGAAAGAAAGAGAAAAGAAAGAAAGAAAGAAGAAAAGAAAGAAAGGGAAAGAGAGAAAGAGGGAGCCGAGAAAGAGAAAGAGAAAAGCAAAGGAAATCCAAAAAGTTCGGATTTTCTAGTTCAAGCAGCAGGTTGATCGAGATTCGGTCACAACTCAGTAGCAAGAAAAGCTCACGATTTAAAGCAAGGTAAACCCTAGTTTTCACGTTTTCGTTTGGGGAAAATCTGGGGTTTGAGTGAGAAAAAGAGAATGTGAGTGAATCACATTTAGGTTTTCGGTTAAAAATCGAAATGTGATTCGAGTCTAGATGTTTTCAAACGTGAATCTATGAACAGATGGTTTAGAAAACCGAGTTTAGTGAGATTTCTTCACTAAAACGCAGATTTTTCAAAAATAGAGTCAAGAGAAGTTCATGAGCAAAATGTAGGATTTTTGCTTGTGAAATCATGGATTTGTGATAGTAGAAATATAGTAGATACCTTGAAATGATCTTATGAAGATCGATTTCAAGTGTAAAAAGTAGAACAAAGGCCATAAAAGCCTTAGAAAATCAGAGCAGAGCAGTTCGGACCTAGAATCTTGATTCTGGGTTGAACACGGGCGTGTACACGGGCGTGTACAAGGGCGTGTTCAAGAACACGGCCCCGAACATGCCCATACGCACGACTGTGTTGCAAGAAAAAATTAGACCCGAGGGGTACACGGTCAAGAACACGGCCGTGTATCAGACCGTGTCAAGAGGCACACGGTCAAAGAGAGGCGTGTAAGAGACCGTGTAAGAGGACAGAGGAGTACACGGCCAGAGACACGGCCGTGTACCCACCCGTGTAAGCATACACGGGCATGTTCCAGAAATTACACGGCCAGGCTTAAAAATCCAGAGGGGTACACGGGCATGAACACGGCCGTGTAGGAGGGCGTGTTCGAGCCCAGAGAGTAAAAAAAAAAAAAAAAAAAAAAAGAGTCTGGAAAGGAAAATTTTCATGTTTTGCCATATTTTCAGTATAAGCTAATCAGTGATTTTTCCATTTATAGGAGTCCAAGCCAGAGACCCCAAATCAGCAGTCCCAGAGCAGCAGCAGCTTACGCTAGAGGATTTTCTGTAAGTTCAAGCATTGTCCTGACTGCAACGTGGACAAGCTTGCTTTATTACAATGTTATGTATGTTGTCTGACGTGTTGTTAGACGTTGATTGTCTGCATCACGATGTTATGTCAGTTTATGCCAGTCACAGTACAGGTCAGTTCATGTCAGTGCATGTCATGCATATAGAGTTGCATGTCCCAGTACACAAACCAGACAGTAACAGAACAAGAAAACAGATAGGTGCACAAGGCACCTTAGTGTGTTGATTAATTCACACCCCAGTAAATAGATTAACAGGTTCCGACTGTGGGGGCAAGCAGTATGCTACCCAGTTGGAACACCAGTAAGATGGTAATTAACCAGTTATTGGCGTATCGGCCTCTCGAACCACGGGGAGGTTATCATGTTTAGCATCAGTTAAGACTGAGGAGGTCAGCACTAAAGTACCGCTTCCGGTTGCGCTAACATGTCGGTGCGTCCAATCAGGGGCCCAAAACCAGAACTAAAGTAAAAGATTGAAGTCCTAAGACTAAACAATCAGCCAGTACAGCATGTTTACAGAGTCCAGTCAGCATGAGTACAGCAGTACAGTATAAGTACAGCAGTCAGCATGAGTACAGCAGTTAGCATGAGTACAGCAGTTAGCATGAGTACAGCAGTACAGTATGAGTATAGCTGTACAGCATGAGCATAGTAGTACAGCATGAGCACAGCAGTATAGCATGTTAGTTACATGTTTTTATGTTTGAACTTACTGAGCCCATAGCTCATCAGTTTGTTCACATGTTGCAGGTAAGAGACCTGTTCACCAGTAGTATATTGGTGGACGACGAACAGGGTAGACGCATGCCGGAGAGGATCTGGCGAGGGATATGGGTCACCAGTTAAATCTTCCGCTGTACAGTTTTGAATGTAATGTTCAAAGAGACAAGTTTTCAAGCCAGGAGTATGTGATAGGGGAATCATGATCATTTGTTAGCATGATTTCTATATCACATTCTCAAACAGTTTATGAGTTTATATATTTAAAGAAAAAAAAAATTTATTCTGCAAAATTAGCAGTAGTTACAGTTTAGCATGATTGCCGGCGACCCTAGAGGCCTGCAGACTATTGTGGTTGACTACAGAGTTGGCCGTAGTAGCACTGTAGAGCCCCTACAGCAAGGCGGGCCGCCACATTGGCCTCTTCCTTAGTCTAGACCAAAATCCTATCATTGATCATTAGTTCATAAGCCTACAATTGCTTCATGAGTTTGGTTAGTCTTAACTCCTTTGTCGCTAGATTATATACAGCTTTAAACTGCATAAAATCCTTTGACTGAGTCTTGATCACCATCTCTGTGGCACCCTACCTAGCACGGGGGACCGATATATTAGCTCATTCTTTTAATATCCTTTTTTTAAATACCTTTAATAGTAATTAAAGTAGCCATAACTTGTGAAATTTTTTTTCTTTTTAAATTAAAACCATTTAAATAATGGTAAAACTTTAAAACTATTATACTGCATATCAAAACCATTTCATACTTACTTTCATATCATCACAAAATACTGTCTTACTCATATTTATAATTAAATATAAAATTTAGTTAACATAAAACTTTTTCCTTTCTTTTTCTTTTTTTATACGCCGGACATTTCGTGACAGGACCATAAACGTTTTCATGACACTTGCACTTTGTTTCGCTAGTCTAACATCTTCATTAGTGCTCAAGTTATACTTTGTTTACCTTGATTACCTGAACATAAACAAACTAGTGAGCTAATACCCAGTAAGTTCAAACATAACACTCAAGCCTTAAAAACAATACTTTACGAAAATACTATCACATCACAAATTTATTATGCTCAATTATTTGTTTTTTCTATTCATTTCTAGTCTGATTTATCTTTTATCTTTATGGGCCCTTTTGATCATACTAGGTGTGCTACTGAAAGGAGTCGGGGAGTAACCCATTAGCTTATCCTTATCGATTCATCATAAAATAACCTCACACCTTCAAGAGGTTGGCATGCCAAAATTACATATTTATATTACCGTCTTGCTTACTTCTGAACATAGTGACATTAGAAATATCATATTCTTAAAAGTGTACTAAAACACTCGTCAATCCAAATTGTATTACCGTTTCATGAAAAATGTGTTTTTTTTTTTCTTATAAAAATAAGAAAAAAAAAACATATCAAAATATACGTTTCAAAACAATCTTAAAAGCAATATAAAGTTGTTCGTGTACAGACAATTTAAACATCTGAACTTATAGAATTTGGGCTTAGGTCAAATCTTTAGAATCCCCTCGATTCTCGTCTTCTTTTTTCAAAGGTCATCCTATGATAAAACAATTTAATATTAATCTAAACATTCTTAGATTAGTTCTAGAACATTATAATTTTTTTTTGTTTTCTAACATTACTCTTTTTCCTTCTTCTTTAACATCTCCCAACCCTTAATGCATATTGTTCAACATATTTTAAAACCTAAAATCAATTTTAAAATATTTAAGCTAATTATAATCTGAAAATTTTGGTATTATAACGGTATAAATTTTAACTAACCTACCATACCAAAACTTTGCGAAATTGCTTATTCGGCACTGTTTCTTTATTATACTTATCCAACATCCTAGTCAAAACATCAAAATATCATTTTCATTATTTTTTTTACAATTTTCTAATATTATTTCAATTTCAACTGATCAATCCAAAACACAACCCAAACTTCTAAAAATCACCTCAAATCATCTTCTTTTTCTACATGTACTCCTTTAATAACTTGAAGAATAAGCTTCCAAAAATTTTTCTGTAGGGTTTGATAACCTTATCTCATGTAAAATATTGAAAGGAAATAAACAAATTCATACTTGAATTTAAATTTCATAAATCACACCAAAATCAAGCTAAAACATGATTTTTAAACTTGATTTGAGCAAATTAACAAAATCATCACAAAACTCATTTTGGTCCATATGAAGTTTTGCATGCAAATCTATGAAATTCAAGATAAAAACAAGTTTTGAGAAGCATACTTGTTTACTTGTGTGAAAATTCACTCTGTTTTAAAGTTTTATCACTTTTTCTCACAATTTTTTGTGACTTTTTAAAACTTAGGAGCTTGAAAAAATTTATGGAGGTGTAGCATAATCGTCTATAGTTTTTCCACTCCCATGAACGTGTAAAATCAGATTCAGAAAGGTGGTAAATAGCTTTTGGGATAAAAGTGTAATTTCTATAAGTTAAAGGGTCAAAATACAATTTTGATGGACCTTTTGGCAAAATTTTTGGGATAATTTCAACTAATCTCCAGCTGTTTTCCAGCTACTTCCCTGCCTACATTCCACGTGTATAGCTTCTTGAATAAGCAAATTTATTACTCAATTTCTTTCTAATTTTGACTTTTGGTCAAAATTCTATAAATAAAATTCCAAAAATCATCATCCGTTGAATCAAAGTGAAATTCAATCTCATCTATTGAATTTGGATGATATCAAGCTAAATAATATTTGTTAATATTATATAGGTTAGATTTAATTACAATCTGAGCTTTATTTGTTGAAAATTTGACTGTAAAGTCAAACTAGTTAAATTTTACGATTGGCTCCCCAGAGTGCCGTTGAGACCTTCTGAATCATTCATTACCGTAACCATATTTTCACTTCAAAATTATTATAAAGTATTCATAAATCCTATTTAAATATTAGAAATATAATTAACATATTTTTTTAATCACATAAAGATATTATTTATTAATATTTTATATCAGTCACAGAACCGTAAAAGCATCGGCTGTCACAATCTCAATCTGGCTTTTGTAGTCTATCTTAGCACCATTGTTAGTAGCCTCAGCAAAGAATGGCATAAACATAAGTATATGATCTTTTATTGGAGTACCTATCTTCTGCCTAGAGTGCATAATGCTTGTGACAGCAAATTGTCGAGCCAACTTTAGTTGGCCTCCGAACATATCCTTCAAGTTACTCATGATCTCCTTAGCAACTTGATAGGTTTCATGTTACTTTTGTAAAGTACTCATCATATTAATGAGGATGTAGTATCAAGCTATCTTGTTAGTTTCTTTCCAACAAGTATACATAATAGGGACTTCTTCAAGTAGTGCATCAAGTTGTGGTCCTAGTACGTATGGTTTGTCCAATACGAATTTGTGTCTCTCGTACCTAAAAACTATTAGCAAGTTTCTTTTTCAGTCTTTTATAAATATTACCATTTGGTTTGATTTCAGTGAGTATTGAAATTAGATGTATTGGTAATATTTTGAACTGAAATAAAAATATAAAAGAACATCATTATAAAGCCCAAGCAAATATAAAATATATTTAGCAAATAAAACATATAAGTATATTCCTACATGAAACTTAGAAAAATATATAATATTGTAATACTAATTCTCAACTTCTATTACCCCAGGCCACCGAGGGGTGATCATAAACAAATAGCTGGAAATATAGACCTCGTCCAATTAATATATATTACCTTAAATCCTCTAAAGTTAAGATATATATTAATAGCCATTTGTTTTGGCTATCAACTTAACTAACAGAATTTCTAGGAAAGTTTAACAGCTAAATGAGTTTTAAGTGTATAACCATTATTTATGTTGTGGCGGCCCGCCCTTCATGGAGACTAACAGTACTAGCATAGTAGAGTTCTAAAGTCCACTATGATAGACTGTCATCTCATTAGGTCACCACCAACTTACTTATAACTTCTCTTTGTTATTTACTGATCGTAATTTTAAAAACTTAAATTTTTAACTTGAGAAAAACTGGGATTTAAAAAAAAAAACTGTAACTGATATTTAAACTGTAAAGTCGTAACCCATCATAAAATACATACTGTAAAACATATCGTATTCTGTCATACTAAATTTACATCATGTTACAAATATTCAAAATGGCTTTCAAAGTTTGCTCAGCGGAAAACATCAGTAGGACCATCCCCTGGCCAACCCTATTGGCAGATGCAGATCCCGCCCCTCGTCCATCCATTAGCTACTGACATACAGGCTTCTTACTTACAATATGAATAAACTTGTAAGCGACAAGCTCAGTAAATTCAAACATACAAACTGGAACATAAAACATAAAATCATAAAAAATACTATTCACATAAATAGTAACTTTGACTTTTGACCATGAATAGTAAGGTTAACTTTGACCAATACTATTCATGCTGCCATGCTACACACATACTGCTAGTACATATTATGCTCAATTATAATAAATCTTAAGTCTTATGTCTTTATCGTGCTTTAACTCTGGTATTGGGCCCCTGGATTGGTCGTACCGTAGTGCGCGCATAACTGAGAGGTATTCTGGGGAGCGACCCTGTCACGGCCCAAAATTTAGACACGTGACACGGCAGCCTAATCATAATATCAACCCGGGATTTAAGGAAAACATTTATTACGAAAAACGGGTCAACATTATAATTTAGCTAAGCCTAATTATTTATAAAGTAGCATCATAACCACAAAATAAAATAAAGTAGAAAATAAATACTTTTTAATGCGGAAATCAAACACAAAATCGGTCTTCAAAAGAAATTACCAACCATAAAATATTCCCAAGCATGAAATTTAAATAACGTGAAATAAAGTCCAAACTTAAAGTCTCATTACATCAGAACGAAAAACAGAAAGAAGAAGATGGAGAAAACGGATAGCATCATCTTCGGTAGAAACGGATAGCTCAACGATTTTCGGAACTGCTACCTCCCGCACCTGGAAGTAGTCATTTCGAAATCACAAAGAAAAAGGGACATGAGCGCTAGCTCAGTAGGACAGAAACAAAGTTGAATTAAATAGGTAACATTTAAAAGTATGACATAATATTCGTTTTAAAAAACAATCAACAATTTAAGAATACATGGCATAATAATCATTCCCAAAAATAATCAACAATTTGTGAAAACATTTTTAATACACGTTTTATTCTACTGAGGACTTAGCGTAGCTGCAATATACGTGCCCCAATATTAAAATAATAAATCATTAAAATAAACCATCATATTTTGAGTGAGGACTTGTCGTAGCTATAATATACGTGCCTCGAATTGAATTATCCTAGATTATCTCGTTACGGCCTAAATAGGCCGAACGGCCCTGCGCAGGTTTAGGGACCTTCCCCCATGACGTCAACTTTGGGACGCATGCATAATTTACAATGATCGTGAACTAGAGCTCAATTATGTTCACCGGATTATTCAAAAGATGATATTTACCAAGTTATATTATGTCATTAATCAAAACACGCTTTAAAATACACATTTATTACAAAACACGTTGCATGCGTTTATTTCATCAAAAACAGTATAATAATTTCATAAAATGAAAACAGCATGCCATCGATAAAACAGGGAAATTTAAAACACTTGACTACTCTCAGAAAAGGCTAGAAAGTCCTACCTCGATTATTGCACAAGCGTAGCAACAACGTGATCCACGAATCAAGCAAGAACGTCAAATAAATCCTATAATCACAGCATATGATCAGTCTGGGTCTAGACCTAATCATCCAATCATTTTAGTGTGCCACAAAAGGATTTTAAAATGTTTAGTAAACATTTAGGATTTAAAATTTGTGAAAAA
Source organism: Antiaris toxicaria (assembly GCA_035233585.1). Taxonomy (NCBI): domain Eukaryota; kingdom Viridiplantae; phylum Streptophyta; class Magnoliopsida; order Rosales; family Moraceae; genus Antiaris; species Antiaris toxicaria. The sequence goes on from CP141156.1 coordinate 21,352,932, forward strand.
CCTTAAGTTAGGATATTACTGGACATGGGCAGACTGACCTAGGCTGACTGTAAAATCAATATTAATTCATTTTTAATCCCAAAAATTCTAAATTTTTAATATGTTAAACTAGACATCTGTAGCTTTAATTTCATATAATTTTTATAATTTTTAGACATCGTTTGGTCATTCAATTAGGCCAAAATCCGAGGGGTTGTTTTCAGGCATAAAATTAGGATTTCAGTTTCAGTTCAAAAACTGGCAGTTCTGTCCACCTATCTTAGAAAAATATTTTGACTAGGCCAACGGATGAGTTTGGTTCTGAAATTTTGCAGGAATTTAGGGGACATCTTGAATTTAATTTTAGGCTCAAGATTCACTCAAAAATCATTTTTAAAGCTTAAGTTATGGCTGACACTAGTTTACTGTTCATATGGTAATTTTCCAGATTTCCGTTTTTCCTGTCCGAATTTCAATTAGCCTCAAACCAATTCAATTTTCATCCAATGATCATGAAATTTCGTGGAGAACCTTATTTATATGTCATTCACACAACCCAAGAATCAAATTGGCAAAAATCATAAAATTTTCACATGTGATAATAGGGTTTTTGAAAGGGGATCAATAAGGCAAAATTTTTTAGGGTTTTAGAGAGAGAAATCACACCTTATTTGTGCTGCACTATTTTTGATGCTTGATCTCCATTTTGGCTGAATTTGTGTGAGTGTTAGAGTCTTCAAAACAGTAAGGAAAACAGTGGAGAAAAACCATAAAAATTTCGGATTTAAAATCAAAAGGAGAAGGAAGGAAAAAGTTGATTTCTCATCTTGTTTTTGTCTCAAAAGTTGTTGAATTTTTGAGCTGCCTTTAGGTAGGTTTTTGCTTGCTATTTTGGTGTGTTTTTGGAGAGAAAAATTCAGAGAGTAAAGAAGGGGAGGCTGGCCGAATTTTGGGAGAGGAAGGAAAGGTGAATGAGAGTTAAAAGAGGGTTTTTATACTAGGTTTTTCTTTCCCTTTCTCTTCCTTGCTTGGCCGAAAATTTTGAGGGGCAAAAGGGGAAACTTTGTGTTGTTTTGAGGCTAGGGTTTTTCTCTCCTTATTTCTCCTTAAGTGGCCGAAATTATCCAAGGACAATAATTTGAATTTTGATTGAGTTTTGACCTAGCTTTTAATTCAAATAAAATCTCCTTTATTTCCTACACTTTATGGCCGAATTTCTTCTTTATATTTAAGGGATTAAATTTGAGTTTGAATTCTCCTTGGATTTGTGGGATTTAAATTTTAATTAAAAATCCCAAGTAATGGCCGAATATTTTAGGGTTTTTGAAGTCAAAATTGTTGACTTTTTGAGTGGAATTTGACTAGGAAACCAACCTAGGGTTTCCAAAAGATTTTTAATTAATTTATGACACACTAATTTTATTTAAATTATATATTGACCCTTAAATAAAATTTAAGGCGTCACAGACCCACTGGCCAATCCTCTACAGTCTACATAATAATGGACTTCCATACCCGGGATGTACCACCATCGGTGTGGAAGCTATATCATAACTGAACATGTAGAACCTCCACCTGTGTGGGAGGCCGGTACGCCAATACTGGTTTTATTACTGACTTTCTTATAGTTCCTGACCAGTAGCATTATTACTGCCTCCTTAGTCTGGAACTCTTTACATCTTGTTCTTTAGTTGTGGTTATCTATTGTTCCACGTTAGTGTCCATATAGCACCTGAATATACATTTACATATCATACATAGTATATAGACATATCAAGTAAATTCATGTTGCAGACAAATAAATGTCTGAACTTACCGCTATTTTGCTAGTGATTCCTTTCCTGAGTAAATCGACTTTCTTATATCACCTTTTCATTGATTCCCTATAACCGAAATAAATCACGATTATTTTACAACTCAATTCACATTTAAAATATTATAAAAATATAAAATTTCTGATATAGATTTCCCCTAATTACACGTTTTGGGATTCATATTTTCAATTCTGTAATTATTTTACTACTTAGAATACTATTCCGGGCCTAAATATCACTTTTCTGAACTTTTTGACAAAATGACCATTTTACCCATAACTTTTGGCAAATGACCATTTCGTCCCTAGTGGGGTTTTCACTCGTTTCTCTGGCTTACGGCTCTATTTTTGCCTTTAGAAATTTACTAAAATCATTCTGAGGCTTTTACAGCCTTTTTCTAGCAATTTGGAAAATTTTGATCAAAATAATCATTTTGCCCCTGACGGGATCTCAGACCATGAAATTTCCATTTTAACATTGTAACTGAATTTTCTAATCCCCAAAAATCATAAAACAATCTTTCTTAGGTCTCACCGAGCTTTTACGATATTTCTCACCAAAACGCTTGGATTAATATTCACCTGACCCTCGGGTGATACTATTCCGACTCTCGGGTAGTACTATTCTGACACTCGGGTGGTACTATTCCTACCCTCGGGGTTGTTCCTCGTTTTTCTAGCCTTTCGGGACCTCAAATGGAAAATTCACTAGTTATGAAATCGTTTGCCATCCTTTTCTCGAGCCTAGGTTCCCGAGAGGGCTCGGCTTTCTGGTTCTCGACCCTATTTTTATCCCTCGTTTACCAAATTACCCTTCGGGCTTCTGAAAATTTCGACAGTATTTCCGCTGAAATTCTAGGTTCTCGGCGTTTAGAAAACTCCTCGAAATCATTTATCCTATTCTACCCTACCAAGTAATATACTACAACTCTAATTTTACGTAAAAGTTACAAACTTTTTACGCAAAATTTTCCATAAAAACTCAACTGTTTCTAATGGGATTTCAACCCGTTCTTTCACATTTTTAGGCCCGGTTTTATACACCATTTAAATATTCAGATAGCTTTATCAGATTTGCTCATTTTCATTAAACCTACACACAGTTTTTCCTAAAAAAATTGAACAAAATTTTTGTTTTACGGCTCCATTTTTCCCTTATTTATTTTTCACATCATCACATTCACATTACATCACAAAACCCTAGCATAACTCATCAAAATTTCATACATTAATCCCTTAGAGAGCCACGGATTTTCCTTGGAAAATCAACCTCAAAATTTTGTTTTCATTTCCATTTCTTTTTCTTGTTTTCTACACAAAATCAAAATCACATTTATCAAACACATTCATCAACACAAAATCTCATTTCCCCCTAATACCACCCACGGTTTCAATTGAAAAACAAGCACCAAAATTAGTGTTTTTCAATTTCATTTCATCCATTTCTTTCATTTCATTTCCACTTATTTTTCAACACCAAAAACCAAGCAAAACAACATCAAAATTTCAACTTCATACACCATAAACAACCCACGATTTTTAGTGAGAAAACACATACACAACTTGATTTTCATGCTCATGATTCCACAGTTGTTTTAATCACTCACCATTAACACACTTTCAAGCATAAATCTCTTAAACAAAAACTGATTTTTCCTATTCCAAAACAGCCCATATCACACAGATTTTTACCATGGAAAACAAAAAGAAATCATGCCAAAATAGAAGTTTACCTTGCTTACTTGATTACTTGAACTTTGGGATTAATTTTTCATACTTTCTTGCACCAAATTTGAAGAAATTTTTATGCTTTCAATGGGGGAGGTGCATGGCTGCAATGGAGGCTGAAAACCAGATTTTTTTCTGGTTTCTAAATCCCAAAATCGTGTATATAATCAGCCAAAAAGGATTGACTAAGTTGCAATCGATTTAAGGACCTTTTTGTAAAATTTTTGTGTAATTTTTCTACTCTTTAGGGGCTATTTTGTAATTAATCAAAGTTGGACAGATTTTTTTTTCCCTGATTTTGGCCCCAAAATCAGCCACCTAAGTGCCCTAGAAACCTCTTGAAATTTTGCTTAAGCTTCCTTTGACTTTCCTTGTTGACTTTGAATCCTAACCATTGAATTTTCTTGACTTTAAACCCTAGCCCTTGGATTTTAATGTATCCTTACATCCTTTCAAAGATTCACATCCAATCTTTGACTCCCCTCATTAATTCTAGGTCAAGCTTTTGACCAAAAGTTAAACCGAAAAGCTTTGCACTGAAACCGCGTAGACGAGTTCCTGAGGCTGTCCGTGCGATCGGTTTTCCTTATTTTACTCTGGTTTGCCTAAAATTTCATCTCGCAAGTATTTTGTCTTTTAGTGGCTTACTGTATATTCTTAAAATTTTTGAAACCGAAAAGGCTTATTTTCTCCGATTTCGGTTCGGTAAAATTTTTCGTCCCCGAACACTCTCTTGTCGGGACCATCAGAATATTTCATCACATTCGAAATAATATTAAATCATCTATTTTACAACTTTACACATAAAAATCATTGAGTACTCAGGTTATACAAAATTTCTAGAAACAGTGAAATTTCTTGAATATGACATATGTAGTTTGAACATATATACATAAACAATGTGTTGAAAAAAAATTGGTAAAATATACATAGCGGAGTTACAAAAATTTTTTAAGATCATTAAATAACTCGTGATGTCATATATAATAAATCAATAACAATCAATTATAACTTTAAAGGAAATGCCAGGAATGCAAGAAGAAGTGATCGAAGGGTTTCAACCAACTAGCCTTCTCTACTATTCTCCAATTCTTGGACAGCCGAGTATGTGGGCACCCAAATCCTTAATCGATATACTCGCGTGGCTTGTCTCTTTAAGAACTTATTGCTATGGTAATTTGTGTAACAATAAGCCTGTTTACCTGAGAGTCTGTGGTTTAAAGAGAATTGGAGTGGAAGGACCCCTATTTATAATCTTGCATGAGGTGATCCCTTGAATTTTAAATTGGACCAAGAGAAGATTTTCTCTCCCAATTCCCTCATAAAATATGAATTCCACCAAGTGAATATCTCCTTAAAGCATTCGGCCTCTCTTTGAGAATTTTGATTCAAAATTTAAACAGGATTTTTAACTTGAATTATGTCTCCTCCTTTAGCCACCAAATCGATTCCCCTTTAGGCCAATTCTAAGAGTAGATTCGGCTATTCCAAGGGGAAGGAGGATTCAAAATTCAAATAGGATTTTAAGTTGAATTTCCTCCTTTCCTTATCCACAATAACCGATTCTCACTTAGGGAGAATCCCTAGAAGAAAATTCAGTTACATCATGTGAGGGAGGGATTCAACATTCAAATAGAAATGAAACTTGAATATTTTCTCTTCCTTATCCACACAAAAACCGATTCTCTCAAAAGGATAAGCCTCAAAGAATTTGGCCACTTTTATGCAAGGAAGGATTCAAAATTCAAAATTCAAATAGGATTCAAACAAGATTTCCTCTCCCTTCTCCACTAGAAAAAGCTGATTCACCCTTAGAATTCAAATCCTTATAGGATTCAGTTGTTTCTAGGTTTGTGAATTAAAATTTGAATTCAAATTCAAAATTCAAATTCAAAATTCAAATTTTAAACTCCACAAATATTTGAATTTTGAATTTTATTCTCATGAATAATTTTCCACAACTTCAATTCAAATTCAAATAAAATTATGGTAACTTTATTTGAAATTCAAATAATTGTGTAATCTCTTATCCAAAACAAAATTCAAATTTAAATAGGAGAGAATCTTGTCTTCCACCCTTATCTTATTGTGGATGCCACCTATGTTTGTGCAAGGACAAGATTTTGTTTAATTCAAATTCAAATAGGATTCAAAATTTAAATATTTATTTTAAGACAAAATTTTCAAAATTCAAATCAATCACATATTCGAATTTCAAATTTGAAATTCAAATACAACCAATTTATATTTCAAATCTTATCCTCCAAAAATAAATATTACTGAATATTTATCCCATTTATTGAATAATATAAAATTACCATTTTAACCCTCCAGCACACTGAGAAAAACGCCTACACCCTATGGGAGGGTTCTGGATTTTTCTCCCCACCAAATGCAAGATAACAAGCTAATAAGTATATCCCGATCAATTGCCATCTGTTAAAAAATTATATGAAGCTAGTAAAGAGACCACTTGGACATATATAATCGGGCTCTCGTGAATCTATGTGATCAATGTTCTAAACCAAATAACTCAATCACAGGATCACTAATTTCAAAGTTATACCATTATAAACTTGAAACTTAATTCTCAATTATATACCGTATTACGAAAGCCAGTGATAAGCTATTGTCCAATGACCTTGTCATATATGCAAAACCCTTATATAATATCCATGATCAGCCTTAAGTCAAAGTCTATTTAACCTATTGATTAAGCTATCTTAAAGTTCCATTATACTGCTGAATAAGAAAATGATTATTAACCATATATGAATAAGAAGTCATCTGCCCAGTAGACGACCTAAGGCCTTGCCTATTTTCACATCTAGTATAATACCTTTAAGAGGTTACCCTTTACTCCTTATTAGAGTTATAATTCTAATATCTGTAAACAAACATTCTATCGTATACAAGTCATGTACCAAATAAACCGGTCTATAAACTTACTACCTTTGAGACGCTTTAGCCATTAGAACATCAAAGTACACAAGTCATATACATGAAGTGATTCATCTACTCAAGATTAAGGTCTTTGCATAATGAACGTAAAAAATGACATGATTCACTCAAGCAGACTATGCAGATCAATTACACTTTAGTCCCGATCTAATATGTTACCACCAAGTAATATATCTATGTCTATACTTGGGAGTCAAAACTCCAGACAGTTAAGACAAACCATCACCCAATGGCTTTAGACAACATCATAGTCTTAACATGAGTTAGATTAAGGTCTTTGCATAATGAACGTAAAAAATGACATGATCTACTCAAGCAGACTATACAGATCAATTACACTTTAGTTCTGATATAATATGTCACCACCAAGCAATATATCCATGTTTCTACTCGGGAATCAAAACTCCAGATAGTCAAGACAAATCATCCCCCAATGGCTTTAGATAATATAATAGTCTTAACATGAGTTAGATGCTCGGTCTAACCCCATAGATTACAGACTATAGTTTAGACTATTTACTTTAGAATGTTATCTTCTCGCATACAAAAGTTCATTGTATGCAATATTTTAACAGTTTAACATAAGCAGTCAGTAAGCCATATTTACTTACATTTACTTGAACATGTAAATAGAATGAGGACATACAATAATGTAACGAATAACCTCTAAATATAATTTTATTATCCAATTCAAAATAAATGAAATACATTGAAATGTCTTTCCGACTTAGAGCACTTCTAAAACAATGGTTATACACAAGCCATCTAGGGATCATCTTAAATAAAACATGCCCAAACATATTTTACATATAGGAGATACAAGCTAGTATACCAGTAGTGATAAACACCTGCCGAGAAGTGTAGTCATGGTGGAATTGACACAAGATGTTACCATGTTTTCACATATGGATCAACAATAGAGGCTGTGGATTTTGTTTAAAACTCTCCCCCACTCAATATTTTAAATAACATGTAAGTTTTTTAACGAACATGTATGATCAGCATAGTTTGAGCGGCATTCTATTATCCTCTATGACATACTATAAACAACGTATCTATCAATAAATATTCATCCATCCATGATAAAACATAAAATAAGTAAATGATGGAAAATAACCTAGCTATGGTCCCATCTTAGACAAAAGAAAAAAAATGCTCCTAGGAAAGATTTTTTGGGCGAGGCCTCCTAAAAACCAATTCTCTAGATAGAGCAATATTCTTAAAAAAGACTAGTAGTGTGCAGCCAACCAGAATACTAGCTTCCTAGACAGAACTTTGTTAAATCTTACATCTCCACTAAATCACACAATGTTCCCAAAACTAATTTATAGAAGTTTAAATTTTATTTGGATTTCATGAAAAATTTTATGAACAAATAAAATCTAATGATGAATATTAAATAAAAACCTAAATTAAGAAACTAGTCTTAGTAAAAGAGAAATATTTAACTAGACAATAAAAATAAATAAGGCAATTAAAAGGAAACCGACTAAAAAAAACACAAAGGAAACTAGGATTAAGTTAGGAAAGAAAAAAAAAAAGAGGAAACTATATACATATATATATATATATATTTTTAAGAAAGAGGAAAAGTAAAACTAAATAGAAAGAAAAGGAGAAGGATTTTTTTTATTTTTATTTTTACAGAAATGTAAATGTAAACTAAACAAAATAATTAAACTAGAACTTATATATGTAACATATAAACTGTAGTTTTAAGAAAAAGAACAACAAAAACAACGTTTTCTGAAAGGAAAAAAAATGTAAATACATAACCTATATGTTAAAGTTGCACAACAAAAAAAAAACCATATAATAGTTATAACAACACTTACCTTTTTTCCTCACTTACTTCTTTGAATCAATCTTTCTTCTGGCACCTCTCCAAGGGTGTCAAAATTTGATTACACTCTAATTATGTATTAATAAAGCGATTAATTGTAACACAATATGAACCGTCAATTTAATGAGGAGGTGATTCAGATAATAAATAAAACGAATTGTTAGGAATAAATGTTTTAAAGAAATAAGTAAAATAAAACAACAACAAAAATATTTTTGGATTTTTCTTTAAGACAACTAAGGTATATAAACAATTAAATAAAGAAAAGATTGAGAAATTTTGAAAGCCCTTGTTCAACACTAAAATTCAAATCTTATAACTCAATCACAAGTTTCATGTCCCAAACATGCAATCAGAAGATATTATTTTAAAGCATAAATATTAAAAAAATATATAAGTTATCCTAAAGTGACAAAATACCACAAGAAGAATTCAGTAAAGGATAATCTTATAAAAATAATTATAAGAAACCACCTCTCATTAGTAATTGTATGCATAAAATATGATAATTAGAACCACTATCACTATAGAAATATAGTAAAATAAAAACTATAAACACAAAATAAAAGAGATGAAAGAAAAAAATATAAGCGTTAACAACAAAAGTGACTAGGAATTAAGGTGAAGAATGCTTGTCAACTGAAATTCCTCCGGCTTAACCTTCTATTAGCAGTGGCTCATTCACAAAAGGTATGTCACTCACCTCACACTAATGAAACAACTAAGGAAATAAGAATTGAAAAACAAATTGAAATTAACTAATACTGAAATTCTCACAATTCTTGAATAGGAAAATATAAAAGGTGGAGTCCTCTATTTATAGTGTTTGAGAGGCTTAACTAAAAAGGAAAATAAACTAAAAATTACAAATAAAAATGTTAAAATAAAATAAATCCTCAGAGAAAAGGAAACTAAAGTAAATTAAATTATTGAGGTAAAATCTGGTTTCAAAATCTGCAAAATTGGCTTGATTAAAGCACAAAAAAGGAATATGTTAATGTAGAAATTCAATAGTAAAATTGGCGCACAAACAAATTTGCCATGTATCAGTCAAGGATTGGCTAAATGCTTCAGCTACTAGTAAAGTGGAAGATGTAAGAAAAATATGAAAACATACACAGTAGAACTTTAAAAATTTTTTAAGGTTGTTAAAAACTCGTGTTACCATATATAATATATTTTATAACAATCATCAAACATTCGAAGGAAAACACCAGGAATGCCAAAGGATGTAGCCGGTGGAGTGTGTGGGCACTCAGTTCTTTGATCGGTATTCTGCATAGCTTGTCTCCTTCTAACCACCTACATCTTTAAGAATTTATTATTATAAGTGAGAGGTGTAATAATAAATTCAGCCATATAAGAGTTTGTGGTCTAAAGAAAATAGGAACCTCAAAGTGACTATTTGTAAAATTGCATTAAGTAATTTTCAGAATTTTAAATAGGACTCAAAAAAAGATTTTTTTCTCTCTTTCCTCATCAAGTGGCCAATTCTCCCCTTGGAATTGTTAAATAACGAAAAATATGCACAGTAGAATATTAAAATTTTTTCAAAGATCGTTTGAACCCATGTTACTATATATAAGAAATTATCAACAATCAGATATACCTTTATAAGAAAACACCTTGGATGCTAGAATCAATGTTAGAAACATAGGAGGACAACACCAAGAAGGGCTTCAACTGACTAGCTTTCTTCGCTATTTTCCAATTCTAAGACGTTTGAGTATGTGAGCACCTGTTTCCTCAATCAATATTCTACATGACTTGTCTCCTTTCGACTACCCATATCTCTAAGAACTTATTTTCACGTGATTTGTGCAACAATAAGTCTGCTCACCTGAGAGTCTGTGGTCTAAAGAAAATAAGAGTGGAAAAACGCTTATTTATAATATTGCATAAAGTGACTTTTGAATTTTGAATTGGACTAAGAAAAGATTTTTTTCTCTCTTCCATAAGCCAAAAAATCTGAATTTCCTTAGGCCAAAAAACCCTTAAAAATTTCGGCCACATCAGGGAATGGAGGATTCAAAATCCAAACATGATTCAAATAGGATTTTTCCTCTCCCTTATCCACACAAAAACCAATTCCTTCCATGGGAGAAACTAATAAGAATTCGGCCAAGCTTGGAGCAAGGAGATTCAAAATTCAAACATGATTTTTCTTTCTCCCTTATCTATAAAAAATCTGAATTCCTTTCCTTGGAATTATTCATAAGAAATTTGGCCATTAGGGAATTTTGTTACTCAAAATTTGATTCAAATTTCAAACTCTACAAAACTTTGAATTTTATCCACATGGATAATTTTCCACAATTTCAATTCAAATTCAAATAAAATCATGACAACTTTATTTGAAATTTAAATAATTGTGTAATCTCTTATCCAAAACAAAAATCAAATTTAAATTAGGAGCAAATCTTGTCTTCTACCCTTATCCAAAAAGTCGCCACCTATAATAATGCAAGGACAAGATTTTGTTCAATTCAAATTTAAATAGGATAATCTTTTAAATTTTAAATATTTATTTTAAAACAAGATTTTCAAAATTCAAATTAATCTTATATTTGAATTTCAAATTCAAATATAATTAATTTAAATTTCAAATCTTATCTTTCAAAATAACTATTAATTAAATTTTTATCTCATTTATTGAATAATATAAAATTACAATTTTGCCACTCCAACACATAGAGAAAAATGCCTACACCCTTATGGAGGGTGATCAAGATTTTTTTTTTTATCACTAAATGCAAAATAACAAGCCATAAAGTAATACCCTGATCAACTACCATGTTTAAAAAATTATAATAACTAGCAGAGAGACTGATTGGACATATATAGTCGGGCTCTCATAAATCCATGTAATCATTATTTTATACCAAATAACTTAATCACATTATCACTAATTTTAGGATCATTCCATTATAGACCTAAAATTGAACTCCCAATTATATTACAAATTATGCAAGCCTTAAGAAAGACATCATCCGATGATCTTATCATTAATGCAAAACCCTCATATAATATCCATGATCAACCTAGGTCAAAATCCGTTCAACCTTTTAATCACGCTATCTTAAAGATTTATTGTATACCTAATAAGAGAATAATTATCTACCATATGTGAACAATAAATCGTGTGCAAAGCAAACGACCCAAGGCCTTGTCCATTCTCATCAATCTAGCATAATACCTTTAAGAGGATAATCTTAACTTTACATAAGAGTTATGATTCCTTATCTGTAAGCAATCCCTCCATCATATGTATACAGTATATCTAACAAACGGGTTTATTAGCTTACTACTTTTGAGACGCTTTGTCCATTCTCATCAATCTAGCATAATGCCTTTAAGAGAATAATCTTAACTTTACATAAGAGTTATGATTCCTTATCTGTAAGCAATCTCACTAACATATGTGTACTGTATATCTAACAAACGGGTCTATTAGCTTACTACCTTTGAGACGCCTTGGCCTTTGGAACATCAAAACACATTAGCCACATACATGGAGCTATTCGCGTACTCAGAATTAAGGTTATTACATAATGAATATCATAAGTAGATCGATCTATTTATAGTGGACTACACAAATCAATCACGATTTAGTCTCAGTCCAATATGTCACCACCAAGCAACATATCTATATCTCTACTCGGGAGTCAAAGTTCTAGACGGTCAAGACAAATCATCCCCAATTGGCTTTAGATAACATAATAATTTTAATATGAGTTAGATGTATACTCTAATCCCATAGATTACGGACCATAGATTTAGACCACTTACTCTAGAATGTTGTCTTCTTGCATACCAAAGATCATTGTGTACAACATTATAATAGTTTAACATAAGCAGTCAATGAGTCATATTTGCTTTCATTTACTTTAACATATAAATAGGTTAAGGACTTAAAACAATGTAATGAATAACCTTTAAAATATTTTATTAATCAGTTCAAAAATAAATGAAATACAATAAAACATCTTTCCCACTTAGGGCACACCTAACAGGAATGTCCTTAAAAAATTCAGCACCTCAAGATTAAGGGCACTTAAATTTCAAATAAGATTTCAAAAAAAATTTTTTCTCTCTCCTGCCTTTGTGATGGCAGAATTTCTCCTTAGGAATATGACCCAAAAAATTTGTCCACCTATAGGTGTCGGATTCAAATTTCAAATTTTACAGATTTTATGATTTTGTCTACATGGATAATTTTCTATAACTCCAGTTTAAATTCAAAATAAAATTATGACAACTTTATTTAAATTTAAATAATTATATAATCTCTTATTCAAAACAAAATCAAATTAGAAGAAAATCTTGTTTTCCAAATCCTACATAAAATCCAACCCCTATTAATAAGCAATGATAAGATTTTGTTCAATTCAAATTTAAATAGGGTAATCTTTCAAATTTCAAAATATTTATTTAAACAAAATTTTTAAAATTTAAATTAATCTCATATTCATCTTTTAAAAGACTAATTAAATTAATTCAAATTTCAAATCTTACTTTCTAAAATAAATATTTATCATATTAATTAAATAAAGCAAATTACAATTTTACCGTTGGCTTCATAAAAAAAATGCCCACATTTTGGTTTAGGTGACATGGATTTTTCTCTTCAGTAAATGCATGATTATAAATCATAAAGAATACCCTTATTAATTATCATCTATTAAGGAATTATACGAAACTAGTAAAGAGACCATTGAACATATATAATGTAGGCTCTAATAATCCATGTAACTATTAATCTATACTGAATAAACTCATTACACAATTATTAGTTTTAGAATCACACTACTATTAACCTAAAACTGCACTCCTAATTATATACTGAATTATGTAAGCCAGTGATTAGCCATCATCCAATGACCTTATGTAACACCCCTTATATGATGTCCATGATTAATCTTAGGTCAAAATCCATTTGACTTATTGATCACGTTATCTTAAAAATCCATTATACACCGATCAAGAAAATGAGTATTCACCATATGTGCATAAGAAGTCATTTGTCAAGCAAATGACCCAAGGTCTTGTCTATTTTTACATTTAGTATAATGCCTCTAAGAAGGGTAACATTTACTCCTCATTCGAGTTATAATTTCATATCTATAAAAAAACCCTCCATCGTATATAAGTCATGTACCTTCGGTCTTTAAGCTTACTACATTTGAGATGCTTTAGCTTTTGGAACATCAAAGTAAATAAGTCATATACATGAAGCAATTCACTTACTTAGGATTAAGTTTATTATATAATGAACATCAAAAGTGAATTAATCTACTCAAGCAGATTACATAGATTAATTGTACTCTGGTCTTAGTTAATATGTCGCCATTAAGTAACATATAGATGTCTTTACTCGGGAGTCAAATACTCTAGACAACCAAGACAAACTGTCTCTCTAATTAGCTTTAGATAATATAATAGTCTTAACATGAGTTAAATGCTCACTCTAACACGATAAATTGTGGATAATAGATTTAAACTACTTACTTTAAAATATTATCTTCTGCATGCAAGACCATTGTATGCAACGCTCTAATAATTTAATAACAAGCATCAATGAGCCATATTTGATTACATTTACTTTAACATATAAATAAGATGAGGATATATAGCAATACAATGAATAACCTTTAATATATTATTAATCAGTTCAAAAAATAAATGAAATATGTTTAAATATCTTTCCTACTTAAGGTATTCCTAACAATCTCCTACTTAACCTAATCTAGTAAATGTACTATGTTATGCATCTCCATCACCTCTACGTGCCTTTCAAAGCTTCTAGTCATCAAAGTCTTAGTAAAGGAATCAGTAACGTTGCTCTCAAATGCGATCTTACATACATCTACTAGTCCTGCCTCCACATGCTCTTTAATTATATGACATCTCTAATCTATGTGCTTGGTTCTCTTGTGGTGCCTAGATTTCCTTATGTTGGTAATAGCCGTGCTGTTATCATATTAGAGTGTGATAGGTTTATTAATACCCGAAATGATCTTAAGGTCTCTAAAGAACCCACGGAGCTAAATCACTTCTTTAGATGTCTCAGCTACAATCACATATGCAGGCTCCATCGTAGCGTTAGCAGTGTAACCCAATTTCACACTCTTCCATACAATGGCTCCTCCTCCAAGTATGAATACGAATCCTGAAGTCAACTTCCTCAAATCCCCAGAAGTTTAAAAGTCTGAATCTGTGTGTCCTACAAGTGTTAGGTCCCTTTTAGAATATATCAGCGTATAATCCCTTGTTTTCTTAAGACACTTAAGTATATGCTTCACAGCTTGCCAATACTTGATTCCAAGATTTGCCTAATATTGACTCACTATACCTACCGCAAAACCAATATTCAAGAAAGTACAAAGTATAGCATACATAAGACTACCCATAGCAGATGTGTAAGGAACCTTATTCATATGCTCTTTTTCTTCCGATGTCTTAGAATAGTCATCCATTGAAAGAGTTAAACTAGCAATGAAATGTTGAGAATCTCTCTTTGCCTCTTACATTGCATACTTCTCAATTATTTTATCTATATATAGAGCCTGAGATAATACTATCATTTTGTTCTTTTGATCTTTAAAGAGATAAATGCTTAGAACATAATTAGTTTCTTCGAAGTCCTTCATATCAAATTGTTGGCATAACTAAAGTTTGACCAATGATAAGTTCCTTGCATCATTTTCAATGAATAGTACATCATCGACATAGAGTACCAAAATGATCACTTTATCATTTTTTATACGTTTATATACATAAGATTTATCAACATTCTGCTTAGAACCAAATGTATTGATCGCTTGATTAAATCTTTAATTCTATGAGTGAGATGCTTGCTTTAATCCATAAATTAATCTAAGCAACTTGTAAACTTTCTTTTCTTGGCATTTTACCATGAACTCTTTAGGTTATATAATATAGATACTTTCATCAAGATGGCTATTCAAGAATACCATCTTGACGTCCATTTGTCAAATCTCATAATCGAGAGCCACAGTAATGAATCAAAGAATGCGAATAGATTTTAGCATCATAATAAGCAAAAACGTTTCGTCATAGTTGACTCCAACATTTTTGAGATTACCTTTTTGCCACAAGTCTAATCTTAAAAGTTTCAACTTTTTCTTTCGCATCCTTGTTTCTCTTATAGACTCACTTGCATCTAATGAGTTTAATTTCATCCAACAGGTCCACAAGTTTCCAAACCGAGTTGGATTTTATAGAATCCATCCTACTGTTCATAGCCTGTTTCCAAAATTTAGAGTCAACATCATTTATATTTTCATTGTAGGTTATAGAATCATTATCATGTTCATGAGCTTCAAATTGGTATACTTCAGCATCATACATAAAGAAATTTAGTATCCTAAAAACTCTCCTACTACGTCGAAGTACCCTAAACTATTGATAGTTTGTAGGTATTTAACTAGAACTCAAACTTGCGTTCAAGACTGAAACTTGTGGAGCAATTCTATCACCTAATAACTTCTTTAGCATCACTTTACTTTGAGGCTTAAACTTATTCATGTAACTTTTCCCAACGAATGTCGCATGGGTTGAAGTAATGACTTTTGGTTCCTTTTGGTTATAGAATAGACCTCCCTTAATTCTCATAGGATACCCTACAAACGTGTATAATTCCAAAAGTGGTTCCAACTTATTTGCATCCCCATCTAATAAATGTGCTTGGTAGCCCCATATTCTCATATGTCGGAGGGAAAGTTTTTTACCATGCCACAACTCGTATGGAGTCCTAGGAATTGATTTACTTAGAACTTTGTTCAAATTATATCATGCCATTTGTAGTGTATATTTACTAGAAATATAATGGTAGTGTCAAACAACTCAATATAGACTGTACCATATCCAATAAAATCTTGTGTCTCCTTTTGACTACAACATTTTGTTGTGGAGTACCAGGTGTAGTCAATTGGGATAGAATCCCTTTCTTTATAAAATATCCTAGAAATTTGTCGGAGAGATATTCATCACCTCAATCAGATCTAAGTGTCTTTATAAATTTACCCAATTGCTTTTCTACTTCTACATGACACTCTTTGAACTTATCAAAGGTTTCGTTCTTACAGAATAGTAGGTACATATATCTATACCTCGAGTAATCATCTATAAAAGAGATATAGTACTTATATCCCCTTTGTACCTTAATGTTCATAGGGCTACATACATCAATGTATATAATTTTTAAGAGTTTAGTAGCTCTAGTACTTTTAGCTCTAAAAGATCTCTTAGTCATCTTATCCTTAAGGTGAGACTCACATTGAGGAAGACGTACCTCCTTTAGAGTTTCTAATGAATTGTCTTTCACCAATCTTTGAATCTCATCTTGATTAATATAACCAAATCTTAAATGCCAAAGATACGTCTTGTTAAAATGAGAAACTTTTAACCTTTTAGAGTTATCAACTAATTTAGTATTCGATAGTGAGTACATCTTAGGTTTGACCAAATAAAGGTTTCCATACATCCACCTGGAACAGATAAAAGACTTGTTTTTTCGAATAACAACTTGTTTATTAAAAGAAACTGATTAAGAATCCTTAATTTAACAAATCACTGATATAAGGTTTCTCCTAAAACTAGGAATATAAAAACAATTTTTCAATAAAAAAACCGAAATTCATTAAAATAAAGATATGCATCTCCCACTGCTTCAACTACCATAAAGCTACCATCTCTAATCCGCAACGAAAGGCTCTTATTATGTAGACTTCTTGCTTCCAAGAATGCCTGCAAAGAAATACAAACATGATTTATGGCTCCTGAATCAATGACCCAAGTATCTTTTGATTCTTCTACCAAACAAGCTTCTATGAAAAGAAGATCCTTATCTTTTTTGCCCTTAACGGCTAGGAATTTCTTGTAAGTCTTTTTAAAGTGACCTACCTTCACACAATGGAAGCACTTGGGGATTTTCGGGTCCTTGGACTTCTTGTTCTTCTTCTTTTTCTTCCCATCTGAAGTAGGAGGAACAGAAAACTGAAAGGCCCTTACTTCTTCTTGTTCCTAGAGGATTTAGAAGATTTTGCCAAGTTGTGATCTCCCTGAGTTTGGACTAGAAGCCCATCATTGATTATCAACTCATATGCCTGTAATTGCTTCATGAGCTCGGTTAGTCTTAGCTTTCTGTTGCTAGATTGTATACAGCTTTAAACCCTACAGAATCCTTTGATAAAGTCTTGAACACTATTTCAATTTGGGTGTTGTAGTCTATCTCAATATCATTGTCAACAGCCCTAGTAAAGAATGCCATAAGTATAAGCATATGAACTTTTATCAGAATAACTGCCTTCTGCTTAAAGTTCATTATACTTTTAATAGTGGATTGTCGAGCCAGCTTTTGTTAGTCTCAAAACATATCCTCCAATTTATCCATGAAATCCCTAGCAACTCGATAAGTTTCATGTTATTTTTGTAAAGCACTCGTCATGCTAACAAGGATGTAGCATCAAACTATCTTGTTGGATTCTTTCCAATAAGTATACATGATAGGGATCTCTTTAAGTGGTTTATTAGGTTGTGGCCCTGGTGGGTGTGGTTCGTCTAGTACAAACTTGTGTCTTTTGTAGTTGAGAACTATTAACAAGTTTCTTTTCTAGTCTTTATAATTATCGCCATTTAATTTATTTTCAGTGAGTATTGAAATTAAAGGTGTTGGTGGCATTTTGAACTGAAATAAAAATATAAAAAAACATTACTACAAAGCCCAAGCAAGTATAAAATATATTTAGCAAATAAAATATACAAGTATGCTCCTAAATAAAACTTAAAAAAACATGTAGTATTATAATAGTAATTCTCAGTATTTATTGGCCTAAGCTACGGAGGGGTGACCATGAGACAAATAGCTGAGAATATGGACCCCGTCCAATGAATTTATGTTACTTAAAACCTCTAAGGTTAAGACATATATTAATAACCGTTTATTTTGACTACTAGTTTAACTAACTAAGTTTCTAGAGAAGATTAATAGTTAAATAAATCTTAAGTATCTAACCATTATTTACGTAGCCTGGTCCATGCCCTATTCAAGTCATCGAGGGATGTCTTAAATAGAACATGTCCAAACATGGTTTCTATATAAGAGATCTAATCTAGTATACCAGTGATAGTAAACACCTACGAGAGGTATAGTCAGGGCGGAATTAACACGAGACATTACAATGATTACACATATGGATTAATAATTGAGGCCATAGATTTTGTTTGAAAATATGTATTCTTCTATCTTATATGACATGTTATCAAATATGTATACAAAACATCTATCAATCCATATTCATCCATTCATGACAAAACATAGAAAAAATAAATGACAGAAAATTAAATAACTTAATTATGGTCTCATCCTAGGAAAAATAGAAAAAAAAGAAAATTAAAGATTGCAAAATTACATTCACAATATTTTTTGGGTCTTGAATTTTTCTCCATCTTCGCATATCCATCTCCATGTATCTCTTCCATTTATTTCTTATCCTAAAAATTATTTAATATTCAAATTTCAAAAATTTCAAATTTTAATCAAATTTAAATTTTATATATAATAATATGTAATTTCAAAATTTAAATATACAATTATATGATATGTAATTTCAAAATTTAAATTAACAATTGCATATTTTTATATACAATTTAGAATTAAATCTCAAGTAAAAAAAATTAAAATGAAGAACCATGACATTATGGGCCATGGGCCCAAAAGCCCGCAGCCACCTATGGCCAGCCCAGCCCACAGCAGGGCTTGCAGCCCCTTGTAGGGGTTGCTTGCAGCCTTGTCGACTATAGCCCTTGGCAGGCTATAGCCACCAAGACCCGCATGCTAGGCCTACGAGTCCTTGACGGCATGTGCCTTGATGTACGTGTCAGTTGGTGTAACGTTCTTCGGGAGTTGGTTCTCTCAACTTTTGTGCCATATTCCTAATTTGCCCATTAGGATCCCAAAAAATTTTGAAATCCTAATTAAATTAGGATTTTTCACACACAAAAAATTTCAATCATTAAAATTAAATTTAATTCCTAGGAAAAATAAATTATGGTCTTCAATCTTCATCTCCTCCATGAATAATTACATAAGATTCCTATACCGTTTCTGGTATACAAAAATTCTATATATTTAAAGAGACAAAAAATTAAAATCTATGGAAAAATTATAGTGACGGTAAACCGCTCCTATGGTTACATGAAAAATCCTAAATATAATTTTTCTAAATTTTAAAGAATTATGACTGACAAAATTGAGCATGCTTATAATAATTAAAAAAATAAAAAAAAACTACATACATCATACATAATACATGATTGCAATATAAAGGAAACCTAAAATGCCACTATTTAAATATCAAATCTATACATGGAGAAGAATTTTGATTATCTAATTTATATATATGACATAATCACGAGTTGACTCTAATACCAATTGTAGGAAAAATAAGAAAACATACACAGCAGAATTTTAAAAAAATTTTAAGATCGTAAAAAACTTATGTTGTCATATACAATAAATTATGCAATAATAATTACACCTTTAGAGGAAAACATTAGGAATACTGGAGGATGTAATCGAGAGACTTCAATCAACTAATCTTCTTTATTATTCTCCAACTCACGGATGGTAAAGTGTATAGGCACTCAGTTCTTCGATTGGTATTCTGCACGGTTTGTACCCTTCTAACCACCTAGATCTCTAAGAATTGATTATTATAAGTAAGAGGTATAATAATAAATTCGATTACTTGAAAGTTTGTAGTCTAAAGAAAATAGGAACCTCAAGTGTTCTATTTATAAAATTGTATTAAGTGCCTTTCAGAATTTGAATCGGATTTAAGAAAATATTTTTCTCTCTCTTCTCTTTCTAAGTGGCTGATTCTCCCCTAAGAATGTCCTTTACCTCAAGATTAAAAGCATTCAAAATTTGAATAGGATTTTTGAAAAGATTTTTTTTCTCTTTCCCCCCTTGTGATGGTGGAATTTCTCCTTAGGAATATAACCCAAAAAATTCATCCACCTAAAGGTGTGGGATTCAAAATTTAATTCAAATTTCAAATTCCACAAATCTTATAATTTTGTCTACATAGATAATTTACTACAATTTCAATTTAAATTCAAAATAAAATTATAACAACTTTATTTGAATTTAAACAATTATGTAATCTCTTATCCAAAACAAAATCAAATAGGAGAAAATCTTGTCTTCCAAATCTTACATAAAATCCGAATCCTATTAATGTGCAAAGATAAGATTTTATTCAATTCAAATTTAAATAAGATAATCTTCCAAATTTTAAAATATTTATTTAAACAAAATTTTTAAAATTTAAATTAATCTCATATTTATTTTTTAAAAGACAAATACAATTAATTCAAATTTAAAATCTTATCTTTCAAAATTAAATATTTATCTCATTAATTGAATAAAACAAAATTATAATTTTACCTTTGGCTCCAAAGAAAAACGCCGACACCTAGATTTAGGTGACTCAGATTTTCTCTTTACTAAATATAAGAATACAAGTCATAAAGAATACTCAGATCAATTATCATCTGTTAAGAAATTATACAGAGTTAGTAAAGGGAATGATTGGATATATATAATGTGGGCTCTAATAATCTATGTAACTATTACTTTATACCGAATAAACTCATTATATAGTTATTAGTTTCAAAATCATATCACTGTAAACCTGAAACTTCACTCTTAATTATATATTGAATTATGCAAGTCAGTGATTAACCATCGTCTAGTGACCTTGTCATGTATGCAATACTCTCATATGATGTCTATGATCAATCTTAAGTCAAAGTCCATTTGACTTATTGATCACGTTATCTTAAAAATTTATTATATACAAGATCAAAGAAATGATTATTCACCATATATGAATAAAAAGTCATTTACCAAGCAAACGACCTAAGGTCTTGTCCATTTTTACATCTAATATAATACCTTTAAGAAGGATAATCTTTACTCCTCATTAGAGTTATGATTTCATATCTATAAGTAAACCCTCCATCGTATACAAGTCATGTACCCAACAAACCAGTCTTTCAGCTTACCACCTTTAAGATGCTTTAGTCTTTGGAATATCAAAATAAATAAGTCATATACATGAAGTGATTCACTTACTCAGGATTAAGATTATTGTATAATGAATGTCGAAAGTGAATTAATCCACTCAAGCAGATTACATAAATTAATTGCACTTTAGTCCTAGTCCAATATGTCACCACCAAACAACATATCTATATCTCTATTCAGAGGTCAAATGCCCTAGACAGTCAAGACAAACTATTTTTCTAATTAGCTTTAGACAACATAATAGTCTTAATATGAGTTAGATGCTCACTCTAACCCAATAAATTACGGATTATAGATTTAGACTACTTACTTTAGCACATTGCCTTCTCATATGCAAGACCATTATATGCAGCACTCTAATAATTTAACAACAATCTACCAATAAGTCATATTTACTTATATTTACTTTAATATATAAATAGGATGAGGATATATAGTAATGTAATGAATAACCTCTAATATTATTAATCAGTTCAAAAAATAAATAGAATACATTAAAATGTCTTCCTCCCTTAGGCTATTCCTAACAAAAGACAGCTAGAACACTTGGCACTCGCAGAGTGAGAGCACGGGATAAGTGGTTGGCAATAGGGGCCAATGGCTCTGACCACGCATGAGAGAGTGCCTGGGGACACATGTTAAATGTATCCATTGGTTGGCTGTTGGGCACGAGTGGCGAAGACGTGTTTGGACGTGCTTTAAGGGTGGTTGCACGGCTGAGGCCCATCTGCACGGGGCTGTGAGTGGGGTGCGATGTGGCACTCCTTGATTGGCTCTGACGGCTTGCGGCTTGGTTGCTATTCAGATAGTTTGGCTCAGCTCTATGTGGGTTGCCTTTAAAACTTAAATTAATAACTCTCTTGGCTCAATGCATGGCTCTTTCTGTAAAACTTTTACACTAAACATGTAAATATGTAAATATTAAGCTAATACTAAACATTTTTGAATTAAATTATTTTAAATAAAAATCATATAAATATCTAATTAGAACTCAAATAATTTAACATTTACACAATAAAAAACATAAAAAATAGTGCCCTTTTGTGTACTAATTAGTCGCCAAAACATTTTGCTACCAAACATTGGTAGCAAATATCAAGACTTTTTGCTACTAAAAATAATCCTCACCCAAATATTTGGTAGCTAAAACTTTTACAAATACTTTTGCTACCAAATAAAATTTGATGGCCAAAACATCTGCTACATACTTATGTGTTTTTGCTACAAAATTTTGGTTGCAAAAAGCAAGACGTTTTGCTACCAAATGTTTCGCATGACCAAAGTTTGATTGCCCAAAATGTTGCCCATTGCAATGTTCTGCTATCAAATTTGATAGTGGAAAATGGAAATTTGTCTGGGACCAAAAATAAATTTGGTCGCAAATACCTTTTGCGACCGACCTTCTGCTACCAAATAGCAACCAAAGATTTTTGGTCATGGAAACCTTTGGTGACCAAACAAAGAGCATTTTGCCACCAAATATTTGGTAGCAGAAGGTGAAAATTCTTTCACTTCGTTTTAATTAAAATAGAGATATTTTTTTTTTCCTAAAAAGTTGACAGAATTATAGACTTTAACAGTTAAATATAGGCACTGTAATTTTTTTTTTTTAGTTGAATGGGTACATAACTGAATTGTACATCAGTTTTAATAAAAATTAAAAATTTCAAAATTTGAGTGGGAGCATAGTTGTATAATTCTTCTAAAATGACGACACAATAGAAATTTTACAAAAATTTCAGGGCTAAAAACCAAAATGTGCCCCACTGGTTTAACTAGTTGCGCTAATTAAGTCAATGTAAAAAAGTTATATTTTCCTATGAGTTGTTTGGATAATGAGATGTAAAGATAAAGAATATCTCATGATAATTGTTTTTGAAAAAATATATTCGAGAGGTAATTTTTATCTAAGAAATGCCCGTTATCCATTGAGGATATAAAATATCAAAAAGCTTAATAACTAAATGTATTTTGAAAATATAATTATTAACAAATTAAAAAGAACATAGAGAGTAATAAATTGATAGCAAAACTTGTGCAAGACAAATAAATTGATACGTACTATTAAACCCATCATTTTGTACACCATTAAAGAGAACGAGACGCAAAAATATTTAAAAAAAAAATCAAAGAAAAATGCAAATGCAAGGAAAAAAGAAACCCATATTAGAACTATATAAGAAAAAATCACGGATAAACCAGATATAAAAATTAACAAAATAGAGATGAACAAAGGACAAAGAGAATTGACGTAAACAAAATTACAAAAATGAAAACTCACATAGGTTTCTGGGGGAAAAAAAGAGAGAGAGAGAGAGAGATCTGTTAATAACTCAATCTAGGAAAAAGGATAAACGTTATTTATTGAAAAATTATGAAAATAAAAAAAATACTTAAGTTATCAATTATCTTCCAAGTTGAAAGTTCCCTTGAAGAGCATAATGCTAAATCATTGTCTTAATCCTTCTTCATTTTCACGCATATAAACGATTGACTTAGACAAATAAGCCGACTTAAACTCGCTAAAGTTATCTATTTTTGGCTTGTACTCCAAGAATAAAAGGACATAATTGGAAATAAAAAATTCAACACGATCATCTTTAGTTGTTGCTATCTTGATATCATTTCTTAGTATGTAAGAAAAAATAGGTACTAAAATTAAAAAAAAAATAGCAGGCATAATTGGATATAAAAGTTACAAGATAGCTGCTTGTTTCATCACATTTTTTTATCTATAAAGACATCGGTCTAAATACAACTTATTTATTAAACGTATCAGAAATTTTAATTAAACATGATGTATTTATTAATCGATTGATATAGCAATAACTTAGTGAACACTATCGTTTTGATATTTTAATATGTTATTGGTTTAACCTACCTGTTCTTGAAAACAGGCGAAATAAGAAATTTTTAAATCTCATATAATATTTTAGTTTACCTCCTTTGTGTTAGTTTATTTGCACTTAATCAATTACATATAATGTTTTAAATGACACCTTTATATAATCTATCACATCAATCCATATTTGAACATGATGTATTAATTAATCATATTAATCTGTTATTGATCTAAATCATCTAAATCTATTTACAGGAAAGTTAACTTTTTATCATATTGTAAAACAAATTATTAGCCTTACTAATTTATGTGACTTCCAAGCAGTACACACACATTACTTATTATAGTAACCGAAACTTAACTTGTTTTCTACACCACAACACCACACCCCACCACCACAACCCCCACAACACCAACACCACAAACCCCCCCCAACCTTCGTTTTTCCTAAAGAGAAGCTTGCGACTGTTAATCATCCATTTCCCAACATCTCTCGTACATTCATATAACAACACATCCGATCCATATGGATAATATGAAAAGATATGGAAATGCAAAAGGTAATTTTCACGGATAAAAATATGTCATGCCTTGCTAGCATTGCAAAATTGCTAAATAGTGTTGCTCTTAATCTACTAAGGCCATCTCCGAAAGGATAAATGGGTGGGAGAGGTTCTCCAACCCAGCACCAAATCAGACGCCATTTTTGGTGTTTTGAATAGTGGAACACCAAATTTGGCGTTCTATTATTCATCCACACCAGTTTTAGTGTGTTATTTTTTTTTAATTTTTAATTTAAAAAACACCCAAAATTATTATTTATTTTTAATTTTTACCTTAACTTTTATTTTCAAATAAATTATTTGTGGGAGGAGTACACTAATTCAGAGAATTAAATGAATATCAATATTTTTTTATCTTTCACTCTTATGTTTAGTTATTAATGTAATGTTTGGTTTTTAAATATAATTTTGTTTTTAATTAATAAATTGTTAAGTCAAGTATATCGGTTTTTTTAGTTAATAAAATGTAATTTATTAATTTATTATTCTCTATGATATTGTTAAATAATAAAATCTATTTTATTGGATGAATATGTGAAAATTAATTATATGTGGGCAATATTCATAAAATAAGGAAAAAGTATGGAGTTAATAAAAAAGAATATAAAAAGAAAGGTAAAAGAGAATATGTGTAAAATATTCTTTTTGGTATTAGAAATGATATAATGGATTTAATGTGACATTTACACAATTTTGATGTAAAATTTGGTGTTTTGGATTGGAGATGCCCTAAATATACACATCCTTTTTTCTCAAAAATTATGGAGAATTCCTTTGATCAAAATTGATAACGTCAACTTCCTCTATTTTAAAAAAAAATTACAAAGACACCCTTTATTAATTGACCTTGAGTTTAATCATTAATTATGCTCAAAATATTACTAATGCCCTTCCTTATATAGAATAGTCTTTAGCTATATATATATATATAAAGGCATAAAATAATCATAATTCACACTCTAAAAAAATGTATCATTATTTTTATTTTTTATCTTTTAGAAAATCTCTTTTTAATTTTTATGGACAATATAACTTACTATTAGAAAGCATATATAACTATGACAAGAATATAAAAATAAAGTTGTTATTCAAAACAAAATATTACCATAATAAAAAACCATTAACATACATTTAATACCATATTTACAACTAATGACAAAATACTATTCATTATTTTGCACCACATTAATACAAAGTAGATATTGTTTTTTTTTTTTTTAATTTGATAAATTCTTTTTCCTTTTTAACTAAGTTAAAACAAATAAATGGTTAAATTAAAAAAAAAAAACAAATGAATGGTTATGATTTAGTTTAACAAGATCAATGATTGAAATTTATTGGGTTATTTTAGTCATTTTAAACTTAAATTTAACAAAGTTAAAAAAAATAGGTCTTGGTATTAATAGTTTTAATCAAAAGAATGTATCTGTAATTTTAAAAAAATATAGGAATGTCAACGTTAAACACTCTAATTATATATCTGGTTATGATTACAAATGCTAGCTAAATGCAAGTATCTTGGAAAAATTATTTCAAAAAGTAGTTATAGGGATACGTTTGTCTACATACAAGAAAACTAGAAATTAGTACGTACAATAGGCCTTTTTTTTTTTTTTTTTTTGCAAAATCCAAAAGGGGTATGTTAATTAGAGTATGTTAAGTTTCAGCTTGATCTTATGTCGTTAGCTCCTGATGTCTCTATGTTGTCAAAAAGTTTCAATTATTCATGATTTCTTTTATGTGTCTGATTGGCGTTCAGAGTGATTATCTTTCATTTCCAACCATTTTTTGTATTTTTCTTTCTTTCAATAAATTAAGACAAGGGGTCGTGATGCGAGATTAAATCTGTAGGTGGTAACAATCTGATTGGGATATCCTTAAGATTTTGTGTATCACTTGTCCTTCCATGTCCTTCATTTAGAAGAATAAGAGGAAAAGCAATGGGGCATGTTTAAGTACGTCGTAATTGGAAGATGTGGGAGACACATGCTGCTAATTTAAGGGGTTAGAGTCCCTACCATGTGCCCGTATTCAACGTTTCAAAAACATTTTATTTTATAGATTGGCTTTGCTAAAAGATAAAGCCATAAAGGGCATTCACCTTGGGGGATAAAACACGTTACACCCCAACTAAATTCCTGCCAATATAATTGCTTTTAAGACGTTAAAAGAATGGGGCTACCAAAAAAGCACAGATAAGGACTTGTGTAGACCCATGGGAGTTGACCAATTGAGCTGGCGGCAGCGCAGGAGAATTATGTTTGGATTTTCGGGTAATTATCCTTTTTGGGGCACAACTCGCCTTATATAACAACTACTAATTACATGCCCTAAAACACTAAACTGATTAATCAATATGATACTAAATTATGCCTCACTTGACATATATTCATTTACATTCATTCAAAGCTGAGTATTATATATATGTCGACTA
This sequence comes from Antiaris toxicaria, assembly GCA_035233585.1. Taxonomy (NCBI): domain Eukaryota; kingdom Viridiplantae; phylum Streptophyta; class Magnoliopsida; order Rosales; family Moraceae; genus Antiaris; species Antiaris toxicaria. The sequence goes on from CP141156.1 coordinate 21,380,209, forward strand.
GCTAAAATGAGGAGTATTACATTCATTTTTTTAAGAGTTTTTAATCTAAAATTACTTTAAAGTTTTCTAATAAGTAGTAAAAATATTTAAATAAAGTTTATAATATTTAACTTAGACTCTGCTATGAATTTTAAAGTCTGTATTTGGAGGAGTTTTCTTTAGAAACTATTTTTTTGGCTTTGATAGGAATTCTTTTTTGATATTAAAAGCTATAGTAATGGATCATTCAAATAATTTCAAAATCAACTGTTGAACTCAGAAAGTTAAAAACAGCTTTTACGATACCTATTTGTACAAAATATGTTTCCTTTCCAAATTTAAAGAAAACTACTATTCTAAATTTTAACGTCAGTGCAAAGCTGTTAAAGGCCATTTATATAAATATATATATATATATACACAACACAACTCTTTAAGGCTAATATGCTATAATTAGCAGAAAACTTTCTCTCCGTCTGTGTCTTTTTTTTTTTTTTTTTCTTTGGGTTTTAGGGAAAGCAATAAACTATAAATACCGGAGGTCGGTTGCTTGTTATAGCATTCTTGTGCATCATTTTATACGTATACCAAAAGGTTGAATTATTTATTTCTTTTGGACCATTTTTTGTGTATATAATTTCTTAATGTAATTTATCTTTCGAGTAGGATTAGTATTGTCGTCTGTTTCCATACTTGTAGAGTGCAGGAAAAGATAGTTGAGTTATCTAACTACAATCTAAGTATTAAAAAAACGGCGTGGATGTTTGATCAAGAAGCCAATAATGCATGACATGGGCAACAAATTTTGACTGAATATCAGTTATGAGTACAAGGGTAGATCCAACGTACAATAAATGTAAAAAATAAATAAATAAATAAATATAAAATAAATAAATAATACCAAAAAGAAAGGGAAAAAAGCAACACTATTTAACAATTAACTCTTCACAAATATATATATATATTTATATATAACTAATAGCCTACCTCTTACAGGACATGGACCAACTTAAAGATAACAAACACTCACTTAGGATTAACGTATCCACTTCGTAAGAATAATATTGACCCGCTTTAGAGCCACACAAGTCCTGCATATTATCGAAAGAAAATGGACTAAAACAAAATAACAATTTCCAGATATAGAAATTGAAATAAAGGGTGGAAAACTGTTTGGATTCAAAAAGAGAGAGAGAGAGAGAGAGAGAGAGAGAGACAGACAGAAAACAGAGGGAGTTAATGTATAAGCAATACTTCCTTTAACGTGTTATTTGCTCCAACCATAAAGTTTGTTAATGGATGTCTATGACGAATTACATTCATGATATAACAAAGCCATGAATTTAATGAGTAATAATCAACAAAAATTTAATTTTGATTGGAACTCAATTATTTAATCAATAGTCTAGATTAATCTGAAAATTGTTTAATTTTGACCATCGAATTGTAACGATCGAATCATAAGATCCAGAATAATATTCTGAAAATGGTACAAAGTACATCTCACAAGCAAATAAAGTGCCTAATACTCATCAAAAGTGCCTAAACGCCTAATTGCCCTCGAATGCGCACGCACGAGTGTGGTACATGATTCTAGGATAGTGTCATTAAGACATAGGTAATACTATAAATCACTTGTTTCTATTTACAAAATTTTACTTGCTTGTATTTGGTCAAATATGAGACTTTTGTCTTTTCAACTTCCAAAAGTTATGTATTTATGCATACTGAGGCATATGGATTCTATAGGTACTGACAGATGGATTATTTAAACCTGTTAACACAGATGTGTAACTGATATGAATAGTAATCTGTTTGCGCAAACAAATTGAACGCAGTCGTAAACAATATAAGAAAACATCATAAAAGGTAAGCAAATAATAAAATAATACTAGGTATGATTCTTTAATGTGGCTAATAATCCAATTTGGGGAAAAAAAAAAAAAAAAAAAAAACACAAATGCTAAGCACACCATCTTAAATGTGGGATTTATTAATATTTGAATTACAGTTACAACGGAATATGAAATTATGAGGAACAAATTGGAATTATGAATCTATACTTAATCAATCCTGCGGGATCCCGAGCTTGACCGCACCACTCTTAAAACCCACAAAGTCTCCCCTTATTTACGAGCCTTCATGCTTGCACGGCTCACCTTCGATCCAACTGACTTACTTCAAGCCTCTACGATCTGCTTTCAGCTCCTACTCGAACTTACTCCAAATCGGCAGCATTCAACATAGGTTTGAAAGCAATATAATTAACTTAAATGCTCTTGTTTTCACTAACTGTTAAGCTGTTGAGAAACGTTTCATGGAACGTTTCTTGAGAAATGTCACAATGACGCTCTAAACCACTCTAAATGCCTACGGGGATATTTATAGTGTAAGCTATGAATGATAAATACCCCAAAGGTCTTTTAGACTCTTCTTATTCTTAATTAGACAAAATAATCAGTAGTTTGGAATATTCTGTCTGTCTTAAAAGAATCTAACATTGACTTATGCGTACAAATGGTGGTTTCTTGATTATAAAAGATAAAATCTATACCAAAAGATAAATTTGGATTTTCTCTAACTGGATCAGAATAGTCTCAGTAATTAATCACAAAATTTGCAGCATAAAAGCTTCCCAAAATTACTTAGAATATTTTATAATGATTCTCAAACATTTTTGGGTAAGTCAATATATTAAAGATACGGAAATGTTAAATTTTCCTTTTTCTGCACTTACCAAAAATAATCCAGTATGTCCAAACAGGTGCAAGGGAGCTTCTTGATTGAGCAAAACTTTTCTTATATGCAACTTACTTTATATTATTCTATCCCGTTTACACAGACACCGATCAGCTTGTCCCTAAAAAGGAAAATGTTACCAAAATCTTTCCTAAACAAAATTCAATCACAACTAAACACTGTCAATATGAAATTTCGGTCCATATTTTGATAATAAAATGCCAATAAAATATTAGGAAAAAATATTCCTAACAGATTCAACAAGCAATATGTTATTTAACCCATATCCCTATGTTGTTCTAGTACAACTAGATTAACCAATATCCTTATCACTCATATGAGCATTTCACCCAATTTACTGCCATGTTTGATGAATTATATTAGAACATCGAACTATTTTATTTTGCATTAATACACCGTTTTGTAAGATCATTGTATTATAAGTTAATTTAAATAATAAATTGACATGATCAATGTTGTGTTAGCTAAATGATCCATTTTCATTGTACTGCCTAGCATTATTTCACATTAGGGTTAAGGTCGAGCTCTGTATCAAGGTTAGCTCTAGCCCTGAGTTGGGTCAATTAAGGGTTAGGAATAACCTAAGCATGAGCATGGGGTAGGTTTGTACGAGACCAGGATCGAGGTCAACATAGGAACAGTGATGGTCTCAACTTAGGAACATTGACAAGGAAAGTCGAATAACAATGATAGGGTTGGGGTTGAGGCTAGCCACGATCCCGTCATCATTCTTTAGCCCAAGCCTGAGGGTACGGTCCATCAAGGCTTGAGGAACCGGTCATCTAAGATCGGGATTGGAGTAAACCTAGGACCAAGGTTGGAGGTGGCTAAAGAATGATGATGGGATCGAGGGTCGGAGTCGAGGTTGGGTTCGATTTGGTCGAGATAGGGTTTAGCCTTGGATTGAGGTTGGGGTTAGCTCAATCAACGAATAATATCAGGGTTAGCCTGAGCTTGGATTAGCACAGGGCCGAGTTAAGGTTGACTCAAGCACGATGACAAGGTCTACTTGAACATAAACTTGGGGTTTGCTTGTTGGGCTAGGTGCTTTTAAAGCAATAAAATCAATTTCTATTATGATGTTTTGACATTATTTAAACATAGTTTGTGCAATTATTTTCTATACTTATATGTGATAATCAATCATCATTATAATTATTAGTAACGCATAATAAAAATCCAATATAAATCAATGTCCTTAACTAGATAAATATAGTGTTCACACACACACACACACACTTATATATCCATAAATATATGTCTATAAAAGATATGGTTTCAAAAGACAAGTATGAACTAAATTTCACAATCGGTAAATAAAACTGAATGTTTTATTTGGTGAAAATTATGGTGTTGGCTATTTCCAAATGGGTAGAATGATCTTAATTATCTTGGACCATTATATTAGTGATTACAAATAGAAACACGAAGGTATAATAGATATATTGAATTGAATCTCGGTAGAATAAGTTCTTTAATAAAATTTGTATTCCACATCAAAGAATTCACATTGTATTAGATGATGGCCAACTTATGAGTTATTCTCTTAATCTTGAGTGATTAGTGAACTCACAATAATAAATTTTATCTTTTGATCTCCCAATACGTGAGATTATTTCATAAATCGGAGGTGTTTTGAAGATGTAGTATTTTGGATAGTTAGGAAGACTATTTCGTAGATATTATATTGAATTCAAAACTTCAGTAATGACAATTAATGACAATGTCATGCAATGTTAGTTCGGGGAATTTAGGTTTGAATATTTTCGTTATTGGGTATCAAATATTAAACAACCCTATATTCGTTATTGGTCCGTTCATAATTGCCAATTGGAGAGTTGAATCTGGGATTGGAACGCATACATCAAGAATCCAGTAGTGTGCAATTCATTGATCTAAAATAATGCACTAGGCGCTTTTGATTTAGAGAAAACGACAAGAAGTATTGGCACTGCTAATTTTTTTGAAAACTTTCCTTATATATTTAACAATCAAGTATACATTAGATTTCTCACACATATTGGAGGCTTCGAAACCATTAGGATCCTAAATAGTACGCTACGCTTCGAATTTAGAGAAATTTGCCTACAAGTTTTAAAATTTGCTAATTTTCACACATTTATTTGCATGTTCACTTTATCCATTTTATAACAGAACATATACGCAACTCGACAGAAACAAATAGGGTTTTCTAGCAAAAATAAGGCTCATATAGGGCCTATATTTGCAAGAGAATCCGATTCAACCCCGCAGTTTTTTCTTTTTCTTTACAACAAGAAGCAAGTCTCACATTTTTCATATATCTACGCGGTTAAACTGGTTAGCGTCATTCAAGTCGAACGAGGAGAGGAAAAGGAAGGGCCATAACCAGCATAAAATGGGAAAGGTAGCATTGGAAGGTGGCAGGATTCCTGGGCCATTTTTGGCGCCTGCTCGGCGCTAATTATGGTGGGGGTGAGGCCATTCCCTTCTGTTAAATAATAATCATCATTAGAGACAATAAGTTTCTTGCCCAAATCACCTACCGAATGTTGCCCCATCGCATCCCTTTTTCCCTCTTTATCTTTATATATATATATATATTATATTCTAAAAGTTCATTTCTTAAGGTGTAAAGCATCTCAAAGACAATTAGCCGTTTCTTATCTAATTAACCCATTATTTTATCCACAATCACTTATATTTTAATACCTTAATCCTCAAGTTGCCCCCACGCTCTCACGCGCCAGCTCTCAAGCCATGATATTAGCTTTTGGTTTAATCTTAGTTAGTGGAATATATAATGAGCATTGGCAATAATACGATATATATATATATATTATATATACATAGTATACATGTAGATATATACGTATGTATAATTTCTGAAACATCCCCATCATTTGTGCCTACTCCACCACAGCTTTTATTTGTTGTTACATATATACATTCATGTGGTCCTCTACCGCATGCATAAAGGAGCCTGCCAAAAGCAACGCTTATGAAGTAAAGCAACTAGAAAGACAGTAGCCAAAATACACACACACACACACACACACACACACACATATATAGTTATATCTATATGTATATAAAAGAAAAAAAAAAACCCTAAAGTTCATATGTTTTTTATCAAGCAAACAGAATATAAAATTTAAATTTAAAAACACACGCGGATAATAAAGGTTCCTTCTTTCCATTTTTTTTTCAACAAATTAAAAAATTATAGTCAGAACTCTTAATTCATGCGGTGTCGCATAAATTGACTACTACCAATCATTTTCGTTTTTAATAAAATTGTTGAAAGCATAAAACGCCGCCTATATTGCCTAAATGCGAGTTACGTACGTTTGTAGATAATTTAAAAAAAAAATGTAAAGCTATAATCACTCAGGGCCAAATATTTGTTGAGAAAAATATGAAGGAGGCAATGTGTTACCATTCCAAATTTGGGTTAATATATGTAATTCGTCGTCTCTTAATCTAATGATATGAAAATGGATTTAAGGAGGACTTTTAGGTGGGAGGTTATGGTAACGCATTCCCACAAAATCGTAGCCTTCATTTGGTATTAATAGAATTATATGTGGTAGATACATGCCTTCCTATATATATATATATATAGAAGAAAAAATCAATAAAAGTTGCATGTGAAAAAAGATAAAGAATGCACGAGAAGGGGACGTTCTTTATGAGACAATGACAATATGAGCGAAAAAAAGAGCTGGGTACCTTAAAATAAATAAAAAATAAAAAAAGCTGGGCGCTAGTAATTTTTTATTGGGTAAATTTATAGTACATTAATTTTTTCTATTTATTTTCTAAACTTATGTTCAAAGCGTTAATCATTTAACATCTTTTTTCACTAAAAGATATTAATAATTTTCTCTTCTAATGGGTTAAAATTAGTAGTGGCACATAATATTTTAAAATGATAATGAAGTTGTGTAAATAAAATGATGATTCATGATAGGCAGTAAAAGGATTGCAGTACGAGTTTCAATTAAGAAGGTGGTAGTATAATATATATATATATATATAGTGAATGTTCAACAAACACATGCTGCTCAATACTCGATCTTTATAAATACGTTATTTTGAGGACATAATATATATATATATATATATACATATAAAAGAAACTTACGCAAATGTAAGCAAGGAATATTTCCAATGGAATAATGTTATACTCTATCCACCAAATTTTTTACACCTTATATTATTTGTTGCAAATAAGGAAAAAGTCAAATAGTTGTTTCATTTTTTTTTGAATAATTACGTTTTTTATTAAAAAAACCAGCCTTTTATTGTAATATTTGTGTATTATTTTTCTTTTAAAGTTAGCTTAAAAGGTTTCTTTAAAACGATAATCGAACCAAGTCAAAATTTTTTATTTATTTTTCAATCTTTTTTCCCTTTATGAAATGAAATGAATTCAAGTCATAGTTAAGAACTATTATAAAGCCATTTAGGTGTTCACATCATGTTTACTATATTTTTTTGCCGAATCTAACAAAATTCCCACATGCAAAAGGGCTAGTGGGTATTTGAATAAGACATGTACATACGCCTATAATTATGTAATATAGTTAAGCTACAGCATGGGATTTACAGGTCACATTTCTAGCGGTTAAAAGTAATCAAATAATCTATTAATCAAACTATAGAAGTCATAAAGTTCATATGTAGATCCAACTAATAGATTTTTTTCCATTAAAAAAACCCTACTAATTAAAGATTCCCAACATAAGCTAACCTAACTCTTTTATGGTGACCCAACTCTAACTCTATCTCTTTCACCAAAAATATAACAATAACTTAAATTCCAAAGATTATATATATATATATATTTAATTTTTCACATGGTCACCATCCAAAGTAACTTGAGGGGAAGTTTCATCCAACGGTTTGTATAATGATTCTTGAGAATTAGTTCTGACTTCCTTTTCCAGTAATGCTAATGTGAAAGGGGAAATTTTCCAAAAATTGACCAGTCACAGCCCCGTGATAAATAACATTATATAGTAGTGTGTTACTCTCACCGGTCTTTAATTTTTGTGCAGGTGCAAAGCACCCCTTTCATTTGGATTTATTGTTTGGACCCATTCTCCTTGATCCTAGATAGTTGTTGCTCTTTTCTTTTCGATTGTTTCAGTTTGTGACCCTGAACTTCATACTCTTTACTATTTTATCCTCAAAAACTTTAAAAACCCCTTGTTTTACTAGTACAAACTTTAATTTGTTTTATTTAATCAATCCCCTCTCTTAGAATTTCCATCAAAACAACTAGTATATGCCAAAACAAAGAGGCGGGACATAGATTAATAGTGATCCCATCATAAACAATCCTTAATCACTATTTAACAAATTTTAAACTCAAATTTTAATGGGAAAAGTAGTAAAGGATTCGCACAATAGGCAGGGCTATATTTGGAGTTTTGTGGTTGGGTTTTATGAGTGTTGAATTCTTCTACTTATGGAGATAAATGATCTAACTTTCCCAAGCAACGAAACCCTCAATCAGTTGGAGTACAAGTCCTTACTTTTGGATGTAGAAGCCACGAGTTTGGACCCACCAAAATTACTATTTTCAACAGTCTAATCCAAAACATTTTTAATTTTTTCTGCCGTTACAACGAAACCCTAATTAAGATAGTTAAAATGATATTTTACCCTCCAAAAGGCCAAAGTGACTCATATGTGGTCACATGTTTTCCTTTTTCTCGTATATTTTTAATAAGAATCCTAGCATAGTGAGAGTTTTTGAAGATGAGAGGGTAAAAGAAGAATGAGTGTAAAATTTAGGGACAAAATGGAAATGATCTTTTCTTAGTCATTTCTTCGCTTGTTTCATTTTTTTTTTTTCATGTTTTCCTCTTATTTTTTGCATTTTCTCTTATCCAATAGGATGAAAATGGTCTTGCATTAGTACAATCCATGCTAAAGTGCCACATAAATATTGAGCACATGTGCGTATGTTTAGTATCTATAGATATTTTTATGTGTTTGATATAGAGATACTGTCATTGTTCTATTAATCATCTTCTCCATTTAGCTCTAATTAGTAGTGTTTTCTTGAACTAAGTAGTAAATTGATGTTAGTTCTATATAAACTTATCAATTCTTACTAATTGCGTTTAATTGAGTAATAATTAGGTCATTTTTCGCATCAATCTATCATGTTTAATTTATTCAATATGTTTGTGGATCATATTACATCATATGCATAATAAACATTTCATGTTTGCATTTTAGTCTTTGACACATTATTAATCATGTCATATTTATGTTGAGGTTTGATCTTGTCATATCAAATTTATATTGGCACTAACACGACACGGTGACAAGATTTATCACTCTTAATTTCTAGTTTAATTGTTGATGATGTCATTCCTATTTATTTACTCTATTTTGGTAAATATCCTATTCATTTACTCTTGAATAACACCTCACAACCTCCCTTACGCACTCAAAACAACAAATACTATTTATCGTCATTCATAAATGAAAAAACTAAATTTGTAGTAGTGAAATGGTGTTGCCACACATCCAACATATGATAATAGGACGGAGTTAATGCAACACTTTTTATGACGTGACAATTCTTTTTTTTTTTTTTGGGTACAAGTGACGAATTACTTTTTATGAACGCACATGCATCACTAAATATTCTTGTAGTATTTAAATGACTTGGGCATTGTTTACTTTGCTTGTTCCATATTATGACCAAAAAAAAAAAAAAAATCGCACAATTTAACAAATGGTTTAACAACAATTCCATAATATTTTTTGTGGAATGTAATTACACATATAAATTTAAGGGGTATTTTTATAAAATTAAATGGATAATTAATATTTAATTAGAAGAGAGATCGTAATAATAAATAAAATAGACGTAACGATTAAACTATTAAACATGACATGGAATTAATAGAATGTAAATTTATAGATTTGGCTTTTAACAAATAAAAATAATTTACATGTATTTTTTTTAAACTTTGAGGATGACAAAATCGAACTTTATATTTTATAATAAATTAAATATGAAATTATCATTAAATTATAGTTATAATCACTAAAAATAATATGAGGTTATGAAAATATATCCCCAACCCAAAAAAATTCCCATCCAATTATTTAGAACCCATTTAGAGATTTTTAGAAATATACTTTTTAGAGATTGGGTTAGAAGTGCATGTTTAGGGGAGAACTTATAGAAAAGTTTTATGATATAGAAAATAATGTAAAAATTTGAAGTGTATTTGAATAAAAATATGTGAAAGGAATCTTGTTTTATTCGTCATATAATTGTGAATATTTTGACATAAGAATTATCTTATTTCGATTTAAAATAAGAAAGTTATTAATTTTTAAAATTTGAGTTTTTTAAAAATGGAAGAGGGAGAAAATGGAAGTAAGCATAAGGTAAGTTACGTAAGTTTTGTGAATTTTCAACCTATTCAATCAACCCACCCAATTAAAATTTGGATGAATTAATTGGATTGAATATAATTAAGAAATAATAAATAAAAAATAAATATAACTAACTATTTAATCAAAGTTAAAAAATATATAAAAAGAAACCTAACTTCATCATAATTTAAAAATATATAAAATTCTAAAATTATCTCATAAGTTATAAATCAATATAAAAATAAAATATATACAAAACAGATTCAAATAAAAAAATTATAAACTAATAAACAAATAATAATAAAAACTTATACAACATAAAACGTAATATATTGTCAAGTAGTTAATGTAAAATATAAGATAAATACTATATATTATAAGGTATAAAAATATTTATTTTTATATATAAATAAATTGAATAGGATCTGGTTAAATTTAGTTTAGAAAAATTCAATCTAAATATACTTAATCAATAATTAGATTGAATTGATTTTTTTGATTATAATAAATTGAATTAGATGGATTTATTAGATTTGTTGAATAATAAGGTTTTTTTTTTTCTGTTCATTCTTAAGAGAAAATAAGATGTAGGCTTGGAAAAATTGACATTTAAAAACGCCATCAAATTGTAGCCTGGCTTACCTAAAAATCTCAACTACATAAATTCAACAGAAAAAAGAAAAATGAAAAAATCTCATCTATATATTAGACCGTGATCACCTGGCAGAGTACGACATTCACAAGTAGCCAAAGACTTTTTCACTTTTTTTTTTTTGAATAAGAAGACAAAGACTTGCATGCATACACTACGAAACTTCTTGACACCCCCAAATATACGAAACCATCCTCTCTGTATTAGTCCTAGCACCAAAAAAAAAAAAAAAAAAGAAAAAGAAAAGGAAAAAAAAAACCCCCCCTTTACATAATTAAAAATATAGAAAAATAATTTATTAAAAAAAAAGGGAAAAAAATGAGAGGGAGAGAACAAGCCCCACCGTCAAATCTCTCACGCGCCATTCAAGGAGGGGGATAGTCATGTGCCAACCAAAAGGTAGGACCCACAAGCAAGGAGATGAGTGTGGGCCCAGCGCGTGGGATTATTGCAGCCTTTCACTTTTCACTATTATCTCACTCACTTTTTTTTTTTTTTTAAACAAAGGAGAAAAGAAGAGCTTATAGGACAGAATCATGACCTGAGAGGCCAGGTAAAAAAGAAAAAAAATAAAAAAATAAAAAAAAATATATTCAAGTTGTTGGGAAGGGAGACAAAGAGGTCAGTGAAACAAGCACAAGGCCGGGGCTCTTTTCTTTTGTTTTTCCTTTTGTAAAAGCATAGCCAAACCAAAGCGAAGTGACCCAAAACCATCCCCCCTTAGATTCTTCTTCTTCTTCTTCTTCTTCTTCTTCTTCTTCTTCTTCCTCTTCTTTCTCACATTTTCATGCTTTTATTCTCTCTCTCTCTCTCTCTCTCTCTCTCTCTCTCTCTCTATACATCTCTTTCTCTCTCTAGACTAGAATATAGCAGGCTGTGTTTGAAGAAGAATCTCTTCAGGTGGCTTGGCATGGACCAGCATTAGCGGAGTACTGTGTTTTTTTTTTCCCTCTGATTTTCTGGTCAGACATTTTATTATCTGTAAGTTTTTTTTTTTTTTTGCTTTTATTTCTGTTTCTTTCAAATGGGTTTTTAGCTTTTTCCTCGTATGTATCAAAGTTTGACGCTTTATGGAGTTTCCTAGTGTAATTTTTTTTCCCTCCTTGAGCTATACGACAAATGTGGTTTGAAGTATTTCACTTGACTTTTGTTTTTTGGTTGTTTCTGCAATTTTGCGTGCTGTTTTTCCGTGTCTTTCTCTTCTTTCCTTTTATGTTTGGCCTTCAGAAATAGCATAGTATCTCTGGGTGGGTTTCATATCCTTCTGAGTAATTTTGTGTTTGTTGGTGAAAAATCTGTTTAATAGAAATATTTCGTTATGTAGATTGGTTTTCTCTGAAATGTAGTTCAGAAGTTAGTTATTGATGCTTGTTATGGTGGGTTAATAGTCACTTTTTAAGCCCTTTTTTTTTTCTGGTGTGATTATGACTGTTTTTTAGACGGATTTACCCTTTCAATGTCTGATTTTACTGTTTTTGTTATAAATGGATTTCTCGTCAATCTAGAAATGTTCCTTGGTTTTCAGTTTCATATCATTCAGAGTGAATAAAACCTGTACAAATTAGCTTTTGTGAAATTTGCGGTAGAGAAGTGAAAATCTGTTCCCAAGGGATATATTTTGTTAGAATCTTGATAATCAAGTTCTTCTTAAGATTGGGATGGTTATTTGTTTCTGCTTCTGATGCACAGAGAGTATAATCCGACCCAATGACGAAGGTTAGTCCCGAAGTCGAAGAGGAGATGCTGATGGAGGCGGTTCTGCCAGTATCTGCTGATGTGAGCTTCAAATCCGATCACTTTCCGAAGTATAAACTGGGATCGGATAATCAGATTTTCGAAGAGCCAAAGGAGGACAACAATGGCCCTTCTTTAAAGGAGGTTGTTGAACAGGAAACAACCCAGCTTTCGGAGCAGCACAAGCGTCTCTCAGTTCGTGACCTCGCCTGTAAATTCGACAAGAACTTGACTGCTGCTGCTAAGTTGTCTGAGGAGGTGACATAATGATTGCTAATTTTTTACGTCAATTACAACTCGATTCTCTTGGATCCTTCAAATTAAGTGATTTTGATTATTTGTGTTTCTTACTTGTTTTTTAGGCAAAGCTTAGAGAAGTGGCCTCATTGGAGGGACATGTTCTCTTGAAGAAGCTTAGAGATGCGCTGGAACATCTAAGAGGCCGTATGGCGGGACGTGATAAAGAGGACGTGGAGAAAGCTATCTCTATGGTTTGTTTTGTTACGTTTATCTCTTCTTTGCTATGCTTATAGTTCAGAGTTCCTTTAAAGTAGGTTTTATTTATTTATTTGTTTTTTTAATAATTCCAGTTGTGATTTATTCAACGATAATCTTGATATAGGTTGAAGCTTTAGCTGTTAAATTGACTCAAAAGGAGGGAGAATTGATTCAAGAGAAGTTTGAAGTGAAAAAGCTTGCAAACTTTCTTAAGCAGGTTATTCCTGAACTCTTAAATTCTTATTTAAAGATTTTTGTTTTATAGAAAGAAATTACTCTTGTTGATAGTTTTAGTGTGAAAAATCCAAATCTTGTTTAAATTGCCTGCATTCGTCCACAGGCTTCTGAAGATGCAAAAAAGTTGGTTAACCAAGAGAAGTCTTTTGCTTGTGCTGAAATTGAGAGTGCAAGGGCTGTAGTCCAGAGAATTGGAGAGGCGCTTGAGGAGCAAGCCAGAATTTCACAAGCTTCCAAGGAGCAATCTCCCGTAAATTCATTTTTCTGAAACAATCATTGCGAATTAAGATGTGCATCTATTACATTGGTCTTGCACGCAAATATACACGTGCATTTCTTGTTTATTTGTTTCGTCCAAAATATTCCTCAGATTATTTTGGAATCACAAGGTGCTTTTGTTTTAAACTCTCTTAAGGTTGATCATACTTAACAACTCTGGTACCTATCCTTATCTCAATTTAATACTTTTCGTCTTTCAAATAGAGGCAATGGCCAAAATTGACAACAATATCAGAATTCTTATCAACATTTGATTTGCTCACGTGCATAAAAGGTATCAATAGTCACATAATTCAATGTATTCAACCTATGAAGAAAAGGTGGTGGCACATTTTGTACAAAATGACGCAACTTCTCTTTTTTTTTTTTTTGGCTGATCTTTCTTGAGCTGGTTGTAGAATAGAATATTTGACTGATAAGTCCGAGTTCAGGAAGACATTGCTTTCAATAGAATGCTTTTGGACTACCGGTTTGAAATGGAATTTTTAAATTGAAGTTGGTTGACTTTTCAAAAACTAGTTAAAATTTTTATTAACTTATCAAAAAAAGACAAAAATGGACTTGAAAAGCCTTGGAATGGAATTCCAAACGAACCCGAAACTTGCAAGTAGATTTTCCACCATGTAGTCAGTTCATCTGATAAGAGCATATTTTTTCTTTTATATATATGTGTATATATATATATATATAATGTTAACGTTGTCGTGAATGAAATATGGGGAAGCACATCAAGCAAAGGCCTCTATTTCTTTATTACGTTAATTACTTTTGATATCTAATTTAATTTTTCTCTATAATTTCAGGATGTTGAGGGACTACTCGAAGAGGTTCAAGAGGCTAGAAGAATTAAATTGTTGCACCAGCCAAGCAAGGTGCACTATGGTGTTCTTGACTTCGTTTCTTCGCTCAAATTTTATGTGACGTGAATTCTTTCCTAAAACTTAACTGCTAATGAACTGTTTAATAAGCTTTTTGTGATGTCTCTTGACTGACTGTTTTTCTCATCTAGAGTAAGAATGCATGTGTGGAGAATAAGATCAGTAGCTTATTATAATGATAATTTTTTTTAAAACATTCTTAATCATGAGGAAATTTTTACTATGTGCAGGTGATGGAGATGGAACATGAACTCCGTGCGCTACGTACTCAAATTAGAGAGAAATTTATGTGTTCAGTCAAGCTTCAGAAAGAGGTCTGTATAGCTTATTTTCTTATATATTTTCCTTTCTTAAACCTACATCGAGTAAATTAGTTAGTTAGTTTGTTCTCTCTCTCTCTCTCTCTCTCTAAAATGTTAAGATGGCATTGAAATTGGGACTTTTATATAAAAACAAAAATTCTGGATAATCATACATGAGTGGCAGTATGAAAATATGCCGAGATCTTATTGTATCGAACAAGCGATAAACATTTAAAGCAACAAAAGAATATAATTGGTTGTAGGTTCATTATCAAATTTTCCTTGTGGTTTTTGTGCAAATGGTAGGAAAATCTTTTTGATTTCATGACCATTCATTTAGCCACACAAACACAATAGGTATTTTCCACATCCAATCTATGATCTAACCTGTTGGACCATGAACAATATTGTAAATAGTCCTTGGTTTTGGATATCTGGTATTCTCATTTTTTGTTCTCGTTCTATTTCTATTTATGCTTTTAACGCATCTCTAATGACAGTATAATTAACTGAGAAATACTTATTTTAAATCTTAATCACTATATAGTGTTTGGAAGTGCCAGAAATTTGGTTGTGATAGTCTCTTATCCTTACCAGCTGGCAATAAGCAAGAGAGCCGAAGAGAACAAATCCCGCTTATACATCTTAGATGGTTCTGCCATGCTGGGGTCCTACCTCCGCATTCAGGTGTCCTCAGATGAGGCCCCACATCTTTCGAAATGTTCAATTCAGTGGTATCGTGTCTCACTTGAATGCAGCAGAGACGAAGTGATTTCGGGTAATGCACGTTTCCGATTTCTAACATAATCGGGATATTATATTGCATCTCGGTTCTTTTATTTTTAGATACCTATTCAAGTTTCACTTTATCCCATCAGGTGCATAAACTAATTATTGGCTCAATTTTCTTCACTAGGTGCCGACAAACCTACTTATGCCCCCGAACCCTTAGATGTCGGGCGAATCTTACAGGCTGACATTTGCTTTGGTGGCCAGAAAGCCACAGTAATGACTCCTGGTCCCATTGATCCTGGTCAGTTGTCTGAAATTTTTCATATCCCTTTTGTTCTGTTTATTTTTTTTTTTCCCTATCATGTCATCTGGTTCAGATTCCTTGATCTGGAAATATCCACAATTTTGCTTAGAGAAGTGGATCAAATGGCTAACTGTGTTACATTTTAACAGCTGCAGGACTTGGAAGTCATGTAGAGACACTGATGAGAAAATCTAACAGCGAATTTAATGTAAGATCTCCTTCTTTCTTCTAGTTTCCATTTTAGTTTAATTGGCGATTCTTCCACTATGATAACTAAAATATCCACCTAACAAAGACAGCAAGTATACAATCTTTAACCGTCCATGGTTTGTAGAAAATTGAGCTCTAAGCAACAGTATCATGCCTTGTATTTGTATTGAGTGATAAAAAGACATGAAAAACAAAATGCGACAAAAAAATCAATTTGTTTTTACAGCAGTCCTATCGTAACGAAACACGCTTTATATCATCTCATCCTTTAGAATGTAACATTCTGCTCTAAATGGAATATTGGTTATGACAGCCTTGTGGTCATTGCAAAATTTCTCAAAATAATTGAATTGTTAGTTGTCGCTTGAAGAGGGTTGGGGGGAGAAGGGTGACCTCTATTACGATATTAGTGACTCTGTAAGAAGCTTGATTATCTTGCTGACAAAAGAAAAATTATAAACATGTGAACGCTTTGATTGTTAATCATGGAAACTGTGGTGTACTTGGGATTCTTTTTAATTTGTTGTTCAAACAAATTCATTGCAAGTATTGCTAAACTAAGAAAGTTAGAATAGAAGAAAATTGGGGCTGAATGTTTGTATTTCCATTTTTATCTAATCTCAATGTTTATTGTTTTGTAGGTAACTATTTCCCAAATGAATGGACAAGACTATTCCTCGCATTCCGTTCATGTATTTCATGTGGGAAAGATGAGAATGAAGCTTTGTAGAGGATGGATCACAAAGGCTAGAGAAATTTATTCCTCGTCAATGCAGGTACCTTTCATAGTAAACTATGGCTTTCTAGTTATCATAAATGGCTCCACATGATTCTAAACGAGATAAAATTCTGCATTCCGATGCCACGTATAGAAGCTTAGGGTGACTGAAGACTTTTAAGCACATCTGTGAACAAAGAAAATTTTTTGCAAAAGCTTCTTACCATGGTAGTGAAGTTATGTTCTTAAGATGGTACAAGTACTTGATTAGAGATTATTGTGTTTAGGACTACTTATACGCTTTGTGTATTGATCCTTTCTCTTGATGTATAGCTTTGTGGCCATAGAGGAGAAAGTAATACTGTGGCGAAGGCATTGTTTTGGCAAGCAAGGAAGGGCCTCTCCTTTGTCTTAACATTTGAATCAGAGCGAGACCGGAATGCAGCAATTACACTTGCTCGAAAATATGCACATGATTGCAACGTAAGTAGTCACATCTTCAACTCTTTTTGCATAAGTTTATGTTTTGAACTTCTGCTCCATAATGTGCAAAGATTTTCCATTACAATGCTCGGATTCTCAACTTTCCTCAAATCAAGAGGAATTAAGATCGTCGTATTTTTTATGACAGGTCACGCTTGCCGGACCGGATGATCAAGTATAGAAAGTAAACTACTGACAGTTTTCACTAAATGTGAGCGTACAATCGGGTTTTTTTCTTACAGTGTGAGTGATATGTATGCACGTGTGTCTGTCATGATTTAAAAAAAAAAAAGGGGAAAGAAAAAAAAGTGCATGCTATAGTGATTGATTGGGGTTTTCACTAATCTTTTGGTTGTGTTTTAGGCATTGTTTTTTTTAGTTTGCCTAATCATCCGTTGTAACAAATTATCGATTTATTATTAATTTGTTCTTTGTGGCTGATTTGCATATCCTATTTGTTGTGTGCATGAACAATGTGTTATTAATGTCTTTGTTTATGCTTGAAGTGTTCTTAAGAGAGGAAATTGTCGTTTAGAAAATATATGGATGAGATATTCGTAGTGTTAGTGAAAAGCAACTTTCTAATGAAATTTGTTAGCCCTCCAATTTATAATGTAGCGTTAAAAAAGTTTTTCCTAAACAATATTATAATGACATAAATGTCCAATTACCACATTTTACTTTAAAAACCGTCTGCTATTTTATAAAGAAAGAAATGAAACTAATAATAAAGCTTAAAATATGGAAAGAAAATCTACCAAATCAAATTAGTGAGATCATATTATGTTATTGTTAAATTGAAAAAATATTTGGGAATTTAAAAGGATTTAAAAATCTTGAAATTACAGTAAAATTTATATAAATAAATATTGTTGGGACTAAAAAAACATTATTTTAAATCGAATATTTATTTATCAATAAATGAATAATTTAGTTATCGGTAAATAAATAAATAATTTATTAATGTATGAAAAGTTTTATGTTTTATTTAAGCTCCGTTTTGGTGAACGCATTGCATTTGAACGAAATGTATTGAATGCAATTTATATTTGGAAGAAAAGTATTAGGGGGCGTTTGTTAAACTCATTATATTTTAATTGCGTTTGAATACAATTCTTTTTTTAGTGTTGTATTTGATTGAAAAAATATTTGTTTTGTATTTGAATAAAATGTGTATTTGGATGAAAAGTATTTTAAAATTAAAAGTTGATGTAATTGGTAAAAATAGAGATAAATGGTTAGGGTTGAAAAAGTCGATGTGATTGTTTTAAAAAACTTTTGAATAGTAATCATTTCCTTAGTACTTTTGAAAATGATTGTATTTGAATGTAAAACTTTGTGTTTGGTGTAAAACTGGTATTATTAGCACTAAAATTTGTTAAAACTTTATGTTTGGTGTAAAACTGGTATTCGTAGCACTAAAATTTGTTTACCAAACGTGCTCTTAACATTACATTTGAATGCAATATATGTTTGGATAAAAAATATTTGAATTATTTTTTAATAATAAATATATGATGTGATAGGTAAAAGTAGAGAGAAAAAAAATGAGAGAGAGAATATATGATGTAATTAATAAAATATTTGAGAATTTAAAAGGATTTAAAAATCTTGAAATTACTGTAAAATTTATATAAATAAATATTTTTGGGACTAAAAAAACATTATTTTAAAGAGAATATTTATTTATCAATAAATGAATAAATTAGTAATGTATCGGTAAATAAATAAATAATTTATTAATGTGTGAAAAGTTTTATGTTTTATTTAGGCTCCTTTTGGTGAACGCATTGTATTTGTATTGTATTTGAATGAAATGCATTGAATACAATTTGTATTTAGAGGAAAAGTATTAGCATTGCATTTGAATACAATGTGTGTTTCGGTGAAAAATATTTGAATTATTTTTTTATAATAAATATGTGATGTGATGGGTAAAAGTAGAGAAAAAAAAAAGAAGAGAGAAAATATATAATATAATTAATAAAAGTAATAGAAAAAGTGAAATAATAAATAGTGATTGTATTGGATTTAAAATATGATGTGATTGGTATTTGAATGAAATACTTTTGTATTTGGAAAAAATTGCATTGCATTTAAATATAATGCAAAACAAATGCGTGTACCAAACATGCTATTACTCTTGTATATATATCTTTTCTTTTATTAAGATTCATACATGAGTTATAAATAAGAAAGATAATAGTATATAATAATATGTGGCGGCCCGCCCTACTGCAGAGGCTCTACATGGTTATTACGGCTAACTTTGTAGTTAACCGCAATAGTCTGCAGGCCTCTAGGGTCGCCGGCAATCATGCTGAACTGAAAACTTGCTTACTAATTTTTGCGGAATAAATTTTTTTTTTTCTTTATAATCATAAACGGTTCGAGAATATGATAAGGAAATCATGTTAACAAAATAACATGCACATGAATCATGATTCCCCTATCATATAATCTTAACTTGAAAACTTGTTCTTTTTGAAATTACATTTCAAAACTATAGAGCGGAAGAATTAAAGGTGACCATAATCCCTCGCCCAATCCTCCCCTGCATGTATCTACCCTGTTCGTCGTCCACCGTCTACTACTGGTGAACAGGTCTCTTACCTGCAACATGTGAACAAACTGATGAGTTATGAGCTCAGTAAGTTCAAACATAAAAACATAAAACATGACATGCTGTACTGCTGTGCTCATGCATGAAACTGAACTCTGTAAACATGCTCTTGGCTGAGAGGTTAGTCTTAGGACATTATCTAATATTTTAGTTCTGGTTTTGGGCCCCTGATTGGTCGTACCGACATGTTAGTGCAACTGGGAGTGGTACTTTAGTGCTGACCTCCTCAGTCTTAACTGATGCTAAACATGAAAACCTCCCCGTGGGTCGAGAGGCCGATACGCCAATAACTGGTTTAATTACCATCTTGCTGGTGTTCCAATTGGGTATCATACTGATTACCCCCACAGTCGGAACCTGTTACATGAATTACTGGGGTGTGAGTTTTATTAACATGCTAGGGTGCCTTGTGCACCTACCTCTATTCATGTTCTGGTATCTGTCTGACATGTGTACTGAAACATGTAACTCTACATGCATGACATGAACTGATATAAACTGACCTGTGCTGACATGAGACTGACATGAATATCGTGATGTAGACAATCAATGTCTAACAAACACGTCATACAACATACATAACATCATAATATAACAAGTTTGTCCACGTTGCAGTCAGGACAATACTTGAACTTACGGAAAATCCGCTAGCGTAAGCCTCTGCTGCTCTGGGATTGCTGATTCGGGGTCTCTGGCTTGAACTCCTATAAAAGGAATAATTACTGGTTATTTCCAATACTCATCTTATACTGGAAATAGGGCAAAACACGAAAATTTTCATTTCCAGACTTTTTTTTTTTTTTTTTACTCTCTGGCTTCGAACACGCCCTCCTACACGGGCGTGTCTCTGGCCGTGTACTTCATGGAACATGGCCGTGTATACTTACACGGGTGGATACATGGCTATGTACTCCTCTGGACTCTTACACGGTTACTTACACGGTCATGTTTCTGGCCATGTTTTCCTACTGTCTAACATGGTCTGCTACACGCCTTCCCCTTGACCGTGTACCCCTTGACACGGCCCGATACACGGCCGTGTTCTTGGCCTTGTACCTCTCGGGTCTGGTTTTTTTTCTTGCAACACGGTCGTGCGTATGGGTATGTTCGGGGCCGTGTACTGAACACGCCCTTGTACACGCCCGTGTACACGACCGTGTTCATACCAGAATCAAGATTCTGGGTCCGAACTGCTCTGCTCTGATTTTTTAAGGCTTTTATGGCCTTTGTTCTACTTCTTACACTTGAAATCGATCTCCATAAGATCGTTTCAAGGTATCTACTACATTTCTACTATCACCACCATGATTTCATAAGCAAAAATTCCACATTTTGCTCATTTACACCTCTTGACTTAACTTTTGAAAAATCTGAGCTTTCTTAAAGAAAACTCACTAAACTCGGTTTTCTAAACCATCCACTCATGGATTCGTGTTTGAAAACATCTAGACTCGAACCATGTTTCGATTTTAACCGAAAACCTCAACATGATTCACTCACATTCTCTTTTTTCACTTAAAACCCCAGATTTTTCCCCAAGAAAAACGTGAGAAACTAGGGTTTACCTTGCTTTGAATTTTGAAAGCTTCTTGCTGCTGATTCTTGACCGAACTCGATCGATCTACTGCTTGAACTAGAAAATCCGAACTTCCTTTGGATTTCCTTTTCTTCTCCCCTCCTTTCTCGGTTTCTCTTTCTCTCTTTCCCTTTCTCTTTCTTTCTCTCTCGTCTGCTGCTTCTTTGCAGAATACATCAAGTGAATTAATTCACTTTGGGGGGGGGGAAGGGGGCTGTGCTCTTCCTCACATGCCTCACTCTCTCACATTCTTTTATTTATTTATTTATTTTTGAAATGCACAAGGGCTTGTTTGGCACTTCTTTTGGCCATTGATCAATGTGGCTCACTTGTGTGCCTTGATCTCTTAGTATGTATTTTTCACATACTTCTCTATTAATTTTAAAACATCATAAATTGAATTAATGTTTAGCTTTTAACTATTTTCATTAATTCATTGTCAAATTTTGATTAAAACTCAATTAATCAAAATTTTCCTCTGCTCTGTATTCTGTAACGTGTCTCACTATAAATGTACATTTATCTACATATTTTGTACAATTATTTCCGAGAACGTAGATTTCTCGGTTATCACATTCACCCCTCCTTATAAGATTTTCATCCTCGAAAATTTAGAACAAGTAAGGGTATGAAAGTCTCATCTCATCTTCTCTCTCCCACGTAGCCTCTTCAATGTTGTGATTTCTCCACAATACCTTGACTAGTGGGATGGTCTTGTTTCTCAGCACCTTTTCTTCTCTAGCCAGTATCTGAACAGGCTGTTCTTCATAGGTCAAATCCTCTTGGACTTGGACTAGTTCATGTTGTAGCACATGAGATGGATCTGACATGTACTTTCTGAGCATGGAGACATGGAATACATTATGCACTGCTGACAGCGCAGAAGGTAATGCCAACTTGTAGGCAACCTTCCTAATGCGTTTGATAATCTCATAAGGTCCAATATACCTTGGACTCAGTTTTCGTTTCTTACCAAAACGCATAATCCCTTCATGGGCGACACTTTCAGAAATATGAAGTTCCCTTCCTTGAATTCTAGGGATCTCCATCTTCTATCTGCATAGCTCTTCTGTCTGCTCTAAGCACTCTTCATCCTTTGTTGGATCTTGGCAACTGCATCGCAAGTTTCCTGCATGAAATCTATTTTATGCAGTTGTTTTTCCTTCAGATCATACCAGTGGATGGATGATCTGTACTTTCGTCTATACAGGGCCTCATACGGTGCCATCTTGATAGAAGCTTCATAACTGTTGTTGTATGAGAATTCCACTACTGGTAGCTTCTCATTCCAAGCTCCTGTGAAATCCATTACACATGCTCGGAGCATATCCTCCAAAGTCTGGATAGTCCGTTCTGATTGTCCGTCTGTTTGAGGATGGAAGGCCGTACTGAACTTCAGTTCTGTACCCATGGCTCTTTGCATACACTCCCAAAAATTTGAAGTGAATCATGCATCTCTGTCAGATACTATGGACTTTGGCACTCCATGTAACCTGACAACATGATCTACATACAGATGTGCCAGCTTCTCCAATGAGTAAGTGATCTTTATTGGTATGAATCTGGTTGTCTTTGTCAACTTGTCCACGATTACCCAAATGGCATCGTGTCCTCCTCTTGTTCTGGGCAACCCTACCATAAAATCCATAGTAACGTTCTCCCATTTCCATTCTAGAATCTCCAGGGTTCTAACTTTCCTTCAGGATGCTGATGCTCAGCCTTGACTTTCTGACAAGTAAGGCACTTACTCACAAATCTTGCAATGTCCCCTTTCATCCCTTTCCACAAAAACTGCAGTTTTAAATCTTGGTACATCTTGGTGGCTCCAGGATGGACTGAGTATGGCGTCTCATGAGCTTCTGACATGATTCACCTTCGCAGTTCTTCATCTGCTGGCACATGAATTCTCCCCTAATACATGATTAATCCTTCTGTAGACATCTCTTCCTGGGAGTCTATCAGACTTGAATCTTGCTTCTGAGCTTCCTTGATATCATTAAACAATGATGACTTCAACTGCAGTGCTGACAATTTTCCTGATATGAGCTCCAGCTCGAGCGAATGAATCTCTTGCTGCAATGGTCTTGATAACTTGTCAATAGGCAACTGCTGCGGAACTGTCGCTTTTCTGCTCAAAGCGTCTGCTACTCGGTTGGCTTTTCCTGGGTGATAAAGGATCTCGCAGTCATAATCCTTCACCAACTCCAACCATCTTCTTTGCCTCATGTTTAACTCCTTCTGTGTGAAGAAGTATTTTAAACTCTGATGATTTGTGTAAATCTGGCACTGTGCTCCATACAGATAGTGTCGCCAAATTTTGAGTACGAATACTACTGCAGCAAGTTCTAGATCGTGGGTGGGATAATTCTTCTCGTGCTCTTTCAGTTGACGCGAAGCGTAGGCAATCACTCTGCCTTCTTGCATCAATACTGCTCCCAAACCCACTTTGGAAGCATCACTATAGATCTCATACTTCTCCCCTTCAGTAGGGAGTGTGAGGATCGGCGCGCTTGTCAGCCGTCTCTTCAGCTCTTGGAAGCTTCTTTCACACTCATCTGTCCATATGTACTTCTTTTCCTTGTGTGTGAGGGTGGTGAGAGGTACTGCCAATTTTGCGAATCCCTCCACAAATCTCCTGTAATAGCCAGCTAACCCTAAGAAACTGTGTATCTCTATTACGCTCTTAGGTGTAGGCTATTTGTTGATTGCTTCCACCTTGACTGGATCTATTGCAATTCCCTCCTTGGATACTACATGACCGAGGAAATGCACTCTGTCTAGCCAAAACTCACATTTTGAAAATTTGGCATAGAGTTGATGCTCTCTCAGCTTCTGAAAAACAACTCTTAACTGGGCTTCATGTTTTGCGCGAGTCTTTGAATATACAAGGATGTCATCGATGAACACAATAACAAACTTGTCAAGATACTCCTTGAAGACTCTGTTCATTAGATCCATGAAAGCGGCTGGCGCGTTCGTTAACCCAAACGGCATTACTAGGAACTCATAATGCCCATAACGGGTTCTGAAAGCTGTCTTGGGAACGTCATCTTCCTTGATTCTCAGCTGATGGTATCCTGATCTCAAATCAATCTTTGAGAATACTGCTGCACCCTTGAGCTGATCGAACAGGTCATCAATCCTAGGTAATGGGTACCTATTCTTGACTGTAACCTTCTTCAATTCTCTGTAATCTATGCACATCCGGAACGTCCTGTCCTTCTTCTTGACAAACAGTACGGGAGCTCCCCATGGGGCATAGCTCGGTCTGATGAATCCCTTGTCAAGCAGATCCTTCAACTGCACTTGTAACTCTTTTAACTCTACTGGTGCCATGCGGTACGGCACCTTGGAGATTGGTGCTGTTCCAGGTAAGAGCTCTATCTCAAATGAGATTTCCTGCTCTGGAGGTATTCCTGGTAGTTCCTCGGGAAAGACCTCGAGAAATTCTCTGACAACAGGAACATCTTCTGACTGTAACTTCTTCTCTTCTGCTGTATCTGTGACATAAGCTAAATATCTAGTACAACCACTGGCTATTAGTTTCTTGGCCTTCATTGAACTAATCATCATCTTGCTTGATCTTCTTGAAGAATCGACATATTCAAAGCATTCTTCATCTTCTGGCTTGAACACTATTCTTCTGTTTCTGCAATCTATCGTAGCTTGATATTTTCCTAGGAAATCCATTCTCAAGATTACATCATAGTCTATGATCTTTATCATAATCAACTCTGCATACAGCTCTCTATTTGCCACGATTACTGGTACATGAGGTAACCAGTACTCTGACAACATGATTTCTCTTGATGGGAGAGCAGTTCTAAAAGTTCTTCTCATGTGATCTCTAGGGTATTCTAACTTATCAGCAAATGCAAATGATATGAAAGAATGGGTGGCCCCAGAGTCAAATAGAACAGATGCCAAGTGGTTAGCGATAGAAATCTGACCTGTCACCATGTTGGACGTCCCTGCCTCTGCCTCTTCTCTGGTGTAGGCCATCACCTTAGCGTCTGCCTGAGGAGCTCTTTCTTGCACTACTAGATGCACTTCTGATGGACTTTCATAGCTCAGTCTGTGTGTATGTACTTATGACTGCTGTGGACGTGAAGAGTTTGCTCCTGATACTGATACTGACTGGCGGTTCATGGGGCAATTCTTTATGAAGTGGCCTTCTTTTCCACACTGAAAACATGCAGTCGTGCCAGCTTTGCATTGACCTACATGTTTCCTCCCATAATTTGGACAGGTGGGGTTACCTCGAACTGTGGTGGTGCTAGTTCTCTTTGACTGACTTCTATTGTCTTGTCCTTTGGTTCCCTGGAAATTGCCCTTTCTCTTCTGTTGGAACTGAGGGCCTGGATGACTGGACTGCTCTAGTCTTGTACTCTGACTGCCCTTGCTGTATTGTCCGGGTTGAGAGGCCTTAGCCAAGATCTTTTCTTTCTTCTTGGCTTCCCAGACCTTTTCCTTTTCCTCTTTCTGTCGGGCTAGATGATACTCTGCCCTCAAAGCATGACTAACGCAGTCGGCTACTGAAACTGGTGGAAATGGGCCAACGTCAATCAAAGCAGAGATCTCAGGCCTGAACATGCCTATCATCTTCTGTATCTTCTCCCTTTCTGTTGGCACCACATACGGACATAAGCGGGAGAGCTGATCAAATTTCCTGCAAACCTCAGTAACTAACATGTCACCCTGCTGTAACTCTGAAAATTCTTTCTGCTGGGGTCGGAGTGATGTAGGATCATAATATTTCTGGTTGAACTTCTTCAGAAACTCTGCCCATGACATTGTGGTCACGTCCCTCCTCATGCGGACTGTGTCCCACCAAAATCTTGCATCCTTCCTTAGAACAAAGGATGCGCACATGACTTTCTTTTCATCTGTGAGTCTCATAAGCTCTATTATCATCTGGATTGAAGAAAGCCAATCCTCTACTTCTTGCAACACGGTCGTGCGTATGGGTATGTTCGGGGCCGTGTACTGAACACGCCCTTGTACACGCCCGTGTTCATACCAGAATCAAGATTCTGGGTCTGAACTGCTCTGCTCTGATTTTCTAAGACTTTTATGGCCTTTGTTCTACTTCTTACACTTGAAATCGATCTCCATAAGATCGTTTCAAGGTATCTACTACATTTCTACTATCACCAATCCATGATTTCATAAGCAAAAATTCCACATTTTGCTCATTTACACCTCTTGACTCAACTTTTGAAAAATCTGAGCTTTCTTAAAGAAAACTCACTAAACTCGGTTTTCTAAACCATCCACTCATGGATTCGTGTTTGAAAACATCTAGACTCGAACCATGTTTCGATTTTAACTGAAAACCTCAACATGATTCACTCACATTCTCTTTTTTCACTTAAAACCCCAGATTTTTCCCCAAGCAAAACGTGAGAAACTAAGGTTTACCTTACTTTGAATTTTGAAAGCTTCTTGCTGCTGATTCTTGACCGAACTCGATCAATTTGCTGCTTGAATTAGAAAATCCGAACTTCTTTTGGATTTCCTTTTCTTCTCCCCTCCTTTCTCGGTTTCTCTTTCTCTCTTTCCCTTTCTCTTTCTTTCTCTCTCATCCACTGCTTCTTTGCAGAATACACCAAGTGAATTAATTCACTTTGGAGGGGGGGCTGTGCTCTTTCTCACGTGCCTCACTCTCTCACATTCTTTTATTATTATTTTTTTTGAAATGCACAAGGGCTTGTTTGGCACTTCTTTTGACCATTGATCAATGTGGCTTACTTGTGTGCCATTGATCTCTTAGTATGTATTTTCCACATACTTCTCTATTAATTTTAAAACATCATAAATTGAATTAATGTTTAGTTTTTAACAATTTTCATTAATTCATTGTCAAATTTTGATTAAAACTCAATTAATCAAAATTTTCCTCTACTCTGTATTCTGTAACGTGTCTCACTATAAATGTACATTTATTTACATATTTTGTACAATTATTTCCGAGAACATAGATTTCTCGGTTATCACATAGTATGTGGTCAAAAATTAATATACACATAAAGAATTGCAAAAAATTATCATGTACATTGTTTAAAAAATAATAATCACTGAAATTTACATATATAAATTTCTAAAATTGATTTATGTGTATGTACGTACATTTACAAATTATTTCCAACATTATAAAATCCGGTCAGATGAAGGCATGGCTATTGAACCACAAGCTGGTGAAGATGAAGGCATCCCTGGATTATATGAAGCTATTTTTAGTTTATGGTACAGAAATGCAATAGATGTTGGGTGCCTTCCAAATTATCCTAAAAAACAAAAAAAAAAATGATACGGTGATAGAATCACCTACTGATGAACAAATTATTCAAAGACAATAGATATTCCTGTTAATAATGATCATGATTCAGGTGACAGTTGCGTTTTACCGAGTGTTTCTCTAAAACAAGGCATTACAAATTATAGTAACCTGAAATAACTACTTGCTACAACATGAAAAAAAATGTATGAGAGGTAATGCATGCTTCGCAAAAAAAATTAAAGACGAAGTTGAGTTCAATTTAGGTACAAAGAAAAAATAAATGGTTTTAGATGTATATTTTATAAGAGCTAAATTGAGAAAATAAAAAGTTGTCAACAAAAAAACTCTTTATTATTATAAATTATATATGTTTTTGTTTTTGTCAATTATTAACTTATATTTTCGTTTGGGACCTAAAGGAATTGGAAAAAAAAAAAAAAATCTTATGCATTAATGAGATTATTAATTCAATACATTGGTCTGAGTTTTTATTATAAGTGAAATTATATAAGTTTTTATTATATAAGTGAAATTATTAATTTATTAAAAATTCATTTATTGAAGTTTTATTATATTAATTTATCAATCTATTTTAAAAACTTAAATTATTAAAAGGTGAACTAACTCAAAATCATTTATTTTGATATCATGGTAGTTTATCAATTTATATTAACTGCCTTCTACTATTAGGCTTTTTTTTTTTTTTTTTTCCCGTTCGTTTCGCTTCACCATAAGCTATTACTTATAGTTGGATGCCACCAATTGGCTTTTGCTGAATCTTTCAATTTTGGGGTTAAGGAATCAATAATATAGAAGCAAACGACTTTTTGGAAGGAAGCGATAGAGGTGGTGAATTGGGCTATTTCTACACGAGCAATGTTGTTCACACTTCTTCATTGTGGTTTCTTCCTTCAATTGGCACGTTCAAGATTAACGTTGATGCCAATGTCAAAGGCCTGACGGGCTTTGTTGGCATTGATGTGATTAATTGGGAACTTTTATGTTGGAAAACTTGAGTTTAATTCCATTGTAATTCAAATTCGAACCTTAAACTATATAATGAATTTATATCGAAACTAAGTAAGAATGATTAAAAATGTTCTTTTAGATTATTTCGCATGAAAAAACCATATAAAATTTAACAAACGTGAGCAAAAAGACTGATAGTACTAAGAGATATAAATTAATGATTGATTGTCAATAAAAATATGTTTAAGGACTAAATTGTTAAACTTAATTTTTTCCGTATCAAAAAGCCTACAAGTATATTTTCATATTTATGACTTTTCTTTGAAAGTTGAAACATGTTTGGCTTTCCTTGTGGTGCTATTCATACTACTCATTATGGTATATACTCTTTTTCATAGTCATATTGACTCTGCTAACCTTAAAGAACATGAAAAAATACGTGTGATCTCTCATTTGTATTGTGCACTGGAAGTTTTCTTTTATCTTTACTATAAAATTGCAAAATAAAAAAAGGAAAAGGAAAAAAAAAATGATGCTGTAAGAGTTCTTCAAAAATAAGACATGTCCCCTTGCCATGGAATAGCATGAAGACACATAATAAAGGTGAGCAAAATGTCTCTGCCCTCTCGCTTTATGCTTGACTTCGAACCCTACCCTTGTCCTTAGGAGTCTCATAGGTAAGTGATTGCGCTATCCTGAATCCCTCTTTAAAAAAAATTTAGAAAAAAAAATAAATAAACTGTGCAAAATGAAGCAAACTCCCAGAGTTAATTGTAGAAAATAAATCGATAAAAACGTATCAGAGTGACGCAGCGGAACAATAAAAATTTTTCAAGATTGTTAAATATCTTATGATGCCATATACAATAAATCAACAATAATTTAAACTCATACCTCAAAGACGCCAATCTGCAGGAGGAGAATGACCAGAGGGCTTTAGCCTTCTCTACTATTCTCTAATTCCCGAATGGCTGAGTGTGGGCACTCTGAACCTCGATCGGTATGCTAGCACTGCTAGTCTTCTTCCGACCACCCAGATCTCTAAAGAACTTATTGTCACGGTAAGTTGTACAACAATAAACCTGCTCATCTGAGAGTCTGTGGTCTAAAAGAACTGGAGTGGCAGGACCTCTATTTATAGACTTGCATGAGGTGATCCTCTGAATTCCAAATTGGATTAGGAGAAGATTTTCTCCCTTATCCATAACAAAAATCCGAATTTTTGAGCCTTATCCAACCATAAAGATTCTGCCACTTTTAGGGATTTTTCGTTCAAAATTCAAACAGGATTTTAACTAGAATTTTATCTCCTCATTCCCACAAAAAACCGATTCCCCTTTGTGCCAAAAATATGACTAGATTCGATCATTAAAGTATGAGGAGAATCAAAATCCAAATAGGATTTTCTAGCTTGAATTTTATCTCATCCTTATCTATAAAAACCGAAAATCCTCATGAGATCTTTCTCAAAAATTTCGGCCATTCTTTAGGGAGGAGAGAATCCAAATTCAACTGGGATTGAAACTTGAATTTTTCCCTGAACCTTATCCACAAAAAATCTGAAAATTCCATGAGGATTTTCCTCAAAGTTTTCGTGTACTTTTAGTTAGGATTGAGATTCTAAATTTAAGCAGGTTTCAAACAAGATTTTCCTCTCTATATCTAACTCAAATTCGAATTTCATCACTGTGGATTTACCACAAAAAATTCAAATCCTACTTAGACTATGATTCAAAATTTGAATTTCAAATTTCAAATTTCAAATTTCAAATTTGAATTTCAAATTTGAATTTCAAATTCAAATTTCAAATTCAAAATTCAAAATTCAAAATTCAAAATTCAAAATTCAAATTTCAAAATTCAAATTTCAAAATCCACAAAACAGTTGTATTTCAAATTCTTGTTCTCATGGATAATTTTCTACAACTCCAATCCAATCTCAAATAAAATCATGGCAATTTTATTTGGAATTCGAATAATTGTGTACTCTAAAATCTGAATTCAATCGGAAAGAAACTTGTCTACTATCCTAATCATATGTCAACACCATCCATACATAATCAACTAGCTAATAGCATACACAAATTAATTTGCCAAACGTTAAGGAATTATGTGGAGCTAGTAGAGGGACCAAGTGGACATATATAATCGGGCTCTCGCGAATCCATATGATCATCATTCTTTACCGAACAACTCAATCATATGATCGCTAATTTCAGAGTCACACCACTATAAACCTGAAACTGAACTCCCAATTATATACCGTATTACGTAAGCCTGTGACAAGCTATCGTCTAATAACCTTGTCATGTATGCAGAACCCTCATATGATATCCATGATCAGCCTTAGGTCAAAGTCTTTTTAATCGTACTGATCAGGCTATCTTAAAGTTTCATTATACTTCCAAATAAGAAAATGATTATTCATTATATGTGAATAAGAAGTCATCCGCCCAGCAGACGACTCAAGGCCTTGTCCATTTTCACATTCAGTATAATGCCTTTAAGAGAATACCCTTAACTCCTTATTAGAGTCATGATTCTGAAATTTGTAAACAAACCCTTTATCGTATACAAGTCATGCACCCAACGAACTGGTCTATAAGCTTACTGCCTCTGAGACGCTTTAGCCATTGGAACATCAAAGTACACAAGTCATATACATGAAGTTGTTCATCTACTCAGGATTAAGGTTACTGCACAATGAACATCAAAAGTAGATTGATCCACTCATAGTGGACTATGTAGATCAATTACGCTTTAATCTCGGTCTAATATGTCACTACCAAGCAACATATCTATGTCTCTACTTGGAAGTCAATGCTCCAGACAGTCAAGACAAACCATCTCTACCATGACTTTAAACAACATAATAGTCTTAACATGAGTTAGATGCTCGGTCTAACCCCATAGACTACAGACCTTAGTTTAGACCACTTACTTGAGAACATTGTCTTCTGGCATACAAAAGTCCATTGCATGTAATGTTCTAACAGTTTTAACACAAGCAGTCAAGGAGCCATATTTGCTTACATTTGCTTTAACATGTAAATAGAATGAGGACAAACAGCAATGTAATGAATAATCTCTATATATAATTTTATTATCTAGTTCAAAATAAATACATCAAAATATCTCTAATGCTTAGGGCATTTCCTAATATTAATATGAAAATACAACACGAGGAGGGAAATGGATTGGGTTCGTTATTTACATAACCACGTGGATTTTCTCCTAATTATATCAATAATGGCAAGAAATCAACTAGGATCAACTAAGTTAGAACGTTAAGGAAAAAAAATCATGGCGATACAAATTTCCTCAAATAAAAAAAGTGCTCAAAATGAACAAAAACACACAGCAAGTAATTAATTTTAAAAAATAGACAGAATTGTAATATTGTAAACATTATGGATTTTAAAATGGTTTAAAAACAAACTGTTTATGCAATTACTTCTAGGGAAAGTGTAAGGTAGATACTCAAAAATAGTGCCATAATTGAACGGTTCAGATTTGCTTGTTTATAACAATTGAAATGCACCTTGACTCATTGTATGATATACTAAGAAATTAAAAATAAAAAAATCATTAATAAATAATTAAAAAAAACTCTAAGAAATTTCCCAATCCCCCCACCTCCTTCAATTGCCAACCCCCTATAATCAATGAAACCCCCAACAACCCACCTCACCAGTGATTAAGAAATAAAATAAATAAATAAACTTCAAAACCCACACCCCACTCCCCCAACCAAAATCAACCTCTACCAATTCTCCTCCGCCAAACCACCACCCACCAACCTCACCAGTGAACTGCAAATCCCTAACCTCTGACCTCCATTGTACCTACCTTACTAGTGACTTGCAAATCCTTTTACCTCTGACCTCCACTGAATTCACCTTGAATAGTTGTGCCTACAAAGGCTACTGGTTCGTCACTACCATGAAAACACCTTCTGCAAAACCCTACAAACCTATCGATACTCCATTGAAACCTTAAGCTTGTGACCAGTTCCATCAAAGAATTGCCATTTTCTATCGAAAAATTTCCAAAGAGAAGAATTTGAAGGGATTGTGATCAGAGTCCAGAGGTCAAAGAAGCTTCGGAGTTTGATTAAAGGAAATAAAGACAATGTGATGGGTTGGCCTTGGTAGGTCAACAATGACGATGATTGGTCAGCCAGATTTCCACCAACATGGGCGACACCGACATTTTTAAGGGAGTGCAGCAGATGGAGATTTAATTTTAAGGTTTTTTTTTTTTAATATTTTTTAATTTCTTAGTTATTTTCTCATAAGCTAAAATGCATTATAATTGTCATGCACTGGCATATATTAGCCATTAAAAATTCATCTAATGGCCTACAAATTAGTACCTATAATAGGTATGGTAGGTACTATTTTTGAATAACTCAATCTAGGGCTTCATTTGATCGACTTACCCCTTCTCTACCTATAATTGCTATGAGTGGGCTTCATTCTTCAATTTCATCAAATTCAAATAACAAGAGAGGCTTCTTGGTTGCCTCATATCTCATGAATCTAGCGCTTTTTTAGGAATTGAATGCATTGATGGTAGGTAAAGGGAATGACCTTCATCGTGTGTATCCAAGGCCTTCCTAAGATAATGTTATATGCAAAGGGGCAGTCCATGACCAAAAAGCTAGTCATCTTATTTTCACTCGAAGCAAGTATAGAAAGCTTGATTCTCCAAATTGACGTTGTAGATTCTCCATTGAAGCCCACCAAAGTAGTTGTCATCTTCTTGATCTTCTTCTCATCAATCTCCATTTCTCACAAGGTTAATAGAAATAAGATGTCAATGGAATTCCCATTATCAACTAGTATACAGCTTACCTCATAATTAGACATGTTGGGTGTCAAGACAAGTACGTTGTCATGTTGCCTACTCAGTGTTAGCACCTCACTACTATGAAAAGTGATGGTGTGATTAACTGGATTGTCAAGCAGGATAACAGATACTCGTTAAGTGGCCTTTCGCTAATGTGCTTTGATCAAAGTCATGGTCTCCTCTTTGTAAACTAAACCTTTACAGATTACTTCAATCATCTTTCGAACTGAGTTAGAGATAGGGTTCCTTCCACAGGTTGCACTTGCTTATAGGTGCTCAACTTGGCCTTCAGCCCATACATTTTTCTTATTTTCTCACTTAAGAACTGCCTAAGGTGGTTGTTGTTCAAAAGCTTTGAAATTTCAACTCACAGTGCTTGGCAGTCAATGGTTAGATGACCGTGATCCTTTTGAATCTCGCAGTACTTTGTCATGTCATGAATAACATTCTTTGAGAGCTTCTTGGGCCATGTGACATAGTCTTTACTCTTCAAGTGGGCGGCCAACTCCAAAGCACTGATGTTAGAGCGTTCTTTGGTGGGAAAAGTGGTCTTCTTATTTATCTTCTTGACAATTACTCCTTATGACAATCTTATTTTCTCAGTATTTTGGTTCTTTCTCGCTTCAACGATTGAATGTCTGCCTTAGTAGCTTGAATTTCATCTCGGGTACGGGTGAGCTCTTGTTATACTCGTTTATCTTCCTCTTCAAGGTTAATGAACCCTTTGGCTTGATAGAGGACATCTTGTATACTAACAAGGTACTTTGTGCAAATCTCATTCTTGAAAAAGGATTTGTGTGAGAGCCCCCTCTTCAAAGCTTCTCTTACTGTCCTATCGTTTAGCCCATTTATCTCAGAGATGGCTTTTCTAAAGCGTTTGATGTAAACACATAAAAATTCATTAGGACTTTAGATGACCCCCCATAGATCCTTGGTTGAAGAGGGGTATGGGTAGTAGTAGTACACGTAATAGGCTTGCTACATAGTCATGGTCATAAGTTAACCACGAAGAGCCTAGTTCTCCGTGCTAATACTTTAAAGTTGTTGTTGCTGCCCCTTATGCTTGGTGGTTATTTGTTCAACTAAGTGCTTCAGATTGATGAGCTTAGAGTTCCCATGCGTGGGTGACTCCACATGCCCTTGTTTGATATGTAAGGCTTGACGGTCGATTTTAGGACTTTGTCATGTAGGAAACGATTGCTGCTGGGTTGATGAGATGGTTGACCTACTGCTTCTCAATGTAAGACAAACAAGGGCCCTATAGTGGGCACCAAATGGTAGATGCTAGGAATCTATGGTCAATGAAATTCAAATTAATTAATAAAAATTCGATGAATCAAATCAAATGGACCCTTAGACACCGTGGATGAGAACAAACAAATAAACCAAAAATCAAAAGTAATAAGTAAAATACACAAAAATAAAGAACACGGGAAATTTAAAGAGGTTGTTAGAATGTGCTACGTCCCTTGTGAGAGCTCTTCACTATGATCAAAAAGTACAGATTCCAAGAAAAATATGTGTCCTATTTAAGGGACTCTTCCCCTATTTATAGAGGAAGGATAAACTGGTAGTGAGCCCTGAAATTCAGGGACTTAGTGGGTCATAACCCGCTTGTAGAGTTGTTGAGATCCCACATGGACATGATCTTTGATAGAGGCCGAGTTCCTAGGGACATGGTCTCGTAAGAGCTGTCAATATCTCCTTGTCGAACGTCGATACACATCATGAGAAATGTAAGATAAGGATCAAACGTTGGTTGTATCAATACCCAGATAATTGAACGATCGGTTGTCGAAGAAAAGGCCAATAGAGGCCATCTAAGCCTGATTGTATCAACCATCGAGTGGTGGTGTTTCTCAATCAAGTAGTGATTGATGCACATGTGCTAGCTAGCTCACACATAGCACTGTTCGCTGTTTAATGACATATGACAACCATGTGTCCTAATTTTTAAGGGTGACGAACACCCGACTCCATCTAAAGATGCAGAATTTGAATTCTACATCTTCAAGTTAAATAAATAAATGAATAAATAAATAATCTAACCGCTCAACATAATTTATGAATAGTAGTTTTGTTCTAAAGTAGTAAATGTATAATTATGTTTTTTTAGGTAAAATTTTCATTTAACCAAAAAGTCTTACAGACACCAAAATAATGCGAATTATTCTGTGATACACAATACAACACACTTGATAAAAACTGGTTCCATCAGTAAAATCCTAATGAATCATAGGGAAAACGATACAACATTTGACCTAATATCGAGAAAATTTTTTCACACATTAATTTGAGCATGAATAAGACTTTTTTTAAACCATTACAATTAATGGAAGTCTTTGATCCATAGAAAGCCTATAACATCTAGTTTTAAGGCCACCAACATATCTGTAAAGACTCATAACTAGCGGACTCGCTAAGACCTAAATTTTACAGACTAAAAACAAGCTAAAATGGTAGAAGAATTACCTCTATTATTAAAAAGAAAATACTAAAATCACATGATGAAAAAATCAATGCTTTTATTAGATTAAAACATAAACAACTAAAGCCTAAACACGATTGTTGTAAGCCTTTAATGAAAGTATAGTATAAAAAAGGATTGTCAAGGTAAGAAGAACCCTAAGGGTGATAAGCAATGAAGTCAACAAGATGCCTTCAAATAGCAAAATATGAAAAACATGCGCCATTGCCATCAACGTCTAGAGTAGACAATGCCACCTCCACAAAAAGCTCACCATCATTCTAAACAAAACCTTGAAAAAGGTTAATCACCAGACGGGAATATGCCAAAATATACCTTTAAGTCCTTTATATTCTATCCTCTAAACAAAATCATATTCATCCCAATGAAGCCACCTTACCAAACACAACCACTGCCATTAAAAAATCCACACCAATAGGAGCCATGTAACCAATTTTTAGAGTTAGAGGTCCAATGATGTGCCCGAAAATGGTCCCAGAACTCTAACTAACTCACATTCTCTTTTTCTCGTTTCTTGCTAAAGTTGACTATCAACTTTAGTTGCATAATTCTTTTAAAATAAGACTCAAGACTAAAGGTGGCCATTGGATTGAAACCAACTTTTTTTTTTTAACTCTCTATCATCTAATCCAATTATGAAAAAATCCTTTTAAATCCAACCTATTAAATTCAATTTATTTTATCATCCAGTCTAATTTAGTCCAAAATCTGTTAGATTAGATTGGATAATTAGATTTTACTTATATTTTCATACGAACTTATTAAAATGAACTCAAAAGAACAAAGCACATTTTATAGGTATTAATTTAATTCTTCATTATCTATTTATCATATAATAATAAATCAAAATCATCAAACATGGTAAATAAAGTAAAATTTTTAAGTTAATATAACATAATTAATAACTCTATAAAATAAAGTTATTTTACTAATATTTTATGTATAAAAATTAGCTTATCCTTTAGAGTTTTATTTGTTTTTTTATTTATTTTGATTTATTTTTGTTTTGTTTACTTTAACTTAGATTTTTTATATATTTCATGAGATTTTTATTTAATGTTGCTTTATTTTACTAATAGTATATTAAACAAATTTAAAATTAAATATTTTAAATGAGTTTACCTATAGTATTTTATTTTAAAAATATTTAATTTTAATATTTTGTTTGTCTGCGATGTCAAAGAGTGATAAAAAAATTCATATGTTAAAAGTGGGACCCACCGGACGTCATTATTCATAACAAGAAACCTGTAACTTGACTAGTCTTGTTTTGAACATCTCATTAATACGAGTATTTTAAAAAAAGAATTATTCAAATCGGAACTCGTATGAAGAAGTTATAAAAGATTCTATTTATATCAAAAAAAAGATAATTGAGGCCCATATACAATTACTTTTATATTTTATATATTTGTATTTGTATTTATATTTATATTTTTTTCCTTTCATTTTCCTTTTTCTCTTCTCTCTTATTCACGTCGAAAGTTTAGGGCAACCCATGTGTATGCATGTGAAAGTGCAGCGCCAAAATCCATGATCAATCCGGTATGAAAAATGAGTAATAGTAGAATTTTTTTTAGCCTATAAAAGCAAAGCAAGGAGCAAAGACCGGATTCGAGACTTAGCTCTTTTGTGTAAAGCTTCATTTGGAGCATATGTTACTTATGAATTTTTCTTTTTTCCTTTTTTAGTTTAAGTTATAATTTTTGTATCAATAAAAGGAGTTTATGAAGGTTCATCCAGTATAAATGTTAGTAACTATTTTAATCTTCTTTCTTTTATTTTTATTTTGTTATTTGTTTAATTTTTTTTATTGTATTATTTTATTTTTCTTTATAAATTAAATAAATTTTTGCTGAAAAATATGACGTAATCTAATTATGATGATTTAATTAAATTAAATATGTTGTTAGGACTGTCATATTTGTTAGCGAATTTATTCTCAAACTTAATACTTTCAAATTTTTGGCTAATCTTTGAATGATTGGAGGAACAAAACAAAACAAAAATGAGATTTTTGTGA
The DNA here is from genome assembly GCA_035233585.1 of Antiaris toxicaria. NCBI lineage: Eukaryota > Viridiplantae > Streptophyta > Magnoliopsida > Rosales > Moraceae > Antiaris > Antiaris toxicaria. The sequence goes on from CP141156.1 coordinate 21,418,177, forward strand.
CATGACTCTAGAATAAATACTATAACATCTAGGATAGAAGAGAAATATAGCGGCCATATTATTAACTATTACAAATTTATCAATGAATACTTTTTATAATTGAATTTGAATTTGTATTTTGCTATTCACATATATGTAGTGTTCACATATACAATACTCTTCATATGTATAGCACTATTTGTCATGAATTTTAATTTACTAATTTCTTTTAACGTAAATTGAATTATAGAAATATAAAATTTATGTATAATTTGAAAAAAAGTACATAAACCAAAAATGATAGTTGACCATCAAGGACTATATGTTTAAATATGATCAATTATTGTGAAACTATAATTCCTACCATTTGTATGTTTGTTTGTGTGTTATTAATTTATGCTCATTTAATTTAATTTATTTAAATTTTCAATTATAATATTATTCAATCACTCAAATAAAATTAAAATTAACTAATTTTGGTACTTAATAACACTATTTTCATGAGAAAGATACTTTTCTCATCACTATATTACTTATTCAATTTATGCACTTGCGAAAATCTATAACAATAATCCTTGTCCAAATTAAAAAAAAAAGTTAAGGAAAAAGATAATTATAAAAACAAATATTATATCACAAATGACATGATAAGCCTGTCAAAAAGAAGCCTATTCCTATTTGTCAGTATATTTTGAGTTATTCAATTTTAGTTAAGATATCTACAAAAATCAGAAGGGAGAAAACAAAACAAAAACCCAATAAAATGGTTAGGCAGAGAAAGGTTAAAAACAGATGCTTGTAAAAACAAAAACAAAAAAAAAAAAGGATAATTAGATAATATTATATTTACATATATATATTATAGAATATAAAATTAAGTATGTTTATATAAAATGTAATTATATGCATTCGACCGGATTTAATGGATTTATTAGATTTATTGAATTTTTAAAATTGAAACCAATAATTGAATTTAACAAATTACTATCCAAATATAATTTAATAATATTTGAATATCTAATATTTTTTAAATAAATTGATTCGGTTGGATATATTGAATGAATAAATATTGTATTCACCCTACTGAAGACGTTATTAGGGTTTGAACTCAACAATTATAGCTTCTAAAAAAGATTAAAAACAAAATAAAATAAAACTTGGAGGTTATATCTGACAAAAAAAAAAAAACATAATATCAAGATAATATGAACAACACAACCACATTTCCGACTTTTGTTTTTTTTTTTTTTAAATTAAAAAAACCCTCATTTCTGACTGTTACACCAACCGTGATAATTTTTAGTACATCCGCTTCCAATAATTTCCAATTACTAATGGTTTTTGCCTTTTTAATAATTCTTTTTTTTTAGGAGAAAATTATTAAAAAAATTAAAAGTTTTCTTCTCCACTAAGCCCAGGCACCAAGACAGATAAGCGTGTTCCCTTTTTACAAGCCACTCCCACGGGCTTCCCAAAACGCTGTCGTATCAGCGTAACTGAGCTATATTGCATTATCTTCATTACACCGACTTTCCCAATTTCCTAATCCAGATCTCGCCACGCGGCACAGAAGGTTAAGTGCATGTCAGCTTTTCCACGTGTTTTTTCCCTTAACTATGCAGCACAGAGAATTCCGTAACCTCTGTGGTACAATTATTGGGCACCCTTTCATGTTTTCCTTATTTTAACAGAATAGTAACTTTTGAACTCTACAACGGCTAGGAAAACTCCCCAAGAACGATCCTGCACCGTCGGATCGTCAAGCCCAGATCCAACGGTCGAGAATTCGAAAAAAAATTCGACCGTTGGAAGTGAAGAGTCGCCTGTTCTGCCCCAGCTTCAAAAGGGAACGGGCTCTTTAAACCCCATTTCCTATTCTCCTCAGGCCTCAGAGATCTGTTCACAAATCTCATAGAGAGAGAGAGAGAGAGAGAGAGAGAGAGAGAGAGAGAGATCGAGAAGGAGATTTGTGAGTCGTTTACCGGTTGTGGCGGTGTGGTTTGTTTGGAGATCCATTTTGGGAATTCTTATTTTGTGGAAATGGCTTCAAGAGTAGTTGTTCCTCAACAAGCGAGAGGTATTTTTATGATTCTTATCTGTTTCTCAGAAATAATGGGTTTTCTTGAAGATTGTTCTTGTTTTGTGAATACCCATTTCTTATTTCTGGATTTAATCTAATCCCATTTCCCAAACTACAGAGGGTTTTTTTTTTTTTTTTGGTTCATATTTTATGGATGATTTGTCTAATGTTTATTAAGAGAAGAGAAGAATAATTTCATTTTTCTTTCTTCGTTCTTCGTTCTTCGATATTCATCTTGTTGATTTATGTCCCGAACGGCCAAAAATTCGTCATAAATTTCCTTTTGTTTTGATTCTTTGTAAAAATTTTGGGGAAAAAAACATTTTTATTTATTTATTTTTTTTGGGGATTCAATAGGTGAGGCAGTCGTTGGTGGAGAAAATAAGATACAAAAGAAAAACGGCGCTGCAGCCGATGGGAGAAACCGAAGGGCACTTGGTGATATTGGCAATCTGGTGACTGTTCGGCCAAATGACGCCAAGCCTAATCGCCCCATCACAAGGTAACTTTTCTAAACAATTAGTTTGATTTTGGTTTTTGGCATCGGTTTCTTTTTGGTTTCTTTCTTCTTAGTTCATTCTTGCTAATTTTTTTCTTCTTTAGGAGTTTTCGGGCACAACTAATTGCCAATGCACAAGCTGCAAAAGCTGCGGAGAACAACAAGGTTCGATCATTCATCACTCTTTAATTTTTTTTTTTAAATCTTTTTGTCCTCCTTGATATGTTGGAACTTATTGTTCAACATTCCCATTTTGATTTTATTTAGAAACAAGCTTGTGTCAATGTCAATGGATCACTTGCCGTTACCGAGGTGGTCCCTGCGGGCCATAAACGAGATGAGGAAGTGCCTAAACCCAACCAGAAAAGGCCCGTCAAGCCAAAGCCGCAACAAGAGCTGATCGAGATAAGCTCGGATTCTGAGGACGATGCCAAGAAGAAGCAAGAGATAAACAAGCCAGTCAACAAGAAGAAAGATGGAGAAGGAGGGTCAAGGAAGAAAGCTCCCACTCTTACTTCTGTCCTTACCGCAAGAAGCAAGGTATCCGTCATTTCTTCTTTCAGTATCTTGTTGAATCCATTTATGTCCCTTTTTTTTTCCCTGATTTTCTTGCTCTAATTTGTTCAGATGGCGTGTGGTATAACCAACAAACCGAAGGAGCAGATCGTTGACATCGATGCCACTGATGTTAATAATGAGTTGGCCGCTGTAGAATACGTTGAGGACATGTACAGCTTCTACAAGTTAGTTGAGGTACGTATATTATTATTGTTCCTTATCTTCATCATATTTTTGTGGTCATATTTTTCATCATATTTTCTGTTGGTTAAGCAGAATGAGAGCCGGCCTCATGATTACATCGATTCCCAGCCGGAGATCAACGAGCAGATGAGAGCTATACTGGTCGATTGGTTGGTAGAAGTTCACACCAAGTTTGAACTCGCCCCTGAAACATTTTATCTAACAATCAACATAGTCGATAGGTTCCTCGCCATGAAGACTGTAGCAAGGAGAGAACTGCAGTTGGTGGGCATTAGTGCTATGCTCATGGCCTCAAAATATGAAGAAATCTGGGCTCCTGAGGTAGATCATGCTGTGCATCATTTTTCTGCATCATTTTATGCGCGGTAAAATTCTGAAAACTTCTATTATGCAGGTCAATGATTTCGTATGCCTCTCGGACAGGGCTTACACTCATGAACAGATACTAAAGATGGAGAAGATCATTCTTGGCAAGTTGGAATGGACATTGACTGTTCCCACACCTTATGTATTCCTTGTTCGCTTCATCAAAGCTTCGGTTCCCAACGACAAAAAAGTCAGTAGTACTACTAAATTCTTCTTAAAACACGCTCCAGCTAATTTAAAAAAAAAAAAAAAAAAACTCGTGTTTGAACACATTTTCTTACACTAGTTCAACATGAAATGTGTAACAGTTGGAGAATTTGGTCTACTTTTTAGCCGAGTTGGGAGTGATGCATTACGCAACCATAATGTATTGCCCTTCCATGATTGCTGCCTCCGCAGTCTATGCTGCTCGGTCCACTCTCAACAAGAGCCCCATTTGGAGCGACACTCTTAAGCTTCACACTGGTTTTTCAGAAGCACAAGTCATGTAAGCTTGTTTTATTTTATTTTGTTTTGTTTTGTTTTTTTTGGTTATTTTTCTTCAAATGGGGTGTGACCAATTAGTAAATTACTGATCCTATTCCTTTGTTTACAGCGATTGCGCGAAACTTCTGGTGACGCTACATTCGACGGCTTTGAAAAGCAAGCTTCGGGGTGTATATCGGAAGTATGCAAGCACAGAGAGAGGATCTGTGGCAATGCTTCCACCGGCCCAAGCCCTCTTGCCCGCTGAGTCTGGTGCTGGATCAATATGAGAAGAAGATTACTGATCTTTCCCTTTTTACATTTTTTTTATATAAATTTGGTGAAGATATGAGATGATAAAACTTTTTTTTTTTTTTTCATTGGGTTGTTATTTTGGTTGACAATCAATTTGCTCCTTTAATTATGTTGCTTTTCTTTTTCTTTCTTTATTCAATAATGTTTGAAACATAAACAATGCATAAGGCGCCCACGCATTGGCTAAACATGGGTGGATGCATCTGTAATTTCTGATATTTGTAAGTGCCGCCGATAACTTTTCCAAAAAAACCAAAAGATTTGAATCTCAAACGACAATTTGAACCTCGAACTGTGTAGTGCCGATATGGCCCTTGCTTAACAAAAAAAGGGCTTCAAAAATTCTTTAGCAACAAAAAAATAAAATCAATTTTAACAAACATGAAACGACATGTTTGGAAAACGGGTACATGAAACGACAAAAAAATATGGGCATAGAAATGGAACCGACAAAATGGAAAACGGTAAACGAATCCAGAACGACATGTTTGGAAAACGGGTACATGAAACGACAAAAAAATATGGGCATAGAAATATGGAAACGACAAAATGGAAAACGGTAAACGAATCCAGAACGAGAAACGACTGGAAAACATTTGAACCGAACTGTATGGAATTAGAATCCAAATATGGGCATGGAAATAGAAGATCCAAACGAGAAATGGAAACGGTAAACGAGAATCCAAACGAACGAGATAAGGAAAACGGGCAATATGAACGACAAAGGAGACGAGACCAGAAAACGGCAATACGGCAAAGGGGATTAGAAAAACGGCAATACGAAGACAATTGTAACGACAATATTGAAGTGCCCAAAAAAAGAAAAAAGAACCCGACAGACAAACATGGAACTTTGTTTTTTCTAATTTAGCGGTGATGTATTTGAACTTTTACGCCTCAAAAGGTAATACATATAAGTTGCCGTTTATATTTCCTTCGTATTATATTTAAATATAATATAATTTTTATTTAAATATAAAATATTATATTTAAACATTAATTATATAATATTTTATATTTAATATAATAATATTATTTATTTTTTTATTATTTTTATTAATTACATCATTTTTTTTTCTCTCCTTCTTCTCTTTATTTATTATATTACATTATATATTTATTATTAAATACAATTTAAATACTTTTCATCTAAATATATTACATTTAAATATAATATAAATATTTTTTTTCAAATATAAATTATATTTAATATATTATATTCAAACGTATTGCATTTATGAAATGGAGCCTAAACTATTCTTATAACCACAACAAATATGACCTTAAAAGCGCAATGAAAAAAAAAAAAAAGGAAACAAATAACCGATAACGAGAATCCAAAAGCAACAAACAATTTGCAAAGAAAAAAGGGCCGGAAAGCAACAATATAATATGACAAACAATTGTAAATAACACAATGAACTATTTTCTTTTTTAATTATAGAAACACTCTTTTAATTAAAACTAGACCTTCTTTCCTTAATTTTTTTAAATTTAAGTTTAAAATGACCAAAATACCTTCAATAAATCTCAATCTTTTATTTCCTTAACTAAACTAATGAGATATTTAGTAAGTGCATTGTATTTATATTGTATTTAAATATAATGCATTGAATGTGATTTACATTTGGATGAAAAGTATTTACATTGTATTTGAATATAATGTGTGTTTAGATAAAAAGTATTTGAATTTTATTTAAATGATGAATATGTGATATGATAGGTAAAAGTAAAGAGAAAAAAGAGATAGAAAAAGAGAGTGGGTGGTGTGATTAGTAAAAGTAATAGAAAAAGATGAAATAATAAATAGTGATTGTATCAGATTTAAAGTATAATGTGATTTAAATGTAATATTTTTATATTTGGATAAAAATTAATGCAATGTGGTAAACAAACGAGGCATAAATCATAACCATTCATTTGTTATTTGTTATTTTTTATTTTTTATTTTGTTTTTTTGATTAACTCTTTATTTGCTTTAACTTAATTAAAAAGGAAAAAAATTAATAAAAAATGACTCTTTTTTATTAATAAGCTACAAAATAATGAATAGTATTTTGTCATTAAATGTAAATATATTATCAAAAGTATGTTAATAGTTCTTTATTTTGGCATTATTTTTTTTAAATAACAACATTATTTTTATACTCTTGTACTTTCAATAATAACTAGTTATATTGTTCACCAAAATTAAGAAGAGGTTCTCCCAAAAAATAAAAAATAAAAAAAATAAAATAATTTTTATTAGAGTGTGAATTATAATTAGAAATGTTTGAAAATAAACTAAAATATTGTTTTTAGTGTTATAAAAGGGTAAAAAAAATGTTATTTTATGCCTTCATATATATATAGTTAAAGGCTTTTTTATGCAGTGAGGGATATTTTTGATATTTTGAATATAATTAACTATCATAATAATGGTCAACTAAAAAAGAGGATATCTCTATTATCTTTAAAAAAAAAATTAAAGAAGTTGACATTATTAATTTTGCTTGTGGGGAAATCTCTATAGTACTGGTCACACCCCATTAAAAAAAAAACGTAATAAGAATAGGAAAAAAAAAAATCTTTCTTTTGATGTTATATAATATTGATTAGTTTTGAATTTTTAATAATTTAACCTCTACAGTGCTTTTTTTATTTTCTCGAAGTGCGGATTAAAGATGTGTTTGGTACAAAGTAATTTTTTTAAAAGAGACAAGAATATTAAGATTATTTTATTTAGTATGAGGTATTTTTTATTTAAGATATGGGGTATCTAATGATATGGTTAGATAGGAGGTTTATTTTTAAAAAATAGAGAATTTTTAGATTTGAAAAATAAAACGTTATTTGGATTTTTTTTCTAAAAGTGAAAAGTTATTTGGATGGGTAAAAAATTTTCTTGATCCATTGATGACTTTTTTTTATTTTCAAAAATAAAAAATTTTAGATGTTTAAATATAAAAATTTAAAAAAGTCTATTTTTTTTAAAATAAAAACTTTTTATTTTTTAAAAATGAAACTCCCAAACAAATATAGCATAAATATCAACGGTTTCAAATACCTTTTAAGTAACCCACCATCACTGCGTCGTTAACTTTCTCTTCAACCTTAGCACCAACACTCTCCCTTCTTCAGCCTCCCTCCTAAGAAGAAGTACGTGACCTTTGCCCAATAATAAGTTTGTTTTGCTCCTTTGTTTATGCTTACTCTGCTTTTTTTTTTTTTTTTGTCGATAGAAACAACTTTTATATACATACATATATATTTATATGTATATATTTTGCTGAAAACCAATTTTTAAAATCCTTAAATATATTTTCGGTTTGAGATAGTTTTTTCCCCTCTGTTTCCGGTTGACGACATTTTTGTAGTTAATTCTGTTTCCTCGTTTTTTAAGTTAACGTCTTCTTCAATAATTATTGACATTTTATTCTTTTTTTTTTTTCAGTTACTATTTATCACTCTATGTCATTTATGTAAAGCGCAAAAAAAAAAAAAAAATGTTTGTGTTGTTTGTTTTCAAGAGCCTGATTTGTTTATATAATCTATTGAACAACTAATGTATTAGGATTACGTTATTTGTTTGTGTTTCATGTAATTCGATTTGGCCAAATTTTAATTTAATTTATTTATTTTATTTCAATTATATTAATTTATTTAGAGATAATTTCGTCTACCTATCAAAAATAATCAATATTATAATACCAGACAGAATGATCTAAAATTCTAAATAATCTTTGACAATTCTATAAAATAGAGTTATTTTATAACTATTTCATGCATAAAAATTAGCTTATCCTTGAGAATTTTATTTATTTTTGATTCATTTTGATTTATTTTATTTTGTTTACTTTAATTTAGATTTTTAAATTTTGTGAAATTTTTATATAATTACATTTTATTTTATCTTATTTTTTTCCTTTAATAATAGTATTTTATTTTGAAAATATCTAATTTTAACACTTTATTTTATATATTGATAAATTCTTAAAAAAAAAAATCATGTGAGTCCCATCAAGCGTCACTATTCATATCAGGAGCCCGCATGCTTGACATTCTTGTTTTAATCTTTTCATCAATATGAGCATTTTAAAAAAAGAATCATTTCAATTAAAACTCGTATGAAGAATGTGGAGGCCCGCCCTACTGTAGAGGCTCTACAGTGCTATTACAGTCAACTCTGTAGTTCACCGCAATAGTCTGCAGGCCTCTAGCATCGCCGGCAATCATGCTGAACTGTAAACTACTTGCTAATTTTATGGAACAAATTTTTTTTTTCTTTAAATTATAAACTGTTCGAGAATGTGATAAGGAAATCATGTTAACAAAATAACATGCACCTGACTCATGATTCCCCTATCACATACTCTTAACTTGAAACTTGTTCTTTTTGAAATTATATTTCCAAAACTGTACAGCAGAAGATTTAAATGTGACCATTATCCCTCGCCCAATCTTCCCCGGCATGCGCCTACCCTGTTCGTCGTCCACCATATACTACTGGTGAACAGGTCTCTTACCTGCACCATGTGAACAAACTAATGAGCTATGAGCTAAGTAAGTTCAAACATAAAAACATGAAACTGATATGCTGTACTGCTGTGCTCATGCATGAACTGGATTCTGTAAACATGCTGTCCTGGCTGAGGATTAGTCTTAGGACATTAATCTGTTATTAAGTTCTGGTTTTGGGCTCCTGATTGGTCGTACCGATATGTTAGCGCAACCGGGAGCGGTACTTTAGTGCTAACCTCCTCAGTCTTAACTGATGCTAAACATGATAACCTCCCCGTGGGTCGAGAGGCCGATACGCCAATAACTGGTTTATTTACCATCTTGCTGGTGTTCCAACTGGGTAGCATACTGTTTGCCCCCACAGTCGGAACCTGTTAGTCAAATTACTGGGGTGTGAATTATTTTAACACACTAAGGTGCCTTGTGCACCTACCTGTTTCTTGTTCTGGTACTGTCTGGTCTGTGTACTGAAACATGCAACTCTATATGCATGACATGAACTGACCTGTGCTAACATGAGACTGACATAGACTTCGTGATGCAGACAATTAATGTCTGACATACACGTCATACAACATTCATAACATGCTAATATAGCAAGCTTGTCCACGTTGCAGTCAGGACAATACTTGAACTTACAGATAATCCTCTAGCGTAAGCTCCTGCTGCTCTGGGACTGCTGATTTGGGGTCTCTGGCTTGAACTCCTATAAAAGGAATAATTACTGATTATTTACCATATTTATCTTATACTGAAGATATGACAAAACATGAAATTTTACTTTTCCAGACTCTTTTTTTTTTTACTCTCTAGCTTCGAACACGTCCTCCTACACGGGCGTGTCTCTGCCCGTGTACCTCTCTGGACTTTTAAGTCTGGCCGTGTAATTCGTGGAACATGGCCGTGTATGCTTACACGGGTGGATACACAGCCGTGTTACTGGCCGTGTACTCCTCTGGACTCTTACACGGTTACTTGCACGGCCGTGTTTTTTTACTGCCTAACATGGCCTGCTACACGCCTTCTTCTTGACCGTGTGCCCCTTGACACGGCCCGATACATGGCCGTGTTCTTAGCCGTGTACCTCTCGAGTCTGATTTTTCTTACAACACGGTCATGCGTATGGGCATGTTCGGGGCCGTGTACTGAACACGCCCGTGTTCATACCAGAATCAAGATTCTGGGTCCGAACTGCTCTGCTCTGCTCTGATTTTCTAAGGTTTTTATGGCATTTATTCTACTTCTTACACTTGAAATCGATCTCCATAAGATCGTTTCAAGGTATCTACTATATTCCTACTATCACAAATCCATGATTTCATAAGCAAAAATCCCACATTTTACTCATTTACAACTCTTGACTCAACTTTCAAAAAATCTGCATTTTTGTGAAAAAATTTCACTAAACTTGGTTTTCTAAACCATCTATTCATGGATTCGTGTTTGAAAATATCTAGACTCGAATCATGTTTCGATTTTAACCGAAAACCTCAACATGATTCACTCACATTTCCTTTTTTTCTCTCAAAACCCCAGATTTTTCCCCCAAAGAAAAACGTGAGAACTAGGGTTTACCTTACTTTAATCGTGAGCTTTTCTTGCTGCTAATCCTTGACCGAAACTCGATCGATTTACTGCTTGAACTAGAAAATCCGAACTTTGCTTGGATTTCCTTTTCTTTCTCTCAGTTTCTCCCTTTCTCTCTTTCTTTTCTTTCTTTCTTTTCTTCTTTCTTTCTTTTCTTCTTTCCACCGGCTGCATCTGCAGCTAAGGGAATTAATCCCCTTTCTCTCTTATGCTCACGTACCTCACACTCTCTCCCTTACTTTCTTTTATTTTTTTAAATGTGTAAGGGCTTGTTTGGCAAGTTCTTTTGGCCATTGATCAATGTGGCTCACTTGTGTGCCATTGATCTCTTAATATGTATTTTCCACATACTTTTCTATAATTTTTAAAACATTATAAATTGAATTAATGCTTAGCTTTTGAACTATATTCATTAATTCATTATCAAATTTTGATTAAAACTTGATTAATCAAAATTTTCCTCTGCTCTTTATTCTGTAATCTGTGTCACTGTAAATGTACATTTATTTACATATTTGTACAAATATTTCCGAGAACGTAGATTTCTCGGTTATCACAAAAAAGTTGTAGTAATTTTTAAGATTTGATCAATAAGGAAACACTTGAGACCTACATATATTATTATGTTTCAAAGATATGAATCTAGTGTACCTAAAATCACATGAGCTCATTTTTTGATCCTATAATAATGTGACACATGACAGAGGTTAAAAAAGAACCAATGAAAATATAAAATGTGGTATCTTTTTTTTTTTGTTTCAATAAATTAAAATCAAACTTATTATATATCCTATCACATTGGATTACTCCTAATCATATGCATACGCATTTTGCACTGACTATTATAGTAAAGTTTAAAAATTTTGCACTAATTACTATAGCAAAGTTTGAAAATTTAGTGTTGTGCATGTGAAGGTTAGGTAAAATAGTACAAAATTATATCTATAAAAATGCATTTTGGAGGAGACTTGAAAAACACAGTAAAATGAAGAAAAAGTGAAAGTTGGAGTGTAAAAATAATAAAGCTTTTAATAAAGCTAAAAAAAAAAATTGCTTTTCTTTTGTTTTAGGGGGTGTTTGGAGAAAAAATTTCATTTTAATTTTACTCAAATACAATACAATTTTACACTAAACACAAATTTTACAATAGTGCTACGAAAACAATTACTATTCAAAATATTTTTAAAACAATCACATCAACTTTTCAACTCCACTATTTATCTCTACTTTTATCAATCACATCAACTTTTCAACTCTAAAATACTTTTTATCCAAACACATATTTCATTCAAATACAAAACAAATACTTTTCAACCAAATACAACATTCAAAAAACAAATTTCATTAAAATACAATCAAAATGCAGTGCGTTTACCAAACCCCCCCCTTAGTTTTATCTTAAAAGGAGGAGTTTCCGAACGTTTTGCCAAAACAAATATCAAGTATTCACTCTAGACACCTTTCTTTTATTTTTTTATTATTATTATTATGTTTAACTTGTTTTGTCATGTTATTTTATTTTCATTATGGATTAAATAAATTTTGCTAAAAGTTATGATGTAGTCCAATTATGATGATTTAATTAAATTAAGTATATTATAATAATTGTTATATTTGTTAGTGTATTTATTCTCAAACTTAATACTTTCAAATTTCTAACTAAATTTTGAATGATTTAATAAATAAAATGAGATCAAGAGGAGATTTTTGTAACATAACTCTAAAATTAATACTACAAAATTTAAGATAGAATAAAGATAAATCATCTGTTTTTATGTGGTCATATTATTATCAACTACAGATTTCTTAACAAACACTTCTCATAATTAAATTCGGATTCATATTTTTTTTACTGTTTACATGAATGGTATTGTTCATTATGAATTTTGATTTACTAATCTTTTACATAAATTTAATTATATATATAATTTATGTATAATTTGAGAAAAAATACATAAAGCAAAAGTGATGGTTGACCATCAATAAATATAAATACAAAATTATAATAATATATTTAATTAAAATTAAATCTAATCAATTACGGTGAAAATATAATTCCTAGCAACTATGTGTTTGATTGTATATTATCAATTTATGTTTATTTATTTTTGTAATTTTATTTTATTTATTTATTTTTTCATTTGTAATATTTTTTTCTTGGTTGCTTAAATAAAATTTAAATTAACTAATTTTGATACTAAAAAGCATTATTTTTGTGTGAACAATACTTTACTCATCACTTTATTATTTGTTCGATATGTGCACTTGTGAAAATTTACAACAATCTTATTAAACATGTTTATAAACAACTAGACACTATAATTTAACATTTTCAGATATATTATTACATTTGATTACCTCTAATCAAACACCCCCTAAGGATTTTTAATTGACTTATTTATACAAATACCCCTGAACTTTTCAAATTTAACAATTTAGTCCTTTAACTTTTTTTCTTGACAATAAACCACCTGAACTTATAATTTTTGATAATTTAGTTCTTTTTGCTCAAATCTGTTAATATTAGGATAATTTTTTTGCACAAAACTTACATATTATAGTCAAGTTGGATATTATTGATCATTTTTACTTAGTTTAAATATAATTTTTTTTAAAGTTCAGGTTTAAATATGAATATAATTTAATCAAGTTAAAATTTTCAAAAAAAAAAAAGTATTAAAAATAAGTCAAAATGATCAATAATGCTCTTCTTAGGCTATAATGTATAAGTTACATGTAAGGAAACGTTCAAATTTTAACAGATTTAAGCAAAAATGATCATATTATCAAAAATTATAAATTTAAGAGGTTGATTGCTAAGGAAAACAAATTTAGAGACTGAATTGCGAAATTCAAAAGGTTTAGTGGACATCCTTACAAATAGTGCACTTATAGTGTAACAACTTCAAAAATTTACCCTACTTTATTGATTTGAATTTTTACGCCATTTGTCCAATTTTTTGTTTGATCAGGCAATAAAAAGACAAATTTATCCTCTAAACTTTTTTCTTCTCAATTTCTTCAAGGGTGCACGTCTGTCAGTTTGGGCCGTATAAGCGGATTTGATTTATGGCAATTTGTGAAACCTACAAACCACTATTGTCCAAAATTTAAATGGTAGTTTTACACTAATATCAATTTTGATATATAATTTAAATGGTAGTTTTTCAAATTACTTCTTATCTTGTCTAAAGTAATATCATTTATAATTAATCTTTCACCCTTTATAAAATGAGGGAGTCAAAATAGAAAATAAGAAAAAAAAAATTTGAGAGTTCCTCATTAATTATAAAAGAAAGATTTTTTTTTTTTGTTTATTACCATCAAACTACTAAATTAAGTTCAAGTTCTAACTACTAATAACTACTTTTATGATTCTATCTCAAAATTTAAAATATATGTCATGAAAGGATAACAATGTCAAAATCAGAGAATTATATTAAAAAGATTAAAGTATCCAATACCATATACTCTTCTTTTTTTGAAAAGAATAAAGAAAAATTGATGATATAATAACACGTTAATAATAGTTTATCAATACAAAATAAAGAGTAGTAACATATCTAATTGACTTACTTAGTTTGCCTGTTAAATTAGTTAGTAAATTTTAACATCAATTACATTACACATATTCAAATTTAAACTCTAAAATCAATCACAATGAGAAAATAATAACTTAAAAATCTAAGCGGACGGACGGTTTAAAACTGGAGTTTCATTATATAAACCGTAATTATCTACTTATCATGACAAGTTTAAAAGGTAGTTTTATTGTGAATCTGTCATTTGCAGATTGAACGATGTGATATGAATGATTTAGGTGGTTATTTTTGTGCATCATCAGATTGTTTGGATTGCGTTCTCTAGATATTCAAAATTAATTTTTTTTTTAAATTTCACCATTTTTACTATTTATATTTTCAAAACATTACAATAAACTTTAAATTTTAAAAATTCATAATTTTGTGCGTATAAATCTAAATGAGATAATTTTTTTTAAATTACATAAAATTTTAAAAGAAACAAAATAATATTTATATTGATATTTTTTTCTAAAAAAATTTTTAAAACTTTTTATTTTTTCTCCCAAACACATTTTTCAAAACAACTTTTTTTCAATCCATAACTAATATTTCCAGCCCCCTCCTCAAACACCACCTAATTTGCTCTCACTCCCCCTCCTTCTTTCTCTCTCCCGCCTTTTTGGATCTGAGTTTATCTCTCTCTCTCTCTCTCTCTCTCTACCCTTTCTATGGCTATCGAAGGTGCCTCCCACCTCCAACAAACTTCCTCCACGATTTGTCTTCCATCCTCAAGAACTTCTTCTCCGATGTCGGCCGCTCATTGTGGACAACACCGGGCGCTATCCACCGAACGATTCGCCGGTCGCGAACAGCTCAGCCGTCGCGATCTTGCGAGGAGCAGACATCGCACCTTCTAGATCTCGCCGCGATCTCGTTAGCAGCCACCTCCAGCAGGCGCGGTAAAGCTGCCATCTCCGATCGCGACTCACGGTCGTCGAGTCCTCAAAGTTGACGTCGCGATCGGCGGCCATTCTACCGATCGGCGATGGCGACTATCTGCCGGTAGTGAGATCTCGACGACTCTCAGCCTGGGTGCTCACGGCTCCGCTAACCGCCGAGCTTTCTTCTGTAATTGATCTTGCCGAAGAGGAAGAAGCAGAGTAAAGTTTTTTTTTATTTTTTTTTAATTTTGAAGGTAAAAGTAGCTTCTGCAATTATTGATTAATGCAGCCCAACATTACAGCAAATGAAACAATTGAAGGAGTCTCAAAAAACCAAACAGAAACTTGTCTGAAATAAAGCCAAATTGAGCCAGGATATGAGCCACCCCATTGGCAGATCTCCTAATGTGAGATACTGAGACCTTCAAAAAGAGCAAGGCACAAACATCGTCCAACACAGGGCTATCCATGGCGAGGTTAGACCTGTCAAGGGCACCAGCAGCCACATTTAAAGCATCCGACTCCACCTCTAGAGCTCCAAGGCCAAAGGTTTAGCAAAGCTCAAGCCTTCCCAAAAAGCAAGACACTCGGCAAAAAAGGGTGTAAAGCCGGCAGCCAAAGAGGATGACAAAGTACCACACACCAAGCCATTAGAAGCGTGAATGATCGCTCCAATCCCCACATGACTCGAGTCATTGATACAAGCTGCATCAACATTAAGTTTAAGAGAGTCTCGGCGGTGAGGCAACTAAGTCTCCAGACCTACAAGGGCAGCTTGAGGTGGATCCTCATGATGCAATAGAGTTCCCTCACCCAAACTAGCCAAGGCTAGTTCCAAAACACAAGTAGAATAATTTGTTTCATCACCATTCACCACCTTATACCTTTCTCCCTAAAGCTTCCACCCTAGCAAACAGAAAAGGAAAGATCCTCTCTCCAAGTGCCGAAGAACATCAGCAAATGGGAGATGCAACAAGGGAGAGACAATCAGCCACAACCTCGACAATCACCAGACCTGTAAAGAGAGAGGGCACTCCAAAAGGGCATGTGAAGAGGTTTCTGTCTAGGAGTTGCAACAGGGAAACAGCAGCTCACACCCCATATTACGAGAACAGAGGAAGAAGGAGAAAGATAACTGCTTTTCTCATTAACCTGTTACACTTTTTAATGCACAAGTTTTGGTAGCTATATATATGTTAAGCCTAACAAACTATCAGAAGAGTGCAATAGATTACAGCTGAGCAAGCTAAGTGAAACTAATAAATCATCCATAGGCAGTTATAATAGAAATAACAACTCTAAAACTCCTCTTCAAAATGGACTGTGAATGTTTTTGACAGCCATCTTGAACAAAAGTGACGACAACAAAATAGAACACAAAGGCTTTGTAAACATATTCACCAGTTGATTTTGAGATCAAATGGGCATGAGTTTGATAAATCCATCAACAATTTTATCACGAACAAAGTGACAGTCAATCTCAATGTGCTTAGTTCATTCATGAAAGGTGGGGTTAGTGGTAACGTGGATGGTAGCCTAGTTATCACAGAATAAAAGAGCTGGTGGAGACGTCTTCACACCAGAATCTTTTAACAACTATGTTAGCCAAATTAATTCAATGGTTATAGCAGCTAAAGCTCTACATTCTGCCTCGATAGATAATCTAGAGATAGTGTTCTATTTCTTAGCTTTCCAGGACACCAAAGACTCCCCTAAAAAACACAAAAACCAGTGATAGATTTTTTGATGTCTAGGCAGGACCCCAATTAGCATCAGAAAAAGCCTTGAGTTGAATTGAAGAAGAAGCAAAAAAGAACAATCCTTGACTAGGGGTGGACTTGAGATACCAAAGAAGGTGATAAGCAGCTATGAAATGTGGTACTCTAAGTTGTGCTAGAAACTAACTAAGTTTGTATACAGCAAAGGTGATCTTAGGTCGAGACAAAGTAAGATATAGAAGACAGCTAATAAGACGCTTGTACTGAGATGCATCAATGAGAAGTTCACCATCAACAGCATTGAGTTATGTCTTGGGAACATCGGCTGGTTTGCTAGTAAGAAAGCCAGTGTCCCTTAATAGATGCAAAGTATAATGTCTCTGAGAAAGAACAATTCCTTTGCTAGATCTTGCTACCTTAAGGCCAAGAAAACACTCTACATTGCCCAAATCCTTAAGTTTGAATTTACTCTGAAGAAAGGATTTCAAAGAGTTGATGATGGACATTGATGGCCCTGTAATGATGATATCATCCACATAAACTAGTAGTGCCACAAATGAGGGACCCAACCCTTAGTGAACAAGGAATAGTCAGATTTTAATTGTATGAAACCAAACTGAATAAGTGAATGTGAGAACTTAGAGTACCATTGTCTAGACGCTTGTTTGAGACCATAAATGGACTTGTGCAGTCTACAAACTAACTTCCTTTCCTTAACATTCTCCCTCTTACCATCGTAACCAAGAGGCAAGTCCATATAAACTTCTTCAAATAAACCTCCATTGAAGAAAGCATTATTTACATCTAATTGAGCAAGATGCCAATTCGGACTAGTAGCTAATGCCAATAAGACTTCGATAGTAACAAATTTTGCAACTGGGAAAAAGGTTTCAATGAAGTCTACTCCCTTTTGTTGAGTGTAGCTCTTATCAACTAATCTGGCTTTATGCCCATCCACAGAACCTTCTAACTTGTACTTGACTTTGTATATCCACTTGCAGCCAATAGAATTTTGCCCAAATGGCAAGGGAACAACTGATCAAGTGTGATTGGCCTCTATAGCATCCAACTCAGCTTTCATGGCTTCCTTCCAATGTGGGAACTTAATTGCTTAGTGATAGAATTAAGGCTCAAATTGGGAGGTAACATTCAATACAAAGTTCTTGTGAGGAGATAAGGAATTGCAGGACAAGTAGTTAGCCAAAGGATACCTACTGTCAAAGGGAAGGGGATCAGAAGCACTTGTGAGAGATAATAAATTGCATTGAAAATCCCTTAAGTAAGATGGAGGTTTAGTAACTCTGGAAGACTTCCTAATCGGGACAATGTGTGGTGAAGGTGGACAAGCATGTAAGGAAGAAAATTGTTCCTCAGAAGGTGGGGAAGGATCTGCCATGGGACTCTGAGTTGGAACGTCAATTGGAGAATTAGGTAGAACAAGACTAGGAAAAGAATCAATTAAAGTATCCACAGCAATCACAGAATGAGATGGAAAAATTTCTTCATGAAACACAACATCCCTAGACACAAAAACTTGCTTACTCTTAATGTCATATAGCTTGTAACCTTTCATACTAGGAGGGTAGCCCAAGAACGCACAAACTCGAGCCCTCAGATGAAACTTTGCTTGTGGCCAGGTAGAATAGAGGCAAAGGCAAGACAGCCAAACACCCTGAAGAAAGAATAATCAACACTGGTGTTATATAGAAGTTCATATGGAGTCTTATGCTCAAGCAAAGGTAAAGGTGTTCTATTCTCCAAAAATCTCGCAGTTAAGACACATTCATTCCAAAACTGAATAGGAACCCGTGATTGGAAGTATAAGGCTCTAGCAACATTTAATAAGTGTTGATGCTTCCTTTCAACCACTGAATTTTGTTGTGACCTGTCTACATATGAAAATTGATGTAGAACCTCTTTCTGACTAAAGAAATCTGTGAAAGCTAACTCTTTAGCATTGTCAGACCCGACCTCCTTGATCTTGCTAGCAAACTGAGTATTAACCATGATGAAAAACTTCGGAATTATAATAGATAGACATATTAGATTTGTGTTTAAGTAGAAAAAAAACCCAATTAAATCGAGTGCAATCATCAACAAGGATCAGAAAATATCTATGACCAGAGTAAGCAGATACATTATATGGCCCCCATATGTCATAGTGGATTAACTTAAAAGGAGATCAAGACTTGTGGTTATGAGGGATAAAAGGCAATTTTCTCTATTTAGCTAAAGAACAAATATAGCAAAGATCATTTTTATTAAGCTTGGAAAAATCACAATTCAACTAACTTTTCAAGCTATCCAATCTCTTGAAAGATGGATGCCCAAGTCTATTATGCCAAACATGAATAGAAATGTTATTACCAAAAGAATCTACACTCACTTTGTCTGTGTCGAGAACATAGAGATCTTCTAGCCTTTCACCCTTGCCAATCATCCTCTTGGTGCTGATTTCTTGAATAGTAAAATGATCATGGAAAAAAACTGACTGTAAGTTGTGCATATGTTATGAGGGCACTCATAGAAAGCAAGTTAAACCTGAATTCTAGAATGAATAAAACATTGCTTAGAAACAACTTGGAATTAGTCTGACATCACCACAAAAATTGATAACAACGTGTGTATGATTTGGCAAGGTGACAGTTGAATTCTTCACAGGCCTCATAGATACAAAGCCACTTGCATTCGAACAAATATTCCTAGAAACACCTAAGTCTACTATCCAACACTTTGAAAAGGACAGTAAGGAAAACAAAGAGACAGAGAAACATGTACCTATGAAGTGTGAGGTACTAGGGGTATCTTGATGTTCACAGGCCTTAGCAAAAGAGGACAGATGATTTGAGAACATTGTCATCAATTGAAGATATTGAGTTTTGTCCAGACTCTGAAAGAAGTTCTCAGCTCCATAGTGCCCCCGCACACCCCCCCACAACAAATATTACTGTCACCGTTATCAGTCAAGTTGGCCTGATTGACAACCATTATTTGGTTCTTGGACTAACTTTTTTGTCACTGGTTCAAACCAAGCGGATAGCCGTGTAGCACTTGTCAATAATGTGGCCATGGTTGTTAAAGTGAGTACAGAAAGGTCTGTCTTTCTTTTGGCCTTTGTTGCCTCTAGAACTGTTGACAGATCCTTTAGAGCCAGCATTCTTGATAGCAAACACCATACCATTGGCGGAATCAGTGCCTGAACCTTGCTGACCAATTGCCCTCTGATGCTCTTCTTGTGAAATCAATCAAAAAACCTTATTTATAGGTGGGAGGGGATCCATCAAAAGCAACTGACCCCTAACTTGAGCTAAAGAGTCATTAAGCCTAATGAGAAAAGACATGATGTATTCCATCTCGTAATGAGATTTAAGCTCCTTAACTCCCCTACATGTGCACTTTCCACAAGCACAAAAAGGCCTTATATTGCTCAATTCTTCCCATAAAGCCTTTAATTTTGTGAAATACACATTGATAGAATTTTGTTCTTAGCTAAGATTTATCAATTCACGACATAATTGAAAAATCCTAGGTTCATTACTTTGTTGGCAGCTATCTTTGAGATCAAGCCAAATTTCAGAGGCAGAATCCCAAAAGTTTTACTAGCAGAAATCTCCTAAGACACAAAGTTCAAAATCCACAAAATTACCACATTGTCGTTCCTAATCCATGAATTTAGAAGATTCAGATCAATACTTTCAAGTTTGGGAATGGAACCATCGATGAACCCTAACTTGTTCTTCATGGGATGGGTGATCATCATCGCTCTACTCTAGGAGGCATAGTTATCTCTTGTTAGCACCTGTGAAACGAGGCATAGTTATCTCTCGTTAGCAGCTGTGAAACAAGAGAAAGGCCAGGGCTATCGAAATGATGGGTAGTAAGGACTAAGAGGATCATCAATGGTGGATTTGCCGATTGAAGTGATGGAACTACCAAAATTCGAAGATTCCATGGAAGCCAAGGAAGAAGACCAAAGATCGGCCAACAACGCGAATCTAATCGAGACCAATAACTCCAGAAAAATCAAGAAAGGAATCGAAGAAGATCCAACAATTGATGGAGAAATTGAGTAGCGAAAAATTGCTCTAATACCATATTACGAGAACAGAGGAAGAAGGAGAAAGCGAATTGCTTTTCTCATTAACCTGTTACACTTTTTAATACACAGGTTTTGGTAGCTATATATATGTTAAACCTAACAAACTATCAGAAGAGTACAACAGATTACAGCTAAGCAAGCTAAGTGAAACTAATAAAACCGTCCATTGGTAGTTATAACAGATATAACAACTCTAAAACCCCAGCCCACGCCTCACAATAGATCCCATTTTAGGAATAATCTCATGAAAAGCACGCTAAAAAAAGAGACAAACTTTGGAAGGGAGATTGAGTCACCTTAAAAGCCGCCACAACTTGGAATCAGAGTTCGATCTTGTAGATGAAGACTCAAAACGAGACTTTATAACAAGCCTATAACCAGACCTTAGATTATACACCCCCTTGAATCATAATGCTATACCTATTTGTCTCTAAACTCACCATGGCCCAATATTAAAGACAAAATTGGCTCATGGTTGATTGGCCACAAAAACTGAGTAATCTTCTCCAAATCCCAAATCCTAGAATCTGTCTTCATTAAATCAGCCACCAGAAGGTCCCTAAAGGAGTTCGAAGGAGTAGTATTGGCTGAAAAGTGTGAGGCCTAGGAAGCCAGGGATCACCAAAAACTCAGGTGAAAAACACATCTCCAATATGCCTATGAATCCCCCTTTAAAATCACCTTTCAACCCCACAATATGCTACGCCACAAATAGGAAGCACCACTAATGGGAAAAGCATGCAAGAAATCAGAGTTTTGAAAATACTTATCTTGAAGTACAGGGGCAAATAACGATTTCGTGTGTTGTAAGATACACCAACTCTGTTTTGTGACAAGAGCTTGATTGAAAGCACCTACATCCCGAAAACCCAAACCACCATCTTCCTTCTTCTGGCACTGCTTGTCCTAACTCTAACGAAGTTTCCAATCATTTCCATTACCACCCCACCAAAAATTAGCCACCATGGACCTAAGCTCGTCACAAAGCGAGACAGGGTGTTGAAATACGCTTATTGTGTCAGTGGGTACCGATTGGGCCACCATTTTAATTAAAAGCTCACTACAACCAACTTAATTAGAAGAAGAGTAAAGTTATTATTTTTTTTAAAGTTAATTGTTTTTTTTTACTTTTAATATTTCCTATTTTTTAATATTTTTAATTTTTAAAGAAGAAGAGTAAAGTTATTATTTTTTTTAAAGTTAATTGTATTTTTTTTACTTTTAATATTTTCTATTTTTTAATATTTTTAATTTTTAAATATAATATTGTGATTATTAACATATTTATGACAATGTATTTGTATTTTTTTAAATATAAATACTGTAAAAATTTTGATTAAAAAGAATATAAAATGGTAATCTCTAAAAAAAAAAATAATACAATAATTGATAATAAAATTTCAGAAGATTACTCATGGTATTCTAACAAATTACCAATTGGTATTCCGAAAGATTACTGATGGATTAATAATAGGTATTCTAATAGATTATTAAATGATATTCTAGATGAGTTTAACATATTATCAAATGGTATTTTAATAGATTATCAAAAGGTATTATGGTTGATTATCAAATTGTATTTTAGAGAATTATCAAATGATATTCTAAAAGATTATTAAAAAATATTATGATGGATTACTATTCTGTAGATGATCAAATGTATTCTAGTAGATTATCATATGATATTCCAATCGGTTACTAGACAGTGTTAGGATTATTTTCGGAAAGGCACGTACAGATGGACCATTGAGTAATTTTTTAAGGGGCAAAAATCCTGGAGAAAATGACACGGGGCCGGGTTGTGCACAATTTGGACTTTTTGTCATTGTTGTTAAATCTTTTCTTTTTCTGACGCGGTGGTAGTTTCAGGTCTTTAATTATTTATTTATTTATTGGTTTTCGATTTTACCCGGACTCCCTCTCTTTCTCGATCTTTCTCTGATCTCTTTTACTCTCTATTTAATTTTTTTTCCCTCGCTCGCTCTCTCTCTCTCTCTCGTCTGTGCTCCCTTTTTCTCGCTAGACCAAACTACACTTCTCTCTTTTCCCCTCTCCCATTCATTTGCTTTTCTCTCTCTTTTTCGCGGAAAAGCTCCATTGTCCTTCGCCGCCGTTCTTCGACACTCTGATCGCCCTCGTAGCTCTGAATGGGATTACTCTGGTCGTGCAGTTCTTGGAGCGAATTGCAAGTCGCAATTCACGGGTCCGGTTGCGAGATGCTTGTTGCGATTTGGTGCAGTGGCATGGCAAAGACACGACCTGGCATTGCGATCGCAATCTCGCACACTCGTCGGAGCAGGCACAATCAAAGGCAGATCACCAGATTTGCTTGCCGGAGAAAGCCTCCGGAATGCCTCGGCCGGTAAAATGTAAGATTATTTCTCTTAAATTTGTTATGCATCTGTTTTGATTTTTCTGTAATTGTCTTTCTGTCATTCTTTCTCAAGTCACAGTTCTTTACGATTTGCTCTTAATAGGAGTTTTTATTGCTATTCTTATTTTCGTTTACTGGACTGAAGTCTACTTCTATGTGAAGGCAAGGAAGTTCATCTTCATCCAAGACTTATATGATTGTATTCCAGTGTATGACTTTATACTTTTTGTTGCCTTTCAAGGAAAAACTTGACACTCTAAAGCAAGATTTGTATTGCCTTTTCCAGCAAAGCTTTTTTAGAAGAATTGGAGAAGACTCTTGCACTTCTAGCCTTTGAAGATGTCTCAAACTGTCATGTTGGTGAGCTTCTTGACATAAATCAGTGCCTGAAAAACACGAGTGAAGTAAATGCAGCCATCCTTACTAGCTAGAGTCATGAAAAAGGTTTGTGTCTCTTCTTTTTGCATTATCTAAACCTATAAAACCTTTCAATTGTGATGCATATTTTATTGTCTTATACTTTACAAATTCAAGGTTGGTGCCACTTGCAGGACCTGCACTCAAATAATCTCTGAAGGAGAGGTTGGTACTTGTGAATCTTCCTTCTAAAACTTATATCCAAAAAATAATCCTTTTGTTGTTTTTGGACTACATTGAAGATTTTAAAATAACCCAGCATTATATTTATCAGAAGGCATAGAAAAAATATCCAAAATGATTGCTTTTGTTCAGTTTTATTTCCCCATGTTTATCTTCTTGGTATTTTTTTAGTTCTTACTACGAGTCACAATGTTCTTCATACTAAATGATAAGGAAAAAGATATTCAGCACTTATAATGATGATCAACAGGATATTCGAATATTGGTCTTAATGGAATCCACACTTAAGTCTGGTGATGAATAGCATTGTTTATAGAAGTTTAATGGGTAACTTGGTAGGTTTATATCGACCTTGCTATTGAGTGAATTAATGACATTGTTTATATAATTTATGACCTTGCTTTTAAGTGATTAATGACACTATTATAGTTAATCATGTTAAAGTTTTATCTCCCTGTGAAATATAGTGCATAACTTATACTGATGTTTTACTAAATCCACTTTTTTGTAAACATGTCTTTAAGCTAGCAGATATGTAAGAAGTTCAAAGAGACTGAACTGCAACTTGATAATCGATAACTTGTACTGTTGTTCTATTAAATCCATTTTTGCTCGTGTTTTTGAGCTACCAGATATTCATGAAGTATATATAGAGATTGAACTGCAACTTGGAAACATTGATCGTTGTCGAAAACTATATAAAAAGTATCTGGAGTGGGCACTTGGGAAGTGCAACGCGTGGTCTAAGTACGTAGAATAGAGAAATCTCTGTGTGAGACAGGGCGAGCAAGGGAGACTTTTGAGCTTGCAATTGTTCTGCCAGCACTAGACATGCCAGAACTGCTATTGAAGGTTGCAATTTTTGAGCGTGTTATTTCCTTGACTTGTAATGAGTGTTGCTTGCTTGAATTATAATGGCAACTATAGTAATTTTGTGACTTGCTTCTAGTGACTTAAAAAATATATGTATATATTTTGTTTAAATCGAAAAAATATTCTCTTTTTGTATCATTTTGTATGCATTCAACTCTTGATATTTTTGTATGCAAAAAAAAAAAAAAATCTAATTTCACAAAATATTCTAGTAGAATATAAAAATAATATAGTAGAATACACAGAATATTCTGATAAAATATATAGCATTTTACTAGAATATCCAATATATTTTATTAGAATATTTTGGTGATCAACGTCGTCGATCGAAGATATCTTACCATCAATGTTAAAACAAAATATATAATATTTTAATAGAATATTTTGATATTCTATTGAAATATTACGGTACGTTGACATTCAATCAAGCAAATATTTTATTAGAATTGACATGTATTCTACTACAATATTGATATGTTCTAGTTATATAATTTAATAATTAGATAATTATCTATTTAAAAAGATTTTTGTTAGAAACTGAAACATATTTTAATACGATGTTTCCGATACTTTACTAGAATAAGTTTAGGATCTTAGAAGAATATTTTATTATTAGAAGCATTATTTTTTTAGTGATGTCAGAAGCATTTTTTAAAAAGGGGTAAATTTATATAACAGAAAAAATATTTCAGGAGAATACATTTAGGATCTTAGGCAAATATTTTGTATATCTCATCAGAAATTATTTAAGATCTTAATATTTTTGTTTGAACTTAAGGGTATGGGTATGGGATTTAAACTCTATACTAAGGAGGCGTTTGGTAAACGCATTACATTTTAATTGTATTTGAATGAAATTTATTTTTTGAATGTTGTATTTGGTTGAAAAGTATTTGTTTTGTATTTGAATGAAATGTGTGTTTTGATGAAAAGTATTTTAGAGTTAAAAAGTTGATGTAATTGGTAAAAATAGAGATAGATAGTAGAGTTAAAAAATTGATGTGATTGTTTTAAAAATATTTTGAATAGTAATTGTTTTCGTAGCATTGTTGCAAAATTTGTATTTGGTGTAAAATTGTATTGAATTTGAATAAAATTAAAATGTAATTTTTTTGTCAAACAACACCTAAGAGTCGGGTTTAGAATTATTATTTAGCTATACTGACAATCACATATCTTAATATTTTTATGTTTCATCCCTCCCTTTTTTTTTTTTTAAGATAAACTGCTTGTATATTATTAACGATAGCAATTCAAAGAAACAACAATTGAGATTATAGATGGAGTCTAATTGAATCATATACACTAACTTTAAAGGGGTGTTTGGTAAACGCATTGTATTTTGATTGTATTTGAATAAAATTTTGATGTGAATTAAAGAACAGCTTTAAAGGAACCAATCAACGTCAAGGGAACTAATTCAAATAACAATTGGGCTGGTTACAAGAGCGAGAGCAAAGAGATTTAAAGAAGCACTTAATGGGCTAATTCAAGAGGTTTTGGCTCAATCAAATTCGTGGCCCATTGAGCATGATTCATGATACATTAACTTAATTCAAGCTCACGAGGAATTCAGCTAATTCTTTCAAGCCCAATCAAGCCCAAGAGACTTCAAGCCCAATCAAGCCCAAGAGACGTTTTTCTTTAACCAAGGAAGTTCAGATTTGGTTGGAATTATCTTTTCAAATTTGTTAAGATTTCAGTTAGGATTTGAGAATATCTTTTGTAACAAGCTTTCAAACAAAATTAGGTTCAGTTAGGATTTGAGAATATCTTTTGTAACAAACTTTCAAACAAAATCCGGATTTTGTTTAGGCTTATCTTTATTAGGATTTGTTAAGAATATCTTTTGTTCCGAATTTTCAAATAATTTTCGGATTTTTTAGGCTTATTTATTTCAGATTTTCTTTAGGAATATTCTTTGTAACAATTACCTATAAATAGGCGTCCCCATAGCAATAAAACAGAGAACATCAGTTTAATTCATAAATTTGAGAGTTTTAATTCTCTTTGGTTCTTTGAAGAACTATCTGAACTTAACGGAATTTTCGGTGGCGTTCGCTTCTGACTTATCAATCAACCCTTCTATAGTTGATTGTGACGTTTTCCTTATACCAAGGTTCTTGTTTCGCATTAAGCAACGAGTTGAGGTCAATATACCAAGGTTCTTGTTTTTGCTGAAGCAACGGGTCGAGGTCTCCCTTCTATTCGAACCTGATTTTAGAACGTTCTTGGGTTCATAATCTTGACGGGTCTCGTTATTCTTGACGGGGTTCGTATCATTTGGTATCAGAGCTTCTCAGGTTTGCCTATCCCATTTATTTTCTTTTTTTTTTTTTAGTTCCGAATTAAGGTTGTAATTTTCGGTTGTGTTATTCAGAATTCAAATCAAGAGGATCCAAGAAAGAAAAAAAATAAAGAAAATTCGGATAAAAAAACTAGAAAAAAAGTTGATTCATCATCAAGAAAGATTCAGTTTTATAAAATTCTTTTCTTGTCTGTCAATTCGTGTACTTATTGTTTTTTTTTTTTGGGTTCTCGGTAAATCGTTGCTGGAAATTTTGATTATCGTTTGTTTTGTTTGAAAAGAACCAAAAGAGAATCAACGAGTGGAAAAAGGCAGGAGTAGTGAGCATATTAGAGGGTAAAAGCCATTTGAGTGACAAACACGAGAGTGAGTGAATTTTCTTTTCTTGAGTGAAACACGTGAGGGAGTGCTTGTGAGGTTTCTAACCTTATTTTGCAGATTTTAAATATGTCACACAATCAAGAAGGAAACTCAACCAAAGAGGCACCACGATTAACAATTCCGAACTTGCAATTACAGTTGATGAGGGAGATGAGATGAATGTTGAGGGCTGAATTAGAATAAGTGCATAAACGGTTGGACCGGATAGATATTGCACATTTGAAGCAGCCACAAAATGCAACTAATGTGTGTAAAAGGGAAAGAGTTCAATTTCGAGGAGTGAGAGATGAAGACGAAGAGTATTATGGGGTTAGTTTTGATAAAGAAAACGATCAGGATTTGGTTGTGGGTAATAGGAGACATGGAAGGCGATTTACAAGAGCTAGGAATCAAGAAAACAATAATTTGGGTAGCATTAAGATGAAGATTCCCCCGTTCCAAGGTAAAACCATCGTTGACAATTTAGAGAAGCAGTTTGATTGGTGTGTCGACATGGATGGCTTCACCAACAAGTGTTCGTTCATGCTCAACAATCAACCAATCACTCTTGTACCGCTGACACCACAACAAGTGTATAAAGATCAAGTGAGATTACAAAAAGAAGGTGAACAAAAGAAAAGGAGTGAAAAAGAAAGCAACCAAAAGATAAAAGATGAAAAAGAAAATGAAAAAAAGAAAGAGAGTGAAAAAGAGAGAGAGCCGAGAAAAACGAGCAAAAAAAAGAGAAGATATTATGGCCATTGAGAGAAAATTGGAGAGAAAACAAAAGAATTTTTATGCAAAAGGAATGAAATCAAGCGAGTTATATTTTCAAAACAGCCGATGATTGTACTATTGTACAAAGAGGCATTTTTAAACACAAACGAGCTTGACCCTTCTTTGTCTAGTTATATTGTTTCACTTTTGCAGGGATACGAGAATGTCTTTTCCGAGGAAGCACTATGCAGATTACCATCTATCTGAGGGTTCAAACATCAAATTGATTTTGTGCCCAGTGCTTCTAATCCAAACCAACAAATCTATAGTAGTAATCCCAAGAAGACTAAAGAGCTTCAATGTCAAGCCAACAAAATGCGTCACAAATTAGTTTTTGATCCCGGAGATTGGGTTTGGCTAGGCGTAAGGAAGAAACGAATCTCAACACAAAGACGTTCCAAGCGACTTCCTAGAGGGGATGGTCCTTTCCAAGTTCTTGAACGAATCGATGACAGTGTATACAAATCCTTACTAGGCGATGATTTGAGGACAAATCCTTTTCAAGAGGAGGGGAATGATGTGAATCAAAGAACGACTTTAAAGGAACCAATCAACGTCAAGGGAACCAATTCAAATACCAATTGGGCCGGTTACAAGAGCGAGAGCAAAGAGATTTAAAGAAGCACTTAATGGGCTAATTCAAGAGGTTTGGGCTCAATCAAATTCGTGGCCCATTGAGCATGATTCATGATACATTAACTTAATTCAAGTCCACGAGGAATTCAGCTAATTCTTTCAAGCCCAATCAAGCCCAAGAGACTTCAAGCCCAATCAAGCCCAAGAGACGTTTTTCTTTAACCAAGGAAGTTCAGATTTGGTTGAGATTATCTTTTCAAATTTGTTAGGATTTCAGTTAGGATTTGAGAATATCTTTTGTAACAAACTTTCAAACAAAATTCGGTTCAGTTAGGATTTGAGAATATCTTTTGTAACAAACTTTCAAACAAAATCCGGATTTTGTTTAGGCTTATCTTTGTTAGGATTTGTTAAGAATATCTTTTGTTCTGAATTTTCAAATAATTTTCGGATTTTTTAGGCTTATTTATTTCAGATTTTCTTTAGGAATATTCTTTGTAACAATTGCCTATAAATAGACGTCCCCATAGCAATAAAACAGAGAACATCAGTTTAATTCATAAATTTGAGAGTTTTAATTCTCTTTGATTATTTGAAGAACTATCTGAACTTATCGGAATTTTTCGTGGCGTTTGCTTCTAACTTATCAATCAACCCTTCCATAGTTGATTGTGGCGTCTTCCTTATACCAAGGTTCTTGTTTCGTATTAAGCAATGGGTTGAGGTCAATATATCAAGGTTCTTGTTTTTGCTGAAGTAACGGGTCGAGGTCTCCCTTCCATTCGAACTTGATTTTAGAACGTTTTTGGGTTCATAATCTTAACGGGTCACGTTATTCTTGACGGGGTTCGTATCAAATTTATTTTTTGAATGTTGTATTTGGTTGAAAAGTATTTATTTTGTATTTGAATGAAATGTGTGTTTGGATGAAAAGTATTTTACAGTTGAAAAGTTGATGTAATTGGTAAAAGTAGAGATAAATAATAGAGTTGAAAAGTTGATGTGATTGTTTTAAAAATGTTTTGAATAGTAATTGTTTTTGTAATACTATTGTAAAATTTATATTTGATGTAAAATTATATTGTATTTGAGTAAAATTTAAATGTAATATTTTACCTAACGACTCATAAAGGAATTATAATCAAAACGAGAAAGACAACGGGCCACCACATTGGCAGGCCTTCTAACATGTGAAATAGAAAAACTGGGAAATTCACCAAGCAAGGACGTGATGTCTTCTAACTTTGGGCCTTCTAATGCAAAGTTGGAAAGATCTTAAACAGCGGAGACTAGATTCACAGCGTCTGTCCCCAACTCTTCCCAGAGTTTTTGCAAAGCGAAGCCCTTCACATATGGCTAGACATTCGGCTGTATCGCTAATATTTTTACCATCATTAAAAGTCTGATACAACTCTTAATTTTTTTTGTAAATTACTTGTCGTAATATAGTTAGTTTAACTAATCATCAACACGACAACAATTATGCCTAAGCCTAAAAAAAAATTAAAAAGGAATCCATTACTCCAACTACAAGATAAGGCAAATATATGAATATCAAATTCTCTAAGATCAGTTATGGTCAACAAAGAATCACTATGAAATGATTTAATTTGCAGAAGTTGACAGGAAAAAAAAAAAAGAAAAAAAGAAAAAAGAGCCCAAATCAAAGTCCGATTCTGGCAACAGAAGCAATCTTGTGGCAGCGGAGATGGAGTCGAGCCGAACCAACTCCGCCATCTCATCCCAATCTTCTTCACATCATTCACGATTTTGTGATAGTCATCGGCGCGTGAAGACGGATCTGCGACTGCCGCTGGCGTGCGAGGACAAATCTGTGATGTTCGGCGGCGTAGATCTCAAGAGAGTGGAGGTTGGCGTAAACCTCGCTATCCGGTCACAGCCACCATGGAGATCCGGCAATCTCCACTCCACCAGTGCAATTGGCCGTGAATGGCTAACGAGGCCTTCGTCGACTCATATTTGCCTTCGGCGAGCGAGGAAGGAACGGCAAGCTGCCGTTGACGCTAGCGGCGATAAGGGAGAGAGACAGGGCAGTAGTGGAGTGAAGAAGCTAAGATGAGAAATTTGGCATTTGATTTTCTTGGTTTTTGAGATTTGCAGACGTTCGGAGTTTTAAGCCGTGGAGGAGAGAGAAAGTAAGAGAGAAAGCGAGTTAAGGGTTTGTTTGGAATATAGGGTCCAATTAGAATATTTGAGTTAAGTTAAAAATAATTGAATTATGAAATAAATTTTATATTTGATATTTAAGTTTAATTAAAAAATTTTATTTTGAGTTAAAAATATTTAAATGATAAAAGTTAAGTTTCAATTTATATTATAAATTGTGTTTTTATTTATTTATTTATATAATTAGTATAATATTTTTTATATAAAATAAAATTTAAGAAAAGTGTTTTTTAATCTAAAATACTGTAGAAGTTATAAACTAAAAAGTTTAAAATAGGCTAACAAATCAAACATAAGATAAGCTTTGTTTGGTAAATGTATTGTATTTGTATTATGTTTAAATGTAATGTAGTAAATGTAATTTATATTTAGGGAAAAAATATTTGTATTGTATTTAAATGCAATGTATGTTTGGATGAAAATAATTTGAATTATATTTTAATAATAAATATGTGATGTGATGAGTAAAAGTAGATAGAGAAAGGGAGAGAAAAAGAGAATATGTGGTGTAATTAGTAAAAGTAATAAAAAAAGTGAAATAATAAATAGTGATTGTATTGGATTTAACATATGATAAAATGTGATGTGTGTTCAGATGAAATATGATGTGTGGATTTAAAATAGTGTGTTTGGATTTAAAATATGATGAAATGTGACGTGTGTTTAGATGAAATATGATGAAATGTGATGTGTGGATTTAAAATAATGATTGTATCATATTTGAATGTAATATGTGTTTAGATGAAAAGATTTTAAATTGTATTTTAATAATAAATATGTGATGTGATAGGTAAAAATAGCAAGAAAAAAAGAGAAAAAAATAAAATATATAATGTGATTAATAAAAATAATAAAAAAATAAAAAAATAAAAAAAAATTATATTTGATTTAAAAAATAATAGGATTAATATTTAAATATAATATTTTATATATAATAAAACTTAAATTATGTTTAAATATAATAAAAATATACTACTATAAATAAATAAAGACTAAATTTAATTTTTTGAACTCGAATACACCAATCAAATATAACCCAAGATAGAGTACGAATTAAGAGTGGGAGAGAGTTATTTATTTATTTATTTATTTTTTAAGCTGAGCGAAAACAGGGAGAAGGAAGGGCATTCATGTCTGTATGGCAAAATTTCCCCCCTCTAGCTGGTGCTCTTTTCATGACGTGTCAGAAAAAGAAATTATCAGTTCACCATATTATTAAATATGTCTAATTAATGTATCCATCGTGTTATTTTTGTCATTCTTTCAAAACGTCTGAAACAAAAAAACCAGAGATGTACGTCTTTGAGATATTAAAAAAAAAAAAAAAACTCTTGACTTGTTAAACTACAAAAAGGCTGATTAATCTATTGTACATGCGCCTCTTTTTTTTTTTTTTTTTGGTTATTTTACCTCCTTTTTTTATTCATGCTTCTTTAAGTACTGATAAATTTTGTCCCGAAACCTTTTTTTTTTTTTTTTTTTTGTTGTCATCAGTTTATTAAAGGGGCGTTTGGTAAACGTATTACATTTTGATTGTATTTGAATAAAATTTGTTTTTTGAATGTTGTATTTGGTTGAAAAGTATTTGTTTTGTATTTGAATGAAAAGTATTTTAGAATTGAAAAGTTGATGTGATTGGTAAAAATAGAGATAAATAGTGGAATTAAAAAGTTGATGTGATTATTTTAAAAATATTTTGAATACTAATTGTTTTCGTAGCACTGTTATAAAATTTATATTTAGTGTAAAATTATATTGTATTTGAGTAAAATTAAAATTGAATATTTCTCTAAATGTCCCTGAGCTTTCAACAATGTACTGATTTGACAAGTTCAGTGGACTTATTCTCAAAATTAAAAAGTTAAAGAAGATAGTGTTAAAACCTCTACGTAACTGAAAGAGATGGTTCAATAATTTATGAGTTTTGGGAGTGTTACAGTAACCTTATTCATCAAAGATAAGGAAAAGTAACTCCTGAGATTTTACCAAATGCAATGTATAACGTTGTATTTTTGATAATCCAAAAAAAAAACAAAAGAAAAAAATCCTTCGAGTTTTTTAAACTATACTAAAAAATTATCCCCAAAGTTTTCTGAAACAGTGAATAAAATCCCCTACACTGATCAAATTATAAAAAATGTTATAAATTTATAATCAATATTTAAGCATTATCTTCTATATTAATAAACTAAAAATTGAATTCCAAGCAAAAAAAAAAAAAAAATCAATAAAAAGTTTCAAAATTTTGTAAAAAATCCATTTATCCATCTTTCGTTTCGAGTGGTTAAGCTACCACAAAAATGGTCAACCAAGCAACATTTGTGTCCGTAACTTCTAAATTGGATTTCTCCGGTGGTGTTTGGTATTATTTTTGAAATGTTTTCTGTTTTCAAAAAAATTGAAAATGAGAATGTTTTGAAAACTGTGTTAAGATCATTTCTGAAACTGTGTTTGGTTATGTTTTCTGAGTGTATATTTTGAAAAACATAAAAATGAAACTTTGTTTGGTTATATTTTTTCAAAACCTATTTCATTTTCAAAAAACCCAAAAAACACAATATTTTTTGGAAATGAAAACAAAAAGTGAAAACAACTTTTTTTCGTTTTCAAAAAACCCAAAAAAACAACATAGTTGAAAACGGTGTTTTCGAAACGGTTTTGAAAATGTTAAATAAACAAACGCTATTTTAAAACCGTTTTCATTTTCTGTGTTTTTGAAAATGGAAAATCATTCTCAAAAACAAAAACAAACGCCCCCTCCATTTTCTATTTTCATTAAAGAGACTATACGGACAATCGATAAAATGCTGAGATACCCATTTTTTTATTTTTGGATTTTCTTAGTTTTATATATTACTTTGTTTAATTTTAAGGCATAAAATAATATTTAAACATTAATTGCTAAGGATAGTTTAGGTATTTCATAAAATTTGACCCATTAAAGGGTTATTTTTTAAACTTTTTTTTGTCTTTTGAAAATTTAAGGGATTATTTTTGGATAGTTTAAAAACTAAGGGGAAATTGTTTGGATTATCAAAAACATACGAATAAATGTCGGATTCAGCGAAAGCGCAAGGGCTAGTTTTTGGACTTTCCCTTAAAGATTAGTGTCAAAATCCCTACAACTGAGAGAGACTTGGTTCCCTACTTAATGCCCTTATAAATTCTTTTGTTGTTCGCTTAATGCAACTTATCTCGGGCCAATTAACATTATCATAAAATAGAATATCCTGCTCAGTATAACAAAGTAAATGAAATTGCAGTAGAAAGTTAATACTTTTTCAGCATATAAAAAACCCATACGAAAGTCTATCTAAATGGCTTGTTCTTTGAGAAAATGACATAGAAATATCTATAACCTCTTAGTTAGTACATTTTAGTTAGTAGATTAATTTTCTAATTGTCTGTTTATGACTGAAACAATTTTATCTCATAAATTACAAATTTGTAACGTAGACACTCGTATAGCAAGTCATTGAAAAATTAATTGAACAGTTAAAAAATAGTTACTACCAAACCTAAGAGAACCTACCATAATGATGATGAGGATGATGTTTAGTTAGGTAAAAAAAAAAAAAAAATAGTGATAACTTAGTTTATGTCATTCATAAAAATTAGTTGGGTACGTATATAGACAATTTTGACACAATGCATATTTGCATTACTTAAACCTTCATGCTCTTTTTTTAGATATCTCTTACGTGCCTTTGGGTTTTAGGGTTATTCTTATTTTTTTATTAAAATTTATTTTATCTTTTGCATCTTGATTTAATTGTACATAAATTTTTTTAATAGTATTTCATTAAAATCAACCAGTTTAACCTTTCTGTTAAAATTTTTATTAAAAACATATACGAAATAAACCAGAAGATAGAATTGACTTCCTCTTTTTAAGTATATTTTCAATAGAAATTCTAACAAATAAAGTTTACAAGAGAATATTTTTATTTTAATCCACTCATAATTAGAGAATGTCATCGCAACTTGGATGCCCTTTTTTTTTTTTAGGGGCAATGCGGTAAGCCTTTAATCCCTTAAGTTGGAGGTAGATGGACTGAATTATACAAACAATAGTAAAAAACGTGCTTCCATTTAAAAAAAAAAAATTTTTTAAAGGAGAAAAACGGATAAAATATTTGGAATTTTTTTCTGAGTTTTTTTTTTTTAATTTCTTGATATTGAATTGAACTTGAACGTTGAAATATGTTTGATTACCCGCAGCTGGGTTAATTTACAATGGTACATATATTGTAATTTTTTATTTTTTAAAAATAAAAACAATGGTGCGTAGTTCTAATTTTCTAAATGCCAAAGTTAGACTATATACACGAGTTATTTGATAGACTATTATTTACACAGTTTCTTTAGGAGGTTCACCAACTTTTGATAAGCACAATCCCAGACTGCACCTGCCCCCTTCTAAATATTAGTCCCCACACTACAAGAAATTACACTTTCAGTGACTAAACTTTTATGAACTAAATGCTTGTAGTCACAAAATCAATCATATTACAAATAAAAATTGGTTACAAAAATATTTGGTTGAGAAATGTAATGTTTTCAATGCAAAATTTATTGATAACTAACTAGTTCGTCATTAATAATATAGATTTACTGATTAATGACATGTTTAATCACAAAAAGTTATAGCATCAAATAGTAATAATGGAGGGAGGACCAAATTTTAACCACTAAAATAGTTTAGTTCTTAAAAATACCATTTCACAACCAAACCTTAGTCAGTAAAGAATAACAACCTTTAGTGACAAAATATTAGTCACAAAAAATTATGGCACCAAATAGTAATAATGGAGGGAGGAACAAATTTTAACCACTAAAATAGCTTAATTCTTGAAAGTAACATTTCACGATCAAAATATAATTAGTAAAGAGTAACAACTTTTAGTGATTAAAATATTAGTCATAAAGAGTTATGATGCCAAATTGTAATATTGGAAGGAGAGCTAAATTTTAACTATTAAAATAGTTTAGTTCTTGAAAGTAATATTTCATGATCAAAACTTAATTAATAAAGAGTAATAACCTTTAGTTACCAAAATATTAGTCACAAAATATTATAAGAAATTACACATTTAATGACTAAACTCATTTTCTCCCTAAATTTACTTTGTTGCGACTAAGTGTTGGTCACAAAAACATTTAATAAAAAGTATATTGTTTTTACATGACTAACTTATCAAATTACTAACCTTTTGGTCATAAAAAGGCAAAAAATATTGATCTAATCATGTAAAAGTTTTATACTATTTACCTACTTTTTTCTCTACAGACCTTGAAGAAGATAGAGAGTCAAAAAAGTATGCGAAAGAGAAAGAGAAAGGGGAAAAGAAAAAAAAAAATAGAGAGAGAGAGAGAGAGAGAGAGATTATCATATTATTGGTTTTCGCATGCTTGCTTTGGTAGAAGTAGTGAGGGCTATTTTTGGCGGAGAGTTGAAGATAGGTGGTTTAATGGGTGATTTGATGAGCTTCTTTTTTTTTTTTTTTTTAGTGTGCTTTTTTGGCGGGCAGAGAAAAGGAAATGAAGAAAAACATGGGAGAAAAAGGGTGGGAAGCGGGTGAAGATTGAAGATGATTGGAGGCTGGGGTCTATGAGGTATTTTCAATACATAATAGAAAAATATAAAATAAAATTATTTTTTTCTTAGGGTTCGTTTGGGAACCGTGTCTGCAGACGCGATTTGAAGGGTGGGAGGCCAAACCCCGTTCGGTGACTTCGACTCTGCAGACGGTGAACAGGAGGTGCACATGAGGTCTGCAACGTTTCCTGATTTGCTCTGTTCCTCCGTCCATCCGTCGCTTCAAAACCCTCTTCTGTCGGGTTCAATGTTGACCGGCACGCCCTATTTCCATCTTCATCTGGCTCCAATGGTAATGTTTTCTCTTCGTCTTCTCTTCGTCTTCTCTCTCGGTTGCTTTTCACTCTCACGGCTGCTGTGCAGCTAAGGGAGTTAATTCCCCCTACCTCACGTGCCTCTCTCTCCCTCCCTTACTTTCATTTTTTTTTTTTAAATGTGTAAGGGCTTGTTTGGCACTTCTTTTGTCCATTGATCAATGTGGCTCACTTGTGTGCCATTGATCTCTTAGTATGTATTTTCCACATACTTTTCTATCAAATTTTTAAAACATCATAATTGAATTAATGCTTAACTTTTAAACTATATTCATTAATTCATCATAAAATTTTGATTAAAACTCAATTAATCAAAATTTTCCTCTGTTTTTTATTCTGTAATCTGTATCACTGTTATGTACATTTATTTACATATTTGTACTAATATTTCCGAGAACGTAGATTTCTCGGGTATCACAATAGATTTTATTAATAAAGCAAAGTTTTCTGCTTCTTTGTTGAATATATATGCCATGCTAGATAACAATATTCTGGCCATTCTACGACTTTGCACATTAATTCCGGTAATATATATCCTCTAGCGTACACGGGTAAGTCAGCCATCATCAGCTTGGCCTGATCATGATTCGTGAGTATGTCACAAGATACAGGAGTTTAAAAACAATGTGAAAGAAAAATTCAAAACTTTTCCTTGAGTTTTATCAAAAGACGACAAATGCTTTTAGGTATAAACTAAAGAAGAATGTGTCCTCTATGTTTTATTAATCATCTAAAAGAATTCTGGGCAATATTCTTGTCAAACAGACAAGGTAATTATAAAGACTCAGCTACACTAAATAATTCCCATTTCAGTTTGTCTACTTATTCAGAATGGCACTTTTATCATTTAAAAAAAAAATTAACCATCTTTTTACTTGTTAAATGATCTAAAAAAACATACGGATCCTTATCTTTTACTTTAAATTTGGGTGCGTTCATCATATTTTGATGAAATTCAGATGAAGATTTATAAATTCCCAACCCCCCAAAAGAAAAAAAATAAATCTCAGAACGGAACCGAGCAAGTGGAGAATTGATAGCAAATTCATTTGGCCATTAAAGCTGAGAAATTTTCGCTTATTCAGCAAACCAAGTCATGAAAAACACATAAGAAGTTTGAATCCCCTGTTTTCCTTCAAATATGAGATTCAAGGTGAAGATTCATATATATATATATATAAAACAAAAACCAATACTTTTGATAACTCGCCAATTGGAATGCGGGGGGGGGGGGGGGGGGGGTGTTGTTGGAACCCACGAATTTTTGCTGCTGGAAATTGGCAAGAATTTGGCCAAGTTTCTCTATATTTTTGAATGAATTTTGAAGCCAATTTATAGGCAAAAGCAAGAGACCTTTTGGCAATTTTTTTTCCAACAATTTCCTATATGTTCAAGGATTAAAATGCAATATTTTTGGATCAAAAATAAAATTTTTTTGCTGCCCTCTTTCTAGGTGGCCGAATGGCCTTTTTTCAAAATTAAAATTTTTTTTTCCATGTCTTTTTGGCTAGATCTTGGCCATTGATCAAAAAGATAATAAATCCTAATCTTACACCTTGCTAAAATACTTTCCAAGCCTTAAAAAACTCTATTTGTGACATCATAATTGTGATGTCATCCTATAATATTAAAGGATTAATTCACTAATTACTTCGTGGTCAAATTTTGACCGAAAGTCAAACTGAACGGAACTTTACCGAAATAGCGTAGGCGGGTTCCGGGCGCCTCTAGTGCAATTGGTTTTTTTTTTTTTTACTTCCGTTTGGTTAAAATTCTCTATCATAAATTTTTGTCTTTTTAGTGCATTTCTGTGTATTCTCTAGGGTTTTTGCCTCCATTTTCGAACCGTCTCACTCGATTCTGTTCGGTAAGATTTTTCCATCCCCGAACTCACTTACTTTAACACTGTCGGAACATTTTTTGCAGTATTCACAATAGTATTAAAACACAATTTTTTCATATTTTATTCATTAAAATTGACACATACATATAATTTTAATCTACTCCGAGAATCTAAAATTTCCCTGTGGTCACACAAAAAGTTAAATTCTTATGGTCCCAAATCCAAGTAAGTACAATTTGAAGCTGATGTTTTTGTTAATTTGTTGTTTCTTGTTGAACCTTTTATCAATCGTTTGTTTGTTTTTTTTTTTCTGTCAGTAGCACATTTTATTTGTTATCAAATATTTATCTTCTAATAACACTAAATCTCCCGTATTTATAATCATATTTGTGTGAGTAACAAAATTCCATAAATATTTATGTTCATTAATAAAATAACTTATTTTTATTGTTTGATCTATTTGTATTTACAATTAGGAGTGCTTTAAGTTGGAAAGACATTTTAATGTATTTCGTTTATTTTTAATCTGGATAATAAAATTATATTTAGAAGTTATTTATTAGATTACTGTATGTCCTTGTTCTATTTACATGTTAAAGTAAATATAAGCAAATATGGCTCACTGACTGCTTGTGTTAAACTGTTAAAATGTTGTATACATTACACTTTTGTATGCGAAAAGACAACGTTATAAAGTAAGCAGTCTGAACTATGGTCCATAGTCTATGGGGTTAGACTGAACATCTAACTCATGTTAAGATTATTATGTTGTCTAAAGCTAAATGGGGGACGGTTTGTCTTGCCTGTCTGGAGCTTTAACTCCCGAGTAGAGACATAGATATATTGCTTGGTGGTGACATATTGGACTGGGACTAAAATGTAATTGATCCACGTAGATTGCTTGAGTGGATCATGTCACTTTTGATGTTCATTATGCAAAGACCTTAATCCTGAATAGATGAATCACTTCATATATATGACTTGTGTCCTTTGATGTTCCAATGGCTAAAGCATCTCAAAGGTAGTAAGCTTATAGACTGGTTCGTTAGATAAATGACTTGTATACGATGGAGGATTTGTTTACAGATATTGGAATCATCACTTTAATAAGGAGTAAACGGTATCCTCTTAAAACTATTATACTAGATGTGGAAATGGACAAGGTCTTAGGTCGTTGGCTAGGTAGATAACTTCTTATTTACATATGATGAATGCTCATTTTCTTATTTGGTAGTATAATAGAACTGTAAGATAGCTTGATCAGTAGATTGAATGGACTTTGACTTAAGGCTGATCATGAATATTATATGAGAGTCTTGCATATATGACAAGGTCACTGGTATTAGTAAATGCCCTAAGTAAGAAAGACATTTTGATGTATTTCCTTTATTTTAAATGATTATAAAATTATATTTAGAGATTATTCATTACATTGCTGTTTATCCTCATTCTATTTATATGTTAATGTAAATGTAAGCAAATATGGCTCACTGATTGCTTGTGTTAAACTGTTAGAATGTTACATGTAATAGACTTTTGTATGCGAGAAGATAATATTTTAAAGTAAACAGTCTAAATTATGGTCTATAGTATATGGAGTTAGACTGAGCATCTAACTCATGTTAAGACTATTATGTTGTCTAAAGTCATGGTGGGGACGGTTTGTCTTGACTGTCCGGAGCATAGACTCCTAAGTAAAAACATAGATATGTTGTTTGGTGGTGACATATTGGACTGGAACTAAAGCATGATTGATTTGCATAGTTCATTATGAGTGGATCAATCTGCTTTTGACATTCATTATGCAATAACCTTAATCCTGAGTAGATAAACTACTTCATGTATATGACTTGTGTACTTTGATATTCCAATGGCTAAAGCATCTCAGAGGTAGTAAGCTTATAGATCAGTTCATTGGGTACATGACTTGTATGCGATGGAGGGTTTGTTTGTAGATATTGGAATCTTAGCTCTAATAAGGAGTTAAGGGTATCCTCTTAAAGGCATTATATTAAATGCGAAAATGGACAAGGTCTTGGGTCGTCTGCTAGGCGGATGACTTCCTATTCACATATGGTGAATAATCATTTTCTATTTGGAAGTATAACGGAACTTTAAGATAGCTTGATCAGTAGATTGAACGAGCTTTGACCTAAGGCTGATCATGGATATCATATGAGGGTTTTGCATACATGATAAGGTCATTGGACAATAGCTTGTCATAGGCTTTCGTAATACGGTATATAATTGGGAGTTCAGTTTTAGGTTTATAGTAGTGTGACTCTGAAATTAGTAATCATATGATTGAGTTGTTCAGTACAGAATGACGATCACATGAATTCACGGGAGCCCGATTAAATATGTTCAAGTGGTCCCTCTACTAGCTCCACATAATTCCTTAACGATGGTAAATTGATTAGGGTATACTTATTGACTTGTTGTCATGCATGGATATAGGTGGTATCCTCAAAGGATAAGGATAAAAGATAAGATTCTCTCCTAATTGAATTTGAATTTTGTTTAAGATAAGAGATTACACAATTATTTGAATTCCAAATAAAGTTGCCATGCTTTTATTTGAATTTGAATTGGAGTTGTAGAAAATTATCTATGAGGGCCAAATTTGAAAGTCAAAGTTTTTTATGGAGTTTGAAATTTGAATTTAAAATTTGAAATTTAAATTTTGAATTTGAAATTTGAATTTAAAATTAAAATTTGAAATTTGTATTTGAAGTTTGAATTTTTTGAAATTTGAACTTTGAAATTTGAATTCAAACTTTGAATCACAAATCAAGTGGTAACCGAATTTTGTTATGGACAAATCCACATGTCAAATTCGGTTTTCTTGTGGATAAAGAAGAGGAAAATCTTGTTTAAATCCCACTTGAATTTTGAATCCTCATTCTTTGTACAAAAGTGGCCGAATTCTACGAGGATTATCCCCTTGGGAGAGAATTGGTTTTTGTGCCGATAAGGATGAGAGAAAAATTCAAGTTTCAATCTTATTTAAATTTTAAATCTCTCCCTCACATGTTGTAACCGAATTTCTTCTATGGATAATGCCTAAGGGAGAATCATTTTTTGTGGATAAGGGTGAGATAAAATTGAAGTTAAAATCCCATTTGAATTTTAAATACAAAATCTTCTAAGGGTGGCCGAATGTGATAACCGAGAAATTTTACCGTTCTCAGAAAACATGTACATTGTATGTATATAATGATTTTTATGTTTAAAATATAAAAATGTATGATTTAATATTGTTTAGAATGCAATAAAATGTTCTAGCAATTTAGTGATAGGAAATTTTACTAAAACCGAAATAGGACAAACGATGCCCTTTTTGGTATCAAAAACCCTATATGGTTCCCAAAATCCACTAAAAGATGAAAGGCTTACGGCATGGATTTTTGATCAAACCGAAGTGAATTAAGGTAAACTGATCGCACAGACGGCCCTAGAAACCCGCCTATGCGATTTCAGTGAAGTTCCATTCAGGTTGACTTTTAATCAAAAGTTTGACCAAAATTATATATCAGTAAAAGGCTATGGTGTATGACACTCATATGGATGCTAGAATACATCATGATCCAAAGACTAGGATTCAAAGTCCCTTTGATCCAATGATCATGATGCAAAGTCAACCTAAAAAGTCAAACAAAAAAATTGAAAAAAAAAATTTAAGACTTATCAAGATGTGAGATGGCGGATTTTGAATAGGGAATGAAGAAAAATCAGTAAAAAATTTTTTAAATTTTGAAAATAAGGCCTTCAAAAAGTTTCTAAAAACCCCCTTAAAGTGTTCAAAATTGCTCAAAACTTTTGCAACTTGGCCCTCCCCTTTTTGGCTGCCTTAAGTACATGGTTTTTAGCTTAGAAAACTAGAAACCAATCAGCCAAAAAAATCAGTTCTTCTGTATGATGCCCCGTGCCCTAGGCGACCCGGACCGTCACTAAAAACTTGCTTATTTAAAATGATACTTATACTTTCTTGCAATTGATACTCAAAGTTACTTAACTAGGTTTCATAAATTTAGGGATTTTTTTATATTTCGTACGTATTTACTATACACGAATGTATACTGATTACTATTCAAAAATACTATTTATCAATTACTATTCAAAATACTGT
Organism: Antiaris toxicaria; assembly: GCA_035233585.1. Lineage (NCBI taxonomy): Eukaryota > Viridiplantae > Streptophyta > Magnoliopsida > Rosales > Moraceae > Antiaris > Antiaris toxicaria. Next base: position 21,460,952 of record CP141156.1, read on the forward strand.
TTGACGGTTACTATTTAAAAATGTTGTTTAACAGTTACTATTCAAAAACATTGTTCATGATTACTATTCAAATATACTATTTAACTGTTACTCAAATATACTATTTACTCAAACTGTATGGAAGTTTAACTTGCGGTGTCTCCATAACCTCACCTCACATCTGCCTCCATCGCCGTCATCACCCATTGCTATTTATGCCATAGGACGCTTACCTACAGCATGAACACACTTCGTGAGCTTTACGTTCAGTAAGTAAAACATGTTAACCGCAAAACATGTTAAATCATAAGCCATACTTAAGGCATATACAATTGGCAAACTTATCACACATTCACACACAACTTGGAAACATATCATGTAGCATCTCAGAATGCATATCATGTGGGCATATCCTATCATGCAACTAGGGAGCTTGCTCTAACTATATCAAGGCATAACATGTATACTACATGAACAGTTTATGCTCAGCTTATGCTTCATTATTCATTTTCTTTCATTATGAACCTCGACTTGGGCTCGTTATATCTTAGATTATTCCTTCTTTATGAGCCTCGACTTGGACTCGTTATGTGTTGTGAGCCTAGATTATTCTTTCCTTATGAGCCTCAACTTGGACTCGTTATATTTGGTGAGCCTCAGATTGGACTCGTTATGTTTTGTGAGCCTCGGCTTGGACTCGTTACAGATTATGAGTCTAGATTATTCTTTCTTTATGAGCCTCGACTTAGACTCGTTATGTATATATTATGAGTCTCGACATGGGCTCATTATATATATTATTAGCCTAGATTATTCTTTCTTTATGAGCCTCGACTTGGACTCGTTATGTTTTCATAAGTCTACGCAATTATGAAACTATACGCTATGCATCAACTATGCAAGGTTTGTATACTTAACATAGTATAAAAACAATACTTTAAATTCATTTCATTCATGCCGTAGGCGGAGTTGTACTTACCCAATTTGCAAGCAATTGCATACTTGTGCCTTTATCAAATTACAGGTAATCACCTGTCATTATTAATGTTTCTTATTAGTACTCTCGTTGAGTCACCATTACTATTAGTGACTATTACTTGTGTTTCTATGTGGTACCGAGACTCCTCCGTACCTCATTGGCCTACTTTGGGAATTTGGTATCTACTTCTATCGTTGTTTGATTAATTGTCTTCTTGACGGATTAATCATCATTTCTCATAGTGTTGTTCAGAACACGGTCCTTGACTGGTTATCGACCAGTCAACTGATCGGTTACCTCGCGTGTTGGTAACGAGGTAGCCTATCGGGTTACTATGCGTGAACTTAGTGTAGTTACGGATGGGTTACTTCACTTGTTGGGGTGTGGTAGCCTACCGTGTTACTATTCCTTGTTTGGTGTAATGGCCCATCGGGCCACTATGACTTGTTCGGGGTAGTAGCCTACTGGACTACTAAGGCTTGTTTGGTGTGGTAGCCTACTGGGCTACTCGCACTATTTTACTTTGAAAAAAATTGTTTGGGTTTACTTATAAAAATTCTTAGAAAAATATTACGTGTTTGGAACCCATCCCCTTATCACCCCATTGGAAGGTGAGGGACGTTTTTATGAAAACCATGTTTAAATTTTAAAGTGTCAAAACACATTTTTATTTTGAAACATGTAAAGCACATTTTTGATGCTTGTATTAAAAGGTGGTTTTTGAACTACTTTTGAAAACTATTTTGAAACTTAGTCGAAATGACTTTGTTTGTGATTTTGGCGAACATGAAAGTTTTCATCCTCGACGAGATGAACAATTCTTGTGTTCACTTCAGAGCTCAAATCTAACTTTAACGACTCCTAATTTCATTAAACCCATGGGCTAAGTGCCCAGTTTTTTGTAAAAGTCCTAGATTTATATCACTTTGAAAATGTCTCTGTTTGAGGCCTGAAACGGCCAAATTTTTAAAACATGCATAGGTTTTGTTAAAGGTTTCGACTTGTTCTACAACTTTCGTGTTGAGCTCAAGAACCGGTTTGGACTCTAAGTGGTCCATTTTTAATAAAACCTGAGGCTAATTTGTGGGTTCGGATTTTTTGATCCTAGTTTTGGGCACTGAGTGAAGACCACTCTAAAAACCTATCGTATTATCATTTTTGGCTGAGGGCTATTTGACTGTAAAAACGTCCGTATCAAAATTTTCTTAAAATATCGTGTTTTACCAAATTCCAAATTTGGATTCTAAGTGAGTCAAAATGGCCAAAATCCATGGCCTTTCCTGGGGACAGATTTGTGTCCAGCCACATCCCTATACGTTCATCGCATCACACATACTAACAACCATTTGTAAAAACTGTAAACACAACCACAACCACATAAACTTAAAAATGGAAAGCTAAGGGCTCAAAATAAAGTTATTACAAACCATTTGTATAAACAAATACACATAAATGACCTTGATTAAAAACTTAAAATCACTAAATCACAAAAGGGAAGGTTTCGGTTTTTACCTTTGTGCTTTGAACCAAGCATGATTTTGAACTAGGGCTTGAGGAACCAAAATGGTTATGGGAACCCAAAGAGAATGAGGTCGGGTTTTGCTAAAAACAATACCAAAATTTTTCTCTTAAAAATCAAACCAAAACAAAACTAAAAACTACAAAGATTGGATTTTGAAAACTTACCCTTGGTGCCTTAGAACGACTTGGATCCAAATCCTCCTAACAAAACTTGTGAGGTTTGATTTTTGGTAAGGTTTTGGTATGATTTAAGGCTTGAAAATGGAGGCTTTTTTTTGATGGGAAGGGTTGGCTGCAGCAAGAAAGAAAGGGAGAAAGGAGTTGTGATTTTCTTGGGTGCAAAGTAAGGAACCAAACCCTTATTTCATGTGTGCCTTTTATAGGCAAAACTAATCTAACTTGCTTAAGCTTAAACCAACTTAATTTTCCATAATTTTAGCCCAATCAAGGGACAAATTTCTACCCTTTTTCAGTCCATAAATGGGTGTGGGCTGCTGCATGGAAGGGAGAAGAGATAAAGCATAACTTGTTGACCAAGCTTTAAAACCCCATGAATTTTTAATTCAAAAGTTATCATAACTTTTGTAATTTTTTAATCTCACTTTAGGGCTATGTGTGCAGTCATTTTCAGCTGCTTTTACAGCTAGGGGCATAGTTTCTAAGGGCCAAATTTTATCTGTGTTGGCTTTTTATTACAGGCTAATTTTACACTGCGGTATTCGATCCTTTCTCGGCAGTATTCCAATTTTCACCTGAAAATTGGATTTCTGAATCCGATTTTTGTATAGATCATTCTTAGTCGGTTTATACTATCTAAGAGCCCATTATCAGTTTATTTCACTATTTATTTCCTGTACTGTGGTTGTGTCTATACTATATTGTCCTTTTGCACGTAAACCAAGGCGTTCCTAGGTGAAATTTTAGACACAGTCTCTCTTGACTAATTTGGACATGTTGATTCCATTTTTATCAATTTTATGTTCATCAGAGGTCGTCTGGACTAGTTTTTGGGATCTGTATGACCCTGCCTTGAAAAATACGTGTTAGATGTCTGTTTGACTAATTTGGGCGTTTTGAGCCCAAATATATTAGTTTTGGGGCGTGTAAAGGTCGTCTTGACCCTCATCCTGATACTGCGTATCTCTCAAAGTAAATGTGGGCCACTCGACTTGCTCAAGTCATCCACTCTCTTTCTTTCTTTCTTTCTTTGTTCTTTACTTTCTCTTACTTAACTTGCTTTTCTTTAAAAGATTAGTATTTGAAAAATCATGAAATTTTTTTTTATACTTGCGTCTTGTTTACTTGAAAATACTTAATAACATAAACATACTTTATTATATAAGTGTACCTTTAAACTTACTTCACTTTATACATAACATACTTGTCTTGTCTTTGTACATTTATATATACATTCTTGTACTACACTCTATTCACAGCGGATAGTTTGCGTAGAGGATCCACAACCCATCCATGACACTGTGGGAATCTGCCTGCCAGTCGTTTTGCTCTCTTTTCATAAAGCAGGTTGCTTACTCTTGTTACCTACATCACGAACTGACTATTGAGCTAGAGCTCAGTAAGTACAAACATACAAATAAAACATGATTTATGCCTAACACTTAGGGTTAGTCTGTTATGTGTGTCTACTTTCTGTTTTTATGCTTTCTTCGTTCTTTCTCTTCTATCTTTGTCTTTTCTTTCTTTTCTTTTCTTTTTCTTTTCTTTCTTTATCTTTCACTTGAGGGCCCATGGTTGAACGTACCTAATGTGTGCAGACCAATGGGAGAGAGGGTGAGCGACCCACCAATCGACCCCAAGGTCAATCTTAACACTACCACACTTGGGGTAGCACATTAAGCCATTAACTATCACACTTGGGGTAGCACCACACACTGGGGTGGAGGCTATCTTTAAAACCTCACACTGGGGAGGTCAGTACGCCAACCTTATATTTTCAGTCTTATTATCTTACTTACATTTATCTTTCTTTACGTTAACTTTTCATATTTTTCTAACTTGGTGAGCATGTTAGATTATTACACCACCACACATATATAACTATATATACACATAATTCTATAGTAAGTCAGTTCGTGAGTAGACATATAAATGTCTATACTTACAGTGTTCATGCTAAAGTAAGCTTTCTTGAGTCCTTTGAACTCCTATGCCTGTCTCCAGTCGGGTTTCCTATAGTCAATAAGGTCATCGGTTAATTAGATTTTATTAAATAGCTTTCGTTTTACAAAAATCTAAACTTTGCCTTTTAAAAATATTAACTAAAGCCTTAAGATAGCATTTAAAGCCTAAAAAATCCTATTTAGACCTTTCTGGAACCTCGTTACCTCATTACCATCTTGCCCCAAACCTTTGATAAAATTACCGTTTTGTCCCTAGTAGGGTTTTTCTCCGTTTCTTAGACTTAAATTTTGATTTTGATCTTTAAAATCCTGTTTAGACTCTTCTGGGGCTCTAACTATCTTTTCCGAACATTTCAAAAATTTTGATCAAAATGATAAATAGTAACTTTGATCACGCATAATACTATTCATCATGAATAGTAACTTTGAACTAGACTGTGAACATTTTATTTTACTGCTTAAACTGACTTTTCTAAGCCCAAAAGTCATTAAATGACCTTCTAGGAGGTTCAACGCTCCTCTTTGACCTTTCTAAAATTTTAGGTCGAAATGATCATTTTGCCCCTAACGAGACCTTAGACCGTAAAATTTTCATTTTAACGTTTTAACTGGGTTTTCTAGTCCTAAAAATCATAAAATAGTTTTTCTTAGGTCCTACCGAGTTTTTACGACATTTCTTACCAAAATGCTCGGGTTATTATTCACTCGACCCTTGGATGGTACTATTCCAATCCTCGGGGTCGTTTCTCGTTTTTCTAACCTTTCGGGACCTCAAATGGACATTTCACTACTTTGGAAATCGTCCCTTGCCCTTCCTCGAGCCTAGGTCCCCGAGGGGCTCGGGTTTCCAATTCTCGATTCTAATTTTACTCCTCGTTTCCTAAAATGCCCTTTGTGCCGTTATAAATTCGGCAGCATTTCCGCTAAAATTCTAGGTTCCCGGCGTTTAGGAAAATGCCTCAAAACCATCTATCTTATTCTAACCTACCACGTACTATACCAGAGGCCTATTTTACGTAAAAAGTTCCAAACTTTTTACGTAAAATCTTTGTAAAAACCAAATCATTTCTAACCAAACTTTCATCCATTTCTTTACTCATTCAATTTTTTGGTTCTAGTATACAATCTCACCATATTATGCTACATAGGATTCTTTTATAAAAACACCATTTCCACACCACCTTACACTTGGTTTTTCTTTGAAAAACCTAACCAAACTTTTATTTCAATATTTCTAAATTTACAAACTTACTTTCCATATTAATTTAATTCTTTTTAAATCCCCAAGCATAATTTATTTTCCACAAAATTTCATGCCTTCCATCATTGAAAGTCCACGGGTTTTATTAAAAAAAACCTATTCAAAATTTGTTTCAAGCTTTCACATTTATTTTCTAATCATCTCAAATTCCAAAACACATATTCAAATCAACAAATTAACCAAACCAAACTTAAAATTCTTCACAATTCTACACGGATTTTTCTTGATTCATAAGCACTAAAATTGTGTTTTCTTGCTTCTAATCCATTCTTTAACTTAATCACATACTAGTTCTTGTTTTTGAATCAAAATCAACCACATTTAAACTTGAAAATTCCAACTTATCTTCCTCATGAAACCCACGGATATTTGTACTAAAATACCATAGAAAAGCTTGAGTTTTTCAAGCTTACCTTACTATGTTGTTCTCTTGGTGCCTAGGATGAACTTTGCTCAAGAATTTGTCACCAAAACTTGAAAAATTTTAAACTTGAAGGGGGAAAGGATTCACACGGCTACAAGGCTGCAAAAAAAACTGAATTGTTTGGCTGCAAATATGCTGATTCTACAGCCCAAAAACGTGCATATATAGTGGCCAAAAAGGGGGCTTGTTGGCATTTTTCTCGGGGACTTTTTAGCAAATTTCTATGGGGTTTTTGGCAAACTTTTTGGGGTTATTTTTGCTGCAAATCTACTGCCTCCACTGACTCAAAACAGCCCCTAAATTCACCAATTTTCAATTTTTTTCTTCATGCTTTTTTGGCTTAATTCTAGCCCTTGATCAAAGCTTACTTTAATTTAGGCCCTTGGATCATTTGCCATTTGTCCACACAATTTATTTTCTTAATTTATTACATCATGCATGACCTAAGGCATGACATCATGGATGACCTCATCCAATTAATCCAAAAGTCAAATCGAACGAAATTTCACCGAAATTGCGTAGACGGGTTTCTAAGGCTATTCGTGCGATCAGTTTACCTTATTTCACTGTGGTTTGGCTAAAAATCAAAACTGTAAATTTTTATCTTTTTCCCTATTCTTGGTTTACCCAAGGTAATCTCTCGGGTTTTTTGGTTTCTAAATGGCATCCTTATTTTTCTGAAAATGATGAAATTTCTCAAAAAACATACCGGAGGACTTTTCTAACCATTCGTGCTGTCAGTTCAATCTTGCTCAATCTAGGAACTCTTAAAAACCCTAAATCACTTATATTATCTTACTTTTTCTTTAACTTACCATTTCTTTATATCTATACTTTTCGGATAACGAAACCACTTCATTTTGAGTCTTTTGGTCTGGAATCACTTTCTTAATCATAAACTTTATTCTTTGATCATTTATGGAGATTTTAAATCCTCCAAAACATTCATTTATTTCTATTAACACTATTATTTGTTTATTTACAAATACAGTGTTCTTATACATTCTTATTCATAAAAATCTTAGAAAAATGCTAGTTTAACACAGGTACCACAGTTGAGATTCTTTGGTCCATCACACTAAAATTCTCATTTTGTGCTCAATTGACCAGATTGAGCGTACTAATCGTTCATATATCAATTTTTAGGTCAAATTAAGGCCGTCCTGGCCAGTAACTTAACACCACGTTTCCCACTATTCACTATTTACTGTCTTTTACTTAACTGACTAGTCTGAGTGCTCTCACTCTGATTTTGTCAGTCTCTAGGTGAGAAGAGATCATTCGGATCATTTTCTCGATACCGTACCCTTGCTAGGGTTTCTGATCATTGTTGTGCTCAGAAGTTCGGTTTGAGTGTTCTGGTGATCAACTCACCAATCTTGTGTCAAGAAATGGTCATCCGGACCAGTTTCCTGACACTGCATGTCTGCTATACTCATACACATAATAGGGTGGACCGGGTTCATTTTCGGTCGTCCCTTTCACTGCATAAATAGTACTTAAACAGTACCATACCTGTTTAGTCTATTCAACTAGAAAATGTAGTATTTTCCAACTTAATTACTCATTATATAGCAATTAGGTTTCATAAATTCTTGAGAGTCTATGTATGCCGGCTCTCTGCTCATTACACGGTCTCCTACATAAGCTCTTACACTGGCTATGTATCTGATCGTGTCACTCAAATTTGCACCAAATGGCATTAAATTGTTTCTCAATTTCTCATTAAATGAAAATTAAAGTACATGATCGAGGTGGTCCTTACAATCTACCCCTCTTACAAAAATTTTTATCCTCGAAAATTAGAATAAATCCGAGAAGTTTCTTTTCATATACTCTTCCCGTTCCCATATGGCTTCTTCTATGTTGTGATTCCGCAACAACACTTTTACAAGTGGTATAAACTTATTCCTAAGTACTTTATTTTCCTTAGCTTAAATGCGCATGATTTCTCCTCGTATGTCATATCAGCATGCACTCCGTGTAGTTTCATTAGTTGAGTTACATAAATTTCACCTAGTCTTTCTACTAAGTAACTCACTTTCATGATTAAAAATTGAGCTGATTTTATCAATCAGTCCACAATTTCCCAAATTGTGCCATTGCCACTTGGTGTTCTTGGTGATTCATTTACGAAATCTATCGTGATTTGGTCCTATTTCTACTTGGGTAGCTCAATTTTTAGTAGTTCTCTAGCCGACTATTGATGTTCCACTCTAACCCTTTGGCATATAAGGCATAGACAACCATAAACGTTGAAGAGTGCTTTCTACTTTATGCGTCAGCCACCTTGTGGGCTTTTCCTGGTTAGTATAGGATTTTATAGACGAAATCCTTTCCAAATTCTTGTAGTCGATACACATTCTCTGTGTTCTGTCTCTCTTCTTTGCGAATAGTACAGGTGCTCCCCAAGGTGAACAGCTCAATCGAATGAAGCCCTTGTCTGTTAAATCCTCCAGCCGTCTTGGAACTTTTTTAGCTCTACAGGGTCCATTTGGTATAGGGCCTTAGAGATGGGGACTGATCCTAGTAGATGCTCGGTCTCGAATGATACCCCCACAAATTTTCTAACCATCGACACATTCTTGGGTCCTATCTCTATTCCTCGATTCTTATCTACTACGAGTGCTAGGAAGCCTGCGCATCCACTAGATAGCATCTTGCGAGTCTTCATTGCTATGATTAGTGTCTTTGGTCTTTTTGGTGACAAACCCCTTGTGGACGAGCCTTTTGCACCCGATCGGTCCAAGAATGACTTGCCGTCTTTGACAGTCTAAGATGCCATTGTATTTTACGGGGAATCCTATTCCCAAGCTTACGTCATAATCGATCATGTTGATGATGATTAGATTGACGCTCAGTTCTCTACCGCAGATAATTACCGGAACAAAACACGTCCAGTACTGGACAATAAAACTTCCCCTAGGGGAATTGTCGTTTTGAGAGTCTATTTCGTCCTACCTAAGCCCCTATCTAGATTTCTAGCGAAATCTAATAATGTAATGAATAAGTGACCTGCTACTCCTTTCTACTTGATTGCTTTTCAAATTCTACTTGGCAAGGTCTCTTCCTTCCTTCGGTCTTTTCCTGGCTTGATCTTTCTTTGACTCGGCCTTGGTCTCGTCATAAGCCTCATTCCACATGTATTGTAGAAGTCCATATTGATTCCTCGTAGCACATAGCATACGTTAAAACTTCGTATATTCATAACTCTAGGGAACTTAGGTGGTTTCACTCCCCCCGCTTGCCCATAAAGAAAAACTGAGGCTGATGCCGGACTCCTCTCGGGGATTTGATCGATCATGGTATGGCAAAACTTGACCCTGTTAAAAGCTTATCCTAGTTCCAAGAACCCAATACACACGAGAGTATCTTCCTAAAAGATATCAACAGCCAATCGGACTTAGTTATCCGATCAATGGAGTACAATTGGGGAGTCACTTTGATGGCGTGAAACCAGTCCTAACATTCACTTGGAGTGTAGGAGTGCTGCTTGCCACTCGAAACTCAATGGATAACTAGCCCTAAAGATCGGTACCATTCGGGTTGCAATCCATGTCCCTACTCTGAGTAGTTACTCAGTGCTGCACGATCGTGATTTCACGTGGGGTGATCTTAGCATCTCTCCTGACTCTTTCTTTTTCTTAATGAAATTGCTCTAGCTTAACTTGCCATTATTCCTTCTGATCGCTGCTGGTCCCTTAACATTTCTCGTCTAGCCGCGAGTTATGCCACCACTCATCCATTCAGGGATGCTTGGGTTGTTTGCGTCTGCGTTCTAGCCATGATGCCCTTCAAGCTCTATCATACGACAGAAAGAAATTACAAGTCTTTTTGTTTTCATATTAAGAGATCATGTCACCTACCATTTTCCTACTTACTCATGTGTGAAAATATTATATCTAAATCCTTTGGCAAAACCATATTACCTTTCATATTATATATAGATACACAACTTCAGTCTGTTGGGAGTGGTAACCACTTCTCGGTACATAGTCTCAAAAGGACATATTAGGTCAGGTCTAGTGAGTAAGCTACTGCTTCCCAACATGCCTATGTACATAGTCAAAAGTTTTGCTAATATAGGTCACGGCTACTCAGAGGTTAGTATTAATTCTGCATCATAGATATCCTTACTGTCGCTCTCGTCAAAGAAAAACTCCTCTGGGTCCTCTTCGTTTTGGCGTAGACTCTCCTTTAGTTGTCCAGGGCTTCCTGTCTGCCTTGTGTGATCGAAAGGCCTTTAATTCCAGTCTGGGCAGCATGGAGTTGGTTACTTATGATGCAGACTTGGTTTTGTTGACTCTGCAGGTTGGAATAACAGTTTCTAGCGTAGTGGCCTTCCTTGCCACAAAAGTAGCAACCACTCATTCCTTGCTTACACTTCCCCAGGTGCCTTTTTTCCCATTTAGGGCATGTCGAGTGTTTGTTGACGTCTCCTTCCCTATCGTTTATCTTCCTCTTCTTGTTGTTGTTGTGGGATTGCCTGCAGTTCTAGCTGGTTCCCACATTCCACACTCGGCGTTGCAGCTTAGGGTTCCGTTTAGCTTGAGTTCTTTCCTCCATGGGCGGCGACCTATAGTTGCTGGGTAGGTCTCAACAGAAGTCCTCCCAACGTATAATCGAGTCTCCACCCCTACGTCAATCTAACCACCACGCTCTTATTGGTCCGTCCAGCCTACCACTCGCCAAAACCACCTGTAGGTGAGGTGGGATATGGCAGGCATGAAATATGATCTTAATATCGTGAATCCATGTCACGAGCTCGTAGGGTCAGTGGCGATCGTCGTATCTATTTGGATGCATGGCGATGAAAGCCAAACTCGCCTGGCGATCCTAATATATTTGACGGGGGTCTACCGGAGTGGGTTCCATCGGTGCTGATTCTATTGATACAGATTCTACAGGTACAGGTTCTGCTGGTACAGGTTCCGTCGGTACAAGCTCCGTTGGTACGGCCATAGCTGCCTACTATAACTCAAGCATTAACTTATATACTAATACTCTAAAATAAAAACAAACTTACTTAGACAGATGAGGCAGGCACGCGATGATGTGAGGTAGGGTGGTAGAAAAACCGCCCTGATACCCACTATGACGTCTCATGCCCTAGGCGACCCGGACCGTCACTAAAAACTTACTTACTTAAAATGATACTTATACTTTCTTGCAATTGATACTCAAAGTTACTTAACTAGGTATCATAAATTTAGGGATTTTTTTTTATTTCGTACGTATTTACTATACACGTACGTATATTAATTACTATTTAAAAATACTATTTATCGATTATTATTTAAAAATACTATTTGACGGTTACTATTTAAAAATACTGTTTAACGGTTACTATTTAAAAATACTATTCAACAGTTACTATTTAGAAATACTATTTAACAGTTACTATTCAAAAATACTATTCATGATTACTATTCAAATATACTATTTAACTGTTAATCAAAAATACTATTTACTCAAACTGTGTGGAAGTTTAACTTGCGATGTCTCCATAACCTTGCCTCACATTCGCCTCTGCCACCGTCATTGCCCATTGCTATTTATGCCATAGGACACTTACCTAAGTACAACATGTTAACCACAAAACATGTTAAAATCATAAGCCATACTTAAGGTATATACAACTGGCAAACTTATCACACATTCACACACAACATGGAAACATATCATGTAGCATCTCAGAATGCATATCATGTGGGCATGTCCTATCATGCAACTAGGGAGCTTGCTTTAACTATATCTAAGGCATAACATGTATACTACATGAACAGTTTATGCTCAACTTATGCTTCATTATTCATTTTCTTTCATTATGAACCTCGACTTGGGCTCGTTATATCTTAGATTATTCCTTCTTTATGAGCCTCGACTTGGGCTCGTTATGTGTTGTGAGCCTACATTATTCTTTTCTCATGAGCCTCAACTTGGACTCATTATGTTTGGTGAGCTTCAGCTTGGACTCGTTATGTTTTGTGAGCCTCGGCTTGGACTCGTTGCAGATTATGAGTCTAGATTATTCTTTCTTTATGAGCCTCAACTTGGACTTGTTATGTATATATTATGAGCCTCGATATGGGCTCATTAGATATATTATTAGCCTAGATTATTCTTTCTTTATGAGCCTCGACTTGGACTCGTTATGTTTTCATAAGTCTATGCGATTATGAAACTATATGTTATGCATCAACTGTGCAAGGTTTGTATACTTAACATAGTGTAAAAACAATACTTTAAATTTATTTGATTCATGCCGTAGGCGGAGTTATACTTACCTAATTTGCAAGCAATTGCATACTCATGCCTTTATCAAATTACAGGTAACCACCTGTCATTATTAACGTTCCTTATCAGTACTCTCGTTGAGTCACCATTACTATTAGTGACTATTACTTGTGTTTCTGTGTGGTACCGAGGCTCCTCGGTACTCCATTGGCCTACTTTGGGGATTTGGTATCTACTTCTATCGTTATTTGATTAATTGTCTTCTTGATGGATTAATCATCGTTCCTCACAGTATTGTTCAGAACACGAACCTTGACTAGTTGTCGACCAGTCAACTGACTGGTTACCTCGCGCGTTGGTAACTAGGTAGCCTATCGGGTTACTATGTGTGAACTTAGTGTAGTAACCGACCAGGTTACTTCGCTTGTTCGGATGTGGTAGCCTACAGGGCTACTATTGCTTGTTTGGTGTAATGGCCCACCGGGCCACTATGGCTTGTTCAGGGTAGTACCCTACGGGTTACTAAGGCTTGTTTGGTGTGGTAACCTACCGGGGTACTTGCACTATTTTACTTTGAAAAAAATTGTTTGGGTTTACTTATAAAAATTCTTAGAAAATGGTAGCCCAAGAACCGGTTCGGATTCTAAATGGTCCATTTTTAATAAAACCTGAGGCTAATTATTGGGTTTGGATTTTTGGTTCCAGTTTTAGGCACTGAGTGAAAACTACTCTAAAAACCTATTGTATCGTCGTTTTTGGCCGAGAGCTATTTGACATAAAAATGACTGTATCGAAATTTCTTAAAATGTCATGTTTTACCAAATCCTAAATTCAGACCCTAAATGGGTCAAAATGGCCAAAATTCATGGCCTTTCCTGGGGATAGATTTGTGTCCAGCCACATCCCTGTACGTTCATCGCATCACATTTACTAACAACCATTCGTAAAAATTGTAAACACAACCATAACCACATAAACTTAAAAATGGAAAGCTAAGAGCTCAAAATAAAATTATTATAAATCATTTGCATGAACAAATACACATAAATGACCTTGATCAAAAACTTAAAATCACTAAATCACAAAAGGGAAGGTTTCGGTTTTTACCTTTGTGCTTTGAACAAAGCATGATTTTGAACTAGGGCTTGAGGAACCAAAATGGTTGTGGGATCCCAAAGAGAATGAGGTCAGGTTTTGCTAGGAACAATACCAAAATTTTTCTCTTAAAAATCAAACTAAAACAAAAACTAAAAGCTACAAAGATTGGATTTTGAAAACTTACCCTTGGTGCCTTAGAACGACGTGGATTCAAATCCTCCTAACATAAGCTTGTGAGGTTTGATTTTTGGTAAGTTTTTGGTATGATTTAAGGCTTGAAAATGGATGCTTTTGGTTGATGGGAAGGGTCGGCTGTAGTAAGAAAGAAAGGGAGAAAAGAGTTGTGATTTTTGTTGGGTGCAAAGTAAGGAAACAAACCCTTGTGTCATGTGTGCCTTTTATAGGCAAAACTAATCTAACATGCTTAAGTTTAAACCAACTTAATTGTCCACCATTTTAGCCCAATCAAGGGACAAATTTCTGCCCTTTTTCAGTCCACAAATGGACGTGGGCTGCTACATGGAAGGGAGAAGAGATAAAGCAAAAGTTGTTGACCAGGCTTTAAAACCCCATGAATTTTTAATTCAAAAGTTGTCATAACTTTTGTAACTTTTTAATCTCACTTTAGGGCTATGTGTGCAGCCATTTTCAGTTGCTTTTGTAGCTAGGGGAACGGTTTCTAGGGGCCAAGTTTTATCTATGTTGGCTTCTCATTGCAGTCTAATTTTACACTGTGGTGTTTAGTCCTTTCTCGGCAGTGTTCCAATTTTCACGCGAAAATTGGATTTCTGAATCTGATTTTTGTACAGATCATTCCTAGTCAATTTATACTGTCTAAGAGCCCATTATCAGTCTATTTCAATATTCATTTCCTATAGTATGGTTGTGTCTATATTGTGTTGTCCTTTCACACGTAAATCGAGGCGTTCTCGGGTGAAATTTCAGACACAATCTCTCTGGACTAATTTGGACATGCTGATTCCATTTTTATTAGTTTTACGTCCATCAGAGGTCGTCTAGACTAGTTTTCAGGATCTGTGTGACCCTGCCTCGAAAAAAACATGTCAGGTGCTCGTTTGACTAATTTGGGCATTCTGAGCCTAAATATATCAGTTTTGGGGTGAGCAAAGGTCGTCTTGACCCTCGTCCTGATACTATGTATCTCTCAAACTAAAATTCTTGTTTTGTACTGAATTGACCAGATTGCGCCTACTAACCATTCATATATCAGTTTTTAGGTTAAATTAAGACCGTCCTGACCAGTAACTTGACACCGCGTTTCCCACTATTCACTATTCACTGTCTTTTACTTAAATGACTAGTCTGAGTGTTCTGACTCTGATTTTGTCAATCTCTAGGTGAGTAGAGGTCATTCGGACCATTTTCTCAATACTATATCCTTGCTAGGGTTTCTTATCGTTGTTGTGCTCAGACGTTCGGTCCGAGCGTTCTGATGATCAGCTCACCAATCTTGTGTCAAGAAATGGTCATCTGGACCAATTTTCTGACATTGCATGTCTCCTACACTCGTACACATAATAGGGTGGACCGGGTTTACTTTCGATCACCCTTTTTCACTGTATAAATAGTACTTAAATAGTATAGTATCTGTTTAGTCTATTCAACTGGAAAATATACTATATTTTCCAACTTAATTACTCATTATATAGCAATTATGTTTCATAAATTTTTGAGAGTCTATGTATAACGACTCTCTGCTCATTACATGGTCACCTACACAAGCTCTTACACGAGCTGTGTATCTAATCGTGTCACTTAAATTTACACCAAATGGCATCAAATTGTTCCTCAATTTCTCATTAAATGAAAATTAAAGTACATGATCGGGGCGGTCCTTACATTCTGCCCCTCTTACAGTCGTGAGCTCTTCCCACTAAACATGCCAACTTTCTTCAAAATTTTCCCACCAAAAGTGTTCAAACTTTATCCCAAGCTCAAGGGAAGCAACATAGTGAGGTGAGCTTCCATTTTTACAAGTTTTCTTCCTATTTTCTACTAAAGAAAAACTGTGGATAGTTTGGTGATTGGTGTACTAAATTTTCAGCTTGTGTTTTGCTAGTTTTTCTCTTGGAAAGCAAGGTTAGCATGTGATGAAAGAAAGTAATGAATTGAAGCTTAAAAACAGAAAATTTTATGCTTGATTCTTCAGAAAAACCTTGGGCTATTGATGTTGGTGTGATGAAATTTTAAACTTTGTTTTATTTGGCTTTTGTGTTAGAAAGCTATGTTGTCATGTGATGATAGAAAGGAATGAATTAGAATGTAAAAACAACACAATTTATGCATGTTTTCATATGGTAAATTGTGAGAGAGAATTGGTGTTGAGTTGAAAATTTTATGTTGATTTTTGGTTGATTGTGTTTTAGAAAGTTAGATTGATGTATGTTGAATTAGAGAAATGAAATGGAAGTTGGGAAAAATTTTGAGTCTCGATTTTTAAGTAAAAATTCATGAAATAGATGGGGGAGTGTGAATGAAAACTTTGGTTGATTTTGGGATAGTTTATTGATTCAAAAACTTGGATTGGTATGTGTTTGATTGAGGAAAGGAATAAGAAACAAAAAAATGCAATTTTGTGCATGAATTCCCATAAAATCCGTTCGCTATATTAGGGGTTGAAATGGGAATGTTATGAGAAAAAAACATGAGAGTTGAAATGTTGATAAAAACCGAGTGTGAGAATAGTTAAAAATAAACCAAAATGTCGTTAGAAACGACTTAGTTTATAGGGAAATTTTTACATAAAAAGTTTGTGATTTTACATAAAAATTAGGCCTTTGGTTTAGTACTTGGTAGGTACTAAGGTTTTGAGGCGTTATCTAAACGCCGGGAACCTAAAAATTAAGCGAAAACGCTGCCAAAATTTTTGTAATAGCCCGAAGTGTATTTTAGGAAACAAGGGGTAAAATAGGGTTAGGGTTTGAAAGCCCAAGCACCCTCGATAACCTAGGTTGGGGAAAGAATAATTGATGTTTTCAATATTAGTGAAATGTCTATTCGGAGCCCGAAATGTAAGAAAAAGTGGATGAACGACCGAGGGTCGGTGAATAGTAACCAGAGCATTTCGGTAATTAATGCCGAAAAAGCTCGGTAAGGCCTAATAAAAATTATTTTATGATTTTTGGATTTAGAAAATCCCGTTAAAACTCTAAAATGAAAATTTTATGGCCTAAGGTCTCGTCAGGGGCAAAATAGTCATTTTGACTAAAAAATTTCTAAAATGCTAGAAAAAGATCGTTAGAGCCTTAGAATGGCTTAATAAAATTTCTAAAGGCCATAATTAAGATTTTCAAGGTCAAATTCAGGTTTTTGGATAGACACGGGCATGTACTTGAATAACACGGGCGGGTAGTGAGACATTCAATAACCCAAGAGTTACACGGTCTTGGACACGACCGTGTATTGGGTCATGTACTTATGCATGAATAAATAAGTTACATAGCCATGTATTGAAGGAATTTAATAACCTAAGCAGATACACGGCCATGGACACGGCCGTGTATCAGACTGTATATTATATACAAAGATGAAATATTAGACCCCTAAATGCACCGTTAGGGACCCAAACTTTGAAATTTTACATTTTTACAACATTTTTAAATATGAAATAAATAGTAAAAATAACCATGAATTATTTCGATTATAGGTATCCAATCAAAAGGCAACGAAAGAACGTCGGTTGACCCCAGCAAGGAAACGCTAGCAAGATATCTATAAGTTCAGACATTTTATTGTCTGCAACATGAATTTACGTAATATGTTTATATGATATGTATGATATGTAAAGTATGTATCAAGATGCTATATGCACACTAATGTGTAAAATAAAATACACACAAGTAAAGAAAGAAATATAAGGTATTCTAGACCAAGGAGGCAATTATAATGCCACCGGTTAGGAACCACATGAAAGATGGTAATGAAACCACTTTTGGCATACCAGCCTCTCAACTAGGTGGAGGTTCCTCATGTTATGTTATGTTATATTATGTCATGTTCATGTTAAGTAGACTGTTGAGGATTGGCCAGTGGGTCACTCCTCAGAGTCCCTCTAAGTCATGCACGCACATGATACGATCAATCATGGGGCCCAAAATTAGAATATAATGCAATATAAAGACCTAAGACTTAAGCTTTGCCCATAACTGAGCATAATTAAGTCTAGCATGTACAAACAGTATGCTTAATGTTTTAAAATATGATTTATGGTTTAAGTTACTAGTTTTTATGTTTGAACCTACTGAGCTTGTCGCTCACAAGTTTATTCATGTTGCATGTAAGAAACTTGTACATCAGTAGAAAATGGATGGATGAGGGGCGGGATCTGCATCTACCACAGGGACTGGGTGAGGGAAATGGTCCTGCTAACAGATTTTCGCTGCGCTATTCTGAAGGAATTTTGAAACGATATTTTATGATGTAAACTAAATACGACAATATAAAATGTCTATCATAGTAAATGTTTTATGATGTTCAAATACTAAGATCAGTTTAAAGAAAAAAAATCCCCAATTTTCACAATAAAATCAAGATTTAAAATAAGGATGTTAAATAATAAAAGCAAGTTAAAAGTAAGTTGCTGGTGACCCAATGAAGTGACAGTCTATCATAGTTGGCTTCAAAGCTCAACTGTGATAGTACTGTTAGCCTCTGTGATGGGCGGGCCGCCACAGTTGGTATCAGAGTAGTTGACCATATCCCGCATGGCACGATGCGCATCTCGTTTGTCGATCCAAGTAAGTTAGTTTTATATTTTATGTTAGTAAATGTTTATTTATGTAAAATAAACATTATGTAGGAATTAAGATGACAAGACCACCCTGTGCCAGACCATAACCATACAGAGCTAGAGGTCTTCCTAGGGTATGGATTAGGCCATCCTTTTCCCAATGCCTGATGATGCATTTTTCGATGCCAGTAGATGCTGCTGTTCCATGGGTCGATGCATCGACTGCAGTCAGAGCACCGACTCCTCCACCGGTACCCCCTCCACCAGTGGAGATTGAGATCCCTGTCATTGACAGATGACAACATATTGGCACGAGGGTTTCCGTCTGAGCTGTTTAGGCATTTAGGGTTTGCCAGCCACCCACTTTTGATGGAGGACACCAATCCAGTAAGGTATAGAATTGGTTGCACACTATAGAAATGACTCTACGGCTATGTGATATTAACCAAGAATGATGGGTCATGCTAGTTGTGAGCACTTTCCAAGGAGATGCTCGAGTGTTCTGGGACTATTGTGATCAGGATGAGCTATTAGGGCTTAACTAGGTCAATTTTCGCCAAACCATGAGACAACAATTTTCCCGAAGGAGCCCAGCAGTGACCCCAGATCCTTAGAGAAGTATGGAAGTTATGCCGCTGCCTACGCTAGCTCAAATTATGAAACATCAGGGAATTTATCCAACGAATGGAGCAATTATGGATGATGTCTGAAGATACAGTACTGACATATGTGATGCGATTTGAAGAAAATGTTATAAGATGATGTCCACTACCTAACCTCTCAGATGAAGACTATTATGACATGTTTTGGAAAGGACTCACAATGGAGCTAAGACAAAAGGTGAGTCTACTCTATTCCCTCACTCGGTGTGAATTCATCATCAAGGCCAAGAAGAACGCCATGCCTCATAAGCAGCTGATATAGAATAAGTAGTGTTGCCCGTTGTTCCAAAAGTATATCAACCCCAACCCAGGGTAAACCAGGAACTTCTATATGAACGATTCTGCTGAATGAAGCCACCGAAGTTTGAGGGTTCGACTGATCCATTGGAGGTAGAAGAGTGGATTTCTTCTCTACAGATTATTCTAGAATTCATGAATTTAACTGATCAAGAAAAAGTTTTATACACATCCTTTATGCTGAAGAAGGATGCCCGATTCTAGTGGGACACAGTCCGTATGAGAAAGGATGTGACCACCATGATGTGGGATAAATTTTTAGGGGAATTTAACCAGAAGTACTATGATCGGGCTACTCTACGCCCTCAACAAAAAGAGTTTACAGAGTTAAAACAAGGAAATCAATCGGTGAGCAAAGTATGCAGAAGATTTGACTAGTTATCCCGACTATGCCCTTACATAGTGCCGACTGAGAGGGAGAAGATCCAGAAAATGATTGGCATGTTTAGGCTAGAGTATCTGCTTTAGTGGACAGCGGGCCAATACCACCAACCTCGATGGCGGACTGTGTCAGCCGAGCATTACGGGTGGAATATCATTTTGGCTAGACAAAAAGAAGAAAGAGAAAAGGTTTGGGAAGCAAAGAAGAAGGAAAATATCCTTGCCAAGTCAACATAGGCAAGGACGCAAACTGGCCAAGGCAGTAAGTCCAATCAGACTTGACCTAACCAGTCTAACAACCAAGGCTCACAATAGTAGCAAAGTCAAAGGAAAGGCAATTTCCTTGGAAATAGAAGCCAGGATAATCACAACCAGTAGTGGAGAATAAGCTAAAGTATAGGATTGAGCTTTCCCACTTATGCTATATGTTGGAAAAGGCACCTAAGCTAGTGCCAATTTGGCATAAGCACATGTTATCAATGTGGATAAGAAGGAAATTTTGTGAAGAATTGTTTAATGAACTGCCAGAATGTCCCGGGGCCGATACCACAATGCAACAATTTCCTCCATGTTCCTAACCCTCTCAAGTCCATGCGCTACAAGCATGAATTAAAGGGTCCCCCGTGGCACCTCCAACATAGCCAGAGCACCAGAAGTATACATCTCGACTGATGCTCATGTTATGGCCTACACTAAAGAGGATGCAGAAGCACGAACGTCTAATATGGTTACAGGTCAGTTTCTATAGCTAACCACTTAGCATGTGTTCTTTTGGACTCTGGAGCTATGCATTCCTTTATTTCCCATGAATTTTCTAACAAGTTAGGATATGCTAAAGACAATATGGGAAACACATTTAGGACAGCTCTACCTTCAGGTGAAGTGTTGTTGTCAAATTACTGGTTACATCATGTGCCAGTAATTGTGGCAAATAGGGAGTTGTATGTCGACTTGATAATGATAAAGATCGTCGACTACGATGTAACCCTAAGAATAGATTTCCTAGGAAAAAATCAAGCCACAATCAACTGTCAGAAGCGGAAAATAGTTTTTCAACCCGATGAGAGAGAGGGTTTCAAGTATATCGACTCATCCCGTCAATCGAAGAAAATACTGATTAGTGCATTAAAGGCTAAGAAGCTGACAGTCAATGGCTATACGGGATACCTGGCATATGTAGCAGACATAACAGAGTAAAAGAAATTGCAACCGAAAGATGTTCTAGTTGTTAACAAATTCCTTGATGTATTTCCAGAAGAACTGCCAAGAGTGCCTTCAGAAAGGGATATCTAATTTGAGATTGACCTTATGCCAGGGATTACCCCAATCTCTAAGGCTTCATATCGCATGGCACTAGCAGAACTAAAGGAATTGCAAGTGCAGTTAAAAGAGTTACTTGACAAGGAGTTTATCTAACCGAGCTACTCTCCATGGGGAGCTCCAGTTTTGTTCGTTAAGAAGAAGGATGGAACTCTCCGTATGTGCATTGATTATAGAGAATTGAACAAGGTTACCATCAAGAATAGGTATTCATTACCTAGAATTGATGACTTGTTTGACCAATTGAAAGGCGCAGCGGTAATTTCCAAGATTGACTTGTGTTCAGGATAGCATCAGCTGAGAATCTGAGAGAGTGATATTCTTAAGATAGCGTTTAGGACCTGTTATGGTCACTATGAATTCTTAGTAATGTTGTTTGGGTTAACTAATGCTCCAGTCGTGTTCATGGATTTGATGAATAAAGTCTTTAAGGAATTTCTTGATAAGTTAGTCATTGTGTTTATCAATGACATACTTATATATTCAAAGACTCATGAAGAGCACGAGGAGCATTTGAAGACTGTTCTTCACACTGTGAGAAAGAATCAATTATATATGAAATTCTCTAAGTGTGAATTCTGGTTGGATAAGGTGCATTTTCTTAGACATGTGGTGTCAAAGGAAGGAATCACTGTAGATCCTACTAAGGTAGAAGCGATCAATGAATGGCCTGCTCCTAAGAATGTGACGGAGATACGGAGTTTCTTAGGATTAGTCAACTACTATAGAAGATTTGTGGAAAGATTTGCACGATTAGCTACACCTCTCACTGCCTTCACGCATAAAGAAAGAAAGTACAAGCGGACAGGAAAGTGTGAAAGGAGTTTTCAAGAATTAAAGAGACGGCTGACAAGTGCGCCAATCCTTACACTACCCACCGAAGGAGAAAAATTTACTATCTATAGTGAGCTTTAATAGTGGGCTTAGGAGCTTTGTTAATGCAGAATGACAAGGTGATTACCTATATATCGCACCAACTAAAGGATCACAAGAAAAGCTATCCCACTCATGACCTGAAACTTGCTGCAATAGTGTTCGCACTCAAAATCTGGTGACACTACCTGTATGGAGCTTAGTGTAAGATTTTCACTGACTATCAAAGTTTGAAGTACTTTTTCACACAGAAGGAGTTAAACATACGACAAAGAAGATGGTTAGAATTGGTAAAGGGCTACGATTATGAAATCCTTTACCATCCCTGAAAGGCAAACCGAGTAGCAGATGCTTTGAGTAGGAAATCAATTATTCCGCAATGGTTGCCAATAGAGGAGCTACCTAGCTCATTGCAGCAAGAAATTAACTCCCTTAAATTGGAGTTAATATCCAGGAAATTATCTACACTACGATTGGAGTCCTTTTTGTATAAGGATATCAAAGAAGCCCAGAAGTTGGATCCAAGCGCAACAAAACTTCGAGAAGAGGTTTCCAAAAGCAATAAGTTAGATGCAAGCATTACCAGTGATGGAGTGCTTTAGTATTAAGGGAGAATCTATGTTCTAGCCAATGAAGGACTTAAAAGATGAATCATAGCAGCAGCTCATGAAACGCCGTATTCAGTTCATCCTGGAGCCAGCAAAATGTGTCAAGATTTAAAGATATACTTTTGGTGGAAAGGGATGAAAAATGATATTGTGAAATTCGTGAGTAGATGCCTGACTTGTCAAAAAGTCAAAGCCAATCATAGACATCTCAAAGGAAAATTGGAGCTTATAGAAATTCTAGAATGGTAATAGGAGCACATTACCATGGATTTTGTGGTAAGACTACCCAAAACTTGAGAAGGTTGTGACACTATTTGGGTAGTAGTGGATAGATTAACAAAGATGACATGATTCATAGCAATAAAAACGACCTTCACACTGGAGAAATTGGCATATCTTTATGCGACCAATATCATTCGACTACATGAAGTCTCAAAGTCCATAATTTCTGACTAAGATGCATGGTTCACTTCAACCTTCTAGAAGTGCGTACAAGAAGCTATGGGGATAGAGTTACGCATCAGCATGGCCTTTCATCCTTAAACGGATGGACAATCTGAGCAGACTATCCAGACGTTGGAAGATATGCTCGGAGCCTGCATTATAGATTTCTCAGAAGTTTGGAATGAGAAGCTACCTCTGGTAGAATTCTCATACAATAATCGTTACTAAGCTTCTATATGAATGGCACCCTACAAGATTCTATATGGACGAAAGTGTAGGTTGCCGATTCACTGGAATGATCTATGAGAAAAGTAGCTGCACAAGACTGATTTCATACAGGAGACTTCAGATGCAATTGCAAAAATCCAATAGAAAATGAAAATCACCCAAAGCCGATAGAAAAGTTATACAGAAAAACGATGAAGATTCCTAGAGTTCAATGAAGGGGACTTAGTATTTCTCAAAATATTGCCAATGAAGGGTGTAATGTGGTTCGAGAAAAAGGGAAAATTGAGTCTAAGATATATTAGACCATTTAAAATTATCGAACACATCAGAAAGGTGGCCTACAAATTGGCGTTACCTCCAGATTTATCGGCAGTACATAATATCTTCCATGTCTCAATGCTGAGGAAGTATGTCCCAGACCCAAAGCATATATTGAAGTATAAACCGATGTAAGTCCAAAACGATTTGATGTAAGAAGAACAACTTGTACAGATATTAGCTCTTAAAGAAAAGGTGTTGAGGAATAAGATGATCCCACTAGTCAAGGTTGTGACACCCTGCCTCACGCGGGCCTGTCACTTGACATCTATTCTTACTTCTAATATTTGTTCTTTTCATATTGATATAAAAACGTGCGGAATTTTTTTTTTATATACATACTTATACTTACTCTCTTTCTCTCTTTCTATCTGACGGATTAAGCATAGCGGGTCCATAACCTTTGACATGACATTCGCAACCCATTCCACCAGTCTCGTATCTCAATAAACTCAAATGGCAGGTTGTTTAACTTTGTTACCTGCACACGAACAAACTGGTGAGCTAAACGCCCAGTAAGTTCAAACATAAAAGCATAAATCATAAAACAGTATATTATACTGTTATATTCTGTCATATAAACATATATACTATCTGTAGTGTATAACTACTAAAACATATCGTGCATTAATACAAATAATCACATAATTTGTGATAACTAGTAGTATTCTATAAAATTAGAATAACTATAAATATACCAACTGTAATAACAGTGGTATACTCTGATGTCACTCATGCCATCTCTTAAAACTTTACTCTGATGTAATGACAAATAATCACATAAATTGTGATAACTATTAGTATTCTATAAAATTATAATAACTATAAATATTCCAACTGTAATAACAGTGGTATCCTCTGATGTCACCCATGACGTCTCTTTAAACTTTACTCTGATATACTAACATAACATCACATATAGGGTTAGCACAAACATCACATCATGTGGTAGTGCTCATACAATATTCATTTATTCTTTTCTTTGTGTTTCTCATTATTTCTTTCATTACATCATTCATTGCTTTCAGTTTATGGGCCTTGCGCCCTGGGCCTCGCGCCCGTCACACTATATTGGCCTCGTGCCCTATATATCATGGGCCTCGCGCCTGTAAAACTGTATGGGCTTCGTGCCCTATATATCATAGGCCTCACGCCCGTTAAACTGTATAGGCCTCGTGCTTGTTAAACTGTATGGGCCTCGCACCCGTAGTGCTATATTTTTAATAATTAGCACAACACGTTATTTATAAACATATATATACAAATACGCATAACATATAAGTTAGCGTAAAACATTGTAATCAAACACAACAATTATGTCTTAAGTGTTTTATGCTCAGTTTTTCGATTTATTCTGTTCGTTTATTATCTTATCTGTACTTTAACTCTATATGGGCTCGTTTTGGTCGTAACGAAAAGCGCGCTGTAGAGGGGCCTGGGAGCTACCCTGGCTCTCCCTCATCTGTGCTATGTCTTCTGCTTTAACATGAAATAACCTCCCCTCGTGAGAGGCTGGTACGCCAAAACATTAGGTTTTCATTACCCTGTTGTTTAATGTTTAAGTGTACATACAGTAATATCTTTACTATGCAGTATATTAACTTTTCGTAGTCTAGTACAGTAGCTGTAATCAGACTTGTGCAGTCATAAAGACTGTAAATATCATATATTTAATACTATAATTAATCAAGCATTAATACTGCTCTATGATCATAACGTAGTAACTGGAATCATAAAAATGGAAACCAGTAAGTTTAGAACCTCTCGTCCAAACTTGTCACATAAACAGAACCGTACATAAATTATACTTAATTTATTTATTCTCATTATTTTCATTGTTTCTTTAAAACGATACCTCATACTCTTGGGAGGTTGCCTCATTAAATATAAGGCATACAAATACTCAATGCACTCATAACAATATAAAGAATCAGATTCCCGTGAATCTGAAACAATTGTAACAATAGTATAAATTACACAGTCATACTATAAACCATACAGTCTAGTACACCACTATACCAATAGTTATGCACCCGTCATCAATCACAAATCAAACAATTATATAGTTTAGGGAAAAATATATTTTTCCACCTAAACATAACCATATCAATTTGTTCGTGCACAGACAATTAAATGTCTAAACTTACCTCAATTCTGCTAACATCAGCTTTCTGTGATTCCTCGACAGTCCATCATCACTGTCCCGTTGAACTCCTATAACTGAAAAATTAACGGTTATTTAAAATCTTTATTTCATATATAAAACTTTATAAAACATAAAAATACTACGTTTTATTTCTTAATAAAGAACTTAGGAGCTTAAAGTTTCATTTTTAACTTTTCTGTAAACTTTTGGCAAAATTACCATTTTACCCTAATCGGAACTTTTCTTATTTTTCATGCTTAACTCTTGACTTTGGCCTTTAAAACTTTAATTAAAGCCTTAGGATTATGTTCTAGGCTTTAACGACTCTTTTTCTAACTTTCTGAAATTTTTGGTCAAAATGACCGTTTTACCCCTGACGGGTCTTTGAATCTTAACCTTATCATTTTAAATGCTTAGACTGAATTTTCTAAGCTCAAAAATCATCCATTTGACTTTTAAAAACTTACCGGACCTTTTCCAGGTTAATTTCTATATTTTTCACAATTTTTACTATTCCCGTCCCTCGGAAAGTTCTATTCCGACATAAAAGTCGATTTCTTGCTTTTCTTACATTTCAGGCCTCGAAGGTCGTTTTATAAATTCTTAAAACATCCCTTTTTCCATTTTTCATTTTAAATTCATAAGGGGCTCGGGTTTACCTGCTCGATCACGTTTTTAAACTCTTATTTCCAGAAATGCCCTTTACGCCATTTAAAAAATTTCGGCAACATTTCCTCTTAATTTTTAGGCTCCCGCCGTTTAGGAAACACCTCAAAACCATCTAACCTTGTCTAATTTATCACGTACTATACCAGAGGCCTAATTTTACGTAAAAGTTACACACTTTTTACGTAAAATTTACATATTTTTATACTTTTTCATATCTGCTATTTCATTCATTTTTCTTTCTTTCTTTTACAATTTCTCATATCAATACATCACATTAACATACATTCATCTCAATTAATAATTTGAGGAACAAGAGTGGTGCAGATTATACCGAAAATGCCGTTTGGTCTCGATCACACAAACTTTATTTTTTCGTTCTTTGCATCTGGAGTTCCGTTTTCCAAATCCGATTCTGCGGATGCGTCCGGAACATCGAAAATAGGCCAACGGGCCAATATTCAAAATTTGGTCAACGGTCACCGTTGACTCGCCGTTGACCGGCGGTTGACGGCGGCGACGGTGGCAAGTGAGTAGCCCATCTTGAAGAGCTCGACGAGAGGAATCCATTGGTGGCCTCAATTTCATGTTTGGAGGCCCCTATCGTTGGAAAATACCCCCGAAAGCCACGGCCACGACGGCGACGGTGGAACTCCGCCGTGCCGGACTTTTTCCCCGAAATTGGTTGAGGGATTTTGCTCCCCACAACCCCACGACCATTTCTGCACCGGTGGCTCTCTTCAATTTGACCAGAATCGGTGAAAATCGACGGTGGCTCCCACGGCGGCGACGGTGAATTTTTCGAAGCTTGGTCGGCACGATACAGCGGTTATTGCCATGAACCACCACATGAGTTTTGTAGTATTCTTCACCACGAACCTTTTGGGACTGGTTTCGTGGCAAACGGTGGCCGGACGGCGGAGATACGGTCGTTTGAAATTCACGACTCCAGCGAGCTTCAGGCGGCGCGTGCGGCTTGCTCCGGCGGCTGCTCCATCGCGTTGACCCACCATTGGACTCAGCTCAGCGAGAGCTTTCCAACGGTGTCGGCGGTGTCGTGAACGGAGGTCGTATGTGAAAGTTGGTCACTGTTCACATTTGAGAGAATTTTGGGGAAGAATTTCGAATTTTTTCGAATTTTATGGTGAATTTTTGAATTTAACCCCCAAGATTTCCTATTTATACTCTTCTCCCCAAAATTTTTAACTTGGGCTATCCTGACTAATTTGGACGTGTTGAATCCAAATTTATCAGTTTTATCTTAATCCGAGGTCATCTCGACCAGCTTTCGATACTGCGTATTTTTCGCATTCCCAGTCGAAATTTCTGTTTTGTGCTCAATTGACTAATTTGAGCATCCTGATTCCAAATATATCAGTTTCAGGTCGAGAAAATATCGTCTTGACCCTTTTCGCGATACTGTACATACAATATACACATTTCTCGAGAACAAGAAAATTTCTCGGTTGTCACAAAGGTACTATGGAGAAATCATAGTATCGAAGAGGTTATGTGGGAACGTGAAGATGAGATGAAAGCTTTGTACCCTCACTTGTTCTAATTTTTTAGGACGAAAATTTTATAAGGAGGGATGAATGTGATAATCGAGGAATTTTACTATTCTCGAAAAACATGTACATTGTATGTGTACAATGATTTTTATGTTTAAAATGTAAAAATGTATAATTTAATATTGTTTAGAATGCAATAAAATATTCTAGCAATGTTAAAGAAAGGGTATTCGGTGATAGGAAATTTTACCGAACCGAAATAGGACAAACGATGCCCTTTTCGATATCAAAAACCCTAGATGGTTCCCAAAATCCACTAAAAGACAAAAGACTTACGGCATGGATTTTTGTTCAAACTAAAGTAAATTAAGGTAAACCAATTGCACGAATGGCCCTAGAAACCTGCCTACACGATTTCGGTGAAGTTCCATTTGGGTTGACTTTTAGTCAAAAGTTTGACCAAAATTATATATGAGTAAAAAGCTATGGTGTATGACACTCATAAGGATGCTAGAATACATCATGATCCAAAGGCTAGGATTCAAAGTCCATTTGATCTAATGGTCATGATGCAAAGTCAACCTAAAAAGTCAAACAAAAAAATTGAAAAAAAATTTAAGACTTATCAAGATGTGAGTTGGAGGATTTTGAATGGGTAATGAAGAAAAATCAGCAAAATTTTTTTTTAATTTTGCAAATAAGGCCTCCAAAAAGTTTCTAAAAACCCCCTCTAAGTGTTCAAAATTGCTCAAAACTTTTGCAACTTGGCCCTCCCTTTTTTGGCTACCTTAAGTACATGGTTTTTAGCTTAGAAAACCAGAAACCAATTAACCAAAAAAATCAGTTCTTCTGCCCCCCCTTGCAGCTGTGAGCTCCTCCCACTAAACCTGCCAACTTTCTTTAAATTTTTCCTAACCAAAGAATTCAAACTTCATCTAGAGCTCAAGGGAAGTAGCATAGTGAGGTGAGCTTCCATTTTTACAAGTTTTTTTCCTATTTTCTGCTAAAAAAAAAAACCGTGGATAGTTTGGTGATTGGTGTACTGAATTTCAGTTTGTGTTTTGCTAGTTTTTGTCTTGGAAAGCAAGGTTAGCATGTAATGAAAGAAAGTAATGAATTAAAGCTCAAAAACGGAAAAATTTTATGCTTGATTCTTTAGAAAAACCGTGGGCTATTGATGTTGGTGTGATGAAATTTTAAACTTTGTTTTGGCTGGTTTTTGTGTTAGAAAGCTATGTCGTCATGTGATGAAGGAAAGGAATGAATCAGAATATAAATACAACACAATTTATGCATGTTTTCATATGGTAAACCGTGAGAGAGAATTGGTGTTGAGTTGAAAATTTTATGTTGATTTGTAGTTGATAGTGTTTTAGAAAGTTAGATTGATGTATGTTGAATTAGAGAAATGAAATGGAACTTAGGAAAAATTTTAAGACTTGATTTTTAAGCAAAAATCCGTGAGATAGATGGAGGGGTGTGAATGAAAACTTATGTTAATTTTGGGGTAGTTTATTGATTCAAAAACTTAGAATGGTATGCGTTTGATTGAGGAAAGGAATAAGAAACAAAAAAAATGCAATTTTCTACATGAATTCCCATAAAATCCATGGGCTATATTAGGGGTTGAAATGGGATTGTTATGAGGAAAAAAAATGTGAGTTGAAATGTTGATAAAAACCGAGGGTGAGAATAGTTAAAATAAACCGAAACGTCGTTAGAAACGACTCGGTTTATAGGGAAATTTTTACATAAAAAGTTTGTGATTTTGCATAAAAATTAGGCCTTTAGTTTAGTACTTGGTAGGTACCAAGGTTTTGAGACGTTACCTAAACGCTGGGAACCTAAAAATTAAGCGGAAACGTTGCCAAAATTTTTATAACGGCCCGAAGGGTATTTTAGGAAACGAAGGTTAAAATACAGTCGGGTTTTGAAAACCCGTGCCCCCTCGGTAACCTAGGTCGGGTAAAGGATAACAGACATTTTCAATATTAGTGAAACCTCTCTTCAGAGCCTGAAATGTAATAAAAAGTGGATGAACGACCGAGGATCAAAATAATACCACCTGAGAGTCAGTGAATAC
Source organism: Antiaris toxicaria (assembly GCA_035233585.1). Lineage (NCBI taxonomy): Eukaryota > Viridiplantae > Streptophyta > Magnoliopsida > Rosales > Moraceae > Antiaris > Antiaris toxicaria. The sequence goes on from CP141156.1 coordinate 21,490,879, forward strand.
TAACCCGAGTATTTCGGTAATTAATATCGAAAAAGCTCGGTAAGGCCTAGGAAAAATTATTTTATGATTTTTGAGTTTAGAAAATCCTATTAAAACTCTAAAATGAAAATTTTATGACCTAAGATCCCGTCAGGGATAAAATGGTTATTTTGACCAAAAATTTTTAAAATGCTAGAAAAAGATCATTAGAGCCTTAGAATGGCTTAATAAAATTTCTAAAGGCCATAATTAAGATTTTCAAGGTCAAATTCAGGTTTTTAAACAGTATACGAGTGTGTACTTGAATAACAGGGGCATTTAGTGAGACATAACACGGGCATGTACTTGAATAACATGGGCGTGTAGTGAGACATTCAATAACCCAAGAGTTACATGGTCTTGGACACGACCGTATATTGGGTTGTGTACTTATGCATGAATAAACAAGTTACATGGCCATGTATTGAAGAAATTTAATGACCTAAGCAAATATTAGACCAATAAATGCACCATTAAGGACCCAAACTTAGAAATTTTATATTTTTACAACATTTTTAAATAGGAAATGAATAGTAAAAATAGCCATGAATTATTTCAGTTATAGGGATCCAATCAAAAGGTAACGAAAGAACGTCAGTTGACCCCAACAAGGAAACACTAGCAAGATATCTGTAAGTTCAAATATTTTATTATCTACAACATGAATTTACCTAATATGTTTATATGCTATGTATGATATGTAAAGTATGTATCAAGGTGCTTTATGTACACTAATATATAAAATAAAATATACACAAGTAAAGAAAGAAATATAAGGTGTTCTAGACCAAGGAGGCAATTATAATGCCGCCGGTTAGGAACCACATAAAAGATGGTAATGAAATCACTTTTGGCATACCGGCTTCCCAACCAGGTAGAGGTTTCTCATGTTATGTTATGTTATGTCATGTTATGTCATGTTTATGCTAAGTAGACTGTTGAGGATTGATCAGTGGGTTGCTTCCTAGAGTCCCTCTCAGTCATATGCGCACACGATACGACCAATCATGGGGCTCAAAACTAGAATATAATGCAAGATAAAGACCTGAGACTTAAACTTTGGCCATAACTGAGCATAATTAAGTCTAACATGTACTAATAGTATGCTTAATGTTTTAAAATATGATTTATGGTCTAAGTTACTGGTTATATGTTTGAACTTACTAAGCTTTTTGCTCACAGTTTATTTATATGCAGATAAGAAACCTGTACATCAGTCGAAAATGGATGGACAAGGGGTGGGATCTGCATCTGCCATAGGGACTGGGCGAGGGAAATGGTCCTGTTAAAGGATTTTCGTTGAGCTATTCTGAAGGAATTTTGAAACGATGTTTTATGATGTAAACTAAATACGACAATGTAAAATGTTTATCATAGTAAATGTTTTATGATATTCAAATCCCAAGATCAGTTTAAAAAAATCCCTAATTTTCACAATAAAATCAAGGTTTAAAACAAGGATGTTAAATAACAAATGCAAGTTAAAAGTAAGTTACCGGTGACCCAATGAGGTTACAGTCTATCATAGTTGGCTACAAAGTTGGACTGTAATAGTATTGTTAGCTTCCATGATGGGCGGGCCACTACACCGAATCTTCCCATGCTTTTGGCCTATAGAGAATTCAGATTTTGTACGGAAAAGGGAGAGAAAATTGTCTCTTGGTCTAATTCAAAATTCAAGAGGTCATCTCATGCAAAATTATAAATAAGAGTCCTACTACTCCAGTTCTCTCAGATCACAGGTTCTTAGATGATTAGGCTTGTTGTTATACAAATCACCATAGCAATAAGTTCTTAAAGAGATCTGAATGATCAGAAGGAGACTAACCATGCTAGTATACCAATTAACGATCAGGGTGCCCACACACTGTGTCGTCTGAGAATTAGATAACAGTAGAGAATGCTAGTTGGTTGAAGCCTTTCACTCATTTTTCTCCAACATTCTTGGCATCCTCTATAGGTATAAATTTATTATTATTAATTTATTATATATGACATCACGAGATATTTAATGATCTTGAAAAATCTTTGTAAATCCGCTATCCTATTTTGATCGATTTTTCCTATAATTGGGATCAGAGCCAACTTATGATTATGTCATGTATATAAATTAGACAATTGTTTAGTCTCTTTAATGTATGGATTTGTTATTTAGAGAGTGGCATTCTAGGATTCCTTTATGTAGTTATCATGGATTATGTATAGAATATGTAGTTAGTTTATTTTTTAATTTATTATAAGCATGCTTAATAATACCCGTTATGGTTCCTTAGAATTTAGAAAAATTGTATCTAGGATTTTTCATGTGACTAAGGGAGCGATTTATTATCACCGTAATTTTCCTATGGATTTATTTATCATCTTTTAGAATTTTTATAATTAGAATTTTGTACACCGGAAATAGTATAGGAAATTTTTATGTAATTATTCTTGGAGGAGATTGAAGATTGAAGACCATAATTTATTTTTTCCAAAAGTTAAATTTAATTTGAAGATTAAATTTTTTTGTGTGTGGAAAATTCTAATTTAATTAGGATTCAAATTAATTTTTAGAGATCCTAATGGGTAAATTGGAATATGGCATGAAAATCGAGAACCGATCATTCAGGATGGGCCACCGGCTTTGGTAGGGCTGCAGCTCTTGCCCTCGGGCAGGATAGAGCTACGACACCCCCTGTCCAAGGCTGGACCACCCACGGCCATAGGCTATGCCTATGCCAGGGGTGGCCATGGCCTCCCCGGGGGCTGCTAAGGCCCCAGGGGGTGCAGCATATGGCTGCAGGTAGGCAACCTAGCGGGCTACTACAACCCCCCAAGCGGGCTACACCTAACCTGGCCATGGGCCACCAGCCCCCCCGGGGCTAGGGCTACCCATGAGGGCTGCGGGTTTTCGGGCCTGTGGGCCGACAGGTTGAGAGATGAAAATTTTCAATTTTCTGAATTTGAGATTTAATTTTAAATCATGTATAAAAATATGTAATTTATAATTTGAAATTTTTGAAATCACATATTATTATACATAAAATTAAATTTGAATTTGAATTTTAAATTTTTTTTAAATTTGAATTTTAAATAATTCTTGGGATGAGAAATAAGTGAAGAGGCTACATGAAAATGGATACAAGAAGATGGAGCAAAAATTCAAGACCCAAAGAATGCTTTGGATGGAATTTTGTTATCTTTAATTTTTTTTTTATTCTAGGATGGGATCATGGCTTGGTTATTTAATTTTTTCCATTATTTATTTTTTCTATGATATGTCATGAATGGATGAATATGTATTGATAGATGATTTCGATACATATTTGATAACATGTCATGTAGGATAAGAGAATGCTGCTCAAATTATATTGATCATACATATTTTTTCAAAACTTACATGTTTTTCAAAATATTGAGTAGGAGAGGGTTTTAAACAAAACCCACGACCTCCATTATTGATCCATATGTGAAAGGATAGTAATGCCTCACATCAGTTCTGCCCTGACCACAACCCTCGAGAGGTGTTTACCACCGCCAGTATACTAGGTTGGATCTCCTATGTGGAAAATGTGTTCGGGTATGATTCTATTCATGACCACCCTCGGTGGCTTGGTAGGACATAGATCGAACTACATAAACAATGGTTATACACTCAAGACTCGTTTAGTTATTATCTTTCTCTAGAAGCTTTGTTAGCTAAATTGGTGGCCAAAATAAGTAGTTATTAATATATGTCTTAATCTTGGAGGATTTAAGCCATCATATATTAATTGAACGGGTCCATGTTCCAGCTATTTGTCCCATGACCACCCCTCAGTGGCTTGGGGCAATAGGTGCTGAGAATTTCTGTTACAATGGTACATGTTTTTTCAAGTTTCATGTAGGAGCATACTTGTATGTTTTATTTGCTAAATTATCTCTATATTTGCTTGGGCTATGTAATGATATTCTTGTATAATTTTATTTCAGTTCAAAAAGCCACCGACACCTCTCATTTCAATACTCACTGAAAACAAAACTCCCTTGTCGCTAGATTGTATGCGATAAGGGAGTTAGGACTCACTGAGCTTATGAAGCAACTTCAAACTTATGAGTGCATGATCAAGGATGGGGATGTGGCCCAACCTTGAGGAGAGGCTAACCTAGTGAAAAATTCCATACCCTCAGGGAAAAGAAAGAAGCCAAAGAAGAAGCAAGTGACTTCCAGTTCTTCTATTCCTCTTATCTTGGATAGGAAGAAAAGGAAGAAGAACAAGAAGCCTAGGGACCTTAAAAAGTCCAATGCTTCCACTGTGAGAAGGTAGGTCACTTCAAGAAAGCTTACCAGAAATTCCTAGCCTCAAAGGGCAAGGAAGGTAAGGAACTTCATTATTTAGAAGCGTGTTTGGTAGAAGAATCGAAAGACACTTGGGTCATTGATTTGGGCACCATAAATCATGTTTGTGTTTCATTACAGGGGTTCATGGAAACGAGAATTCTACATGATACGAGCCTCTCATTGTGTACTGGAAATGGTAGCTTAGTGGTGGCTGAGACAGGGGGAGACATTTACCTTTGTTTCGATGAATTTATGTTTATTTTATTGAAAGACTATTTTTATGTTCTTAATTTTTAGGAGAAACCTTATATCGGTACCTTGTTTAATAAGAGATTCTTATTCAGTTTCTTTTACTAAAAAAGTTGATATTCATAAAAATAAGTCTTTTATCTATTCTGGATGGATGGATGGGAACTTATATTTGATCAAACCAAAGATGTACTCACTGCTTTACACCGAATTAACTAATAACTCTAAGAGGTTGAATGTTTCTCACTCTAACAAGGCGTATCTTTGGCATTTAAGACTTGGTCATATTAATTAGGATAGGATTCAAAGATTGGTGAACTTTAAGACGGCAGAGTGTGTGGGCACTCGGATCCTCAATCGGTATACTAGCACTTCTAGTCTTCTTTCAACCACCCAGGTCTCTTTATGAACTTATTATTATGGTGATTTGTGCAATAATAAGCTTGCTCACCTCAGAGTCTGTGGTCTGAGGGAACTAGAGTGGTAGGACCCCTATTTATAATTTTGCATGGGTGATCCCTTGAATTTTGAATTGGACCAAGAGAAGATTTTCTCTCCCTTTTTCACACAAAGTCTGAATTCTCTATAGGCCAAAAGCATGGGAAGATTCGACCACCCTTAGAAGATTTTGTATTCAAAATTCAAATAGGATTTTAACTTGAATTTCATCTCACCCTTATCCATAAAAACTGATTCTCCTTTAGGCATTATACATAAAGAAATTCAGTTACACTATGTGAGGGAGAGATTCAAAATTTAAATAAGATTGAAACTTGAATTCTTCTCTCATCCTTATCCACACAAAAATCGATTCCATCAAGGATGGAATTCCCTTCAACAAATTCGGCCACTTTAATAGGGATTAGGATTCAAATAAGATCTTCCTCTCCCTTATCCACAAAAAAACTAAATTTGCCATGTGGATTTATCCACAACAAAATTCGATTACCACTTAGTTTGTAATTCAAAATTTGAATTCAAATTTCAAAGTTCAAATTTCAAAAATTCAAACTTCAAATTTAAATTTCAATTTTAAATTTCAAATTTCAAATTTCAAATTTAAACTTCAAATTGAAATTTCAAATTCAAAATTTAAATTTAAAATTTAAAATTTAAAATTCAAATTTCAAACTCCACAAAAAACTTGCATTTCAAATTTTGCCCTCATGGATAATTTTTCATAACTCCAATTCAAATTCAAATAAAATCATGACAACTTAATTTGGAATTCAAATAATTGTATAATCTCTAATCCAAAACAAAATTCAAATTTAATTAGGAGAGAATCTTGTCTTCTACACTTATCCTTTGATGACACCACCTATATCCATGCAAGACAACAAGCCAATAAGTATACCCCAATCAATTTGCTATCTATTAAGGAATTATGTAGAGCTAGCAGAGGGACCACTTAGACATATATAATCGGGCTCCCATGAATCAATGTGATTATCATTCTGTGCGGAACAACTCAATCATATGATTACTAATTTCAAAGTTACACCACTATAAACTTGAACCTGAACTCCCAATTATATATCATATTATGAAGGCCTGTGACAAGCTATTGCCTAATGACCTGATCATGTATATCATGTATGCAAACCCTCATATGATATCTATGATCAGCCTTAGGTCAAAGTCCGTTCAACCTACTGATCAAGCTATCTTAAAGTTCCACTATACAACCAAATAAGAAAATCATTATTCATTGTATGTGAATATGAAGTCATCCGCCTAGCAGATGACCCAAGGCCTTGTCCATTTTCACATCCAGTATAATACCTTTAAGAGGATATCCTTAACTCCTTATTAGAGCTATGATTCCAATATCTTTAAACAAACCCTCCATCGCATACAAGTCATGCACCCAACGAATCGATCTATAAGCTTACTACCTCTGAGATGCTTTAGCCATTGGAACATCAAAGTACACAAGTCATACACATGAAGTAGTTTATTTACTCAGGATTAAGGTTATTGCATAATGAACATCAAAAGCAGATTGATCCACTCATAGTAGACTATGCAAATCAATCACGATTTAGTCCTAGTCTAATATGTCATCACCAAGCAATATATCTATGTCTCTACTTGGGAGTTTATGGTTTGGATAGTCAAGACAAACTGTGAGATGTCTCGTACCCTTAGTAGCCTGAACTGGCACTAAAAACTACTATTGATACTTATACTTTCTTGCAAACCATCAATACTTACTTAAAATTTTATTTACTTAGATACTATAATTTTAAGGATTTTTTTTTTTGAAGGCATACATATTTACTATTCATGTATGTATACCGTTAAAACATGGAATCTAAAACATAGGGAGTTCCATTAAACATACATACTTATACTAACTATTTAAATAAATACTATTCAAAAATACTATTCAAATATACTGTTCCATAATATATTGTTACTCAAAAAGAAACTACGCGGAAGATTTAACTTGTGGTGGTATCTATAACCTTGCCCTCACATCCACCTCGCCGCCGTCATCGCCCATTATGGTTTAAGCCCCGTAGGACGCTTACCTACAGCATGAACACACACCGTAAGCTTTATTGCCCAGTAAGTACAACATGTTAACTGCAAAATATGTTTGAAACATAGTATATACTTAAAATCATATAAGCATGTCAGGTATCAACATCTACCACTTATACATAGCACATACCAGATCATCACATACCATGTCACTGAATACAAAACTTCACATACTATATGCATAGCAGAAATATCGTATACTGAATGCATCTTACTGTAGTTAGAAGCATAGTAAACTACATCGTGAAAAATGCATGGTCTGATTATGTTCATTTTATGCTTCAATGTTCTTTTTCTTTCTCTTGTCTACTTAAGGCCCGTGTATCAGTACCGTATGCACGCAGACCATCGATAATGCCCGTGGCCAATAGTTGAAGAGCCATCAACGGATGCTCAACTTTGTTTTAACTTACTTTAACTTGAAAAACCTCTTCAATTGAAAATGCCGGTACGACACGCCTATTAAATTCTGACTTGTTTATTTGTTCTGGCTATATGCTCTTCTAAGTTGTCCCTAATCTTATGCGATTGGGATGTATGGCATCTAACTTGTTCTTTTATCAATCTATGTGATTGTGAAACTATATCCTCTTATGTATACTGTGCAATAATGTGTACATGGTAGGCATACTTATATACTGTAAAAACCATCATTTTAAATTCATTTTATTCATGCTGTAGGTGGAGTTATACTTATCTAGTTGCAAGCAACTCGTACTCTCGCCTTTTTTAGATTATAGGTTACTACCTGTCATCAATAACGTACCACATTAACACTTTTGCTGAGTCACTAATACTGTTAGTGACTAAAGCAGATAAAATCGTTTGGTACCAATTGCCATCGGTACTAACTCACTCTCTATTCAGAGTTTGAATCTCTAGATATGTTTAATTAATTATAGCGTTCTTAGGTTACTTTTGCTGTTAGTGACTATTACTTGCATTGTGGTATGGTACCGAGATCTATCGGTGAGACAATCGAGAAATTATGGTAAATAATGTCGTAAAAATTTAGTAAAGCCTAAGAAATATTATTTTATGATATTTAGGCTTAGAAAATCCTAGAAAAAAAATAATAGAACGGAATTGTTACGGTTCCAAGACCCGTCAGGGGTAAAATGGTCATTTTGACCAAAAATTTCTGAAATGCTCAGAAAGGACCGTGAATGTCTTAGAATAATTAAAATAATATTCTAAGGGCTGAATTTAGGTTTTAAACCAATGAAAAGTGGGTACACAGTGAGAAAAGTAAAATAGGGGTAAAATGGTCATTTTGCCAAAAGTTGAGGCAAAACGGTCATTTTGTCAAAAGTTGAAAAAAGGGCCGTTAAAGCTAGAAATGGTGTCTCAAGGCCATAATTGAGAGTTTTAAGGCCTGGTTCAAGAATTAAGAAGGAAAAAGTGAGAAAATTCCGCTAGGGGCAAAATGGTAATTTTGTTAAAAGTTAGCAGAAAAGTGGAAAATGAGATTTTAGACCCCTAAGCTAATGATTGGAAAATGAAACGTATAATTTTTACGTTTTATTTAGTTTTATGTATGAAATAAGATTGAAAATAACCGTTGATTTTTCCGATTATAGGAACCTGATCCAGATGCAACGAAGGAACGTGTATGGATTCAGGAAAGGAGATACGTGCAAGAGTATCAGTAAGTTCAAGCATTTAATTGATCGCAAGATGAACTGATTATTATATATCTGTTTTCATGTCAAGATGTGATGGTATAAATGTTATAAAAGCCATGTTATGAACTATGTGTTATGTCTAAGTCATATATAAATTAACTTGATATATTTATGCTGATGGGTTATATGCAGTAAGTTCAGACATTTGAATTTGTCTATAATATAAAATACTATAATAATTAATTACATACTAATTGTACATTAGTGGTTAAGTCCTACGGGCAATAATGGGGAATAGTTAAACTGATATACCCTTAAGGAAAATATATTATGTAAAGACCTATGGGCAATAGAGATGATTGACCTAGAGATGACGATTAATGTTATCTGGTCAGAACTATAAATACAAGATGGTAATGAAACCACCTTTGGCGTACCGCCCCTCCAATAGTGTGGTGGAGGTTTTCAGGTCCTACGGGGATATGATGATTGCTACGGGTGATGATAGGACTGGAGAGGAAGGAACCTTACGGTCGCTCCCAAGGCCCTCCCAGTCAGCGTGCATAAATTATCGATAAGGCTACTATGAGCTCAAAACCAAAATATAAATAAAGATAATAGATAAAAATGTTATGAAAGCCATAACTAAGCATAATGGAGCATAACCGACACTAATACTAAGTATAGTATACTTAGTTAGGGTGATGTGAATAGTAATCAGTTAGAGTAAAAATTACTATTCATCGATCAATACTATTCCTAGAGGAATAGTACTGTTACTAGTATTATTTATGGTTATTGATGCCATAGTTTGGTATCAGAGGTTAATACTCGGTACTATATGGTACGAGTATTTTATATGTAGGAATGTTATTGCTACTAGTATATGATACTAGTATGCGATGTGCTGTGAAATAAGCTTACGAAATGTAAGTAATTTGAGGTATGATATTATATCAAATATGTTTATGATGGGCAAGTAAGTATTGAGTATGCTTATTATATTATATATGAATGTTTTAAAGTAATGAATGGTGTATACCATATGTTAAGTTAATGGTCTGATGCCCTAGTTAGTGACAGAGCTATGTTATATGTTATGAGTATTCTGATGCCACAGCTGGTATCAGATATGCTCTTTGCTATATGGTAAGAGCTTTTATATGTCATGTATTTATGTTTGAACTTACTGAGCTTTAACTCACGAGTTTGTTCATGTTGCAGGTAAGAAACCTGTATCTCAGTAGTAGAGTGCAATGGATGACGGCATGAATTACGTGTGCCAATGGGGATAGGGAATCCACTGTGGATATGGTCCTGTTACCAGTCTTCCATTGAGTTAGTTGAAAAGAGAATTGATGTATTTTATGTGCAAATTTAAAATAAAATATTTCTGGAAATTACGTTTTATAGAAATATTTTGTGAAAGAAAAATTATGTATTTCTGCAAAAATGAAGAAAAATATTTTAAGAAGTTTAAAAAGAAAAAAAAAATTTGCCCTAAAATATCAAAAGTTTAAAAATAGGAGAAGGTTTTAGGCGACCCAACGAGGTTCATGTTCCGTTGCGATCGGCTACGGGGCACGATAGTAACGGTTTCGCGTGACCTACGTCTGGGGACATCATAGGTGGTATCAGAGCAAGTTAAAAATAAGTTTAAATATGTTGCTGACGACCCACGAGGTGACGGTCGATCGTAGTCGGCTATGGTGCCCAACCGCGATGGTGCCGTCTGACCTTATAAGAAGAAGGTGAGCCGTCACAGTTGGTATCAGAGCAGTTTGACCATATCCCTCCTAGCACAAAGCGTAGCCTGCTCGTCAGTCCAAGTAAGTTAGTTTGTTTTAAGTTTGTAAATGTTTATTGATTGAAGATAAACATTTTATAGTAATGAGATGACGAGATCTAAGATGACAAGGATAAGATGATGAGATGACGAGATGGCGAGATCACTGTGTATGAGATCACGACTGTACAGTGCTCAAGGACTATCCAGAGTAAGAAAGCAGATTCTGTTGAACTGTGCCCTCAAACCTAAGTGGCAAACAGCACCGTACCACTCTATGGGAACACAGAATTGGTTCTATACCATCAGGCTAATTCCCCGTTTGTACACCATTGATCAAGATAACTGAGTCCTGTTGGCTGTAGATATCTTTCAAGGAGGTACTCTTGTGTGTATTGGGAGTATTGGTTCCAGATGCAATAGAGGCTTAACTGGGTCGAGTTTTGCCATACCACGATCAAGCAAATCTCCGATAGGAGTCTAGCATCAACCCTAGTTTCTTGTTTCTTATGGGCAAGCGGGGAAGTGAAATAGCCTAAGTTCCCTAGAGTTGCGAATATACGTCAATTCATTCATCAGACTGGGAAACTGTAGCCGACGTCCGGTGACACAGTTCTAACGTATGCTGTGTGCTACGAGGACCTGATGGGGACTTTTGTAATGAGTCATGTAGATCGTTGCTGAGAAACTAATGAGTTTTCTCCGACTTACGATGGAACTAAAGCTAAGGCAAACGTGGTTCAAGGAACATCCACTGTAGACCACGAAATTTGATGATGTATGTAATGATACAAATGATGAAAAAGAGTTTTCTGTCTCTAGGAAAATTCGATGTACAAGGCTAACATATATATATAGCCTTTATGCTATGTTGAAATGTTCAAAATGACATGTACGTGTTATGTAATGATACAATAAGAATCATTACATCATAGAGTAGAATACACGCTAAATATTAAGACATGTTGAAATGATTTTTGTTGTTCTACCCTAACTAAAAGGGCAGAATATACGATAAATGGGTTATGTGCATTTATCATGCTGGAATGGATTCAAGAGGATAAGGTCAATGGATACAAGAAGACGACATCCTATATGTCCTAACATTATCTGAACAAGGAAAAGAGCCACTCTACGAACGTTTCATCTGACGGAAACATGAGGGATCAACTAATGAAGCTGCCGGAATGTGAAAAGTTAGTAAACCCCTTGAAGCAGAAAAGAAGATGCTAAGAAATAACACGATTCCATTAGTCAAAGTACTATGGAGGAATCACAGCATCGGGGAGGCTATGTAGGAATGTGAAGAGGAAATGAAATCGTTGTACCCCTACTTGTCTCAATTTTCAAGGAGGAAAATTTTCTAAGGAGGGGTAAATGTGACAACCAAGAAATTTTGCCATTCTTGAAAAATAGGTACATTGAATGTACATTATGATTTCTAGGTTTAAAATGTGAATTGAATGATTTAATATTGTTTAGAATGAGATAAAATGTTCTAACAATGTTAAAGGTGAGAAATTCGGTTGTGGAAAAATTTCATAGAACCGAAATAGGAAAAACGGTGCCATTTTGGGTATCGAGAGCCTTGGAGGGTGACTTGTGGTAAGAAAAGTCCACTAAAAGTCGACAGAGTTACAGTAGTGATGTTATATGTGTACACGTGTGTGTTACGCACAGTATCAAGAAATTGGTCAAGATGACATTTTCTTGATATAAAACTGATATATTTAGAATCAGTATGCTCAAAATAGTCAATTGAGTATAAAATGTAATTTTTGATCGATAGATATACAGTATCAAGAAGTTGGTCAAGATGACCTTTTCTTGATATAAAACTGATATATTTGGAATCAGAATGCTCAAATTAGTCGTTTGAGCACAAAAAGTAAATTTTGATCAGGAAATATGCAGTACCAGAAAACTGGTCAAGATGACCTCGGATGAAAATGAAATTGATATATTTGGGTTTAGCATGCCCAAATTAGTCAGGATAGCTCATGTTGAAATTTTGGATAAAAAAGTATATATAAGGGCGAAAAATTGAATATAACAAATAGGGCCTCATAACTTTCCTTATCTAAATCTTTCCCCCAACACCACCCCAAAAGTGAACAGTAGCCAACCATCGGAAACGGTATCCATTTTTGACATCGCTGGTGCCATCGGAAAGCTCTTGCCAAGCTGAGTCCAACAGTGGGTTGAGTCGATGGAGCAGCAGTCGGAGTATGCCGCACGCGCCACCCGAAGTTGCCGGTGGCCGAAAATTTTGATCAGTCGTTTCTCCGCTGTCCGACGTCCAAATGCCACGATTCCAGTCCTAATGGATTCATGGTGAATAGTAGAACAAAATCCAGGCTTCATTTCAGCTCAACAACAGCCGGATTACGCAGCCCAACATCGCGTCGTCGTCGCTGTGAAGCCGTCATGGAATCCATCGATTCTGGCAGAGTTGAGTGATGTGGTGGGCACCAAAATGATCAGAGAAGCATGAAGAACAAAAGTCCCAACCCAATTTTGGGCAACAACCCCGGCACTATGAAGATTGAACAATACCGCCACTGATAACTTTTCGAGGCCCAATTTCCGGTGATAGGAGGCTCGATTGGTGAAATTGACATTATCAATGGGTTCCTCTTGTCGAGATCTTCAAGATGATGGCCACCTTTTTCATCGCTGTCGTAGTTAACGCCAGTCACGCCGATCAATGGTGGTCAACATCGGTCAACGGTGACCAGGTGACCAAAAATTGAAGAATGGCTAGTTGGCCTATTTTCGACGTTCTGGACACATCCACGGCATCGGATTTGCAAACCGAAACTTGAAAAGTGAAGAACAGTGGAAAAAGAGTTTTTTCGCATGAGATTAAACGGTTCATTCGATCACCGGTGGGACGATTTTAGTTTATTCATTCCTTAATTTATGTTTTAGAATGATTATGTATTAATTATGTATTTTGTCATGTGAAATTGTAAGAAAAATGGACAAAAACGATGGAAAAATAAATGTGTGCGAATGTAAAGATTTTTACGTAAAAATTTGAGTTTTACTGAAAAATATAGGCCTCTGGTATAATACGTGATAGATTTTTGAGGCGTTTCCTAAACGCCGGGAACCTAAAATTTAAGCGAATATGCTGTCGAAATTTTAAAAACGGTACAAAGGGGTATTTTAGGAATCAAAGGGTAAAAATGTGGTCAGGATGGAAACCCGAGCCCCTTGGTGACCTAGGCTCAAGAAAGAAGGGAGAAACAACCTAGGATCGGAATAGTGCCACCCAAGGGTCAGTAAATAGTAAACTGAGAAATTGTGGTAAATAATGTCGTAAAAATTTAGTAAAACCTAAGAAATATTATTTTATGATATTTAGGCTTAGAAAATCTCTGAAAAAAATAATAGAACAGAATTGTTACGGTTCTAAAACCCGTCAGGGGTAAAATGGTCATTTTGACTAAAACTTTCTGAAATGCTCGGAAAGGACTGTGAATGTCTTAGAATAATTAAAATAATATTCTAAGGGCTGAATTTAGGTTTAAACTAATGGAAAGTGGGTCCATAGTGAGAAAAGTAAAATAAGGGTAAAATGGTCATTTTGCCAAAAATTAGGGCAAAACGGTCATTTTGTCAAATGTTGAAAAAAGGGCCATTAAGGCCAAAAATGGTGTCCTAAGGCCATAATTGAGAGTTTTAAGGCCTAGTTCAAGAATTAAGAAGGAAAAAGTGAGAAAATTCCGCTAGGGACAAAATGGTAATTTTGCTAAAAGTTAGTGGAAAAGTAGAAAATGAGATTTTAGACCCCTAAGTTCATGATTGGAAAATGAAATGTATAATTTTTATGCTTTATTTAGTTTTATGTATAAAATACGATTAAAAATAACTATTGATTTTTCGGTTATAGGAACCCGATCCAAACGCAATGAAGAAACGTCTGCAGACTCGGAAAAGGATATACGTTCAAGAGTATCAGTAAGTTCAAGCATTTAATTGACTGTAAGATGAACTGATTATTATATATCTGTTTTCATGTCAAGATGTGATGATATAAATGTTATGAAAGCCATGTTATGAACTATGTGTTATGTCTAAGTCATATATAAATTAACTTGACATATTTATGTTGATGAGTTATATGCAGTAAGTTTAGACATTTGAATTTGTCTGTAACATAAAATACTGTAATAATTAATTATATACTAATTGTACATTAGTGGTTAAGTCCTACGGGCAATATTGGGGAATAGTTAAACTGATATACCCTTAAGGAAAAGAGATTATGTAAAGACCTATGGGCAATAGAGATGATTGACCTAGAGATGACGATTAATGTCATTTGGTCAGAACTATAAATACAAGATGGTAATGAAATCACCTTTGGCGTACCGCCCCTCTAATAGTGTGGTGGAGGTTTTCAGGTCCTACGGGGATATGATGACCACTACGGGTGATGATAGGACTGGAGAGGAAGAAGCCTTAGGGTCACTCTCAAGGCCCTCCCAATCAGCGGGCAAATATTATCGGTACGGCCACTATGAGCTCAAAACCAAAAAATATATAAAGATAATAGATAAAAATGTTATGGAAGCCATGACTAAGCATAATTGAGCATAACCAACACTAACACTAAATATAGTGTACTATGCCAAGGTGATGTGAATAGTAACCAGTTAGAGTAAAAGTTACTAATCACCGATCAATACTATTCCCAGAGGAATAGTATTGTTACTAATATTATTTATGGTTATTAATGCCACAATTTGGTATTGGAGGTTAATACTCGGTACTATATGGTACAAGTATTTTATATATAGGAATTTTATTGCTACTAGTATATGATACTAGGATGCGATGTGTTGTGAAATAAGCTTACGAAATATAAGTAATTTGAGGATTGATATTATATCAAATATGTTTATGATGGGCGAGTAAGTATTGAGTATGCTTATTATGTTACATATGAATGTTTTAAAGCAATGAATGGTGTATACCATATGTTAGGTTAATGGTCTGATGCCTTAGTTGGTGATAGAGCTATGTTATATGTTATAATTATTCTGATGCCACAGCTGGTATCAGATATGCTTGTTGTTATATGGTAAGAGCTTTTATATGTCATGTATTTATGTTTGAACTTATTGAACTTTAACTCACGAGTTTGTTCATGTTGCAGGTAAGAAACATGTATCTCAGCAATAGAGTGCAATGGATGATAGCGGGATTTGCGTGTGCCAATAGGGATAGGGAATCCATTGTGGATATGGTCCTGCTACCAGTCTTCCACTGAGCGAGTTGAAAAGAGAAATGATGTATTTTATGTGCAAAGTTGAAATAAAATATTTCTGTGAGTTACGCTTTATAGAAATATTTTGTGAAAGAAAAATTATGTGTTTTGAGAAATTATTTGTTTCTGCAAAAATGAAGAAAAATATTTTAAGAAGTTTAAAAATAAAAAAAATTTACCTTAAAATATCCAAAGTTTAAAAATAAGAGAAGGTTTTAGGCGACCCAATGAGGTTCACGGTCCGTTGCGATCGGCTACGAGGGGCGATAGTAACGGTTTTGCATGACCTACATCTGGGGACGTCATAGGTAGTATCAGAGCAAGTTAAAAATAAGTTTAAATATATTACCGATAACCCACGCGGCTATGCTGCTCGACTGTGATGGTGCCATCTGGCCTTATAAGAAGAAGGCGGGCCGTCACAATCAGTACCCTATTACTCTGTTTGGGGATCTAGTGTCTAACTTCTATCGTATTTGATTAACTGTCTTCTGGATAGATTAATCACCATTCCTCACAATATCGTTCAAACATGGTTCTTGACTGGTTGCTGACCAGTCAACTGATTGGTTACCTCGCGTATTATTGACTTAGGTAGTCTACCGGGTTGCTATTGCTTGTTTGGTATAGTAGCCTATCGGCCTACCCACACTGTCCTAGTTATTTTTTGAAAAATCATTTGGTTGCCTTATAAAATTCTTGAAAAAATTGTGTACTCTGAAACCGTCCCCTTATCACTGAGTTGGAAGGTGGGGGACACTTTTATGAAAACCATTTTCATTTTTAAAGAGTTAAAATACATTTTGGGTGTTGCATTTTAAGGGTGGTTTTTGAACCACTTATCAAAACTTGATTTAAAACTCATCCAAAACGACTTATTTTATGAATTTGGTAAACATAAAATTTTTCGTCCTCGACGAGATAAACAATTCTCATGTTCATCTCGGAGCTCAACTCTAACTCGAACAGGTCCTAATCTTACTAAACCCATGGCTATTATGCCCAGTTTTTTGTAAAAATTCCAGTTTTACGTCATTATAAAAACAACTCTGTTTGATGCCTGAAACGTTCAAATTTTTAAAACATACATAAGTTATCTTAAAGATGTCGACGAGATCTACAACTTTTATGTTAAGTCTGAAGTTCTGTTCAGACTCTAAGTGGTCCATTTTTAACAAAACCCGAGACTGTATCTGGGCTCAGATTTTTGGTCTTAGTTTTGGACACTGAATCAAAACCACTCGAAAAACTTATCGTAGTGTCATTTTTAGCCAAAACCTATTTGCACAAAAACGACCGTAATGAAATTTTCTTAAAACTCTGTGTTTTACCCAGTCCTAAATTTGGATCCTAAGGAGGTCAAAATGGCCAAAACATGTGGCCTTTTTCTGGGGACAGTTTTGTGTTCAGCCATTTTTCTAAACGTTTATGCTCACACATACACACATCTATTCATAAAATTATAAACACAACCACAAACTTAAAAATGGAAATCTAAGGGCTCAAAATAAGCTTATTACAGCCCATTTGCATTAAAAAAAATACACATAAATATCTTGATCAAAAACTTAAAAACAACTAACCACAAAAGGAAGGGTTTTTCGGGTTTACCTTTGTGCTAAGAATCAAGCACACCAAAATAATGGCTTGACTGACTAAATGGCCGTGTGAACTACGAGAGGTAGGGGTTAGTTTTGTGCTAGTAAAGACACCAAAAATTTCTCTTAACATCAACCCAAAACAATAACTAAAAACCCATAAAGTTTTGGTTCTAGAATCTTACCCTTGATTACCTTGAAATGGCTTGAAAATTAATCCTCCTAACACAAGCTTGAAAGACTAATTTTTAGTGACTTTTTGGTTTTGTTTTTGGCTCGGAAATGGTGGGTTTTAGGGGCTTAGAGCAGTTGGCTGTAGCAAGAAAGGAAGAGAGAATGAGTTGTGTTTTTGGGGTGTGAAAAAGAAAGATTAAAACCTAAGGCATGGTCACCCCTTTTATAGACAATTCCTAATCAAACTTAACCAACCTTAAGCTTGATTAATCAAGCTAATCTTATGCAAATTTGGGGACAAAAATCTGCCCATTTTAGCCCTTGGGAGCCGTGGACCTGCGCCCATTCAAGGAGGGGAAGATTAAAAAAAATTGGTCGATGGAAAGGTGATGGAAATGTGACATTTTTTAATCAAATGTGTCATAACTTTCCCAATATTTTATCTCTACCTTTCCCACTTGTTAGGGCTATGTTTGGGCTATTTCTAGCTGCTTGCACATAATTTTGTAGGGGGAAATTTCATCTGCAAAGTGTTCTCTTCGCAGTCTAATTTCTATCGTTCAGTATCTGATCCTTTTTCAGCAGCGTTTTAGTTTTCACCCGGAATTGGATTTTCTGAATCTGATTTCTATACTGATGATTTCTAGTTGGTTTGTACTGTCTAAGAGCCCATTCTGTATGAATTTGCTATTCATTTCCTATACTATGGTTGTGTCTATACTGTGTTGTACTTATGCACGTATGTCGAGGCGTTTTCGCGTGAAATTTTTAACACAGTCACTCTTGACTAATTCAGACGTGCTGATTTCAATTTTATCAGTTTTGCATTCGTCCAAGGTCATCTAAACCAGTTTCAGGATCTGTGTGACCCTACCTTGAAAAACCTGTCAGGTGCCCGGTTGACTAATTTGAGCTTTTGGAGTCTAAATATATTAGTTTCAGGGCGAGATAAGGTCGTCTTGACCTTCTTCCCGATACTGCATGTCTCTCAGACAAAAATTCATGTTTTGTGCCTAATTGACTAAATTAGACCTACTGACTGTGAATATATTAGTTTTAAGTCAAATTAAGGCCGTCTTGGCCATTAACTTAACACTGCATTTTCACTATTTACTATTCATTACTTTATGTTCTAACTGACTAGTTTGAGCTTTCTGACTCTGATTTTGTCAGTTTCTAGACGAGAAGAGGTCACATGGACCATTTTCTTGATACTGTACCCCTGCTAGGGTTTCTATAGTTGTTGTGCTCAGATGTTCGGTCCGTGCGTTCTGGTGATCTGTTTACCAGTTCTGTGTTAAGGAACAGTCGTCTGGACCAGTTTCCTGATACTGCGCATCTCATACACTTATACACATAATAGGAAAGACCGGGTTCACGGTCTGTTATCCCCTTTCACTGTATGAATAGTAATTAACAGTACTGTACCTGTTTAGTCTATTAAACTGGAAATCATACTGTATTTTCAACTTAATTATTCATTGTATAGTAATTAGATTTCATGCATTTTGAGAGTCTGTGTAGCGGTTTTCTGCTCATTATACGGCCTTCTACACGGGTTCTAACACTGGCGTGTTGAAGGCAACACTGGTGTGTATTGTCCAGACATGGGCATGTACTAGTTGAGCTTGCTCAACACGACCTTATCCTGAAACACAGCCTTTTACAAGTTCATCACCTCGAGCGGTACACGGCCACTTACACGGTCGTGTACCTGACCATGTCACACTACACGGCCATGTACACTCACACGGCTTCTAACACTTATATAGTCCAATCGGTACATGGCTTCTTACACGGTCGTGTACCTGACCGTGTTCTGTAAATTTACACTAGAAGGCATCAAATTAACCTAAATTCATTCATCAATTTCTCATTATATAGAATTTAGGTTACATGAATATGGGGCTCCTTACAAATTGTTCCCACCATAGCTTTAGACAACATAATAGTCTTAACATGAGTTAGATGCTCGGTCTAACCCCATAAACTATGGACCTTAATTTAGACTACTTACTTTAGAATGTTATTTTCTCACATACAAAGTCTATTGTATGCAACATTCTAGTAGTTTAACACAAGCAGTCAGTGAGCTATATTTGCTTACATTTACTTTAACATGTAAATAGAATGAGGACAAACAGCAATGTAGTAAATAACCTCTAAATATAATTTTATTATCCAGTTCAAAATAAATGAAATACATTAAAATGTCTTCACGCTTAGGGCATATCCTAACAATCTCCTAGTTGCCGTAAGCCAGTAGATGTGCCATGTTTTGCATCCTCATCACCTCAACAGTCCTTTCAAAGCTTTTAGCCACCAAAGTCTTAGTAAATGGGTCATCAATGTTGTCCTCAGATGCGACCTTACATACATCCAATAGTCCTACCTTCACGTGCCTTCTTATTATGTGATACCTTCGATTTTGTCCTCTTGTGGTGCTTAGATTCCCTAGTATTGGCAATAGCTACACTATTATCACAATAGAGTGTGATAGGCTTGTCAACACCTAGAATGACCTCAAGGTCTCTAAAGAACTTGCGGAGCCAAACCGCTTCTTTAGATACCTCAGCCGCAGCCACATACTCTGTGACAACCAGGAAATTCTGGCATTCTCGGAAGAAAATGTACAAATGTATGTATATAACAATTTGTACTATTTAAAGAGTGAAATAAATAAATTTATATTGTTTAGAATGTATTAAAATGTTCTAACAATACTGACGAGTAAGAATTCAGTGTTGATAAAATTCACTGAATTGAAACTGGTGGAACGGTGCCAAAAACGGCATTGAAAACCCTAACCGGTGCATTATGGTGCATTAAAAGATGAAAAACTTCCGGGATTGATTTTGATCAAACGGAAGCAGTATAAATTGATCCGACTGCACTAGAGACCTCAGGAACCCGCCGGGACGATTTCAGGAAAATTTCGGCTCAAACCGATACCGGTCAAAAAGTAGTCGAATTAATGTGAATAGTAAAGTCAAAGTCAAAGTTTTACTTTGCATTTATGACATCATAAAGCCAATTTATTAAATGCATTAAATTTGGTGGTTGGTGGCATTAATGGCCAAGATTGATTTACTTTTTGATCTAAAGGCAAAGATTTGGCCAAAATTAGCCAAATTAATTTTGTGAAAAATTTGGAAAGAAATGGCATGAAAGGTGTTGAATTTTCATTGGTTGGAAGCTAAGTTAATTGGTTTCCTTTGGCACTTAAGTCTGCAAAATGAAACATAAGGCACCCGTAGCCTTTTCTAAGCCAAAACAAGAAGAAAAATTTTTCTAAGTATCCTATAGAGAGAAAACGTGAGCCATCTTGGAGAACCAAAGGATTTCTTCAAAATTTTGAAGCAAGAACTCAAGTTTGGCAAGCTAGCATCTAACTAATCAAGGTGAGCTTCAAAACTTGTAAAATTTCCCAATTTTTTGGCCATGAAATCCGTGGGAGTAATGGGAAGAAAAAGATGAAATTTTGTGGTGGAATTGATGAAATTATGTGTTGGTTTTGTGATATGTTGAATTTGGTTATTCATGTATTGGATTTGCATGAAAAAAAATGTGATTTTTGGCTTGTTTTCTCCATAAAATCCGTGGGTTGAATAGTGTGAAGGATGAAAAATTTTAAGTTGGTTTTGGTTGATTTGGTGCTTGGGTTTTGTTAAGGGTGTGATTAGAAGAAAAACCATGCATTTTGTTTAAAGAAAAACAAAGTTTTGGTTGGTTTTCCAATGGTAAAACCATGGGTTACCTAGTGTGTTTGATGATGAATTGTTGTTGGTTAAATGTTGTAATGCTTTAAATCATGTTTTGGTTAAATGTAAAGCATGATTTGTATGGTTATAAAGCTTGGAAAAATTTTGGAATCAAAAACCCTAAAATGGCCGTGGGTTGTAATTAAGGTTTGGTGAATATTTTTGCATGATTAACTTGATATTTGGTTAGTTTAAATCATGCATTTAATTATGAAAATGATGGTTATGTGATTGAAAGCATGAAACAAAAATTTGGTGCATGTTTTACCTAAAATGGCCGTGGGGTATGAATGGTGAAAAACCCTAAGAATTGTGTTGGAAAATGCATGGAAAATAGCTTGAAAATATGCCAGGTAATAGCATTTGAATAGCCTAAAAATTGGTTGAAAAATTGAAAAGTTTTGGTTAGGTTTTGAGTATGAAAACAGTGGCTAAAACTAAGGGAAAAATTGAAAGAATTTTGTGAAATGTGGTTTAAAATGTGAATTGGAAATTTTGTGAGCTTTTATGCAAAAGTTTGGGAAACTTTTACATAAAATAGGACTTTGGTATAGTACGTGGCAGGTACATATGGTTCGAGGCATACCTAACGCCGGTAGCCTTAAATTTACGTCAAAATGCTGCCGAAATTTTGAAAACGGGATTTGGGATAAAAAGGGAATCGAGAGTAAAAGTTTAGGGTCGGGTCAGAAACCCGAGTCCCTAGAGGAAAATTGAATAAGGGAAACCTAAGGGGTGGTTCGTGAATAGTAACTCGTCCCCTTAAAAATGTAAAACGCGAGTGAAACTGAAAAACCGACCCCGAGGGGGGGGCGTTTTTGGGAAACGAAGTAAAGGTCCGAGTCGGGTACGGAAAATCTAAGCCTCAGAGACCTAGATCGGGAACGTCTAGATGAATGTTTTAAATGCTAGTAAAACATCCATTTGAGGCTCCGAGACGATAGAAAATCACTAAACCGACGTAAGGGTCGGGAAGGTGAAAAATGGAAATAAAATAGAAACGAACCTGGTAATGAATAGAAAAGAGTCAGAAAAGTTCCTGAGAGCCAAAAGTGTAGTCTAGATCGAGAAAATTCCATCAGGGGTAGAATTGTAATTTTGCCAAAATATAGGGGCAAAATCGTAATTTTGTAAAAGTTGAGAAAAATGGAGAAAATGATAAATAAAGCCTAAAAAGTTATAAATATGTTTTATTTAAGCTTTTAATAAAAAAATAAAAGCTATAAATGGAAATGAAATTAACAGACAAGGTTTTGTCTGGAGGATCCCAAAATCGATCTACAAGGAGAGCGATTAAAGATCCAGAAAAGAAAAAGAGAAGAGACGGATAAGGTAAGTTCAAACATTTACCTGTCTGCAACATGTAGCATTATTATTGCTAACTTTGATGTACTAACTATAAGTTAGGTACATACATTCTACGGGCACTATTATAGAGTAGAGAGAGAGACAAAATGTGCTACGGGCACTATTAAGAATGGGACACATAATAAATTGTGTTTCGAGCACTAGAGCGAGGTTAATGAAACTCATTCACCTAAAATTAAAATGTGAACCATTCCTAACCACGGGGCAATATGAAGTCACCGGGTTAGAACTTTAAAAAGTCAGTAATGAAACCACTTTTGGCGTACCAGCCTTCCATACAGGGAGGTAAACTTTGCCTTCTGGGCTATGATGATGAGATTAAGGCTGTGGAGGTCGGCACTGATGTACCGCTCCCAGTCATGTACAACTTTGCCTTCGGGGCTATGATGATGAGATTAAGGCTGTGGAGGTCAGCACTAATGTACCGCTCCCAATCATGTGCACTAAAATGGTACTGCCAACCTGAGCTCAAAACCAGAACATAATCAAAGATAATTACCTAAAACTGAAACTATGCTATAATTGAGCATAAGACAGTTTCGTGAGAGTACTAACACCGTGGTTGATGTACTGTTGACATACTGCATTGTGGTCAAAGTTACTATTCATGATGAATAGTGATCAATATTACTATTCATGATGAATAGTACATGAATAGTACTATTTATGATGAATAGTACTATTCATAGAAATTTTATTTCTTGCATGTTTGAACTTACTGAGCCTGTAGCTCACCATTTTTGCTTATGTTGCAGGTAAGCGACCAGCTCAGTAGTTTTGTATGGCTGGATGGCGGACGGGATAGCGAGTGTCAAATGGGATTGGAGGCAAAGGATATGGTCCTGCCAGAGTCTTTCCATTGAACGATAACAGAGAAACGGAAAAAGAAACAGTTCTTTTGTAAATATATATTTTGCAAAAGTACTGTATTATGTAAATTACTTTGTACTTGTAAACAAAGTGATTAGTAGATAATGTTTTGCATGATGTTTTAAAAAAAAATTCCCCAAAAACGTCATGTTTTACAAGAGAGATAGATTAACTGGCGACCCATGAGAGTACAATCTATCGCAGTTAGTGATAAAGCTTGACTATAATAGTATTGTATGATCTCTACGAGGGGCGGGCCACCACAGTTCGTATCAGAGCGGATTTATGATTGGTCTAGTTTAGATTACCGACTGTCGCCATAGTTGGTATATCAGAGCAGTGTTGACCATATCCTGATTTGACACTTTTCGCATCCTGCACCGCAATCCAAGTAAGTAGTTTATTTAAGTTTAGTTAATTATTTTCTTATGTTAAAATAATTATCTTATAGGTAGCAAGATGACCAGACCTCCTTATGCGAGACCGCCGCTACCACGACTGAAAGGGGTGTTACGGGTATGGACGAGACCTATTGTGAGGCCGTCTATTTCCCAACGTCTGGCACTTAGACCCCCGGTGCCAAAGAGACTTGCAGCACTAACACCAGCTCCTGTAAATGTAGTACAGCCTCGACCGGTACTTCATCCACCTGTAGTAGTGGACATTCCAGTTGTTGGTGGACGCCAACATATTGAGGTAAGAGTTTCGGCTCAGGCAGTACAGGCATTCAGAGCTAGCAGTCCCCCTATGTTTGATGGTGGACGACAATCAATGGAGACAAAGAGTTGGCTCCATGCAATAGAGAGAATTATGGTGATATGTGATATTGATCGAGAGATGTGGATCCAGTTGGCCATAAGTATGTTTCAAGGAGATGCTCGAGTATTCTGGGATTATTGTGATCAGGAGATTCTGTTGGGATTCAGTTGTCCTGAGTTTTGTCAGCGATTGGCTGATCAGTTTCCGCCTAAGGATCCGACACCGACTCCTACATCTCCAGATAGACGAGAGGCAGTTACACCCGCGTATCCTAGATTTGATGAGGTTAGGGACTATATTCTCCAGACAGAGAGGATGGTCATGTTATCTGGTGAGACAGTTATGTCTTATGTAGCACAATTTGAGGAGACTATTAGGAGGAGATGTTCGTTGTCCAACCTCACTGAAGCGAACTGTTGTGAGCTTTTCTGGAGAGGTTTACCCATGGAGTTGAGACAGAGGGTGATTAACCTATATCCTCCTACGCTCCAAGAGTTTGTAATGATGATCAGGACGATCGAGAGGGAGGTTTTGATTGAGCATCTGTCGCAGAGTCGACGAGAGACACTGTGTTAAGATGAGATGATGGCACGTATCTTTGGGCCGAGAAGGATGATGAACGATCATGAGGCCGGATCGTCTAGACCACGAGGAGGTGATGACTCAGGACAGGGAGCATTGCCTAAGGGTGGTGATGACTCAGATGATCCAGATGACAATGAGGATCCAGAAGAATATCCTCTAGTCCCAGACACAGGGGATGTGTGACCAGTGGATGTATGCATGTACATAAGTAGCTTATAGAGAAAAGCTCTTTTGTATAGACTTGTGGCCAAGATGTATATGATGGCCGATGTATATATGATTGGTAATGGTTATGTATGATATATAAATGTTTTGCTATGAATGAAATATCAAAATGATTATATGTTGTACGATGATATGTTACGATGATGTGGCTTTACATTACCCTGAATTTCGTAAATTTATATGATTTTACGAATGTGGTCATGGAAAAGCTAACGATAAATTGTTATGTCATAATAGGATAATAGGCAAGATGGTGGACTTGCGAAATCGACCAGAGAGATGAGAACGACGTCCTAATCTCATGGAGAGATTAGAGCAGATACAAGCTTTACTAGAAGCTCAGATACAAGAAAATGCTAATCTGAGGCAACGAGTAGAGGAGTTAGAACAGAGGCAAGGTTCTGAAGGCACCCAAGTAGAATAAGAAGCTGAGGTAGATCCAGTTATCCCTCCAGCTGCTATACATGAGAGAGTTCCTGAACCGCAACCGGTAGTAAATCTGGAACCCCTCTATGAAAGATTCAGGCATATGAGGCTGCCAAAATTTGAAGGTTCTACAAATCCTCTAGAGGCTGAAGACTGGTTGTCATCCTTACAAGTGATCATGGAATTCATGAATCTAACTGACTAGGAGAAGGTCGCTTGTGCGTCTTTTGTGTTGAGAAAAGATGCTCATTTTTGGTGGGACATTGTGTGAATGAGAAGAAATGTGTCTACCATGAGTTGGGCATAATTTCTGGAAGAATTTAACCAGAAATATTATGATCCTGCATCTCTGAGACTACAGCAGAAAGAGTTCTCTGAATTGACGCAAGGAAATATGTCAGTGAGTAAAGTTTGCCAAAAGTTCGATCAGTTATCCCGCTTATGTCCCTATATAGTCCCTACTGAGAGGGATAAAATACAGAAAATGATCAGGATGTTCAGGCCAAAAATTGCTGCATTGGTAGATACTGGACAGGTACCACCTACTTTTGTAGCAGATTGTGTTAGTCAGGCCATAAGAGCTGAGTTTCACGTAGCCCGACAGAAAGAGGAAGGAGAGAAGCACTGGGAGGCCAAAAAGAAGGAGAGGGCTTTGGCTAAGTCTACACAAGCTGGTCAATCTAGCAAGCTAAATCAGAATGCTAAACCAGGCCAGGGCAATAATCAAAGATCCCAGCAAAACAAAAGGAAAGGCAATTTTACTGGAAATCGCCAGGCAAATAATCAAAACCAGCAGCGAAGAACAGCTAGTAGTGCAGAATCCAATATACAATATTGTCCTACATGCGGGAAGAGACATTCTAGGCAATGCAGATTTGGGCCACTTGTTTGTTATGAATGTTGAAAGGAAGGTCATTACGCCAGAAACTGTCCAAGCAACAGGCAGGGTGTACAAGGCACTTCCTAACCGCACCAGACACGCTCACAAGCTCATTCCCTTCAGGCCAGAGTTGAAGAGTCTCCAGTAAGGCCGTAATGCTAGGAGCGTGTGCCACGTGCTAATGCTCGTGTGATGGCCTACACCAAGGAGGATGTAGAGGCAGGAACATCAAATGTGGTGATAAGTCAGCTTCCTGTCGCTAGTCATGTAGCCTCTATACTATTTGATTCCGGTGCTATACCTTCTTTTGTTTCCTATGAATTTGCTGACAAGATAGGACATCCTAAGGACTATATGAGAAAAATATTTAAGACAGCTTTACCCTCTGGGGAAGTATTGTTGTCCAATTACTGGCTACCTCATGTACCAGTATATGTGGCAAATAGGGAGCTTTATGCTGAGTTGATCGTAATGAAGATCGTGGATTACGATGTGATTCTAGGCATGGATTTCCTAAGGAAATATCAAGCTACGATCGACTGTCGAAATCAAAAAATAATATTCCAACCGAAGGAGGAAGAGAGTTTCGAGTATGTCGATGCTTCTCGAAAACCCAGGAAGATGATGATCAGTTCACTGAAAGCAAGTAAGCTGATGGCCAGTGGTTGTATGGGATATCTGGCATATGTGATGGATACTACAGAGGAACAGAAGCTTCAACCTGAAGATGTTCCTGTTGTTAATGAATTTCTTGATGTATTTCCAGAAGAGTTACCAGGGATACCTCCAGAGAGAGAAATCTCGTTTGAAATTGGGTTGATGCCTGAAACGGCACCTATTTCCAAAACACCATACCGTATGGCTCCAGTGGAGTTAAAGGAGCTGCTGGAACAATTAAAGGAGCTTTTGGACAAGCAATTCATCAGACCGAGTTACTCTCCATGGGGTGCACCTGTGTTGTTCGTCAAGAAAAAGGATGGAACGTTCCGTTTGTGCATTGATTACCGGGAGTTGAATAAGGTTACGATCAAAAATAGGTATCCGTTACCTAGAATTGATGACTTATTCGACCAGTTAAAAGGTGCAGCGGTATTTTCTAAGATCGACTTACGATCAGGATATCACCAGCTGAGAATTAAAGAAAGTGATATTCCTAAGACAGCGTTTAGGACTCGTTATGGTCATTATGAGTTCCTTGTGATGCCATTTGGATTAACAAATGCGCAAGCAGCGTTCATGGATTTAATGAACAGAATTTTTAAAGAGTATTTGGATAAGTTTGTCACTGTATTCATTGATGACATTCTTATATACTCAAAGACTCATGAGGAGCACAAAGAGCATCTAAGGATCGTATTGCATACGATAAGGAAGCATCAACTGTATGCCAAATTCTCAAAATGCGAGTTTTGGCTAGATAGAGTACATTTCCTCGGACAGGTTGTATCCCAAGAAGGTATTACTGTAGATCCGATGAAGGTAGATGCAATTAAGGAATGGCCTGTACCCAAGAGTGTGATGGAAATACGCAGTTTCTTGGGGTTAGCTGGTTACTATCGGAGGTTTGTAGAGGGATTCGCACGTTTAGCTGCACCTCTTACTACTCTTACACGCAAGGAATGAAAGTATGAGTAAACTATGGAATGCAAAAGAAGCTTCCAGGAGTTAAAGAGACAGCTGACAAGCGCACCAATCCTTACACTTCCCACTGAAGGGGAGAAGTTTGTGATCTACAGTGATGCATCTAAAATAGGATTAGGATCATGAAAAGAATTACCCTATGCATGACCTTGAACTTGCTGCAGTAGTGTTCGCAGTTAAAATTTGGCGACATTATCTCTATGGAGCTCAGTGTCAGTTTTTACTAATCACCAAAGCCTGAAGTATTTCTTCACGCAAAAGGAGCTCAATATGCGACAAAGACGATGGTTGGAACTGGTAAAGGATTATGATTGTGAAATCCTATATCATCCAGGGAAGGCCAACCGTGTAGCGGATGCTTTAAGTAGAAAGTCTACCATATCGCACCAGCTACCAATAAAAAGGCTTCTGAAACCATTATAGCAAGAGATAAATTCCTTGAACTTGGAGCTGATATCCAGAAGATTGGCTGCACTCCAAGTGGAATCATCGTTATTTGAGGATATCAAGAAAGCTCAAAGACGAGATCCAAGAATGACAAGTTCTCAAGAAGGAATTTCCAAGGATGGAATAATCTTCTATCAAGGAAGAATTAATGTTCCAGCTGATGTGGAACTTAGAAGACGGATCATGTCAGAAGCCCATGAGACACCATATTCGGTTCATGCCAGAGCTAGTAAGATGTATCAGGACTTGAAATTACAGTTCTAGTGGAAAGGGATGAAGAATGATACAGCGAAATTCGTGAGCAGATGCATGACCTGTCAGAGAATCAAAGCGGAACATAAACATCCAGCAGGAAGATTGGAACCTTTGGAGATTCCTGAATGGAAATGGGAACACATTACGATGGATTTTGTAGTGGGATTACCAAAAATCCAAGAAGGTTATGATGCCATCTGGATTATTGTGGACAGACTGACCAAGACGGCACGGTTTATAGCTGTCAAGATGACTTTTTCATTGGAAAAGTTTGCTCAGTTGTATATAACTCATGTCGTCAGATTACATGGAGTGCCAAAATCCATTGTATCAGATCGAGATGCACGATTCACTTCGAATTTCTGGAAGTATGTGCAAGAAGCCATAGGTATTGAATTGAGACTCAGTATGGCATTTCATCCGCAAATAGATGGACAGTCAGAGCGGACCATTCAGACATTAGAGGACATGCTTCGAGCTTGTGTAATGGATTTTGCAGGAAATTGGAACGAGAAGTTACCATTAATTGAATTCTCATACAATAATAGTTACCAAGCTTCCATAGGTATGGCATCTTATAAGGCCTTTTATGGACGGAAATACAGATCACTGATACACTGGTATAACCTGCGAGAGAAACAACTACATAAGATGGATTTTGTACAAGAGACTTCCAATGCAGTTGCTAGAATTCAGTGTCAAATGAAAATTGCGCAAAGTCGACAAAAAAGTTATGCGGATAAGAGGCGGAGATCCTTGGAATTTGATGAAGGAGACTTTGTGTTTCTTAAGGTATCGCCAATGAAGGGGATTATGCGTTTCAATAAGAAGGGGAAGCTGAATCCAAGATATATCGGACCTTATGAAATTGTCGAATGCATTGGAAGGGTTGCTTACAGATTAGCGTTACCTCCTGAATTGTCAGCAGTGCATAATGTATTTCATGTGTCGATGCTGAGAAAGCATATACCAGATCCGTCCCATGTATTGAAGCATGAACCTATTCAGATCCACGAGGATTTGACATATGAAGAATAACCTATTCAAGTACTGGCTCGTTAAGAGAAAGTACTGAGGAATAAGACAATCCCACTAGTGAAGATTTTGTGGAAAAATCATAACATTGAAGAAGCTAGGTGGGAACGAGAAGACGAGATGAGGAGTTTATACCCCCACTTGTTCTAATTTTCGAGGACGAAAATTTTATAAGGAGGGGTGAATATGACAACCGAGAAATTCTGGCATTCTCGGAAGAAAATGTACAAATGTATGTATATAATAATTTATACTATTTAAAGAGTGAAATAAATAAATTTATATTGTTTAGAATGTATGAAAATGTTCTAACAATACAGACGAGTAAGAATTCAGTGTTGATAAAATTCACTGAATTGAAACGAGTTGAACGGTGCCAAAAACGGCATTGAAAACCCTAACCGGTGCATTATGGTGCACTAAAAGATGAAAAACTTCTGGGATTGATTTTGATCAAACAGAAGAAGTATAAATTGATCTGACTGCACTAGAGACCTCAGGAACCCACCGAGACAATTTCAGGAAAATTTCGGCTCGAACCGATACCGGTCAAAAAGTAGTCGAATTAATGTGAATAGTAAAGTCAAAGTCAAAATTTTACTTTGCATTTATGACATCATAAAGCCAATTTATTAAATGTATTAAATTTGGTGGTTGGTGGCATTAATGACCAAGATTGATTTACTTTTTGATCTAAAGGCCAAGATTTGGCCAAAATTAGCCAAATTAATTTTGTGAAAAATTTGGAAAGAAATGGCATGAAAGGTGTTGAATTTTCATTGGTTGGAAGCTAAGTTAATTGGTTTCCTTTGGCACTTAAATCGGCAAAATGAAACAAAAGGCACCCGTAGCCTTTTCTAAGCCAAAACAAGAAGAAAAATTTTTCTAAGTATCCTATAGAGAGAAAACGTGAGCCATCTTGGAGAACCAAAGGATTTCTTCAAAATTTTGAAGCCAGAACTCAAGTTTGGCAAGCTAGCATCCAACTAATCAAGGTGAGCTTCAAAACTTGTAAAATTTCCCAATTTTTGGCCATGAAATCCGTGGGAGTAATGGGAAGAAAAAGATGAAATTTTGTTGTGGCATTGATGAAATTATGTGTTGGTTTTGTGATATGTTGAATTAGGTTATTCATGTATTGGATTTGCATGAAAAAAATGTGATTTTTGACTTGTTTTCTCCACAAAATCCGTGGGTTGAATAGTGTGACGGATGAAAAATTTTAAGTTGGCTTTGGTTGATTTGGTGCTTGGGTTTTGTTAAGGGTGTGATTAGAAGAAAAACCATGCATTTTGTTTAAAGAAAAACAAAGTTTTGGTTGGTTTTCCAATGGTAAAACCGTGGGTTACCTAGTGTGTTTGATGATGAATTGTTGTTGGTTAAATGTTGTAATGCTTTAAATCATGTTTTGGTTAAATGTAAAGCATGATTTGTATGGTTATAAAGCTTAGAAAAATTTTGGAATCAAAAACCCTAAAATGGCCGTGGGTTGTAATTAGGGTTTGATGAATATTTTTGCATGATTAACTTGATGTTTGAATAGTTTAAATCATGCATTTAATTATGAAAATGATGGTTATGTGATTGAAAGCATGAAACAAAAATTTGGTGCATGTTTTACCTAAAATGGCCGTGGGGTATGAATGGTGAAAAACCCTAAGAATTGTGTTGGAAAATGCATGGAAAATGGCTTGAAAATGTGCTAGGTAATAGCATTTGAATAGCCTAAACATTGGTTGAAAAATTGAAAAGTTTTGTTAGGTTTTGAGTATGAAAACCGTGGCTAAAACTAAGGGAAAAATTGAAAAAATTTTATGGAATGTGGTTCAAAATATGAATTGGAAATTTTGTGAGCTTTTACGTAAAAGTTTGGGAAACTTTTACATAAAATAGGACTTTGATATAGTACGTGGCAGGTACATATGGTTCGAGGCGTACCTAACGCCGGTAGCCTTAAATTTACGTCGAAATGCTGCCGAAATTTCGAAAACGGCATTTGGGGTAAAAAGGGAATCGAGAGTAAAAGTTTAGGGTCGAGTCAAGAAACCTGAGTCCCTAGAGGAAAATTGAATAAGGGAAACCTAAGGGGTGGTTCGTGAATAGTAACCCGTCCCCTTAAAAATGTAAAACGCGAGTGAAACTGAAAAACCGACCCCGAGGGGGGGTGTTTTTGGGAAACGAAGTAAAGGTCCGAGTCAAGTACGGAAAATCCGAGCCTCGGAAAGCTAGATCGGGAACGTTTAGATGAACGTTTTAAATACTAGTAAAACATCAATTTGAGGCTCCGAAACGATAGAAAATCACTAAACCGATGTAAGGGTCGGAATAGTACTTCTCGAGGGTCGGGAAGGTGAAAAATGGAAATAAAATAGAAACGAACCCGGTAATGAATAGAAAAGAGTCAGAAAAGTTCCTGAGAGCCAAAAGTGCAGTCTAGATCGAGAAAATTCCGTCAGGGGCAAAATTGTAATTTTACCAAAATATAGGGGTAAAATCGTAATTTTGTAAAAGTTAAGAAACATGGGGAAAATGATAAATAAAGCCTAAAAAGTTATAAATAGGTTTTATTTAAGCTTTTAATAAAAAAAATAAAAGCTATAAATGGAAATGAAATTAACAGACAAGGTTTTGTCTGTAGGATCCCAAAATCGATCTACAAGGAGAGCGATTAAAGATCCAGGAAAGAAAAAGAGAAGAGATAGATAAGGTAAGTTCAGAAATTTACCTGTCTGCAACATGTAGCATTATTATTGCTAACTTTGATGTACTAACTATAAGTTAGGTACATACGTGCTACGGGCACTATTATAGAGTAGAGAGAGAGACAAAATGTGCTACGGGCACTATTGAGAATGGGACACATAATAAATTATGCTTCGGGCACTAGAACGAGGTTAATGAAACTCACTCACCTAAAATTAAAATGTGAACCATTCCTAATCACGGGGCAATATGAAGTCACCGGGTTAGAACTTTAAAAAGTCGGTAATGAAACCACTTTTGGCGTACCAACCTTCCGTACAGGGAGGTAAACTTTGCCTTCGGGGCTATGATGATGAGATTAAGGCTGTGGAGGTCAGCACTGATGTACCGCTCCCAGTCATGTACAACTTTACCTTCGGGGCTATGATGATGAGATTAAGGCTGTGGAGGTCAACACTAATGTACCGCTCCCAGTTATGTGCACTAAAATAGTACTGCCAACCTGAGCTCAAAACCAGAACATAATCAAAGATAATTACCTAAAACTGAAACTATGCCATAATCGAGCATAAGACAGTTTCGTGAGAGTACTAACACCGTGGTTGATGTATTGTTGACATACTGTGTTGTGGTCAAAGTTACTATTTATGGTGAATAGTGGTCTACTTTACTATTCATGATGAATAGTACTATTCATAGAATTTTATTTCTTGCACGTTTGAACTTACTGAGCCTGTAGCTCACCATTTTTGCTTATGTTACAGGTAAGCGACCAGCTCAGTAGCTTTGTATGGCTGGATGGCGGATGGGATAGCGAGTGTCAAATGGGATAGGAGGCAAGAGATATGGTCCTGCCAGAGTCTTTCCGCTTAGCGATAACAGAGAAAGGGAAAAAGAAACAGTTCTTTTGTAAATATATATTTTGCGAAAGTACTGTATTATGTAAATTACATTGTACTTGTAAACAAAGTGAATAGTGGATAATGTTTTGCATGATGTTTTAAAAAAAAAATTTCCCCAAAAACGTCATGTTTTACAAGAGAGATAGATTAGCCGGTGACCATGATTGTATAATCTATCGCAGTTAGCAATAAAGCTTGACTGTAATAGTATTGTATGATCTCTAAGAGGGGCGGGCTGCTACATACTCAGCCTCCATTGTAGAGTCAGCTGTGCAACCCTGTTTCATGCTCCACCACACAACGGCGCCTCCTTTGAGCAAGAACACTAATCCTGATGTCGGCTTCCTTGAATGCTTGCAAGTTTGGAAATCTGAGTCTGTGTATCCTAAGGATGTTAGGTCCCATCTAGAATACACCAGCCTATAATCCTTCGTTCTCTTAAGATACTTGAGTATATGTTTTACTATTTATCAGTACTTGATTCTAGAATTCGTTTGATATTGACTCACCATACCTAACACAAAACAAATATCTGGGCGGATGCAAAGCATAGTGTACATAAGGCTACTTACAACGGATACATAAGGGACCTTACTCATACACTCTCTTTCTTTCGATGTCTTGGGACAATCATCCAATGAAAGGGTTAGATCGATAATGGAAGGTTGTGAACCTTTCTTTGCCTCTTACATTGCAGACTTATCAATTATCTTGTCCATTTATGAAGCTTGAGATAATGCTATCATTTTGTTCTTTCAATCTCTAAAGAGACGAATACCTACAATATAATTATCTCCACCCAAGTCCTTCTTGTCAAACTATTAGTGTAGCTAAAGTTTGACTGATGATAAATTCCCTACATCATTCCCAATGAGCAGTGTATCATTGACATAGAGTACTAGAAAGACCACTTTTCCATCCTTAATACGTTTATAAACACAAGGTTTATCAATATTCTGCTTAAAATCAAATATTTTGATCGCTTGATCAAACCTTTGGTTCCATGAGTAGATAGCTTACTTTAATCCATAAATAGATCTAAGCAACTTGCAGACTTTTCTTTCTTGGACTTTTACCGTGAACCCTTTGGGTTGTACCATATAGATACTTTCCTCAAGATGGCTATTCAAGAATGCCGTCTTGACGTCTATTTGCCACATCTTGAAATCGAGAGCCGCAGCAACGGATAGAAGAATACGGATAAAATTCAGCGTAGCAACAGGCGAAAAGGTTTCATTCATAATCGATTCTAGCCTTTTGCGTGTATCCCTTTGCCATAAGTCAAGCCTTGCAAGTTTCAACTCTCCCTTCTGTATCCTTCTTTCTTTTGTAGATCCACTTGAACCCAATAGGTTTTATCCCATACGGTAGATCCACAAGTTCCCAAACAAAGTTGGATTTCATAAAATCCATCTCATTATTCATGGCTTGTTTCCAAGAAATGCCCTAAGCAAGAAAGACATTTTGATGTTTTTCATTTATTTTGAACTGGATAATAAAATTATATTTAGAGGTTATTCATCATATTGCTATTTTTCCTCATTTTATTTATGTTTCCAAGAAATGCCCTAAGCAAGAAAGACATTTTGATGTATTTCATTTATTTTAAACTGGATAATAAAATTATATTTAGAGGTTATTCATCACATTGCTATTTTTCCTTCATTCTATTTACATATTAAAGTGAATGCAAGCAAATATGGCTCATTGACTGCTGATGTTAAATTGTTATAATGTTGCAAGTAATAGACTTTTGTATGCAAGAAGTAACGTTCTAAAGTAAGTAGTATAAATTATGGTCCATAGTCTATAGGGTTAGACCAAGCATCTAACTCATGTTAAGACTATTATATTGTCTAAAGTCATGGTGGGGATGGTTTGTCTTGACGTCCAGAGCATAGACTCCTGAGTAGAGACATAGATATGTTGCTTGACGGTGACATATTGGATCAGGGTAAAAGCATGATTGATCTACATAATCTGCTATGAGTGGATCAATCTGCTTTGACGTTCATTATGTACTAACCTTAATCCTGAGTAGATGAACTGCTTTATGTATATGACTTGTGTACTTTGATGTTCCAATGACTAAAGCATCTCAAAGGTAGTAAGCTTATAGACTGGTTTGTTGGGTATATGACTTGTATGCGATTGAGAGTTTTTTTATAGATATTGGAATCATAGTTATAATAAGGAATTAAGGGTATCCTCTTAAAGGCATTATACTAGATGTGAAAATGAATAAGGCCTTAGGTCGTCTGCTAGGCGGATGACTTCTTATTCACATATGGTGAATAATCATTTTCTATTCGTAGTATAATGGAAATTTATGATAGCTTGATCAGTAGGTTGAATGGATTTTGACTTAAGATTGATCATGGATATCATATCAGGGTTTTGCATACATGATAAGGTCATTGGATAATAGCTTGTCATAGGCTTTCGTAATACGATATATAATTGGGAGTTCAGTTTCAGGTTTATAGTTGTGCGACTCTGAAATTAGTAATCATATGATTGAGTTGTTTAGTATAGAATGATGTTCATATAGATTCATGGGACCCCGATTATATATGTCCAAGTGGTCCCTCTACTAGCTTCACATAATTCCTTAACGGATGGCAAATTGATCAGGATATATTTATTGGCTTGTTGTCTTGCATGGATATAGGTGGTATCCTCAAAAGATAAGGGTAGAAGACAAGATTCTCTCGTAATTGAATTTGAATTTTGTTTTGGATAAGATATTACACAATTATTCGAATTTTAAATAAAGTTGCCATGATTTTATTTGAATTTGAATTTGAGTTGTAGAAAATTATCCATGAGGGTAAAATTTGAAAGTCAAATTTTTTTGTGGAGTTTGAAATTTGAATTTGAAATTTGAAATTTAAATTTTGAATTTGAAATTTAAATTTGAAATTTGAATTTGATATTCAAATTTGAAATTTGTATTTGAAGTTTGAATTTTTTGAAATTTGAACTTTGAAATTTAAATTCAAATTTTGAATCACAAATTTAGTGGTAATCAAATTTTATTACGGATAAATCCACATGGCAAATTCAGTTTTCTTGTGGATAAAGGAGAGGAAGATCTTGTTTGAATCGTACTTGAATTTTGAATCCTTATTCCTTGCACAAAAGTGGCTGAATTCTAGGAGGATTATCCCCTTGGGTGAGAATGGATTTTTGTGTGGATAAGGATGAGAGAAAAATTCAAGTTTCAATCCTATTTGAATTTTGAATCTCTCCCTCATATGGTGTAACTGAATTTCTTCTATGGATAATGCCTAAGGGAGAATCAATTTATATGGATAAGGGTAAGATGAAATTCAAGTTAAAATTCTATTTGAATTTTGAATACAAAATCTTCTAGGGGTGGCTGAATCTTCCCATGCTTTTGGCCTATAGAGAATTCAGATTTTGTGTGGAAAAAGGAGAGAAAATCTTCTCTTGGTCTAATCCAAAATTTAAGAGATCACCTCATGCAAAATTATAAATAGGGGTCCTACGACTCCAGTTCTCTCAGACCACAGACTCTCAGGTAAATAGGCTTATTGTTACACAAATCACTGTAGTAATAATTTCTTTAAGAGATCTGAGTGGCCGGAAGGAGACTAGCCACTCTAATATACCAATTGAGGATCTAAGTGTCCACACACTCTGCCGTCCGAGAATTGGAGAATAGTAGAGAAGGCTAGTTGGTTGAAGCCTTCCGCTCACTTACCTTTGGTATCCTTGGCATCCTCTGAAGGTATAAATTTATTATTGTTAATTTATTGTATATGACATCACGAGATATTTAACAATCTTGAAAAATTTTTGTAATTCTGCTATGTTATTGTGTTGGATTTTTCCTACAATTGAACAATAGCTTATCACTGGCTTACATAATATGGTATATAATTAAGAATTCAGTTTCAGGTTTATAGTGGAATGACTCTAAAATTAGTGATCATATGATTAAGTTGTTCAGTTTAGAATAATGATCACGTAGATTCATGAGAGTGCGATTATATATGTCCAAGTGGTCCCTCTGATAGCTCCATATAGTTTCTTAACGGATGACAATTGATTGGGATATACTTATTGGCTTATTGTCTTACATTTGGTGGGGAGAAAAATCCAGATCACCTTCCCACAGGGTATAGGCGATTTTTTCAGTGTGCTGGAGGGGTAAAATAGTAATTTTGTATCATTCAATAAATGGGATAAATATTCAGTAATATTTATTTTTAGAAAATAAGATTTGAAATTTAAATTTATTGTATTTGAATTTCAAATTTGAAATTCAAATAAGTAATTGATTTGAATTTTGAAAATCTCGTCTTAAAATAAATATTTGAATTTTGAATCTTATTTGAATTTAAATTAAACAAAATCTTATCATTGCACAAACATAGGTGGCGTCCACAATAGGATAAGGGTGGAAGACAAGATTCTCTCCTATTTGAATTTGAAATTTGTTTTGGATAAGAGATTACACAAGTATTCGAATTTCAAATAAAATTGTCATCATTTTATTTGAATTTGAATTGGAATTGTGAAAAATTATCCATGAGAATAAAATTCAAAATTCAAATATTTATGGAGTTTGAAATTTAAATTTTGAATTTAAAATTTGAATTCAAATTTTGAATCACAAACCTAGAAACAACCAAATCCTATAGGGATTTGAATTCCAAGGGTGAATCGGTTTTTCTAGTGGATAAAAGGGAGGAAATCTTGTTTGAATCCTACTTGAATTTTGAATCCTTCCTTGCACAAAAGTGACCGAATTCTTTGAGGCTTATCCCTTAGGAGAGAATCAGTTTTTGTGTGGATAAGGAAGATAAAAAATTTAAGTTTCAATCCTATTTGAATTTTGAATCCCTCCCTTATATGTTGTAACTGAATTTTCTTTTAAGGATTCTCCTTAAGTGAGAATCAGTTTTTGTAGATAAGGAAGGGAGGAATTTCTAGTTAGAATCCTATTTGAATTTTGAATCCTCCTTTCCCTTGGTGTGGCTGAATCTACCACTAGAATTGGCCTAAAGGGGAATCGATTTTGTGGCTAAAGGAGGAGACATATTTTAAGTTAAAAATCTTGTCTAAATTTTGAATCAAAATTCCTAAAGAAAGGCCGAATTCTTTAGGGAGATATTCCCTTGATGGAATTCAGATTTTGTGAGGGAATTGGGAGAGAAAATATTCTCTTGGTCTAATTCAAAATTCAAGGGATCACCTCATGTAAGATTATAAATAGGGGTCCTTCCATTCCAGTTCTCTTCAGACCACAAAATCTCAGGTGAGCAGGGTTATTGTTACACAAATCACTATAGAAATAAGTTCTTAAAGATCTCTAGGTGGTTGGAAGGAGACAAGTGCTGCAAGTATACCGATTGAGGATTCGGATGCCCGCACACTCTAGCATTTAGAAATTGGAGAATAGTAGAGAAGGTTA
This sequence comes from Antiaris toxicaria, assembly GCA_035233585.1. Taxonomy (NCBI): domain Eukaryota; kingdom Viridiplantae; phylum Streptophyta; class Magnoliopsida; order Rosales; family Moraceae; genus Antiaris; species Antiaris toxicaria. The sequence continues at coordinate 21,529,757 of CP141156.1, forward strand.
GTTGGTTGAAGCCCTCCGGTCACTTCCTCTTGCATTCTTGACGTTTCCTCTGAAGGTATAATTGATTGTTGTTGATTTATTGTATTTGGCATCATGAGTTATTTAACAATTTTAAATTTTTTTTGTAATTCTACTGTGCAATTTTTATCGATTTTGCCAACAATTCATATCAGAGCCAACTTGTGATTATGTCATGTACATAAATTAGACAATCGTTTTAGTCTCTTTAATGTATGAATTTGATATTTAGAGAGTGGCATTCTAGGATTCCTTTATGTTGTTATCATGGATTATGTATAAAGTATGTGGTTATTTTAATTTTTTAAATTATGATAAGTATGCTTAAATTTTGCCGGTCATGGTACCTTAGAATTTAGAAAATTATATTTAGGATTTTTCATGTAATCATGGGAGCGGTTTATCATTACCATAATTTTTCCATGGATTTTAATTTATCATCTCTTAGAATTTATATGATTAGAATTTTTGTATACTGGAAACAGGATAAGAAATTTTATGTAATTATTCTTGGAGGAGATTAAAGATTGAAGACCATAATTTATTTTTCTCGAAGATTAAATTTAATTTGAAGGTTGAATTTTTTTTGTGTGGAAAATTCCAATTTAATTAAGATTCAAATTAATTTTGGAGATCCTAATGGGTAAATTGGAATATAACATGAAAATCGAGTACCGACTCCTTGGGATGGCTGTCGACCTTAGTAAGGCTACAGCCCTTACCTAGGGCAGGATGGGCCTGCGGCAGCCCTTGTTCAGGGCTGCAGCCACCATGGTTGCAGGCACTACCTACAACCAGGGGCGGCCATGGCCTCCTAAGGGTTGTAGGAGCTCCCCAGGGGCTGTAACCCTTGGCTACAGTAGCCCGCCAAGGTCTATAGCACCCCTGGCTATGAACTGCTAGCACCCCCCCCCCCCCCCCCGAGGGCTAGGGCAGCCCACAATGGATACAAGCCTATGGCCTGACGGGGGGCGAGGGTCGGAAATTTTTAATTTTTAAATTTAGGATTTAATTTTAAATTGTATATAAAAATAGATATATTCAAATTTTGTAATTACATATTATTATACATGAGATTTAAATTATTTAAAATTTAAATTTTTCAAAAATTTAAATTTTAAATAATTCTTGGGATGAGAAATAAATGAAGAGGCTATGTGAAGAAGGATACAAGAAGATAGAGCAAAATTCAAGACCCAAAGAATGCTTTAAAAAGAATTTTGTAATCTTTAATTTTTTTTCTTTTTTCTAGAATAAGACCATGACTTGGTTATTTAATTATTCTGTTATTTATTTTTTCTATGATATGTCATGAATGGATGAATATGTATTGATAGATGATTTATATGCATATTTGATAACATGTCATATATGATAAAAGAATGCCGCTCTAACTATATTGATCACACATATTTTTCGAAACTTACATGTGTTTCAAAATATTAAGTGGGAGAAGGTTTCAAACAAAAATCACGGCCTCCATTGTGGATCTATATGTGAAAGTATGGTAACTTCTCATGTCAGTTTTATCTTGACCACACCCCTCGGTAGGTGTTTACTACCATCGGTATATTAGGTTGGATCTTTTATGTGAAAAACATGCTCAGGCATGATCCTATTCATGACTACCCCTCAGTAGGTTGGTAGGATGTGGATCGAACTACGTAAACAATGGTTACATGGTTAACAAGACTCGTTTAGCTATTAACCTTCCCTAAAAGTTCTATTAGCTAAACTAATGGTCAAAATAAGCGGTTATTAATATATGTCTTAACCTTGGAAGATTTAAAACAACATATATTAATTGGACGGGGTCCATGTTTTAGCTATTTGTCTCATAACCACCCCTCGGTGGCTTGGGGCAATAGGTGCTGAGAATTACTATTGCAACGCTACATATTTTTCAAGTTTCATGTAGGAACATATTCATATGTTTTATTTGCTAAATTATGTCTTATATTTGCTTGGGATTTGTAATGATGTTCTTGTATAATTTTATTTCAGTTCAAAATGTCACCGACACCTCTTATTTTAATACTCATTGAAAACAAATTCAATAGCAATAATTACAAAGACTGGAAAAGAAATCTGCTAATAGTTCTCAGCTGTAAGAGACACAAGTTTGTACTGAACGAACCATGCCCACCTGGGCCCAAACTTGACATACCACTTAACGAGGTCCTGGTTGCCTATACTCATTAGAAAAAATCTAATGAGATAGCTCGGTGCTACATTTTTAACTAGCATGACGAGTGCTTCACAAAAATAGCATGAAACTTAGCAAGTTGCTATGGAGATCATGGAGAACTTGGAAGACATGTTCAGGGGCCAAGAAAAATTAGTTCGACAATCTGCTATCACAAGCCTCATGAACTCTAGGTAGAAGGTAGGTACTTTAGTGAAGGATCATATGATCATACTCATTGGATTCTTTGCTTGGCCTACTGAAAACAGTACTGAGCTGGACTACAACATCTAGATCAAGATGGTGTTTACAAATCTATCAAAGGATTTTGTGGGGTTTAAAGCCATATACAATCTAGCAACAAGGGCGTTAAGACTCACTGAGCTCATGAATAAACTCCAACGTTATGAGCGCATGATCAAGGATAGGGATGCGGCCTAACCTAGGGGAGAGGCCAACTTGGCTAAATCTTCCAAACCCTTTGAGAAAAGGAAGAAGCCAAAGAAGAAGCATGCGGCTTCTAGTTCTTTTATTCCTCTTGTCTTGAATAGGAAGAAAAAGAACAAAAAGAACAAAGAGCCCAGAGACCCTAAAAAGTCCAAGTGCTTCTACTGTGGGAAGATAGGTCACTTTAAGAAGGCTTTTTGGGAATTCTTAGCCACCAAGGGCAAAGAAGATAAGGAACTTCATTATTTAGAAGCGTGTTTGGTGGATAAATTGAAAGACACTGGGGTCATTGATTCGGGCGCCACTAATCATGTTTGTGTTTCTTTGCAGGGGTTCGTGAAAATGATAAGTCTACATGATACGAGCCTCTCATTACGAACTAGAGACGGTAGCTTGGTGGTGGCTGAGGTAGTGGGAGATGTCTATTTTTCTTTTGATGAATTTAGGTTTATTTTATTAAATGATTGTTTTTATGTTCCTAATTTTAGGAGGAACCTTATATCAGTAGCTTGTTTAATAAAAGATTCTTATTCAATTTCTTTTACTAAAAGAGTTGATATTTGTAAAAATAAATATTTTATTTGTTCTAGATGGATGGATGAGAACCTTTATTTGATCAAACCAAAGATGTACTCACTACTTGACTCTGAATTATTAATAATTCTAAAAGTTGAATACTTCTCACTCTAACAAGGTGTATCTTTAACATTTAAGACTTGATCATATTAATCAGGATAGGATTCAGAGGTTGGTGAAGGACAATCCTTTGGAATCTCTAGAGGAGGTACATATTTCTCAATGTGAATCCTATCTTGAAGGTAAGATAACTAAGAGGTCTTTTGAAGTTAAGGGTACTAGGGCTCAAGAACTCTTAGAAATTGTGCATATTAACAGATGTGGCACCATGAACATCGTTGCACATGGAAGGTTTGAGTATTATGTCTCTTTTATAGCTGATTACTCGAGGTATAGATGTGTGTACCTAATGTACCGTAATAACGAAACCTTTGAAAAGTTTAAAGAGTATCGTGTGGAAGTGAAAAAGTAATTGGATAAATCCATGAAGACACTTCAATATGATCAAGGTGACAAATACCTCTTCGATGAAAATCTAGGATATCTTGTAGAGAATGGGATACTATCCCAATTGACTACACCTAGTACTTCATAACAAAATGGTATAACCAAAAGGAGAAACAAGACCTTATTGGATATGGTACGGTCCATGATGAGTTATTCAACACTACTGTTATCATTTTGGAGATATACACTATAAATTGCATTCTATATTTTAAACCAAGTTCTAAGTAAATCAATTCCCAAGACTTCATATGAATAGTGGCATGACAGGAAGCCCTCTCTTGGACATATGAGAATATGGGGTTGGCCAGCACATGTACTAGATGAGGATGCGAAGAAGTTGGAACCAAGATCAGAGTTGTGCATGTTTGTAAGGTATCCTAAGGAGACTAAAGAAGGTCTGCTTTATAACTCAAAGGAACAAAAGGTCATTGTCTCAACCTATCCAACATTCCTTGAATAGAGTCACATGAATGAAAGTGGTGTTAGAGGAGTTATTGGGTGATAGAACTGCTTCACAAATTTTAGTTTTGGATGCAAGTCTGCATTCTAATGAAAGACCTATAGACGATCAATAGTTTAGGATGCTTCATCATAGTGGAACGGTTTCAACGAAACCCAATTTCTTTATGTATGATGTTGAGGTATATTAGGCCGAAACTCATGAACATGATAATGATCCGGTCACTTATGATGAAGCTATAAATGATGTTAATTCTAAATCTTGGAAATATGCCATGAACAATGAGATAGATTCTATGAAATCCAACTCTGTTTGAGAACTTGTGGACCTACCAAAATGGGATCAAACTCATTAGGTGCAAGTGGGTCTACAAAAGAAAAAGGGATGCAAAAGGGAGAGTTAAAACTTTCAAGGCTAGACTTGTGGTAAAGGGATACATGTAAAAAGCTGGAATCAATTATGATGAAACCTTTTCACTTGACACTATGCTGAAGCCTATTCGCATTCTTCTATCCGTTGTTACGATTCTCAATTACAAGATCTGGCAAATAGACGTCAAGACGGAATTCTTGAATGGCCATCTTGAGGAAAGTATCTATATGATATAGCCCGAAAGATTCGTGGTAAAAGGCCAAGAAAGAAAAGTCTGCAAGTTGCATAGATCCATTTATAGATTAAAGCAAGCATCCCACTCATGGAACTAAAGATTTGATCAAGCGATCAAAACTTTTGGTTTTGAGTAGAACGTTGATGAACCTTATGTTTATAAATGTATTAAGGATTGTAAAGTGGTCTTTCTAGTACTTTATATTGATGATATTCTTCTCATTGGGAATGATGTAGGGAATTTATCATCAGTCAAACTTTGGTTGCAGTAACAATTTGATATGAAGGACTTGGGAGAAGCTAATTATGTTCTAGGCATTCGTCTCTTCAGAGATCGAAAGAATAAAATGATAGCATTATCCCAGGCTTCATATATAGATAAAATAATTGAAAAGTATGCAATGCAAGAGGCAAAGAAAGGTTCACAACCCTTTATTGCTGGTCTAACTCTTTCATTAGATGACTGTCTCAAGACATCAGAAGAAAGAGAGCGTATGAGTAAGGTCCCTTATGCATTCGCTGTGGATAACCTTATGTACACAATGCTTTGCACTCGTCCAGATATTTGTTTTGCAGTAGGTATAGTAAATCAATATCAAGCGAATCCTGGAATCAAGCACTAGTAAGCGGTGAAGCATATACTCAAGTATCTTAAGAGAACAAGAGATTATATGCTGGTATATTCTGGAGGGGACCTAACACCCATAGGATACACGAACTCATATTTCCAGACTTACAAGGATTCAAAGAAGTCGACTTCCAGATCAGTGTTCTTACTCAGAGGAAGCACCATTGTGTGGAGGAACTTGAAACAGGATTGCACTGCTGACTCTATGATGGAGGCTGAGTATATGGTTGCGGCTGAGGTATCTAAACAAGCAGTTTAACTCCGCAAGTTCTTTAGAAACCTTGAGGTCATTTCAGGTGTTGACAAACCTATTACACTTTATTATGATAATAGCGCTGCTATTGCTAACACAAGGGAATCTAGGCACTACAAGAGGACAAAGCACATAGATTAGAGATACCATATAATAAGAGGGCACGTGGAGGCAGGACTAGTAGATGTATGTAAGGTCACGTTCAAGGACAACATTGCCGACCCCTTTACTAAGCCTTTGGTGGCTAGAAGCTTTTAAAGGTATGTTGAGGTGATAAGGATGCGAAACATGGTACATCTACTGGCTAAGGGCAACTAGGAGATTGTTAGGATATGCCCTAAGCAGGAAAAACATTTTAATGTATTTCATTTATTTTTGAACTGGATAATAAAATTATATTTAAAGGTTATTCATTACATTGCTATATGTCTTCGTTCTATTTACATGTTAAAATAAATGTAAGCAAATATGGCTCATTAACTATTTATGTTAAATTGTTAGAATGTTGCATATATTGGACTTTTGTATGTGAGAAGACAACGTTTTAAAGTAAGCAGTCTAAACATGGTCCGTAGTCTATGGGGTTAGACCGAGCATCTAACTTATGTTAAGACTATTATATTGTCTAAAGCTAAATGGGGGACAGTTTGTCTTGACTGTCTGGAGTTTTGACTTTCGGGTAGAGACATAGATATATTGCTTGGTAGTGATATATTGGACCATGACTAAAGTGTAATTGATCTCCGTAGTCCACTTTTTGACGTTCATTATGCAAAGACCTAAATCCTGAATAGATGAATTACTTCATGTATATGACTTGTGTACTTTGATGTTCCAATGTCTAAAGTGTCTCAGAGGTAGTAAGCTTATAGATTGGTTTGTTGGGTACATGACTTGTATACAATGGAAGGTTTGTTCATAGATATTGGAATCATAGCTCTAATAAAGAGTAAAGGGTATCCTCTTAAAGACATTATACTAGATGTAAAAATGGACAAGGCCTTGGGTCGTCTGTTGGTAGATGACTTTTTATTCATATATGGTGAATAATCATTTTCTTATTTAGTAGTATAATGGAACTTTAAGATAGCTTAATCAGTAGGTTGAATGAATTTTGACCTAAGGCTGATCATAAATATCATATGAGGGTCTTGCATATATGACAAGGTTATTGAACAATAGCTTATCACTGGCTTATGTAATACGGTATATAATTAGGAGTTCAGTTTCAAATTTATAGTAGTGTGACTCTAAAATTAGTGATCATGTGATTGAGTTGTTCAGTTTAGAATAATGATCCCATAGATTCACAAGAGACCGACTATATATGTCCAGTGGTCCTTTTACTAGCTCTATATAATCCTTAACGGATGGCAATTGATCGGAATATACTTATTGGCTTGTTGTCTTGCATTTAGTAGGAAAAATCCATATCACCCTTCCATAGGGTGTAGGCATTTTTCTCAGTATACTGGAGGGGCAAAATAATAATTTTGTATTATTCAATAAATGAGATAAATATTTAGTAATATCTATGCTTGGAGTATAAGATTTGAAATTTAAATTAATTGTATTTGAATTTCAAATTTGAAATTCGAATATATGATTGATTTGAATTTTGAAAGTCTTGTCTTAAAATAAATATTTAAATTTGAATTAAATAAAATCTTGTCCTTGCACAAACATAGGTAGTGTCCATAATAGGATAAGGGTGGAAGACAAGATTCTCTCCTATTTGAATTTGAATTTTGTTTTGGATAAGAGATTACACAATTATTTGAATTTCAAATAAAGTTGCCATTATTTTATTTAAATTTGAATTGAAGTTGTGGAAAATTATCCCTAAAGATAAAATTCAAAATTCAAATATTTGTGGAGTTTGAAATTTGAATTTGAATTTGAATTTGAATTTGAATTTGAATTTGAAATTTGAATTCAAATTTTGAATCACAAACCTAGAAACAACCGAATCCTATAATGATTTGAATATCAAGTGCGAATCGGTTTTTCTAGTGGATAAGGGAGAGGAAATCTTGTTTGAATCCTACTTGAATTTTGAATCCTTCCTTGCACAAAAGTGACCAAATTCTTTGAGGCTTATCCCTTAGGAAAGAATCGGTTTTTGTGTGGCTAAGGAAGAGAAAACATTCAAGTTTCAATCATATTTAAATTTTGAATCCCTCCCTCACATATTGTAAACGAATTTTCTTCTATGGATTCTCCTTAAGTGAGAATCAGTTTTTGTGGATAAGGAAGGGAGGAAATTCAAGTTAAAGTCCTATTTGAATTTTGAATCCTTCTTCCCCGTGGTGTGGCCGAATCTACCCCTAGAATTAGCCTAAAGGGGAATTAGTTTTGTGGTTAAAGGAGGAGACAGAATTTAAGTTAAAAATCCTATTTGAATTTTGAATCAAAATTCCCAAAGAGAGGCTGAATTCTTTAGGGAGATATTCCCTTGGTGGAATTCAAATTTTGTGAGGGAATTGGGAGAGAAAATCTTTTCTTGGTCCAATTCAAAATTCAAAGGATCACCTCATGTAAGATTATAAATATGGATCCTTTCGTTCCAATTCTCTTCAGACCACAGACTCTCAAGTAAGTAGGCTTATTGTTACACAAATTACCGTAACAATAAATTAAAGAGATCTAGATGGTCAGAAGGAGATAAGCTGTGCTAGTATACTAATTAAGGATCCGGGTGCTCATACACTCTATCGTCCAGGATTTAGAGAATAGTAGAGAAGGCTAGTTGGTTAAAGTCCTCCAGTTACTTCCTCCTACATTCTTGGCATTTCATCTAAATGTATAATTGATTATTATTGATTTATTATATATGACATCACGAGTTATTTAACTATCTTAAAAATTTTTTGTAATTTTGTTGTGCAATTTTTACTGATTTTTCAAACATTTACAATAAAGGCATTCTTGGTTTTTGAGTTTTTCATAATGGATTCACTTCATTGTTTCCAGTTCTGTGTTTTTTAGCTTTGGATTTTAGTTATAGAGGTGCATAAAAATTAATAATACTATTATAAATTAAATCTTTTATAATTTTTTTTGAATAAATCCTTTATAATTTTCAAGGTGTTACATGCAACCAAAATGCAAAACGGTTTCCCTTCTAGAAATTTCAATAGTTATAGTTGGTGGCAATCTTATCCATGTTTTTTATTGAGAAAACATACCAACCATCATTTTTTCAGCCATGCCGCCAAAGAAGAAACTTCCTACACCAGACATCCATACTCCTTCATCAACATTGAGAACAATCCCTTCCACATTGAATTCTACAGTTCCACCAGCCACTGTCACTCATTCTGAGTTGTCCTCTCCCATAGACCGACAAGGTCCAACATTTTCTGGTTATCTCTGGATTGGTTCAACTTCTTAAATAATAATTTTTTCTTTTGCACTTCTTAGTATTTATATCTAAGTAATTTAATTCGTCGTTCGCACTTTTTGGTTTTTTTTTTTTTTTTGAGAAAACATGACTTACTTAATAGGTGCTGCAATTTGTTAAATTTTATAGTATTAGCTTTCATTAATTTTTATCATTTTCTTAATAGAGTGTTTAGTAAGAGAGAAAAGTAAAAGAAAAGAAAGGAGTGAACGGATTGGTAAAAGGATTTTGTCACTCATAGTCATTTGGTAGGAGAGAAAAAATGAAGGGAGCATTAGGATTCCAAATATTGTAGCAATTAGTATTCCAAACCTTCAAATTATATGTACATTTATATCTATGTGTATGTCTTAATATGATAGTAAATATTAACATTTTAGTAGAAAAACTACTCTTTAATATTATGTTATATTAATTTTGGTATATGTTATATGCTTGTTGTGATCAAGTATACAATATGTCAAATGCATAAAACAGCATAATATTTTGCAAATTTTGATATTTTGTTAGTATCGATAGCTACATTGACCTTTTCATTTAATAATTATAGCATAGATGCCATTATTAAATTACTTTAAGATTAAAAATTTACTTTTAAAAGATTAAAAGATTAGTTAATTAAGGTATTTTTTTTTTGCCTTACTAGTACTAGAGTAGGTTTATTATTATTGTTATTTTATTGCATTAAATTTGTAACAATTACACCTACTAATATATGACACATAAGTACAACTTCCCTCATAGATTTTACCTTTAAAATTTAATGCAATGATTAAAAATACTTGCTCTATTAATAGAGTAAACTATATACATGCCCTATTAAAGTTCCTTAATAAATGTCGTAAATACTAAATTTAATATTTGAATAACTGTCACGTCCCAAAGCCCGGGGCGTGACATTTTAGGGATAAATTAAATAATGAATCAGGGAAGGGAGTGGAAGATCCTGATTTTCTAAATCTACCGGTTTTATTTTAAAACCATTTACCGTCTTTTTAATTTTGCTTCCGATTATGATCGAGTAAATTAGTTAAACACTCTTATTAAAATGTCAAGGCAGGTTACCTGTATCCCACAGATGCATACTTGGATAAAATAAAATAAATTACAAACCATCAAATAAGATTTAAAGTTTATAGTTTCAGAGTATTCAAATACTTAGCTTACATATATGATTCGAACAATAAAGAAAATAAGCTACAACTTCTAGTCCTTAGCCTTCAAGCTATGATTTTACGCAACTTGTATTCTTTTAATCAGTTTTCTTTCTTGAGGGTTTACCAGCTTTAAAACAATGAGCGAAAAGCCCATAAAAATATTTTAAATCATTTTGTAAACATTTTATTTTAACCAAAAAAATAATGTTATATAAATGCAATACAAAATCTTAAATGTGAAATCGTGAGTATGCAATTTGTGTCTCTAAATATATCTTATTCGCATACAGTTTGTATGAGCCCCCCACCACAACATTCTATGATGGATTGTCAATGATTGATATGTGCACTCTTTGCATATGTACGTTGGCTCCTGGTATCCTTTAAAACCAAATTCAATTTTTCAAATTTCCTTTGAATATAAGATTCATATAATAAAATATACCATATTATTTTCTAAAACATCCATAATTGGATATTTTTCCTTTAATTTTTGAAATCAGAATATTTTCTAAAATCACATAATTTATAAAACTTTATAAACTCATTTTCTTTAAATCAATCATTTTGGTCAAATCGCTAAAAAACAAAACTGGTTACAAAGATAGGGTAACGTTATCCTATTTGTTGGTGATATATCTCTTGATAACTTCTAGCATGAAGCCCGAGATAGTCCTTTTCTCCAATTTTTGGTCAACGAGTACCTAAAACAAAAATCACAGATAATTTAATTATCTATCCAAAAATTCCATAATCGTAATTACGGTAAATTCCACTAACTAGTATGCCGTTGATTTAAAATTTTAAAACGATATTTTTTAACACTCATAATTTTAAAACAATGTTTTATTTTTAATACTCATATATATATTTTTAAAATTTCGACATGATCTACTTTAAAATATTAACTACTCAAAAATTCCAAAATATTAGACCTGCAGAAAAACATTTTGAATTCCCATAACTATTTTAAATACAATTCAAATTTTAAAATTTCAAATCGATTAAAAACGTTTACTTTCAAAGTTATTATTATTATTAATATTACTATTTTTATTGTTATTGTTGCTGATGTTTGCTGTTGTCATTTTTATTTTGTTAACACACACACATGTTTATATATGTATATGTATATATATACTTTTGTGACAATGGGGAAGGCCGGTTGGTGGCTCACGACGGTGGAGGAATGGTGACTAGCTCGGGTTGGTACGTTGTTCGCAAGGCAGGACTTGGCCAGAGGGGGGTGGTGCGAGAAGGGGAGGTGCGGTTGGACACTGGCTGGCTGCTAGGCTTGGTTTAACCTTTGACTCTGGTGGCAGTGGGTTGTGTCACAAGTGGGAAAGGTGAGGTGGCTTGGAGGCATTGGGCTTCTTGGTGTGGGTCATGGCAGAGGCAAAAACTGATGGCTCATGGTAGGGACGCAGGCTTGGCATTCAGCTGCTCGAACCTGGTGGTTGGCTCCCATGGGTCTTGGCTAGCTCGATGGTGGCAGCGAACACGAGGGCAAAGACGCGGCTGGTCGAATCGTAACTCGATGGTGGAACTTGGCGAGGTTGGCGACATGAGACTCGATGAGTATAGGCTTGGGTTAATCAGAGTCTACGGTGGTGGAGCTTGCTATGTCTGATGGCTAGTGACTCAGGGATATCTTGGAGGTTGGCGGCATTTATGGCTGCGAGGAAGCTGCTTGAGCTGCTAGGTCGATAAGAGCTTGGGTTGGCTCACGAGTGGCTGGTTAGGCTGTGAGTGTTAAATAATTATTTAAAGATGAAATCCTTCATCAACTAGCCAAGATCATTCATGTCAAACCATTGGAAAGAAAACTAGAAGTGAAAGCATAACTTGATCCATTAGGATGTAGATCATTACGGGTTAATTGATCTTTTGAATCTACACAATTTCTTAAAGAGATTGGGAAAATCTCAGTATTCCTTTTGATGATGGGAGTTTGTTAGGAATAGGAATTGAATTGTGTGATTTAGGGATCACAACCTTAATTATATACTTATCTATTTCTAATTTGGTCCATCATAAAATTAGAAATTAGACTTTGGGTTTCTATACAAAATAAGGCCCATACCTTAATTAGATGCTTAAGAGCCAATAAGTTTAAGTCTTATTCAAATCACTTTATTTGGGCTAAACTTTAAGATAGCCTATAATATACATTTAATTACATATGTAGGCCCACATGATTAATTATTATCCAACAATCTCCCACTTAGGCCACGTATGTTACTTGACAAATATGTATTAAAATAAGTTTATATGCACTCAAACTTTTACTATCTATACTGAAAGCATCTCAAAACAATCTCACCCATCAGTTATATCAATATAGGATCAAAGTGACCTTCGTTACATTTATCATAACTAGACCCATCAATGGTCACATATATCAATATAATCAAATGACATAGATCAAGTATGGATGTGTAGCATGGAAATTACATGTGATGTGATCCAAATATGCCTATTTCCAATTGGTCCAACCTTATTCCTTAGTGAGATCAAATTAAATAAATCATAGTGAAAATAAACTGAATACTTTATTTCTGCAAAAAAATATCCATAACCATAAAAATTATATGAAAAGACTGAAAAGCATCTAAATAAAAACTCCCACTAAACCAGTACATCATCAAGAGATACAACACCCATATGAGCAGTATGCTCATGAAAGATCTTGGGTAGTAAGCCTTTAGTAAGCGGATCCGCAACTATGGAGTTTGTGCCAATATGTTCTATAGACAATGAACTACTCTGAACACTTTTTTTAACAATAAGGAACTTAATGTCTATGTGTTTCGACTTTATCGATCTCCTGTTGTTGCTGGAATATAACACTGCTGACTTATTGTCACAATATAACTTTAATGGTCTTTCAATACCATCCAAAATTTGCAGCCCCGTGACAAAATTCCGCAGCCATATCCCATAATTGGATGCCTCATAACAAGCTATAAATTCTGTTATCATAGTAGAAGAAGCTATAAGTGTTTGCTTTGCACTCTTCCAGGAAATAGCTCCTCCAGCCAGCAAATAAATATAGCTCGATATGGATCTCTGACTATCTTGGCATCCAGCATAGTCTGAATTAGAATATCCAATGATCTCCAACTAATTTAATCTCCTATATGTGAGCATGTAATGTTTTGTTTTCTATAGGTACCACATAACCCATTTGGTTACTTTCTAATGATCCATCGCAGGGTTACTCAAATATCTACCTAGCATCCCAACAATGTTTGCTATATCGGGATGTGTTCAAACTTAAGCATACATTAGACTCCTAATAGCTGATGCATAGGGAATCCTCTGCATTTCCTTAACTTCAAGCTCATTCTTAGGGCACTGACTGAGACTAAACTTATGTCCCTTAGCAATAGAGGTGTCACTTTGTTTGCAATCCTGCATGCCAAATCTCTTTAGAACTTTTTCAATATAACTCTTTTGTGATAACCTAAGGATACCTCATGAGCGATCTCAATGTATTTGTATAACTAATACAAAAGTGTATTTGTATAACTAATACAAAAGAGGTGTCCCCAAGATCTTTCACCTCAAATTTCTTTGATAGAAATCTCTTGGTTTCATGCAATAAGCCTATATCATTATTAGCAAGCAGTATGTCATCGACATATAAAATCAGAAAAATATGCTTACTCCCACTAAACTTGTGATATATACAATCATCAACCACATTTATCTTAAAACCAAACAACATAACAATTTGATAAAACTTGTAATACCATTGACGGGAAGCTTGCTTAAGCTCGTAGATGGATTTCTTTAATTTGCAAACCATCTTCTTTGGGTCTCCTGACACAAAGTTTTCTGGCTGCACCATATAAATTGTCTCATCAATTGTGGCACCCCTGAGTCTAGCCACGCGAAACTGTCGAGTTCTGACTCTATAGCTGGACCAAGACAGCCCATGCATCGAATCCGGATCGCCATTTAAACACTTTTTCATTCGACTCTCATATTTCAGGGCCTTAAAATTTTGCCCATATTTTTTTTTCTTTTCAAAATACTTTTCTCTCATGAAAGCCGAGTATAAAAGCCATATAAAATATAATACTAACTTTTAGTTGTCTTTTTGAAGTACAACATAATTTACAAATATACAAAATATGTAATTTATTTTTCAAAAATACATTCTCTTCAATTAACTTTCTCTCGATGCTCAATAGAAAACTTATGGTTGGACCAAATTCACAGTGGATTCCCTATCCCATCGGCACACGTGTATCCTGACGCCATCTAAGTAATCTATTGGACAGGTTTCTTACCTGTAACATGAACAAACTGATGAGCTAACAGGCTCAGTAAGTTCAAACATACTTAGTAAGAATCATATAGATTCAAAAACATCAAAAACACAATTTCCTATGAATAGTACTATTTATCCATGAATAGTACTATTCACCATAAATAATAACTTTGACATTTGATCGATGAATTGTAACTGTTTCCCTAATTGGTTACTATTCACCTTACCCTAACGAATCCACTACACTTAGTGCTAATGTCGGTTATGTTCAATTATGCTCTGTTACGGCTTTCAGCATATTAATGACTATTTTCTCTATTTGTACTTTGGGTTTGAGCTCATTATGACAGTACCGATAATTTATTTTACGCGCTGACTGGGAAGGCCTAGGGAGCGACCCTAGACCTTCTTCCTCCCCATCCCTCATCGCTCATAGCGATTATTATATCCCCGAAAGACCTATAAACCTCCACCACAGCGTTGGAGGGGTGGTACGTCTTAAATGGTTTTATTACCATCTTGTAGGAAAATAAACCGGTAAAAACGTATCAGAGTGGCGCAGCGGAATAAACAAAATTTTTAGATCGTTAAATATCTCATGATGCCATATACAATAAACCAACAACAATTAAAACTCATACCTCAAGGACGCCAATCTTGCAGGAGGAGAATGACCGGAGGTTTCAACCTACTAGCCTTCTCTACTATTCTCCAATTCCCGAATGGCTGAGTGTGTGGGCACTCTGAACCTCGATCGGTATGCTAGCACTGCTAGTCTTCTTCCGACCACCCAGATCTCTAAAGAACTTTATTGTCACGATGAGCAGTACAACAATAAGCCTGCTCATCTGAGAGTCTGTGGTCTAAGAGAACTGGAGTGGTAGGACCTCTATTTATAGACCTGCATGAGGTGATTCTCTGAATTTGAATTGGATTAGGAAAAGATATTTTCCCTTATCCATAACCAAAAAATCCAAACTTTTCCAAGGGAGAATCTCAACAAAAAATTCGGTTTTCTTAGGATAAATCCAATCCAAATCTAAACAAGATTTTAACTAGAATTTTATCTTCCTTTTTCAACCCAAAAAATCCAAAAATTACAAGGAGAATATCTCCTAAAGATTTCGGCCATTATGGATAAGGGAGAATCGAAAATTCCACTAGGATTTTCAAGCTTGAATCTTATCTCAACCTTATCCAAAATAACCGAATTTTCCTAGGAGAGATCCTCTAAATTTTCGGCCACTTTTCAGGGAGGAGAGAATCCAAATTCAACTGGGATTGAAACTTGAATTTTTCCCTTGAATCTTATCCACAAAAAACCGAAATTTCCTTGAGGATTATCCTCAAAATTTCGTGCAACAATTTGTTAGGATTTGGATTCAAAATTCAAGTAGGATTCTAACAAGATTATCCTCTCCAAATCCAACTCAAATTCGAATTTCAAACCTTGTGGATTTTTCACAACAAATTCGAATCCTACTTGGACTGTGATTCAAAATTTGAATTTCAAATTTCAAATTCAAATTTCAAATTCAAATTTCAAATTTCAAATTTCAAATTTAAATTTCAAATTCAAATTTCAAATTCAAATTTCAAATTCAAATTTCAAATTCAAATTTCAAAATTCAAATTTCAAATTCCACAAAACGGTTGTGTTTCATATTCTTGTTCTCATGGATAATTTTCTACAACTCCAATCCAATCTCAAATAAAATCATGGCAACTTTATTTGGAGTTCGAATAATTGTGTACTCTATTATCCAAAACAAAATCTGAATCCAACCAGAGAGAATCTTGTCTACCATCCTAATCCTGTGTCATCACCATCAATGCATAATAAACTAGCCAATAGCATACACAATTCAATTTTCCAAACGTTAAGGAATTATGTGGAGCTAGTAGAGGGACTGATTGGACATATATAATCGGGCTCCTACAAATCCATATGATCATCATTCTTTTACCGAACAACTCAATCATATGATCACTAGTTTCAGAGTCACACCACTATAAACCTGAAATTGAACTCCTAATTATATACCGTATTATGTAAGCCTGTGACAAGCTATCGTCCAATGACCTTGTCATACATGCAGAACCCTCATATGATATCCATGATCAGCCTTAGGCCAAAGTCCGTTTAATCCTACTGATCAGGCTATCTTAAAGTTCCATTATACTATCGAATAAAGAAAATGATTATTCACCATATGTGAATAAGAAGTCATCCGCCCAGTAGACGACCCAAGGCCTTGTCCATTTTCACATTCAGTATAATGCCTTTAAGAGGATACCCTTAACTCCTCATTAGAGCTATGATTCCAATATCTGTAAACGAACCCTTCATCGTATACAAGTCATGCACCCAATGAACCGGTCTATAAGCTTACTACCCCTGAGACGCTTTAGCCATTGGAACATCAAAGTACACAAGTCATATACATGAAGCTGTCCTTTTACTCAGGATTAAGGTTACTGCGTAATGAACGTCAAAAGCAGATCGATCCACTCAAAGCGGACTTCGTAGATTAATCACGCTTTAGTCCCGGTCTAATATGTCACCACCAAGCAACATATCTATGTCTCTACTTGGGAGTCCAGCTCCAGACAGTCAAGACAAACCGTCCCCTCCAAGGCTTTAGACAACATAATAGTCTTAACATGAGTTAGATGCTCGGTCTAACCCCATAGACTACAGACCATAGTTTAGACCGCTAACTTTAGAACATTGTCTTCTTGCATACAAAAGTCCATTGCATGCAACGTTCTAACAGTTTTAACACAAGCAGTCAGTGAGCCGTATTTGCTTACATTTATTTTAACATGTAAATAAGACGAGGACAGATAGCAATGTAATGAATAACCTCTATATATAATTTTATTATCCAGTTCAAAATGAATACATCAAAATGTCTCTAATGCTTAGGGCATTTCCTAACACATCTTTCAATTATAGTTCTGACCAAGTGACATTAATCGTCACCTCAAGGTCATTAACCTCCATCGCCCGTAAGCCTTACATATTCTCTTTCTCTTATTATGTAGGATGTGTTATACTAACTAATCCCCCCATATCCATAGGACTTAATATCTAATGTACAATTAGTACATAATGAAATAATATAGTATTTCATCCCTCATCACTCGTAGCGATTATTATATCCCCGAAAGGCCTATAAACCTCCACCACAGCGTTGGAGGGGTGGTACGTCTTAAATGGTTTTATTACCATCTTTCAATTGTAGTTTTGACCAAGTGACATTAATCATCACCTCAAGGTCATTAACCTCCATCGCCCGTAAGCCTTACATATTCTCTTTCTCTTATTATGTGGGATGCGTTATACTAACTAATCCCCCAGTATCCATAGGACTTAATATCTAATGTACAACTAATACATAATGAAATAATACAGTATTTTATGTTGTAGACATGAAAATGCTTGAACTTACCACCATTGTGATAATGTCCACTTCTGGAACTCCTCCGCAGTTTTATCTCTAGTTTGGGTCTCTACAGACATAGTATTGTCTGTTAATACTCATTATTAATTATCATTTTGGATATATTCATTTTGTGATAAATTTTATAACACATTTCAACTTTTTATGTGGTACACGGTCTGTAACATACCTGTGTCCCTACCCGTGTACCTCTCGGGTTCACTCTACACGGCCGTGTTTAAATGTACACGCCCGTGTACTTATTTAAACTTTAGATGTTGACTCTAAAATCCTTATTTTGGGTTCTAGAATTTTATTTAAGACATTCTACATCTTTTACTGTCCTTTTCGAGCCTTTTAGAAATTTTTGATCAAAATAACCATTTTACCCCTAACGGGTCTCGGGACAGTACTATTCCATTTTATCATTTTTACTGAATTTTCTAAGTCCAAATATCATAAAATAATATTCCTTAGGCTTCTGTATCATTTTACAACTTTATTGGCTACAAAATCTCAATTATTCATTTTCCAACCTTTAGTTACTATTCATCCTACATCTAGGGTCGTTTCTCGTTTTTCTAGCGTTTCAGAGTCTCAAGTGGGTATTTCACTACTCCTAAAAAGTTTTTCATCCAGTCCCCTAGCCTCAGTTCCCGAAGGACTCGGGTTTCCTATCCCGATCTAATTTTTCTCCCTCGTTTCCTAAAATACCCCTAACGTGAATTTTCTCCGTTTTAGGCATTTTAGTCATTAAGGGTTGGTTTACTATTCCTCTTGGTTGATTTTCCATTACTAACTCTAATCCACTGAGGGGTCCTGGTTTCCTTCCCAAGTCTAATATTTTTACCCCTTATTTCCCGAAATGCCCTTACGCCGTTTTAGAAATTTCGACAACATTTCTGCTTGTATTTTTAGGTTTTCCCGGCGTTAGGTACATCTCAGAACCTTTGTACCTGCCACGTACTATACCAGAGGCCTATTTTATACGAAGTTACCAAATTTTGTATAAAAATTTTCCACATTAACTAACATTTAAAGTTCAACACAAATCATCAATTTTTTTTCACTTATATCCTCGGTTTCTCATGATAAACAACACCAAATATTTTTCATCACATTAACCAGTTATCACATATCACTCTTAGGTTTTCAAATGTACATATCAACATTAAAAACCTAACAAAATTTCATTCCAACCCTAGCATTAAGCCACGGAGTTTCATGCTAAAACACATAGGAAATTTTGTTCTCATTCTTAGGGTTTTTATTACACATTCCTCATCATTGCTCAACACTAAAAATTTTTCATTCTCTAGTGTTTATTCCCCACGGGTTCTATCATGAAACATGTACCAAAATTGCTTGTTTCATTATTCCAATTCATACTTTAATAAACATAGTATCAACTAACATAACCATTAAAGCAAATCACCAAATTTCTCAACATTTCCCCCCTACAAAGCCACAGTTTTCCATGGACAACATGCAAAATTTTTTTGCTTGTTTCCTAGTTCTAAATCATGCTTCATCCCTAGAACACCAAACCAATCATAAACATCAAACAAAACATCAAATTTTTCAATGTTTTCCACACCTCATAAGCCACGGATTTTTCAAGAAAAATCAAAGAAAAATCCTTTAAAATGGTGGCTTACCTTCTCAATTGATCTCTTGATGCCTAAACTTGGATTGGAAGCTAATTTTAGTGTGAAATTTTGACAAATTTTGGCTTAGAATTCACTAAGAGTGCATGGATTTTTGGCAGCAAAAATTGCAAGAGTTTGGCTTGGTTTTCTTATTTTTTTCAAGTGAATTTTGAAACCTATTTATAGGCAAATGGATGGGGGCCTTTTAGCAATTTCTCTCAACAATTACATATTTGTTCAAGGGCTAAAATAAAATCTTTTGGGGTCAAAAATAAAAATTTTGAGCTGCCATTCTTCCATGTGGCCGAATCCCCTTTTTTGCCCATTTTCCAATTTTTGTTCAAAGCTATTTTAGCTTGATCATGGTCCTTGATTCTAAAAGCATTAAATCCTAGCCTTTAATGCCACCTACCACCATTAATTATGTTTAAAAACCTAATTAACTAAATCTAAATTATGATGTCATCTTGACATCATCTAATTAATATATGAATTAATTCGTGGTCAAATTTTGATCGAAAGTCAAACTGAACGGAACTTTACCGAAATCGCATAGGCCGGTTCCGAGCGCCTCCGGTGTGATTGGTTTGTTTTATTTTGCTTCCGTTTGACCAGAATACATTACCGTAAATTTTCATCTTTTAGTGCACTTCGGTGCACTCTTCAGGGTTTTTGGCTTCGTTTTCGAGCCATCTCACTCGTGTTTGTTCAGTAAGATTTTCCATCTCTGAACTTACTCACTTTAACACTGCCGGAACATTTTTCATAGTATTTACAATAGTATTAAAACATAACTTTTTTATATTTTATTTATTAAAATTGGTACATACATACAATTTTAATGTACTCCGAAAATCTAAAAATTCCCGATTATCACATCAATGTCACCATTGAGAAATGCTATCTTTACATCCATCTGATGAAAATCAAGGTCAAAATGTGCCATAAGTGCCATTATAGTTCTGAATGAGTCTTTCAAAGAAACCAGAGAGAAAGTCTCTTTATAATCAATGCCTTCCATTTTGAGTAAAACCTTTTGCAACAAGACGAGCCTTATATCTCTCCACATCACCCTTTGAATCCCTCTTGGTTTTAAATATCCATTTGCAACCAATGGGCTTCGATTGTTCAAGTAATGGAACAAGATCCCAAATGTCATTATCTTTCATGGACTTCATTTCCTCATTTATGGTATCAATCCACTTTTGAGAGTTAGAACTTTGCATGGCCTGATGAAAGTTGATTGGTTCGTCTTCCACTATACCAATGTCACCTTCATGTTCTTGGAAAAATATGATATAATCATCCGGAATCACATTTCTCCTCTCTCTAGTGGATCTCCTTAATAGTATTTGTTCTTAAGGTTGTTAAGTTTGCTCTTCAGGAATAATCTCTTCATTTTGAACAGAGAAATTTTCAATAATATCTTGTTGTTTCGGATTTGCTACTTGATCGATGTTAGGAATAGGAGCCTGATCATCATCAAAAGCAACTATAGGAAGAGAAAAGAGTTCATCTTCAAAGACAAAGTTTCAAACCTTATTTTTCCCTTCAACCTCAATATCCTTAAAGAACCAGCATTCCCTGTCTTAAAAAATGACCTAGTCGTGGGATCATAAAATTTGTACTCCTTTGATCTTTTAGTATACCCAACAAAATAGCATCTGACAGTTCTTAAGTCTAGTTTCCTTTCATTTAGCCTATAAGGCCTTGTTTTAGCTGGACAACCCCAAATGTGTAAGTGCCTAATACTGGGTTTCTTCCCAGTCCATAGTTCATAAAGGGTTTTGGCTGCCACTTTAGTTGGTACTCTGTTTAGGATATAAGCTGTAGTCTTTAGTGCTTCTCCCCAATGAGATTTCGAAAAGGTAAAATAACTAATCATACTCCTCATCATGTCCTTAAGGGTTCTGTTTCACCTTTCAGTAACACCATTCATTGTGGGACTTCTCGGCATAGTGTACTATGGGACGATTCCGCATTCCTCTAGAAATTTAGCAAAAGGGCCTGGATTTTGTTCACTTGATCCATCGTATCTGCTATAGAATTCATCACCACGGTCAAATTTGATGGCTTTAATTCTTTTGTTAAGCTGATTTTCAACCTCAACTTTAAATGCCTTAAACATGTCCAGAGATTAAGATCTCATGAATTAAATATAGGTAGCCATAATGTGAGTAATCGTTTATGAATGTAATAAAATACTATTGACCATTCCAAGATGCCATAGGGAATGGTCCACAGATATCTGTATGAATAAGTTCTAAGACATCCGAGGCTCTATTGGCACCTAATTTCCTTATGTTAGTTTGTCTGCTCTTTATGCAATCAATACATATCTAAAAGTCATTAAAGTTAAGGGGATCAAGGATTCCATCAGACACAAGTCTTTCAATTCTTTGTTTGGAAATATGACCCAAACGCTTGTGCCATAATGTAGCTGAATCCTTATTAGTCAATTTTCGCTTTGTACTTTTAGAACTTGTGTGTAAGGTTTCATTATAAGAGGCAACTGTATCAAGCAAGTATACTTATTATAAACTGATAAAGAACTAGTACCAACAACATTTGAATTATGAAAAAGACTAAACTGACTATTTCTAAATGAACAAGAATAACCAAATTTATCTAAAATAGAAATAGAAACAAAATTCCATCTAAAAGACGGTACAACGTAAGTCTCATTCAAATCCAAATAATAACCAGTCTTTAATAATAACCTAAAAGTCCCTATAACCTCAACTTCAACTGATTTTCCATCACCCATATAGATGTATCTTTCAGCATCATTTAGCTTTCGGCATCTTAGACAACCCCACATAGACACACTAATGTGAGTAGCAGCATTTGAATCTATCCACCAAGTGTGTCTAGGTATAGAAGTTAAATTATCCTTAGAACAAACTAAAGTGAGAAGCATACCTTTCTTTGTACGCCAAGCATGATATTTGGTACATTCCTTCTTCTTTTGTCCACCACCTTTACAGAAGTAATAGATAAATTCCTCAGCTAGCTCTTTTTGTTGTTTCTTTTGTGGTGCAGCACCTATAGCTTCTTTATTCTTTTTCCTTTTCTTGCTCTTGTCCTTAGAGGTATCTGCCAAGTGAGCACTTTCAGTCCTCTCTTACTTCATCCTTTTCTCTTCTTGCATACAATGTGAAATAAGCTCATTAAGAGACCATTTATCCTTCTGGTAATTATAACTAACCTTAAATTGACTGAATTGTACAGGAAGAGAAATCAAAACCAAATGCATGAGCAAGTCCTCAGACAACTTTAACTTTAGTGCTTTTTGTTTGGAAGTAAGATGAGACATCTCCATGACATACTCCCTTATGTTCCCTTTTCTTTTATACTTCATTGAAATCAAGCTTGTTAGAAGCGTGCTTGTTTCAGCCTTATCGTTTTTAGCAAAACACTTTTCAATTTTCTCAAGGAATTATTTGGCAGTAGTAATCTTTTCAGACACAGTGCCTCTGAAGGTTTCTGGAATTTCACGCTTCATGATCATAAGACTCATACGATTTGAATGTTCCCACTACTCAAAGTCCCTCTTGTCATCAGATGGACTTTTATCCGTGAGAGCAACGGGTTGTTCAATCTTTAGCGCAAGGTCCAGATCCATGCAGCCAAGAACGATCAGAACGTTCTCTTTCTAATCCTTAAAATTTGTCTCATTAAGCATACGGATCGAATTGATGTTGGCAGATATTAATGAAGCAGATGCATTAACTGAATAGAAAACAAAACAAACAAAACAACACGTTCACATGAGAATCCAAATAAAAGCAATAAATTCAAATAATGGTAGGGCCTATTACAAGATACCTAGTACAACATTAATATTTAGTCTTTGAACAAAAATATTAACTTGTAAGTGGTACTCTTAGTATAGTAATCAAATATTTATAATAAATCCTGTCAAATAATAAGGCTTTCTTTAGACCGATTTATTGTCCACAAGGAAACCTGATAATCATCACATATTTAGTACCACAAGTGCATATGAAATTTGGCCAAGCATTAACCTTCCTTTGGGCCTGTCAATACCCCCATGAATTACATACACACAACAAACTAGTTAATGTTCTAAGTCAAATTAACCTCTATAAGAGAGGTCACTTTGACGACATCTTGTTTCAGTTAATCTCACCTTTGAACATTATAAAAATATATATATATACCAATATTTGAAGTTGAATTGCAACTTAATTACTTAAAAAAAAAAAAGTTCCTTTTCACCGTCTTGCCGATACAAGTTCGTACGAATCCGTACATGGTCCGTACAACGTCCCAATCCTGTTGCATACTGTACAGTCTGTATAGTCGGTAACTTTCCCTACAATTTCTGTATAGGTTTGTACAAATCGATCCTCAATATCATTACAAGCCATACAAATTCTGATATCCTTTTTCCGTATAATTTGTATGAAAAACCGTACAATTAGTACAAATTGACTCCTGATATCCGTACAATTTTTGTACAGTTCCATACGATCCCCATACAATCCCGTACAATCATATCACTGCATAAAAAATACGTATATATTCTGTACTGTCCGTACAACTACACGACCGTACAACTCTATATGATCCCCCGTACAGATTCCGGTCTCGATCCATACAAAATCCGTACAGATTCCAATCCCCTGTCGTATAGTCATGCAACCGTACAAAATCCTTACAGATCCGTATGGAATCCAGAATCTCAAATTTTGGGTCAAAAATTTGCATTCCAAAACCTAATATGCGAATTTTAACCCTAAAATTCTTCCTTAAACATGCATTAATAACCTTAATCTATATATCAAAACCTTAATTCACACATCAATAAAACATGAATTCCCAATGATTAAACATGAATGGGCTCTGATACCACTTGTTAAATAATTATTTAAAGATGAAATCCTTCATCAACTAGTCAAGATCATTCATGTTAAACCATTGAAAAGAAAACTGGAAGCGGAAGCATACCTTGATCTATTAGGACGTAGATGATTACAGGTTAATTGATCTTCTGAATCTACATAATTTCCTTTAAAGCTTAGGAAAATCTCAGTATTCCTTCTAATGATAAGAGTCAGTTAGGAATAGGAATTGAATTGTGTGATTTGGGGACCTGAACTCTAATTACATAGTTGTCTATTTCTAATTTGGCCCATCATAAAATTAGAAATTAAACTTTAGGTTTCTATACAAAATAAGGCCCATACCTTAATTAGATGCTTAAAAGCCAATAACTTTAAGCCTTATTCAGATCACTTTATTTGGACTAAACTCTAAGATAGCCTATAATACACATTTAATTACATATGTATGCCCAGATGATTAATTATTATCCAATAGTAAGGGGGCAAGGCGGTGGCACGATTGATGTTAGGTTACCATGGTTGGGTTTGACCAGTTGGTTATCGGTGGTAGGTGACGTTCGCAACGAGGGGCGATGGTGGCCGATTGACATTGGTGCCTGGGCTTGGTCAGACAGCAAGACGATGAGGACGAAGGCAAGGGAGGCATGATGGAGGTGGCTTAGGTTGGTCAAATGAAGAAAAAAGAAGAAGAAGAAGAGAGAAAAACGGTGGGAAGGGAGAGAAGAAGAAGAAAGAATAGAGAAAAAAGAAATGTAGAGAGAGAAAGCTTGAAAATATTTGAAGAATTTTATAAAAATTTAAGAGGGGAATCGGTTATGGCTAGGAGGGACAAAGAGAAAAATTTTGCTTAAGAGAAGAGAGAGAGTTGAGCAAGGGAGTGCTGCGACCAAACGTGAGGGAGTTTAAGAAAAAAAAAAAAAAAAGCTTTCAAGAAACAGAAGATAAGAGACAGAATGAGAAAGGAGCTGGTGAGAGATAAGATAAGAGATACTGAGGGTGAGTCGTGAGACAAAATAATTAAGGAGCAGATGAGTGATTAAAAAGAAGGTAAAGAGTGTTGGAGATAAGAGTTGTTAAATAATTCGTTTTTTTAAGTTAATTAATTTAATTTATTTTATTTTATTTTGTTGTTATAATTATTATTTTTTAAAATTGGGATAAAAATTGTAAAATTTTCAAAACTTTCCATATGGTTCAAAATATCTTTAAATTAATATTTAATACACCAAAAATTTAAAATTGAACTCTTAAAGTAAAAATTTAATTGGCACACTGATAATTAAATTTTCTACATGCAGGTGTAAATTTTAAGCTCAAAATTTCACAACGTGACACTAATATTACTTATTTAAATACAAAATAAAAAGTAAGATCATTGCCAATGTCAATGCTGTATTTGTCATCAAGAAGTTCGAAAATGACAATTAGTGATTTTTTCCTTCTATATAGACATCCTATTTATTAAATTAAAAGAAATTCTCTAAGATCTTGAATTTGAGACCTAAGAACTTGACCAGATCTTTCCACTTATTAAGCTAGCCCTCGTAGATCCAAATAGATAGTTAGGGCAAATAGTTGATGTGTGTTATTTTATTTTATATTTCAATATATAATATGATATTTTAAGTAATATTTCTATATCTTTTTTTTTATAGTTATTAAGCTTTATAATTTGTAATAAAACTTTATATCTAAAATAATTTAAAATAACCATATTTGTCATTTTGATTACGCTTTAAGATTGTAAAACTTTTTTCTTACTAAATTTCTCTAATATAAAAAAAATGATTATATGAAAATGTCAATGCTAATATCAACTACAATCAAATATCAAAATTTGGTCATATTTATTATATTTCATAGTATATTTGGTATAAGTATAGCACACGATAACTTTATAAGTACTAAAAATATAATTCCATTGGACAATGATTTTATTTAAATGTCAAAATTGATAACTATATTGGATGCTCTAATACATTAAGTATGTTATTTTTCTTTTTTGCGGCTAACATTAAATTACTATTTATATTTTGTAGTCTTAGAGTTTATTAGGCATAGCTAAAGTTTGCAAATAGAGAGGGAGAGAAATTGAGACCATGAATTGGGAAGACATGAAAGGATGTGGAAGAGAGAAGTTGTGGGTACACACATAGTTGATTGTAATTCACACTTAAAGCTTACATGGAGAATAGAATGAAACCTTTATTTAAAGGTTAGAAAGAATTAGAATAATAAAAACTGAGAATAAAAGTTGGAGAAAAAGACAAAAAAAAAAATGTAACAACGCATAGGGATGGATTTGGAATCTACTCCCAAACAAGCCCTTAGTATCTGCTTAGCTAATCAATTTGAGTTATAAAAATTTAAATCTAAGTTATGTTAGATTTGAGTTCTGCGTTTGGCTAATTGAGTTGTGCATTGGAGTTAAAAACGTATAAAAACTTAAAATTTTTTAAGAAAATAAAAAAAATCAATATGGATCTTATTTTATTCATCTCGAAATCTTACACTATTTACAAAAATATTATCTCATTTGGATATATATATATATACATATATGTAAAACTATAGAATTTTAAAATTTGAGTTATTAAGTTATAATTAAAACTATAAATAGTGAAATCAAGTTACCTTTTCAGAAGATGGTAACAACTGAGTTGAGTTTTTCAACTCAAATTGGTAAACAAACCACTGGCTTAATTTCTACAGTTTGAATCTTTTATGTCCAGGTTAAAAGGGGGGAAAAAGGGGGAGAGGTAGGGAATTTGAGGAGAATTATTATTATTATTATTGGAAAAAAATAAAAGAAGGTTTGGATAACTGAGGTTTAATTACAACTTTATATTATCGCAAATGATTGCATGTTTACATATATTTTTTATATAATGAAATGGAGACACAAGTATAACTTTCTTAGTTCATTGACAATTTTCTAAAATAGTTTACACTGAATATATATAATATATAAAGGTTTCTATTGTCGAAAAACGCTGTTTTAATTTTTTTATTATTTTATTTTTAATAATCACACAAAGCGAAGCAACATATTTTATATAGAGTAAATCGATCACAAGGATCGATGCTTAGGAGAAAGAAAAACATTACTAATTTATAAATTGACCTCACTAGTTAAGTTACAATTTTTAAGTATTGCTGACTGTGAAAGAATTTGTGGCAATTATTAAGTCACTCGCATTCCTTACTCCCAGCATTATCATAATAACTACAGTTTTAACTTTTCAATAGCTTGATCTCTATGAATATCTATATTAAAAATTTATAGAATGTAATATAAAAATTGGTCTCATTCACAAATCAACCATTTAAAAATTAATACAACTCATAAAATTATTGTTTTATTAATAATTAAAAGAAAATTACTCTGAAATATTAATTGTGATACCCGAGAAATCTACATTCTCGGGAATATTTTGTACAAAAATGTAAATAAATATACATTTACAGTGATACAGATTACAGAATAAAGAACAGAGGAAAATTTTGATTAATTGAGTTTTAATCAAAATTTTATGATGAATTAATGAATATAGTTTAAAAGCTAAGCATTAATTCAATTTATGATGTTTTAAAATTTATAGAAAAGTATGTGGAAAATACATACTAAGAGATCAATGGCACACAAGTGAGCCACATTAATCAATGACCAAAAGAACTTGCCAAACAAGCCCTTACACATTAAAAAAATAAAAGAAAGTAAGGGAGAGTGTGATGCACGTGAGCATGAGATAGAGAGGGAATTAATTCCCTTAGCTGCAGTTGCAGCCGGCAGAAAGAGAAAAGAAAGAAAGAAGAAAAGAAAGAAAGAAAGAGAAAGGGAGAAAGTGGCCGAGAGAAAAGGGGAAGAAGAAAAAGAAATCCATTGAAGTTCGGATTTCCTAGTTCCAATAACAGATTGATCAAGATTCAGTCAAAGACCAGCAGCAAGAAAAGCTCACGATCAAAGCAAGGTAAACTCTAGTTCTCACGATTTTCTTTGGGAAAAATCTGGGGTTTTGAGAGAAAACAGAGAATGTGAGTGAATCACATTTAGGTTTTCGGTTAAAATCGAAATGTGATTCGAGTCTAGACGTTTTCAAACACGAATCCATGCACAGATGGTTTAGAAAACCGAGTTTAGTGAAATTTCTTCACTAAAACGCAGATTTTTCAAAAGATAAGTCAAGAGAGATTCATAAGCAAAATGTGGAATTTTTGCTTATGAAATCATGGATTTGTGATAGTAGAAGTGTAGTAGATACCTTGAAACGATCTTATGAAGATCGATTTCAAGTGTAAGAAGCAGAACAAAGGCCATAAAAGCCTTAGAAAATCAGAGCAGAGTAGTTCGGACCCAGAATCTTGATTCTGGTATGAACACGGGCGTGTACACGAGCGTGTACAAGGGCGTGTTCAGAACACTGCCCCGAACATGCCCATACGCACGACCGTGTTGCAAGAAAAATCAGACCCGAGAGGTACACGGTCAAGAACACGACCGTGTATCAGACCGTGTCAGGAGGCACACAGTCAAAGAGAGGCGTGTAAGTAGCCGTGTAAGAAGACAGAGGAGTACACGGCCAGTAACACGACCGTGTACCCACCCGTGTAAGCATACACGGGCATGTTCCAGAAAGTACACGGCCAGGCTTAAAAATCCAGAGGGGTACACGGGCACGGACACGGCCGTGTAGGAGGGCGTGTTCGAGGCCAGAGAGTAAAAAAAAAAAAAAAGAGTCTGGAAAGGAAAATTTTCATGTTTTGCCATATTTCCAGTATAAGCTAAATATGGTAAATAATCAGTAATTTTTCCTTTTATAGGAGTCCAAGCCAGAGACCCCGAATCAGCAGTCCCAGAGCAGCAGCAGCTTACGTTAGAGGACTTTCTGTAAGTTCAAGCATTGTCCTGACTGCAACGTGGACAAGCTTGCTTTATTACAATCTTATGTATATTGTATGACGTGTTGTTAGACGTTGATTGTCTGCATCACGATGTTATGTCAGTTTATGTCAGTCACAGCAGAGGTCAGTTCATATCAGTTCATGTCATGCATATAGAGTTGCATATCCCAGTACACAGACCAGACAGTACCAGAACAAGAAAACAGTTAGGTGCACAAGGCACCCAAGTGTGTTAATTAATTCACACCCCAGTAAATAGATTAACAGGTTCCGACTGTGGGGGCAAGCAGTATGCTACCCAGTTGGAACACCAGCAAGATGGTAATTAACCAGTTATTGGCGTATCGGCCTCTCGAACCACGGGGAGGTTATCATGTTTAGCATCAGTTAAGACTGAGGAGGTCAGCACTAAAGTACCGCTCCCGGTTGCACTAACATGTCGGTACGTCCAATCAGGGGCCCAAAACCAGAACTAAAATAACAGATTAATGTTCTAAGACTAAACCTTTAGTCAGTACAGTATGTTTACAGAGTCCAGTCAGCATGAGCACAGCAGTACAGCATAAGTACAGCAGTCAGCATGAGTACAGCAGTACAGCATGAGTACAGCATGAGCACAATAGTACAGCATGAGCACAGCAGTATAGCATGTTAGTTACATGTTTTTATGTTTGAACTTACTGAGCTCATAGCTCATTAGTTTGTTCACATGTTACAGGTAAGAGACCTGTTCACCAGTAGAATATACGGTGGACGACGAATAGGGAAGAAGCATGCCGGGGAAGATTGGGCGAGGGATATTGGTCACCATTTAATTCTTCCGCTGCATAGTTTTGAATGAAATTTCAAAGAAACAAGTTTCAAGTTAAGAGTATGTGATAGAAGAATCATGAGTCAGTTTGTTAACATGATTTCCTTATCACATTCTCAACAGTTTATGTATTTAAAGAAAAAAAAAATTATTCCGGAAAATTAGCAGTAGTTACAGTTCAGCATGATTGCCGGCGACCCTAGAGGCCTGCAGACTATTGCGGTTAACTAGAGAGTTGACTGTAATAGCACTGTAGAGCCTCTACAGTAGGGCGGGCCGTCACATTAATGATCTTAAACATCAAAACAAATTAGGAGTGTATCTTATTTGTGGATTCTCTACTCTGAGAGCCACCGTCTATTATTAGTATGTGATGTTTAATCTTATCCATGTTCCCTAGCTAGCATTCTAATAAAAAGTATCTATTATCGTAGAAATAATCTTAAGAAAATCTCAAATAAAAAAATCTGTCGTCCATCTCACCACTAATAAAAAATTCTACAAGTCTCTTAGCACCCACGAAATGTGCCCAATTTTTTCATTTCCTTTCTCCCATCCTTTTTTTGCGTCGAATTAAGTCCTTAAGTCGAAAGTTAGATGAGCTATTGAGAGCCGTGAGCCAAACACAAAATCTTATACATACATAAATAAATTAATATACATATATATATACACAATCATACACGTGTAAATATATATAAAAATATACATATATACAATCATGCTCTGTCACACACCATCATATATATATATATATCCACGGCCATACTATGCCTAAATATATGTATTAACATATATATATTCACACAATCATCCTCCGTCACACATCACACACAGATATGGAACTCCTAGTCCAATTTCTTCTCTTCTCCATACCTATTTTCTTCCTCTTCATCCGACCATTTTTCCTTAAGTCCAACACCAAAAGCTCACTTCCACCAGGTCCAAAACGCATCCCAATACTCGGAAACCTCCTCCAATTAGGTCGTAGACCTCATGAGTCCCTCTCGGAGATGGCCCAGGTCTACGGCCCCCTCATCTCCCTCCGCCTTGGCTCTGCCACCGTTGTTGTCGCCTCCTCCCCGGACATGGCCCGCGAGCTCCTCCACACCCACGACAAGGCCTTCGCCAACCGCCCCGTCCCCGACTCCGTCGCCGCGCAGCCAAACCCGGAAGGAACCCTAGCTTGGGTCCCCGGCGACCACCGCTGGCGCAACCGCCGCCGCATCTGCAACACGCAGATGTTCACAGCCCAGCGGCTAGATATCCTCGGGCACTTCCGCCACCGGAAGGTCGAGCAGCTGGTCGGACACATCCGCAAGCACTGCGGGCCGGCCGCAAGGCCGGTCGACATAGGTGCGCTGGCCTTCGCGTCGAGTCTCAACCTGATATCGAACACAATCTTCTCCGTCGACATCATCGACCCCGAGTTCGACTCCGCCGAGGAGTTCAAGAAGGTGGTGTGGAAGATCATGAAGTACGCCGGGAAGCCGAACCTTTCGGACTATTTCCCGGTTCTGAAGAGGTTTGATCTGCAGCGCGTGAGGAGTCGTGTTAGGGTTTCTTACCTGAGGTTGCACGAGATATTTGATGAGATTATTGCGAAGCGTTTGGAAGGTAGAGAGAAGGATAAGAAGAGCAGGCATGAAGATTTCTTGGACGTGCTTCTTGATCAGTGCGATGAAAATAGCTCTGGATTTAGTCTCGAAACGATCAAGCCTTTGATTCTGGTGAGGACTTTTCGCTACCTGTTCGATTATTATTTAATTGTGTTTTTTTTTAATTTTAAATTTTATACATGATTACAGATATCTTCTAGAATATATTAACTGGAGTTTTGGAAATATTTTGATAATGTGGGTTATGCTATTAGATAAAAATAAATTATGTTAGTTAAAAGGTTTAAAAAATGTAAAATGTGTTCAAAAAAGTTAATGATACATTTAAAGTTAATAATTAAAAAAATCATATTTAAAATATTTTTATCTTAAGGGAGCGTTTGGTAAACGCATTGTATTTTGATTGTATTTGAATGAAATTTGTTTTTTGAATGTTGTATTTGGTTGAAAAGTATTTGTTTTGTATTTGAATGAAATGTGTGTTTGGATGAAAAGTATTTTAGAATTGAAAAGTTGATGTGATTGGTAAAAACAGAAATAAATAGTAGAATTAAAAAATTGATATGATTGTTTTAAAACTATTTTGAATAGTAATTATTTTCGTAATACTATTACAAAATTTATGTTTGGTGTAAAATTATATTATATTTAAATAAAATTAAAATTAAATATTACTCCGAATGCCTCCTAAAAGTTTAATTTATTAAGATACATTTAAATATATAAATACTAAAATTACTTTATTGAAAAAAACAAAAAAAACATTTGGAAAAGATAATTGGAGTGGTCATATCATAGGCCCCATAAAAATGAAATCTGGAAAATAAAGGTACAGGAATTTTGAACGGACATACGACGTGATTTGATGCAACCCTTTTAGTCAATGCACGTGCGGCGTGCCCTTACCTTGTTGGCCTCTATTACTCTATGTATAAATCTACATATAATGTGAGTAATAATTTTAATGTTATTATTTAAACATGAACTCATTTTTAAATTAATAAAACTTAAAATTAAAATTGGTGTCCTAATAACAGTTATAGGTAT
Source organism: Antiaris toxicaria (assembly GCA_035233585.1). Classification (NCBI taxonomy): domain Eukaryota; kingdom Viridiplantae; phylum Streptophyta; class Magnoliopsida; order Rosales; family Moraceae; genus Antiaris; species Antiaris toxicaria. The sequence goes on from CP141156.1 coordinate 21,562,621, forward strand.
AATTTATCAATAATTTCATATTTGATTTATTTATATTCTCCTTTTCTCGCAAAAATTGTTTTTTAAACATTTTTGAGTATTGCTAATTAAAGTTTTCCACACATATATAAAAAATACTTAGAACATCACTGGTAATAAATACTATTACTAATAAAAGATAAACCCTATCTGCACTGTTAGATCTATGTTCTATTTGTGAAAGGTGTTTAGCACCGCCGTGCTTTATAGTAATGCTCCGTGTGTATAATATTTTCTATGCATAGTCTTTTCCATTGTTAATGCTCTACGTATATAATATTTTGTATGCGTAGTCTTTTCCATTGTTGACCAACTCGCTAATCATATTGATAATAGATGCAAGTGGAATACCATTTATTACACTTAGAGACGAATTATTGGGCAGTGCTGTTAGAAACGTTTTTCTATCAAGTATCTGGCGATATTAATTAAGTAGTTTCGTGTAGAAATGTTTAAAAAAATAATTTTATAGTAGTAATAGATATAAACTAACAACAATTTCACATTTGATTTCATCTAAAAATGTAATGTTTAAATTTTCTTATCTACAAATTTGGAAAAAAAAAAATTTTATATCAAAACCTATTTTTATATTATCAACCAAAAATAATATCAAGCTATCACGACTAATATTTCTTTTCTTTTTTCGTCATATTAAGGGGCATTGACATTGTGTGACAAATGACCTTTTTTTTTTTTTTTTTAGTATAATATGCGTTACGGTAAATACGTTATATTACAATTTAATCTACAGTATTTTAAATGTACCCACCAACCCAGCTGTAATGTTTGACTTAAAAGTAAACCCCATACAGTAGACCGTTGACATTGACTAGATATAAAATATTTATATTATTTAAAGTTAGTGAGGGATACGGAATCCTAACGGGGAGTCCGGGAAGACGACGGAGATGTTATTTTTGAATTGGAAAAAAATTGTTTTAGAGAATGTGTTAGGGAAAAAAATTGTTTGAGATAAATAAATAAAAAATTTTTAAAAATTTTTTAGAAAAAAAATATTAATATGAATATTGTTTGTTCCTCTCGAAATTCTATGCAATTTAAAAAATTTTTTTATCTCATTTAGACTTGTATACACAAAGTTATGAATTTTTAAAATTTAGAGTTTACTGTAACGTTTTGAAAATATAAATAATAAAAAATAAGAAAATTTCGGGAAAAAAGTGAAATTTTGAAACCTAAAACAGCACCCAACCGCCCCTAATTCTTAATATTTTATGAAGTTATAATTGTAACCACGTTATATATGTAACCAATTTACTGGTTATAACTCTTTTATGCCTATGTCACGGATACAAATAATATTGGTAATTATACTATAGCTAAAAGAGACATGTCAAAAACCACCATTTTTACAATTTGTAGGATTTATTCATTGCCGGGAGTGACACCTCCGGGCAGACGACCGAATGGGCGATGGCGGAGCTTCTTCGAAAACCTGAGGTATTGCGGAAAGCACAGAAAGAACTCCAAGAAGTAATTGGCACTCAACAACACATCAAAGAATCTGACATAGATCGTCTCCCATACATCCAAGCAATTGTTAAGGAAACCTTGCGTCTTCACCCGGCAGCACCGCTTCTCTTACCCTACATCGCTGGAAACGACGTTGCAGTGAACGGTTACACGATCCCGAAGGGAAGTCAGCTTCTTGTCAATGCCTGGTCTATAGGGAGGAACCCTAAGTACTGGCCGGATGCGATGTCATTTTTGCCGGAGAGGTTCGCCGGCTCAAGCGTGGACTACAAAGGAAGAGATTTTAAGTATATTCCGTTCGGCGCCGGTCGGAGGATTTGCCCTGGTTTACCTCTGGCCAACCGGATGGTTACCTTGACTCTGGCTTCTATTCTACATTCGTTTGATTGGAAGCTTCGAGAAGGAATCACTCCAGAGAATCTTGACATGAGAGAGCAATTTGGAATCACGTTGAAGAAAGCCGTCCCACTTTGTGCAGTTCCTTTGTTAAAGAAAACGTCCTAGTTTATTTTGTGAGAAAGTTAATGCTAAAGGGTACATGTACAGTGGCACTATGATGTGAATCAAGGAACAGTTTTAAAGAAACCAATCAATGTCAAGGGAACCAACTCAAATACCAATTGGGCCGGTTACAAGAGCGAGAGCAAAGAGATTTAAAGAAGTACTTAATAGGCTAATTCAAGAGGTTTGGGCTCAATCAAATTTGTGGTCCATTGAGCATGATTCATGATACATTACCAAATGATACGAACCTCGCTAAGAATAACGAGACCCGTCAAGATTATGAATCCAAGAACGTTCTAAAATCAGGCTCGAATGGATGGGAGACCTCGACCCGTTGCTTCAGCAAAAATAAGAACCTTGGTATATTGACCTCAACCCGTTGCTTAATGCGAAACAAGAACCTTGGTATAATGAAGACGCCACAATCAACTATGGAAAGATTGATTGATAAGTCAGAAGCGAACGCCACAGAAGATTCCGATAAGTTCAAATAGTTCTTCAAAGGACCAAAGAGAATTAAAACTCTCAAATTTATGAATTAAACTGATGTGATCTGTTTTATTGCTATGGGGACGCCTATTTATAGGCAATTGTTACAAAGAATATTCCTAAAGAAAATCTGAAAAAATAAGCCTAAAAGAATCTGAAAATTATTTGAAAATTCGGAACAAAAGATATTCTTAATAAATCCTAACAAAGATAAGCCTAAACAAAATCCAGATTTTGTTTGAAAGTTTGTTACAAAAGATATTCTCAAATCTTAACTGAACCGAATTTTGTTTGAAAGTTTGTTACAAAAGATATTCTCAAATCCTAACTGAAATCCTAACAAATTTGAAAAGATAATCCTAAATCTTCCTAAATCCTAACAAATCTGGGAATCTAATCCTAACCAAATTCGTAAATGTAGGAAGGTAATTATTCAGCCCAAATTCGAAAATCCTTGGTTAAAAAACGCCTTGGGCTTGATTGAATTAGCTGAATTCCTCGTGGGCTTGAATTAAGTTAATGTATCATGAATCATGCTCAATGGACCACGAATTTGATTGAGCCCAAACCTCTTGCATTAGCCCATTAAGTGCTTCTTTAAATCTCTTTACTCTCGCTCTTGTAACCGGCCCAATTGGTATTTGAATTGATTCCCTTGACGTTGATTGGTTCCTTTAAAGCCGTTATTTGATTCACATCACACTATACCCACCATATGAATAACATTTCGTGTGTCTATTTATGAAGTTTTCCTATACCTGCAGTTCTTAAAAAATAAGTACATTGACTATATTTGTATGGTTCACGACTTAGGTCAAGGTTGTTGTAAGGTTGATGATTACAAGAATTAATGTGGATTGCGATCTCTCTTTCGGTAGCATATTGTACATTGACTATATTTGTATGGTTCACGACTTAGGTCAAGGTTGTTGTAAGGTTGATGATTACAAGAATTAATGTGGATTGTGATCTCTCTTTGGGTAGCATACTGTCCTTTTGCAGTATTTTCATTCATATACTAATACTAATACCAATACTATTATTGTTATTGTAAGATCTGATTTTATAATTTACCAAACTAATTCGGTTACCGAAAGCAAACAAATAGAGTGACATAGATAAATTTTCATAAGGTTTGTTATCTCCACTTCTTAGAATCATGCCTAAACGTTGAATACTTCAATTGTTACAAGCGCTAATAGTCTTATACAAACTGAAGACTCCCTCTCCTTTATTATAGCCGGTCGTCTTGTATCTAGTCAATGAATGAACATGTTCTGCAAGCTCTCTTTGCTAGCTATGTTGAGCTCCTTTTAATTGCTAATGTCTACTCCCAAAGGCACCAAAATTTTCTTCCTAAAGACATAAAAAAAGGCAACAGTTTCAAAAGGTCTCAAAGTGTATTTGTATATCTCTAAGCTCATGCTCACAATTCTGTTTTTGAGACTCTTTATATGAAGCAGCAATCAAACTCCAAAAAAATTTCAGATAAATTTTAATTCAAATCTCAGAAGGTACCAAATCTTTCTCCCTAAAGACATAAAAAAGGCAACAGTTTCAAAAGGTCTTAAAGTGTATTTGTATATCTCTAAGCTCATGCTCACAATTCTGTTTTTGAGACATTTTATATGTAGCAGCAACTAACATCTAAAAAAATCTCGGATAAATTTTGACTCAAATTTGTAACTATTTCATGATCTATTACAACAGTTTATAAAACACTTTGAAATTCAAATATTTAGATTTTCTGCTTCATCCAAATTTTAGCTGCAATTATCTAACTTTAATTGTTATTAATAAATATGAGTACCCACACTAAAATTGCTAGTAATAAAATCTTCCATATTTAAATTTATGTGATCGTTTTAAGGGATATTCAGTTTGAAATTTTAATTTAAATAGAACAAGAAATCTTACCTAAATTAGTATTCCCTTTTAAATCAAATCCCATGATTATCTTCAATTTAACACAATTATCTTTCAAACTTGCACCGAATATGATTCTCTTAGATTACAACCAAATCTTTCAAGATTTCCAAGATTCGACATCAGCTTCCATGTTGGCTCATATTTTTGTTCAAGCAACTAGCCAAGTCCTCAAAAATCTGCCTAATGTTGCAACATATAATGCAACATAACATAAATAAAAACTCCTAAAGCTAGCTAATTTTCTAATAAAAGTTACCATAAATGCCAACGTAAAAAACCTAAATATCTCCCCCTTTTAGCATTTTTGGCTCAAAAACTCTAATACAAAGAAAACCTAATCGCACAGTACCAAAAATATATCAATGTACAACACAAACCAAACTATAACCAAAAACTATACAAAGAAAAAAACTCCCTCTAAATTATGTACTCTCACTTTTTGTATCAAAAACTGCCAAAAAACCCAGCAAATCAGGTTGCACCAAGATCGTCCTTATTAGAAAGCTCACCATTGTTTTCATAGACTATCAAAATACTCTTTAACTCTTTTGTTCTACCTTCAGTAGCTTTCTTCTGTTGTTTTAGAAAGACCAGTTCTGCCCTCACGAACTTCAACATCTTCAAGGTCTGAGTCTTAGAGCTTGTTGGGGCCCAGGGTGTTGAAACATCTGGTCTAACATTAGTCTCCTCCCCTTGAAAATCTGCATCCGAAATCCCCAATGCTACCATGTCTTTCACCTGTACATCAACAAGATGCTGACCAGCAAACAATTTTTTAGATACCTTAATAGGTCTTGGAAGACTTTCCAGAAGCTTAGTATTCTTCTTGATGTTCTTTTGCTATGTAAGCACTTCATAGATCAGGGAAGGGAATGGAAGCTTGCCATAAGTAGTTTTTACTTCTGCATGACATACAATGATCTCAAAAATGTGCATTCCCCACGTCAAAAGGTAATCCAATTCAAACAGAGTATAAAAGTATTGCCAATTCTCTTGAAACCTTCATGGCATGAGTATTTGGTAATCAAAATGTGAATGCAATCTTGTGAAGAACTGAATACCTCACAGTCAATTTTGAGGAAGCAATACCATGAGAACGTGGCCACTTTATTTTAGCCTTTCTTGTTAGAACTGTAGTCACCTTATCCATGTCTATATCTTCGTAAAGTTCCTTTGATTTGTTAGACACATAAGATGGATATTCCAGAAAGTTTTCTATCAGTGCAGAGGAAAAATCAAAGATGTGACACCCTCTCTTTAGAGGATTATTAGAGTAAAACTCACGCACAATTATACCAACAAATGGTTATGGCTTTGCCACAGCACCAAACAAACCTCTTTCTATTAGAAATTCAACCATACCCAGATTTTCATGATCATCAATGTTAATTAACCTCTCACATAGAAACTTTCTTTTAGACACATATTTCCAGAGTTCCATATTAACATTAGCATAAAACTTAACAGATTTAACTTTTGAGAGAACATAACTTGAATCCTCTGGTGACTGTTTCTTCTTCTTAGATTTCTTCAAATTCTCTCCCTTTTTCTATGTTGATTGAGGGGATTTGGAGATTGAAGGTTTAGTCACTGTTCTGGTTGATCTCTGAGTAGGAGTAAAATCATCTGGATCTTCTTCTAATGACTCGAAATTGAGCGTTTCTGCTGGAGGCTTAAATAACGAATCCAAACTCTCTTCCTCTATTTCAGATTGTGTGGACTTTGAAGGACTTGGTTCTTGCTCTGCTTTACTAGCCTCAGATGGACCTCTTGACCAGGATGGAAAAGTAGGGACAACAGGTTTGGACATTGATGATGGTGGCGCAGGTTCATCTGATGAAGATGACTCACTTGAATCTCCAGATTTCTCAGTCTCTAGTACCTTCTTGAGACATTCTCCTTGCGATTTTTCTACTGAATTAGTTGAGATTAGACCTACAACTAAAGGAGTACCTGCATCATGTGATGGTGTTCTCTGTAGTTCCTCAGTCTTAGACAAGTCTTCCCTATGTGCTTCATTACACTCATCACCAACAGGAATGTTAGTAGTGGAGTTTTGATTTGGGGATTCATCAACAACTCCAGTTGGTGTAGATGGATGAATCTCTTAGCTCAGCCATGGAGGTGATATTTCTTTCTCAATCGCAATAGGTGAAGATGATGTTAAAACCCTAGTCGGTAGTGAACCCATCGGTGGTGGAGGACTTTTGATGAGGAGGTTGTTTACCAATAAATAACTACTTTTAAGTTCTAATATTTGTAAATTCTTAAGCGCTTTTGTTAGTTTAATGTGTTTTTGTGTAATCTTATAGGATTTATAAACAAAAAGAGGTTTTAGATGAAAATTGGCAAAATGGGAGTTTTTGGAAGAAATTAGAAAGAGCCATAAGCAAAGGAAGCAAACTAAAGCAAGTCAGCATCAAAGAAGACCATTTTCTATTCCAAAAAAAAAAAAAAAAAAAAACCAAAAAAGGGCCTACACAGATTCCTTGGCACACCCAAGGCTTGCTTGGGCAGGCTTGGCCAAGGGCTTGGTGTGGCTACACTAGGTTGGGCGCGCTACCACATACCTACCAAGTCTATGGGCATGCAGGCACCTAAGGGACGTGGGCGCCCCTCTTTAGTTTGATGGCCAAGATTTGGCCATTTTTGTTGATATAGTGACCGAAAATCACCCATTTTAGAGCTTTTTATATATCCTCTTTAGCCTCAAACCCTAGTGTGGAGATTTGGGGAGGAAACACAAGTTGGAGGCACAAGAAATGTCTAGAGAGAGGAGCTTGGAGTTAGAATTGCTTAAAGAATGCTTGGTAGAGATTCTTGAAGATTTGAAGGCTTGAAGGTCATCTCCACAAAAAGTCTTCTCTTTCTTCTTCTCTACCTTAATCTTTTTTGAAATTTATATTTGAGAATATTGTGTAAACATGTTTTCATTTAAGGATATCTTGATAAGATTAGTTGTAAATTCCTCTATATTGAGCTTGAAATTATTTTTAAGGCTTGATATAACTTTGTTTGCACTATTTTTTGAATATTTTGTCAATTGTTAGTTTAATTCCATTTTCTATTCATTTGTGTTGCTTATGCTTAACACTTTTAATTTATTTGGCCAATGAATTAATTGATTTTTGATTTGTGGAATTTGTGCTTTGGAGAGTAAAATTTCATAGATTAGATTGAGCAATACAATCTAGATAATATTGAGTTTTGGAGGCTGCTAGAGCTTAGGTAATCATCAATAGGCTTGGGCTTAATGAATATTTGAATATTTAAATTGAATAGGAATATTAATTTGAGTATTTAGACATATTTTCTTGTGAGGCACTCGTGAGAGGTTACAAGATTAATTGAGAGTCTTGATTAATAAAGTAAATGAAATTGGTTAGCAATTGCTTAATAGGATGAACATGGGAATGATAAGGTGAAGTCAAGTCCTTAGTACATTGGTATATGGAAGTTTCCAAATTTTATTTTTTTATTTTTATTTTCATATTTATATTTTTTTTGTTTTATGTTAATTTCATTTAATTCAGTTGCCTAGATAAAGTTAAGTTATGATAATCGCGATAGCTAGCAGTAATTTAAAATCCAATCCTCGTGAGATCAACACGCTACTTACTCTTTATTTACTTATCCACGATTCATGCACTTACGGTAATCAATTGCACTCAGTAAATCAGGAACCAAACAATTTTCTTCCTCAATTTACAATGGTGGAGAAGTCAAGGACAAAAACTAAGGGTTTTGTCCTATTTTGGGGTCATATAGACCACAATCTCCCAAGATGGAAGAATTGGGAGTGGTTGGGGTTCTTCAATTTAAGGAGCCGAAATCCCTCTATTTCTTCACTGATGTTGATTTCTTAGTTTTTGCCATTAATGGATTCTTCTTTTTCCCGATTTTGATGGTAAAGTAGACTTAGAGGATGAACCTATTCTCGTCCTCACCATTCTTCTTTCTATTCTGCAAAAATTGATCAAATCCACAAATCACAACTTAGAAACAAGAATTTTGAGAGTCTTTAATCTTTGGGGGTTAAGATGAGAAGAAATGAATTAAGAGAAGCAAAAAAGGGGAGAGCAATAAAATAAGAAAAAATAAAAGAAATAAGAAGAGCAAAATAAACCCTTGAGAATTTTGAAACCTGCAAAAATACTTTCCCAATTTTAAAAAACCAAGACAACATGTAGCATGTCACATTAAAAAAATTGGTTTGAAAAAAATTCTAGTCATTGCAGAGAATGTTGCAACATACTTTATAACATCACAAATATCAAACTTAACTCTTAACTCAATAAAATTATATATATATATAATAAAAACTAAAATACATGAAACACACACAAATTAAAACGTGATTAATTGACAATAATTCAAAGCATTCCACCTTCACAAGATGCAAAGTTTAGTACTTAAACTGAAATCTCATAAATTCAAATTCAATTGATCAAGAAATAAAATAAAGTGCATGTGGGAAATGATCAACATCCGGCATCATTGTCTCAAGCAAGCTTTTGTAAAACCTTATTGCAAATTCCCATTCACCATCCTTTGTTTTTCAATTCAGTGGACCCGTTGGTAGCTTTCACTCTATCCCTAAGATATCTTTTTCCTCTAAATCGTCCTCTACATATTGGTGATACATAGGCCCAGATTACTCATGGATAGCTTCACATATTATGGTAGGTAGAATTTTCAGATGAAAGCCTTATTATTATTATTATTATTATTATTATTATTTTATACTTTCTGCCCGTTTACAGCCTTTTCTTTCCATTTTCTCTTATTTTGAGAATCACAATAAGATCAAACAAAGACTATTTTTAACTTAAATGCCATCAATATCTTGTGGGTGCACAAAAGGTTTGGTTTTATCTCAAAATCAATCTCACCCAACGACACGTTCTCTCAGATTTAAACATTTAAGTTTGTAAGCGTGAATTAGGAATACTTTAAATTAAAAATCTTTAAAATCAATCACTTAATGCCTAATGCAAACCTAATATGCAATGAAATGCAAAGACATATATTAGGAATACCTTAAGCGAGAAAGACATTTTAATATATTTTGCTTATTTTTGAACTAATTAATAATATATTAGAAGTTATTCATTATATTATTATATGTCGTCATCTTATTTATATGTTAAAGTAAATATAAGCAAATATGATTCATTGACTGTTTGTTGTTAAACTATTAGAATATTGTATACAATATTCTTTTGTATGTGAGAAGACATCATTCTAAGGTAAGTAGTCTAAATATATAGTCCATAATTTATAGAATTAGAGTGAGCATCTAACTCATGTTATGACTATATAAAGCTAATTGAGGAGACGGTTTGTCTTGACTGTCTAAAGTATCAATTTCTGAGTAGAGACATAGATATGTTATTTGGTAGTGATATATTGCATTGGGATCAAAGTGTAATAACCTTGATCTGCTTGAGTGAATTAATTCACTTTCAACATTAATTATTCAATAATCTTAATTCTGAGTAAGTGAATAGCTTTATATGTATGAATTGTGTACTTTAATATTCTAAAGGCTAAAGCATCCTTGAAGTAGTAAGCTTATAGACCAGTTTGTTAGGTACATAACTTATATACGATGGAGGGTTTGCTTATAAATATGGAATCATAGTTCTAGTAAGAAGTAAAAGTTATCTTTTTAATAGCATTATACTAGATGTGAAAATGGACAAGGCCTTGGGTTATTTGCTCTGTAAATAATTTCTTATTCACATATAGTGAATAATCATTTTCTTAATCGGATGCATAATGGATCTTTAAGATAATGTGATTAAAGGATTGAACGGACTTTAACCTAAAATTGATCATGAATATCATATGAGAGTATTACATATATGACTAGATCATTAGATGATGGCTATTCAGTGGTTTAAGTAATTCAGTATATAATTGGGAGTATAATTTTAGGTTTATAGTGGTATGACTCAGAAACTAATAATTGTATAATAGGTTTATTTGGTATAGAATAATAATTATATGGATTATTTAAGTCTACATTATATATGTCTAATCGGTCCCTTATTCTGCATAATTCCTTAATTGATGGTAATTGGTTGGGGTATTTTTTATGGCTTGTATTCTTACACTTAGTGAAGAGAAAAATCCGGGACACCTAACCTTAGTGTAAGCATTTTTTTTTGGAAGGGTAAAATAGTATTTTTGTTTTATTTAATTAATGGGACACATATTTAATTTGTATAAATATTTATTTGGAAGATAAGATTTGAAATTTAAATTAATTGTATTTTTCTTTTAAAAGATGAATATGAGATTGATTTGAATTTTGAATATCTTATTCAAATAAATATTTTAAATTTAAAGATTATCCTATTTGAATTTGAATTGAACCTTATCTTTGGTGCACTAAAGGCGGCGTCCACATGATGGATAAGGATGATAAGATTTTCTCTTAATTTGATTTTGTTTTAGATGATTTATTACATAATTATTTAATTCAAATAAAGTTATTATGATTTTATTTTGAATGTAAACTGGAGTCATGAAACATCATCCTTGCAAACAAAATCACAAGATTTGTGAAGATTGAAATTTAAATCAAGTTTTGAATCTCCCTGACTCTGTGTCTGGTGGATTTTTTAGGGAAAATCCCTACGGTAGAAACTGGCCATCACAAGGGAGGAGAGAGAACATTTTTTTTTTCTAGAGTCTTGTCCAGATTCTAAGAGCCACCTAGCGCAATTTTTATAAATAAGATCCTTGGACTCTTATTTTTTTTAGACCACAAACTCTCAAGTGAATGAATTTATTGTTATGCTTTTCACTCATTATAATAAACTCTTAGAATCTTGATGTCTAGAAAGAGACAAGCTGTGCATAGTACCAATCGAGGAGCTGAGTGCCCACATATTCCACTAGTTGGTTGAAGTTTTCTCAGTCACATCCTCCGACAATCCTAGTGTTTTCCTCTAAAGGTATAAAGATTTTTATGTAATTTATTGTATATGGCAATACGAGTTTTTATGATCTTTAGAAAAATTTTAAAATTTTGTTGCGTATGTTTTTAATTTTTTCTACAATTGATGTTAAAGCCAACTTGTAATTATGTCATATACATAGATTAAACGATCAAAATTATCATTTATATATGGATTTAATATTTAGAAAGTGGCATTCTAGCTTTCCTTTTATGTTGTTATCATGGATTATGTATGAAGTTTATAGTTATTTTTAATTTTATTATTATTATAAGTATAGTCAAGTTTTCCGATTACGGTTCCTTAGAATTTAGAAAAATTATATCTAAGATTTTTTATATAATCATAGGAGCAGTTTATCATCACCATAATTTTCTCATAGATTTTTAATTTTTATTTCTTTGAATATTTAGAATTTTTTGTAACTATTCATATAGCAAATGAAGATTAAAGGCCATAATTTATTTTTTCTAAGAATTACATTTAATTTTGATGATTAAATTTTTTTTTTTGTGTGCAAAATTCTAATTTAATTATGATTCCAATTCGGGGATCCTAATGGGCAAATTAGGGATGTGGCACAAAATTAGGAAAGAACTAATGCTCTCGAAGGTTTGGTGCACTAACTAGCATATGCACCTAGGCGTATGCCAGCATGGACTGTGGTGTCCCCGAATTCAACCAGACGAAACTGTCATGAACCGACTCTGTTGCCGACTAAGACAGCTCATGTATCGAATCCGGATCGCCATTTATAACTCTTTTTCTCTCAACTCTTATTTTTCAGGGCCCAAAATTTGGCCCAAATTTTTTTTTTCTTTTTAATACATACTTTCCTTAAAAGAAAGCTAAGTATGAAAGTTATGTAAAGTATAATACTAACTTTTAGTTGTCTTTTTGAGTATAACATAATATACAACATACAATTTATATGCATACTGTATTTTTTAAAACACATTCTCTTCAATCCAATAACTTATCGCTCAGTGGAAGACTGGTAACAGGATCGAAATCCACAGTGGACTCCCTATCCCATTGACACGCGCACATCCTGCTGTCATCCATGTAGTCTACTGGACAGGTTTCTTACCTACAACATAAACAAACTGATGAGCTAATAGGTTCAGTAAGTTCAAACATATTTAATAAGAATCATATAGATTCAAAAATATCAAAAACACAATTTCCTATGAATAATACTATTCATATGTGAATAGTACTATTCATTCATGGATAATACTATTCACCATAAATAGTGACTTTGAACCTTGATCGATGAATAATAACTGTTACCCTAACTGATTACTATTCATATTACTCTAACCTGTTACTATTCATATTACTCTAATCGGTTACTATTCACATTACTCTAACCGAATTCACTACACTTAGTGTTAGTGTCGATTATGCTCAATTATAGCTTTTGTTACATTATTGACTATTCTCTCTATTTGTATTCTAGTGTTGAGCTCATTGTAACAGTACCGATAGTTTATTTTGTACGCTGACTGGGAGGGCCTAGGGAGCGACCCTAGTGCTTCTTCCTCTCCGGCCCTTATTATGTCCTCATAGGATCTGAAAAACCTCCACCACAACGTTAAAGGGGGGGTATGCCTTAAACAATTTTATTACCATCTTTCAAATATAATTCTGACCAAGTGACATTAATCGTCACCTCAAGGTCACTAACCTCCATCGCCCGTAGGCCTTAGATATTCTTTTCCTTTTCTTATGTGGGACATGTTATACTAACTAATCCCCTAATGTCCATCGGACTTGATATCTAATGTACAACTAGTACATAACAAAATAATACAGTATTTCATCTTGCAAACATGAAAATGCTTAAACTTATCACCACTGTGATAATATCCACTTCCGGAACTCCTCCACAGTTCTATCTCTAGTTTGGGTTCCTACAAACATAATATTGTCTGTAAATACCCTTTATTAATTATCACTTTAACTATTTTTATTTTGTGATAAATTTTATAACACATTTCAACTTTTATGTGGTACACGGTCTACAACACGCCCGTGTCCCTGCCCGTGTACCTCTCGGTTTCACTCTACACGATCATGTCTCACTATACAAGCCCGTGTAGTATTTAGACTCTAGATTTTTAACTTTAAAACCTTTATTCTAGGTTCTAGAATTTTATTTAAGATATTCTAGATCCTTTACAGTCCTTTCCGAGCCTTTCGGAAATTTTTCGTCAAATGACCATTTTGCCCCTGTCGGGTCTCGGGACCGTAACTATCTCATTCTATCATTTTTTTCCCGAATTTTCTAAGCCCAAATATCGTAAAATAATATTCCCTAGACTTCTGCATCATTTTACAGCTTAATTTGCTACAAAATCTCAATTATCTATTTTCCGACCCTCGATTACTATTTATCCATCACCTAGGGTCATTTATCATTTTTCTAGCATTTCGAAGTCTCAAATGGGCACTTCACTATTCCTAAAATGTTTTTCAGCCTGTGCCCGGCCAATGGTCCCCAAAGGACTCCGGTTTCCGATCCCGATCTAATCTTTCCACCTCGTTTCCTTAAATACCCCTAACATGAATTTTTTTCCGTTTTAGGCATTTTAGTCTTTAAGGATCGGTTTACTATTCCTCTTGGGTTGGTTTTTCATTTTAAATCCTAACCCACCAAGGGGCCTTGGTTTCCTTTCTGAGTTTAATATTTTTATCCCTCGTTTCCTAAAATGCTCCTATGCCGTTTTAGAAATTTCGGCAGCATTTCGGCTTGTATTTTAAGGTTTTCGCAGCGTTAGGTATGCCTCAGAACTTTTGTACCTATCACGTACTATACCAGAAACCTATTTTATACAAAGTTATCAAATTTTGTATAAAAATTTTCCACATTAATCCATATTCAAAATTCAACACAAATCATCAATTTTTTTCCAATTATCAACTCGGTTTCTAATGTTAATCATCACCAAATATTTTTCATCGCCATAATCAATTATCACATATTCCTCTTAGGTTTTCAAATGTACATATCAACATCAAAACCTAACAAAATTTTCATTTTAACCCTAGCATTAGCCACAGATTTTTCATGCTAATTCACATAGAAAATTTTCGTTCTTATTACTAGGGTTTTATCAACATTTCTCATCACTGCTTAACACCAAAAATTTGCTAATTTCTAGTGTTTGCTAGCCACGGATTTTAGAATGAAAAATGCATCCAAAATGCTAATTTCATTATTCCAATGCATGCTTTAGTAATCATAGTATCCTAACTCACATTAATATCAAAGCAAATCATCAAGTTTTCATCATTTTCACCACACTTACTAGCCACGGATTTCATGGAAATCAAGCATCAAATTTTGCTTGTCTCTTAAACCTAATTCATGCTTCAAACTCTAGAACACCAAACCAATCAATAACATCAACAAAACATGAAAATTTTCAAGATTTTCTACACCTCAATAGCCACAGATTTTTGCAAGAAAAGAAATGAAAAAGGCTTCAAATTGGAAGCTAACCTTATGAACTTGTTTCTTTGCAACCTTGGCTAAGATTGAAGGCTATTTTTGGTATGAAATTTTTGGAAACTTTTGGCTTGAAAGTCACTAAAGGGCACGGATTTATGGGCTGTAAAAATACAAGAGTTTGGCTTGGTTTTTCTTATTTTTAAGTGGATTTTTGAAGCCTATTTATAAGCAAAAGCAAGGGACCTTTTAGCAATTTTTTTCCAACAATTTACTAATTGTTCCAGAACTAAAATGCAAACTTTTTGGGCCAAAAATAAAATTTTTGGCTACCTTCTTTCTAGGTGGCCAAATGCCACTTTTTCCCTTTTTTTAAAATTTTTTTCAAGCCTTTTTGGCTTGATCATGGCCATTGATCTCAAAAGTAACCAATCTTAGCCATACACCTACCTTATATTACTTTCCAAGCTTTCAAAAATTGTATTTATGACATCATATTTGTGATGTCATCCTATAATGTCAATGGATTAATTCACGAATTAATTCGTGGTCAAATTTTGACCGAAAGTCAAACCGAACGAAACTTTACCGAAATCGTGTAGGCGGGTTTCAGGCACCTTCGGTACGATCAGTTTGTTTTATTTTGCTTTCGTTTGGTCAAAATTCTCTATCATAAATTTTTATCTTTTTAGTGTATTTCAGTACACTCTCTAAAGTTTTTGGCCCCATTTTCGAACCGTTTCACCCTATTCTGTTCAGTAAGATTTTCCATCTCCGAGCTCACTCACTTTAATGTTGCCGGAACATTTTTACATTATTCACAACAGTATTCAAACACACTTTTTCATTAAAATTGATACTTACTTATAATTTTAATCAACTCCGAGAATCTAAAATTCCCAGTTATCACATTTACCCCTCCTTATAAAATTTTTGTCCCCGAAAATTTAGAACAAGTGGGGATACAAATTCCTAATTTCGTCTTCTCGCTCCCATGTAGCCTCTTTGATGTTGTGATTTCTCCATAGCACTTTGACTAATGGGATCATTTTGTTCCTTAAAACCTTATCTTCTCGTGCCAGAATTTGAGCAAGCCTCTCCTTGTATGTCAGATCTTCCTGGATTTGGATCGGTTCATGTTTCAACACGTGGGACAGATCCGATATATACTTTCGCAGAATCAACAGGTGGAACACATTATGTACTGCCAACATTTCTAGATGTAACGCCAATCTATAGGCAACCTTACCAATGCGTTCAATAATCTCATATGGTCCAATATATCTTGGACTCAATTTCCTCTTCTTTCCATACTACATTATTCCTTTCATCGGTGAAACTCTTAGGAATACGAAATCCCCTTCGTTGAACTGTAGGGATCTTCGTCTTTTGTCCGCATAGCTCTTCTGTCAGCTCTGAGCTATTTTCATTTATTGCTGTATTTTTATAACTGCATCCACTATTTCTTGTACGAAATCTGTCCTATGCAGTCGTTTTTCTTGTAAATCATACCAATGACTCAGTGATCTATACTTCTTTCCATATAGAGCTTCATAGGGTGCCATATCTATTGAGGCTTGGTAGCTGTTATTGTATGAAAACTCTACCAATGGAAGTTTATCGTTCCAACTTCCCAGGAAATCTATTGTACAAGCACGAAGCATGTCTTCTAGCATTTGAATTGTTCTTTCAGATTGCCTGTCTGTCTACGGAAGAAATGCTATGCTCAGACATACTTCTATTCCCATAGCTTCTTGCACACATGTCCAGAAACTTGAAGTGAATCGTGGATTATGTTCTGACACAATGGATTTAGGAACTCTATGTAACCTGAATATGTGGTTATCGTACAAGTTCGCTAACTTTTCCAATGAAAAGGTCATTTTCACAGCAATGAACCTTGTCGTCTATGTCAATCTATCGACAATAACCCAAATGGCATCATAACCTTCTCGGGTCTTTGGCAATCCTGTCACAAAGTCCATCATAATATGTTTCCATTTCCATTCAGGAATCTCCAACGATTTTAATTTTGTGCCTAGATGACAATGTTTAGCTTTTACTTTTTGGCACGTCATACATCTGATTACAAATTTTGCAATGTCCTTTTTCATCCCTTTCCACCAGAATTGTAGCTTCAAATCCTGGTACATCTTACTGGCTCTGGGGTGTACTGAATATGGCATTTCATGGGCTTTTGCCATAATTCTCCTTCTTAATCCTTCATCATCTGGAATATGAATTCTTCCTTGATATAGGATTAACTCGTCTTCAGACATTCCTTCTTCAGGACTTGCTAACTTCGGGTCTGGTTTCTGGGCCTTTCTAATGTCCTCAAACAGCGTTGATTCTAATTGTGGTGTAGCTAATCTTCCTGTTATTAGCTCCATCTTCAATACATTGATCTTCTATTGCAGTGGCTTTGGAAAATTTCCAATCGGCAGTTGCTGCAGAACAGTAGATTTCTTACTTAATGCATCAGCAATGCGATTGGCTTTTCCAGGATGGTAAAGGATTTTGCAATCACAATCCCTGACCAGCTCCAGCCATTTCCTTTGTCACGTATTTAGCTCCTTTTGCGTGAAGAAATACTTTAAACTTTGGTGGTTAGTATAAATCTGCCACTGAGCTCCACACAGATAGTGTCGCTAGATCTTTAATGCGAACACTACTGCGACAAGTTCCAAGTCATGCATGGGATAATTTCTTTCATGGTTCTTTAATTGACGCTAGGCATAGGCAATCACCTTGTCACCTTGCATCAGAACAGCTCCTAATCCCATCTTCAAGGCGTCACTGTAAATCACGACCATCTCCCTTTCAGTAGGAAGTGTAAGAATTGGTGTACTGGTTAATCGTCCTTTCAGCTCCTGGAAACTTCTTTCGCACACCTCCATCCACTCGTACTTCCTCTTTTTACGTGTCAAAGCTGTGAGAGGTACAGCGAGTTGTGCGAATCCCTCTACAAATCTTCTGTAATAGCCGGCTAAACCTAAGAAATTCTGTATTTCAGTCACATTCTTAGATGCGGGCCATTCATTGATCACCTCTACTTTTACTGGATCCACTGTAATTCCTTCCTTGGAGATCACATATCCAAGAAAATGTACTTTATCTAGGCAGAATTCGCATTTAGAGAATTTGGCATAGAGTTGATGCTTCCTTATCGTCTTCAGGACAATCTTCAGATGTTCTTCATGTTCTTCACGAGTCTTTGAATATATGAGTATGTCATCGATAAACACAATGACAAACTTATCTAAATATTCCTTAAAGACTCGATTCATCAAGTCCATAAATGCAGCTGGTGCATTTATTAACCCAAACGGCATCACAAGGAATTTGTAATGACTGTAACGGGTACGAAATGCGATCTTATGGATATTGCTCTCCTTGATCTACAGTTGATGGAATCCTGATGGTAGATCAATTTTGGAGAACACTGCTGCACCTTTTAGTTGATCAAACAGGTCATCAATTCTAGGTAGCGGATACCTATTCTTGATAGTGACTTTGTTCAACTCCCTGTAATCAATGCACATGCGAAAAGATCCATCCTTCTTCTTGACAAACAACACTAGAGCACCCCATGGGGAATAGCTCGGACATATAAATCCTTTGTCAAGAAGCTCCTTCAGCTGCTCCTGTAACTCTTTTAATTCTGCCGGTACCATTCAGTATGGTGCCTTTGAGATAGGTGTAGTTGCTGGCATCAACTAGATCTCAAAGGAGATTTCTTGTTCAGGCGGTAATCCTGGTAATTCCTCAGGGAAGACATCAATGAATTCCTTCACAATAGGAACATCTTCGGGTTGAAGCTTCCGTTCCTCCATCACATCCACTATGCATGCTAAGTATCTAGCATAACCGCTCGACATTAGCCTCCTCGCTTTCATCGAGTTGATTATTATCTTCCTCGATTGACGTGACGAATCAATGTATTCAAATCCATCTTCCCGGTCGAGTTGGAACCTTATCTTTCACTTCCGACAATCGATCGTGGATTGATACTTCCCTAAGAAAGCCATTCCTAGTATTACATCGTAATCGGCAAGCTCCATCACAATCAAATTTGCATACAACACCTTATTTGCCATAATTATTGGCACATGAGACAGCCAATAATTGGACATCAATACCTCTCTTAAGGGTATAGCTGTTCTAAAGGTCATATCCATGTTATCCTGAGGATATCCTATCTTGTTCACAAATTGGTAGGAAATAAATAAATGCGTAGCACTAGAATCAAATAAAACAGACACCAAATGATTAGCAATAGAAAACTGACCTGTCACTACATTGGACGTCCCTACTTCCATATTTTCCTTGGTATACACCATTACTCAAGCATCCGGTCGAGGTAAACATTCTGATCTTTCCTGTCTCTCTGTGGATGAAGGACCTTCAACCTTTGCCTAGATTGCATGTGTTTGGGGACGTTGCTGTTGTGTCTGGAACGAACCCTGCACATGTTGCCTATTTTCGGGGCAGTTTCTGGCAAAATGGCCATCCTTTCCACATTGAAAACAGGCGTTTGGGTTAAGTCTACATCTGCCTGCATGTCTTTTTCCACAGACTACGCAGTCATGAACAATAGGTCCAGTATTGTTGTTCAACCTCTGTGACTGGTTCCTATTCCCAGAATTATTCCCCTTCCTCTTGCCTTGTGACTGTTGGCCAGAAGTGCTTGGTTGCTCGGCCTTAGCATTTTGATTTGGTTTGCTGCTTTGTCCGACCTGGGATCCAACTTGTACAGCTTTTGCCAATACCTTTTCCTTCTTCTTGGAGTCCCAAATCTTTTCCTTTTCCTCCTTCTGTCTTACCAGGTAATATTCAGCCCTTAAAGCTCTGCTTACACAATCGGATACCATGGTGGGCGGCGTCAATCCGCTGTCCACCAATGCTGAGATTTCAGGACGGAACATTCCTAGCATCTTCTGGATTTTCTCCCTCTCAGTAGAGACAGCATTCTGGCACAGTTGGGACAATTGGTCGAACTTGCTACAGACTTCGATTACTGACATGTCCCCCTGTTTTAATTCTGCAAACTCTCTTTATTGTGGTTACAGTGGTACGAGATTATAATACTTCTGATTAAATTCCTCCAGGAAATCTATCCATGACATTGTGTACATGTTCCTTCTTAACTTGACTGATTCCCACCAAAATCTTGCATTCTTTTTCAGAACAAAGGACGCGCACATAATCCTTTCTTAGTCATTTAACTCCATAAATTCCAAGATCATATAGAGTGAAGATAACCATTCTTCTGCTTCTAATGGGTTTGTGGAACCCTCGAACTCCGGTGGCTTCATTCGTCAGAATCGTTCATAAAGTGGTTCTTGATTGACTCTAGGTTGGGGTTCTCCTATTTCAATCTCAGGTTCAGTTGGCAGCACTTCTTGTTTAGGTGAGGCCATGTGTGGGTTTTGGTCTTCTTCCTGGCCTTGCCTTTGCTCCATCTGTTCTATTCTTTATCTCAGCTTAGCATTTGCCGTCATCTGAGCCTCCAACATGGCTTCTAGTTCATCAATTCTTTCTGACAGGACTAGATGCGCTCTCATGTTTCTCAGGTTTTGCGGATTCACCATATTTTCTATTTCCTATAATCTCATGAAAATCAATCGTTAGATTTTCACAAACATATTTTTACAATTGAAGTAAAAATAGTTTTAATCATCACATAATTTCAACATTTCATCCATTGAACATGTCAAAATATGATTGTCATTTCATTTCATTTCAAAATTTTCAAATATAAATCAACTCGAAGGCTTTTCTCAAAATAGCCTTTCGATACTATCATATATACACATATATAGATATTTATACATTTATACATCACATGTGTTTTTACATCTAATCTCCTAACTGGGGTTGATCTGGAATTGTCAAAAATTCCTCTGGGTCCACTTCATCTTCATCCGTATCGTTTCCGGCCTCAGATGGCGTTGATCCTTCAGTGGGACCCGTACCCTCTCGTTGCCTTGATGGACCAGCCTCATGATTATTTGCCATAGGCTATGCCCCATACAGACGATCTAGCATGGCATCCTACAACACGTGCTAACGTCTCTTACACACCATGCGCTCCATCATCATCTCTTCCTCTACTTTGGCTATATTAACTATAAACTCACATGAGGTAGTAGGGTATAAAGGAGTTACCCTCTGTCGTAGATCAATAGTGAGCCCCTTCCAAAATATGTCACAAAAATCCTCATCTGTGAGGTTAGACAGAGGTCATCTCCTCACAACATTATAATGAAACCGGACTGCATAAGTGAATACAGTATCACTTAGCATCATCTGCTGTCTTTCTATCCGAAGAACAAAATTTCCAACATCTGTATACTTGGGCATAGTCGATGGCGGCGTTACTACCCTGCTCTCAAAAGGGTCTAAAACCGGTGCTGAACTCTTTTGCAGAAACTGTTGTATCATGATTTAGTGAAACTCAGCCTAATCAAGTGCTAACAGCATCTCTTGATCGCAGTATTCCCAATATAACCTTGCATCTTCACGGAATTTGCCAACTGCCATCAACACCCAGTAGTCCTCATCTATGTTAAATTGGTGCATGATCGTCTCTATGTCATGTAGCCAGTCTCGAGTAGAGATCCCCTGTTGACCTCCCTTGAATGTAGGTGGATGACTGCCTTTGAAAGTGTGTACTGCTCGTACTAATACTCTAGCTCCTATATGAGCTTATTCTCCCACCACTAGAATATCTACCGCTACTAGTGGATTTATAACTGGTCGAGGAGGTGGTGTTTGTACCGGTGCTGGTGCTACTATCCTCGACACTGGCGGCTCAGATATCGGCGATCAAGGCGCTGCTCAATGAATCATCGACGGTCTGATCATGGGCCTAGTCCATACTCTGATTGGTCCTCTCGGTCGGTATGGGTGGGGTCTCATATAAGGTGGTCTAGTCATCGTATGCCCTATAAAATATATGATCTCGTATAAACGAAAAGTTAACTAATTTAAAGAAAGTTAACTTACTTGGATTGACAAGCAGGTTGCGTTTCGTGTCAATAGGGATATGGTCAACCACTTTGATACCAACCTGTGGCGTCCTTGAATTCAACCACCCGAAACTGTCATGAATCGACTCTGTTACCGACCAAGACAGCCCATGTGTCGAATCTAGATCGCCATTTAAAACTCTTTTTCTCTCAACTCTTATTTTTCAGGTCCCAAAATTTCGCCCAAATTTTTTTTTCTTTTTAATACATACTTTCCTTAAAAGAAAGCTAAGTATGAAAGCTATATAAAGTATAATACTAACTTTTAGTTGTCTTTTTGAGTACAACATAATGTACAACATATAATTTATATACATACTGTATTTTTTAAAACACATTCTCTTCAATTCACTAACTTATCGCTCAACGGAAGACTGGTAGCAGGACCGAAATCCACAGTGGACTCCCTATCCCATTGACACGTATACATCCTGTTGCCATCCATGTAGTCTACTAAACAGGTTTCTTACATGCAACATGAACAAACTGATAAGCTAGATTCAGTAAGTTCAAACATACTTAATAAGAATTACATAGATTCAAAAACATCAAAAACATGATTTCCCATGAATACTACTATTCATCCATAAATAGTACTATTAACCATGAATAGTGACTTTGACTCTTGATCGATGAATAGTAATTGTTACCCTAACCGATTACTATTCACATTACTCTAATTGAATTCACTACACTTAGTGTTAGTGTCGATTATGCTCAATTATGGCTTTCGTCACATTATTGACTATTCTCTCTATTTGTATTCTAGTTTGAGGTCATTGTAGCAATACTGATAGTTTATTTTACGTGCTGACTGGGAGGGCATAGGGAGCGATCTTAGAGTTTCTTCCTCTCTAGCCCTTATTATGTCCTCGTAGGATCTGAAAAACCTCCACCACAATATTGGAGGGCCGGTACGTTTTAAATGGTTTTATTACCATTTTTCAATTATAATTCTGACCAAGTGACATTAATCGTCACCTCAAGGTCACCAACCTCCATCGCCCGTTGGCCTTAGATATTCTTTTCCTTTTATTATGTGGGACATGTTATACTAACTAATCCCCCCAATGTCCATAGGACTTGATATCTAATGTACAAGTAGTGCATAACAAAATAATATAATATTTCATGTTGCAGACGTGAAAATGCTTGACCTTACCACCACAGCGATAATGTCTACTTCCGGAACTCCTCCGCAGTTCTATCTCTAGTTTAGGTCCCTATAGACATAATATTGTCTGTTAATACCCTTTATTAATTATCACTTTAAATATATTTATTTTGCGATAAATTTTATAACACATTTCAACTTTTATGTGGTACACGGTTTGTAACACGCCCGTGTTCTTGCCTATGTACCTCTCGGTTTCACTCTACACAGCCATGTCTCACTATACACGCTCGTGTACTATTTAGACTCTAGATATTTAATTCTAAAACCTTTATTCTGGGTTCTAGAATTTTATTTAAGATATTCTAGATCCTTTACGGTTTGTTCCGAGCCTTTCAGAAAATTTTCATCAAAATGACTATTTTGCCCCTGTCAAGTCTCGGGATTGTAACTATCTTGTTCTATCATTTTTTTCCAGAATTTTCTAAGCCCAAATATCATAAAATAATATTCCCTAGGCTTCTGCATTATTTTACAGCTTAATTTACTACAAAATCTCAATTATCTATTTTTCGACCCTCGATTACTATTCATCCATTACCTAGGGTCGTTTCTTGTTTTTCTAGCAATTTCACAGCCTCAAATGGGCATTTCAACTCCTGAAACGTTTTTCAGCCCGTCCCCGACCCTTGGTCCCCAAGGGGCTTGGGTTTCCTATCCCGATCTAATCTTTCCCCCTAGTTTCCTAAAATACCCCTAACATGAATTTTTTTTCCTGTTTTAGACATATTAGTCTTTAAGGGTCAGTTTACTATTCCTCTTGGGTTGGTTTTCCATTTTAAATCCTAACCCACTAAGGGCTCTCAGTTTCCTTTCCGAGTCTAATATTTTTATCCCTTGTTTCCTGAAATGCCCTTATGCCGTTTTAGAAATTTTGGTAGTATTTCTGCTTATATTTTAAGGTTTTCCTAGTGTTAGGTACGCCTCAGAACCTTTGTACCTACTACGTACTATACCAGAAACCTATTTTATACAAAGTTATCAAACTTTGTATAAAAATTTTCCACATTAATCTATATTCAAAATTCAACACAAATCATCAATTTTTTTCCACTTATTAACTTGGTTTCTTATGTTAATCATCACCAAATATTTTTTTTATCACCATAATCAATTATCACGTATCCCTCTTAGGTTTACAAATTTACATATCAACATCAAAACCTAACAAAATTTTCATTTCAACCCTAGTATTAGCCACAGATTTTTCATGCTAATTCACATGGAAAATTTTTGTTCTTATTGCTAGGGTTATCAATATTTCTCATCATTGCTTAACACCAAATATTTGCTGATTTCTGTTGTTTGCTAGCCACGGATTTTAGTATGAAAAATGCATCCAAAATGCTAATTTCATTATTCCAATCCATGCTTTAGTAATCATAGTATCTAACTCACATTACTGTCAAAGCAAATCATCAAGTTTTCATCATTTTCACCACACTTACTAGCCACGAATTTCATGGAAATCAAGCATCAAATTTTGCTTGTTTCTTAAACCTAATTCATGCTTCAAACTCTAGAACACCAAACCAATCCATAACATCAACAAAACATCAAATTTTTCAAGGTTTTCTACACCTCCATAGCCACGGATTTTTGCAAGAATAGAACTGAAAAATGCTTCAAATTGGAAGCTAACCTTATGAACTTGTTTCTTTGCAACCTTGGCTAAGATTGGAGGCTATTTTTGGTATGAAATTTTTGGAAATTTTTGGCTTGAAAGTCATTAAGGGGCACGGATTTTTGGGCTGCAAAAATGCAAGAGTTTGGCTTGGTTTTTCTTATTTTTCAAGTGGATTTTTGAAGCCTATTTATAGGCAAAAGCGAGGGACATTTTAGCAATTTTTTTCTAATAATTTGCTAATTGTTCAAGGACTAAAATGTAAATTTTTTGGGCCAAAAATAAAATTTTTGGCTGCCTTCTTTCTAGGTGGCCGAATGCCACTTTTTCCCTTTTTTTCAAATTTTTTTCCATGCTTTTGTGGCTTGATCATGGCCATTGATCTCAAAAGTAACCAATCCTAGCCATACACCTACCTTATATTACTTTCCAAGCTTTCAAAAATTGTATTTATGGCATCATATTTGTGATGTCATCCTATAATATCAATGGATTAATTCACGAATTAATTCGCGGTCAAATTTTGACCAAAAGTCAAACCGAAGAGAACTTCACCAAAATCGCGTAGGCGGGTTCCGGGCGCCTCCGGTGTGATCGGTTTGTTTTATTTTGCTTTCGTTTAGTCAAAATTCTCTACCATAAATTTTTATCTTTTTAGTGCATTTCAGTGCACTCTCTAGGGTTTTTGGCCCAATTTTCGAACTGTTTCACCCTATTTTGTTCAGTAAAATTTTCTATCTTCGAACTCACTCACTTTAACACTGCCGGAAAATTTTTACAGTATTTACAACAGTATTAAAACATACTTTTTCATATTTTATTTATTAAAATTGATACTTGCATACAATTTTAATCTACTCCGAGAATCTAAAATTCTTAGTTATCACATGGACCATTAGACCTAGCTTGCGGGTTTGGGTTGGTTGCAAACCCTGCTTGTGCCCAGGTGCTAGCAACAGGGACTACACGCTCTGCCTGTGCCTAGGCATAAGCACAACCTTCAAAGTTGCATGTGGGTTGGGCTGGACGGGGGCCAAGCGTGCACCTAGGCACACACTGAGGGTGGTTGTAAGCCTTAGGCCCGTGGCTTGCCATGCCAGGACCCGGTAGGCATATGCCTACGAGGTGGTATAGTGGGACCCTGTCCTAGATTTTTTTAGGGGTTTTTAATTTCAATTTTAAAATTTGAGATTTAATTTTTAAATTGTAATTAAAAAAATGTAATTGTAAATTTAAATTTTGAAATAATATACTATTATAGATGAGATTTAAAATTGTTTAAAATTTGAATTTTAAAGAATTTTTGGGATGAGAAATAAGTGGATGAGTTACAAAAAGATGGATACACAAAGATGGAGCAAAATTCATAACCCAAATAATGCTTTAGATGTAATTTTGTAATATTTAATTTTTTATTTTTTCTAAGATAGGACCATAGCTAGGTTATTTAATTTTTTTTCATTTATTTGTTCAATGTTTTGTCATGGATAAATGTATATGTATTGATGGATAAATTGTATGCATATTTGATAATGCGTCATATAAGATAGAGGAATGCCGCACATACTATATTAATCATAATGTTCATTAAAAAAACTTACATGTTTTTAAAATATCGAGTGGGAGAGGATTTAAAAAAAAAAAAAACTCACTATGTAATAACTGGGAATTTTAGATACTCGGAGTATATTAAAATTGTATATATGTATCAATTTTAATGAATAAAATATGAAAAAGTTGTGTTTTAATACTATTGTGAATACTGTAAAAATGTTCTAGCAGTGTTAAAGTGAATGAGTTCGGAGATGGAAAATCTTACTAAACAGAATCGGGTGAGACGGCTCGAAAACAGAGCCAAAAACCCTAGAGAATACATAGAAATGCACTAAAAAGACAAAAATTTACGGTAGAGAATTTTGACCAAACAAAAGCAAAATAAAACAAACTGATCACACCGAAGGCGTCCGGAACCCGCCTACGCGATTTCGGTAAAGTTCCGTTTGGTTTGACTTTCGGTCAAAATTTGATCACGAATTAATTAGTGAATTAATCCCTTAATATTATAGGATGATATCACAATTATGATGTCATAAATATAGTTTTTTTAAGGTTTGGAAAGTAATTTGGCAAGGTGTAAGGTTAGGATTTGTTGTCTTTTTGATCAATGGCCAAGATCAAGCCAAAAAGATGTTGGAAAAAAATTTAAAAATTTTGAAAAAAGGAAATTCAGCCACCTAAAAAAAAGGCAGCAAAAAAATTTATTTTTGGCCCAAAAATATTGCATTTTAGTCCTTGAACAAATAGGAAATTATTGGAAAAAAATTACCAAAAGGTCCCTTGCTTTTGCCTATAAATAGGCTTCAAAATTCATTCAAAAAAATAGAGAAACTTGGCCAAATTCTTACCAATTTCTAGCAGCAAAAATCCGTGGGTCTCCTCCCCTTTTTAAGCCAAATTTGGTCAAAAAATTCACACTAAAATTTGCTTCCAATCCAAGCTTAAGCATCAAGAGATCACTTGAGAAGTTAAGCCACCAATTTGGAGCAATTTTCTTTGAATTTTCCTTAGAAAATCCGTGGCACTATTGGTGTAGAAACATTGAAAAAAAAATTGATGTTTTGTGGATATTATGATTGGTTTGGTAAT
Source organism: Antiaris toxicaria (assembly GCA_035233585.1). Classification (NCBI taxonomy): domain Eukaryota; kingdom Viridiplantae; phylum Streptophyta; class Magnoliopsida; order Rosales; family Moraceae; genus Antiaris; species Antiaris toxicaria. The sequence continues at coordinate 21,589,955 of CP141156.1, forward strand.
CTAGAGATTGAAGTATGAATTAGGTTTAAGAAACAAGCAATAATTTATGCTTGGTTTCCATGAAATTCGTGGCACTATTGGTGTGGAAAACGATTGGAAATTTGGTGATTTGGTTTAGTGTTTATGATCATTTCGTTGCATGTGAATTAAGCATAAATTAGAATCAAGAAACAAGAAATTTTGATACATTTTTCATGCTAAAATCTGTGGGTGATAAATACTATAAAATCGAAAATTTTTAGTATTGAACAATGATGAGTAATGTTGATGAAATCCTAGGAAATAAAACAAAACTTTCTATGTGAATTAGGCAAAAAAATCCATGGCTAATGCTAGGGTTGGAATGAAAATTTTGCTAGGTTTCTAATGTTGAAATGTACATTAAAAACCTAAGAATGATATGTGATAATTGATTATGGTAATGAAAAATATTTGGTGATAATGAACATGAGAAACTAAGTTGATAAGTGGAAAAAAAATTGATGATTAGTGTTGAATTATTGAATATTGGTTAATGTGAAAAATTTTTATACAAAGTTTGGTAACTTTGTATAAAATAGGTTTCTGGTATAGTACGTGGTAGGTACAAAGGTTCTGAGGTGTACCTAACGCCAAGAAAACCTTAAAATACAAGCGGAAATGCTGCCAAAATTTCTAAAACGACATAAGGGCATTTCGAGAAACGAAGGGTAAAAATATTAGACTCGAAATGTAAACCAAGACCCCTCAGGGGATTGGGATTGAAAATGGAAAACCAACCCAAGAGGAATAGTAAACCAACCCTTAATGACTAAAATGCCTAAAACGGGAAAAAAATTTCATGTTAGGGGCATTTTAGGAAACGAGGGGGAAACATTAGATCGGGACAGGAAACCTGAGCCCCTTGGGGACCGGGGTCGGGGACGGGATGAAAACATTTCAGGAGTAGTGAAATGCTCATTTGAGACTCCGAAACGCTAAAAAAAAATGAGAAACAACCCTAAGTGATGGATGAATAGTAACTGAGGGTCAGAAAACGGATAATTGAGATTTTGTAGCATATAAAGTAGGAAAATGATACAAAAGCCTAGGGAATATTATTTTAAGATATTTGGGCTCAGAAAATTTGGGAAAAATGATAGAATGGAATAGTTACAGTCCCGATACTTGTCAGGGGTAAAATGGTCATTTTGATAAAAATTTCTGAAAGACTCAGAAAGGACCGTAAAGGATCTAGAATGACTTAAATAAAACTCTAGGACCCAAAATAAAGATTTTAGAGTTAAAAATCTAGAGTCTAAATAGTACACGGTTGTGTACAGAGAAACACGGCCCTGTAGAGTGAAACCGAGAGGAACACGGTCAGGGACACGGGCGTGTTGCAGACCGTGTACCACATAAAGAGTTGAAATGTTTTATAAAATTTATTACAAAATAAATATATTCAAAGTGATAATTAATAAAGGGTATTAATAGACAATACTATGTCTGTAGGGATTCAAACTAGAGACAAAACTGCGGAGGAGTTCCGGAAATGAACATTATCGCAGTGGTAGTAAGTTCAAGCATTTTTATGTCTACAACATGAAATACTATGATATTGTGTTTAGCACTAGTTGTGCATCATTGTTAAGTCCTATGGACCCTAGGGATTAGTTAGTATAACGTATCCCATAAATTAAGAAAAGAGAATAAGTAAGACCTATGGGCAGTAGAGGTTAATGACCTTAAGGTGACGATTACTGTCACTTGGTCAGTACTAAAATTGAAAGATGGTAATAAAACCATTTAAGGTGTACCGCCCCTCCGACATTGTGGTGGAGGTTTACAAGTCCTTCAGGGATATAATAATCGACACATGCGATGAGAACTGTGAGGAAGCAGCTTTAGGGTCGCTCCCTAAGCCCTCCTAGTCAGCACGTTATAAATTATCGGTACAGCCATCAAGGGCTCGAAACCAGAACATAAATAGAGCTAATAGAAAATAAAGTGATGAAAGTCATAACCGAGCATAATTGAGTATAACCGACACTAGCACTAAGTGTAGTAAGTTCGTTAGGGTAATGTGAATAGTAACCAGTTAGAGTAACAGTTACTATTCACCGATCAAAGGTCAAAGTTACCATTTATGGTGAATAATACTATTTATAGGAAATTAGATTTTGATGTTTTGAATCTATGTGATTCTTATTAAGTATGTTTGAACTTACTGAGCCTGTTATCTCATCAGTCTGTTCATGTTGCAGGTAAGAAACCTGTCCAATAGTCTACGTGGATGGCAGCAGGATGTGTGCGTGTCAAGAGGATAGGGAATTCAGCGTGGCATTGGTCCTACCATAAGTTTTTCGCTGAGCGTTGAGAGTTACTGAATTGAAGAGAATGTGTTTTGAAAAATTACAGTATAAATATATTGTATATTGTACATTATGTTGTCCCCAAAAGACATCTAAAAGTTAGTATTGTATTTTATAAGGCTTTCATACTTAGCTTTCTTTTAAGGAAATTTTGTATTAAAAAGAAAAAAAAAATTATGGGCGAAATTTGGGCCCTGAAAAATAAAAGATTGAGAGAAAAAGAGTTTAAATGGCGATCCAGATTCAGCACAGGCTATCTTGGCTGGCAACAGAGTCGGTTTATGACAAGTTTAGTGTGGTTGGATTTGGGGGCGCCACACACTACCTCTATTGTTGATTCATATGTGAAAATATGGTAATGCCTCACATCAGTTCCGCCTTAACCATACCCCTTGGTAGGAGTCTACCGCCATTGGTATGCAAGATTTGATCTCTTATGTGAAAAACGTGTTTGGGTATGTTTTATTTGGGACTGTCCCTCAATGGCTTGAATAGCTCATGGACCAGACTATATAAACATTGCTTACACATTCAAGACTGATTTAGCTATTAACCTTTCCTAGATGCTTTATTAGTTAAAGTAGTGGCCAACTAACTGGTTATTAATATATGCCTTAACCATACCCCTTGGTAAGAGTTTACCGCCATTGGTATGCAAGATTTGATCTCTTATGTGGAAAACATGTTTGGGTATGTATTATTTGGGACTATCCCTCGATGGCTTGAATAGCTCATGGACCAGACTATATAAATAATGCTTACATATTCAAGACTGGTTTAGCTATTAACCTTTCCTATATGCTTTATTAGTTAAAGTAGTGGCTAAATAACTGGTTATTAATATATGCCTTAACCTTGGAGGATTTAAGGCAACATATATTAATTGGACGGAGTCCACGTTTTTAGCTATTTATTTCATGATCACTCCTTGGTGGCTTAAAGTAATAGATGTTGAGAATTACTGTTATAATAAAATTTTAGGACCCAAAATAAAGATTTTAGAGTTAAAAATCTAGAGTCTAAATAGTACACGAGTGTGTACAGAGAAACACAGTTGTGTAGAGTGAAACCGAGAGGAACACGGTCAGGGACACGGTTGTGTTGCAGACCGTGCACCACATAAAGAATTGAAATGTTTTATAAAATTTATCACAAAATAAATATTTTAAAAGTGATAATTAATAAAGGGTATTAACAGAAAATACTATGTCTGTACGGATCTAAACTAGAGATAAAACTACGGAGGAGTTCCGGAAATGGACATTATCGCAGTGGTGGTAAGTTCAAGCATTTTTATGTTTGCAACATGAAATACTATAATATTGTGTTTAGTACTAGTTGTGCATCATTGTTAAGTCCTATAGACCCTAGGGATTAGTTAGTATAACGTCTCCCATAAATTAAGAAAAGAAAATAAGTAAGACCTATGGACAGTAGAAGTTAATGACCTTGAGGCGACGATTAATGTCACTTGGTCAATACTAAAATTGAAAGATGGTAATAAAACCATTTAAGGCGTACCGCCCCTCCGACATTGTGGTGGAGGTTTACAGGTCTTTTAGAGATATAATAATCACCACAAGTGATGAGAACTGTGAGGAAGAAGCTTTAGGGTCGCTCCCTTAGGGTCGCTCCCTAAGCCCTCCCAGTCAGCACGCTATAAATTATCGGTACAGTCATCAAGAGCTCGAAACCAGAACATAAATAGAGCTAATAGAAAATAAAGTGATGAAAGCCATAACCGAGCATAATTAAGTATAACCGACACTAACACTAAGTGTAGTAAGTTCGGTTAGGTTAACAATTACTATTCACCGATCAAAGGTCAAAGTTGCCATTTATGGTGAATAGTATTATTCATAGGAAATTAGATTTTGATGCTTTTGAATCTATGTGATTCTTATTAAGTATGTTTGAACTTACTGAGCATGTTATCTCATCAGTCTGTTCATATTGCAGGTAAGAAACCTGTCCAATAGACTACGTGGATGGCAGCAGGATGTGTGCGTGTCAAGAGGATAGGGAATTCAGCGTGGCATTGGTCCTACCATAAGTTTTTCGCTGAGTGTTAAGAGTTACTGAATTGAAGAGAATGTGTTTTGAAAAATTACAGTATAAATATATTGTATATTGTACATTATGTTGTCCCCAAAAGACATCGAAAAGTTAGTATTGTATTTTATAAGGCATTCATACTTAGCTTTCTTTTAAGGAAAGTTTGTATTAAAAAGAAAAAAAAATTATGGGCGAAATTTGGTCCCTGAAAAATAAGAGATTGAGAGAAAAAGAGTTTAAATGGCGATCCAGATTCGGCACACAGGCTGTCTTGGCCGGCAACAGAGTCGGTTCATGACAAGTTTAGCGTGGTTGGATTCGGGGGTGCCACACACTACCTCTATTATTGATTCATGTGTGAAAACATGGTAACGCCTCACATCAGTTCTGCCTTAACCATACCCCTTGGTAGGAGTTTACCGCCATTGGTATGCAAGATTTGATCTCTTATGTGAAAAATGTGTTTGGGTATGTTTTATTTGGGACTATCCCTCGATGGCTTGAATAGCTCATGGACCAAACTATATAAACAATGCTTACACATTCAAGACTGATTTAGCTATTAACCTTTCCTAGATGCTTTATTAGTTAAAATAGTGGCCAATTAACTGGTTATCAATATATGCCTTAACCATACCCCTTGGTAGGAGTTTACCGCCATTGGTATGCAAGATTTGATCTCTTATGTGGAAAACATGTTTGGGTATGTATTATTTGGGACTATCCCTCGATGGCTTGAATAGCTCATGGACTAGACTATATAAACAATGCTTACATATTCAAGACTGGTTTAGCTATTAACATTTCCTAGATGCTTTATTAGTTAAAGTAGTGGCCAAATAACTGGTTATTAATATATGCCTTAACCTTGAAGGATTTAAGGCAACATATATTAATTGGACGGAGTCCACGTTTTTAGCTATTTATTTCATGATCACCCCTTGGTGGCTTGAAGTAATAGATATTGAGAATTACTGTTATAATAAAATTTTAGAACCCAAAATAAAGATTTTAGAGTTAAAAATCTAGAGTCAAAATAGTACACGGGTGTGTACAGAGAAACACGGCTGTGTAGAGTGAAATCGAGAGGAACACGGTCAGGGACACGGTTGTATTGCAGACCGTGCACTACATAAAGAGTTGAAATGTTTTATAAAATTTATCACAAAATAAATATATTCAAAGTGATAATTAATAAAGGGTATTAACAGACAATACTATGTCTGTACGGATCCAAACTAGAGATAAAACTGCAGAGGAGTTCCGGAAATTGACATTATCGCAGTGGTGGTAAGTTCAAGTATTTTTATGTCTGCAACATGAAATACTATAATATTGTGTTTAGTACTAGTTATGCATCATTGTTAAGTCCTATGGACCCTAGGGATTAGTTAGTATAACGTATCCCATAAATTAAGAAAAGAGAATAAGTAAGACCTATGGACAGTAGAGGTTAATGACGTTGAGATGACAATTAATGTCACTTGGTCAGTACTAAAATTGAAAGATAGTAATAAAACCATTTAAGGCATACCGCCCCTCCGACATTGTGGTGGAGGTTTACAGGTCTTTTAGAGATATAATAATCGCCACGAGCGATGAGAACTGTGAGGAAGAAGCTTTAGGGTCGCTCCCTAAGCCCTCCCAGTCAGCACGCTATAAATTATCAGTACAGCCATCAAAAGCTCGAAACCAGAACATAAATAGAGCTAATAGAAAATAAAGTGATGAAAGCCATAAACGAGCATAATTGACTATAACGAACACTAGCACTAAGTGTAGTAAGTTCGGTTAGGTTAATGTGAATAGTAACTGGTTAGGGTAATAGTTACTATTTACCGATCAATGGTCAAAGTTACTATTTATGGTAAATAGTACTATTTACGTATGAATTATACTATTCATAAGAAATTAGATTTTGATGTTTTTGAATCTATGTGATTCTTATTTAGTATGTTTGAACTTACTGAGCCTATTAGCTCATCAGTCTATTCATGTTGTAGGTAAGAAACCTGTCTAATAGACTACGTGGATGGCGATAGAATGTGTGCGTGTCAAGGGGATAGGGAATTCAGTGTGGAATTGGTCCTGCCATAAGTTTTCTGCTAGGCGTTGAGAGTTAGTGAATTAAAGAGAATGTTAGTGAATTAAAGAGAAGGTATTTTGAAAAATTGCAGTGCAAATATATTGTATATTGTACATTATGTTGTACCTAAAAGACATCTAAAAGCTAGTATTATATTTTATAAGGCTTTCATACTTAGCTTTCTTTTAAGGAAAGTGTGTATTAAAAAGAAAAAAAAAATTATGGGTGAAATTTGGGCCCTGAAAAATAAGAGATTGAGAGAAAAAGAGTTTAAATGGTGATCCGAATTCGGCACATGGGCTGTCTTGGCCGCCAACCGGGCTGTCTTGACTGGCAACAGAGTTGGTTTATGACAAGTTTAGCGTGGTTGGATTCAGCAGCACCACAGGTTAGTATCAAAGCGGTTGACTATATCTCTATTGGCACGAAACGCAACCTACTCTTCAATCCAAGTAAGTTAGCTTTCTTTAAGAATAGTTAAATTTTCGTTTATTCGAGGTTATATATTTTTGTAGGACATACGATGACTATACCACCTTATATGAGACCTCACCCATACCGACCGAGAGGATCGATCCGGGTATGGACTAGGCCGGTGATCAGACCATCGATGATTCATCGAGCCGCACCTCGACCACCGATACTTGAGTCACCAGTGCCGAGGGCAGTAGCACCGGCATCAGTACAAGCACCACTTCCTCTACCAGTTGTAAATCCACCAGTAGCGGTAGATACTCCAGTGGTGGGAGATCGAGCTTGTATAGGAGCTAGAGTATTAGTACGAGCAGTACAGGCTTTTAGAGGCAGTCATCCACCTATATTCGAGGGAAGTCAATAGGGATCTCTACTCGAGACTGGCTACATGACATAGAGACTATCATGCACCAGTGCGACATAGATGAGAACTGTTGGGTGTTGATGGCAGTTGGTACATTCTGTGAGGATGCACAATTGTATTGGGAGTACTGTGATCAAGAGATGTTGTTAGCACTTGATTGGGCTAAGTTTTGCTAAATCATGATGCAGTAGTTTCCGCAGAAAAGTTTAGCACCAGTTTCAGATTCTCCTGAGAGCAGGATAGTGACGCCGCCACCAACCATGCCCAAGTATACAGATGTCAGAGATTTTGTTCTTAGGGTAGAGACACAGCAGATGATGTTAAGTGATATTGTATTCACGTATGTAGTCCAATTTCAGGATAACGTTGTGAGGAGATGTCCTCTGTCCAACCTCATAGATGAGGATTTTTGTGACATATTTTGGAAGGCGCTCACTATTGATCTACGACAGAGGGCCCTTTATACCCTACTACTTTACGTGAGTTTATAATTACTATAGCTAAAGTAGAGGAAGAGATGATGATGGAGTGCATGGTGCGTAAGAGACATGAGCAACTATTGCAGGACGCCATGTTAGATCGACTGTCTGGGGCACAGCCTATGGCAAATGACCATGAGGCTAGTCCATCAAGGCAACAAGAGGGTACGGGTCCTGCTGAAGGATCGACGCCATCCGAGGCCTGAAACAGTACGGATGAGGATGAAGTGGATCCATTGGAATTTTTGACAATTCCGGATCAACCCCAGCTAAGAGATTATATGTAGAAACATATGTGATGTATAAATGTATATATCTGTATATGTGTGTGTTTGATAGTATCGAAAGGCCGTTTTAAAAAAAGAGCCTTCGAACTGATATATATTTGAAAATTTTGAAATACAATGAAATGACCATCATATTTTGACATGATCAATGAAGGAAATGTTGAAATCTATATGATGATTAAAACTATTTTTACTTATGTTGTAAAAATATGTTTGTTAAAAAAAAAATTCTAACGATTGATTTGCATGCAACTATAGGATATAGAAAAGATGGTGAACCCAAGGAATTTGTGAAACATGAGAGGGTGACCAGTCCTATCAGAAAGAGTAGATGAATTGCAAGCCATGCTAGAGGCTCAGATGAAAGTAAATGTTGAGTTAAGACAAAGGCTAGAGCAGATAGAGCAGAGGCAAGGCCAAGAAGAAGGCCAAACCCACAAATGACCGCACCTGAACCAGAAGTACCGCTAATTGAACCTAAAATAGAAGAAGGAGAACCACAACCCCGAGTCAACCAGGAGCCACTATACGAAAGATTCCGACGAATGAAGCCGCCAGAGTTTGAGGGTTCCACAAACACCTTAGAAGCAGAAGAATGGTTATCCTCACTCCATATGATCTTGGAATTTATGGAGTTGTATGACCAAGAAAGGATTATGTGCACGTCCTTTGTTCTGAAGAAGGATGCAAGGTTTTGGTGGGAGTCAGTCAAGTTGAGAAGGAACATGTACACAATGTCATGGATAGATTTCCTGGAGGAATTTAATCAAAAGTATTATAATCCCGTACTGCTGCGACCACAACAAAGAGAGTTTGCAGAATTAAAGCAGGGGGACATGTCAGTGATCGAGGTCTGTAGCAAGTTCGACCAACTGTCTCGACTATGCCCGTATGCTGTGTTGAATGAGAGGGAGAAAATTCAGAAGATGTTGGGAATGTTTCATCCCGAAATCTCAGCATTGGTAGATAGTGGATTGACACTGCCCACTACTGTATCTGATTATGTAAGTAGAACGTTGAGAGCTGAATATTATTTGGTTTGATAGAAGAAGGAAAGGGAAAAGATTTGGGATGCCAAGAAGAAGGAAAAGGTACGGGCAAAAGCTGTACAAGTTGGATCCCAGGTCAGGCAAAGCAGCAAACCGAATCAGAATACTAAGGCCGGGCAACCAAGCACTTCTAGCCAACAGTCACAGGCCAAGAGAAAGGGGAATAATTCTGGGAATAGGAACCAGTAGCGGACAGTGAACAGCAATGTTGGACCTATTATCCATGACTGTGTAGTCTGTAGAAAGAGACATGCAGGTAGATGCAAACTTGCCCTAAATGCCTGTTTCCAATATGGAAAGGATGGCCATTTTGCCAGGAACTACCCTAAAAATAGGCAAAATGTGCAGGGTTCGTTCCAGACATAATAGCAACGTCCCCAAGCACATGCAATCTAGTTAAAGGTGGAAGGTCCTTCATCCACAGAGAGACAGGAAAGATCACAAGGCCTACCCTATGCAGATGCTCGAGTGATGGTGTATACCAAAGAGGATACGGAAGCAGGGACATCCAATGTAGTGACAAGTCAGTTTTCTGTCGCTAATCATTTGGTGTCTATTTTATTTGATTCTAGTGCTACACATTCATTTATTTCCTACCAATTTGTGAATAAGATAGGATATCTAAAAGATAACATAGGTATAACCTTTAGAACTACTTTACCCTCAGGAAAAGTAATGATGTCAAATTATTGGTTACCTCGTGTGCCAATAATTATGGCAAATAGAATTAATTGTGATGGAGCTTGCCGACTACGATGTAATACTAGGAATGGATTTCCTAGGGAAGTATCAAGCCACGATCGATTGTCAGAAGCAGATGATAAGGTTCTAACCCTACCAGGAAGATGGATTCGAATATGTCGGATCGTCATGCAAACCAAGGATGATAATGATCAACTCGATGAAGGCAAGAAGGCTAATGTCTAGCGGTTGTGCTGGATACTTAGCATGCATAGTGGACGTAACGGAGGAATGGAAGCTTTAACTCGAAGACATTCCTATTGTGGGGGAATTCATTTATGTCTTCCCAGAGAAATTACCAGGATTGCCGCCTGAACGAGAAATCTCCTTTGAGATCGAGTTGATGGCAGGAACTGCACCTATCTCAAAGGCACCGTATCGAATGGCACCGACAGAATTAAAAGAGTTACAGGAGCAGCTAAAGGAGCTTCTTGACAAAGGATTTATACGTCCAAGCTATTCCTCATAGGGTGCTCCCATGTTGTTCGTCAAGAAGAAGGATGGATCGTTTCGCATGTGCATTGACTCCCAGGAGTTGAATAAGGTCACTGTTAAGAATAGGTATCCGTTACCTAGAATTGACGACTTGTTCGATCAATTAAAAGGTGTAGCAGTATTCTCCAAGATTGATTTGCAATCAGGATACCATCAACTGAGGATCAAGGAGAGTGACATCCACAAGACCGCATTTCAGACCCGCTACGATCATTACGAATTCCTTGTGATGCTGTTTGGATTAACAAAGGCACCAGCTGCATTTATAGACTTGATGAATCGAGTATTTAAGGAATATCTAGATAAATTTGTCATTGTGTTTATCGATGACATACTCATATATTCAAAGACTCATATATTCAAATTTGTCTAGATAAATTTGTCATTATGTTTATCGATGACATACTCATATATTCAAAGACTTGCAAGGAGCATGAAGAGCATCTGAGGATTGTTCTGAAGACGATAAAGAAGCACCAACTCTATGCCAAATTCTCAAAATGTGAATTTTGGCTAGATAGAGTACATTTTCTTGGACATGTAGTTTCCAAGGAAGGAATTCGCACGACTCGTCACTCCTATCACGGCTCTTACACGTAAGGAAAAGAAGTATGAGTGGACCGAAGAGTGCGAGAAAAGCTTTCGAGAACTGAAGAAACGACTAACGAGTGCGCCGATACTTACACTTTCTACTGAAGGGGAGATGTTTGTGATTTACAGTAATGCCTCGAAAATGGGATTAGGAGCTTTCCTGATGCAAGGTGATAAGGTGATTGCCTATGCCTTGTATCAATTATAGAACCACGAAAGAAATTATCCCACACATGACTTGGAACTTGCTGCAGTAGTGTTCACATTAAAGATCTAGCGACATTATCTATATGAAGCTCAGTGTCAGATTTATCCTGACCACCAAAGTTTAAAGTATTTCTTCACGCAAAAAGAGCTAAATATGCGACAAAGGATATGGCTGGAGCTAGTAAAAGACTATGATTGTGAAATCCTCTACCATCTTGGAAAAGCCAATCGTATTGCAGATACGTTAAGTAGAAAATCTACCGTCTCGCAACAACTATCGATTGGAAAACTTCCAAAGCCATTGTAGTAGGAAATCAACATATTGAAGGTGGAGCTAATAGTCGGAAAGCTAGCTGCACTACAACTGGAATCAACGCTGTATGAGTATATCAGAGAGGCTCAGAAACGAGACCCGAAGCTAGCAAGTCCTCAAGAGGGAGTGTCTAAAGATGGATTAATCCTACATCAGGGAAGAATTCATGTTCCAGATGATGAAGGATTGAGAAGGCAAATTATGGCAGAAGCCCATGAAATGCCATATTCAGTATATCCCAGAGCCAGTAAGATGTACCAGGATTTGAAGCTACAATTCTAGTGGAAAGGGATGAAGAAGGACATTACTGAGTTTGTAAGTAAATGTATGACGTGTCAAAAAGTCAAAGCTGAACATGACATCCAAGCGAAAAATTATAGCCGTCGGAGATTCCCGAATGGAAATAGGAACATATTACAATGGAATTTGTGGCAGGACTACCGAAAACCCGAGAAGGTTATGATGCCATTTGGGTTATTGTCGACAGGTTGACAAAGATGGCAAGGTTCATTGCGGTGAAAATGACCTTTTAATTGGAAAGGTTAGCGAACTTGTATGTTAACCACATAGTCAGGTTACTTGGAGTTCTTAAATCCATTGTGTCGGATCATGATCCACAATTCACTTCGAATTTCTGGACTTGTGTGCAAGAAGCTATGGGAACAAAAGTGCGTCTAAGCACAGCATTTCATTCGCAGACAGATGGGCAATCTGAGCGAACAATTCAAACGCTTGAAGACAATCTTCGCGCGTGTACAATAGATTTCCTAGGGAGCTGGAATGAGAAACTTCCATTGGTGGAGTTTTCGTACAATAATAGCTACCAAGCCTCGATAGGGATGGCACCCTATGAAGCCCTATATGGAAGAAAGTGTAGATCATTGGTCCATTGGTATGATTTATAAGAAAAACGACTGCATAAGACAGATTTTCTACAAGAAATAGTGGATGCAGTTACAAAAATATAGCAACGGATGAAAATAGCCCAGAGCCGATAGAAGAGCTATGCAGACGAAAGACGAAGATCCCTAGCGTTCAACGAAGGGGATTTCATATTCCTAAGAGTTTCATCGATGAAAGGAATAATGCGGTTCGGAAAGAAAGGGAAATTGAGTCTAAGATATATTGGACCATATGAGATTATCGAACGCATTGGTAAAGTCTCTTATAGATTGGTGTTACCTCTAGAAATGTCAGTAGTGCATAATGTGTTTCACGTGTCGATGTTGCGGAAGTATATATCGGATCCATCCCATGTGTTGAAACATGAACCGATCCAGATTCAGGAAGATCTGACGTACGAGGAGAGGCCTGTTCAAATTCTAGCACTAGAAGATAAGGTTTTGAGGAACAAAACAATCCCATTAGTCAAAGTGCTGTGGAAAAATCACAACGTTGAAGAGGCTACATGGGAGGGAGAAGACAAAATTAGAAATTTGTACCCCCACTTGTTCTAAATTTCGAGGATGAAAATTTTATAAGGAGGGGTGAATGTGATAACCGGGAATTTTAGATTCTCGGAGTAGATTAAAATTGTATGTATGTATCAATTTTAATGAATAAAATATAAAAAAGTTGTGTTTTAATACTATTGTGAATACTGTAAAAATGTTCCGGCAGTGTTAAAGTGAATGAGTTCGGAGATGGAGAATCTTACCGAACATAATTGGGTGAGACGGTTCAAAAACGGAGCCAAAAACCCTAGAGAATACATAGAAATTCACTAAAAAGACAAAAATTTACGGTAGAGAATTTTGACCAAATGGAAGCAAAATAAAACAAACTGATCGCACCGGAGGCGCGGGAACCCGCCTACGCGTTTTCAGTAAAGTTCCGTTCAGTTTGACTTTCGATCAAAATTTGACTACGAATTAATTAGTGAATTAATGCCTTAATATTATAGGATGGCATCACAATTATGATGTCATAAATATAGTTTTTTTAAGGTTTGGAAAGTAATTTGGCAAGGTGTAAGGTTAGGATTTGTTGTCTTTTTGATCAATGGCCAAGATGTAGCCAAAAAGACATTGGAAAAAAATTTAAAAATTTTGAAAAAAGGCCATTCAGCCACCTAGAAATAAGGCAGCAAAAAAATTTATTTTTGGCCCAAAAATATTACATTTTAGTCCTTGAACAAATAGGAAATTATTGGGAAAAATTTCCTAAAGGTCCCTTGCTTTTGCCTATAAATAGGCTTCAAAATTCGTTCATAAAAAATAGAGAGAGTTGGCCAAATTCTTGTCAATTTCCAGCAACAAAAATCCGTGGGTCTCCTCCCTTTTTTAAGCCAAAATTTGTCAAAAAATTCACACTAAAATTTGCTTCTAATCTAAGCTTAAGCATCAATAGATCACTTGAAAAGGTAAGCCACCAATTTGGAGCAATTTTCTTTGAATTTTCCTTAGAAAATCCGTGGCACTATTGGTGTAGAAACATTGAAAAAAAAATTTGATGTTTTGTGGATATTAGAATTGGTTTGGTAATCTAGAGATTGAAGTATGAATTAGGTTTAAGAAACAAGCAATAATTTATGCTTGGTTTCCATGAAATCCGTGGCACTATTGGTGTGGAAAATGATTGAAAATTTGGTGATTTGGTTTAGTGTTTATGATCATTTGGTGGCATGTAAATTAAGCATGAATTAGAATCAAGAAACAAGAAATTTTGATGCATTTTTCATGTTAAAATCCGTGGGTGATAAATACTAGAAAATGAAAAATTTTTAGTATTGAACAATGATGAGTAGTGTTGATGAAACCCTAGGAAAGAAAACAAAATTTTCTATGTGAATTAGCATGAAAAATCTATGGCTAATGCTAGGTTGGAATGAAAATTTTTCTAGGTTTCTAATGTTGAAATGTACATTGAAAACCTAAGAATGATATGTGATAATTGATTATGGTGATGAAAAATATTTGGTGATAATTAACATGAGAAACTAAGTTGATAAGTGGAAAAAAAAATTGATGATTGGTGTTGAATTATTGAATATTGGTTAATGTGGAAAATTTTTATACAAAGTTTGGTAACTTTGTATAAAATAGGTTTCTGGTATAGTAAGTGGTAGGTATAAAGGTTCTGAGGTGTACCTAACACCGGGAAAACCTTAAAATACAAGCGGAAATGCTGTCGAAATTTCTAAAACGGTATAAGGGCATTTCGGGAAATGAAGGGTAAAAATATTAGACTCAAAAAGGAAACCGAGATCCCTCAGTGGGTTAGGATTGAAAATAGAAAACCTACCCAAGAGGAATAGTAAACCAACCCTTAATGGCTAAAATGCCTAAAACGGGAAAAAAATTTCAAGTTAGGGGTATTTAGGAAACGAGGGGGAAACATTAGATCGGGACCGGAAACCTAAGCCCCTCGGGGACTGGGGGTTGGGGACAGGATGAAAAATATTTTAGGAGTAGTGAAATGCCCATTTGAGACTCTGAATCACTAGAAAAACGAGAAACGACCCTAGGTGATAGAGGAATAGTAACCGAAGCTCGGAAAATAGATAATTGAGATTTTGTAGCATATAAAGTGGGAAAATGATACAGAAGCCTAAGGAATATTATTTTAAGATATTTGGGCTTAGAAAATTTGGGAAAAATGATAGAACGGAATAGTTACGGTCCCGAGATTCGTCAGGAGCAAAATGGTCATTTTGACCAAAAATTTGCGATAGGCTTGGAAAGGACCGTAAATGATCTAGAATGACTTAAATAAAATTCTAGGACACAAAATAAAGATTTTAGAGTTAAAAATCTAGAGTCTAAATAGTACATGGGCGTGTACAGAGAAACACGGCTGTGTGGAGTGAAACCGAGAGGAACAAGGTCAGGGACACGGGCGTGTTGCAGACCGTGTACCACATAAAGAGTTGAAATGTTTTTATAAAATTTATCACAAAATAAATATATTCAAAGTGATAATTAATAAAGGGTATTAACAGACAATACTATGTCTGTAGGGATCCAAACTAGAGATAAAACTGCGGAGGAGTTCTGGAAGCAGACATTATCGCAGTGGTGGTAAGTTTAAGCATTTTCATGTCTGTAACATGAAATACTGTGATATTGTGTTTAGTACTAGTTGTACATAATTGTTAAGTCCTATATACCCTGGGGATTAGTTAGTATAACGTGTCCCATTAATTAAGAAAAGAGAATAAGTAAAACCTATGGGCAATAGAGGTTAATGACCTTGAGGTGACGATTAATGTCACATGGTCAGTACTAAAATTGAAAGATGGTAATAAAACCATTTAAGGCGTAC
The DNA here is from genome assembly GCA_035233585.1 of Antiaris toxicaria. Classification (NCBI taxonomy): domain Eukaryota; kingdom Viridiplantae; phylum Streptophyta; class Magnoliopsida; order Rosales; family Moraceae; genus Antiaris; species Antiaris toxicaria. The sequence continues at coordinate 21,605,692 of CP141156.1, forward strand.
CGCCCCTCTGATATTGTGGTAGAGGTTTCCAGGTCCTTCGAGGATATAATAATCGCCACAAGTGATGAGGACTGTGAGGAAGAAGCTTTAGGGTCGCACCTTAAGCCCTCCCAGTCAGTGCGCTATAAATTATCAGTACAACCATCAAGAGCTCGAAACCAGAACATAAATAGAGCTAATAGAAAATAAAGTGATGAAAGCCATAACCGAGCATAATTGAGTATAACCGACACTAGTACTAAGTGTAGTAAGTTCGGTTAGGGTAATGTGAATAGTAACCGGTTAGGGTAACAATTACTATTCATCAGTCAAAGGTCAAAGTTACTATTTATGATAAATAGTACTATTTATAGGAAATTAGATTTTGATGTTTTTGAATCTATGTGATTCTTATTAAGTATGTTTGAACTTACTGAGCTAGTTAGCTCCTCAGTCTGTTCATGTTGCAGGTAAGAAACCTGTCCAATAGACTACGTGGATGGCAGCAGGATATGTGCATGTCAAGAGGATAGGGAATTCAGCATGGAATTGGTCCCGCTATAAGTTTTTCACTGGGCGTTGAGAGTTAGTGAATTGAAGAGAATGTGTTTTGAAAAATTACAGTATAAATATATTATATATTGTACATTAAGTTGTCTCCAAAAGACATCTAAAAGTTAGTACTGTATTTTATAAGGCTTTCATACTTAGCTTTCTTTTAAGGAAAGTGTGTATTAAAAAGAAAAAAAATTATGGGTGAAATTTGGGCCCTAAAAACTAAGAGACTGAGAGAAAAAGAGTTTAAATGGCAATCCAGATTCGGCACATAGGCTGTCTTGGCCAGCGACAGAGTCGGTTCATGACAAGTTTAGCGTGGTTGGATTCGGGGGCGCCACACACTAGCTCTATTGTTGATTCATATGTGAAAACATGGTAATGTCTCACATCAGTTCCGCCTTAACCATACCCCTTGGTAGGAGTCTACCGCCATTGGTATGCAAGATTTGATCTCTTATGTGGAAAACGTGTTTGGGTATGTTTTATTTGGGACTATCCCTCGATGGCTTGAATAGCTCATGGACCAGACTATATAAACAATGCTTACACATTCAAGACTAGTTTCGCTATTAACCTTTCCTAGATGCTTTATTAGTTAAAGTAGTGGCCAATTAACTGGTTATTAATATATGCCTTAACCATATCCCTTGGTAGGAGTCTACCGCCATTGGTATAAAAGATTTGATCTCTTATGTGGAAAACGTGTTTGGGTATGTATTATTTGGGACTATCCCTCGATGGCTTAAATAGCTCATGGACCAGACTATATAAACAATACTTACACATTCAAGACTGGTTTAGCTATTAACCTTTCCTAGATGCTTTATTAGTTAAAGTAGTGGCCAATTAACTGGTTATTAATATATACCTTAACCTTAGAGGATTTAAGGCAACATATATTAATTTGACGGAGTCCACGTTTTTAGCTATTTATTTCATGATCACCCCTTGGTGGCTTGAAGTAATAGATGTTGAGAATTACTGTTATAATACTATATGTTTTTTCTAAGTTTCATGTAAGAAAATACTTGTATGTTTTATTTGCTAAATATCTTTTATATTTGCTTGGGCTTTGTTACGATGTACTTTTGTATTTTTATTTTAGTTTAAAATGTCATCGACACCTCTAATTTTGATACTCACTAAATTAAGTTAAACTGCGATAATTATGAAGACTAGAAAAGAAATCTGCTAATAGTTCTTAGCTATGAGAGATATAAGTTCATACTGGAAAAACCATGCCCACCAGGACCCTGACTTGATGCACCAGTTGAAGATGTCCTTGTCATGTATACTTGTTGGAGAGAATCCAACAAGATAGCTCGATACTACATCTTTACTAACATGATGAGTGCTATATAAAAGCAACATGAAACCTATCAAGTTGTCAGGGAGATCATAGAAAACTTGGAGGACATATTTGGAGGCCAACAAAAGTTGGCTCGATAGTTCACTATCACAAGTATAATAAACTTTTGGCAGAAGGTGGGTACTACAATGAAGGACCATATGCTTATGCTAATGGCACTCTTTGCTTAGGCTGCTGACAACAGTGCTAAGATGGACTATAACACCTAAATTAAGATAGTGTTCAAGACTCTGTCTAAGGATTTTGAAGGGTTCAAAGCCACATACAATCTAGTTACAAGGGATTTAGGACTTTTCAAGTTCATAAAGCATCTTCAAGTTTATGAGTAGATGATCAATGATGGAGTTCCGGTCTAGACCAAGGGAGAGGCTAACTTAGCAAATGTAATGTCTCGTCATGATGTTGTCATTACTTAATCATACTTAAACGTAAATATCAAAAAGAAATTTTGACAATACTTTACTTGCTTTATCTTACTAATTCAAAATATGAAGATAGGTTGTCATGTTCTAGTAAAGTTCATAAACATACATACAACCAGTATTTTAACTAGTTTTCATAGAATACTTAAATAAAATATTAATATGGGTTTCACAAAATACTTAAATATAATATTGTAAAAGTTAAACTTGTGATCGTATCCAGGAACCCATCCTTCACATTCACCTTGCCTCTTGCATTGTCCATATAGATTTAGCCCATAGGATTATTATCTACAACATTGACACACTTAATGAGCTTTATACTTAGTAAGTACAATGCTAACCTGCAAAACTGTTAAACATAAGAATCTAATATGTTATGCATGTACCGATTATGCTTTGTTATGACTTCATTTCATTGCTCTTATTTATAATCATTGGTCATAACTTGTCATGAGCCCACGTGTCTATATCAGGTGTGTGTGATCATCAGGAAGTTAGGGATTACAAGGCCCCACCATTGCCAAGATTAAATCTTTCTTGACTTGTTGCATAAACATGAATCCTCCCCTTAAGTCAGGAGGTTAGTACAATACACCTTACATGACTTAATTTGTTCATAATTATCCAATATGTCATATCATAATCTCTATCATGTTATCTATTAATCATACATGATTAAGGAAGATAAATCATACTTATCATAATAAATTGTATAAAAATAATTTTATTCATGTTATAGGTGGAGTTATACTCACCTGTCCTATGAATAGATTTTATATAGCACCCTTGTTATGATACAGGTAGCTTCCTGTAATCATCATGTATCTTGTTAATACTTGTTTTTGAATCACTAATATTATTAGTAAATAAAATGATGGTTGTTGTTTATTACCTATTCTTTTCAGTATTAGATAAATCTCCTTTTGAGAGTTCGATTAATTACCTTCAAATTTTGGTTAATTAATTTCTCCCTTTAATAAATTAATTAATGTCTTTCCCTCTCAGTAACGTTAACTAATTAGTTAATTAGTTAACCGACGTCTTTCTTTTAAAAAATCTTGTCAATCTTAAAAGTAGTTCAAAAGAAAATTCTTCATTTATGAGAAACGTGTTTCCTCATGGTTTAAATCCCTTTTACACTTTGTTGGAATATAGGTTATATATTAAAACTTGTCATCTCATTTTAAAAGAAAATTTCTTAGTATTTAGTCAAAAACTTAATTTGGAACCTCTTTTGAAAATTTATTTACCACTTGCATGTAGAAACATAGTTTGCAAAACTAACAAACATATAACTTCAAGGTCTCGATGAGATGGACAACTTTCATGTTAGTCCTGAGTTCGGTTCAAACTCTAACATGCCCTATCTATCAAAAACCCATGGCTAACCTAGCCCCTTTTTAAAAAAATTTTCCAGTTTTTAATTCCATACAAAAATGTTCTATTTGGGGTTCTAATACAGCAGAATTTTTGATGTCCACATAACTTATTTTAAAGTTTTTAATGTGGTCTACATTTTTGTATTGAGCCTAAAACAAGATTTGGACCTGAAAGGGCTCATTTTTATAAAAATCCAAAACTACACCTATTTCCAAGTTTAACGTTCTAGTTTTGACTTCCGGCTAGAAAGTGGCTTGTTTGCCTATCTTAATTTCATTTTTAGTTGAAAGTCATTGGATGTAAAAATGTCCAGAATAAATTTTCCTAAAACTTTCATGTTTTACACTTTTTCTAGATTTCATCATTATTATGCTCAAAAATACTGAAAACCATGGCTTGGAAAAAAAAGTGGCAGATTTGGTTTTTGTTTAAACCCTAATGGTCCATACATATCATAAGCCATACAAACATAAACACAACATCACAATTATATGATCAACATAATAAGTCATCTGAGGCTTAAAATAAAACTTATTACAATCCTTGAGTATAAATACATCATAACTCTCTTGAGATCAAAACTTAACTAAAGAAATTATCACCAAGGAGGGTTTAATGTGTGACCTTAGAGAGGCTTTGAGAAATGAGCTCCAGCCAAGTAAGTTTTTTAGCTAAACTTTGTGTATTTTTGGATGAGAGGGTTTCGGCCATGTAGTGAGAGAAAGGAGAGTTTTTGAGGGCTTTTGGAGTCTTTGGTGGTGAAAGAAAGGAAAATGAAGCCAAATGGCTTGTTGGCCCATTTATAGACTAACTTAAAGGCATGTTAAGCATGGTTAATTAAGCATTGAAGGGACACAAATCCTTGGCTACCTTTCCCATGTAGAATCCAATTGGTTGCTTTAAGGAATGGCCAAAATTTGGCATTAAATGCACACCTTAATATATGGTACCCTTTTGTCTCCCAAAACCCTATTTTTTATCCAAAAAACCTAAACCACTCTCCCTAAATCAAGGGATTCTTTTCACTTCATGTCCTTATTCACCCAAACTTACTTTTACAGTGTAAATTTTATCTACAAAAGCTTCCCCAATAGTTTATTCCTCAAAGTGCAGTTCGATAAATATCTGGTTATGTCCTAATCTCTCCCGATTAGATATTTCCTTATCTGATTTTTATTCTAGTTGTATTTGAAATAGTTATAGGTGCCATTCATTGCCTAAATGGATTCTCTTCGTATCTACCTAGTTCCCTTTCTGGTCCTGTGGTTGTGCCCATATACCATGTTAACACCACATATGCATAGTACACTTATTGTGTGAAATATTTGACATATGCTATATTGGTTAATTTGGATGTGTTGACTTTAAATATAACTATTTTACATTTATTCTAGGTCTTCTCCACCAATTTCTTGATACTATATGTTTTCTGTTCAAAATTCACTTTTTATGCTCAAATGACTAATTTGAGCATTCTGATTCTAAATATATCAGTTTTATGTCAAGCAAATGTCATTTTGATCAATTTCCTGACATTACATGTTTTCTGTTCAAAAGTTACTTTATGTGCTCAAATGACTAATTTGAGCATACTAATTCTAAATATATGAGTTTTATATCAAGTAAAGATCATCTCGACCAATTTCCTGCAACTGTGTGTTTTTTGTTCAAAAGTTACTTTTTGTGCTCAAATGATTAATTTGAGCATATTAATTCTAAATATATCAGTTTTATATCAAGAGAAAGTCATCTTAACCGATTTCTTGATACCATGCATGACATACACATGCATACATATATAATCATATGTTACTTAATATATGTATATAGATCTTACCATGTATGAAATTAAACATTTCTTTATTTCATTCAATCCACGCAAATTAAGAATTACATGGTTTTCATGGGCTTAATTCCTTATTACAGAATAATTATATCTCATGAGCATTACAGATATTACAACAAATCTTCTAAGCCTTTTGGGAATAAGAAAAAGCCAAAGAAGAAAAAGCAATGGGCTTCAAGTTCTTCTACTCCTCTTGTCTCAAATCAGAAGAAAATGAAAAAGAATAAGAAGCCTAAGGATCCTAAAAAGTCAAAGTGCTTCCACTATAGAAAAGTAGGTCACTTCAAGAAGTCTTGCAAGGAATTCCTAGCCTCCAAAGGCAAAGAAAGTAAGGATCTTCTCTGTTTAGAAGCTTATTTGATGGAGAATCAAAAGATAATAGGTCATTCATTTAGGAGCCAATAATCATGTTTGTATTTCTTTGTAAAGGTTCATGAAAATGAGAAGTCTACATGATAAGAACCTCTTATTGTAGACTGGAGATGGTAGCTTGCATTGGAAAAAAAAATATGCACAGTAGTATTTTAGAAATTTTTAAAGATCATTAGAACTCATATTGCCATATATAATAAATTATCAATAATCAAATATACCTCTCAGAGAAAACACCAGGATGCTGGAATGAACATTAGAAACTCAGGAGGACAACACTAGGAAGGGATTCAACCAACTAGCCTTATCCGTTATTCTCCAATTCTAAAATGGCCGAGTATATGGGCACCCATTCCTTGATCGGTATTCTGTATAGCTTGTGTCCTTCTGACTATCCATATCTCTTTAAGAACTTATTGCTACGGTGATTTGTATAACAATAAGCCTACTCACTTAAGAGTCTGTGGTTTAAAGAGAATAGAAGTAGAATGATCCCTATTTATAATATTGGATGAGATGACCTTTTGAATTTTGAATTGGACTAAGAAAGATTTTCTCTCACCAATTTTTTCTCCAAAAAAACCAACTCCACCAAGGAGAAAAACCCCTAAAGAAATTTGGCTATCAAGGAGTAAGGAGGATTCAAAATTTAAACAAGATTCAAACTTGAATTTTCTCTCCTTACCAACCTCAAAACTGATTCCCCTTTAGGCCAATTTCTTGGTTAGATTCAGCCACACCAAGGGAGAGGAAGATTCAAAATTCAAGTAGGATTCAAGCAAGATATTTTCTTCTCCTTTATCCATAGGAAAACCGAATTTCTCCCTAGTTTCATCCCAAAAGAATTCCACCACCTATAGGATTTTTGATTCAAAATTTGATTCAAATTTTAAACTCCAAAAATCTTTAAATTTTATCCATATAGCAAATTCAAATAAAATCATGGTAACTTTATTTAAAATTCAAGTAATCGTGTAGTCTCTTATCCAAAACAAAATTCAAATTCAAATAGGAGAAAATCTTGTCTCCATCCTTATCCAAAGTGGATGCCACCCCTAGATTGTGCAATGACAATATTTTGTTCAATTTAAATTTAAATAGGATAATCTTTCAAATTTCAAATATTTATTTTAAGACAAGATTTTTAAAATTCAAATTAATCACATATTAAATACAATTAATCTAAATTTCAATTCTTATCATCCAAAACAAATATTAATTTAATATTTATCCAATTTATTGAATAATACAAAATTATAATTTTGCCCCTCTAGTACATAGAGAAAAGTGCCTACACCATTGTGGAAGGTGATCTGGATTTTTCTCATCACTAAATGCAAAACAACCAGTCATGTAAAAATACCCTAATCAACTACCATCTTTAAGGATCTATAGGAGTTAGTAGAGGAATTGATTGGACATATATAATTGAGCTCCCGTGAATCTATGTAATCAATGTTCTATACTAAATAACTCAATCACATGATCACTAATTCAGGATCATTCTACTATAGACCTGAAACTGAACTCCTAATTATACTGTAAATTACACAAGTCTCAGAAAAGACACCATTCAATGACCTTGTCATTAATACAAAACCCTTATATTATATCCATGATCAACCTAGGTCAAAGTCCATTCAACTTTTTGATCATACTATCTTAAAGATCCATTATGCACCTGATAAGAGATTGATTATCCACCATATGTAGATAATAAGTCGTTTATTAAGCAAATGACCCAAGACCTTGTCCATTCTCACCAATCTAGCATAATGCCTTTAAGAATATAACCATATCTCTACATAAGAGTTATGATTCCTTATCTGTAAGCAATCCCTTTATCATATATGTATTGTGTATCCAACAAACTGGTCAATTAGCTTATTATCTCTAAGACGCCATGGCCTTTGGAACATCAAAGCACATTATCCATATACATGGAGCTGTTCACTTACTTAGGATTAAGGTTATTACATAATGAATGTCAAAAATAGATTGGTCCACTCATAGCAGACTACGCAGATCAATCACACTTTAGTCCTGGTATAATATGTCACCACCAAGCAACATATCTATGTCTCTAATCGAGAGTTAAAGCTCCAGACAATCAAGATAAACTATCCACCTAATTAGCTTTAGATAACATAATACTCTTAACATGAGTTAGTTACTCACTCTAACCTTACAGACTACGGACTATAGATTTATACCACTTACTCTAGAAAGTTGCCTTCTCGCATACAAATAATCATTGCATGCAACTTTCTAGCAGTTTAACATAAGCAGTCAATAAGCCATACTTGATTACATTTACTTTAACATGTTAATATTTTAAGGACTTATATAAATGTAATGAATAATCTCTATATTATTTTATTAATCAGTTCAAAAATTCAATGAAAATATATTGCCACTTAGGGTACAACTAACAGTTTCGTGTTGGCTGAAGCAGTGGGAGAAATGCATCTTTATTTTGATGGACATAGGTTTATTTTATTGAAAGACTATTTTTATATTCCTAATTTTAGGAGAAACCTTATATCGGTAGCTTGTTTAATTAAAGACTCATATTCAGTTTAATAAAATAGTTCTTATTTGCAAAAACAAGTCTTTTATTTATTCTGAGTAGATGAATGAAAATCTTTGTTTGATCAAACCTACGATGCACTCATTATTAGACACTGAATTAGTTGATAACACTAAATGGTTAAAATTTTCTCATTCTAACAAGGTGTATCTTTAGCATTTAAGACTTGGTCATAATAATCATGATAGGATTCAAAGATTGGTAGAAGACAGTCCTTTAAATACTTTGAAAGAGGTACATCTTCCTTAATGTGAACCTTACCTTGAAGGTAAAATAACTAAGAGATCTTTTAGAGTTAAGGGTACTAAGGCTAAGGAACTTTTAGAAATTGTGCACACCGACTATGTGGCCCCATGAACATTGAGGCATGAATAGGGTTCAAGTATTATGTCTCATTTATAGATGATTACTCAAGGCATGGATATATGTACCAATGCACCACAAGAGCAAAACCTTTGATAAATTTAAAGAGTATCATACGAAAGTGGAAAAGCAATTGGGTAAATCATAAAGACACTTCGATCTGATCAAGATGACGAATACCTCTCTAATGAATTTCTAGGACATCTTGTAAAGAATGAGATTCTATCTAATTGACAACACTTGGTACTCTATAACAGAATGGGGTAGCCAAATAGAGAAAAAAGACCTTGTTATATTTGGTATGGTCTATTTTGAGTTATTTAACTCATCTATTATCTTTTTAGGGATATGCACTATAAATGACATGCTAAATTTTGAACCAAGTTCTAAGTAAATCAATTCCTAGGACTTCATACAAATTATGATGTCACAAGAAACCTTCCATTAGACATATAAGAATACTGGATAGGGATCGAAAGAAATTAGAACTACGTTTCGAATTATACATGTTTGTAGGGTATCCAAAGGGAACTAAGGGAGGTTTATTCTATAACTCAAAGGAACAAAAAGTCATTGTTTCAACCTATGCGACATTCCTTGAGGAAAGTTACATAAATGACTTCATGTCTCGAAGTAAAGTGGTAATAGATGAGTTATCAAGAGATAGAATTACTCCACAAGATTTGGTCTTAGACACAAGTCTGAGTTCTAGTAAAAGACCTACAAATGATCAACAATTTAGGATGCTATGACGTTGTGGGAAAGTTTCTAGGAAACTAATTTTCTTTATGCATGATGCTGAAGCATACTAGGCTGAAGCTCATTAACATAATGATGACCCTATAACTTATGATGAGGCTATAAATGATGTTGATGTTAAACTTTGGAAACAGGCTATAAACAATGAGATAGATTCCATGAAATCTAACTTGTATGGGAATTTGTGGACCTACTAGATGGGATCAAACACATTCGTGCAAGTGGGTTTATAAGGGAGAGAAAGATGTGGAAGGGAAAGTTGAAAATTTCAAGACTAGACTTGTGATAAAAAATTATACGCAAAAGGCTGGAGTCAACTACAGCAAAACCTTTTCATCTATTGCAATACTGAAGTCTATCCGCATTTTTCTATCCATTACTGTGGCTTTTGATTTCGAGATTTAGCAAATGGACGTCAAGATGACATTCGTAAATGGCCATCTTGATGAAATTATCTATATAGTACAACTAGACAAGTTCGTGGAAAAAGGCTAAGAAGATAAAGTTTGTAAGTTACTTAGATCCACTTATGAATTTAAGCAAGCATCCTGCTTATGAGACCAAAGATCCGATCAAGTAATCAAAACATTCAGTTTTGAGCAGAACATTGATGAGTCGTGTGTTTTAAATGTATAAAGGATGGAAATGTGGTCTTTCTGATTCTTTAAGTTGATGAAATACGACTCATTACGAATAATGTAAGGAACTTATTATCAGTCAAACTTTGATTATCCCAACAGTTTGATATGAAGGGCTTGGGAGAAATAAATTATATTCTAGGCATTCATCTCTTTAGAGATTGAAAGAACAAAATGATAGTATTATCCCAAACTTCATAAATAGATGAAATAATTGAGAAGTATGTAATGTAAGAGGTAAAAAAGGTTCTTAATCTTCTATTGTTGGTCTTATTCTTTCATAAGTAGCCTTATGTACACTATGTTTCGTACTCACCCAGACGTTTGTTTTACGGTAAGTATGATGAGTCGATATCAAGTGAATCCTGGAGCTAAGCATTGGAAGGCTGTGAAGTATATACTCAAGTATCTTAAGAGAATAAGAGATTATAGATTGGTATATCTTGGAGAGGATTTCACACCATAGGATACACAGACTCAGACTTCCAAACTTGTAGGGAGTCAAGAAAATTGACTTCAGGATCAGTGTTCATACTTAGAAGAGGTAACATTGTGTGGAAGAGCATGAAACAGGGTTACACTGTTGACTCTATGATGGAGGCCAAATATCTGGCTGCAGCTGAGGCATCTAAAGAAGCGGTTTGGCTCTGAAAGTTCTTTAAAGACCTTAAGGTCATTCTGGGTGTTGACAAGGCTATCACACTCTATTGTGATAATAGTGCAGCTATTGCTAACATAAGGGAATTAAGGCACCATAAGAGAACTGAGCACATCGATTAGAGATACCATCTAATTAGAGAATACATGGAGGAAGGACTAGTAGATGTATATAAGATCACATCCGAGGACAACATTGTCAATATTACCGATCCTTTTATTAAGACTTTGGTGGCTAAAAGCTTTGAAAGGGACATAAAGGCGATGGGGATGCATAACATGGCACTGTTAGGAAATGCCCTAAGTATTAGAGACATTTTGATGTATTCATTTTGAACTGGATAATAAAATTATACTTAGAGGTTATTCATTACATTGCTATCTGTCCTCGTCTTATTTACATGTTAAAGTAAATGTAAGCAAATATGGCTCACTGATTGCTTGTGTTAAAACTGTTAGAACGTTGCATGCAATGGACTTTTGTATGCGAGAAGACAATGTTCTAAAGTTAGCAGTCTAAATTATGGTCTGTAGTCTATGGGGTTAGACCGAGCATCTAACTCATGTTAAGACTATTATGTTGTCTAAAGCCTTAGAGGGGACGGTTTGTCTTGACTGTCTGGAGCTGGACTCCCAAGTAGAGACATAGATATGTTGCTTGGTGGTGACATATTAGACCGGGACTAAAGCGTGATTGATCTACGTAGTCCGCTATGAGTGGATCAATCTGCTTTTGACGTTCATTGTGCAATAACCTTAATCCTGAGTAAATGAACTACTTCATGTATATGACTTGTGTACTTTGATGTTCCAATGGCTAAAGCGTCTCAGAGGTAGTAAGCTTATAGATCGGTTCGTTGGGTGCATGACTTGTATACGATGAAGGGTTTGTTTGCAGATATCGGAATCATAGCTCTGAGGAGTTAAAGGTATCCTCTTAAAGGCATTATACTGAATGTGAAAATGGACAAGGCCTTAGGTCGTCTGCTGGGCGGATGACTTCTTATTCACATATGGTGAATAATCATTTTCTTGATTCGGTAGTATAATGGAACTTTAAGATAGCCTGATCAGTAGGATTAAACGGACTTTGACCTAAGGCTGATCATGGATATCATATGAGGGTTTTGCATATATGACAAGGTCATTGGATGGTAGCTCGTCACAGGCTTACGTAATACGGTATATAATTGGGAGTTCAGTTTCAGGTTTATAGTGGTGTGACTCTGAAATTAGTGATCATATGATTGAGTTGTTCGGTACAGAATGATGATCATATGGAATCATGGGAGCCCGATTATATATGTCCAATCAGTCCCTCTACTAGCTCCACATAATTCCTTAACGTTTGGCAAATTGATTTGTGTATGCTATTGGCTAGTTTATTATGCATGGATGGTGATGACACAGGATTAGAATGGTAGACAAGATTCTCTCCGGTTGGATTCAGATTTTGTTTTGGATAATAGAGTACACAATTATTCGAACTCCAAATAAAGTTGCCATGATTTTATTTGAGATTGGATTGGAGTTGTAGAAAATTATCCATGAGAACAATAATATGAAATACAACCGTTTTGTGGAATTTGAAATTTGAATTTTGAAATTTGAAATTTGAATTTTGAAATTTGAAATTTGAATTTTGAATTTGAAATTTGAATTTGAAATTTGAATTTGAAATTCGAATTTAAAATTTGAATTTGAAATTTGAAATTTGAAATTTGAAATTCAAATTTTTAATCACAGTCCAAGTAGGATTCGAATTTGTTGTGGAAAATCCACAAGGTTTGAAATTCAAATTTGAGTTGGATTTGGAGAGGATAATCTTGTTAGAATCCTACTTGAATTTTGAATCCAAATCCCAACAAAAGTGGGCGAATTTTTTGAGGATAATCCTCAATGGAAAATTCGGTTTTTTGTGGATAAGATTCAAGGGAAAATTCAAGTTTCAATCCTAGTTGAATTTGGATTCTCTCCTTCCCTAAAAGTGGCCGAAATTTTGGAGCCTTTATCCAAGGAAAATTCGGTTATTTTTGGATAAGGTTGAGATAAGATTCAAGCTTGAAAATCCTAGTGGAATTTTTGATTCTCCCTTATCCATAATGGCCGAAATCTTTTGGAGGATTTTCTCCTTGTGAATTTCGGATTTTTTGGTTGAAAAAGGGAGATGAAATTCTAGTTAAAATGTTGTTAAGATTTGGATTGGATTTATCTTAGAAAAAACCGAATTTATTGTTAGGATTATCCTATGGAAAAATTCGGCTTTTTTGGTTAAAGATAAGGGAAAATATCTTTTCCTAATCCAATTCAAATTCAGAGATTCACCTCATGCAGGTCTATAAATAGAGGTCCTACCACTCCAGTTCTCTCAGACCACAGACTCTCAGGTGAGCAGACTTATTGTTGCACAGCTCATCGTGACAATAAAGTTCTTTAGAGATCTGGGTGGTCGGAAGAAGACTAGCAGTGCTAACATACCGATCGAGGTTCAGAGTGCCCACACACTCAGCCATTCGGGAATTGGAGAATAGTAGAGAAGGCTAGTTGGTTGAAGCCTCCGGTCATTCTCCTCCTGCATATTGGCGTCCTTGAGGTATGAGTTTTAATTGTTGTTGATTTATTGTATATGGCATCATGAGATATTTAACGATCTAAAAATTTTTATTGTTCCGCTGCGCACTCTGATACGTTTTTACCGGTTTATTTTCCAACAGGCACATTTACTAGTTAGGGCAAGTAAGAGATTTTTAGGAATGCAGTAAATGGGAAAGACATTTTATGTATTTTATTTATTTTGAATTGATTAATAATATATTAGAGGTTATTTATTACATTGCTATATGTTCCCTTCCTATTTACATGTTGAAGTAAATTTAAATAAATATATCCCACTGACTGCTTATTGTTAAATTATTAGAATGTTGCATACAATGGACTTTTGTGTATAAGAAGACAATATTCTATAGTAAGCAGTCTAAATATATAGTCCATAGTCTATAGGGTTAGAGTGAATATCTAACTAATGTTAAGGTTTTTATGTTGTCTAAAGCCAATTGAGGAGACAGTTTGTCTTGACTATATGGAACTTCAACTTTCGAGTAAAGATATAGTTATGTTGCTTAGTGGTGACATATCAAACTTGGACCAATGTGCAATTGATCTATATAGTACGTTGGGTAGATTAATTAACTTTTGATGTTTATTATACAATAACTTTAATCCTGAGTAAATGGATTGCTTTAAGTGTATGACTTGTGTATTTTGATGTTCTAATGGCTAAAGTATCTTAGAGGTAGTAAACTTATAGACCAATTCATTAGGTATATAACTTTTATACGATAGAAGGTTTGTTTTCAGATATTAGAATCAAAGTTCTAATGAAGAGTAAATGTTATCCTCTAAACGACATTATACTAGATGTGAAAATAGACAAGGCTTTGAATCGTTTGCTTAGCATATGACTTTATATGGTAAATAATTATTTTCTTAATCGGATGTATAATATATCTTTAAATTAGCCTGATCAGCAGGTCAAACAGACTTTGACCTAAGGCTAATCATGGATATCATATGAGGGTGTTGCATGCATGACAAGGTTATTAGATGATAACTAATCACTGGCTTACGTAATATGGTATATAATTAGGAGTGTAGTTTCAAGTTTATAGTAGTGTGACTATAAAAATAATAAATATTTAATGATTTACTCAATATAGAATAATTGTTACATAGATTATTGGAGCCCACATTATCTATGTTTAATCGATCCCTTTATCAGTTCTGCATAATTTCTTAGCTGATGATAATTGATTAGGATATTCTTTATTGCTTGTATTCTTGTATTTAGTGAAGAAAAAAATCTGGATCACCCATTACAGGGTTTGGGCATTTTTCTTTGCGAGCCAAGGACAAAATTATAATTTTGTATTATTCAACAAATGGGATAAATATTTATATTAGGTGAATGTTTATTTTGGAAAATAAGAATTGAAATTTAAATTAATTGTATTTTTCTTTCAAAAAATAAAAATGAGATTGATTTAAATTTTGAAAATCTTTTCTAAATATATATTTGAAATTTAAATAGTTATCCTATTTGAATTTGAATTTGAATTGAACAAAATCTTATTCTAGCACTAAAGTAAGGGGCAGATTTTATGTGGGAATTGGAAGATAATATTTTCTCCTAATTTGAATTTTATTTTAGATAAGAGATTACATAATTATTTAAATTTCAAATAAAATTACTATGATTTTATTTGAATTTAAATTGGAATTGTAGAAAATTATCCATGCAAAAAAAATCACATGATTTGTGGAGTTTGAAATTTGAATCAAATTTTGAATCACAAATCAACTAGAGGCCAAATTTTTTGCATGGAAAACCATAGGGTAAATTTCAGAATTTTGTGTGGAGAGGATAGAGAAAATCTTTTATGGAATCCTATTTGAATTTTGAATGTTCCTGACCTAGTGGTGTCGAATTTTCTAAAGGGTTTCCTAAATGGAGAATCAGTTTTGGGGGTTTAGAAGAGAGAGAAAAATCTTTTCTTGAATCCTATTCAAATGCTGATAGCCACATAATGTAAATTTATAAATAAGGCTTTTGAGACTCTTATTTTCTTTAGATAGACTGTTAGGTGAGCAAATTTATTAATATATATCTCATTAATAAAAATAAATTCTCAGAGATCTGAGTAATTAGAAAGAGACAAGCTATGCTAGAATATTTATCGAGAAACCGAGTGTCCACACACTCTACTGTCCAGGAATTGAAGAGTAATAAAAGAGACAAGCTATGCAAAATTTTAAAGGTTAGTTGGTTGAAGCCTCTTGGTACATCCTTTGGCGTTCATGGTGATCTCCTCTGAAAGGTATAATGATTATTGAATAATTTATTGTATATGACAATATGAGTTTTTAACGATCTTTAAAAATTTTTAAAATTCTGCTATGCATATCTTACTATTTTTCCTATACTCTGGTGTTCTTGGTATTTTCTTCCAAAGGTATAAAGATTTTTGTGTAATTTATTATATATAGTAATACAAGTTATTACAATCTTAAGAAAGTATTTAAATTTCCACTATGTATGTTTTCAAATTTTCCTACATAGATGCATTGGGAGATGGCCTAGGTGGGTAAGGTTTATCTAGTACAAACTTATTTTTCTCACAGCTAAAAATTATTAGTATATTTCTTTTCCAATTTTTGAAATTATTGTCATTTATTTTGTTTTCAATGAATATTATATTAAGAGGTATGGGTGACATTTTGAATAGAAAAAAAAAAATATGAATATCACAACAATACACAAGCAAATATAAAGTATGATTTAGAAAATAAAACATGAATGTGTTCCTATATGAAAGACTTTAAAAAACATACAACATTGCAATTGTAATTTTTAGCATTTATTGCTCCAAGCCATTGAAAGGTGATCTTGAGACGAATAACTAAAAACATGGACCTTGTCCAATTAATATATATTACCTTAAATCCTCTAAGGTTAATACATATATTAATAACCATTTGTTTGACTACCAATTTAATTAACAAAGCTTCTAGGTAAGATTAATAATTAAATTAGTCTTGAATGTGTATCCATTATTTATAAAATCTGATCCATGTACTATTTAAGCCATTAAGGGATGGTCCCAAATAAAACATTCTCAAACATGTTTTCCAACATATGAGATCCAACCTAGTATATTGACGATAGTAACCACCTACTGAGGGGTATGGTCAGGACCGAAATGACATGAGGCTTTACTATGCTTTTACATATGGATCAACAATGAAAGCTGTGGGTTTTGTTTCAAACTCTCTCCCACTCAATACTTTAAAACATTGCAAGTTTTTTTATAATATGTATGATTAATATAGCATGGGCAGCATTTAACTATCTTATATGACATATTATCAAGTGTGTACAATAAACATCTATCAAACATATTCATCTATCTGTAACAAAATATAAAATAAGTAAATGATGAAAAAATAAATAAACAACTTGGTCATGATCCTTATCCAAAAAAAACAAAAAATAAAGATTGAAAATTTACATCCAAAGCATTATTTAGCTCTTGAATTTTGCTCCATCTTTGTGTATCTATCTTCATATAACTCATTCATTTATTTCTCATACCATAAATTTCTTAAAATTATAATTCTAAGGAATTAAAATTTTAAACAATTATAAATCTCATATATAACTATATATAATTCTAAATTTAACTAAAATTACGTATTTTTATATATAATTTGTCTATGACAAATTAAAAAAAAATTTATTGAGGAGGAGCCCAACCCCTAAGGATTGGGCCATGGAAACACCATGGGCTTAAAGCTTATGACTAATTAGTTGTGAGCCCCTACCCACAACTCTCGGCTACAGTGTGCGTGCAAGTGCACGCGCCCACAACTAGTTGAGGCCGAGTCCCTTTCTACATATATTGGAGATGCATAAAGCCCATGGTTTTGTGCTACAACATACACTCCTAGGGCTCCTTCCATAAACAATTTTCCAATTCTCAATTACAATTAAACAGGGAAAAATAAATATATGATCGTCAAATCTTTATCTCCACCATAAATAAATATACATAAAAATCCTATATTGTTTATGGTGTACAAATTTCTAAATATTTAAGCAAATAAAAAATTAAATCCATGGGAAAATCATGGCGATAATATACTTCTTCCATGGTTACATGTAAAACCTAAATACAATTTTTCTAAATTCTAAAAAATCATAATCGACAAAATTGAGCATACTTATAATAATAATAAAAAAAAATTAAAATAAATGCATACATCATATATAATACATGAAAACAACATAAAATGAAATCTTGAATGCCATATATAACAAATTATTCTGCAATCTACCTACGTTAGAAAGAGAATAACATGAATGTTGGAAAGTGTTACTAAGAGAGTTTCAATCAACTAGCCTTTTTTACTATTCTCTAATTTCTAGACATTGGAGTGTGTGGATACTCAATCTCTTAATTGGCACTTACTGTGTGGCTTTCTCCTTTCAACCACCAAGAGCTCTTGGAACTTATCATTACTAATAATAATAATAATAAGTTCATTTACTTTAGAGTTTATGGTCTGACTAAGATAAAAGCCCCTAAAGACCTAGTTATAGTGAATGGATTGCGTGGAATTCGAATTCGAATAAGACATTTGAAAAATTTTTCTTTCTCGTTTATCCAATATGGGCAATTTTTCCTAGCCTCAAGAAGACAAATTATGCGCCCAATTTAGGTGTAAGATATTCAAAATATAATTCAAATTTCAATCTCCATGTATCTTGTGATTTTATTTGTATAGATAATATATCATAAATCCAATTTAAATTCAAATAAAATCATGACAACTTTATTTAAATTAAATAATTATGTAAAAATTAACCAAATAAAATCAACAAGGAGAAAAAATTTTTCTTTGCCTTATCCTAATAAAAAACACCTATCATATATAATTTAAATTAATTGTATTTGTCTTTTGTAATAAATTACAAATCTTATTTTTTAAATAAATATTTATCAAAAATAAATATTTATCCAGTTAATTAAATGAAATAAAATTCTCATTCTGTCCTTATCGTAAAAAAAGACTACATCTATATAAGAAGTGATGTGGTTTTTTCTTGATCAAAGAATTAAAACCATAAAGAATATTCCAATTAATTACTATCGATTAAGAAATCATATTGAGTTAGTAAAGGGATTAATTGGACATATATAATATGAGCTCCAATAATATATATATATAATTAATTATTCTATACCAAATAAATGAATTATACAATTATTAGTTTTAGAATTACATTACTATAAATCTGAAACTGCATTCCCAATTATATACTATATTACGTAAGTCAGTATGTAGTTGTAGTCTAATGACCTTATCACATATGCAACATCGCTATATGATATCCATAATTAGCTTAAAGTCAAAGTCTATTCAATTTTTTAATCACTCTATCTTAAATATTCATTATAAATCGAATAGGAAAATAATTATTCACTAAATATGAATAATAAATCATTTACTAAGTAAATAACCCAAGGTCTTATCCATTTTCATATCTTGTATATGATGTTAAGAGGATAATCTTTACTCTTTATGGGAGCTATGATTCCAAGTCTATAGGTAAAACTTACATCAAATATAAGTCATGTATCCAACGAATAGGTTTAATAGCTTACTACTCCGAGATGTGTTAGTCTTTGGAACATTAAAGTATATAAATTATAAATATGAAATCATTTACTTACTCAAGATTAAGGTTATTGAATAATAAATATTAAAAATGAATTAATCTATTCAAGCAAACTTATAGATTAATTACACTTAAGTCCAAGTTTAATATATCATCTGGAGTCGGTTCGCTCTAGATGGTCAAGAAAACCATCTCCCTAATGGGATCTAGACAACACAATAGTTTTTGTATAAGTTAGATGTTCACTCTAACATCATAGACTACGGACTATAAATTTACGGGGCGTTTGGTTGCTGTTTTGTATTCGTATTGCGTTAAATACAATGTAATTTTCATCCAAATATAAAAGTTTGGCATTCAAATACAATACTTTTCAACAATGTCTCAAATACATTTATTATTCTAAAATTTTTTAAAAATAAATTTTTTTCCATTCGCATTATATTCTCTCTATTTCACTTTTCCTATCTACTTTTACCCCTCACATTAACTTTTTAATTATAAAATACAATTCAAATACTTTTTCATCCAAATACAAAAGCATTCAATATATTGCGTTCATATACAATGTGAATACAATACGTTTACCAAATGCCTCATTAAACTACTTATTTAGAATATTGTTTTCTTGCATACAAATTCCATTATATGTAACATTCTAACAGTTTAAATAGTAAGAAATCAATGAGCCATCCCAAGTACATGCCTCCTAGTTATCTTGTTAGTTTTATTATCCTTAACATAGTTATTATAGTCATTGCAAAATGATAATATCACATAAAACAATAAATTTCTTAATATAAGAATCTTATGAAAAATCTATTTATAAAAAACAATAGCAAAATAAAATAATATAACAATATTCTACATAAATTATGAACTTCATTAATTTAAAAAAAAAAAAAACAAGTTACAAGTGAGAGATGTACTTACATTATTCTCGAGCTTTCTATATTTACTAATCCTCTTTCAGTGATGTGATTTCAAGTATTCTCAGTGTTAGCAAAATTTTCATAGGTTTTCATGCATATAAAAGTATAATGTTGTGATGCCCTCGACCTCAACCATGCGTAACCGTCCCGAATCCGACTCCGTCGTTGATCGAGACAGCTCGTGCATTTCGTCGAGTCATCATTTTAAAACTCTTTTACTTTGAATATCTCATTTTCAGGGCCCAAAATTTTAGCCCATATTTTTTTCTTCAAAATGCTTTTCTTGCATAAAGTATTATATGAAAGCCATATAAAATACAAACTTAGTGATCTTTTGTACAATACAACACAATTTACATGATACTATTTGTAAACTTTGTTTCTAAAATACATTCTCTTCAATTCACTATCATTTGTCGCTCAGCGGAAGACTAGCAGTAGGAGCATGATCCACAGTGGATTCCCCATCCTATTGACACACGCGTATCCTGTTGCCATCCAAATAGTCTACTAGACACATTTCTTACCTGTCACATGAATAAACCAGTGAGCTAACAAGCTCAGTAAGTTCAAACATACAAATTATGAATCGCATAGATTCAAAAATATTAAAAATCCAATTTCCCATGAATAGTACTATTCATCATGAACAGTAACTTTGACCTTTGATCGATGAATAGTAACTTTGACCATAACTGGTTACTATTTACATCACCCCAACCTAGTCCACTGCACTTAGTGTTAGTGTCGGCTATGTTCAATTATGCTCAGTTATGACTTTCATAACATTTTTATCTATTATCTTTATTTGTATTTTGGTTTTGAGCTCATAGTGGCCATACAGATATTTTATGTGCACTGACTGGGAAGGCCTTGGGAGCGACCCTAGGGCTCCTTCCTCTCCAGTCTTATCATCTCCAGTAGCGGTCATTATATCCCTATAGGACCTGTAAACCTCCACCACATTGTTAGAGCGGCGGCATGCCAAAGGTGGTTTCATTACCATCTTTTATTTACAGTTATGACCAAGTGACATTAATCGTCATCTCAAGGTCAATAACTGCTGTTGCCCGTAGGTCTTACACATTCTCTCTTTAAAAGTGTGTCTTAATTTTAGTCACACTCTTTTCATAGTGTACCTATGGTACACTTCTCAACTTATCAATTCATTAGGCGTGTTAGTCTTACTGCACCCTATTACCCATAGGACTTACAACTAATGTACAACTAGTACAAAATCAAATATCATAATATTTCATGTTGCAAACATGAAAATGCTTGAACTTACCACAACTGCGACAGTGTCTACCTCGGAAATCCTCTGTAGTTTTGATATCTTCTCTAGTTTAGGTTCCTACAGACAGAATATTGTCTGTTAATACCCATCATTAATTATCACTTTGGATTTATTCATTTTATTATAAATTTTACAACACATTTCAACTCTTTATCTGATACACGGCCTGCAACACGCCTGTGTTCAAGCCCGTGTATCTCTCGGGTTTACACTACATAGTCGTGTTCCATAGTACACGCCCGTGTACTTTATAATTTTTAGATTTTAACCTTAAAATCTTTATTATGACCTCTAGAATCTTATTTTGAACATTCAAGATCATTTATAGTCCTTTCTGAGCCTTTTAGAAATTTTTGGTCAAAATGACCATTTTGCCCCTGACGGGTCTCGATACCGTAACAATTCCATTCTATCATTTTTTCCGGGATTTTCTAAGCCCAAATATCACAAAATAATATTTCTTAGACTTCGGTATATTTTTACAGCATTATTCGTTGCAAAATCGGTAGCTATTCCTCACCCGACCCTCGGGTACTATTCATCCAACACTTAGGGTCATTTATCGTTTTTCTAGTGTTTCGAAGTTTCGAATGGGTATTTCACTAATCATAATATTTTTCATCCCGTCCCCGAGCCTCGATTCCTGAGGGGCTTGGGTTTTCTATTCTGTCCATAATTTTTTCCCTCGTTTCCTAAAATACCCCTAATGTCAATTTTTCTCGTTTTCGATATTTTAGACACTAAAGGGTCATTTTACTATTCCTTTTGGGTTCGGTTTTCATTATTAACCCTAACCAACCGAGGGGTCTCGGTTTTATTTCCAATCCTATATTTTTATCCCTCGTTTCACGAAATGCCCTTATGCCATTTTGGAAATTTCTACAGCATTTCTGCTTGTATTTTTAGGTTTTCCCAGCATTAAGTACACCTCAGAACCTTTGTACCTGTCACGTACTATACCAAAGGCCTATTTTATATAAAGTTACCAAAATTTGTATAAAAATTTTCCACATTAACCATTATTCAATCTCAACACAAAATTCATAAATTTTCTACAATCATGGCCACTGTTTTCGCATGAAAATCAACACCACAATATTTTCATCACCATGTTCAATTTTCACCATTTATTCTTAGGGTTCCTAATGTACAATTCAACATTAAAAACCTAAGAATTTTTCATTCTCACCCTTAGCCTTAGCCACGGTTTTTCATACTTAACATCATAGGAAAAATTTTCTTCTATTCCTATGGTCTTTTATTAACCTTTTTCATCATTTATATCACAAAATTTTTCTCATTTTCTTCACCCAAGGCCCACAGATTTCTTAAGAAACATGCATAAATTACAAAACATGCTTTCATTAACATAACACCAAAACAAAATAAACACTAAACCAATTCATCAAATTTTCAACAATTTTCTACACCAATGAAGCCACAGATTTTTCAAGGAAAATCAATGAAAAATGCTTCAATTTGAAGGCTCACCTTATCAATTTGATTCCTTGCAACTTAGGCTAGGATTGGAGGCTAATCTGGTGTGAAATTTTTTTGACAAATTTTGGCTTAAAATGGAAGGAGAGTGCACGGATTCAAGGGGCCAGATTTTGGCTGCAATTTTTCATTTTTTTCACATGAATTTTCATGCCTATTTATAGGCAAAAAGTGGGGGACCAATTAGCAAAATTTCCCAACAATTAGGAAATTGTTCAAGGGCTTTTTTGCTAACTTTTTTGGGGTCAATTTGAAAATTTTTGGCTAATTTTTTTTTCTTACTTGGTCGAATCCTATTTCTCCCATTTTCTTAAATTGTTTTCAAGCCTTTTTGGCTTAATCATGGCCTTTGATCCAAAAAGTATTAAATCCTAGCCATACATGCCATCAAACTTTCTTAACAATTTTTAATTTTTCTTTTATTACATCATAATTATGATGTCATATGTGACATCTTCTAATTAATCCATGAATTAATTCGTGGTCAAAATTTGACCAAAAGTCAAACCGAACGAAAATTTACCAAAATTGTGTAGGCAGGTTCTGGGCGCCTTCGGTGCGATCGATCTGCCTTATTTTGCTTCTGTTTGACCAGAATTCATTACCATAAAATTTCATCTTTTAGTGTACTTTGGTGCACTCTCTAGGGTTTTCGATTTCGTTTTCGAGCCGTCTCACCCGATTTTGTTCGGCAAGATTTTGCATCTCTGAACTTACTCTCTTTAACATAATTAGAACATTTTTACAGTATTCTCAACATTATTAAAACACAACTTTTTCACATTTTATATATTAAAATTGTTATATACATACAATTTTAATTCTCTCCGAGAATCTGAAAATTCCCGGTTATCACAAATGTAACTTTAGTTTTATGAAATCCATAAGGTTCTTTTATATCTTAATCATAACTTATACCAATATACAGATTCATTATATAACACATACTTATTATGTATCATCAACATAACACCATATAATCACATTAAACACATCGTCATACAAGGATAGATTTGATGATAGTTACATCAAAAACCATATAAAAATCATATTCATAATAAAATCCACTGATTTTAGTGGCATTGGAAACAAGACTCCTAGATCTTTCCAATGGTATAGGATATGACAAATTTTGATATCGTTAAGGCACTCAAAAATATATTGCAAAATAGAACTCAAAACTTCAAGTTATTCCTAGGGTAGATTCATCAACCTTTACGAGAAAACTCATAATAAATTCTATATATATTAAAACATTATGATTCTTATTCCTAATGAAAATAGACATCTAGAGCATTTTTTTTATCACCTAACCTATTTTAAGTTTGTTAGTATCACAAAAAAATGATACAAACTAACTATAAAAGTCCCATTTTTCATAAAAATCCAGCACTTAATTTTAAAAATTCATGACTAAATATACACATCTCTATTTTAAGCGATCCATATATCAAAACAAAGCTTAGGATCTCTAGTTCAAAATTAAAAACTGATTTAACTAAAATCATAACAAAATTATACATTTTTATATAAAAAGTGCAAAATAGACCTAAGCTTGTTTTCATATATGAATAAAAACAAAACCCTAATTTCCATTATCAAAAAATTACAAAAATCATCAACATCACTATAAAATCCTATTGTATGTGTGAATGAGAATGAGAGAGAGAGAGAGAGAGAGAGAAAATAACATACTATGAATCACAGTCATCCATCAAGAAAATTTACGAAGAGAAATCATAAACAAACTCAACATAATTACTTAAAATCGCTAACCATACATGATCATTATATTCATAATAAGAATATTTATAATGAATAAATCCTACCTTAAATAAGAAATGGATGGCTAGGAGAAAACTTGAGAACTAATGAGAGAATGAGAAAAAGAGAGTATTTTCTAGAAAAAGAATTAAAGAGATGAGAGAATGAGTCTTTTAAGAAGTTGGAGGTTGAAACTCTTATTTATAATGATACCTAGGGTTAACTAGGGTTTCTAATGCTAATAAGGCTAAAAAATTTGAGCTTATAAAACTTAATAATTTGGTGAGCTCATTTTTGTAATATTACAAAAATTTGGGCTAGTACTGAAATTCCGATATAAATTTAAATTCTAAACATCTGGCTGTATTTTGGCCATAACAATTTATTCTAATATTGAAATTGAATGATTCAAGTGGCTCGGGAGAGATAATAAAAGGATCTACAAATTTATGTGTTAAGAAACCTATCAAATTTGGATGTTTTGTAGGTCAAAATTGTAACAAAGATGACCCTATTTTTAGGAATCCTTAAAAAAAAAAAAAACCTACTAAAGAAACTAATACCTAATCCTATTCATATTAAACATCAATAACATACAATAATCAACCAATACATGTGTAACATGTATGAACATAAAGTCTTATACTCAAAATACTCATGATCACGTAATTTTGCATTAATCATAACGTCAAAACCTAATGCCTTATGCATATCGAGATTTTTCTTAGCAATCAATCGTAAGATGTGGCGCCCCCGAATCCAACCACGCGAAACTGTCATGATCTGACTCTATTGTCGACCAAGATAGCCCGTGCGTCGAATCCGGATTGCCATTTAAAACTCTTTTTCTTCTAACTCTTATTTTTCAGGGCTCAAAATTTCGTCCATAATTTTTTTTTCTTTTTAATACATACTTCCCTCAAACGAAAGTTAAGTATGAAAGCCATATAAAATATAAAACTAACTTTTTGGGGTCAAAAATAGAATTTTTGGGCTGCCTTCTCACCATGTGGCTGAATGCCATTTTTCCAAAATTTCCAAATTTTTTTCAATGCCATGTTGGCTTGATCATGGCCATTGATCCTAAAAGCATTAAATCTTAGCCTTTAATGCTACGTACCATCATTAATTAAGCTTAAAAACCTAATTAACTAAATCTAAATTATGATGTCATCTTGACATCATCTAATTAATATGTGAATTAATTTGTGGTCAAATTTTGACCAAAAGTCAAACCGAACGGAATTTTACCGAAATCGCATAGGCCGGTTTCGGGCGCATCCAGTGTGATCAGTTTGTTTTATTTTGCTTCCGTTTGACCAAAATTTACTACGTAAATTTCATCTTTTAGTACACTCTGGTGCACTCTTCAGGGTTTTTGGTTTCGTTTTCGAGTTGTCTCACCCGTTTCTGTTTGGTAAGATTTTTCATCTCCGAACTCACTCACTTTAACACTGTCGGAACATTTTCACAGTATTTTCAACAGTATTAAAATACAACTTTTTCACATTTTATTTATTAAAATTGATACATACATACAATTTTAATTTACTTTGAGAATCTAAAAATTCCTAGTTATTACATAAGAAAACTTACACACAAAAAAAATTAATTGCATTGTAAATCATAATAAGTTAGAATTAACCTAAAAGGTTAAGTTTAGGTTAATATAACTTAAGGGTGTTACAGCTATTGTCATAATTATCATGATAACATTATTAAATTCGTAACTCACATTTTAATTAACAAGTATCAAGTTGATATATACATACCAATTAAAAGAACTTTAGGTACAATTGATAGAACAATTTGCATAGAAAATAGTCTTTGAATAGAATAGTTTGCACATTCTATGTAGATGAATCATGTAATGTTTGCTTAGTCTACTTATGTAATCGAGGTCATAGTCTATTTTGTTTGCTTGGATCATAAAGTGATTAATATTCAATTAGTGTTAAAATCTCACAACATAATTCTTAAATCACCAAAATGCATTTTGCAAAATAATTAAAATTGGATTAGCTTGCATTTTTCAATCATGACTCCACTTAATTAAAACTCTTTATTCATAACTAAATGTATAGAATGTGATTGAGTTACCATAATCATACTATTAAAATGTTAAAAATGATAATATTTATAATTAAAATTTTGAAATGTGACTAAAATCAAAATAAGTTACTTAATTTAGGCTTTTCTAATCAATATGATTGGTGTATGACTATCACACTATTATCATGTCGCATTTTAATTAAAGAGTATCTAAGTAAAATGTACTTATTAACTGAAAGAACTTAACGTATAGTTGATATTTAACATTGGAAGTGAGAAGATTATCTTAAAATAGAACAGACTTCACAGTCTAAATGACATTTGTGGATGAACCATGTAACAGTTTGCATGGTTTATTTGATAGAATCTTACACTAGAATTCTCATATCACCATGACACATTTTGAAATATGATTAAAATTGGTTTATTCTATATTACTTAGTCCCAACTTTAGTCAATTAAGACTTTTAATGATGACTCTGCATATATAACATGATTGGATTGTTATAACCTTACTATTATTATGAAAACACAATTAAATTTACAATTTAAGTTTTGAAATAGGATTGAGATTACAATAATTTACTTAATTTAGACTTTCTAATCAATAGGATATGTGTCTATCATTGTCATATTGTTATTACGATAATATTATTAAATTCACAAGTCATATTTTACATGATAAGCATGCAATATGTATAAACTCTCTAATTAGAAAAAAAAAAAACTTAAGTTGACTTCAAATGCATGAAATTTTACTGAGAAAACCGTCTTAGAATGTAATGATCCACACAACCTACTCAATCTACATAGATGTTGGAGAAATCGATAAAAATTGCATAGTGAAATTACAAAAAAAAATTTTAAGATCGTTAAAAAGCTTATGATGCTATATATAATAAATCAACAACAATCTTATATACCTTCAAAGGAAATGCTTGGGATGCCAGAGGAAGTGACCGGAGGGCTTCAACCAACTAGCCTTCTCTATTATTCTCCAATTCCTGAACTGCTGAGTGTATGGGTACCCGAATCCTTGAACCGTATACTAGTACAGCTTGTTTCCTTCTAACTACCTAGATCTCTTAAGAACTTATTATCACAGTGATTTGTGTAACAATAAGCTTGCTAACTTGAAAGTCTATGGCCTAAAAAAATTGGAGTGGATCCCTATTTATAATATTGCATGAGGTGACTTCTAGAATTTTGAATTGGACTAAGAGAAGATTTTTCTCCCCCAATTCCACTGGAAATCCAAATTTCCTATAGGCCAAGATCAAGGTTGAATTTGGCCATATTAGGGGAGTAAGTGATTCAAAATTCAAACAGGATTTAAACTTAAATTTTGTTTTCTCCAAGAGTCCAAAAATCGATTCCCCTTTAGGCCATTATCATGGCTAGATTCGGCCACACCAAGGGAAGGAGGATTCAAAATTCAAATAGGATTGAAACTTGAATTTTCTCTCTTCCTTATCCACAAAAAAACCAACTCTTCCAAGGGTGGATATCCTTTCAAAATTTGATTGCCTTTTGTGCAAGGAGGGATTCAAAATGCAAGTAGGATTTAAACAAGATTTTCTTCTTCCTTTTCCACAAGAAAACCGATTCCCATTAGGAGTTCACTTCTTTATAGAATTCGGCCTTCATTTGGTTAGTGATTCAAAATTTGAATTCAAATTTCAAACCTAACAAATATTTGAATTTTGAATTTTATCCACATGGATAATTTTCCATAACTCCAATTCAAATTCAAATAAAATTATGGTAACTTTATTTGAAATTCAAATAATTGTGTAATCTCTTATCCAAAACAAAATTCAAATTCAAATAAGAGAGAATCTTGTCTTCCACCCTTATCCAAAGTGGATGCCACCTATCTTTGTGTAAGGACAATACTTTATTCATTTTAAATTTAAATAGTATTCAAATTTCAAATATTTATTTTAAGACAAGATTTTTAAAATTTAAATTAATTACATATTTGAATTTCAAATTCAAATACAATTAATTTAAATTTCAAATCTTATCATCCAAAAATAAATATTAATAAATATTTATCCTATTTATTAAATAATACAAAATTATAATTTTGTCCCTCCAATACATAAAGAAAAAAGCCTACACTATGTGAGAGGGTGACTGGATTTTCTTTTTACTAAATGCAAGACAACAAACCAAAAAATATATCTCGATCAATTATCATCCGTTAAGGAATTATATGAAGCAAGTAGAGGGACAAATTAAACATATATAATTGGGCTTCTGTGAATCCATGTAATCATTGTTTTAAACCAAGCAACTCAATTATATGATCACTAATTTCAGAGTCACACTACTGTGAACTTGAAACTAAATTCCCAATTATATACTATATTATGTAAGCTAGTGATAAGCTATTGTCCAATGACCTTGTTATATATACAAAACACTCATATGATATCCATGATCAGCCTTAGGTTAAAGTCCGTTCAACCTACTAATCAAGCTATGTTAAAGTTTCATTATACTACTGATTAAGAAAATGATTATTCACCGTATGTGAATAAAAAGTCATCTACCTAGCAGATGACCCAAAGCATTATTCATTTTCACATCCAGTATAATGCCTTTAAGAAAATACCCTTAACTCCTTATTAGAGCTATGATTCCAATATCTAAAAAAAAACTCTCCGTCATATATAAGGGGGCATTTGGAGAAATATTCAATTTTAATTTTACTCAAATACAATACAATTTTACACCAAACACAAATTTTATAACAGTGCTACGAAAATAATTACTATTCAAAACATTTTTAAAACAATCACATCAACTTTTCAATTCTACTATTTATCTCTACTTTTACCAATCACATCAACTTTTCAATTCTAAAATACTTTTCATCCAAACACACATTTCATTCAAATACAAAACGAATACTTTTCAACCAAATAAAACATTCAAAAAACAAATTTCATTCAAATACAATCAAAATGCAATGCGTTTACCAAACGCCCCCTAAGTTATCTTAAAGTTCCATTATATTACCGATTAAGAAAATGATTATTCACCCAAGGCCTTATCCATTTTCACATCCAGTGTAATGTTTTTAAGAGAATACCCTTAACTCCTTATTAGAGTTATGATTTCAATATCTATAAACAAACCCTCCATCGTATACAAGCTATGTACCTAATGAACCGGTCTATAAACTTACTACGTATGAGATGCTTTAGCCATTGGAACATTAAAGTATACAAGTCATATACATGAAGCGATTCATCTACTCAAGATTAAAATTATTGCGTAATGAACGTCAAAAATGACATGATCCACTTAAGTGGACTATGCAGATTGATTACACTTTAGTCCTAGTCTAACATGTCACCACCAAGCAACATATCTATGTCTTTACTCCGAAGTCAAAGCTCTAGATAGTCAAGACAAACCGTCCTCTAATTGACTTTAGACAACATAATAGTCTTAACGTGAGTTAGATGCTCAGTCTAACTCCATGGACTATGGACTATAGTTTAGACTGCTTACTTTAGAACGTTATCTTCTCACATACAAAAGTCCATTATATGCAACATTTTAATAGTTTAACATAAGCAGTCAGTGAGCCATATTTGCTTACATTTACTTTAACGTGTAAATAAATTGAGGACACATAACAATATAATGAATAACCTCTAAATATAATTTTATTATCCAATTTAAAATAATTAAAATACATTAAAAATATCTTTCCCGCTTAGGGTACTCTTAACAATAGATGGTGTATACGCTTTGCTTGGCCTTCTTATATGATTGGGATTGTACTTTGCTAGCTTTGCTTGGATCAAAATGCAATAAATACTCAATAATTGATAAAACCTCTCACTATAATTCACAATTCACTATGAATCATTTTGGATTATGATGAAAGTTTGATTAGTTTGTATTTTTTTGTCATAACCCTACTTAGTTAAGACTTTCTAATCATGTCCATATATATAGTGTGATTTATTATTGTATTATGACTATGGTAACTTGGGAATTATAGTATGAGATTTCATTAATTATTGAGTGCTAGTTGCTTTTGTCCAAATAAACCAAGTATATTGTGGTTATAATCACAAAAGCAATCTAAACAAATCTTGCGAACCATTATACAATTTGTCAATGCAGACTGTATTGACCATTCTATTATAAGATGGTCTTTTCAATATAAAATTTCTTAAATATCAAACACACTTCAAGTTCTTTTAATTAGAAAGCTTATATTGCTAATACATATGCTAATATCAGTCATTTTTATGCAAAGAAGCCTGCTTGGACTGATTGTATATGATTAGATATTCCAAGGAAGATTATAACACCCCATTAGTAGTATATCATAGTTCATTATCTTTTCATAATATTAAAGAGGAATAATGATCAAGATCCCATGTTAATCATATATATGTAATTAAAGTAATACATTAATCAAGTGGAAGTTGGAAATTTTTCTTTTTTTACTGAAACTGAAACTTTTACCATAAATTCAAACTTAAAACACCAAACTTTGTAAATCTTTTAATATCGATAAATAGAATCTTAAAGAAACTTAACTAACCTAAAATAAACATCCTAAACAACTTCAAAATATAAGTAACATCATAATTTCGAAACTCAAATTTAGAAATCCCTTAAAAACAAATAATGGATCTATCAAATAGGAAAGTTTGATAACTCGCTCCGTCGTCATACATATATCCACGCCAAACACTCTCCACCTAGATCCTATCTTTATCTTTATCTACAACATGTAGAAACTCTAATAAGCAATTGCTTAATAAGTACATCTATGTTTTCACAAAACATTAGGTTCGAATATTGATGTAAACAAATTTTCAAAATATATATCATAACTAGAAAACATATAAGGACAACAATAAATCTTATGCTTTAAACATAAAAGAGTACGTATATTCTAATTTTTACTCTTGTCTACTATTTTATACCCTAGGCAATGTACTAAAGCGCACAACTGCAATAAACATGAGTTAGCTAGACTCATTGTTCATTGAGGCAAATATTAACTGTTACTATTATGAGTGTTAACCCAAACACCTTATATAAGCTGCGAGTGGCTCAGGTGTTAACTATTATAGGGGGTACATAGCTCCTAATTACATTTTCACTTTCTTTACTATCAATATAAACTTTCATGATCAATGAAATGCATATACTTTTATAAATATGAAACTTTCACATATAAAAATCTCATTAAAAATTTAATAACATAAATTATAATAATAAAATAACATGCTTTATAAATTCAACACCAATTATGAACCATAGTAAATTTTAAACAAATATGTTGCAGGTTAAATATGTACTTACATCACTTGAAGCACTTACTACTATTATTAGTTTGGTGACGTAACACTTCAAAACCTTGATAAGCTCACTCTTAACCTAATACTTGTTACAAACCCATAATATCATTATTCTATCATTAAGGTAATCGTAAAAATCCCAAAAATCATAAAAGCCTCGAATTTTCAATTCTCCATAAACCCTTGAATTCCAATTTCATAAGATTAACATAAAAAAAATTGAAATTCTATCTTCCAATCATATAATTCATTACTCCACATTATTAATTTCATCATCTAATTCATTAATTTAACAATCTCCTAAATTTACTGAAATCCTAAAATATAAAATCTCCAAAACCAAAGTCCAAACAGAATTGCCTTGAACTTCCAGTAAAATCAAGCCTAGGAGCATACAATATAAGTTAATCTCTAAGGTTTGGGTAGTGGAACTCACACTAAATCATAATTCTAAATAAGGAAAAAGAAGGAAGTGTTTTAAGAGGGAGAGAGAAAAGTTTTCATGATAATACATGTTTTGAGACATACCTGAAAGTTCTAAGTTTTTAACAATTCATCTTATACATCCAATGCTAATATTAAGTATTGGATAAAGATCTAAGGACCCAAAATAGCCTTGGAAGGTCCACTTGCTCAGCCTCTTCAAAACAAAATTTTTTTTTTAGTGAATTGATGCCATGGCTTGATGTTTCTTGTGCTATGACATGGGCTCTTCTGCCACGGTTTAACTTTTCTCGTAGCACAGCTTAGGATCTTCTATCGCGACTTAACTTTTCTCACACCATGGCTTGAGGCATAACATAACTTCAACCTAATGTACGTAGAACTAGTGTTGTGGCACCTACAATATAAGGACTTTACCTCCATGTGCGCCGTGGCACCCGTTTTTTGAGGAATGGCATCCAATGGCTTCCAAACTCCTGTAAAATGTTTGTTTTACCCTTGGGATTATGCCTTAGCATATTTTTCACCTATTTAACTCTTTAGGTGGAATATTTCACTCTTAAATCACTATAAAACACCATAAAACTCCACAATCAAATCTTAAAATTATGCTTTACCTTTCATACATATAACACATTAATTCTTAAGTGTACCAAAAATCTTTAACATCATCACCTACAAAATACTTTCTAACATTAACCTGAAAAATCTATATTATAATTTATAACTACATAGACCTTTTATTTCTATCAAATTGCTACATAAATATTTGGGTGTTACAATACTTTAAAATTCCGTTTAAGACAAATTGAGATGATCATCCTGATCATTCTAATCATCTTAACCAATATAAATGGTCTGCTTAGTTTACACGATCTTCGCTATATTGGTCATGCCTAATAACTGGTGAATTTCTAGGTTTTTAGGCTAAAAAATGACAAAAAGATGTGAATCTTATTGTTTTTCGAATTTATATTCCTAAACATGAAATCTCATACTTTAAATAACAATTCAAAAACTTGATTTCTTAACACCCGAGGTGTGAATAGGCAAATAATGTTGGCCAGAAAGAATAGATGATGATTAGTATGATGACAATGGTCGAGGACGAGGATAAGGAAGAAGTGGTGGAAAGAGTATGATTATTTTTGAAAAAAAAAAAAAAGTGGATTTATTTTGGTTAATAAAAAAAGTAGGGATTTTGAGAAATTTGGATTTTGACTTCTGAATTACTGAGTTCAACCAAATGCGGAATATATAAGCAAGGTAAGAGCCATAAAATAAAGTGGAAAATTAGGTTTGGTGGCCCATTTTGATCACCTAATCTAATAGATAACTGAACTTTTTCTTTTAATTTAGCAAAATGATTGTTATTTTTTCAAATTTTGTCAATCAGTGATTAATTAAAAAAATTGATAATTTACATTGTGATCAATCAATAATTGACCAAAATTTTATCGATCACTGATTAACTATTCTATAAAATTAATTAACCATTTTAAGAATGTGGTGGCCCGCCCTGCTGTAGGGGCTCTACAGTGCTATTACGGCCAACTCTGTAGTTAACCGCAATAGTCTGCAGGCCTCTAGGGTCGTCGGCAATCATGCTGAACTGTAAACTACTTGCTAATTTTACGGAATAAATTTTTTTTTTCTTTAAATACATAAACTGTTTGAGAATGTGATAAGGAAATCATGTTAACAAAATAACATGCACATGATCATGATTCCCCTATCACATACCCTTGACTTGAAACTTGTCTTTTTCAAAATTACATTCAAAATCTATATAGCGGAAGACTATCGGTGACCAAATCCCTAGCCCAATCCTGCCCGGCATGCAACTTCCATGTTCGTCGTCCACCATATACTACTGGTGAACAGGTCTCTTACCTGCAACATGTGAACAAACTGATGAGCTATGAGCTCAGTAAGTTCAAACATAAAAACATGAAATTGACATGCTATACTGCTGTGCTCATGCATGATACTGGACTCTGTGAACATGCTCATGGCTGAAGGGTTAGTCTTAGGATATTATCTTTTATTTTAGTTCTGGTTTTGGACCCCTGATTGGTCGTACCGACATGTTAGCACAACCGGGAGCGGTATTTTAGTGCCGACCTCCTCAGTCTTAACTGATGCTAAACATGATAACCTCCCCGTGGGTCGAGAGGCCGATACGCCAATAACTGGTTAATTACCATCTTGCTGGTGTTCCAACTGGGTAGCATACTGATTGCCCCCACAGTCGGAACCTGTTACATAAATTACTGGGGTGTGAATTAATTAACACACTAGGGTGTCTTGTGCACCTATCTGTTTTCTTGTTCTGGTACTGTCTGGTCTGTGTACTGAAACATGCAACTCTATATGCATGACATGAACTGACCTGTGCTGACATGAGACTGACATGAACTGATATAGACATCGTGATGCAGACAGTCAATGTCTGACATACACGTCATACAACATTCATAACATAATAATATAGCAAGCTTGTCCACATTGCAGTCAGGACAATGCTTGAAGTTACAGGTAATCCTCTAGTGTAAGCTTCTGCTGCTCTGGGACTGCTGATTTGGGGTCTCTGGCTTGAACTCCTACAAAAGGAATAGTCACTGATTATTTACCATATTTATCTTATACTGAAAATATGGCAATACATGAAATTTTCATTTCCAGATATATATATATTTTTTACTCTCTGGCTTCGAACACGCCCTCCTACACGGGCGTGTCTCTGCCCGTGTACCCCTCTAGACTTTTAAGCCTGGCCGTGTAATTCGTGGAATATGGCCGTGTATGCTTACACGGGTGGATACACGTCCGTGTTACTGACCGTGTACTCCTCTGGACTCTTACACGGTTACTTACACGGCCGTGTTTCCGGCCGTGTTCTCCTACTGTCTAACATGGTCTGCTACATGCCTATCCCTTGACCGTGTGCCCCTTGACACGGCCCGATACACGGCCGTGTTCTTGGCCGTGTACCTCTCGGGTCTGATTTTTCTTGCAACATGGTCGTGCGTATGGGCATGTTCAGGGTCGTGTACTGAACACACCCTTGTACACGCCCGTGTACACGCCCGTGTTCATACCAGAATCAAGATTCTGGGTCCGAACTGCTCTGCTCTGATTTTCTAAGGCTTTTATGGCCTTTGTTCTACTTCTTACACTTGAAATCGATCTTCATAAGACCGTTTCAAGGTATCTACTACATTCCTACTATCACAAGTCCATGATTTCATAAGCAAAAATTCCACATTTTGCTCATTTACAACTCTTGACTCAACTTTTGAAAAATCTGCATTTTCGTGAAAAATATTCACTAAACTTGGTTTTCTAAACCATCTGTTCATGGATTCATGTTTGAAAACATCTAGACTCGAATCATGTTTTGATTTTAACCGAAAACCTCACATGATTCACTCACATTCTCTGTTTTTCCTCTCAAAACCCCAAATTTTTCCCCCAAAGAAAACGTGAGAAACTAGGGTTTACCTTGCTTTGATCTTGAGCTTTTCTTGATGCTGATTCGTGACCGAAACTCGATCGATCAGCTGCTTGAACAAGAAAATCCGAACTTGCCTTGGATTTCCTTCTCTTCTTTCCGTTTCTCTCGGTTTCTCCCTTTCTCTTTCTCTTTCTCTTTCTCTTTCTTTCTTTCTTTCTTTCTTTCTCTCTCCGCTGCTTCTCTTTTCAGAATACACCAAGTGAATTAATTCACTTGGGGGGGGGGGGGGGGGGGTGTGCTCTTCCTCATGTGCCTCTCCCTCTCTCCCTTACTTTCTTTTTTTTTTTTTTTTGAAAAAGGCTAGGGCTTGTTTGGCTTATCTTTTGTCCATTGATCAATGTGGCTCACTTGTGTGCAATTGATCTCTTAGTATGTATTTTTCACATACTTTTCTATTAGTTTTAAAACATCATAAATTAAATTAATGTTTAGCTGTTAAACTATTTTCATTAATTCATCATCAAATTTTGATTAAAACTCAATTAATCAAAATTTCCCTCTGCTCTGTATTCTATAACATGTCTCACTATAAATGTACATTTATTTACATATTTGTATAAATATTTCCGAGAACGTAGATTTCTCGGTTATCACAAAGAAAATCGACCTTTTAACTAATTTTTAAAAACTTAAGTCATTTGTAAAAAAATTGTTAAAAAAGGCCATTTAACTATAAATCCTAATAAAGTTAACATATAAAATAAAATTATTTATAAAAATAAATATTTATAAATAATTAGACTTGCCACATAGCAACATGTGAGGGAGGGCGAAAAAGAGAAAATTAAAAAAATTTTAAAATTCTTTATTTTTATTTTTTTATGAAATTGTAAAAAAAAAATTATCTGATGACAGTGTTTTGTTGTTATTGAGGTGATCATGATAGTACTGTTACTAAGTGCATTCATCCTTTTATATAAACTAGTGAAGACATATACTTTGCACGTGTAGAGTTAATAGTCTATATTTTATTGATTGTTTGTGATAACAAATTTTAATATTCATATGTACAATCCAAAAAATTTCATGAAAAGCCGATTTTTTACTCTTTGAATTTGGGGATGAGGGAAATCTAATTCTTTACCTTCTTAGTGTAGGAAAAATTGAAAAGCATACATAGTGGAATTTTAAAAATTTTCTAAAGATTGTATTAACTTATGTTATCATATACAATAAATCACACAACAATCTATATACCTTTGAAGGAAATGTTGGAAAAAACGTTAGAATACGTAGTAGAATTTTAAAATTTTTTTTAAAGATCGTTAAATGACTCGTGTTGTCATATATAATAAATTAACAACAATCAATAATACCTTTAGAAGAAATGCCAGGAACATCGGAGGAAGTGACCGAAGAGCTTCAACCAACTAGCTTTTTCTACTATTCTCCAATTCCCAAACAGTGGAGTGTATGGACACTCGGTTCCTTGATTGGTATTCTAATGTAGCTTGTCTCCTTCCGACCACCTAGATCTCTAAAGAACTTATTACTACGGTAATTTGTATAATAATAAGTCTGCTCAACTGAGAGTCTGTAGTCTAAAAAAATAGGAGTGGAATGACCCTTATTTATAATATTGCATAAAGTGACCTTTTGAATTTTGAATTAGAACAAGAAAAGATTTTCTTTCACCAATTTTATCCTCTAAAAATTGATTCTCCCTTTAGGCCAAATCCTTGGTTAAATTTGGCTACACTAGGAAGAGTAGGATTCAAAATTCAAATAGGGTTCAAACTTGAATTTTCTCTTCTCCTTATCCACACAAAATCTGACTCCTTCTGGGAGATTTCTCCGCTTAAAAAGTTGGCCATCCTAGGTGCGAGGAGATTCAAATTTCAAGTAGGATTCAAACAAGATTTTTCCTTCTTCTTTATCCACAAAAACCGACTCTCCTTATGGGATTATCCATAAACAAATTCGGCCCTTGATTGGATTTGTGATTCAAAATTTGATTCAAACTTCAACTCCACAATTATTTTGAATTTTATCCACGTGGATAATTTTCCATAACTCCAATTCAAATTCAAATAAAATCATGACAACTTTATTTGAAATTCAAATAATTATATAATCTCTTATCCAA
The DNA here is from genome assembly GCA_035233585.1 of Antiaris toxicaria. Classification (NCBI taxonomy): domain Eukaryota; kingdom Viridiplantae; phylum Streptophyta; class Magnoliopsida; order Rosales; family Moraceae; genus Antiaris; species Antiaris toxicaria. The sequence goes on from CP141156.1 coordinate 21,643,795, forward strand.
AACAAAATTCAAATTCAAATAGAAGAAAATCTTGTCTTCCACCCTTATCCATTATGGACGCCACCCCTAGTTGTGCTAGGATAAGATTTTGTTCAATCCAAATTCAAATAGGGTAATCTTTTAAATTTCAAACATTTATCTTAAGACAAGATTTTTAAAATTCAAATTAATCACATACATATCTAAATTTAAAATTCAAATACAATTAATTAAAATTTCAAATTTTATCTTCCTAAATAAATGTTAATTAAACATTTATCCTATTTATAGAATAATATAAAATTATAATTTTGCCCATCCAGCACATAGAGAAAAACACATATACCCTGTGAGAGGGTGATCCAGATTTTTCTCTTCATTAAATGCAAGACAACAGGCCAATAAGAATATCTTGGCTAATTACCATCTGTTAAGGAATTATATGGAGCTAGTAGAGGGACCAATTAGACATGTATAGTTGGGCTCCTATGAATCCATGTAATCATTGTTCTATACCAAACAACTCAATCACATGATCACTAATTTCATAATCATACCATTATAAACCTGAAACTGTACTCTCAATTATGTACCTTATTACACAAGCTAGTGATAAGCTATCATCCAATGACCTTGTCATATATGTAAAACCCTCATATGATATCCATGATTAGCCTTAGGACAAAGTCCGTTCAACTTGCTAATCAAGCTACCTTAAAGTTCCATTATACTATCGAATAAGAAAATGATTGTTTACCATATGTGAATAAGAAGTCATCTGTCCAACAAACAACCTAAGGCCTTGTCCATTTTTATATCCAGTGTAATACCTTTAAAAGGGTACCCTTTACTCCTTATTAGAATTATGATTTCAATATCTGTAAATAAACTTCCATTGTAGACAAGTCATATACCCAATGAACCAGTATATAAGCTTACTACTTATCAGACACTTTAGCCATTGGAACATCAAAGTACACAAGTCATATACATGAAGTAATTCATCTACTCAGGATTAAGGTTATTGCATGATGAACATCAAAAGTAACATGATCCACTTAAGCGGATTACGCAGATCAATTACACTTTGGTCCCGATCCAATATGTCACCACCATACAACATTTCTATGTCTCTACTCAGGAGTTCAAGCTCCGAGCAATCAAGACAAACCGTCCCTCAAATTAGCTTTAAACAACATGGTAGTCTTAACATGAATTAGATATTCGGTCTAACCTCATAGACTACAGACCATAGTTTAGACTACTTACTTTAGAATGTTATCTTCTCACATACAAAAGTCATTGTATGCAATATTTTAATAGTTTAACACAAGTAATTAGTGAACCATATTTGTTTACATTTACTTTAACATGTAAATAAAATGAGGACGTACAACAATGTAATGAATAACCTCTAAATATAATTTTATTATCCAGTTTAAAATAAATGAAATATATTCAAAAATATCTTTCCTGCTTAGGGAATTCCTAATAGGAAAACACTAAGAGTGCCGGAGGATATGACCGAGAAAACTTCAACCAATTACTCTTATTTACTATTCTCCAATTCTAAGATGGTAGAATGTGTGGGTACTTGTTTTTTTGACCGGTATTGTGACGCCTTAAATTCTATTTAAGGGTCAATATATAATTTAAATAAAATTAGTGTGTCAAAAATTAATTAAAAATCTTTTGGAAACCCTAGGTTGGTTTCCTAGTCAAATTCCATTTAAAAAGTCAACAATTTGAACTTCAAAAAGAAACCCTAAAATAGTCGACCATCACTTGGGATTTTAATTAAAATTTAAATTCCACAAATTCAAAGAGGATTTAAATTCAAATTTCATCTCTTAGATATAAAGAAGAAATTTCGGCCATAAAGTATAGGAAATAAAGGAGGTTTTTATTTGAATCAAAAGCTAGGTCAAAACTCAACCAAAATTCAAATTATTTTTCCTTAAAAACTAAGGGATAATTTTGGCCACCAAAAGGGAAATAAGAGAGAAAACCCTCGTCTCAAAACAGCACAAAAACTTTCCCTTTTACCCTTAGAAATTTCGGCCAAACAAGGAAGAGAAAGGGAAAGAAAGAAAACCTAGTATAAAAACCCTCTTTTAACTCTCATTCACCTTTCCTTTCACACTCAAAAATTCGGCCAGCTTTCCCTTCTCTCCTCTTTGAATTTTCTCTCCCAAAACACACCCAAAACAGCAACAAAACCTATCAAAAGGCATCTCAAAGATTCAACAATTTTTGAGACAAAAACAAGGTGAGAAATCAAACTTTTTCCTTCCTTCTCCTTTTGGTTTTAAATCTGAATTTTTATATGGTTTTCTCCACTGTTTTCCCTACCGTTTTGAAGACTCCAACACTCACACAAATTCAACCAAAAAGAAGACCAAGCATCAAAAATAGTGCAGCACAAACAAGGTGTGAATCTCTTTCTCAAATCCTAAAAATTTTGCCTCTTTGTTCCCTTTCAAAAACCCTATTATCACATGTGTAAATTTTATGATTTTTGCCAATTTGATTCTTGGGTTGTGTTAATGACATACAAATAAGGTTTTCCACAAAATTTCGTGATCATTGGATGAAAATTGAATTGGTTTGAGGCTAATCGAAATTCGGACACAGAAAAACGGAAATATGGAAAATTACCATATGAACAGTAAATTTGTGTCAGCCATAACTTGAGTTTTAAAAACGATTTTTGAGTGATTCTTGAGCCTAAAATTAAATTGAAGATGTCCCCTAAATGCCTGAAATATTTTAGAACCAAAATCATCCGTTTGCCTAGTCAAAATATTTTTCTAATATAGGCGGACAGAACTGCCAGTTTTTGAACTGAAACTGAAACCCAGATTTTATGCCTGAAAACAACCCCTCGGTTTTTGGCCTAATTGAATGACCAAATGATGTCTAAAAATTATAAAAATTATATGGAATTAAAGCTACGGATGTCTAGTTTAACATATTAAAAATTTAGAATTTTTGGGATTAAAAATGAATTGATATTGATTTTACAATCAGCCTAGGTCAGTCTTCCCATGACCAGAAATATCCTAACTTAGAGTTTTTCACAAATTTTAAATCCCAAATGTTTATTAAACGTTTTAAAATCTTTTGTGGCACACTAAAATGATTGGATGATTATGTCTAGACCTAGACTAATCATATGTTGTGATTATAGGACTTATTTGACGTTCTTGCTGGATTTGTGGATCACGTTATCGTAACGCTTGTGCGATAATCGAGGTAGGATGTTCTAGCCTTTTCTGGGAGTAGTCAAGTGTTTTAAATTCCCCTGTTTTATCGATGGCATGCTATTTTCAGTTTATGAAATTTTTATACTGTTTTTGGATGGAATAAATGCATGCAAAGTATTTTGTATTAAATGTGTATTTCAAAGCGTGTTTTGATTAATGACATAATATAACTTGGTAAATACCATCTTTTAAATAATCCGGTGAACATAATTGAGCTCTAGTTCACGATCATTGTAAATGATGCGTGCGTCCCAGAGTTGACGCCATGGGGGAAGGTCCCTAAACCTGCGCAGGGCCGTTCGGCCTATTTAGACCGTAACGAGATGATCTAGGATAATTCAAATTCGAGGCACGTATATTATAGCTACGACAAGTCCTCACTCATAATAAGATGGTTGTTTTAATGATTTATTATTTTAATATTGGGGCACGTATATTGCAGCTACGCTAAGTCCTCAGCAGAATAAAACTTGCATTAAAAATGTTTTTCACGAAATTGTTGATTATTTTTTTTGTTATGATTATTATGTCATGTATTTTTTTTAAATTGTTGATTATTTTTGGAAACGAATATTATGCCATATTTTTAAATGTTATCTGTTAACCCACCTTTGTTTCTATCCTATTGAGCCAGCGCTCACGTCCCTTTTTCTTTGTGATTTCGAAATGACTACTTCCAGGTACGGGAGGTAGCAGTTCCGAAATTCGTTGAGATATCCGTTACTACCGAAGATGATGCTATCCGTTTTCTCTATCTTCTTCTTTCTGTTTCTCGTTCTGATGTAATGAGACTTTAAGTTTGTACTTTATTTCACGTTATTCAAATTTCATGCTTGGGAATATTTTATGGTTGGTAATTTCTTTTGAAAACCGATTTTGTGTTTGACTTCCGCATTAAAAAGCATTTATTTTCTTCTTTATTTTTTTGTGTGGTTATGATGCTACTTTATAATTAGGCTTAGCTAAATTATAATATTGACCCGTTGTTTTTGTAATAAATGTTTTCCTTAAATCTCGGGTTGATATTATGATTTGGCTGCCGTGTCACGTGTCTAAATTTTGGGTCGTGATAGGTATTCACGAGGCTTGTCTTCTTCCAACCATCCATATTTCTAAAAATTTATTACTATAAGTGAGAGTTATAATAATAAATTTGTACACCTGAGAGTTTATGGTCTAAGAAAAATAAAAGTCTTAAGGGTCCTATTTACAGTAAATGCACTGGGTGGTTTCTAAATTTGAACCGGACACCAGGTAAGATTCTCTCTCCTCCTCCTTATTGTTGCCAAATTTTTCCCTAGGGATTTGCCCCAAAAAAGTCCACCATAAGTTATGGGATTCAAAATTTGATTCAAATTTCAAACTCCACAAATCTTTTGATTTTATTGCATGGATAATGTTCCATAACTCCAGTTTAAATTAAATATAAAATCATGATAACTTTATTTAAATTAAACAATTATGTAATAATCATTCAAAATAAAATCAATTTAGGAGAAAATCTTTTCTTCCTTTATCCACATTGTAGACGCATTTTGGTGCACAAAAGGGCAAGATTTTGTTCAATTTAAATTCAAATAGGATAATCTTTTAACTTAAAATATTTATTTAAATAAGATTCTCTAGATATTTAAATTAATTATTCAAATAATTAATTTATCTATATCTATTCAAAATTCAAGTCAATCTCAAATATATATTCAAAAGACAAATACAATTAATTTAAATTTCAAATCTTATCTTCTAAATAATTATTTACACAAATTAAATATCATCCCATCATTTTATAAAACAAAATTCTCATTCTACCCTTGCTTAAAAAAAACCTACACCCTAGGAAGGTCGGATTTTTTCTCTTCACTAAGTACAAGAATACAAGCCATAAAAAATGCCTTGATCAATTATCATTTATTAAGGAATTATATAAACCTAGTGAAAGGACCAATTGAACATATATAATGTGAGCTCCAATAATCCATATAATTATATTCTATATGGAATAAACCCATGACATAATTATTAGTTTTAAAGTCATGCCACTATAAACCCAAAACTACACTCCTAATTATATATCGAATTATGTAAGCCAGTGAATAGCCATCACCTAATGACCTTATCTATATGCAACACGCTCATATGATATCCACAATCAACCTTAGGTCAAAGTCCATTCAACCTTTTGATCACACTATCTTAAATATCTAATATACACCTGATTATGAAAATGATTATTCACTGTATGTGAATAAGAAATCATTTACAAAGCAAATGACCCACGGCCCTATCTATTTTCACATCTAGGATAATGCTATTAAGAGAATAACCTTTACTCCTTATTAAAATTATGATTCCATATCTATAAGCAAACCCTCTATCGTATATAAGTCATGTACCTAACAGATTGGTCTATAAGCTTACTACTTTGAGGACACTTTATCCTTTGGAATATCAAAGTCTACAAGTCATATGCATAAAGCCATTAACTTACTCAAGATTAAGATTATTGCATAGTAAATATTGAAAGTGAATTAATCCACTCAAGCAGACTATATAGATTAATTATACTTTGGTCTCGGTCCAATATGTCACCACCAAGTAACTTATTTATGTCTGTACTTAGGAGCAATGGAGTCAAATTACTCCAAATAATTAAGACAAACCGTCTTTCAAATTAGCTCTAGATGAAATAATAGTCCTAATATGAGTTATATGCTCACTCTAAACTCATAGACTACGGACTATAGATTTAGACTACCTATTTTAGAACATTGTCTTCACGTAAAAAAAAGGCCATTATATGCAACATTCTAACAGTTTAACAACAAGTAATCAATGATCCATATTTATTTACATTTATTTTAACATGTAAATAGGATAGAGATATATAACAATGTAATGAATAACTTCTTAAATATTATTAGTTAGTTTAAAACAAATAAAATGCATAAAAAATGTCTTTCTCTCTTATGGCACTCCTAACATTTAGTAAAGTCGGATATGGAATTAATACTAGACTATACCTACAGCCATCATGAAACTACATTAATACTTAAATTTTGAAAATTGCTTCCCAAAAAGTATCGATAAAATTTTTTTTACACTAACTTGTAAAAATATTTTATAATGACCACTTTGATAAAATAACATATTGAAGAACCGTAGTTAAAACATTTAGGAAGGAATATTTTTAAAAATCATTTTTTAACAAGGATAAGTTAGAATAAATTTCAAATGCATATTTAAATATACAATTTTAGGGGAAAAAAATTAAAAAGTAGAAAAAATAAAAATAAAAAAGAAGCAAAAAATAAGAAGTGAGGAAGGGAAAAACTAAAAAACTAAAAAAAAAAAGAAAAAAGAAAATAAAAATAGGTTTTGAGCGATAAAAGGATAAAATAAAAATAAAATGTTAGAAAATAAAGGGGAAAAAAGGCACTACAATCAAGAATATAAGAAAGAATAAAAAATATAATCAAGTACTTTCAAGTTAAAATATTTGTAAGTTCTTAAGCGTTTTTATTAGTTTAATATGTTTTTGTATGATCTTGTCGGATTTAAAAAAAAAAAAAAGGAGGATTAGATAAAAATGTGGTTAAATGGGGGGTTTTTAGAAGTAATTGGAAAGAGTCGTAAATGAATGAAGCAAAACAATGCAAGCTGGCATTGAAGAAGATCCAAATAAACCCAAAAAGGGCATTGGTAGTATGCCAAGCTTGGGTGCATGTAAGGGCTACCCAGGCAAGCCCTAGCTAAGGGCCTAAGGCAATTCATGGACATACCTATAGGAGGTGCGATTGCATGCCTACCCAACCTGAAAGCACGCCTCCCCCCATCTGATGGCCAAGATCTAGCCATTTCTCTTGATTTAATGGCCAAAATCGCCCATTTTTGAGCTCTATATATACCATCTTAAGCCTTAAACCCTAGTTATGGAGATTTGGGGAGGAAACATAAGTTGGAGGCACAAACAATTCCTAGAGAGAGATGCTTGGAGTTCAGATTCTTGAAGAATGCTTGGAAGATATTCTTAGAGATTAGAATGTGATAACCGGGAATTTCAAGGTTATATGACAATTTTGATGTATAAAATATGAAAAAGTTGTGTTTTAATACTGTTTAGAATGCGACAAAACGTTCTAACAGTGTTAGAGAAAGTGATTTCAGAGATAGAAAATTTTCCTGAACCAAAACGGGTAAAACGGTTTCAAATCGAAGCCAAAAACCCTAAATAGTGCATCGAATGCACTAAAAGATAAACAACTTACGGTAGCAAATTCTAGTCAAACGGAAGTAAAATAAGGTAGATCGATCACACTGGAGGCATTAGAAACTCGCCTGCGCGATTTTGGTAGATTTCCGCTCGGTTTGACTTCTGGTCAAACTTTGACCACAAATTAATATGTTGAATTAGTTAGATGATGTCATTGATGACATCCATTAATGATGCAATAAATGAGGAAATCATGTGTAATTAAGGTGGTAGGTAGATCCAAGGGTAAGCATTTATTGTGATCCTTGATCAAAGGCTAAGATTCGGCCAAAAATGCAACAAGAAAATTAGAAAAAATTTGGATTTAGGGGCTGGAAATGAGATGCGGTAGAGGCTGAAATAATCAGCCAAAAATTTTCCAATTAGTCCCCAAAAAGTTGAAACTATGAACTCCCACCCCTTTCCAAGCCAAAAATTTAGCAAACCTTTTCACTAAACTTGCACCAAAACAATCTCCAAGTATCAAGGAACCAAGCTATCAAGGTGAGCCTTTATGTTGCTTGATTTCCTTGTATTTTTATTGAAAAATTTGTGCTTTTTATGGGGAAAAAGGATGAATAATTTTGGTGCAAACTTGATGTTTAGGTTGATCATTAGTGTCACGATTGAAGTATATGTTGGAAACTTGAAACAAGCAAATTATATGCATATTTTCATGAAAAATCTGTGGCTTTTGTGGAATGAAAATTTTAAGCATAAAAATGTGGATTAGGGTACGAAAAGTAAATTTTAAATATTTTATGAAATTTAAATATCTAAAATGTCAGTATGAATAACCGTTGTATACCTCGGTTATAGGAACTCAACAGATAGGCGACAAGAGACCGTTGGTGGAAGTCAAGGCGAAGACGTTAGCAAATTTTCTGTAAGTTTAGACATTTAATTGTCTGCAACATGAACAATTATAGTATTTTTAAATATTTTAAATTATAAAATGTGTAGTTATATAAATTAATGCATAACACACTAAATCAGTGTAGAATGCACTTAGAGTAATAATTGGAACTACACTCACTAAGTAAAACCAAGACATGTGATATAAGGGTTTCGGATCTAGTGATATTGAAAATGTTACAGGACCAGAACTGTATGAAAGAAGGTAAAAACACCATTTATTGGCATACTAGCCTTCCGACCTACGGGAAGGTTTCCTAAGTTGTTTTAGACTGTAGAGGAGTGGCCAGTGGGTCGCACCCCAGCATCCCTCTCAGTCAAGCGCGCAAAACGGTACGACCAACATTGGGGTCCAAAACCAGAATCTAAAATAAGATAATGAACTAAGATTTAAATTGTTCTCATAACCAAGCATAAGCTAGCATAATATGTTTTACAGTATAGGTGAAACTAACATGTCTTAGGGTTTAGGTTAAGGTTGCTATTCCCTTTGACTCATTATAGTTTATATTATTGATTGTTATGTTTGAACTTACTGAGCCTATCGCTCACCAAGTTGTTCATGTTGTAGGTAAAAAGCTTGTATACCATTAAATCCCTGATGGATGCTGAGATAGAGATGCATGAGCCAAGGACTGGGTGAAGGAAATGGTCCAACTACATGACTTCCCCTAAGCAGCATTATGCAAAGTTTTAAAGTATTGTAATATAATGTAAAATAAGTTTGTATTATGTACAACATCTTCTATAATACTTGTAACATGGTATTATGACTTTTTATACTGCTAGTTAACTTTTACAAAAATATATATATATTAAACAGTAAGAGTTTTATCAAGTTAAAAAGAAAGTTAAAAAAAAAAATCAATCAAGGAATTGACGACTCATAAGAACACAGATTATTACAACTGACCTTAAAGTTGGTTGTAATAACTCTAGAAAATCCCTATGTAGAGAGGGTCATCACAAATTTTATAAGTCAACCAAAACAATTTTCTAAGTAAAACAGTGTGGGTAGCCCGGTAGGCTACCACACCCAAACAAGTAAAGTAACCCAGTTGGTTACTATACCAAGTTTACACATAATAACCCGGTAGGCTACCTAGTTAACAACGTGTGAGGTAACCGATCAGTTGACTGATCAGCAACCAGTCAAGAACCGGGTTTTGAACGAATTAGTAAGGAACGATAGTTAATCTGTCAAGTAGACAGTTAATCAGACACGATAAGAAGATTGACGCCAAATTCCCAAGGTAGGCCAATAGGGTACCGATGGACCTCGGGGCCGCATAGAAACACAAGTTATGATCACTAACGGTAATATTGACCTAGGAACGACAGTAATTTATTTATTGGACAATAAATTAATTAACCACACCTAGAGTATCCAACTCGGTAAGAGAGCGAGTTAGTACTGACAGTAATCAGTACCAAGCGATTTACCTGCTTTAGTCACTAACGATATTAGTGACTTAGTAAGAGAATTAATGAGATACGTTATTGATGACAAGTAGTAACCTGTAAGTTGATAAAGGTGCGAGTGCATATTTGCTTGCAAAATGAGGTAAGTACAATTCTGCCTACGGCATGAATAAAATGAATTTGAAATGATTTTTTTACAATATGTTAAGTATGCCATGCACACGTTGTTGTACAACATATATAAGAGCATATAGTCTCACAATGAATTAGGTAATTAAATTAAGGTGTCGATATAACAGGCACAAGGCCCACATCATGTATAAAAATATAACGGGCACGAGGCCCACGTTATGTATATGAAGATAATGGGCACGAGGCCCACATTATGTATATGTATATAACGGGGTCCACACCATGTATATCAATATAACGGGCACGAGACCCACCTTATGTATAGAAATATAACGGGTACAAGGCCTATATTATGTATAGAAATATAACGGGCCCTAAATAGACATAAGAAAGAAAAGAGAATAGTGAAGCATAAATGAGCATAATCAAACCATGCATTGCTCACGGTATAGTTCATTATGCTTCTAGCTACAGTAAGATGCATTCAATACAGATGTATCTGCTATGCATATAGTATGTAAAGTTTTGTATTCCATGACATGATATGTGATGATTGGTATGTGATATGTGGTAGATGTTGATACCTGACATGCCGATATGGTTTTAAGTATGTACTATGCTTAAACATGTTTTGCAGTTAACATGTTGTACTTACTGGACGTAAAGCTTACGGAGTGTATACATGTTGTAGATAAGCGTCCTATAACTTAAACCACAATGGGCGATGACGGCAGTGGAGGCGGATGTGAGGCGAGATTATGGATACACCATAAGTATTCATCCGCACAATTCGAGATGAACAGTAATTTTTGAATAGTGACAGTTAGCTAGTATTTTGAATAGTAACCGTTAAATAGTATTTTTAAATAGTAACCATTAAATAGTATTTTTAAATAATAGTCGTTAAATAGTACACGTACGTGAATACTAAATACGTACGAAAAAATTCCTAAAATTACGGTATAGATTTTAAGTAAGTATCAATGGTTTGTAAGAAAGTATAAGTATTAATTAAAATAGCAGTTTTTAAGTGAGGGTCTGGACCACTAAGGGCACAGGATGTCACAAAAACAAATAAACAAAACTCCAAACTACATTTTTGCTATTTATTACAAATATACCATTACATATTTTTTTCATGTCACTATATATAATATTTTCATTTTGGAAAAAAAAAAACGAAAATCAATTTTGAAGCCGTTCATTTGCTAGCAGCATACTGCATTCGTATTTGTATGAAGAGAAATTAGGAAGTTGCAGCAGGTGTTTATACTATATCGTAGTCCAATATTATATAAACCAAAACCGAAAGAAAAAAAAAAGTTGCGCAACCACAAAAAAGGAAAAAATCACAAAACACAAAGCACGACAGTACAATTTTACGCGTGATTACAATTATATGTATACTTTTAAATAAATGTGACAACTGATATAATTACTAGTCATTATGTTCAAGTGGGAAAAAATAAAAAGAAAAAAAGTAAGAAAAAAAATTATATATATATGGGGTAAGAGGAGTACTTCGTGGGCGTGAACAATTGAGAGAAACAAATAGTTTAGTTGAAAGTACTTTTATGAAATTTTAAAAGGTATGATCAAAATTTGAAATGAAAATTTTAGAAAAAAAAATAAAGAAATGAAAATGGTTTAAGAATGGAGGTGAGAGGAGATGATGGGAAAAATGGCAATTTTTGTAATAAATAACAAAAAGAATAAAAATAACTAGTTTTTTTTTTTTTTTAAAACAACTCAAATCCAAAATATTTATTTTTACTTAAAAAAATCAAACGCAAGTTTAATTTTTAAATACTAACTAAATTTTTAAATTAGTAATTCTTGAGATCAAAATCAGTGTCCTAATATTATCATATATATATATATATATTCAAGTTTTAATAATAGTAAAAACCAGTTTTGCTCTCTTTTTTCTCATTAAGATTTTTGTTTTGTTTTTAAACTTTTTTGAGGATTTATTAAATTGATTAAGTTTACTGCAAATATGTAATATATTGTCATGCGTAGTCGTTTCCATTCTTGATCAAACCATTTGTGCTGTGATCTAGTCATATTAATATCAGGTGCAAGTGGTGGAATACCATTTTTTTTTTTACACTTAGAGACGAATTATTAGGTAGCGCTGCAAGAAACATTTTAATACACAAGTATAGCCATATTAATTAAGCAGTCATGTGTAGTAACGTAATAAAATTCTTTAGTACCAATATCTCTATCTTATACTCTCCCTTCTTTTTCTTCTTTTTCTTTTTATAAAGTTTTTCTTAGGAGAAAGCAAGGGTACAGAGGGTACGCTCTCTTCAGGATTTGCTCGGGGCTGTTCACTCAACCAAAAATAATATCATGTTATCACGACTGATATTTCTTCTTCTTCTTCCCTTTTTTTTTTTCTCATCATATTAAGGGGCATTGACATTATGTGTCAAATATGTAAGTTAAAAATAATTAGGGTAATTCTTGTGGCGACCCCCCACGTACGTTACCATACCAACCAGTCGAGCTCTGACGCCGACCGCGATGGCTGGCAACCTCGTGGGTCGTCATCCTCTTACTTAACTTAACTTTCCATTCTTAACGTTCTCATCTTATAGCGGAAGCAATTTCTATAGCAAATTTTTTTTTTTTTTTTTTTTTACTTACATATTATACCTATTTCTATCATACTCTTATAACACATATATCATAACTTTCTTTCTTTCATCTTCCTTTTTGAACGCTCAGCGAAAGACTCATGGTAGTACCATACCCTCGCCCAGTCCCTTGGCACATGCAGATCCGTCCGTTGTCCATCATATTACTTTAAATAAACACGTTGCTTACCTGCAACATATAAACAACTAATGAGCTAGATGCTCAGTAAGTTCAAACATACATTCATTAACTTATAAATACTAGTAATATATATTATTACTAGAATATATATCATCACGTATATACACACCATATACATCATTCATACATATCCTCAAAACATAACATAAAATAGGAGCTTCATCATGCTCGTTTATCTCTTCGTTCATCGTTCTTATCATTCTATCGATCATCTCTTATCATTCTAATCCAATCTTTTCATTTCTTTGCTTTTCATTCCTATCATTTCTTAACTTTCTGTTCTAAACCTTTATAACTTTTGTATCGCTTCATCATCTCCTAACATTTCATATCTTAAAGCTAGTAACATATACACTAGCACAACATCACGTAAAAACGTGTCATTCCATACATATAACATCAAACACATCACATCACATATATAATTCTATCATGTTCTTTTAACTTCGTTTTATTATTTTTCATTGATTTCATTGTGTTGTTCTTTCATATCGTTCGTTTCTTTTCTTTTCTTTTCGTATCATTTCATTTTTTTTTTTTTTTCTTTCCACTCTCTTTTTCCTTGTTTTTTTTTTTTCACTTTTTTTTTCTTTTTTTTTTTTCTTTTCTTTTTTTTTTTTTTTTTTTTTCACGCACTCTCTTTTCTTTTCTTTTCAAGCTCTTTTCCTTTCTTTTCTTTTCACGCACTCTCTTTTCTTTTCTTTTCACGCTCTTTTCTTTTCTTTTCTTTTCTTCTCTTTTCCTTTCTTTTCTTTTCTTTTCTTTTCCTTTCTTTTCCTTTCTTTTCTTTTATTTTCACTCTTCTTTCGTTTGTTTTCTTTCCACTTTCCATTGGTTGGGCCCGTTGTTGGACGCACCTAGTTGCGCGCGGACAGTGGGAGGAGGGGGAGCGACCCACCAACCTACCTCACAGTCACATAAAAACCGCACCTTCGGGGTTGGTCCATCCTATAATCTACCGCACCTTCGGGGTAGCGCCACATCTACGCGGAGGATATAGACCGGAAGTCTCGACCTTGTAGGGAGACCGGTACGCCAACAACTTAAGTTTTCAGTTTTATTATCTTGCAAGCTTTTATTTTTCTTATATTGATTTTTCGTTGAACATCTTTTTCTTTCAAAAACATAACACATATAGCACATATTACTTATATAACATCACATCACATCACATCAAACAAAAACATGTTTTGTTACGGGTAGACAATTATTCTTTGTTCATCTTATCATTTGCATCATTCCATCAATCATAGCCTATCGATCATAGCCTATCGTTCTATTCCATCAATCACATCTTATCGTTATATTCTAATCCTTTCATCATACTTTTCATCATAACCTATCATTGTATTTCTTTCTTGTCTAACTCTTTACTTTCATACCATTTTCCATAAAACATTCATCATACCTTTTATCATAACCTATCATTGTTTTTCTTTCTTGTCTAACTCTTTACTTTCATATCATTTTTCATAAAACATTTATCCTTTCGTCCTCATAAAACATCCCTTTCTTAATTCCTTTCATATCACATCTCTTTCTTATGCACTCTATCATAATATTTTCATTCTTACTCTTTCCATTCTTCTATCCCTCTTTATCACATCGTTACTCTCATAAAGTTTTTATGATACCTTTCCTTCGTAATTCAATATATACATATATTTATATATATATATTTTTATAAATTAATTATTAAAACATATCTCTTAACATCATCATAGCATTGCTATAGCATTTACTATAGCATCATCATAAATCACATCATGGCATTTGCATACAAACATACAAACACGATAAGCTTGTTCATAGTTGCAGACGGGTAAATGTCTGAACTTACTCATAGCGTGCTTATCATCTTCTTCGGATCCATCGACGTCTTTTGTCGCGTCTAGATCAGGTTCCTACAGACAAATTTTGTCCGTTAATCACATTTTCATTTATAGCTTTTATTTTATTAAAAAGCTAAATTCTGATCTGATAATCCTTAATTATAGCCTTAGGACAGCTTTTTAAATCTTAATGGCCCTTTTCGAATTTTTCTCCAACTTTTTGAAAAATTACGATTTTACCCCTAACTTTTGACAAAATTACAATTTTACCCTTAACGTGATTTTTCATAACTTAAACCTCAATTTTGACTTTTACAAACTTCATTCACCTATTCCGAGGTCGTTGGGGCTCTTTTCCCATAATTTGACAATCTTTGGGCAAAATGACCATTTTGCCCCTGATGGGTCGTTTAACCATAACATTTTCATTTTCATGCTTA
The DNA here is from genome assembly GCA_035233585.1 of Antiaris toxicaria. Taxonomy (NCBI): domain Eukaryota; kingdom Viridiplantae; phylum Streptophyta; class Magnoliopsida; order Rosales; family Moraceae; genus Antiaris; species Antiaris toxicaria. The sequence continues at coordinate 21,658,877 of CP141156.1, forward strand.
GACTGGATTTTCTAAACCCAAAATCATCTAATTAACTTTCTAAATCTTATCAGACCTTTTCCGGATCAATTCTTATCATTTTACCAATTTTCACATTCCCGGCCCTCGGGAAGTACTATTCGAACCTAAAAATTGATTTCATGTTTTTCTTGCGTTCTAGGGTTTCGAAGGGTCGGTTTACTAATCGTACCTTACCCATTCCTTTTTCCTTACCCCAATTCCTCGAGGGGGCTCGGGTTACCTTTCCGATCATATTTTTACCCCTCGTTTCCCATATTACTCTTGGTGCCATTTTTAGAAATTTCGGCAGAGTTTCCCCTTAATTTTTGAGGTTCCAGCGTTTAGGAAACGCCTGAAAACCATCTATCCTGATCTAATTCTATCACGTACTATACCAGAGGCCTAGATTTTACGTAAAACTTGTACCGTTTACGTAAAATCGTTACATCATTACATATTTTTCTTTTTCTCCATTACAGTCATTTTCTTCTTTTTATATACATTCTTTTTCCATAATTTTCATACTAAAAATCATAAAATCATATAACAATCCCAAACAATTAAATTGCAGAACGAAAAGGGGTCAGAATTTATACCGAATTGCAGTCCGGTCTCGACGGCATAAACCCTAATTCCTCGTTCTTCATCTTTGAGGTCTCGTCTTGCAATTCCGACTCCGCGGATGCGTCCGGAACGTCGAAAATAGGCCAACGGGCCAAACTTGCATTTTCGGTCAACGGTCGCCGTTGACCGGCGTTGACCGCCGTTGACCGGCCGTTGACCGGCGTTGACCGGCGGCGACGGCGGCGACGGTGGCAAGTGGGTAGTCCATTTTGAAGATCTCGACGAGAGGAATCCATTGGTAGCCTCAATTTCACATTTGGAGGCCCCAATCGCCGGAAAATCACCCCGAAAGTCACGGCCACGGCGGCGGCGGTGGAACTCCGCCGTGCCGGACTTTTTCCCCAAAATTGATTGAGGGCTTTTGCTCCCCTCTTCACGGCGACCATTTCTGTACAGACGGCGTGCTTCAACTCGGCCGGAATCGGCAGTTTCGACGGCGGCTTCACGGCGGCGTTTCGCCGGATTTTCCGAAGCTCGGGTGGCGCGATTCCGCCGGTATTGAGGCGATCCACCACATGGGTTTTGTAGTACTCTTCACCACGAACATTTTGGGACCGGTTTCGTGGCAAATGGTGGCCGGACGGCGAAGAAATCTCACCGGGAAGATTTCGGCTCCGGCGACCTTCAGGCGGCGCGTGCGGCTTGCTCCGGCGGCTGCTCCGTCGCGTCGACCCACCATCGGACTCAGCTCGGCGAGAGCTTTCCGATGACACCGGCGGTGTCGAAAACGGACACCGTTTCCGATGGTCGGTTACTGTACATATTCGGCTAGAGAGAGAAAGAGAAGGAGGAGAGAGAGTGTGTGTAGATAAATGAGAAAATTCCACTTTTTCCCTCTCTTTATATACTTTTTCGCCCAAAATTTCAATATGGGCTATCCTGATTAATTTGGGCGTCCTGAATCCAAATATATCAGTTTTATTTTCATCTGAGGTCATTTTGACCAATTTCCGATACTGTGAATTTTCGGTCAAAATTTACCTCTGTGCTCAATTGTCAAATTTGAGCGTGCTGATAGGCTATCCTTACTAATTTCGGGGTGCTGAACCCAAATTTATCAGTTTTATGTCAAGAAAATATCATCTTGACTTACTTCTTAATACTGTGAGTGGCACACACGTGCACACACATAATATCACTATTACTCTTTTTTTTCATCCTTTAATATTGTTAGAACATTTTATTTAATTCTAAACAATATTACATCACTTAATTTCACATTTTAATGCTTAAATTCATTGTGCATTTATTTTCCAAAAATGTGAATTTTCCCGGTTGTTACATTCACCCCTCCTTATAAAATTTTCGTCCTCGAAAATTAAGGCAAGTAGGGTTTCAACGTCTTCATTTCTTCTTTACATCTTGTGTAACTTTTTCAGCATCAGAATTTTCTTTTTCTATGACATCTTCATAAACTAGATCCTTCTTGAATTGGAATCTTCTTGCATGTACCTCCAAAAATTTGGGATGAACCATGCATCTCTACGTATCCGTGCGTTTCTGTACATTCGTGCATCATTACCATGAATTACGCTGTCGTAGCCCAACGTTCCCTTTCATAAACATATTTAGTAAAATTTCTATGAAATTCACATTAAGTAACGTCATACCATTATGAGACATTACTTAATATCATTTCATCATTTTAACATTTTATAATATTGACATATCATACACATATAATCATATACATTTCAACAATAAGGCTTTATATGTAGCCTTTCATTTCAAATATACTCATATACATACATATACATTCATACATTATTCGTCTTTTTCCATCCGGATCAATAAGAAATTTTTCCGGATCTTGGCTTTCTCCTATATCATCTCAATCATTCCTAACCTCGGTGGACCTTTCTTGATTTGCATTTACCTTGATTTAGTTCCACTGTGAGTCCTCTCCAACCTATATTGCAGAAGCCCTCATCAGTTCCTCGTAACGCACAGCATCTGTTAGAACTATATCACCGGACGTCGACTGCAGTTTCTCGGTCCGATGAACAAATTCTCACATATCCGCAACTCTAGGGAATATAGGCGGTGTCATGTCCCCCGTGCCCATGAGGAAATTGGGACTGATACTGGGCTCCTTTGAGGAAGTCACTCAATCATGGTATGGTGAAACTCGGTCCAGTTAGAGCTCATCCTAGTCACAAGAATCCCAATACACATGAGAGCATCTTCCTAAAAGGTGCATACATGTCACAGCTATCATGACCCAATTATCCTGATCAATGGTGCACAGTCAGAGAATCATCTTGATATCATGAACCCAATCCTGTATTCCCGTAAAGTGCTGGAGTGCTGTCCGCCCTCGAAACTTGGTGGACAACTGATCTCGTCCATCTTCTAATCAATCCTCTAACATCGTACTTATACCATACCACCCACGATCGTACCGTGAGTTCGTCATCTTGTCCTTTAAAAATTATTTATTTTATATAATAAACGATTACTAACATAAAACAAATCTAACTTACTTGGAATAACGGCAGGATGTGCAGTGTGCCAAGAGGGATATGGTCAACCTTTCGCTCTGATACCAACTGTGGCGACCCCCCACGTACGTTACCATACCAACCAGTCGAGCTCTGACGCCGACCGCGATGGCTGGCAACCTCGTGGGTCGTCATCCTCTTACTTAACTTAACTTTCCATTCTTAACGTTCTCATCTTATAGCGGAAGCAATTTCTATAGCAAATTTTTTTTTTTTTTTTTTTTTTTACTTACATATTATACCTATTTCTATCATACTCTTATAACACATATATCATAACTTTCTTTCTTTCATCTTCCTTTTTGAACGCTCAGCGAAAGACTCATGGTAGTACCATACCCTCGCCCAGTCCCTTGGCACATGCAGATCCGTCCGTTGTCCATCATATTACTTTAAATAAACACGTTGCTTACCTGCAACATATAAACAACTAATGAGCTAGATGCTCAGTAAGTTCAAACATACATTCATTAACTTATAAATACTAGTAATATATATTATTACTAGAATATATATCATCACGTATATACACACCATATACATCATTCATACATATCCTCAAAACATAACATAAAATAGGAGCTTCATCATGCTCGTTTATCTCTTCGTTCATCGTTCTTATCATTCTATCGATCATCTCTTATCATTCTAATCCAATCTTTTCATTTCTTTGCTTTTCATTCCTATCATTTCTTAACTTTCTGTTCTAAACCTTTATAACTTTTGTATCGCTTCATCATCTCCTAACATTTCATATCTTAAAGCTAGTAACATATACACTAGCACAACATCACGTAAAAACGTGTCATTCCATACATATAACATCAAACACATCACATCACATATATAATTCTATCATGTTCTTTTAACTTCGTTTTATTATTTTTCATTGATTTCATTGTGTTGTTCTTTCATATCGTTCGTTTCTTTTCTTTTCTTTTCGTATCATTTCATTTTTTTTTTTTTCTTTCCACTCTCTTTTTCCTTGTTTTTTTTTTTTCTTTTTTTTTTTTTTTTTTTTTTTTTTTTTTTTTTTTTTTTTTTTTTTTCACGCACTCTCTTTTCTTTTCTTTTCAAGCTCTTTTCCTTTCTTTTCTTTTCACGCACTCTCTTTTCTTTTCTTTTCAAGCTCTTTTCCTTTCTTTTCTTTTCACGCACTCTCTTTTCTTTTCTTTTCACGCTCTTTTCTTTTCTTTTCTTTTCTTCTCTTTTCCTTTCTTTTCTTTTCTTTTCTTTTCCTTTCTTTTCCTTTCTTTTCTTTTCTTTTCACTCTTCTTTCGTTTGTTTTCTTTCCACTTTCCATTGGTTGGGCCCGTTGTTGGACGCACCTAGTTGCGCGCGGACAGTGGGAGGAGGGGGAGCGACCCACCAACCTACCTCACAGTCACATAAAAACCGCACCTTCGGGGTTGGTCCATCCTATAATCTACCGCACCTTCGGGGTAGCGCCACATCTACGCGGAGGATATAGACCGGAAGTCTCGACCTTGTAGGGAGACCGGTACGCCAACAACTTAAGTTTTCAGTTTTATTATCTTGCAAGCTTTTATTTTTCTTATATTGATTTTTCGTTGAACATCTTTTTCTTTCAAAAACATAACACATATAGCACATATTACTTATATAACATCACATCACATCACATCAAACAAAAACATGTTTTGTTACGGGTAGACAATTATTCTTTGTTCATCTTATCATTTGCATCATTCCATCAATCATAGCCTATCGATCATAGCCTATCGTTCTATTCCATCAATCACATCTTATCGTTATATTCTAATCCTTTCATCATACTTTTCATCATAACCTATCATTGTATTTCTTTCTTGTCTAACTCTTTACTTTCATACCATTTTCCATAAAACATTCATCATACCTTTTATCATAACCTATCATTGTTTTTCTTTCTTGTCTAACTCTTTACTTTCATATCATTTTTCATAAAACATTTATCCTTTCGTCCTCATAAAACATCCCTTTCTTAATTCCTTTCATATCACATCTCTTTCTTATGCACTCTATCATAATATTTTCATTCTTACTCTTTCCATTCTTCTATCCCTCTTTATCACATCGTTACTCTCATAAAGTTTTTATGATACCTTTCCTTCGTAATTCAATATATACATATATTTATATATATATATTTTTATAAATTAATTATTAAAACATATCTCTTAACATCATCATAGCATTGCTATAGCATTTACTATAGCATCATCATAAATCACATCATGGCATTTGCATACAAACATACAAACACGATAAGCTTGTTCATAGTTGCAGACGGGTAAATGTCTGAACTTACTCATAGCGTGCTTATCATCTTCTTCGGATCCATCGACGTCTTTTGTCGCGTCTAGATCAGGTTCCTACAGACAAATTTTGTCCGTTAATCACATTTTCATTTATAGCTTTTATTTTATTAAAAAGCTAAATTCTGATCTGATAATCCTTAATTATAGCCTTAGGACAGCTTTTTAAATCTTAATGGCCCTTTTCGAATTTTTCTCCAACTTTTTGAAAAATTACGATTTTACCCCTAACTTTTGACAAAATTACAATTTTACCCTTAACGTGATTTTTCATAACTTAAACCTCAATTTTGACTTTTACAAACTTCATTCACCTATTCCGAGGTCGTTGGGGCTCTTTTCCCATAATTTGACAATCTTTGGGCAAAATGACCATTTTGCCCCTGATGGGTCGTTTAACCATAACATTTTCATTTTCATGCTTAGACTGGATTTTCTAAACCCAAAATCATCTAATTAACTTTCTAAATCTTATCAGACCTTTTCCGGATCAATTCTTATCATTTTACCAATTTTCACATTCCCGGCCCTCGGGAAGTACTATTCGAACCTAAAAATTGATTTCATGTTTTTCTTGCGTTCTAGGGTTTCGAAGGGTCGGTTTACTAATCGTACCTTACCCATTCCTTTTTCCTTACCCCAATTCCTCGAGGGGGCTCGGGTTACCTTTCCGATCATATTTTTACCCCTCGTTTCCCATATTACTCTTGGTGCCATTTTTAGAAATTTCGGCAGAGTTTCCCCTTAATTTTTGAGGTTCCAGCGTTTAGGAAACGCCTGAAAACCATCTATCCTGATCTAATTCTATCACGTACTATACCAGAGGCCTAGATTTTACGTAAAACTTGTACCGTTTACGTAAAATCGTTACATCATTACATATTTTTCTTTTTCTCCATTACAGTCATTTTCTTCTTTTTATATACATTCTTTTTCCATAATTTTCATACTAAAAATCATAAAATCATATAACAATCCCAAACAATTAAATTGCAGAACGAAAAGGGGTCAGAATTTATACCGAATTGCAGTCCGGTCTCGACGGCATAAACCCTAATTCCTCGTTCTTCATCTTTGAGGTCTCGTCTTGCAATTCCGACTCCGCGGATGCGTCCGGAACGTCGAAAATAGGCCAACGGGCCAAACTTGCATTTTCGGTCAACGGTCGCCGTTGACCGACGTTGACCGCCGTTGACCGGCCGTTGACCGGCGTTGACCGGCGGCGACGGCGGCGACGGTGGCAAGTGGGTAGTCCATTTTGAAGATCTCGACGAGAGGAATCCATTGGTAGCCTCAATTTCACATTTGGAGGCCCCAATCGCCGGAAAATCACCCCGAAAGTCACGGCCACGGCGGCGGCGGTGGAACTCCGCCGTGCCGGACTTTTTCCCCAAAATTGATTGAGGGCTTTTGCTCCCCTCTTCACGGCGACCATTTCTGTACAGACGGCGTGCTTCAACTCGGCCGGAATCGGCAGTTTCGACGGCGGCTTCACGGCGGCGTTTCGCCGGATTTTCCGAAGCTCGGGTGGCGCGATTCCGCCGGTATTGAGGCGATCCACCACATGGGTTTTGTAGTACTCTTCACCACGAACATTTTGGGACCGGTTTCGTGGCAAATGGTGGCCGGACGGCGAAGAAATCTCACCGGGAAGATTTCGGCTCCGGCGACCTTCAGGCGGCGCGTGCGGCTTGCTCCGGCGGCTGCTCCGTCGCGTCGACCCACCATCGGACTCAGCTCGGCGAGAGCTTTCCGATGACACCGGCGGTGTCGAAAACGGACACCGTTTCCGATGGTCGGTTACTGTACATATTCGGCTAGAGAGAGAAAGAGAAGGAGGAGAGAGAGTGTGTGTAGATAAATGAGAAAATTCCACTTTTTCCCTCTCTTTATATACTTTTTCGCCCAAAATTTCAATATGGGCTATCCTGATTAATTTGGGCGTCCTGAATCCAAATATATCAGTTTTATTTTCATCTGAGGTCATTTTGACCAATTTCCGATACTGTGAATTTTCGGTCAAAATTTACCTCTGTGCTCAATTGTCAAATTTGAGCGTGCTGATAGGCTATCCTTACTAATTTCGGGGTGCTGAACCCAAATTTATCAGTTTTATGTCAAGAAAATATCATCTTGACTTACTTCTTAATACTGTGAGTGGCACACACGTGCACACACATAATATCACTATTACTCTTTTTTTTCATCCTTTAATATTGTTAGAACATTTTATTTAATTCTAAACAATATTACATCACTTAATTTCACATTTTAATGCTTAAATTCATTGTGCATTTATTTTCCAAAAATGTGAATTTTCCCGGTTGTTACAATTCTATAAGAAAATAAGATTACTTAGGGTGAAAATTTTTACTGTCAGATCAAATTTCAACAGCTTATAAGATATATTATTATTTGCATAGAAAATGTATTATATGCCCTACTGCATCTTTTTTTTTTTTTTAACAATTATAAAAAAAAAAAAAAGCAAAAATCTGGACTCCTTCTACATCCATTAACTGCAGGTGATGGAAAGCTAGGAGTCATGAGAAACTACAACGAAGGAAAACGCCTTAGCTTGGGTCACTGTCGTCGGTGAGTTGCACGGTGGATCGTCTACTAGCTAGGTTGGTGTATAGGAGAAGCCACATGTGAAATTGGCACAACATACTTTGGGAGCCTAATTTGGTCTAAAAGGATAATCCATTGGGTATTTGATTCTTCCATATATATAAACCATTTTATATTACCATTCATTTTCCATATGGGACAACATATATATGCATTTTTCTCAATAATCTCCCCCTCATGTGTGTGTTCACTGAGCTCTCTCTCAAACCAAATTTTATAGTAGCCGGCATATCCAAGTATCGCACTCCAAATGGGAGCCAACTCGAACATAAACAGGAGTTGAGACAATGTGAGTTCACCTGCAACAGCACCAAGGGCGACAACACCAACTCTCCATGAAAAACAACATGGGAACTTGACAACCAAGAGTGATTGCTTGGCAAATACAAATTATCAGCTTTAATACCACTTGTAAAGGAGAAACCATATATGAAATTAGTCCAACACATTTTAGAAGTCCAACTTGATCTAAAAAATTAACGTATTAGGTCTTGGATCCTTCTATATATATAAACATTTTCTCATTTCTATCTACTTTCCATGTGAGATAACAGACAAATACACTTTTCTCAACAGTTGGTTTGCAGTTGCAAGGGAACGGCTCGTCCTTTCTGTCATTTGTAGCGAGATTCACCTCTCCACTCTCACCTTCCCGTCGTCGGCCATCACTACTCAGGACTTCTTCTCCCTTGATGTCAGCAGGTTGGCCGGTTTGCAACCTCTTCGACCCCGTCGGCTTTGGGTTCGTTCCTGCCGGTCGCAAACCACGGTAAAGGGTAGAGATCCAACCGCTTCCCTCTCTCCTCCCTCTCCAACTCCAGTCCTGCTGTCATTATCGTCCTCTCCATCACCGTCCTCTTTAACCCAGAAAGTGGCGACACGTCTCAATCCACAGTGGAGGGCCGCGTGAGTAGTCTCCAAGTGCGAACTATTCCACCTAATGCATAACAGCACCAGCAAATATGTGATCAAGACTGTTGCTGCTTTCTGCGTTGCTTTGTCGAAATTGCCACGACAGCACAAGAATATTTTTTAGTCTAAACTCTTCAAAATATCAAATGGCTGAAAATTTTTATCTTATAATTTACTCATTGTAAAATTACCCTATATAATATAATATGTTATTTAAAATTTAATCTACAATATTGGAAATATAAACCCCACCATCCAATCTGTTATTTGATTGAAAAGTCAACCCTACACTATTAGTTTTGGAACTTTGACATTTAGGGAGCATTAGGAAACTGCATTACACTTGTGTTGCATTTAAAGTTTATAAAATTTTTATTCAAATACAAAAATATTATATTTAAATACTAATCACATCATAATTTAAATCCAATATAATTACTATTCATCATTCTATTTTTTTTACTACGTTTACTAATTATATCACATACTTTCTTTATCTCGCCCTTTTTTTCTCTCTACTTTTACTAATCACGTCACATACTCACTATTTAAATAATTTAAATATTTTTCAATCAAATAAACATTGTATTTAAATGTAATATAAACAATTTTCATCCAAACATGTATTACATTCAATGTATTATATTTAAATATAATGTAAACATAATGTATTATTCAAACGCCCCCAAACTGGATATTATATATGTGTATTATTTGAAGTTGGTAGGCAATCTCTTATTGTTAGTTTAGAACAAACGTCCAAATCGTATTTTTCTATTTTGGTTTTCTTTTAAAAAAAATCAATAAAAATTATAATTAGTTTTTTAAAAGTCAATCTATTTTAATATAAAATTTCATTTCAAACCTTTATTCTAATCACAAACTTAATCTTTTATGAAGTTATAAGTGTGAAATTATCGTTATGTTATACCTGCGACTAATTTACTAGTTATATATTTTTTTAAACCCATGTCACGGATAAAATATTGACCCTCGTGTTTAGTAATTTCGGTAATCATCCCCTAGCTAAAAGAGACATGTCAAAAATCACCATTTTTCCAATCTGTAGGAATTGTTCATCGCCGGGAGTGACACCTCCGGGCTGACGACCGAATGGGCAATGGCTGAGCTTCTTCGAAAATGCGAGGTATTGAAAAAGGCACAGAAAGAGCTCCAAGAAGTAATTGGCACTCAACGGCACATCAAAGAATCTGACGTAGATCGTCTCCCATACATCCAAGCAATAGTAAAGGAAACATTGCGTCTTCACGCGGCAGCACTGCTTCTCTTGCCCTACATCGCTGGAAATGACGTCGCGGTGAACGGTTTCACGATCCCCAAGGGAAGTCAGCTTCTTGTAAACGCCTGGTCTATAGGGAGGAACCCCAAGTACTGGCCGGACGCGATGTCGTTTTCTCCGGAGAGGTTTATCGGCTCCAGTGTGGATTACAAAGGAAGAGATTTTAAGTACAATCCGTTCGGGGCCGGTCAGAGGATTTACCCCGGTTTACATCTGGCCAACCGGATTATTACCTTGACTCTGGCGTCAATTCTCCATTCGTTTGATTGAGAGCTTCCAGAAGGAATCACTCCAGAGAATCTTGACATGAGAGAGCAATTTGGAATCACATTGAAGAAAGCCGTCCCAATTTGTGCAGTTCCCTTGCTAGAGAAAACTTTCAAGTTTCTGTTGTGAGAAAGTTAATGCTAAAGGGTACATGTATGGTGGCACGATACACACCATATGAATAATAATATCGTGTGTCTGTTTATGAAGTTTTCTTATACTTCCCGTTCCTTGAAGATAAGTAAATTAAATATATTTCTATGGCTCATGACTTAGGTCAAGGTTGTTTGTAAGGCTGATGATTGCACGAACTAATGTGGATTCTGATCTCTCTTGGGGTTGTATATTTTCCGCTTGCAATGTATTTTCATCCATCGCTGAACTTATACTTCCACAAGATTCATGGAATGTCATTCTACAAAAAGGTGGGTGGAGATAAAGACATAAAGTCCTATAAGAAAGTAATAAGAAAATAATATTAAATTAATCAACGATCATAATAATAATGTAGGCAGTGGATGTAATGGTTTAACTTAAACGTGATGTGGAATTGAGTGCATTGCGAAAATATAGTCAATAGCTTCATTCATTTACGCGTTGTATAATAATAATAATAATAATATTATTATTATTATTATTATTATTATTATTATTATTATTATTTGCATCTTTTAGTAAGGTCACGTATGATTTATCTCACTACTATAATATGGTTTTATAGTCATTGTTAACACTTGTTTAGTTGTGATGACATCTCGTCATAACTAAATATCATTTTTTGAATTAAGATATGTTATCGTATCAATTAATGATGATGATAACCTGTCGTCGTATGAATTTAATTATTTATGATGACTTGTTGTCATAACTACATAATAAATCTATCCGTATATATTTGCGATAATATTTTGTCACAAATACTATTTGTTGCCAAAAAAACTTGGCTTAAAGATAATTTATTTACGCGTTGTATTATAATAATAATAATAATAATAATAATATATTATTATTATTATTATTATTATTATTATTTACATCTTTTAGTAAGGTCACGTATGATTTATCTCACTACTATAATATGGTTTTATAGTCATTGTTAACACTTGTTTAGTTGTGATGACATCTCGTTGTAACTAAATATCATTTTTTGAATTAAGATATGTCATCATATTAATTAATTATGATAACCTGTCATCGTATAAATTTAATTATTTATGATGACTTGTTGTCATAACTGTATTATAAAACTATCCGTATATATTTGCGATAACATTTTATCGCAAATATTATTTGTTGCCAAAAAAAATGGCTTAAAGATAATTCACGCCAATTTGAAGTTATTTGCAACAATATCATATGGGTTGATTACAGCTCACAATGAATATTCAATGCCATTAATTATGGTATTAATTATAACGATATGTCATCGTAAATGTAAATTTAAAATTCAAATTTGGACAAAAAATAGCAGATTATTTGGAGTATGTCATTGCAAATACTAATCGGTTACAACTATCAACAATTGCTGACACCATTTGGGATGACATGTCATCAATCAATTACACCAATTGTCGTCACAAATGTTTTTAATTAGGATGACATGTTGTCGTATATAAAACTAAAATTTAAATTATGAAAGATTATTTGGAATTAGTTGCGATAACATGTTGTCACTAATACTAAGCGGTTACAGCTAGCATCACTTATTCGATACCATTTATTATGGTATTAATTGTGATGATATGTCATTACAAATATATTTAAAATTTAAATTTTGACGAAAAATGAAAGATTAAGTGGCGGTATTCACAACATTATTTGCAACAACATTAAAAAATTTTATCACAATAAAAAATTAGAATTTGTTCTGAAACATTCTTTGAATATTCACATAGTTCATTAACGAGCTTGCTCGAACGATATCGTTTTTATGGTCAGTTACAATGACTTTGTACTTACTTGTCGTCACAAAAAAAAAAAAAAAAAAAACAATACTAGTTTAAAACTAGAAGGCAAAGCCTTCTTTCTCATATTTCTCTGGTTTTCTCGGCCTCTCACCCTCTCTTTGGCCTCTCTCCTTCTTTTTAGCCAAACTCCGGTATCTCCCATCCAAAATCAATAAAATTTCTTCCCAAATTATTCAAGTCCTATAAAACCCCAAATCTCTCAAAAAAATCGTCCCTAAAGAGCTTGTTTTTCTAGGCTTCCTAACTCTGCCACTGGTTGTCCTCCACCTCCATTCACCATTGATTTCGACCCTTATTATTTGTGAGTTTGGATTTTCGTAAGCTTTTTTTTTTTTTTTGGCTAATGTAATTGTGGATTTTTGTTAGTGATATTGATAATTTTGATGGGTCTGAATATGTTGATAGTGATAGATAAGTTTGTGATGGTGATTTTGTTGTAGTGTTTGGTTGAAAATTTATTTGATAGGCTTGTTTGTTATTGTTAAATTTATGGAAATTGATTGATTAAATTGTTTTTAGAAAATTAATATTGGGAAATTTGTGTATAGAAATTGATTATTAAATTTGGTTAGATGGAATGTTTAAAAATTATTAAATTTAAAAAAATTAATAGTAAAAATAAAAATTAAATTTATGTTTATATGAAAAGTTTAATAATTGGTAATAAATTAAAAATAATAATAATATGAAAATAATTAATAATGATAAATAAATATTGAAATTGTAGATAAATTGATATTTATGTGGAAAGTGTAATAATTAGCATAAAAAATTTATTTATATAGCAAATTACAATATTAATTATTTAAATATTTAAAAAATAAAACTATGAAGAATTACAAATAAAAATTTGGTAACATCAAGAAGATTTTTGTCTTCAAAAATCAGTATCGTCCAATTGGAAAGATGACCCCGAACACATTAGAGAATAATTTATGGAATAAAGCTAAGTGATACATATTACAAAACTATTCAAAAATTCAACAATACATCAAGTATATATTACTCTAAATTTCATTATGTTTTGTGGTAGATATAATTGTATCACTCACTCAAATTTCCTAATAAGTAATGACTACAAGAAAAAACTAGAAGATTGACTATTCTTAATTTTTAGGAAAACATTTTACTATTGATAGGAGTCAAATCTTAAAGATCATAATATGTAAGAGGCAACCACACAATTGGTTTTGCTTTCGTATTGTTTAAGTATATCTATAAGAAGCCATTCTGGTTGTATGGTAAATGAAGTCAAGTTTCTTACATACAATCAAGATATTAATTAAAATAACCAAAATAGTGATATTTGTGTTTGTGGACCAGATAATTAAAAATATTACTTAGTCTTGGAGGAGATTTATGAATTATCCTACATAAATGATACCTTTGTTATTCTTTTTAAGTGTAAGTGGTTTGATACTCATCTAGAAAAAAAAGAGAGTTCAACAGCACAAGAATAGAACAAGCGTCTTTATTAAGGACTCGTGGTATGAGAATGAACCATTTATACTTGAATCTCAAGCGGAACAAGTTTTTTATGTGGATGATTTGTTAAATGTGCCAAACTGGAAAGTAATTGAACACTTTGGACATCGGCATATTTGGAATATTCTAGAAACAAATGTGGATGACATGACGGTACTTCAACATACCGACTCTACAAATATTGACTTAGTAGTAGAACTACCAGAAATTGATATGTTGGCGTAGAATAGATCGGATGTAACATCTAATGTTTGTATGATAAAACGAAAAACATGTGCAATAGAATTTTAAAAATTTTCTAAAGATCATAATAACTCATGTTGCCATATACAATAATTACACAACAATCTATATACGTTTGGAGAAAAAAACCAGGAACATCAGAAGATGTGACCGAGAAAGGTTCAAATATATGGGCACTCAATTTCTTGATCAGTATTATGTCCGGCTTGTCTTCTTCCAATCACTCGGATATTTGAGAATTTATTATTATGAGTGAGAGTTATAATAATAAATTCACTCACCTAACACTCTGTGATCAAAAGAAAAATAGGTGCCTTAAGGGTCCTATTTATAGAAAGTGCATTGAGTGGTATTCAAAATTTGAACAGAAACACCAGAAAAGATTTTTCTCTCTCCTCTCCTATATGTGGCCGAATTTTCCCTAGGAAAATTTGCTCCAAAAATTCATCCATGCTTAGATATGGAATTCAAAATTTGATTCAATTTTTAATCTACACAAATCTTGTAATTTTATCTCCATAGATAATATTTCATAACTCCAGTTTAAATTCAAAATAAGATCATGAAAACTTTATTTGAATTAAGCAATTATATAATAATTATCCAAAATAAAATAAAATTAAGAGAAAATTTTCTCTTTCTTATCCACAAAGAAAACTCCAACCATTAGTCACCAAGAATAAGATTTTGTTCAATTCAAATTCAAATATGATAATATTTCAATTTAAAATATTTATTTAAATAAAATTCTCTAGATATTTATATTAATTATTTATATAATTAATTTATCCATATCTATTCAAAATTTAAATCAATCTCATATTTATATTTTAAAAGACAAATACAATTAATTTAAAGTTAAAATCTTATCTTCTAGATAAATATTTATCCCATTAATTAAATAAAAAAAAATTCTCATTCTACCCTTACCAACAAAAAAAAAAAAAAAAAAACCTACAGCATATGTAAATTACCTAAATTTTTTTTTCCTCTTTACTAAGTATAAGAAAACAAATCATAAAAATACTTCGATCAATTACTATTCATTTAAAAATTACGCAAAGTTAATAAACGGACCGATCTAATGGATTAAAATAAGCCAGCAAAGCTTAATCTTATGGCTCCGATCTCACAAACCCTAAGATTCCCACCAGACCATAATTTCGTGTCTTTTCAAATTTTGAAAATGAAATAACCGTCGGTTTAGGTTATTTAATGATATCAGGCCACGTGTAAAGTAGATTCCATCGATCACCGCCAATTTCAGATAGACCATGGCACAAAGATATTCCAAAGACAACAATACGATACATATCGATCACTCTACCTAGAACCCATTATCAATTGAGTGAGGAGCTAACTATCAGAGTTAAACTCCATCCCCCATGTTAGTGTCCCTGATTTGTTGTTTTGTTGTCGAACAACGAGCAATGATGGGCAAGCTATCGAATCGAAGAGTTATAAGTGTTGCGACGTGTCCACAAGCTAGTGACCCTATTGTTGGATGGTCGTTACCATTCGATTAGTGTTCGACGCTTGACTCCTTCTTTGTTGACTATCAAATCTTCAATGAGTCGATGTTCTCATTCGTCAGCGGTTAGTAGCTCACCTTATAACAATCAGCCGATCACTAGTCAAGTCCATAATAGCTCGTGGTTGATGGTTGACTCTCACCATGGGATAATAGTTTGATAGATCGTTTATACTTCATGACTCGATGATCGATCTTGAGCTATCACTTGGCAGTTATTTATGGGTAATCTAATTCCTAAAAACTTAGCCTCAACCGTAGAGCATGTCCACATGAGAATACCTGATCTCTATAATTTTAGAAGTGGGGTACAGCCTACTAAGTCCCTGAATCCTAGGATCACTTTCTTCTCTTCATAAATAGAATAAAAACTGCTTCAAAAAGGGGCATATGCATTTCTATATATTGTTATCCTATCAAGATTCCTATAGAAACTTCCTTGCACTTTATACTCAACATTCCAATCATGGTGAAGAGCCTAAAAATTTTGGTATCTTTTATTTTCATGTATTTCACTTATTTATTTTTGTCGTTTATTATTGTGCAACATTGATATATATTCTCGTAATGATGTCCAAAAATCAATAATCACGATTCATCATTAAAATAAGTCTAACATGTTAAACTTTTGACCATAGATTCTAGCATCTACAGTGTCCTTTATTTTTTCTCTCTAAAAGTGAAAAGCTTTTGAAGGGAAAGCTTATTAATTAATTTCTACTTGCATATAAATAGTTAAAAAATCATCTTTTTACTAAAACAAAATCAAATAACTAGTAAAATAATAATTAATTGATAATTCGTTTTCTCTTTTTATATAAATATAATTTGTTTTCTTTTGTCGCATCATTCAAACAAGATAACGTTTTTTCTCATTATTTTCTTCTCCTTTGATGTCGTCTCTACTGTTAATTTATAATAAACACGTGAAACTGCTTGCTCGACCTAATAACATTAAGTAAGCTGAGATTTCGGGTCCCGCTTATATATATTTTTAATGATCCTTGTTTCTATTCCAACTTTAGTGCAACATTTTGACCAAAATAGGACTGACTACAAGAAAGGCATTGATGTCATCCAACAAAGAGGCAAACAAATTAGTTGAAAAATACTTGGAGATAACAATTACTGGAGATCTTACTGGTATATTATTTCAAATGATCTAATTGAGTTTAATTTTCTTGAGGGTATATATACTAGTATTGCAGGATTGATCAATAAAGCAACATAAAATAAAAAACAAAAAATAAAAAATAATTGAAAAAATTTGTAAATTTTTATAAAAAATTGCTGTAAGAAATGGTGAAAAAGAAAAATAAAAAAATGACATAGTAATAAATAAAAAAGAAAGAGAAAGAAATTTGGAAAAATAAAATGAAGTGAACTCTCTTTTATGTAATAGTTATCTACGTATAAAAAATATATATAAATACATATATATATACATATATTATTATTGGAAAAATAGCTATATGAGGTGCGACAAATCGGTATTTTGAGATTTAAATTTAAGCGATACCCACTTTGTGATAGTGTCAGTTCAAAGTAGATTTGTGTTATCTTCCGTGAGGAGATCGAAATCATATATTTACACGTTCAAAATGATAAATAGATGAACGAGAAATTGACTCTAAAACTACACCAAAAAAGTTGAAATTTAAAGAAAAAATTGAAAAAACTCCTGTCCCATATGGGAAAGAGATGGAAAACATAAATGAGTTTATAAGGGATTACACATTTGCTTTTTGGTAACCAATTAAGCATAGAGGCTCTCTAGCACGCATAGGCACAAGGATGGTGCAAATCCTTGATTGGAACCCACAACGAAACCAAAGGACTTGTGTGTGAGCGCACATCCTATGAACATGAATGTGGCAGCTTTTAGCCTACTTCACGCGGGCTTGGGTTTGCTACTGTCTTCCACAGATTATTTCCTTTTTTATATCCAAAGAAATTCTAGAGTCTAGGCTTTTTAGTGTGATTGGGTTATAGTATCATTCCAGTTCGCTTAGAGCATTATTCTCATGCTAGTCTGCTGTTGTTCACACCATTGTATCATGGGAGTCAAATACTGGAAAGAACCTCAAGCACGAATGTTGACGAAGTGAATTTTTTGTAAGGATAGCATGTCTAACATGTACCTTGGTGCTACATCAACATTGGTTTTTCTGTTTTACAAATCAATCTATTGTTGTTTTTTGTTTTTCCATATTATGATCTTGTTAGCATATTTATATTCTTGTTATTCGATTTTCTTGTCATTGTGTTTTGTATAATTTGCTAACAATTATATATAGGGAAACTTCTGAAAACACAAGACATCTCTCGTGATCAAGGAGCCAAGACTCAAGATCATGCAAAGTTGACTCGAACACCCATTTGATTTTTTTTTTTTTTAAACCACGAGCTCGCGAAACATAAAGTTTGAGGTAAAATGATAAATTAAAAAAAAAAAAAAAAAAAAAGAAGCTTCCAACTGAATATAAATATTCAATTTCTGCGTTAGCCAGTTGCTAAGGGACGCAAATTAAAGCCATCACAGTACCATCGTTTTCTCCATTACAAATAGTATACATACATACTTACATATATACACAATAGTAAGGGTGTAGAATATACCAATTTACGAGTGGTTGACTTTTTTCCCCCTCTAGAACACGTGCTTGCTTCAAAATATATATATATATAGGGGCATATGCTTAAAGCTTTTAGATTAAATTTAACCATATTATCATAATTTCGTGCTGTTATCAATGTTAAATAGGATAATAAACGTTCATGTGCCTCAATTAACAGTTCTTATAGGATAAATTCCTTTTCCTCTTTATATTCATCAAATCACTTTGAACACTAATAAATGTCATACTATTCAAGTCATTGTTTTTAATCTTATATCACAGTTATCATTATCTCTTTTTTTTTTTTTTAAGGCGGATTGCATTTAAAATTAAAACAACGGAATAAACATCAATATAAAATGATCTCATAATACAGATTAAACTTCTAGTTATGACTAGTTTCAATAGCAAAATCTAATGAAGCTCAGCAAGTAAAACGTACACCAAGACCCAATTTTGGAAATTTCCTCGGTACATCAATTATCAAGCATACAAAAGCTCTTTTTGATAATGTCTCTACCATCAATGGAATTTGATTGATTGAGAGATAGAAACATGTAGTATTGAGGCCACCAAAACCTCTACATAAATAACAATCTAGCAAAACCTAAAAGAGTAGTCAAGATATAAATCTGATGGAAAAAAACAACCTTAAAAATTGAGGAAACTACCTCCATTATTTTAAATTGTGACCAACAAAATCTAGAAACACCAACAAAACACATATATGATAATAGTAAACATAAAAAACATTGAGAGATAGTGGGTGGTAAACCACTACCCTTATTACAAACACAACAAATAAAACAACAAATAACCAAGCTGTAGGATAAAATGAAAACATGCGCAGCAGAATTTAAAAAATTTTCTAAGGATTATATTAACTCCTATTACTATATATAATAAATCACATACAATATATATATACCTTTGGATGAAAATACTAGGAACGCTAGAGGATGTGAATAAGAAAGTTTCAAGCAACTAGCATTTTTTACTATTCTCCAATTCTTAGATGGTGGAGTGTTTGGGCACTCGGTTCCTCTATTGGCATTCTTAGTGACTTGTCTCCTTCCAACTACTCAGATCTATGAAAATTTATTATGAGTGAGAGTTATAATAATAAATTCGTTCACTTAAGAGTCTGTGTTTTAAGAAAAATAGGAGACCTAAGGGTCCTATTTATAGAGAGTGCACTAAGTGGTTTTCAAAATTTGAATAGGACATTAAAAAAGATTTTTCTCTCTCCTCCTCTATATGTGACCAAATTTTCCCTAGGGAAATTTGCCCTCAAAATTCGTCTATGCTTAGGTATAGGATTCAAAATTTGATTCAAATTTCAATTTTTACAAATCTTGTGATTTTATCTTCATAGGTAATGTTCTATAACACCAGTTTAAATTCAAAATAAAATTATGACAATTTTATTTAAATTAAATAATTATATAATAATCATCTAAAATAAAATCAAATTAGGAGAATATCTTCTCTTCCTTAACCACAAAGAAAACACAAACTATTAGTGCACCAAGGATAAGATTTTGCTCGATTCAAATTAAAAAAATAATTTTAGAATTTAAAATATTTATTTAAATATGATTCTCTACATATTTAAATTAATTATTCAAATAATTAATTTATCTATATCTATTCAAACTTCAAAGCAATTTTATATTTATCCTTTAAAAGAAAAATATAATTAATTTAAATTTTAAGTCTTACCTTTCATATAAATATTTATACAAATTAAATATTTATCTCATTAATTAAATAAAACAAAATTCTTATTCTATCATTAGACAGAAAATACACCCACATCCTAAGAAGGTGACCTGGATTTTTTTTTTCTTCACTGAGTATAAGAATACAAGTCATAAAGAATATCCCGATCAATTACTATCTGTTGAGGAATTATGCGGAACTAGAAAATGGAGCGATTGGACATATATAATGTGGGCTCCAGTAATCTATATAATTATTATTCTATACTGAATAAACCCATTACATAATTATTAGTTTCAGAATCATGTTATTATAAACCTGAAACTACACTCCTAATTATATACCAAATTATGCAATCTAGTGAATAGTCATCGTCTAATGACCTAGTCTTATATACAACACTCTTATATAATATCTATAATCAACCTTAGGTTAAAATTCATTCAATCTTTTGATCACACTATCTTAAAGACCCATTATACACCCGATTAGAAAATGATTATTCACCATATGAGAATAAGAAATCATTTGCAAAGCAAATAACCCAAGGTCTTGTCCATTTTCGCATCTAATATAATGCCGTTAAGAGGATAACTTTTACTCCTTATAGGAGTTATGATTTCATATCTATAACCAAACCCTCCATCATATATAAGTCATGTACTCAATGAACTGGTCTATAAGCTTACTACTTCGAAGATGTTTTAGCCTTCGAAACATCAAAGTACATAAGTCATACACATAAAGCCATTCACTTACTCAAGATTAATGTTATTGCATATTGAATATCAAAAATAAATTAATCCACCCAAGCGAATTACGTAGATTAATTACACTTTGGTCTTAGTCTAATATGTCACTACCAAGCAATATATCTATGTCTCTACTAAGGAGTTAAGTTGCTCCAAATAGTCAAGATAAATCATCTTCCTATTTGGCTTTAGACAATATAATAGTCTTAACATGAGTTAAATGCTCACTCTAATCCCATAGACTACGGACTATAGATTTAAACTACTTATCTTAGAATATTGTCTTCTCATATATAAAAAGCCATTGTATGTAATATTCTAACAGTTTAATAACAAATAGTTAATGGACCATATTTATTTACATTTACTTTTCCATGTAATTAGGTTAAAGACATATGACAATGTAATGAATAACCTCTAATATATTTTTAATCAATTTAAAAATAAATGAAATCCATTAAAAATGTCTTTCCCTCTAAGGGCACTCCTAACACAAACAAAGCCTAGAAAAACATCAACCCCTAACCGATCAAGGCAGAGCCTCTCAATGTCAAAAATGCGAGATCCATGGTCAGCAAATCGCCGGTAACCCGCAGAACAAGCCGGACCTCTTGGATCTCTAAAGACTCCGACAAGTGAAGCTCCCTTGCATCACACAACCCTACGGCCAGTTCTCCCCCAATGATTCGGAACTTCAAGATCTTTGAAGACTCCAACCGCTAAAGCTTCATTACACTGTAGGAACCTATGATTGGTACTCTTGTAGCTAAAGCCTCTGGTCTGCATCCCAGCTCCAATTTGAGGAGATCCCCCCTTCTTCTAATAGCACAAACCCTATCCCATAATAGATCGAGTGATGGCAACTCTCTAGATGAAAATTTGAGGACAATAAACCGATAACACATCGAACAATAGGCCTCCTTTGTTTTTCTCTCTTCTTACCTTTCTCTTTCTCAACTCTCTAGGGTTGGCTGTTAACAAGAAGAAAACTTCCGTAATCTTGTATTATTATCAATATTACAAAATAAATTATCAATTTTACATAATAAATTAATAGTTATTTATTGAATTCTGTTAATATTTGACTTCATTTTTAAGGATAACAGCAACAAGATGTAAATAATATTAATAATATTGAGATAAATGAGAAGGATTATAAGCATACGTCCAAAAAAAGGACACCTAAGAGTTGACTTTCTATGGAACACGCACGGTGATAAAATTTATGGCATTGGCAAAATGCATGCTAGTTAATCTCTATTTCCTTTTCCAAAATTATATATAAAAAAGGGGTGAAGCTAAAATTCAATAGAAAATTTAAATTTTACACTATTGATATTACGTTTGATGATTTAATCATTATATTTATTTTATTCATATTATAGTCTCTATTTTAATTTAATATTAATTGTCCATATAATTTTTCAAACATAACACATACTTTTTATGTGGAGTTACATTACAAAAAATTTTTGTGAATTTATAGATTTGACCATAAAAAAATTATATTAAAAAAAAAATGTATACAAAAACTGAAAAATGGTGAGGGATAGCGGTTGGTTCACTCCGTTGAAAATGCATGATGATGTAGCTTTCTTTCATTTATTGTTATTATTGTTGTTTTTGTTAAATGAGTAGTAGTTGTTGTTGTCGTTGTTGTTTTATGAAAAGTTATTGGCTCTTTATTGGTCAGTCTTAAATTTTGCCCTCTTCCATAAGCGAAACGGTAATTCATTTGTTTTTCTTTATTATTAGTTGAATATGGTAGGTGTAAACCCACGTTGACATTAACCATAAGCAAAAGTTTCCAACTGTACCACCTTTAATGATTCATCATAAACTTGTAACTATAATTTCTAGATGACTGGGGTTAATAGCAAATTATAGTAGTTTGATTATGGCCCTACAGCTATTATGTACTATTATATATATATTTTGCCAATTGGCATCGTCGAGAGTTAATCATGCTGAGCTAATTACTAAGAGGTGTGCACGACAAGCGATTTAGGTGGATTTGCTGTATTTTTTTGTTTTCACGTCAGTATATGAATATTACAAACAAAGACTGACCAAAAAGTAAAGAAAGCTTGGGTGGTTAACTCTATTTTTTTTACTAGTAAGGCCAGCACGTGCAAGGCACGTACTAGTCCCAATTATCCAATATAAACTATAAATTAAATATTTATTTGAGATTAAACAAAAAAAAAAACCTAAAGTACGTAAAGTAAACTTCTAAGAACAACGAAATAAAGCAAGGATATCAACAAATAATAAACGTCTTGAACAAAAAAACTCAAACTCTTTTTTCAGCAAAGATTTATCAACAACTAATGCAATGAGTGTTGTAATGCAAGTTATGATTCTTTGAAACATCAACATGTTTTGTTAATATTCACAGCGGATTTAATACATATTCTCCCCCATATCTGCTCATGGATTACATGTTGGGTGTACGAGACTGATTAAATGCCTCTTGGCATTGTCACCTACACAATTGGAACTGCCCAAGAGTAGCACCATAACTTAGGTATAGCTTTTTCAATCTAGAAATAGAAATATATATATATAATGCACGTTCAAAAGTACATTCTTGTGGCAACCTGAGTCCTGACGGCCCGGACCGTCACTTAAACTTGTTTAACTTAAACTTGAACATACTTAACTTGCTTAAAATTACTATTCTTAATACCAAATTTTAGGGGATTTTTTTTATAGGCTTTACAATATAGGCTTTGAATATGTATGCTTTATTATAATCATACATACTTAAATATACTTTACAACTCATATGGATCTTAATACAACTTGAGGTTAAACATATATATATATACTGAAGAAATACTGGTTATTATTTAACATAAGTTTGGTTCTCAGAATAAAAAGGGTTACTCAACATAGTGCGGAAGACAAGCTCGTGATGGTATCCAAACCTCAACCCTCACATCAGCCCTACCGCCATCATCGTCCATCGAAGTCTAGCCTGTAGGTTTCTTACCTACAGCATGAACACACATGATGAGCTTTATGCTTAGCAAGTACAACATTGAATCCGCAAAACTATCATTTAAAAATATATGTCATAACTTAAAGGCATATCATACTGATAAACACATCATGACTTCAAAGCACATAATGAATACATATCATGTCTCATATAGCTGAAAGCATAACATATCACATAACTCAGGAGCATAACATAACTATAACTTAAAGCATGTCGTAAACTATGCATGAACCGATTATGCTCAATTATACTTCATTATGCATTATCTTTCTTTACTTGTCTGAGGGCCCGTGTGTCAGTACCGAATGTACGCGGATCATCGGATTCACCATGATCATACTTTCTTTATAGGCCTTAGCCCGTTATATATTATGAGCCTCGGCTTGGGCTCGTCATACTTAAACTGAAAAATCTCTTCTAGCTTGAAAGGCCGGTACGACACGCTTAACTATTATCCAATTGTTAAGATTATGAGTTACTATCATCATGCCATAAGCTCTACTGAGCTATCCACTAATCATGCGCGATAGGGATATAAAGGTATCTAACTCATATTATTCAATAATCTACGTGATTATGAAACATCTTATATCATGTTATGCAACAATCATTCACGATTTGCATATATATATATATTACAGAGTAAAACAACAGTTTCAAACTCATTTTATTCATGCTGCAGGCGGAGTTGTACTTACTTGATCCGTAGACAGTTTGTACCTCGTCTCGTCAAATTACAAGTTTCTACCTGTAATCATAATGCATTCCATTAATTATTCGCTCTTAGGTCATTACTATCGTTAGTGATTAATAAACTTCTATCGTTATATTATACCGATCCCTATCAGTACTAAACTTCTCTCTTTCGAGAGTTCGATAACTACCTTCTAATCGTGATTAATTAATTTATTTACCCAATAAATTAATTAACGTTTCTCTCTCTCTCTTTCTATCTTAGTTTTGATTAGTTGACCGACTAGTCAACTAACTGGTTACCTTACATATTGATTTTACAGCCAATCGGGCTACCTCCACTGATTTGAAAAATCATTATGAAAAACGTCTTGTTTATTGTGAAATACCTTTTCTTAGGATTTAAAGACAATCCCCTTTTTCACCCCATTGGAAGTTGAGGGTGTTTACTTAAAACCATTTTCTTATTTTAAAGAACACATTTTGGTGTTCACTTGAAAGGTGGTTTTTGAATCATTTTTTGAAAAACTGTGTAGAACTTACTTAAAACGATCGAGTTTGTAAAATCGGTGAACATGACATTTTTAGTACTCCACAAGATGAACACCTTTCATGTTTAACTCAGAGCTCGGTTCAAACACCATCATGTCCTAAACACTACAAATCAATGACTAAAAACTATCTTAGTTTTAGAAAATTTTCAGTTTTTTGATTAATTAAAAATCACTCTGTTTGGGGCCCTAAATGGCCGAATTTTTGAAACTCACATGAGTCATCTTTTAGTTTTCGAAGTGTTCTACGTTTTTCTTGTTGAGTTTAAGAACTGGTTCGAACTCTAAGTTACTCGTTTTTAGAAAAATCCGAGACTGTTTCCTGTTCCCAGGTTTCTAGTCCCAGTTTTTACCTCCAATCAGAAATCGTCCCGAAAACCTATCTTAGCATCATTTTTGGCCAAAGGCTATTTGACACAAAAATGTCCGTAACGAAATTTCCTAGAACTTTTGTGTTTTGCAAAACTCAAAATATGTCTATAACATATTCAAAACTTAGCAAAACCATGGCTAAAAATCTGAGATAGTTTGGTTTCCAACCAAACCCTAAAAGGTCCATGGCATCCACAAACCATAAAAACTTAAATCACAATCACACAACTACATAAACATAAAAATACAATGCTCAAGGCTCAAAATAAACTTATTACAATCCATTGCTCAAAATACATAGTAAATCTCCTTGATATTAAAACTTAATAAACAACAAAAACCTTAAAAGGATGGGTTCTAGAGTTTTTACCTTAACGTACTCGAAACTAGCACAAACCAAACAAGGCTTGTGACCAAAAATTCATGTAGACCAAGGGTGAACAAGAGTTTGGTTTGGGCTGAGAAAAACATAAAAATTTCCTTAGTTCACAAAGCTAAATAAAAAACTAAAACCACAAAGGAAAGGTTCCAACACTTTTATCTTAAGTGACCTTGAAGAATGGCTCCAACCAAGCAACAAACTAAGTAATTTTGGGCTGACTTTTGGTGAGTAAAAATGAATAAAATGGCCAAGGTGCCCTTTATATGGACTTATCCTAAGCATAATTAAACAATTCTAAGTAAGTTTTCTTAAGCTTAATTGACTAAGCTTGGGGAACAAATTTTGTGCTTCTACCCCTTCAAAAACCGATGGGAGACATGGAGAAAAAGGAGCCAACTTGCATTTAAGGCCTTGGTAAAGTTAATAGTGAATTGTCTCCACCTTTTCAATTTTTTAATCAAAAGCTACAAGACATGTTTTCTTGTTTTGTGGAAAACTTTTCCACATTGTCTCCTAGGGCTATATTTGGCTGGCCACAAGAATGGTTTCTGAGGGAAAAATTTCATCTGCAAGGGCTTCTTTTAGCAATCTAATTTCCTCTAACGGTGTTTGGCCCTTTTTCGGCTGTGTTCTAAACCTTGATCGGAAATAGATTCTCTTGATCTGATTCTTATTCTATTCATTCTTAGATGGGTTTTAGTACCTATGAGCCCACTCTATGTCTATTACTATTCATCTACAGTATTGTGATTGTGTTTTAAACTGTGCTGACACTGCACATGCATAGTATAACTTTTTCGTGCGAAATTTCAGACGCAGGCTATCCTAATTAATTTGGACGTGCTAATTTCGAATTTATCAATTTTACATCCATCTGAGGTCGTCTGGACTAGTTTCTGGATCTGTGTGACTCCTATCCGGAAATCACCTTTTGTACTCAACTGACTTGTTTGAGCATTCTGACTCTAAATATATCAGTTTTGGGTTGAGGAAATGTCGTCTTGACCCCTTTTCGGATACTGCGCATGTCTCATACCTGACTTCACGTTTTGTGCCCAATTGACTAAATTAAGAATGCTTATTATAAATATATCAGTTTGGTGTCAAGAAAATGTCACCTTGATCATTTTCTTGATACTGTATATTTATCATTCAAAATTTCACTGTTGTGCTCAGATAGTTAGTTTGAGCATACTGATGTCTAGCTCATCAGTTCTATGTCAAGAAATGGTCGTCTTGACCAGTTCCTGATACTGTGTGCCACTCATGTGCACTCACACGTAATAAGGTGAACCGATTTCACTCTTAGTTACCTCATTTCACTATATGAATAGAAATTAAACATTTCTTTACTCGTTTACTTCATTCAAAGTGGAAAATTATACTATACTCATTGACTTGATTTCTTATTATAAAAATTTTGTCCCATAAATAGGGCGGTTATTACAATTCTATTCTCTTTTCAAGTAGATAACAAAAAAAAATAAAAAGGAGCATTATGTTTTTCCTTAAGCTAATTCGATGCAAGAGTGGCATCTCAATATAACTTTTTTTGTATAAGTTTGAAATCAATTAAAACATATATAAGATAATAATCTAACATACAAATTACCTAAATCAAGTTAACAAAAGTATTTAAAAGGGCCATTTATTTCTCTGCTTTCCTACGAAGCATTTCCAACAATGACCAAGTTTGATGCTTTATCAACTGCACTGCACGCAGACCAGGGAGGAATATCTGTGATGAAGAGGAAAAGCGTAGGTTGAAGGACTACTGACTCTACATCGTAAGAGACGGTTCAAAGGAAGGAGAGGAAAAAAAAAAAAAAAGGTGGAGTAATTTATCGAGACATTTTCACAAATTCTTAAAAAGCAAACTTCATTGTATCAGCATTCGACCGGTAAAGAAGACAAAAGAAGACCTCAAAATGCTTCAAGTACCAACATACATATTAAACTAATCAGACCTCAAAAATCAAATGAAAAATCACCTTCAAGACTAAAGTGAAATGAAAACAATAAACCACAAAAATGGAAAGAAAATTAAGTGGACAGTGGAGCATAAGGAACGCAAAAGCAGTGAATTTCCCTCAACCTTCTTCAAGGTTAATACAATTGATCTTTTTTGTTTTTTCTGTGAACCTAGCTGCGCCACTATCCAAGCCTAGTCTTGGTTTTTTTATTTTTCCCCAAACATATAATAATTGTCAACCGCTGAACCTCAACTAAAAGGTGAATGTGATCGAAACAGAGCACCTGTAAAATCATTGGAAAACGGCCTGGAAACACAGCGAGGAATATACGGATAAGAATTGAAGAATGAAGCAAAATAATTCCTCAATTTTTAAAGTCTCCAAAATTTATATTTGATCATTTGATTTGTATTTTACCGGTTCACATCCAGGAACATGTCGCCAACATCATCTCCCCATGTTTTTAAATAAAGAAGAATGGTCATTTTGAGCTGGGGGGGCTTTTGGTTGCCGAACTATTGGAGACACGGAAATTTTTTTCATTTTTTTTTCTTCAACCAATATTTGTGACAGTCATTTCGTTAGAAAGTTTGCACATCAGGGAAGGGATGAAGTCATTTTAATTTTGTAGGTCATGTTAAGTTGGTAAATCGAAGTGAAGTTATTATGTACAATGTTGTTTTTTCACATTGTTCTCATTTGCTTTACTTTGCACGTTCTGGAAGACTCAACAATATGATTCTTTTATTTCTTAGAGAGTCTGTTAGATATGCGACATAAAGATCCTATATTTTATTTTGTTTTAGTTGATTCTTTTCGTAATTGATTATATTTGACAAATCGAATTGTAAAAGAGAGAAATTAATGTTTATGCATAATAATGTGGTGACAGGAACCAGACTTTAGACCAGCTGCACCAGTGTTGTTGCAGGCAACCGTGAACTGTAGATTTCATGCATAAAAGATGCTCTACCATACATATAGAAAGTTAAGCGTATAAGACGTCTTATTGCATTTTTCTCAAGTACATATTTGCAAAGGCGTCTTTCAATAATTGATATATTAGGTAGCCATGAAAATGTGAAGTTCAACTTATTACATATCAGTGAATAAGCTTTAATTTGTTGATACAGGCTACCACAAATGGTGCCAAGACAATGAAGGGTACTCCTTATTGGATGCTCCAAAGTCCGCAAGTGTAATGCACCCTTTATTGTCAACAAGAATGTTTGCACCCGAATGTGTCCATTATTACTCAGAAAATATCTATTTTTCGTCTGTATGAAAATTCGATTAAGAGAAGGAAGAGATACCTTGATATCCCTGTGCATAACTCCGCCCTTGTGAAGGGACGCAAGACCCAACAGTAATTGTTTCGTAAACATTCTTATGACTTGTTCAGCCAAAATTTTCAAAATTCCATTTCTACGTTTCAAATCAACATATTGATGCCAGAATTACATCACATATGACCTATTCTTCCCAAAACACCACCCGAAGCACGTACAGACTCGGGAAAGGATCCAAAATTCCCCGGTAAAGATGATATGGATCCGCCCAGAACAAATTCCAATAGGATATTCAACGATCATCCTCTCTAGCAGTTCCCAAGTACCTTTGCAAATTAAACATCGTAACATATAAAAAATAAGCGATCACCACCACTCCCACAAAACAAGGAAGAAATTTGAATATACTCACAACCATATTTGGGTGTGTAAGATTCTTCAGAAGCTTCACTTTTTTTTCCAGCTCTCGAATGTGAGCCTATTTTCATCCGATAACATTTTTGAAACAAAAAAAAAATCCCATATTATCAGGTCCCAACTACCACTTCAATTAAGTAAAAACACAGTTCAATTAGATGAAATTAAGCAAAGAATTTTGTTTTAAGCCATTTTCCTTTAAAGCATTTAAGCCTAAGAGGAAGAAAAGTCATTAACTTATCACTTTCTTTAGTCTACCAAAATCAAATTCAAAGCAAGAGAATTTACATCATTTGACATGGATGATGTGGTGCCCTTGGTGGGGGCTTAGTGATTTGGTTATTTATTTAAATTAAATAAATAATTTAAATGCCACATATAGATGGTTATCAATTAGTATCTTAGCAGAGTGGTTATTAGATTAATTGAATACTCATGATTGATAATGGGATCCTTATTTAAATAAGTTGCAATTCCACATATATGTAAGAATTCCATATAGAAAATTATACATATTATTTTTCTAGGTCTCCTCTTTCTCTCTCTTTCTTTTCTCTTTTACATTTTCCATAGAAGGGTTCTTAGGCTGTGGAATTTTGTGGTTGTTCAGTAATAAATAACCTACCATGAGCAATTTAGGACGTGATAACCGTATTCATAGAAGATCGTATGTTAAAATGAGAAGATCATGATCGGGATAACATAGGATTATCAAATAGAGATTCTTCAAGAGGTTTTGTTTATGGATTAAAATTTTCACTGTTTGGTATGCTTCTGTTATTGGTGTTAGAGCTCTCTTGATAATCCTTGTATTGGATTTGATAAGGAGAGAGGTTGGTAAATCAAAACCCTCGAAAATTTAATTGATTTTGTCAATTATTAGATAAATAAATACTATGCATAAAAGTTGAGTTGATAATGGCGTAAAGTTGTGTGTTGTCATGGTGGCAACAAATATTTGTTGCCACTATTCTTAACTAATTGTGCCCTATAAAATGGATGATATGTGCATTAGAAATAATTAAGCACAAACGTAAGATGCAATGATGTATTAAATCACATAAATATGACACTTCTATTATTTGGACTAGAAGAGGGATTTTACAAGATTTTTTAAATTGAAATGTATCTATTTTAAAATATATTTTATTTTGTTTGAAACAAAATTTTTTATTTCTATTTTAACAGCCAAAATAATTATAATGATCAAGTTTAGTGGGAGTATACTGGTAAGATAAGTATATGATTGTAATATTATATATTTGTATTTTTATGTGGGAGAAAATGTAGGACATTTCTCTCATCATAAGGGATTGGAAGAGAATGTTTATAAAATACTCAGCATAATAATGGATTGTTGAGAGTGTCCACTAATTTTTGCTTGATTAGATGTGTTAATTAATAGCATAAAATTGAAATTGATTCACTCACTTGTATGTTCTAACTTAAGGTTGTTGAATATTGGTGCCGTATGTGATGATTAAGCACAAAATGAGTTAAACGTTTAAGGTCTCATGGTGAATGGATTCATCAAAATCCAGCAAGTTGTCACAATATAAGAACTTTATGAGTGGATACTAAAGAACAATTCTCGAACGAGAATTGATTATAAGGATCTAATCAGTGATTCTTTAATTCTTTGGCATAAAGTAAATTTTAATGTGAGCATAATAGTCTTTGGTAGCATACATATTTAATTACTGTCTAGAGATGCAATGTATCCAGACAAGAACAACTTCTTTCAATCGAGCCATTAACCTCAATAGGTTTAGGGATGATAATAAATTAATTAAATTCAATACTCATGGGAATGATCCTACTATATTTGTTAATATCTTTGTATTAGTAAGGTTTAAATTTAGTGTAATAACAACACATGTCAATAGGCTTGTTTTTCTTATCATTCTCCACTAATGTCGACAAACACATTACTAAAGATTATTAAGACATTTTTAAGTTAGGCTAGGGTAACAATACTATATGGATTTTAAGTTAGGCTAGGGTAACAATACTATATGGATAACAATGTAGCTCAAATCATTTTAAACACATAAACCATTCTAGGACCTTTTATAGAGCTTTCTTAACATTCCCAATTACACCCACAAACTTAAATTTGGCTTTCTTTGTCATCCACTTTTATTCTTTTTTTTTTTTTTACTCTATATTGTTTTTGTTTTTTTGTCTTTGGTTTTTTATTTTTTGGGCAAACAAAAATAAGCTTAACTTTTCACAACTCCACCCATCCTTCCATACTTTAGCATAACTTAAAATAATTCCAAGATGATCAACATGCTTAAGATTAAGGGTAAAAGGTTGGAAATTGTTAAAAAGCTAGACCAAAAAATGTGGATAACAAAGAAAATGTAAAAATTAGGCTCAAATGGGTAACTAGGGATATACATATGTAAAGGTTGACTTAAAAGGCTTAAACAATACAAAGATGACCCAAACCACGTATTTAGTAAAGTGTAGTATAAGATTTCATCTTAAGTGATGATCAAAAAAGTCGTAGAGTTCGTTGAGATCCAAGAGATTACTAAATTCACGTCAACTTTCTTGAAGTAAACAAAATAGCAAAATGATCAAGTTTATATGCACAAAGTGTTCAAAGAATCGCACACAAAAACAAAACTCATGTAAGAATCAAGCCCACAAACAATACAATGCTTATCATTTTTCAAAAGCTATATTCGATTCAATACAATGCTTATCAAGCATAATCAATACTCAAGTTCTTTTTTTTTTTTTCAATTTGTCAATTTTTAAAAATTTTTCTTTCTATCTTATGCTCCTACCCTGAAACCTAAAATGCATATTGTCCTTAATGTGTAAGCAATGATGAAAATCAACGGAAGGATTCTAGGAAACTTCCCTTATTGGTACTTAGGCTTGATGGCTTAAGGTCCATTTGTTCCTCCTTGGCTCCAAAGCTTGTACATAGAGAAGAAAAACCAAAAGAAAAATTTTTTAAAAATCTAAAAACTTAAAAATTTATTAAAATTTATACAAAGCAAAGAAAAAGATTGAAAAACTTGGATTGCCTCCCAAAAAAGCACTTGATTTATAGTCGTTGACTTGACTATAGAGAAGCACTCATCGAAGAGTAGCTTCCGTCCATAATAGGTGTCATACATCACTACATATGAGTCTTAGTTATTGACACCCTTAAGCTTGGCAAGATTTGGAATAAATTGGCAAATGTGATTAACATGATTTTGCATCATTGTATGAGCTTGGTGGGCTAGTATGAATGATGCTAATGTATATGGAGGAGGTGTTGGCCACATTGGCTCTTCATAGATGTGATCTTGTATGTTCAATTTTGGCACAATAGCTTGGGGATTAATGACTTCTTCTTGTGATATTTCTTCAATTACTAAGTCTTGTGACTCTTCTTCACTTGAAGAATCATCATCGTGAAACAACTTTAAGTACTCATGTCTTGGTTTTGGCTTCTCAAAATGACAATCTTGAATGTTTTTCTATTAGAATGTTTGTGGTAGGAATGGATGCACTCAATTGTTTAAAGTTCTCCACCATCGTTGCTGTCCTTATCATGGTTGCAAATGACTCCTCACATATTTCCTTCTCTCCTCAAAATTTTGATCCATCCTCTTCATAATGTAAGCAAATTTAGCTTGAAATTCAAAGGATATCTCCACATCTTGAGATTGGGTGTCAATCCATGGCTCCATGAAGTTTGAATTATTCTCCTAACTGTGATAGTTCATTGAACAATTTAAATTCCAATAATCAAACTCATCTATGTCTTCCAATGTATAGTAGGCTTCATCAATGGAATGTTATTAGAAAGAGGTCGTACCATCTCCCCTTTCAACCCAATTTCATGTTGTGTAATGTAAGCCATTAAGGAACAGTTGAATTTTCCATTTCTTAGAAAAACCATGACATGGAACCGAATTAACAAATCTTCAAATCTCCATCAAACATTATACAAGGACTTAGAATCATGTCAAACAAGAGGACCTGTCGATGCAACATTTTGAAGTACTTCAAACAAAAGAAAAACAAATAAAATTAAAACAAAAAATAAACTAAAATAAAAAAATTCAAATAAAAAGTAGAATTAATTGGTATCGATATTAGTAAAACAAAATAGTCTCTGACAATGGCATTAAAAACTTGTTGTGGATGTTACAACATAAGTATACATATTGTAAATAAATAATAAAGTGATGAGTTAAG
Organism: Antiaris toxicaria; assembly: GCA_035233585.1. NCBI lineage: Eukaryota > Viridiplantae > Streptophyta > Magnoliopsida > Rosales > Moraceae > Antiaris > Antiaris toxicaria. The sequence goes on from CP141156.1 coordinate 21,692,638, forward strand.
TATCGTTCTCATGAGGACTCTTGTTTACTAATTATTGAAATTATATTAATTTTAACTTTATTTGAATCAACCAAAAAGAAAGTAAAAAAATTAAAACTAAAATTAAAATTTGACAAAAATAAAATCTAGCAAAACAATAAAACAAAGCCTAAGATTACAATCTTCCCTCAACAATTCACTTGAATCTCTCTGCTCTCCCATTGATAAATTAATCAAATTAAACCATTAACCGAGAGTCTTAAATTCTCTAAAAGCCTATTCTAATGATCAAATAGAAATATCCCTCTTGACTAACTAATTATACTTCTATGAGAATTAGATTAAGAAAAGATTCATTAAATAAAGGCTTTCTCAATAGTTACATATAGGTGTATTCCCATCCTATATAAACTTAAGGTTTTCACACATAGATCATATGCCATTTTATCTAAGGCTAAAAACAAAATATCATTTTCCAAGTTTATTGGAGCTTACGAAATCATTCTAATTAGTGATTAATTAATTAGAAACAATAGGTGCAAAATAGAATGAACAATTTAAAATTGACTAATAAAAATCAAAAGAGAAAATAAATAAATTTATGTTACATGTTGAATTTCAATTGTAATCTTCGAAAAGAAAATTAATCCATAAATAAAAACAAAAATCTACAAAATAAAAGTCCAAGAATTCTTAAATCACAAAAAAAAAGATAAAAAAATAAATAGAAAAATCCCTTTGCAGAAGTGTTACAAGTCTCTAAGATTCTTTTTCAAATCTTCTTCTCATTTTTTTTTTAATTTTTTTGATGTTTCAAGGTGTTATTTTCTAAAATTTTGTAGAAAACAAAACTTAAAACAAAAATAAAATTAAATTAAAAAAAATAAAACATAAAACCTAAAAATATGTTTTTTTTCTTTTTCTTCTTTTCATCTCTAGGCCTTCCTCTAAGATTCGCAGCCCAAAGACTTCCCCCTCTTCATACGTATGTTACCTATATATAAGGTCATGGGAACAAATGTTTCCTTTTTCATTCCTGTATATAGATAGGAAACTAATGTTTCCTTTTCCTCCAGTTGCGCCCATTGTATGCTTTGTGTTTCCTTTACTTTACTCTCTTTTTTTTATCATTTTTAAGTTTTCAGCATCTCACGTCCATAAGCTGCAAAAATATCAACATGCATTGAATTTTCAAATCTGTCCCTGAAGTTAAAATACCACAAAATAAGATAAAGAATTTATAAAAGAAATGGTATTTTAGCACAAAATTAAATTGGAAAGTACACAAATAACATGTGAAAATTAAGCACATCACAAGGAAAGTGAAATAGGTATCAAATTTTTCGTTTATGAAGGACTAAAAGATTAGAGTGCAAAATCTAAAAACAAAATACAGGGGAGTATGGGATAATCTACATCTATATATCTGGGATGGATGTAGCCATTTCTTGTTTCAAACATCAAGATATCTTGGTATTGATCTTACTCTCTAATAACATTCCACAGTTCAGACTACATCAAATCGTCAAATGGTTGCTTAGATTTTTACCGATTCGGCACTCACATACTCTTTTTTTTTTCTTTTTTTTTTTTCTTATCTTCTAAATAATATTATGTCACGATAATGAAATAATTTTATCTGACATGATATTTTATTTGTTGCAGCACAATATTTTACTTGACAATCCAATTTTTATGGCTTAGTCACCTCCATTGACAAAATTCAAGAATCTGAAGTAATGTTTGTATATCTTGGACATATGGGAATTTACTAAGCCTTAAACACGAGAAAATTCAAATTTTTGTCGCATATTGTAGTTTGTTTGCACCGTTGTGCATGTGCATATTCATATTCGGCAAGTGTTTGTTCAAACATGAAGTTCAAAGCTTTAAGTGAAACCACACATACTCATTTCTTATCGCCTCTCGTTAGCAATGTGATTTCCCATTTTTCTCTCTTTATAAAGAGGACATGCAGCTGTGCCATCCCATTTTTCTCATTTTTTTCTCTTTTAGGTGACATGGAGCATCCACTGTTAGACATTCAAGTGGAAAACCTTGCTATTGCTACACATGGTTTTATAGGTGTTGATCTTGCAGCTCTGTGCAATAAGGCGGCGTTGGTTTGTCTTAGACGTTAGATGTGATAATTTGCATGGAAAGTCTTTGATACGAAGATGGTGATGTAGCTGAATCTGATGTTTAAAAGATACATGACACAATTTAAGGAATTGCTTAGACACTGCATCTTCGTCCATCTCAAATGGAACATTATCAGATCACAACATACGTGATGTTCAGCATTCTGTTAAAGAAGAATGTCTATTGAAGAAGATCCAGTGCCATGCGAGAGGTACGCTAAATATTTCTTTAGGAATTTAGTATAGTTGTTCATGTTATTTTAATCTAGGTCCGTAATTATAATTTAGCTTAATTAGCTTCTAGCAGCCGTAACAACGACAACGACAACAACTACAAAGAAGCTTATTCCGTGTTAGAGGTTAGCCATCTTGCTTTATCTAGAAACCTACGTGATGATCTAAAAGTGAAGATGACATGTCTTCTACCATCATCATCGATATTGATCCAAGAGCACTTCATACATCGCCGTGGATCTAAGCTGTGTTCTGTTGTTTTTCCCCCCATTTTTTCACTGTCGTCACGTCCAAAGCGATGCTTCTTTGAGTAGAAGTATGAAACTGCATTATTTTTGGGACCTCACAGCTTACGTGCATTCACACTTGTTGTATCCTCTGAGGTCAAACATGAGCACCTGTTAAAGGTTCATATACCGTGAACATTTTACTTTAATTTTGTATGATTCAAATTTTAGGTGTGCCACTGGATTGACATTTCAAGGTTAGTAATCAAGTAGTTGATAATACCAAAAATAGTTATGGTCATTTTCTCTAGTTTCGAACTAGCGGCCTCTGAAGAAATAATATGCTTGTCTGATCACTTTGTTCCAAAGCAAAACTCTAATAGCAAGTGCAGTAGCTTCTGAAGCAGGACGGAATTTCCTTGCTGTGAAGAGGAGAAGGGATTGCAAAAGCAAAGCCCAACGCCCCGTCCATCATACTTTTTTTGATGAATTTGATGGTCTAGCAACTGCGAGTTTCGTTGTCAGATAGAGTTATATGAGTCGACTTCTCGTTGAACTGGATGGTAAGTAGCAAATTTCTAAGTTTTGTTATACTCATAGTCTATGTTGTGGAATTTTCTCACTCATTTAAGCTAAAGAAACATTGACTTCTAATGTGCTTAAGTAAAAATACCTCTAGTTGCTATTTAAACTTTCGATTATCAAAATTTCCTGGATTCCCCTCAGAACTGACAACACTAGTGGTTGATTAATTTCCTGGACAGGCCGTTTTGCCCGACCTCTAAATGAGAGTGACAGAGAAGAGATATTTCATATCCTTTTACGCAAAATTCCATGCGGTTCTGATGTCACCATAAATGATCTTTCCTCTCTTACAGAAGGCTTTACCGTGGCCGATATGTAATCTATCTGCCGGGAAGGCCTCTTAGAGCTATGGCGGTCGGTTTGGATTGTGATTGGGTTAGGTTAATATTCTTTTTGCAACTTCTTTTACTGATTTTGATTTTACGCTAGCAGAAAAATCTTTATGCTTCAAAAATAACAATGCAACATCAAGAATCGTCAGCAGAATTTCAAAGTTTTGTCCATTCTAGTGGAAAAGAAGCAAAAAAATGATGGGATGAATGCTTGTTCCTGAATATTCAGTGGTGTTGGATTAAAGGAGCTTGTTCCCTAAAGCGGCTAAGCTGGAAGTACATTTTAACAATTTTTTCTTTAGTTTCTTATGCTGCGATAGACACTGTTGGTATTCTTAAGACTTGGAAGATGCGCAAGTGATGAATGTTCCAAAAAACCGCCGTTAGCACATGCTTGAACAAACAAAAAAAAAAAAAAAGACGTCTTCTTCACTTCCAAGTGCATTTTCCACTACCAGATTTCACAATGCAGGAGTCCTTTAAAATTCAACGGCATCGTTCTTTTATCGCCTGCCATTGTCTTTTCACTCTTGACTTTTACTTCAAGTCGTTAGTCTCAATCTTAATTTCCTAGAATTGAAGATTGTGTTGCGTCTCAGTTAAAACTGTAACTTGTTTTCCAAGCGTTGAAGAAGGGAATTTCCCATTGAGACTGTGAAAGTATAGCACTAGTATGGGAAACTTGAGAGGAAACATAAACACAAGAAAATGCCATCAAGTGATGTGATATTTTGGTGGGGGTGAATTTTTCATGTTCTGTGTTTACAGGCTTTTTGTCATATTATTATTTTGTGATGTTCTTGTGGGACCCTTTTGAAAGTTGCACTTAGTATCCCTGTGATTAGAACAACAAGGAGAGACATGATATGTGTGGGATGTGGGCTTCTTTATTTATTATTATTATTAACTTTGTTTTTTTGGGTTGTCGTCCATCGTGGGACTTGTCTTTTAACCTTTTGTGCAGCCATCATCATGGGCATTCTGCGGATTGTGGGCCTGCCATTGAACGCCCCTTCCCCATTGGATTTTCTTCTGTACAACTATAGACTTTTGTAATTAGTGCATTATTGCATACACGCCTTTTAAGTTCAAGATTTTTTTCTGTTTAATTCTATGATAGGATGTGCCTAAGAAGTAATCTTTTAAATTTTATGATTTAAATTAAATGATGTTAATAAAGTGAGCGTAAAAATTAATTTTAAGAAATTTATTTACAGAATTATATTTTATCTCATCTAATATAGTTCGTCATATCAAAATTTTATGCATACAATCGATAACCCTATTAAATCCTACAGTAAAAGCATACAACTGTAGAAAAAAAAAATTTTCCCACTTTCATTTTTATTTATCCCATTTGGAATTTAGGTGCCTATAGACTTTTGGTTTTTTTTTTTTTTTCGTTCTTCAATTTACTCCCTTCTTTCATACAGAAAATTCTCCGAATAGAATTGATTGTTACAAGTTATTGAAATGAATTTGGACAAATGATAAGAGCATCTCTAATCCATCTTTGTCCTCACTTGATATTTTGGTTTCCAAGCCTTTGTAAATTTTTTTTCTTTTTTTTTTTTTGGGTGTGCTTATAATTCATCTATTTGTTTGCCAATCTTATTTGATAGCTCAAAGAAACATGAGGCGCCGATGTATGTAAACATTAGAGGGGGTGTCAAGACTAAGACAAATAAATAATTCTCAGATGACTTTTATGCTAAAACGACATCGTGTTACAATTTGGCTTTTATGGTGAGTGATTTCACAACGTTGACACATATAATTAATTTGCTTGTACCTCCCGGATTGTGGTGGTCGATTTTGAGAAAAATATGTGGTGCTACAGCTTTAACTTGTCCTTTTTTTTTTTTTTTTCCTTTTTAGAATCTATAAGCACTTTGTGAAACACGTTTTAGAGGATAAGGACCGTCTCAATTGTTCTCATATTGGAAGATTTTTCTTCGAAATTGGATAAATTAGAAAATTCAACGAAAAGGGTATGTTTAGTCATTCAACTTCGAGAAGGATCTTTTCCTTGATTCTTTCCTTTTGGTGTGGGATATTTTTTTTTAAATGCATTGTGAATGTTAAGCTCAACAAAGTCTTGAATGACAGACTTTGTTGTATTTCTTTCTCAAACAAGTCATGACAATTTGCCTCTAGGGAATAGACTTTTATTGCTAAAAATTTGCAGCTATTTTCAATGATTACTGTGCGTTGGAGGAAAAAGAAAATAAAATTTTCTTGAAGAAAAAGAAAAGGGCAAGAAAAATTAAAAAGAAAAAAGGAGGATAATACCAAAGAACCAAATGGATGTTTCAACTTTCAAGTTTACAAAAGGGGAAAAAGAAAATGCGTAATCACGTGTTTATCTCCTTATTGATAGCGATTGATGCCTATTGGTCGCTCCATTATGCCCAACAAAAAGCAAGCAATTTTGTGGAGGCAATAAATATATGTGCCAACATCCCTTAGGCAAAAATAGGATCACAAACATCCCTTTGGTTTTTTCTGCCATGGATTGCAAAATTGTACAATTCATTGCCTAAATAATGGAGTAAGGCAAGCATGGCCCTTTTTTTTTTTTTTTTTCTTTTAAAGCTCGTATGGAGATAATTTGGAATTCATATAGTGTGGAGTGAGTTAGATTGGAACAATAAAAGTTAAAAATTAAAATTAAAGAAAATGATAAAAATATTATAGTAATTTATAAGAGAAAGAATAAATTACATTCTTTTTCAAATGAAACTTAGGATGTATATTCATTGTTCAACCTAGATCTCAATGATTAACTGAAGTCTAACAATGTGTTTGACAAGTCATTTCAAATTAAAATATTCAACTCATTTTAAATACAATTTTAAAAAAAAATTCGCACCACACTTTTTTTTTTCCTCTCAAACACTATTTAGGGTGAGTTTGGACGTTTTTTGGAGATTTTTTTTTGTTAAAAAAAATATAGTTTTGGAAAATATATTTAGAAAAAAATTATTTAAAGTAAAAAAAAATAAAAATTTTAAAATTTAAAATTTAATATAATATTTTATAGATGTGAATAATAAAAAATAAAAAAAATATTTTCCATTAAAAAGGATATTAATTTATAAATTTTTTCTGCTTTTTATCAGGTCATAATTGACAATTTTACTTTTATTTTAACGGATCAAATCTTTCACTTTGTGATTAAAAAGGAGTGATTAAAAAGCAGTGTATTGTTGTCGTACCATAAATAATGGTTTGGGACTCAAAAGCATATCATGTTCTACTTTAGACAATTCTTTCATTTGTATACTTTTCTGTGGGTTTATTCAACTATTCTTTAATTCTCTCTGGAAGATTCTTCGCCTTTTCATCTTCAAAATTCTTATTTACTCATATGTCAGCCCATGGAGTTGCATATTATTGTTCACAAATGCTGCCTCTGAACTACCGGTGGACAAAAAACTCGATCACCTAACAAATTTATCTAATTTATCTAATTTGATCTTAATTAGGTGGGTTGATTTGCTATATTTAGTTGATTAGGTGGGTAAACAAAATTTTCAACCCACTCAATAAAGATTGGGTGAGTTGAAAAATTTTCAAAAACCCACTCAAACCATCAAATATTCACTCATTTGCTATTTTTTCTTTTTTTGTTAAATGATATTTACCTTTAAATGTTGTTTAGATCATTTAAATATATAAAATACATTACTTGATATTCAATATGGATGTAATTTTTAATAATTTTGTAAAAAATACCACTAATTACTTTAGTATTCTTGTATCTTTTGGTAATTCTTATAACTTATATTTATTTTACATTTGACTATTAATGAGCTTATATTAGAAATTTTTTTATTTATGCAAAATCTATGATAGAATTTATTTTAAAAACTATGTTATAAGTTTAATTTTCTTTTTTCCTATTAAATTTTTCATTTGTTATTTGATGTTTAGTATCATTTATTATTTTTATTAATAAAATACATAATTCACCCAACCCACCTAATCCAACCCGATATTAATTGGGTGGGTAAAAAAAATTATCAACCCACCCAATATTTATTGGGTGGGTTGAAAATTCACAAAAACTCATCCAATCCACCCAATATTCACCTCTACTCTAAACCAGAAAGGGTTCAGTTCCCAAAAAAAAAAAAATCAAAAAATCAAAATAGGTTTACAAACCCCTAACTCTCCCCTTCTTTTTGAATTTCTATTTAAATAAAACCCATTATTTTTGAATAATAATAATAATAATAATAATAACACACTTGAAACATTTGGGTTTTTTTATTCTTTTTCCTAAAAAAAAAGGGTAATTATAGATTGTTTCAAATCACACTCTATTATGTATTTTATTAAAATATAATGTAAAAGAATGCAACAAACATTTGAATGTTTCGGTATTAAATTATATTCAAACATTATGTGTATTTAAATTATTTGTGAGGAAAAAAAAATATATTATATGATTAATAAAAATAAATAATAAAAAAATAATTATATTAAATTTAAAATTAAAAAAATTATATTTAAATATAATATATAAATATTCAAATATACTTTATGCTATATTGAGAAATAACGTGAAATATAATGCTTTCCAAGCAGGGTATTAGAGGAAGAAAAATTTATTCCTCTCCAAGGAAAAGAAGACAGATTAAAAGGGATAAAATAAAGTTATCTTCAGGCCAAACACTAACTCAGTTGATTCCTCATCACCAACCCAAAGAAACTCTCACAAAGTGACCAGACTTTGCATCCGCTCCCCCCTCTCTCTCTCTCTCTCTCTCTCTCTCTCTCTCTCTCTCTCATCCTTTCCTAATCCCAAACTCTGTACCCGTACAACCATCTACCTTGTAATGACTATTTGAGCTAGTTTTCATTCAAACGCGACCTCCAGCGCGTATTCTCACGCACCGCTTTCTTAGGTGCCCTTGTCCTAGAAAAGTACAAGTTTGACAACTTGGTTGATAATTGGAAGAAATGGTTACCAAAGTTGACCACCTGGGATAACTGAAAAGACGTTTTCCTCTCTCGATCTAACATAGGGGAGCGTGGAATTCACGCGCTACCGAGAACCGTGGGAAGAATAAGAATCTCATAGATCTTGCAACGCTCACCCTCAAGTAAAAGACCCCCAAATCCCGGAAAAAAAAAAAAAGAAAAAATAATTAAAAAATAATAATAATTAGAAATTCAGAAATCAGAAATCAGAAAAAAAAAAAATGGAAATCAGAGATCAATCTTTCTCTTTATATGTCTACCTTCACTTGCCATAAAAATCATAAGAAAAGCACCAGCAAACAGTGTCAGCCATAATTAAAGCTTTTCAGAAAATAAAAGGAAAAAAAAAAAAAACAAGATCCACCTCGAACCCCTCTCCAACTCAACCCCCTCCGACAGCCCCAAAATTCTATCGTCGCCGCCGCCACCACACCACCACCACTATCCCTCTCTCTCTCTCTCCCCTCTGTCCAATTCTAGAGAGAGAAACAAATAATACAATACAAAACAAGACTGGACTAGACTGCTGCTCTGCCCATCTCTCTCTCTCTCTCTCTCTCTCTCTAGATTCTCTTTCCTACCCACCTCAAATCAAGAAAATAAAAATAAAAATCTCATCTTGATTGTTCTCTCGATCTTTCTTTCCATTACAACAAAAAAAAAAAACAAATCATAGTTTTTTTCGGCTATTTCATCACTACCCACCTCACAAATCCTTCCATTTTGAACAAATATCACAAATACTGAATTGGGTCAGTCCCAGATTGGCGAAACAAAAACCAAGGCAAAAAAAAAAAATGAGAGAAGACGACTCCAATTGGTTCTCGAGATGGGAAGAAGAACTCCCATCTCCTGAAGAACTCATGCCCTTATCCCAAACCCTAATCACCCCCGATCTCGCCATCGCTTTCGACATCCGAAATCCCAACTCCACAGCCGCCGCAGCCGCCGCCGCGGCCGCGGCCAGCAACGCTGGAAGCCCACCGCGCGGTCCGGCCCAGCCGCCGCCGCCGCAGTCGTCGGCGAACCCGCTGCAGCCTCCTTCCTCCGGCGTGGCCCAGCCCAACTCCTCGGACTTCGGAGACTCCGCCGATTTGGGCTCCGGCGGAGGCGCCGGGGAGGAGCCGGCCCGGACCCTCAAGCGGCCTCGCCTCGTGTGGACCCCCCAGCTCCACAAGCGGTTCGTCGACGCCGTGGCCCACCTCGGGATCAAGAACGCTGTGCCCAAGACCATAATGCAGCTGATGAGTGTAGATGGGTTGACCAGAGAGAATGTCGCCAGCCATTTGCAGAAATACCGCCTCTACCTCAAGAGAATGCAGGGATTGTCCGGCGGAGGAGGTGGCGGAGGGGCGGGGGGAGCCGGTGCTGGCGGATTGGGCGGAGGAGCCGATCCTGCCACCGATCATTTGTTCGCCAGCTCCCCCGTCCCGGCTCATTTCCTGCACCCGGCTGCGGCAGCAGGGCGGCCTAATTCGGAGCATTTCCTGCCGTTTGTGCCAGTGGCTGCGCTGCAGCATCATCACCACCACCAGCACATGGCCGCTGCGGTGGCAGCGGCCGGGGCGCATCCACAGATTCAGGGCCAGTACCATCATAGGCAGGTGGGGCATTTTGGATCGCCTACGACTGCGGCGGCCGCAGCGGCAAATGGGCAATTCGAGCACCCGTTTCTCGGGAGACAGGGGCAGCCTGTTCACCGGATGGGGGCGCCGGTTCATAATGGCGTTCCGGGGTATGCGGAGGACTTGGACTCGGGTAATGCCGCGTCTGCAGGTGGGCGGAAGGTTCTTACTCTATTTCCGACCGGGGAGGATTGAACTCGGGTAATGGTGTCATTGTTCCTGCTCGATTTAGGGTTGCATTTTCTCGCTCTTTTGTTCAATTCGGTTTTAGGGGTCTTTTTAGTAGTTGTCATTGTTGTGCTAGTTGGTTGTAGTAGTAATCTTGGTGGTAGAATTGAGATCTGAGTTCCAATTTCCGGATCCAATAATTTCGGGTATAATGTGGAAACATCCTTAATGAGTGACTAGGATGGATGGTGGTTAGTTTTTCCATTGTGGTGAATCCTTTTGTGTTTATGGACTTCTACTATGTGTAATTAAAATTGTTGGTAGCAGTCTATATGAGTAGCTCCTTGTCTGCTTCCGTGTGGCTGAAATTCGAACATGATGTCACTCGAGCAGCAGTGATGTTTCCGAACTCATCTACGGTGGCTGTGGGGATAGAGAGTTACGATAATTGGTCAAACTGGGGTCATTGGAGGTTGGATTTTCCCATTGTTATGTCGGGAATCGGATGGTTCTTCTTTTTCGGAGTCTTCTTCTTGCTCGGGAAGGTCTTTAAATTGGGGGAACTATTAATAGGGAGTGGCTGAAGCAAACACATTGACTAATTTTGAGCTTGCAGATGAGGATAAATAAAGCTGGCAAAGTCCTTTTTTATGTTCTCGCAAAATCTAGACATGGGTTAATAACCCTTTACGGCACTTTCGATACTGAGTTTATTGGGGGTATATCCGAGAGTATCTTTTGTTCATGAGTCGTGCCTTGTGTTTCTTAGTTTAGTATTATGTAGAGATGAGTTGGACTTGTTGTACATTGTGACTCTTTTGGAAAGACTTAAACCCCTCATTATGGGGGGATTTGTTAAGATAATTCTGATTTCATTAGAATGTCGGACATACCTTAATGCTACATGAATATAAAAGTAGCTGTATTTTCATTAGAGCTTACTTGGTACGTTGATTATTCCAAATATTTGTTTTAGCGAGCAATTAGACTAAGCAGACCAACAATTCATTATGATCGGATATTTCATTTGTTATGCTATGTTTTTGACCTTATTACATTCATGCTCAAAACATAGAATCTAAAGGAAGGACATTGTACTTAAATTCCATTCATGCTCAATTCTTAAACATAGAATCTGAAGGAAGGACATTGAACTTGAAGAACACACAATTCATGATTTTTCTACTCTGTTCATGCACAACATAATCTGCTATAGTTAAGATTTATTAGAGGCCGCATTTGCTGCTTAGCTGAACAAAATTTCAGGACTATTGTGCATAAATTTTAGGCTTGTTTCAAGTGTTCGGTGGGCAACAAAAAACAAGTAGTGATGTTAGCATGGAATTCGAATGTCTTTTCTTTAAAGATATGCGCACTCTCTCTCGTTCAAATTCTTGCAATCAAAATGGAATGAACATGAGTTTATGTTACTTTCAACTGTCTCAAATGTGAAGTTCAAAACATAGAGTGGACGATATTACAATTCCTCAACCAATTTTCTGAGAAATCCCTTTAATGCTTGCTTTAGACATCTTAAACACAGTTGTCTTTGTTTTGGAAATATTGTCCCGCTATGCTAAGTTTTGTTATAGTTTAGATACCATTCAAGTGCAGGTCTCCCTATCCAAGTCAACACAATTCATATCTTTCAGCTATAAATTTTGTTGCCTGAATTTTATAAGCTATTATTTGGCTAAACAAAGGAACTTCATAGCAGAGATCATTTCTGGTCATTTGACATTAATCTAGGCATTCTTGGGCACCACATAATTACGCATCTCTCTCTCTCTCTCTCTCTCTATATATATATATATATGTAAATATATATAGGGAGCTCTTGTCCATAAGCTTGGTGAATTTGTCTCTTAGTCAGATGGTACAGAGTGCATGTGCCTAGTTTGCTCTCTTACCTGGGAAAGTCCAAGCCTTTCTTACTTTCCTGCCTAACAATCCGATCTTGTGCAATAAAAGAAGTAAAGAATGGAACTGAAAATGACATACCATTTAATATATTCTGACAGTATGGTCCCATGACAAGAATAATGAAAACGTTACCATCAACATGAAATACATATAATGGCTCATGGATATATGCATGAATATATATGTGTATATATATGTATGTATGTATATTTAAAATATATATTTATATATTATATATACACACACATATAAGGGAAAGAGTGAGAAAGAAATGGTCCCTCATAGAGTATATAGCCTGTCGCAAATACCTGTGTAAAGAAAGATCGAGGTAGAGATATATGTATATTGTTGTAATGCTAGAACTAGCAAATTTGCTTTTAGTCAAACTATACATATCAACAGTTTGTGTCCTCACCTGAATTTTTTATTTACATAAAACTGTATCATATCAGTTAAATCACACATATATACTAATGTATGTATAAATATATGCCACTGAAAATCTATGAGATGATAAGCCCGATCTTAAATAGTCTCACTATAATAATCGGGGTAGTATAGGCGATTCTTTTTTTTTTTTTTTTTTTTCTGAAATCTATATATATAACACGGTAATACCATTACTTAAAATTATTCAAACACGCCATTCCTCATCTTTTATCTCTATAATCCCTTAAATATTAAGGGGAAAAAGAGGTGCGTGCCCGTGTGTGTTTAGGAAATTGCGGGATTCGCGAGGTAACGTATGATTATTGAGGTGCCCCAGCCTTTGTTTGTATATAACTCTTTATTGGCTAAAGACAAAAATGCAATGATATTTTTGAAGACATATATGGCGGGGTTAAAATGAAAATGCCCGATTCGTTTGGCACAATTGGTGATAATATTTTCATTTTGTTATGTTGAGTTGTCATATTTTTCATAATTTATTATAGTTTTAACATGATATAACATTTTAAAACTATACTTTATACGTATAAGCTTTCTTAGGTTCATCAAGTTATATTTAACCTGACATGGTTTTCTTAATTTGATTAAGGAAAAACATTATGATAAAGTAGCGGCAGGAAGAAAAAAAAAAAAATCTTACCAATGGCATACAATCCTAAATCATTCATTTTTATCATGTTTTAATTGATGTTTTGTAATATAATTATGATAAAATCCAATAATCAAAACTATATTCTATTAATGAAGTTTATTTCAGAGGAAATTGTAAAAACAATTTTTTTAGTGCACATGTTTAGAATTTGTATCTTATAATTCGGAAAAACCCTAAATAACTTTTTATATGATATTGTAAGAGAAAAAAAAAATCTTGAAATCATAATAAATATGAAAATCATTATAAAAACTTTTTTTTTCACTTATTTTATTACAGAATTTTTCAAGATTTATGGGTCGTTTGATAAACGTATTACATTTTAATTGCTTTAGAATACAATTCGTTTTTTGAGTATTGTATTTAGTTGAAAAGTATTTGTTTTGCATTTAAATGAAATGTGTATTTGGATGAAAAGTATTTGAATTGTATTTTAAAGTTGAAAAGTTTATGTGATTGATAAAAGTAGAGATAAAAGTTAGAGTTGAAAAATTGATGTGATTGTTTTAAAAAATAAATGAATAATAATTGTCTTTGTAGCACTGTTGAAAAAGATTGTATTTAAATATAAAATTTTACATTTGGTGTAAAATTGCATTACGTTTGAATATGATTAAAATGTAAAACTTTTACCAAACAAAGCATTAATTCTAATATAAAATTTTACGATCGTAACTATACATCCTAGGTGGGATATTTATCACATATTTATCCCTATGGTAAAGTTTAGTCAAAGAATTTGGTTCTTAATTTAGTATCCTATACTTTTTCTTTTGTTTTTTTTTTTTGAAACTCTACTTCTATTCCTATAAAACCATCGACTTTTTTTTGAAGCTTCAAAGATGAAAAAGGAAGGGCATGGAATTGAAACATCTTCAAGGATAATTCTTATCCATAGGAATGCAAATTTTAGACTTTTAAGCCAACATTGATTTGCCAGATTCCAAACCGCATCTTAAGCTTATGAAGGTGGAAGACAACCTGGATCTCACCAAATCAATAATTGGAGACATTCTAAAAAATTATTCAAACAAACACTTATTGTGGAAAGATATACAGTAACTAATAAATATGGTTGTAATCTCAGACCAACTTTGCTTAACTTAGAAATAAACAACATATATATATATATATATATAGAGAATGAGGAAAAAGCTATAGAGGGAACAACATCTGCTAAGGTAGATACAGTGTCCCAGTTATTCCAACCTGGAAAAAGGAAAGAAAAAAAAAAAAAAAAAAACCAAAAATTGCTTTGTCCAATGACTCTCCATAAATAGACTTTTCATGTGCATCTTCTTTTGTCTTCACTCTTGCCTTTCTGGAAGGACACGATGAAGCCCATTTCACAGAGTCCCCACTGGTCCACACCTTATTTAAATTAAATAGGAAAATTACGTGATACAATACTGAAATTAAACAACAACAACAAAAAAATAGAGAGAGAGAGTAGTTTGCCCGATTAGTCTATGAATTATGTACATTATATCATTTTAGTCTCTAAAATTTTAATTTTAATGAAGTTTTATTTTTTAACATTTTGGTTCTTGAAATTATAATATGTATCAATTTTGGGTTGGCATGTAATTTTACATGAATAACTATACGAAGTGTGAAATGTCCTATAATGTCCTCCTCATTATTCCAGTTAAAAAAAACTTAAAAAAATAAAATGGTTTTAACTTGATGCAAAATTTTTTTAAAAAAGTTTTAGTTATTATGCCATAGAGATGTGATTATCTTTGTTTAATGTCAAAAATCTTTCATCAATCTTAGTGTTAGGGACCAAAACTATAACAAAAAAAAAAAAAAGGGACTAATTAATCAAAATTAGAAGTTCAGGCACCAAAATAACATAATACTTAGTACAAGGACTAAATAGACAAATTATCCTAAAAAATATCACTAATCATAAGATTTCATCAGTTTCATATCAATTTTAAACAATTTTAATAAATTAACAGAATTTTATGAAAACCTAATCATGAAATAAAATAACATACATCCATACTGTATAGCAATTTCTTTCTTTGACCAGTTGCGATTGTTAATATTTTTGTTATATAATTATCAATAAAAGGTGACATGTGATTCGTTAATTAGAAGAATTGATAAGATTATTATAGTGTTTCATGGTGCCGATGTTCCCTTTTTTTTTTTTTTTTTTCAAGGATCCTACAGGATAAAAAGTGCATAGCATAAGGAAGGAGATGAAACTTGTTTGTTCAGATCTAATTATAGTGTTTACTTTAAATATTTCAATAGCTTAGTATTTACTTCAATTACTTAGTGAAAACTTATTTACTTTTTTTGTCTCCTTTTGTAAATTAGAAGTATAAGAATTTGAATTCTATATCTTTAAATAGAATTGTATATAACATTAGTGTTAAACTATACCTGTAATCACTTTTTTTTAGGATTTGTTTTCCTTAATGAGGCCAAAAGTACATTTTACTATTAAAATTTACTCCAATGTAATAGAAAAAAATGGTTATACATAATATATAGATTTGGGTTCCATCAATCTTGCTTTTTTTTTTTTCAAAAATATGTTTTTTAAATTCAAATTTAATTAGTCCCTGTTTTTGTTTTGTTATATTTACGTGTAATGTTGACTTTAAACTTGTAATGATTAATGCTTAATCATATTGTTTTGCAAAAATTATTATAGTATATAATAATCAAATAAATATAAATGATGGCTACAAAATTAGAAAATTTCCAACCTTTATTGACGTGTTATTTTTACAGGGACCCTATTAGACACATATATAATGTTATATTTATACACTTACAAACAAATTTTAAACGTATTTTTTGTTTAAAAAAATTAAATTATAGACGTTTGCATTATTCGCCACAGAATTTCATTTTATAAAATAAGTTTACTTCATTTATTATTTTAAAAGTTATGAACGATTTTTTTTTTTTCATTTTGTTATATTAAATTCATTACAAACTGTTGTATTATAAAATGAGTTGTAATTTCTTAGAATATCTTTGATACAATGCTAAATTAGTGTGTCAATAATAGATTTTAATATTTAAATTAAAAAAAGCTCTTCAATAGAGTGTTATATTTTATAATAAATTTATCATGTGTTAAACTTTGTGGTAAATTTATCGTATGATACCATTAATACTAAATTTCATATTTAATTCTTATTAGTTGTTGTCTTATGTAATTGTTATAATATTTTTATTTTTTATTTATAAAAATATTAAAAGTTCACTTTAACAACTTACAAAGCATAATAATGGTAACAAAAAATAAAAATAGCATTATATATTAAAATATAAAATAAGATAATATTAATTTTTATGTTATTTTGTAACAAACATAGAATTGATATGCATATATGTATTGAACATGATCAAATTTCATTATAAGACGTAAAATTTGAGTTCCCACCCCCTTTTTTTTTTATGGAGTCTTTAGAATTTCACAATATATAATTAGAAAGTTTATAAATAGACCAAATCTTTTTTTTTTTTTTCTGTTCAAAGAACATCATAACAATTCTAGTTATTGTTGTGCCAAGCAGATCTGCTTAATAAGTTGAGCTTAAATCGTGTAATCATATCCTACATAGTCAAAATTGCCACCCTTTTATTTGTTATTTTGAGTGGCAGCACATACCACCTGTCACCGACTTCATATGAATATACTCTGCAGTTCATAAAAAAAAAAAGGGAAAATTACGTTCTCA
Source organism: Antiaris toxicaria (assembly GCA_035233585.1). Lineage (NCBI taxonomy): Eukaryota > Viridiplantae > Streptophyta > Magnoliopsida > Rosales > Moraceae > Antiaris > Antiaris toxicaria. Next base: position 21,709,653 of record CP141156.1, read on the forward strand.
ACAATGTTTTTCATAAATTTTTTCTAAGTACTATCGAATCAGGACTCCAGATTTAAAACAAATCAGATCAATAATTGAATACTTAAGTTCTAGTAATGATATGATCAACTTAGAGCTGGCGTTGATACTTTCCTAATCTTATCATTAGGCGTCTTTTTTTTTTTTCTTATAAAACTCCCCATGTGATTCTATTGCTTATTCTATATATACATCCGTATATATATCTGTAAGTCAACTACTTCAATTTTGTATTTTCTAGCCTTAAAAAATTATAAAATTACAAAATAATAAAACAACAACAACAATAACATCACAACTTCAATTTAGTGGGCTCGTTTCCAAAAGATGCTCAGCTTAAAATATAGAAACTATACAAATCACATATACATTTTTTTTTATAATTTTTTTGAAAAGATCGTCAATAGAGAAAAACAAAGAAGCTCCAAAGAGCAACATACCGCCACAGGAGGAGGCTGGAAACAAACAGCCCAGTCAAAAACCCTCAAACTACGGGGACCATGACTTGTCCTAAGCCAAAACCTTTTGCCGGAAAATGTTCAGAGAAAGAAAACCTTCTACTCTAATAATAAAATTCCACGAAGCCAAATTATGAGTCTAGAAGTTTGCGTTACGATCCACCCAAGCAACAATCGAACTGGATAAGGAAGGAAAAAAACTCACTAAATCCCTAGGGAAAACTTAAGCATCAGCTGAACATGAGCAAATGCTCGAGTGGAAATTCTCAAAAACCGAGGAACAGTCCCCTTCACAAATCACCAAAGCATCCTTACCTTCTTTTTCAAGAGCCGAGATAACGCTTAACCTTATTATTGATTGTTTTGAATTATTTATTAGTCCGATCCAAATTGTAACCCGACCCGATATATTTTGAGAGCATGAACCACGTAAATTCTCTTCTTTTCCGTGGACGTAGGTCGTTTTTGGCCGAACTACGTAAATTCTCTTGTGTTCGATTTTTCTTGTTTTTAGCTCTTATTTACATTCGGGTTTTCCACAACACTGATAAATCTTATCATTCCTAGCGGGCCAAATACTGTCAAAAGTTGTTGAAAACAATGGCGGACCATTAAACGCTAACAATAGATTTAAAACCTAAGAGAGCAAATCCAAAAAGAAGATCGCAGCAAAGAGACGGGATGCAAACCCCTAGAAAAGAAAACCAGTTGGGTCTAATGCAAGAGTGATGTATGAGAATATGAGTTGTTGTTTCCACCTCCACCTCACAAAACGGACAAGCTACAGTATGCAAAGAAACCGGTCTTCCAGTTACCTCTCGAACAGGTAAGATGTCCCAAATCAAGTGCCACCAAAGGACCTTGAGCCTCTAAGGAATGTGAGCATGTCATAGCTTTTTCAAAGCCAAAACTAGGGCAGGCGCGGCAACTCTTTCAACTTCTCAATTCTCGCAATGTTGCTCCGGTAGGTATGAGGTTCTTGGTACAATCATAACCACCATTGAACTTGATCGACAGGTACTGTTCGATGGAAACCATTTGGCCCCTGCTCGCAAGCCAGTTGCCTTCGGCGTAGAATCACAAATGCTTAAGTTCTTAGCCGAGTCCGGACACCCCTCGACTAGGATACCCTTGTAACCCTTAAAGTAATATGCCCCCCGAGCCCTCGGTGCTGTCTTCATCCTGTACGTATTCTGGAACGTGCTAAACGGAAGCTCAACATTAATATAACGCCTCCAAAGAATGTAACAGCAGACAATAATCCTGTACGAATTAGGTTTGAGCTATTTTGAGGCCGTATTCAGGCTTACCAGTGTTTGGCGCAAAAACGGTTGCATCGGGAAACGCAAACCAGCCATGAAGAACTTTATCGAGACGGTCATGTGCTCGGGGGGTGGTTAGGAAGGAAGGTCATTCGGAGCAGGGACAGCAAGAGTTACGTCGTCAGGAATGTCGTATTCAACGCGAAGGGAGAAGAGAAAATCTTTGCTAAACGTCATGGTATGCACGTCCAATGTGAATGTGGGGCAGTTCGGCCAGCGAAACCTCGTATCTCCTCAGCGTCACGGACCTGAATGATTATTTTGTTAGCCTGCTTGACCTCTAAGGCCCGCTGACCACGCCGGTGATGATGAGAGGCAATAGGCTCTTTCGACGGCGTCGATCCATCAGAATCTTCTTCCCAACCAAACATGCTTGTTACATTGTGTTAGAAGATTGCTTCAGGACTGAAACATGTCCACGTGCTGCTTATGTTGTTTTTATTCATTTATTTGTTGTTTCCTTGTTTAAAAAAATTGATGTCCTAGTTTTAAGGAGTCAATTAAGATGTTTTTAGGAGTTTTGTTATTCCCGTGTGTGTTCATGGCTTATTCTTAGGACCATGTTATCAGTGGGCAGTTATTTTTTAAGTCTTAAAGTTGTAATGTTGCTGAAGTTAATTAAGTTGTTCTGTTTTTCCCTTCCATACGTAGCTCTCATTTTTAAAAATTCTGCAGCAACTTGAAAAACCCCTGCAATTTTCTTTTCCTGTAAAAAAATATCAACAATTGGTATCAGAGCTTTCTTCTTAAGGGACCTGTGAGTGAGTTTGACAAGCCATGGAAGCCGAAGCAAGTTTCTCCTCAATTGCTCCACCAGTGTTTGTTGGGGACAACTACCAGATTTGGGTAGTACGTATGGAGACGTATTTGGATGCTTTGGATCTATGGGAAGCAGTGGAAGATGACTATGAAATCCCTACACTTCCTGCAAACCCCACCATGGCACAGATCAAAGCACACAAGGAAAAGAAGACAAAGAAATCAAAGGCAAAAACCTGTTTGTTTGCTGCAGTTTCATCAACCATTTTTACCCGAATCATGTCTCTGAAGTCAGCAAAGGAGATATGGGATTATCTCAAGTCTGAATATGAAGGAGATGAGAGGATTCATGGGATGCAAGTGTTGAATCTAGTTCGTGATTTTGAGCTACAAAAGATGAAGGAAACAGAGACAATTAAGGAGTATGTTGACAGACTTCTCAGTATAGCCAATCGAGTCAGATTGTTGGGTTCTTCTCTGGCAGATTCGAGGATTGTTGAAACAATCCTTGTGACAGTGCCTGAAAGGTTTGAGGCTACAATCACCACTCTAGAAAACACAAAGGACTTGTCAAAGATTACTATGGCAGAGCTCTTGAGTGCCTTGCAAGCACAAGAGCAGAGGCGTGTAATGAGACAAGAAGGAGCTGTTGAAGGAGCCTTACCAGTGAAGCATCAAGACGATGGAAAAAATAGAAGGCCTAAGAACAAGAAAGTTTAAGCTGCAAGTGGAGAAAGTTCTGTAACAAGCAACAAAAGCAAAGTTGGAAACAAAAGACCAGGCATGAAAAAGGAGTATCCTCCTTGTCAACGTTGTGGAAAAAAAGGCCACCCCCCTTTCAAATGTTGGAGGAGACCTGATGCTAAATGCAGCAAGTGCAACCAAATGGGACATGAAGCTGTCATATGCAAGAACAAAAATCAGCAGCAAGGTGAAGACGCTAAGGTTACTGATCAAGAGGAGGAGGATCAACTCTTTGTGGCTACGTGTTTTGCAAGCAGTGAAACAAGTGAGCGTTGGCTGATTGATAATGGCTGCACCAATCATATGACGAATGACAAGGAGCTTTTTAGAGACTTGAGGCCAACCTACATCACCAAAGTCAGAATTGGGAATGGTGATTATATTTCAGTGAAAGGAAAGGGGACAGTAGCAATAACAAATTGTTCAGGTACAAAAGTAATTCCTGATGTTCTTTTTGTTCCTGAAATTCAACAAAATTTGTTGAGTGTTGGCCAATTGATTGAAAGAGGCTTTAAAGTTACTTTCGAAGACAATTCTTGCCTGATTAGAGATGTAGCAAATCAAGACATTTTTAAAGTAAAAATGAAAGGGAAAAGCTTTGCTCTAAATCCATTGGAGGAAGAGCAAGTTGCTTTCCCAATCAAAGAAAACATCACAGAAGTTTGGCACAAGAGGCTCGGGCATTATCACCACCAAGGACTGTTGCAAATGAAGTCCAAGAGAATGGCAGCTGATCTACCAGAGCTTGATGATCACATACCGACCTGCAAGGCTTGTCAATTTGGAAAGCAAAATAGGAAGCCATTTCCTAAGTCAGCAAGGAGAGCCATTTGTAAGCTGTAGTTAGTCCACACAGATATATCAGGACCTCAAAGAACTCCTTCATTAGTAGGTAGTCGATATTATGCTGCCTTTATTGATGATTGTACAAGAATGTGTTGGATTTTCTTCTTGAAATTCAAGTCAGATGTTGCTGGAGTATTTTGGAAGTTCAAGAAAATAGTAGAAAATCAAAGTGGCAACCAAATTCAAATTCTAAGATCTAATAATGGTAAGGAGTACACCTCAGAAAACTTCAATCTATTTTGTGAGGAAGCTGGCATTGAGCATCAGTTAACCGCTCCCTATACTCCGCAGCAAAATGGAGTAAGTGAAAGGAGAAACAAATACATCTTAGAGATGACTAGATGTATGCTACATGAGAAGAATCTACCCAAGCAATTTTGGGCAGAAGCAGCTCATACGGCTGTTTTCTTGCAAAACAGACTCCCCACAAAAGCAGTTAAGGATCAGACATCATTTGAGGCTTGGTATGGTTACAAACCATCTCTGAAATTTCTTAAAGTATTTGGTTGCTTGTGTTTCACCTATGTTCCACAGAGCAAACGTGACAAGTTAGATAGAAGAGCATCACTTGGCATTTTTGTAGGCTATAGCACCGTCAGTAAAGCCTATAAAATTTTCCAGCCACAAACTGGAAATATTGTTGTTAGCAGGGATGTGCACTTCGTGGAAGATGAAGAGTGGAACTGGAATGAGGAGGCAAAGAAGAAAGATGTGGCAGGCTTGAAGCTCAAATTTCCTACTTCTAGCACGGATGAAGATGAGAATTGGCAGAATGAATTGGTGGATGATGCTCCTGTAAGAGGTACTAGATCACTGTCTGACATTTATGAGAGGTGCAACATTGCTGTTTGTGAACCTGCAGATTTTGAAGCAGCAAAGAAAGATCAATATTGGATGGATGCAATGAAGGAGGAGCTGTCCATGATAGAGAAGAACAAGACATGGATTCTAGTGGAAAGACCTCAAGACAGAAGAGTGATTGGAGTCAAGTGGGTGTACAGAACTAAGCTTAATGCTGATGGTTCTATCAACAAACACAAGGCAAGACTCGTGGTGAAAGGTTATGCTCAGATTTTTGGTGTAGACTACTCAGACACGTTTACTCCAGTTGCTCGATTGGACACAATCAGGCTACTACTTGCTGTAGCTGCTCAAAAGAATTGGAGAGTATACCAGCTTGATGTAAAATCAGCATTTTTAAATAGTGTTTTGCAGGAAGAAATTTATGTTGAACAGCCTGAAGGTTTCGTGAAGAAAGGAGAAGAGGATAAGGTGTTTCTTCTCAAGAAGGCTCTTTATGGTTTGAAACAAGCTCCAAGAGCTTGGTACAGTAGGATAGATGGCCATTTGCTGAGCTTAGGCTTTGAAAAAAGCTTGTCTGAGGCCACTCTTTATGTCAAACGTTAGAGTAATGATGTTTTGATAGTCTCTCTTTACGTTGATGATCTCTTGCTGACAGGAAATGATGCACAGCTATTTGAGGAGTTCAAACAAGAAATGATGAAGGTTTTTGAGATGACAGATCTCGGGTTAATGACTTTCTTTCTTGGAATGGAGATTAAGCAAGCTGAGCATGAAGTCTTCATCTACTAAAAGAAGTATGCCAAGGAGATTTTGAAGAAGTTTAAGCTTGAAGATTGCAAGGAAGTAAGCACTCCTATGAATCGAAAGGAGAAGCTGTGTAAGGAAGATGGAGTTGATAAAGTTGAAGAGGGATACTTTAGAAGTTTGATTGGTTGCTTGATGTATCTTACAGCAACACGTCCTGATATTTTAAATGTTGTAAGTATTTTGTCCAGATTTATGCATTGTGCAAGTGAATTGCATCTCAGGGCTGCTAAGAGAGTGATTTGATATGTCAAAGGCACAAGTGATTTTGGTGTTAAATTCACAAGAAGCAAGGAGTTCAAGCTGGTTGGTTTCTCTGATAGTGACTGGGGAGGTTCTATTGATGATTTGAGGAGTACTTCAGGCTACTGTTTTACTCTTGGATCTGGTGTTTTCTCATGGAGCTCAAAGAAGCAAGAAACCGTGGCTCAATCCACTGCTGAAGCAGAGTTTATTGCTGCAACAGCTACTGTTAATCAAGCTTTGTGGTTGAGGAAGATTTTGATCGATCTTAACTTGGAGCAGAAGGAAAGCATAAAGATTTTTGTTGACAACCAAGCTGTTATTGCTATTTCTCATAATCCTGTATTTCATGGAAAAACTAAGCATTTTAACATTAAGTTATTCTTCCTAAGGGAAGTACAGAAAGATGGAGCTGTTGTTCTTGTTTACTGCAAAACAGAAGATCAGGTTGCAGATCTTTTCACAAAACCACTGTCGGTTAGCAAGTTCGAATTTTTGAGGATAAAACTTAGTGTTTGCAACTCCTAAAGCAAGGAGGAGTGTTAGAAGATTGCTTCAGGACTGAAACATGTCCATGTGCTGCTTATGTTGTTTTTATTCATTTATTTGTTGTTTCCTTGTTTAAAAAAATTGATGTCCTAGTTTTAAGGGTTAAGATGTTTTTAGGAGTTTTGTTATTCCCGTGTGTGTTCATGGCTTATTCTTAGGACCATGTTATTAGTGGACAGTTATTTTTTAAGTCTTAAAGTTGTAATGTTGCTGAAGTTAATTAAGTTGTTCTGTTTTTCCCTTCCATACGTAGCTCTCATTTTTAAAAATTCTGCAGCAACTTGAAAAACCTCTGCAATTTTCTTTTCCTGTAAAAAAATATCAACACATTGACTATTCAGGCCACAGGTGCCTCCTCATCTTCTTCCTCCTCGATGAGGTCAACCATGCCGCTCGCTTAAACATACGGGTCGAACACACTCTATGCCAAGCGTATCCTGATCTGTACATTCAACGTGCCTTCGTCAGTCAATCTGCCAACAGCCTCGTTGATCACCGCCAAGAACTCATTGTCCTGAACCATTCTCGGGTCAAGGCCAAGGATCTGCTCAAGTCTCCCTGCCTCTTTTCGGGAAGCAACGTCCAGCGAAGAGCCCGACAGTGGAGTTGGGATGTCAGACAGACCAGACAGCCAGTCAAGCATAATCCCGAACTCCTCGAACTTGTGACCAACATCAAGATCCGAAGACTAATTGCTCATTTTATTCGACCAAAAGTCTACCGTTTTGAACAAAGTAAATTACGGTCTTTGATGTTCTAGGAAAAACACAAGAAAGAGCCCGAACGTTGGCTGATCGGTAGCGGTCGGTGAAAATGACTATCCTCCTTTCTATTTAAAGGCGAAGTTTGAGCGGGAAATTTCGATCTCAGAATTCTTAAAGTCGTCAAAGCTCGACTAATCAACGAAGGACATATGGCAGCTCTTCCCAAGTTCTCCTTGTCTTCTCAATTTTCGGGAACCTAGTGGATTAGACCAGACCAAGGGCTCTCACTTGCACCCAACCAGACCTCCATCCGACCAATAATCTTATGGCCTAATCAAAGCCACACCTGGTTGGCAACCTACCAGGAGTGTCAGGGCCTGAAGTTGATGGTGTTCCCGGCATTCACCGATCACGAAGACTACTTCTAGGTCATCTTGTTTAGCTTTCGTGATTGGGATGCTTGAAGACAACTTCTAGCATCGAAGAATGCAACGAAAGACCTAGGCAACTGTGATTACTCCCGAAGAGGCTCCTAAAGTGCAGGACCGACCAATTCTGACCACTTTGGGCAAAGAGTTGCAACGATCAGTGCTATGATGTTAGAACGTATCTAATAACCCTGGGACTATGACCACTTGATCACTAGTGGTCGCAGTGCCATCCGTAGGACTCAAACTGAGCTTTGTCAACAAGGAAGAATAGGTTGGTCGGGCCTTTACTCCACACCACTCACCCACAGTCCTTATCAGTCAACTCATGTGAGCCATCCTCCACTAACCTGCTCCATCGATGTACTATACCCGCACTCCCCCACAAACATGTGCCTTCTGATATCTACAACTAAGTGTAGACACCCACATTCTTTGTGCCACCCTACGCCACCTGACACGGATATGTACATCATTACCTGTACTGATCGATCTTATAGAGGCCATGGGGCACGTGACAATAGCCTAATGGGCAATCAACATCAGTACACTTGACATTGGGATAACCCATCGAGACGCTTCGGAAGATTTGAACTGGCAGGAAACACTTAAAAATGGAGGAGTGCCTCACTCCTGTAGAGGTATAGACTACATTCTTAGTCCAAACTCTACCTGTTCTCTTGTTTTTTACTGGCTTAAGCATTGAAGTGTCTTTGACAGACACCACACTAGTGTCCCCATCACTCCGAAGTGCTTTTCTCTGCTTTGTAGATGACTAGGAGAGGTAGGCCAACATAGAACCAATCATGTCAAATGATTCCATCTAGTGTTATGTTAGGTTTTTAACATTAACAATATTATTTATATTTACATTTTTTATTAAAAAAATATCCCTTATATTTTACAATTTTACATTTTTATAGTATCACTGTATATTAAATAAATATAACTCAATATTTCTTTTTGGATAAACTCTTAATTTTGACCTGAATATTCCTAAGAAAATACATTCTGCATTTTAAGAAAATACATTCTATAGAATGTATTTTGCTTTTATTAAGAAAATACATTCTACATTTAAAATTGTGCATTTTTATATTGTTATATTGTATTAATACAAAAATTTATATCTTTTTTCATAGTTAATACTTCGTTTGACCTATAAAATTCAAATATACTACTAAAAGAAATTTAAAAAAAAATTAACAAAAACGTATAAATTTTTTCACAAAAAATTCCAACTTTTTACTCTCACCTCCATCAGTGGAGTCAAATTTGAGTTGGGACATACATAAAATTTATTTAAAATAAATTAAATAAATATATGGAAACTAATGTTTTAATGAAGGATATACATAGAATTTTTTTTTAATTTTTCAGCAAGGATAAAGTAAAAAAAAAATCATAAAAGAATTTGGGATAAGAAATAAAATTTCAATAGGGGCTTTAGCACCCACTTGCTCGCTCAAAACTAAATCCGCCCTGACCGTTTTCATAAGTAAACAAATTAAATTGATATCATGATTATAAGAATCATGATGATATTATCCTATCACACTTATATGTATAATAATGATATCATTATATACAATAACAGGAATAACAAATATATAGTTGGATTTCACAATCTTTTTAATTCACTTTTCCTGATGATGTTATTGGTAGGTTTTAATATCTTTTTTAATTAATTCTTTTGTGTACATGTTATATAGCAAGTGTAGACACTTTTTTTTATTAAATTTATCTAATTACATTTTTCTAAAAAACTTGAGAAGATATTGTGATTGGAGTTGAGTTTTAAAGATATGTATTTAATTAAAAATGAACTATTTTGAACGAAAAAGAGTAAAAATTTAAATATATTTAGGAAAATTAGTAATTTAAATCTTGTTTCAATTTTCTTAAAGTAATTTTATAAAAAAAAATTGTCTCACTTCGATATTTAATAACAGAATTATAGACTTTTAAAATTTAAGTTTTTCTTCTTTAATAAAATGAGAGGATTGATAAAGTTAATAACGGGAAAAAAAAAAAAGACAAACAAACTTTTGGAAATTGTATTTCCAATTGTTCCCCGTTTAGCAAGTTATTTTATCTCGTAAAATTTCACATTAAAAGATGAGAACCCTTGCCTTAAATATAAATTAGCCTTTTTAATAAATCTGCCATGGCAATAATGTTCATAAGGATTTTGTCCATGAACTTTCCTTTGGCATCGTTTTGCAAAAGATACCTTTATCTTTTTGGCCATGTGTGTATTGCAAAAGACACCTTTATCTTTTTGGCCATGTGTGTACCACGTGAAAATTTCTGTTCAGAAGCTAATGAAAAATAGTCGATTTGTGACTGAAAGTTACGTTTTAAAATTCAAGAATACATCATCAAATAATCAAAATAGAACTTTTCTTCCACTTCATACAATTAGATCATATTATTTCTGAATTATTGTCATCTTATTCTTGTATATCATCGAATACGTATTTTTCTAATAAAGTTTAAAACTGAAAACATGTTGGATGATGCATGCTCTCAAAGTGTTGGACCACGTCAGGTCATATTCTAGCTGTTTAATATATATATATATATAAATATTTGAAAGATTCTGATAAAATTGGACTGCCAAAAATATTAATAATACAACTAAAATAGATGTTAAATAATAAAAGACAAGACAAGAGCCAACTTTATTTTCTTATATTCAAACAATTTATTTTATTCTTTCTCTTTTTTTTTTTTTTTCCTCTCTTCTCGGATACCTCCAGTTTCGATTGCATAGTCTATGTATACGCATTCTTCCGTACTACTATTTACTACAATGTTCTCATCAATTTGTGTGGCAAATACAAAAGCCGTTGATAAATAAAAAGTCAACAATAAAGGCCGTGTTTGTTTTTAGCCTTGAAATGATTTTCCCAGTTCCCAAGGCAAATGTTTTCCAAATTACTTTAAAATCTTGTTTGATTAACTCATTTTGTAAAATAAAACTTGAGAACAAACGAATTCATTTTAACGTTTTTAGCTTAACTTTTGAAAGCAACCAAAACCTATTTTCATTCTTGTTTTCCCCGTATCTCCTCCACTGCCCCAACCATCACCACTACTTCTACATCGCCTCTCGATTCCTTCGCATCGGACCCAATCTTCTCCGCCTTCCTCTCCTAGGACTTTGCCTCCACCTCCTTCTCCTCTGCCACCCTCTCCTCTGCTCTCCCTCCATAGCCAAAAAGCTTGACAATGCCATCTGCCTCCTCATGTCCCAACTACACTTTGAGGTCCTCTCCCGCAACAAAGAGCTCCTCTTCTAGCTCTCCTCCCTTCGGCATGCCGATCACACCCTCGCCACCGTCCAATCAGCTGTCTCCTTCCTACAATCCTCCCTCCATCGCGTCCGATCTGAGCTCTTCGATACCTTGAAATCCATCCAAACACAGACTGTCTAACTCTCCAACCTCCATCGCACCACGGAGCTCCTCCAGCACTCGATCCCCACCCTCTGCCTCTCTAAGAAGCTTCACGATCTCATCTCCTCGTCCGCTAGTGATTCGGACAAGCTCAACCTTGCCAAGGCTGCGCAGCTGCATTACGAAATCTTGATGCTTCACAACGAGTACGATCTCTAAGATGTCAACATCATCGATGAGACGCTCGCATAGGTGACGGAGACCGGGGCCGTTGCAGGTGTTCTACAATGGGTACATTTTCCCAAGTACGATCACAAAAGGGTAAACATGAAAAAGTGTTGGTGAATTAATGTTATTCCTATCACCTTAAAAAAGGGGTTTTTTTTTTTCTCGAGTTTAGATTTTTAGAATCCCCTTTAAGAAACGGATCTATGTATATTTAAAATCCATGTAAAGCAAAAAAAAAGTGTTTTTTTGGTGTCATTAAGTAGCCATTTGGCACTTCTAACGGAGGGATTTGTCGAAGAAGTGATGTAACTAATTATAATGGTTAATTAGGATTAATTGATATAATAAGTATTTAATATGGTTATTAATTATTAATTTATTTTTTAATTAAAAATTTTTATTAATTTTAAATTTTTGACATACATAATAATTTTTTAAAAAATATACATAAATATATTTTCATAAAATACTTATGAAATGACTGGTTTTCAAAAACATAACTAAACATAATTTTATTTTTTTGTTTTTTCAAAATATACACTCAGAAAATATAATCAAAAATAGTTTCAGAAACAATCTCAGTATAGTTTTCAAAAACATTCTCATTTTCAGTATTTTTGAAAATAAAAAAGATTTTAAAAATAATACCAAACATTATCAAAGTGACCTGAGTCATTTGGAAAAATTTTTAAAAATTATTTGTTTGGTTGAAAGGTCCAAATCAAAATTTTTTGATTCATTTTTATTTTTCTATTTTTTTAAATCAATAAAAATTATTAATTTTTAAAAAGTCAATCAATTGTAACATCAAAATTTCACTCTAAACCTTTGTTCTAAATACAAATATATCACATAACATTAGTTAATTATTATCTATATATGTACTTCTTTTTGCACCTTATAATTGGAGTTGGACCCCTATTTGTGATCCATTATGAGTGTTCATCAAAATTACAATCATCAAAGAAAACATAGAAAATATATGGTACAAATTATTAACCAGCCATCGCCGTGCGAAAGTTTCCAAAATTCAAGGCCATTTAAACTGCCAAGGAACACCTCTATCATGTCAACCCATACATTAGATTAGTTAAGTTTTTGCAATATTAGACATTGAGTGATCCACGAGCCTTTTGGCAATTATCTTTATTTATTTGCTACGATAATTATGATTTAATAATTATTTGGATAAATTATCCCCCCCCCCCCCCCCCCCCCCCCCCCCAAATTTTTTTATACGAAATTACGATTTAATTCCTAATCTTTTTTTGTAATTAAAAGGTCATTAAACTCTTTAAAAAGATACAAAATAGTTCTTAACCACAAATAATGTGAAAGACCAAATCATAATTTCATAAAAAGGTGTAGAGGGTAAAATCTACTATCAAATCAGATCGAGTCGAGTTAGGGCTTAGACTGTATTATTGAGCCAATTCAACGCGTGTTGACTTGACCGAACGTGTTAGCTACAAAATAATAGTAAGTAAAGTAAAAAAAAGATAAAGAAGGCATGAAATTTATAGAGGTTCACTCTTAATATAAGAGCTAGTCCTCTGTGTTGGCTTTAGAAGTGTTTCACTATAGTTAATAAAAACTACAATGAACACCATGGCAATGAGAATGGAGATGAGAGATGGGAAATACAGTATGTAGTGAGATTGCAGAAAATAGAAAGAATCGAGTGAAAAGTGTAAGAATTGCATGTATTTTAGGATTGGATTGGTATGAATCTTGGAAGCCTTAAGCATTTGATGGTGCCTTGTATTTATAGCCATAGATAGCTGACTCTAGATGCTTAATTTCATTATGAAGATGCCAAATCTGCCAATGGGAAGTTACCTTTTCAGCTCTAGGTTAACTTTCCTTATTCGACAAGTTTAATACAAAAGGGTGAATAGCCTTTTTTGCTGATTCTTGACTTGATTATGCTTGATCTTCGCGTGATTCTTTTGTAAGGCAAAATATGGGTAGTTTCCTAATCTTTTTGGGCATTAACCGCAGATGGGTCCTTAGGTTGACTCGTGGAGTCGATTTCTCCAGTTGTTGGTCTTTGGCTTCAATTGACTAGCTCTAGAGGGCTATCTTAAACTATGTTAGCTTGATTCTTGTCCTCTTGTTGTCCTTGAAATGATGTTGATTGACTTGAATGCTTTGTCAACTTTAGAGTCGAGCTTCCTCATTGATTGACAAAGCTATTCAGGTCTTTTCGGAGCTGATCCTTGATTTTTGGACAATTTGAATTGACATGTGTATGAAACAAGATGAGGCATAAATTTTGACCTTAAAAGGTTTATAGACTAGATGAGCAATTTATTCTATTTATTTATGTACCATACCATTTTCTCTCCATGAAAAAACTTTCATTAAACTCAAGGGATCAAGAATGAACACACAATTTCTTTAATTGCATTAAGTATTGTTTTAAAAATGATTTTTTTTAATTTTTATTGAAAACAAAAAATAGAATGTTTTGAGAATTATACTAGGACCATTTTTGAAATTATATTTAGTATTATTTTATTAGTGATAATTCTAAAAATTTCAAAAAAAAAAAATAAATTATTACTCAAAATCTAAAATAAAATCTCCAAATTTGAAAAAAAAAAAAAAAACCCAAATTCCAAAACCCTAATTAACCTATTAAAGCTTCAGCCACCAATGCCACCACGTCTATAACAACTCGGGCCCTGAGTGGCCCGGATTATCACTTAAAACTTGCTACTAGCTTTACTTTAAAACTGAACTTACTTGAGAACTATTCGTGCTTACTTAAAGAACAATTGCTTAACTTATCTGACTTGAAAACTGATAATCGAACTTATTTAATATGATACCATAATTTTAGGGATATTTTTTTTATATATGTATGTTCTACTATTTTACATATACTTTACAAATACAAGGGACTAAACAACTGAAGTTACGTCATACATACATACTTATGAAATTATTTAACTGAATACTACTCAAAAATAAACTATTGGTTTAATACTGTGATGAAGTCAACACTGGCGGTGGTATCTACAACCTCACTCTCACATTCGCCTCTGTCACCAACACCGTCCATCGAAGTCTAGGCCATAGGTCGCTTACTTATAGCATGAACATACACTATGAGCTTTACGCTCAGTAAGTATAACATGTCATCTGCAAAACATGTTTAAAACATAAGTCATACTTAAAATGTATAAGCATGTCATATACACACAACATGTACCATGCACTGAAACATTCCACATACTGGATGCAAATCCAAAGCATCACACATAACCGAATATATAATTGAAACATCACATAACTGAATGCATAACAGAAAGTATCATATACTGAATGCATATCAACTATAGCTGGAATCAAACTGTAACTATAGCTAAGGCATATCGTGAACAATGCATGAATCGATTATGCTCATTTTATGCTTCATTATTCAGAACCTTTTCTTATCGAATCTTTTCTTATCTGAATCTTTTCTTATTTGAAGGGTCTTGGTGTCGATACCAAACTGCAGAGGATCATCGGGAACGCTCGTGACGATGGTGAGCCTTGGCTCGTTATCAACTGTGGGCCTCTGGCCCGTTACAAACTGTAGGCCTTGCACCCAAAATATGTATAAATACTATGGGCCTTGCACCCGGTATAAACTGTGGGCCTTGTGCTTAATATAAACTATGGGCCTTGGCCCGTTATACCAACACTGTTATTTTATTACCCAATTCTGGAATTATGTATGATATGCCATGAGCTCTTCTAGGCTATCCCCTAATCTTACGCGATAGGGATATAATGGCATCTAACTTTTACTATTCATAAATCTAACATGATTATGAAATATGCTGTGTTATGAAATCATTAACACCATTTGCATATTTAATATAGTGTAAAAACAACACTTTAAACTCATTTTTACTCATGCTATAGGCGGAGTTGTACTTACCTGATCTGCAGGCAAAACTTGTACTCTCGCCCTTGTCAAATTACGGGTATCTACCTGCCATCATAATGTATTCCATCAATACTCATCGCTGAATCACTAATACCATTAGTGACTAAAGCAGCTATTAACGTACGTTACCGATTGCTGTCGGTATTAACTTGCTCTATTTTTGGTGAGTCTTGATTCTTTAATCGTGGTTAATTAATTCATTTACCTAATAAATTAATTAACGTCATTCTTAGGTCACCACTATCATTAGTGATTATAAATTTTATTGTTATATGGTACCGATGCCTATCGGTATTCAACTGCTCTACTTTAGGAATTTTGTATCTAATTTCTAATCGAACTTAATTAATTTGTCTACTTGACAAATTAATCACCATTCCTCACTATCTCGTTCAAATTCAGTCCTTGACTGGTTAATCAACCAGTCAACTGACCGGTTACCTCGCGCATTGTTGACTATGTAGCCTATCAGGTTACTTTGCGTATATGGTATAGTAGCCAATCGAGCTATCTCTACTCGTTTATACATTTTTGAAAAAAGTTGTTTTAGAAACCTTATAAAATTTTAGAGAAAAACTATGCTCTTTAAAACTGTCCCCATATCACCCCATTGAAAGGTGGGGGTATTTTATCAAAACCATTGTTTTCCATTTTAATAGGGAAAGAACACATTTTGGTGTTCTTTTGATAAGAGGGTTCTTGAACCCTTTTTCGAAGAACTACGTAAAACTTGCTTAAAATGATCAAGTTTGTGTAAAAAGGAACACATATTCTTGTTTAAATCATTTTCTTGGTTTGAGCACAAACTTGAGTTTTGAACTATTTTCTTATTTAAAGAGAACATATTTTGGTGTTCATGTGTAAAGGTGGTTCTTAAACAGTTTTACAGAAAACCGTTTAAAACTTGTTTGAAACAACTTAATTTATAAATTTGGCAAACATGAAACTCTTAGTCCTCGACGTGTTCATCTTAGAGCTCGAATCAAACTCTAACGGGTCCTAAACTTATCAAACCCGTGGCTAAACTTGTGTCCAGTTTTAGAAAAATTCTAGTTTTATGCTTGTTTAAAAACGATTCTATTTAGGGCTCGATTCGGCCAAATTTTTAAAACTTGCATAGGTCATCTTAAAGGTCTCGATGAGATCTAAAACTTTTATGTTGAGTTTGAGATCTGGTTCAGACTCTAGGTTGGTCATTTTTATAAAAACCCGAGAGTATTCCTGTTGCTTAGGATTTTAGTCTCAGTTTTGTGCTTTGGTTAAATACTACTCGGAAAACCTATCTTAGAGTTATTTTTGGCCAAAAGTGATTTGATGCAAAAATGACTGTAATGAAATTTTCTTAAAACTTTAAATCCAAAAATCGGACCATAACGTGGTCAAAAATAGCCAAAACCGTGGCTTAAAAACTGAGGACAGGTTGGTTCCCAGCCAACCCTAAAAACTTCCATTCACACATCCATCACAAAACTTAAACCATAATCACACAACCACATAAACTTAAAAATAAAATGCTAAGGGCTCAAAATAAACTTATTACAACCCATTACATAAATAAATACACATAAATTTCCTTGATCAAAACTTAAAAATGACTAAACCACAAAAAATAGGGTTTTCGGTTTTACCTTGTGTGCTATGAAGCAATCACAATCCGGACGAAGGGTGGGTAACCACAAATCCCTGTGGTCCTTGGTGGAAAAAAGGGTCAGTCTTCGCTAGGAGAAAACACAAAAATATCTTTTTTTAATATTAAAATAAAACCAACTAAAAACACAAGAGAAAATCCTAACAACTTACCCTTGAGTGACCTTGAAATGATCTTGAAGAAATGTCTCCAACACAACTAGAATGTGGCTGATTTTTGGTGTGTTTGTGGCTACGTTTGGGGGGCTGGGGGTCTCTATTTTTGGCTAAAAGAAAAGGGAGAGAAAGAAGAAAATTTTGGGGCCTTTGGCTTGAGAAGTTGGCACACAAAAAAGGGAGAGGCAAAATGAGCTCAAAACCTAGTGCTCCCTTTATATAGACTTGGTTAATCCAACTTAGCCAACCTTAAGCTCTGTTAATTAGCCAAATTGGCTCTTGAGAGATAAATTCAAGGGCTACTACTGCAAAAGAGGCTGCACTGGGGGCTGGCTGAAAGGGAGCTCAAAATGCATTAATGTCTTGTAAAGTCACTAGTGACTTATCTTCCATCTTTTACATTTTTTAATCTAATAGCTTACAAGCCTAATACCTTATTTTAACGGGGCTTTTACAGCTGCTTTTCTGCTTTTCCAGCTGCAGCATACACGGATTTTAAGGGGAAAAATTCATCTGCAAAAGCTTCTCTTAGCAGTCTAATTTTCCACAGCGGTGTTCGGTCCTTTTTTCAGCGGTGTTCTAACCTTGGACGAAAATCGGATTTTCTTGATCCGATTCTTATACTGATTATTCCAGGTTGGGTTGTAGTACCTATGAGCGCATTCTGTGCCTATTTTACTGTTCATTTCCTGTACTGTGATTGTGTTTATACTATGCTGACACTATGCACGCATAACGAGGTTTTTTCGTGTAAAATTGCAAACACAGTCTATCCTGATTAATTTGGACGTGTTGATTTCAAATTTATCAGTTTTATATCCATCTGAGGTCGTCTGGACCAGTTTTCAGGCTCTGTGTGATCCTGTCTTGAAAAACGTGTTTTGCACTCAATTGATTAATTTGAGCGTACTGAGTCTAAATATATCAGTTTTGAGATGAGAAAAAGTTGTCTTGACCCCTTTCTCGATACTGCATATCTCTCGAACAAGATTTCATGTTTTGTGCTCAATTGACTAAATTGAGCATGCTGACTATAAATGTATCAGTTTTATATCGAGAAAATATCATCTCGACTATTTTCTCGATACTGTATATTTATCAAGTAAAATTTCATAGTTGTTCTCAGATAACCAGTTTGAGCATACTGATGACTAGCTCATCAGTTTTGTGTTAAGAAATGGTCGTCTGGACCGGTTTCTTTGTACTGCATGTCTCACGCGCACATTCACATGTACTAAGGTGAACCGATCTCACTCTTGGTTGCTCATTTCACTACATGAATAGTAATTAAACATTTCTGTACCCGTTTAATTTATTCAAACTGGCAAACTATACTGTATTCATTAACTTAATTACTTATTATATAGTAATTAGGTTTCAGGAACATGAAGGTCATTACAACCTACCCCCCTTATAAAATTTTCATCCTCGAAAATTTGAATAATTCCAGGAAGTCTCTTCTCATGTCTTTTTCCCATTCCCATGTGGCTTCCTCAATATTATGATTTTGCCACAATACTTTTACAAGTGGTATTACTTTATTCCTACGTATTTTCTCCTTTGCGACTAGGATTCGCATAGGTTTCTCTTCATATGTCAGATCGGCATGCACTTCGACCGGTTCTTGGCTCAGAACCTGGGACCTTTCTGGCATGTACTTCTTCAGCATCAAGACGTGAAAGATGTTGCGCACTGAAGCTAACTCGGGAAGAAGCACTACTCTATAAGCCACCTTCCCAACTCTCTCGATTATCTCGAAGGGTCCTATGTACCTAGGATTGAGCTTTCCTTTCTTTCCAAAGCGCATCATCCCTTTCATGGGTGTCACCTTAAGAAAGACCAAAACTCCTACTTGAAGCTCGTGGGGTCTGCGGTGTTTATCTGTAAAACTCTTCTGGTGACTGTGCGCTGTGTCTAACCTCTCTCGTATCAGCTTTATGTCTGTTGTTGTATTCTTGATGAAGTCCATGCTGACCAACTATTTTTCTCCGGTCTCATGCCAGTAAACCGGAGATCTGCATTTTCTTCCATAAAGCACTTCGTACGGTGCTATCCCGATCGAGGAATGGTAGCTGTTATTGTATGAGAACTCAATCAAGGGTAGCTTCTGATCTCAATTTCCCTTAAAATATAGGACACAAGCTCTCAACATGTACTCCAATGTTTGTACAGTCCTCTTAGACTGACTGTTGGTCTGAGGATGGAATGTTGTGTTGAACTTTAACTTAGACCCTAATGCAGCCTGAACGCTTTGCCAAATCTGGAGGTGAAGCGTCCATCATGATTTGAAATGATCAACTTTGGCATTCCGTGCAGTCTTACGATCTAAGCCGTATAGATTTCTTCTAGACGTTCCACGGAGTAGCTAACTTTTATCGCTAGAAATCTGGTTGATTTCGTCAATCTATCTACGATCACCTAGATTGCATCATTGCTGTTAGATATCCTCGACAGTCTGACTACAAAGTCCATCGTAATCTGGTCACATTTCCATTCGAGTAGCTCAATCTTTTGTAATTCTCCTGCTGGTCGTTGATGTTCTGCCTTAACTTTCTGACACGTAAGGCATCTGACAACGAACTCGACGATGTCATTCTTCATTCCAAGCCACCAAAAGCTTCCCTTCAGTTCCTTGTGCATCTTATTCAGCCTTGGATATACGGAATTTGGCATCTTGTGAGCTTCTGAAAGGATTCACTTCTTGAGTTCTTCATCTTTTGGAACACACACTCTATCTTTGTGGTAGAGTATGCCGTACATAGAGATTCTAAACTCTGAACTCTTATTCTCTGTAGCTTTCTTTTTGGGCTTGATCAGGGACAAATCAAGGTCTTGACCGGCCTTGATCTCGTCTAGGAGTGTCGACTGGAGGGTCATATCAAACAATCTCCCTATCAGGATCTCGATCTCGTTGCTACACAATTCCCTCTGTAGTGCCCCTGGCAAGGCACTGATAGTCATGAGCAAAGTAGAATGCTTCCAACTTAGCGTATTAGCTACTTTATTGGCTTTTTCTAGATAGCATAGGATCTTGTAGTCGTAATCCTTTACCAACTCTAGCCATCTTCGCTGCCTTATGTTAAGCTTTTTCTGCGTGAAGATATATTTGAGACTCTAGTGGTTGGTGTAAATCTTGCACTTGACTCCAGAGGTAGTGCCTCCATATTTTCAGCGCAAAAACTATCGCTGCTAGCTCCAGATCATGCGTGATGTAGATCTTCTCGTAGTCCTGGAGCTGTCATGAAGCATACACAACCATTCTACCATACTGCATCAACACAGCTCCTAATTCGATCTTGAATACGTCGCTATAAATCACAAAGTTTCCCTAACCCGCATTTAGAATGATCAGTATTGGAGTGCTTGTGAGTCTCCGTTTCAGCTCCTAGAAGCTCTCCTTACACTTATCAGTTCACTTATACCTCTTTCCTTTCTTGGTAAGTGCTGTAAGTGGAGCGGCTAGCTTCAAAAAGCCTTCGACAAAGCACGGGTAATATCGCGCTAAGCCTAGGAAGCTGCGAATCTTCGTCATATTCCTCGGAGCGAGCCACGCACTAATAGCATGAATTTTTGCTGGGTCGACGAATACTCTCTCCTTGGAGATTACGTGGCCAAGGAAATGGACCTTTTTCCAGCCAAAACTCGTACTTGGAGAATTTAGCATATAGCTGATGGTCCTGTAATATGTGCAAGATGGTCCTTAAGTGTTCTTCATGCTCCTCCTTCATCTAAGCGTATATAAGTATGTCATCGATAAACACAATGACAAACTTATCCAAAAAGTCCTTGAACACATGGTTCATCAGGTTCATAAAGGTTGCTAGGGCGTTGGTCAGTTCAAACGACATAACAAGAAACTCGTAGTGTCTGTACTATGTTTGAAAGGCTATTTTAGGTACATCCTCATCCCTGATTCACAATTGATGGTACCCTGAACGCAATTCGATCTTTGAAAATACTGCCACTTCCCGGAGTTGATCAAACAAGTCGCCAATCTGCTGTAATGGGTACTTGTTCTTAATCGTAATCCTGTTCAACTCTCTGTAGTCGATGCACATTCTCAGTGTCCCGTCTTTTTTCTTCACTAATAGTACGGGAGCTCCCCAGGGTGAACAGCTCTATCAAATGAATTCCTTGTCTATTAAGTCCTTCAGTTGAGCTTGGAGCTCCTTTAGCTCTGCAGGGGCCATTCGGTATGGGGTCTTAGAAATGGGGGCTGACCCTGGCAAAAGTTCAATCTCAAACGAGATCTCACACTTTGGCAGAAGTCCTGGGAGATCTTCTGAAAACACTTCCATAAATTTCCTAACTACCGGTATGTTCTCAGGCCCTATCTTGGCTTCTTTAGTCCTGTCTACCACATGTGCTAGGAAGCCTGTGCATCTACTGGCTATCAGCTTGTAAGCCTTCATTGCAGAGATCATCGTCTTTGGTTACTTCAACGACAAACCCATATAGATGAACTTTTCGCTCCCTATTAGTTCAAAAGTGACTTTCCACGTTCGATAGTCTATGATGGCATTGTACTTTGCGAGGAAGTTCATTCCCAAGTTTACGTCATAATCGTACATGTCGATGACAATTAACGCATAGCTCTCTACTACAGATAATTACTAGTATGTAACGTATCCAGTAATTAGACGATAAAACCTCCCCTGAGAGAAGTGCTTGTTTTAAAAGCCTAGACCCTTGGGTAATACTGTACTAGTTTTCATAAATTTTTCACAAAAACATATACAAACTCTAGTCTAGTGGAAATGACACACACTTCCTGGTACCTAGTCTTAAAAGGACATACTAATATAGGTCCAGTAGGAGTAAGCTACTGCTTCCCATCATGCCTATATACATATTCAAAAGTTTTGCTAATATGGGTCACTGCTACTCGGAGGTTAGTACTGATTCTGCGTTGGAGATATCCTTGTCGTCGCTCTCATCAAAGAAAAACTCCTCTAGGTCCTCCTTGTTTTTTGGACCAGAGCTGGCCTCGTCATCGCTAGCTATGATAACCTAATGTTCCAGCTCGTACTCCATCCCTTCATCATCGCTGATGAAGTAAGGAATATTATCCCCATCATTATTCTCCGCATCGAGGTGATATACTGCTAATGGTATAGCCGGAATAGGGTCCTCACCTCCCTCATCATCATCACCTATCTCCTTATCCTCGGGAGGGGCATCAGGTAGGTCTTCATCGTCATCGTCGGTATCCTCCACTTCTAGGAGGTGCTCGGAAACGGAAGGGCTGGTTCGGGCTCCTCTATGGATTCCACGACATCCTCTGGCGCCTCTGGCTGATGGTCGACCATGGGGTCCTCACCGACCAGTCCAAAGTGGTTAAGGAGGTCTCCGCGGAAATCCTCCCAATGTACGATTGGGTCTTTACTCCTGCGATATTGACTCCACCAGGCCATAGCTGGCCCCTCTAGCTTGCTGCTCGCCAAAACCGCCTGTAGGTGAGGTGTAATGTGGTAGGTTTGGAAGATAACTTCCATATTATGAATCCATAGTGGGAGCTCGTGCGGATGATAACCGTCATATCTGTCTAGGTGCATGGTGACGAAAATCATGCTCGCCTATCGATCTTCATATATCTAGCGATGGTCTAATGGTGCAGCCATTATCGCCTATTATAGCTTAAATGTTAACTTACATATCAATTCTGTAAAATAAAAACCAACTTACTTGAACAGATGAGGTTGGCATGCAGCGATGTGAGGTTGGGTGGCAGAATACCTCTCTGATACCAACTGTGATGGTCCGGGCCCTAAGTGGCCCGGCCCATCACTTAAAACTTGCTACTAGCTTTACTTTAAAACTGAACTTACTTGAGAACTGTTCTTGCTTACTTAAAGAACAGTTGCTTAACTTATCTGACTTGAAAACTGATACTCAAACTTACTTACTATGATACCATAATTTTAGGGATATATATTTTTTATATATGTATGTTCTACTATTTACGTACATACATATACTTTACAAATACAAGGGACTAAACAACTAAAGTTCCATCATACATACATACTTATGAAATAATTTAACTGGGTACTACTAAAAAATAAACTGTTGGTTTAATACTGTGCAGAAACCAACATTGGCAGTGGTATCCACAACCTCACCATCACATCCGCCTTTGCCGCCAACACCGTCCATTGGAGTCTAGGTCATAGGTTGCTTACCTATAACATGAACACACGCCGTGAGCTTTACGCCCAGTAAGTACAACATGTCATCCGCAAAATATATTTAAAACATAAGTCATACTTAAAACGTATAAGCATGTCATATACACACAACATGTATCATGTACTGAAACATTCCACATACTTGATGTAAATCCAAAACATTACACATAACTAAAATATCACATAACTGAATGCATAACGGAAAGTATCATATACTGAATGCATACCAACTATAGTTGGAAGCATACTGTAACTATAGCTAAGGCATATCATGACAATGTATGAATCGATTACACTCATTTTATTCTTCATTATTAGAATCTTTTCTTATCTGAATCCTATCTACCTAGGACTGAGCTTTCCTTTCTTTCCAAAGCGCATCACCCCTTTCATGGGTGCCACCTTGAGAAAGACTAAGTAGACGTTTGGGACAAGCTTTTTTTTTTTTGCATTGCATTTAAATGTAATGCAATTTTCCCCCAAATACAAAAACATTTCATTCAAATACCAATCACATCACATTTTAAATCTAACACAATCACTATTTATTATTTTATTTTTTTATTACTTTTATTAATTACATCATGTATTCTCTCTCTCTCCTTTTTTTCTCTCTACTTTTACCCATTATATCACATATTTATTATTAAAATATAATTCAAATAATTTTCCTCCAAACATACATTTTATTTAAATGCAATGCTAATGCTTTTCCTCCAAATACAAATTACATTTAATGCATTGCATTCAAATGCAATGCAAATGCAATGCGTTCACCAAACGAGGCCTAAGTCTCCTACTTGAAACTCGAGAAGTCTACGGCGTTTATCTGCGAAACTCTTCTGGCGACTGTGCGCTATGTCTAACCTCTCTCGTATCAGCTTTATGTCTATTGTTGTATTCTTGATGAAATCCATGCTGACCAGCTGTTTCTCTCAGGTCTTATGCCAGTGAACCGGAGATCTGTATTTTCTTTCATAAAGCGCCTCGTACAGTACCATCCCGATCGAGAAATGGTAGCTGTTATTGTACGAGAACTCGATCACTACTCGAGAAAAAGGTACGTTTGGAGTCCTTCATCGAAGAGATGCGATTGTCACCGAAAAAGACTATCGGGTGATTCTGGTGCTATTCTTATGCATTTCTTGGCGATATGAGTTCGATGATTGGGGTTTGTTTTCATTACATTTGTCATTATTGCAACAACCAATAGGAAAAGAGATGAAGACACAATCCGAAGACAATTGCCAGAGACGACGATGGATCAGCCTCTTTCACTAAAGATGGAGGCCATTGCTAGTCTGGGAGGTGGCCTCCTTTGTTGTCGCTAGAGTCTGCATTGAGCAAGGGGGGGTGGTGCGCTGTGGGAAAAAACAAAAAATGAAAACATTTACATCTTTTTCATTAAAAAAAAAAAGTAGTTGAAAATGATGTTTGTAAATGGTTTTTGTGATTTTGAATAACCAAACACTATCTTAAAACCTTTTTTGTTTTCATTTACATTGAAAAATGTGCATACATTTTCAAATACTTAGGGGTATTTGGGGGGTGTTTTGGAGACACATTTTAAACTTTTTTTATATTTTTTTTCTAGCGTACAACAACTTTTTACTATTTACATCAAAACACTATAATAAACTCAAATTTTAAAAATCAATAACTTTATGTATATAAATTTTTAATATTATATAAAACTTCTAAAGGAATAGAATAAAATACATATTAGATAATTTTTTTTTGAATAAATTTTTAATATTTTAAACCTTTTTCACTTTAAATAATTTTTTTACTCAACAATATTTTTTAAAACTTAATTTTTTCTTACTGTCCAAGCACATCTCAAAAACCTTCCAAACCGACCCTTAACCAAACAACACCTTTATTTTCGCTTTTCTTTAAAATCTGGTTCTCTTCAAGAAACTATTCATGCTTCTCAATTTGGATATTTTGAAAATCATTCAGTTCAATAATGCCCAGGTTTAAAACCAAAGTGATACGTTTTTCGTTTTTTCCTCTTTTCCTGACTTTCGATTCTTTTCTTTTGGATTAGTTAAATAAAAACGGAAAAGAGCATAAAAGATAATATTTATATATAATAATAGAACAGGTGTCTACATAATAATAAGAAAAAATAACAAAATAATTTCACCTCCATCACGCTTTTTATGGATAGTATTATTATTATTATTATTATAATTATTATAATTCAACAAAACTAAAGTATTCAAATAACGTTAGATATTAGTTTTAAAATATTTTTTATTTTTAAAAAAATTAAAAATAAAAATATTTTAAAAACTATGTTGAGATTTTTTAAAAATATTTTTTTATATTTTTTGAATAATATTTTAAAAAACACAAAATTAAAACTTTGTTTGGTTATATTTTTGAAAATCTATTTTATAAGTGAGTATTTTATAAAAATATATTTATGATTAATTTTAAAAATTAACAAAAATTAAATTATTAGTTATTATTTAAAAAAAACATTTAATAATAGATTTTACAATGAAAAATAGAAGTGAAAGACATTAATAACCTGAATCCTAAATAGCAGTATAGTGAGATTTAGATTGTTCGTCGATGATAGTCATTAAAAGGAAGTCATCGCCGTCAATGTCAGTCTATGATTATCACCTTATGCTAGAGATGAAAGTCATTATCAAACAAGATTATTGTTATCAATATTACATACACAGAGAAAAAGAGAATGAGAGGAGTGAACGGTTAAAAATAAAAATAAAAAAAAATAAAAAAAACCTTTTTACGTTTTTAAAGAATTTAAAAAATTAATATAATTCAATATTATGTTTTTGAAATGATTTTAAAAACGTTAAATAAACAACTATTATTTTTAAATCATTTTTATTTTTTATGTTTTTGAAAATAGAAAATCATTTTAAAAAACAAAACCAAACACCACTTCTGTTTCGTTTTAAATCCACTTTTCAAATTATTTTCTATAATATACCCTTGCACAAAAATTTGAATTCATCCTGTCGCTCAAACGATGTCTAGTGACTGCAAGCAACTCAGCTTATGTATGGTCATCAAACATTCCCAATGTACTACTAATTTTCAAAAACTAGAACGAATTAGAAAACGAATTACATAGAAAGTTCAATAAATGTGAATTTGACTTGCTTAAAACAACAAAGGTCCAATAAAGAGCAAGATCGTCACACTACGTTATACGGAAGACGCAAATTAAATTGGAATAATTGTCAGTAACATTCGAGTTTCAAACAAATAACCTACATCAGAAGCAGTCCTAAAATGTATGAAGAAAATATGTAAATCTGGCATGTAAATCTACTTATACCCAACCCCACAAAAGACCCATTAACGGTTTTGCGAATAATCAAAGCTCAAGGGCTGCTGACAGAATGGAGCCTGCAAAAGAAAATTAAAAGGAAACATCAGTGGACAAAAGCTCCGATGATACAACAGAATGTCAAAGATAATAGATAGAATCCAAAAACATGTTCTTCAATTTGCCGTAAAAAAGAAGAGGGGGTGGGTGGGAAACAAACACATACAAGTTCCTAACAAAAACTAGACGTCTACTTCTCTTCAAATAAGGTAGGTTAATTCCCAGCACTAGTTTAACTTTGTTGTTTCATTGCCTGCTTTATTGATTTTCTAGACAATGCCATCTTCTAAACGGAGGGTGTCGGGTTAAGCTTCTATGCAACAAAACACAAACAGCCTCCAGTAAACAACATATCTTTCATGCATCTACTGAAACAGAACAAGTACAAACAATATCTTTATATGCGATTCCAATATGTTCCTAGCGAACTTTGGAACTTCGGGAGCTGGGTAATTAACACAACCCATAAAGGACATAAGAGTGCAATCTCATTGTAATAAACACCAATTTGAAAATTTCCAAATGATAAGGGTATTATCTTGTAAAGAAACCATGCACGTAAAAGATGACAACGGAGCCATGACTTATAAACTACAATCTGATAATCAAGGACATTCGGTTACCTGGAAACCAGTATGTCTAGACTGCTCATACGAATGTGCATACATCATCGCAGCAGACCATTGCATGTAAGCAGCATCTGTAGAAGCCTGATTCAATCCCATGGCACAGAAAGGGTTCATAACTGGGCTAGAGGGAGGCCCATAGCTCAATGAAGTCCGAGTGCTGGGCATCTGGCCTAACTGAGCAAAGACAGGATCATACGGCAGAAAAGGAGGCTGAATCTTTTGCATATTGAAATGCGGCATGTTGAAATTTTGATTCGCTGGAAAATTCCTAACATACCTGCAAAATTCAAGTTTCGGATAAGCCGAGAATCAGAAACAAATTAGCTCTTCAGAAACACAAGATACGCTAAAAAACACATTAAGCATGCAAGAGAAAAAACACCCAAAATATTGCTATCAATAAAACAAAAGATGAAAGAATGAGATCATTTAGAGCTTGTCATTTCATACTTCCTAGTGAACTATATACATAACATCAGAAACGAACATAAATTCTATCATGTTGGAAGAACATGAGTATATTTAATACGCTGTAGCTACCCTTTCTACAAAAATTCCTTACCTTTCATAACTTCTATCATAATCTGGGTCAGTTCGATCCTTTTCCCTATCCCTGAAAATGGCAGCAACTCGTGATGAAGAATTAACATCTCTGATGCTCAAAATTTTTTCTTGGTCAATGATAGAGTTTCTGCTACTTTCATTCTCGTCCCTGTTTGAACCTATAGTCTTCACATCTATCGAGGCCTGAGACAATGTGTCATCTGAGTCAGGACTGTTAGGGCTGCTAAAGATGCGAGCCCGTGCCCTATCATACTCCTCCTTTCTCTCTTCCATGCTTCTAAAAGAATTTCGTTTAATCCCCACTGCATTGGCTTCATTTACAGATGCTTTACTTGGCCTAGGCCTGATAACTAATTTGACATTCTCTGGTTTATCGTTTTCCAATTGCTTTGCAGGTATTTCAGATAAACGAACTGATGGATATCTGCTCTCCGTTGTTTTTCTCACCAAAATCCTATTTCCTTGACCATCAAATCCACTATCTTGTACCATAGTTTGCAAACCATAGTGTTGAGCAACACGGTGTGCAGCAAGTCTAAGGTAAGATGTGGGAAAGTGTTGGAATTCAAATTGGTGTTGGTCAGAATTATGCAGAAACCTCTGTATATCAAGTTCCATTCTCAGAACTGAAAACAAATAAAGATCAAGTTATTATGGAATACAAACACGAGCAGAAAAGTTGTATAATAAATCAAATGACTTTGAAACCATCAAAATGAACAATAGGAAAGAAAAAAAATTAAGCCTCTGAGTGCAAAACCAAAACAAAATTAAAAAATCACATCTGCACTTGCATACAATTTTAGAGAAATTTGTTGCAGAGATGATTAGCCATAAACTAAAAAAGATTAAAAAAATAAAAAGTAAAAAAAAAAAAAAAAAACATGACTAAGGTATGATTCTCACCAACTATTTCTAAACTCATTTTCTTTGGTTATAGTCTTATACACATATTTTTCTAGTGTCACCAGTCACCTCTCCTGTGCATGTATAAATTTCTAAAACTAAACCGCTAGAGAAAATTTCTTACACAACAAAGACTTTTTAGTTTCTAAGAATTATTAGCTAATCAATTCTCCAAATCTGTGCTATTTCTCTGTAAGTGCTGTGTGTCAAAAGCAAAAGTGAACTAAAAATTTTCTGTCTTTGGATGTTTGGCCAACACGCAGGTCATAAAGTGGATAAACCCTGCACGCCTGCAGCCAAAGGGGTGACGTTCAGCAAGTGTGTCGGCCGTGAGCAAGCCCTTGTGCAAGAACAGCCTCAAGGAACTTAAAGAAAACATCAAAATCAAAGAAAATTCCAGTTCTTGATCCTACAACCAAAATAGTCCTAACAAAGAAATAGTAAGTCAAAACAATAAGTTAGGATGAATAAAAATCATAAAGAGTTGGTACTATCCAAGAAACAAAAACAGCAATTTCTCCTCCCATGAAACTAGGACAGAAAAAAAAATAAAAAATAAAAATAAAAATAAAAATAAAAGCAAGATGCGAGATCTGCAGCTTAAGAAAATAGCCATTCTTTTCTTTATAATCAAACTACCTCGTATTGCATAGTTTGCTTTAACCATATTTATAAACTCAAAATTTCTAGATCTTTTGATTAGTACCCACATAGGATAACCTGAAGAATCTTTTTAAACAAAAATCAACATTAGACTATTAGGCAGCTGTAATTCTTCCTCGTTACAAGAAAAATCAATTATAACCATCTTCAAATTCTGAATAAATGAAAACCGAGCCAATTCCAATAAATAATTGTCTTAGATAACGGTCCAAACTTCCAGCTTTCCGGTCAATTTTCCCAGTAAACAAACAAAGGGGGGTGATTCCCGAAAACCCCAGATCTGAAATCACAAAAAGGAACCACACAAAGACCAGAATCCCAAAATTCCGTCAACTCAAACCCTAAAAACCCAGCGCAATCAAATCAACAACAACCAAGAATCAACGTAACAACCAGTATATCCAGAAAACTGAAAAAAAAAATCTACAAAAAAAAAAAAGATCTAATTCAAGCTTAAAACACAAAATTGAAGCGAAAAAGGGGGACCAAAAAAAAGATCAAGTTTGGAGAAGCTTACTGGTGAGACGGTGGCGAGGGTTCTGGAGAGCCTCGACCAAAAAAGGGTCAACCATCAACTCCTTCCCTCTGAGCCCCGCAACGGCGTCGTTTGAAGCTGACGAGTCCATTGCGGAGACTCTATTCTCTCTCTCTCTCTCTCTCTCTCTCTCTCTCTAATCGCTAGAAGGTTCTTCTTTCTCTATCTATGACCCGGATTTTTTGGGGGGGTCTGAAGAGAAGGTAGAAGAGGAGTTGCGCCGCGTTATTGGTCAGAGAGAGAGAGAGAGAGAGAGAGCGACAGCATACATTTTAGAGAGAGAAAGTAGAAGAACCCAAATTTCTCCCACCAAAAGCGAAAGGGAAGACAGAACCAGGATGGTGTTGAATTTTATATTTTCCTTTTGTTTTTTATTTTTAATTATTTTTATTGGTTTCGTGTTTATGCTTTTTGCTGCTCTGTTCTTCTCTGTTAATAATGTGAAAGGACAAAAAGTCTTCCCATATTCCTTCCCACAATCTGCAAACCTTTTTTTATTTTTGTGGCTGGGCTGGGCTGGGCTGGGCTGGGCTGGGCTGGGCTGGGCTGGGCTCAGATCTTTTTTCACGTTTTGGATAAGGAAGAAAACGGGCAAACACCGATTTGAATGAATAAAAATTTATTATTTACCTTTTTCAGCCCTTTTTCAAATACCAGTTAAAGAACGTACGATGTACGTATTAAGTTGTATTAAATTATAATAAAAAATTTTATAACATAAAACATGAAAATCATTATACAAATACAAATAAATCAATTTTTTTTAAAAAATACATTAATAATAATCTAACTAAAAGATTTACATTTTATTATAAAGTTGTGATAGTATCATATTTATTTTTTAAAATATTTTAATCTCATTATAATTAATTTTGCCTTTGTAAATTTGTAGCTTTCATTTGTTATTGAACAAAATGAAATCGATTAGTTAAAACAGTAGCAACAGTCACATCTTTTGGTAATTAGATTGTTAAGTAAAACTTATTGAACTAAAATTCGCTTGTATCAAATATAAAAGGGTAAAGTGTAATAAAAGGAAACAATCTAACAAGTCTTCATAACAAAGCAATTGAACTAATTATATGTGCCAGAATCATTTAAAATAATAACAGTATACATGATAATCTTCTATTTAAAATTAAAAAAAAAAGACCCATGCACAAGTAAAAAAAGAGATTATGAAATTAGAAAAAAAAAAGTTACATGCACAAGTACAAATCAAAAATTGGGGGGAAAAATAAAAGAAATTAAACCAAAATGCTAGAAAAATTAAACAAAATAGTAGGGGTTAAAACAAAAGGATTATTGATAAGAAATTAAAATTAAAATAAAAGAGCAAAATTAATAGCAAAACAACTCTACAATAAAAAAGATGATTTTTAGGGGGGGAAAAAAACATACACTACCATTTGGGGTTCAGAAAGGATTTTATTAGAATCTGAAACATAAAAAACTTCATACATATAATCTAATTTAGAGGCTAAAGATTTACAGAGAGGGACAGAAGGAGGAACATTAAAGGAAGCTAAATGTGAGGTTGAAGGTTCGGCTAAATCAGAGAAAGTATTCATGGTTTGTGAGGTTGGGGCTAATTTCATATCATAGAAACAAAAATATGGCTCTGATACCATTTGGGGTTCCTACTGAAATATGAATCTAAGCATGTGGCGTTGTTATTAGAGGCAAGCAGAAACCTGAAGTTTCGAACGAATAACACTTAGAAATTATTCTTTCCCAACTAAACTGCCAATTGCCAATCTTTCCAGCCAATATATTTGATCAGTTCAGAATTTATCAGAATCATAAGTTCACATAAGATCCTAATAATTCGCTTAGTCTATCTTCACGCTCCTTTGGCTTTTACAGGTCTTACGACTTTTCCGAAATTACTAACAGATCATATGCTGGCTTTTGATAACAATAAATTCTTTTCTTTAGGATTTATACCTCAGTAGTAGCCACTAATGAACCTAAACCATGATTCCGACTTCTATAGATACTACTATTAGCCCATGAAGGAATTCTTAGTGACTTATAAGAATTTTTGGAATCTAAGAATTTTATTTCTTAAGCTGCTAAAACTCTTACAGGTAACTTTTACCGATAAATGAGCAAGGGCAAGTGTATTTATAAAGCCCTTCTCTAGTTTACAAACTCTACCCTGGTTACTCTAAAGTAACTCAGGTTTGCACACCGACACTAAAGGCCAAAGACTGTGACCGACAATTATAAATAATACAGCTAGCCAAAACACACATGGCCAACAAATATTAAAGATAAAAGATAAATGACCATTATTTTACATAAAGTGAGTCGGACTCAGATTAGCTATAGCATCTTTATCATTGCTTATCCCCAAAGTATCGACAAAGTCTCATGGGTCCTGAAAATCTTGAAAAACTGGATTGGTAAGCAAATAGTCTGATGGACAATTATGAAAAGCTGAGCTGGTTGATGAATTATTTCATCGGCTGTCCTCGCTGTCATTGTCCATCATTGCTTTTGAGCTGGAAGGATTAGCTTGGGGTTCTGTTCGAGTTGGTGAGCTGTCTCTATGCAGAATGGTTAAGTTGGATGGATCATCTTTATTTTACTGAGTGGGAATCACGTCTTTTTCTGGAGGGGTAGATACTTTGATATCTGGATGATGGTGACTTGGGAGAACATTAGTGTAAAAGTAATCCAAAGCATCTGTGACTTGCTTAAGATAATCTTGTGGGAAATGTTCCCACGGTGCATTTTGATCTGGATTTGGCCATAATTGTTTGGGGTATCACGTGATTTCTATAAAACAATTGTTTCTGCACTTCCTTGTATTATTGTCCATCTCTGTTGATCGTGAATCTACTTGAAGAGTAGATTTCCACAGTGGGATTGCACAAGACAATATTTCTCCTAAAGTCTGGCTTCGCATTGAGAGAGAGGAAAAGAATTGTGTACCCTTCATCTGGAGAAATAACCTTTGGAGCCATAGGATGCATGTATCTTATTGGTGTTGTTCCCCTAATTTTGTTGATCTAGTCTCTTAATAGAGTTTCCCATTCATCTAATCCAAGATTAAATCATAACAGAAATTCAATAATATTGTTTAGGGTTGGTTGAAGATATTTTCTGTTTTGGTAAGTTTGGATTGTGGAAAGGAGTTCAATAGTCTGAACTTCTATGGCGATGGTAAACATACTGGTCAAGTACTAAAGGACATGAATAAGTTGGATTGGCAGGAACCATTCTTTTACTCAGAAATGGAATATTTTAGAAAAAGGATATTCTGGATGAAATCCTAATTATTTTGCATAATCTGGACCCGAGTATTTGGCCAATTGGACTAGTTCCTTAATGGCTTTTTCTACTGTTTTCTCTTTTAGATTTTTGGACTTGAACAACCTAATTGACTCTTTAAGGTAAGAGTGTCTGTAAACATCATAGGCTATGTAGTTACTTTTGTAAAATAGGGTTGGAGAGGATGAGTAAGCCATAAGAATCAGAGGGAGATTGAAGTAGGTTTTAGTGGTGATGATTAGGATGGTTTGGGCAGTATGGATAGAGGTATTTATAGTAAAGAAATCCTTCCTAGATAAGTAATGTAGAATGATATTCTCCTTTTCTTTTATTACCTTAATCTTAAAGGAATACTGGTCAAACTAGTTTAGTAACCTGATCATCTGGCATTCTTTGTTTTGATCTGGCTTGGTATAAGCATTCCTTTTATTGCCGAGCAGTCAGTTTCCACCAAAAAGTTATATCCAATGAGGTGAAATTCGAACTTTGAAATTCCCATCTTTACAGTAAGCAATTCTTTCAATATGGAATGGTAGTGCTGTTGAGCCAGGCTGAATTGATCACTCTTGTATCCGTAGATACGTCTTTTCCCTGAGTCATCTTCTTCGAGGAGTGCAGTTCCCCATAAGCTATCACTGGCATCTGTTTGAAGGATCCTTTTCCCTGTGAAGGGAATCTACAAAGAAGGGAGTGTCTGCATGATCTCCTTTAGTCTTTTCACCGCCAGTGTCTGTTTATTGGACTACTCTAGAGCTTCTTTCTTCAGTATTTTTGAAAGTAGGGCCATCAACTTTGAAACATTAGGAACAAAATCCTTGAGATAATTGACTATCCCTAGGAAATGTTGAATCTGGGCCTTCGTCAGGTTAGATTCTGAAAACTTGAGTAGCTTTTGTCTAATGCTGGGCTGGGCTTGCTAACTTTTTTGGGCAATTTTCATACCCAAAAATTCAATTTCGGATTGACCGATGACCATCTTCTTTTCAGAAAGCATTATCCCATATTTTTTAGTAATATCAAAAAATTGGGCTAATAATTGTTTATAGGCTTGGATATTTTTTGAAAATAGTAGGATATCATCAATAAAGATTAGGGCTTAGTCAATGATTGGACCATATATTTAGGTCATAGCCTTTTGAAAAAGTGATTGGGCTGTTTTAAGGTCAAATGGCATAACAGTCTATTAATAGTGGTGGTTTAGAATATTGAAGGCCGTTTTAGGCCGATTAACTGGATTTATCCCTAATTACCAAAATCATGCTTTTAAGTTAAACTTGGAAAATATTTGGGCTTTGGTTAAGTAGGCAAACTGATCTATTGGGTAAAGGAAATTTATTATCAGCTAAAAATTGATTCAAACGCCGATAATTAATTACCAGTCTTTGTTTTCCTTTATCCTGTTCTGATTGCTTGTTGACGTAAAATGTATGCCATGCCTAATCTGATGTAGTTACTTCAATAAGGCCTTGCTGGATAAGTTCCTGACATTCCTTTGTCGCCATTTGTTGATGCTCCATGCTCATTCCTGGATGGTTGGCTTTTGTTGGATTGATGTCTTCATTTAGCTTAAATTGTAAGCTAATAAAGAATTTATCATTTCGCCAAAAAGGATATGAGCACTTCTTTAGAAATTCTTCGTGGGAGTCTACACAGGAATTTGTTTTCAGCCTGGTTCTGTATTCTTCAAAAAGAGCTTGGTTGGTCTGGAAACAGTTAGGGAGTGATTCCCATAGGCTAAACTGCTGTTTGCAGCCTAATCCACCTTAAAGAATACGAAGTCCTTTGCACTTTTAGTAGATGTCAAAACCAATTATTAAATCCTTACTAGGAAGTTCTGATCCGATAATTTTGTGAATCACAGAACATTTAGGAATTAATTTTATTTTAATTGGCTTACTAATTAGCTTAGTGCTAAAAATTTCTCCATTGATAGCATAAAAATGCTGCTTTTCTTTCTTCCATAATGATGCTGGTAAGATCTTTGGATTCATTATAAAGTAGCATGCACCTGTGTCAAAAAATGCTGTGACCACAATTGGCTTGGAGAATTTGATTGGGAGGATTTTGACTTTGACTGTAGGCTGAATGGTTTCTGAAGCTACCATTGTTGCTTGGTCTACCAATAGACATCGTTCTATTGCACAGACTGTTTCAGGGCCAATTTCATCGTCAGTAGAGAATATTGATTCTAGATCATGATCGTTTAGATCAATCTGAGTCGTCTCCTATATATGCTTGATAAGTCTGGCCAGTTTTCCTTTTGGACAATTCTTCGTAAAATGACCACGTTGCCCTCAGATAAAGCATCTATCTTTCTTTTTGAAGGTGGTCTTACGTCTGATATATTTCAATGACTGTCTCTTGAATTCTGTGAAAACTTGAACGTCTTAAATCTTCTTTTTCTTCTTATTTGCTTTGGACTTTTTGGATATTGACAATGAGTTTTTCTGTCCTTGCACTTAATGGTTAAGTGCTTACTTCCACAAACTTTAGAGAGCTTCTTTGGCTACTTGATATACTACTGTAGGAACTTATTCTGGGAGTACATTTTGTCAAGTGCTTTGAAAATAAGCTGAAACAATTCTCCAATCATAACATTTTTCATCTCTAAATTTCTTGTTGCTAGAAGTCTGGAAGTTTCTTCACCCAAGGGCTCTGGAATAGAAGACAGATACGCTTGCTTCAGGTTAGGGTCCTTCATTCCATCAATTTGATAGAATCTCTTAATAACCCATTGGTGATGTTTTTCGAGATCTCGCCTATCCATTGAACAACACTTTAGCTTAAAGAATTCTGCTCGTAGCTGATCGATGAGTTGATCATCAAACCCACAAAATTCTGTGTGGATTTGCTGTAGAGCTGCTTCTGTTGATTCTATTTGGAGGAATTGAAGCTGTCTATATTATCCTAAACCCATCCACCATTCTTGTAAAGTTCCAGTTAATCTAGAGGTAAAGTTGAGTCAGACACTCCGAGTCTCTACTTTGGGCTTTTGGGATTCCAATAAAAGCCAAGTTTTAAACTCTTGAAATCTTTCTCTCCATCTTGTAGGCGGTAGATCATTAATAGAAAAAACCAAAAAGTTTGTTTTATCTCCATTCCGGCTTTGTTGTCTCTGATCCTGTTGTTGTTCTTCTGGATTATTTAGGACTTCATCTCTTTCATCTGGTGGTTCTTCTGTCACTGGAGTACTCATACTGGGTTGTACCATCAGTTGCTTTAATTCTTCATTTAGCTCTTCTTGGTCAGATATTTCTTCTGATTGTACAGAATCCTCTAATGGTTCTGTTTCTGTTTCTAACTGTTCTGGGCTGGTTTGATCATTTTTGAGACTCCAAGTTTCTCCAGTAGATTGCTTTTCAGATTCTGTATCTGATGAAGAATGTTGATCTTGTTGAGCTTGACTGGAAAGAAGCTTGGTTGTAACTAATGATGGCTCTTGTATTTTTAGAGCTTGTTGATAAATTCTTGGTGTAGGAGAGATAAAGGCTTGTTCTTCTTGAGAGGGTTAGGAAGTCTGCTTTCCTTTTAGCTTTTGTTCTTTTGCCAATTGCTTCTTCTCCTTATCTTTACCTTCTAGAATCTTTTTCAATTGAAGAATAAAGCTTCCAATTGAAGATGGTAGTGGTTGAGGAGACTTTGTCATCATAGTAAACTGCCATGGAGTTGTATTTTCATACATCTTTCTCCAGGTTTGAGATTGGAGGTCAGCAAGTTGATCCTTCAGATTCTTCATTTCTCTTTCCTTTTCAATGAAAACTGTCATGGGGACAGTGTTGTATTTGATCATTGTCATTAATTCTTCATGGGTTTGCTGGATCTGATCTTCTAGTCTTCAAAGGATTGAGTTTGATGCTGTTAAAGACGTTTGCTCCTTAATTCTTTTGAGAGTTTTGCTCTGAGCAATCAGAGCTTCTATCTGCCAGTTGAGAACACTTTCTGCCACTGATATTTCTTTGGTAGTTCCATTAGCATTTCTTGTTGTTGGATCGAAGATCTTTGGTTGTTGTGTTGTTGTCCTTTCGTGTTCTTCTGTCCTTGTGAAAGAATGAAGGGACAGAAAATCCTAGTCATATGAGGATGATTTTTGCACCATAAGTGCTGGGACTGGAATTGGATCAGATCTTTGAGCCTTTTTTCTTTCTTTGTGGACCTTCCAGGCTTGTTTCTGGTAGGTATCCTTCTTTGGAAGAATAGGAGGATCTTGTGAACACTCATCATCATCTCCCCATCCCGATGGAGCTGGCATCAGTTTTCCAATAAAGCCTGAAGCTGTATAATTAACTATGAAATCATATTTTTCAGAGGGTTGGCCAAGAGTACCAACTGAAGAATCTCCTTCATTGAATTTTTCCAAAGAGTATCTTCAAAATGTTTCTTTCTTGGTGCTTGAGCTGGAACTAAGCTCATTATTAGCTGGGTGTTGAAACATTCCAGAGTTTTGGTCTGCTTTCGTTCAAAAGTGATCTCTACAGATCCATCTTTCAGGGTCTTGTATTCAGCTTCTATTGTTATCTGTGCCACTTGGTGATTTTGTTGTAACCTTTCATAATCTGAGATCCATGCAGTGGGTAAGATCTTCTTAAGTTCATCGGGTAAGAGCTGTCCGGGGATATATGTGCACATTGGGACATGCTATGAATCCACCTGGATCATCAAGGCATCGGGAGTTGAAGGGATTGCAAGGTTCAAGGGATGATCCTGGAGTCTGTAGGCCATCTGGTAGTGAAGAGTAGATCTAATGGATCTTGGATCTTGTTCTACTCCGATGGTTTGGACTTCAACTTTAAATACGACAAGAA
Source organism: Antiaris toxicaria (assembly GCA_035233585.1). Taxonomy (NCBI): domain Eukaryota; kingdom Viridiplantae; phylum Streptophyta; class Magnoliopsida; order Rosales; family Moraceae; genus Antiaris; species Antiaris toxicaria. The sequence continues at coordinate 21,747,646 of CP141156.1, forward strand.
GACGGTTATCTCTAAGGGACATGTTGAAGTTGGAAAACAGCGTAAAAATGGCTATTCCTACATTTAAGGTTGTCTCCATGGTTGTTATACTGGCATCTTTATACTTATTGAGACGGGAATCAAGAAGTGTCATTCTGGCACTGATTGGAAAACCTTTTCCAGTATGATAGGTTAGAGCTAGGCAAATTGCTCCAAAATAGATATTAGTATATTCTTGGGCAAGCCCTTGGGTAGGAAATTCAAGTGGTATTTAGAGACTGACAAATTGGGTTTTCGTTGTTACTGGAAGAGCATACTGACTAAATTTAGAGGACTGAATATATTTTTTGAGATCTTTATAGTTAGGTTTAACTAAGGCTTTTTATATAACTAAGGCTTTTATAGATTTGGTAAAAAAAGTAGGGGATCTGATAAAATTACTATAGAGGTTCAGACGAAGAAGGGGTATCATGTGAATTTCAAAAATTAAAAAGTGAATATGCATTTATTATGAATTAAATTTTCACATTTAGATGTCGTTCTAAACAGCGTATTAGCATGCTGTATCAACTGAATTTGTTCTTTTATAAACGTTTAAAAATAATAAAAAATGCTATATCCTTTTTTTTTAGATATTTTACATTAAAAAAAAAATCAATTATGAGTGGCAATTCTGTAAATTGCATTAAAATGTTGGTCTCCTTTTAAAGTTGCTCAACGCGGAGAGGTAAATAATATGGCTGGAAGAAAGGACGACAGGGGGAAAAAAATGCATCAAAATGTTCTTAAGAGTTGTAGTTACAACACGTGGAGATATAAAATGTGGCTGTGCAGGAGCTGCGAGAAAGGACAGCAGAGAAATAGAAGGAAAAAAGGAAAAAAAATAAAGAGAGAAAATGAGGGGGTATTTGGTGAAATATTTAATTTTAATTTTACTCAAATATAATATAATTTTAGATCAAACATAAATTTTACAACAGTGTTATGAAAATAATTACTATTCAAAATATTTTTAAAATAATCACATCAACTTTTTAATTCTACTATTTATCTCTATTTTTACCAATCACATCAACTTTTCAATTTTAAAATACTTTTCATCCAAACACTCATTTCATTGAAATACAAAACAAATACTTTTCAACCAAATACAACATTCAAAAAACAAATTTCATTCAAATACAATCAAAATGCAATGCGTTTACCAAACCAAAACGGCACATTTTGGACGGCGAAAAAACACTGTAGATTTCACATCCACTGTTTTATTATACTTAAGATAAACACAAGTCATTTTATTCATAAATTTAAATAATTTTTCAAATTTATTTGTTTTGATATCCAATTCTACCCTTTCATATGATGGTCAGACGAAATACTTGTTTTGATGGCAGTTTTTATGATAAAGAGAATCTCATAACAAAATTTCACAATTAAGAGTTGAATTACGTTAAGATATCTAAATTTAAGATTTAAATTTTATATCTTCTACTGATTGTAACTAAAACCACGTTTTATACTTCATTCTTTGTGTGTAAACCATTTTTCTAATCTTTTTGAAAAAAATTAAGAATCAACAAGGTTCGTTTTTGAATGCATGACCGAAGCCATTTTTTTTCATCCTCCGTTGCTCTCTGTTGGCATCTTCTACGTTTTGGCAAATCAACCAGTTTTTTTTTTTAAACATTTTTTATTGATTATTTGACCAACGTTGTGTTTTTTCATGTGCTTTCCAGTAGTTTCCCATCGTGTTTCATTTTTTTTTTTGGCTGGTGCTTTCTATAGTTTTGGTTTAACGTTTTTTAACGTGTGATATGTACTTGGGCAAATCAATTTTTGTCCAATCCGGGCTGTAAAGATATAACATTTTCGAACATTTTTAACAAAGCTATAGGTTCAAAGGACCTGTCTTTGTTTGCATAAGATGTAACTCTTGTTCAAAGAACCTTGATATATTTTGTAGCAGTTTCGGTTTGTCCTTAGTCATTTTCATTATTGAAGGACCTTCTTATATCTGTATTAGTTTCAGTATAGTCTGAGTCATTTATAAATTAATCTACATATATATATATAAACATTTTTAAACATAACTAATTTTTCTAAATATATACGGAGATTGTTATCTTAGTAATAGATTCAGTATGGCCCGAGCCATTTTCATATTGATCAACCTGTATCAAAGTTACTATTGAATAGATTGTACTTTTATGGATCAAGTTAATATGATAATAACTTACTGCAAATTAATGTTTTTCATGCATTCATAGTGATGGAGTTTGGTGTTAATGAAGACTTTATTCAAGCTTTTTTATGTAACATCCATAATGTTGAAAATTAACACTTTACCATTGAGTCTTATTCTGGGGTTTTTGGCGACATGGATGTTGAAAAAACACCTATTGATTATGATATTGAAGAAAATATGTTCTATACTACCAACGACGAATTAATAAATGCTGTAAGTTTGGTCGCAATTAAAAAACACTTTCAGTTAAGAACTAAAAAATCAAACCAAACTGCCTATGTTGTTGGATGCATTGAGGAAAAGTGTAATTGGATGTTGCGTACTTCCATGTACAAAGGGCTTGAACTTTGGAAAATTAGAAAGCGCAATCCTATTCACCCTTGCAAACGCAACATCTTCTACAGTGACCATCGTCAGGCTTCTAGCAAGATGCAATAGTGTTAGAAGCTTGTTTATGAGGAATGGCGGGGAAAAGACCGATCCCGGTGACGTTATGACGCACATGCGAGGGGAGTTTAGTGTTCATATAAGTTATCATAAGGCTTGTACCAGTGCGTATTTTTTGAATTTCGATTCTCGTTGGCTCCGTAATAGGCCTGGTCCTTGAAGAGGATTGTAAATTCAAGTACTTTTTTGTGTGTAAGCCAGCTTCTATTCAAGGATGGCCACATTGTCGCCCTGTAATATCAGTTGATGCAACATTTTTAAAGAATAAGTATAGAGGCACGATGATGAAGGCTTCAACACTCGATGGGAATAACAAAATTTTCCCATTAGCCTTTGCAATAGTAGATTCAGAGAACAATGCATCCTAGTTATGGTTCATGTCGAAATTGAGGGAGGCAATACGCAGTCGTGATCGGTTGGTCATTGTTTCGAATGCATGACAGTATCCCTCCAGCAATTGCGAGTGCATTTCCTGATGCGCATCATGGTATTTGTGTTTTCCACTTGAAGAAAAACGCGCAAAAGGGGTTCAAGGTTTCTGGGATTGGTGAAATTTTCGACTAGTATGCAAGGGCATATACGCCATTGCTTTGTAATAAGTATTTGAACCAACTGGACCATTTAGACCCAGAGATACGTCAATACCTTATTTTAGCTGGTTGGGAAATATGGGCTAGAGCATTATGTGACTTCTTTAAAGGTGCAAGAGAGATGCCTGTTGCTGCTGTTGTTGATTATTGGGTGAACTTGTTATTGAAGTGGTTCACTGAGCAGAGGAATATGGCTGCGTCTACTTTCACTGTTTTAACAGAATGGGCGAATAAAAAGTTGATGGACACGGCTGGAAAATATATTTCTATGTTGGTAGGTGTTCTCTCTTTTTTTCCCCCTTAATTTAATTAGTTGTTGTTTCATACGATATTAATTTGGTCATTTTCATACTGACTCATGTATGTAGGTCGAGCAAACCGATTTCCACAAGTACCGAGTCACTGACGTCAACAAAGTTGAGTTTGTTGCTGATCTTTCGGGTCGGACATGTTCGTCTAAATCATGGCAAGTGGATGAATTCCCTTGTTTACATACTTGCACTGTTTTTTCTAAGGTTAACTTGCCTGCTCATAATTATGCGGGTGATTGGTACTTGAACTCAAAGATGGTTTAAACTTGGGTGGGGAGTGTTTTCCCTTTGGGGAATAAAACAGAACGGGAAATCCCTGACGCTTTTAGGCAAGTGAAAGTACTACCGCCTGCGAATCCTCGTCTTGTCGGAAGGCCTAAAAATCATCGATTCCCATCCGCTGGCGAGTGTAGTAAGCGCAACAGATATGATCGTTGCGGTGGGCTTGGTCACAATAGGAGCAAATGCACAAATCCTTTAGATCTTAACCCTATTCAGCGTGGAAGTAAGAAGCAGAAGTTGGCAACTCCCGACTATCAGTAATTCTTTTTTTATTCACATAGTCATTATGATATGTACTTAAATTCGTAGAGACGGTTTTATATTTCAATTCTGGTTTTTTTGTTGTGTTATGGCATTTGTTATTGTTTCACTATTTTTCAATTATGGGTTTGTTATTCTTTTTGGGTATTAGAGGACAAGTTAATAGAAGTTATACTTTTCACCTTTTGGGTCCTTTTTTTCTACATTGCATATCACTTTTAAATTGTCTTCCTGGTATTTTTTTTAAATGTACAGTGTATTTTATAACCTGTAGTACTACACAAAAAATACTGTACTATTTTTCAAGTAGGACGATCTGTACTTGATGATATTGGCAGAAGTTATCTCCATTTGAAACAATCACTGATAAGCATCCTTCTAGCTTTTTATTGTAATTTCACTTTCTCCTCCAAGTGTCAAGTAAAACAATATATAAAATTAACTAATTTTATATTTCTATTTAAATCCTTTAATTAAATACTCATTATGCAAAAGTAATTACTCAAGTATATTGAATTCCCAAACTTAATATCCTATAGGTTGTATTTCCCAAATCTGAACATATGAAAATCAGTCTCTCAAATCAATTTTTACATATTTAAATTATCAATTAAAGTGGTAATTAAATTAAAACCATAAACAAAGAAAAACACAAATAAATTGATATAAAAAATTAATAAACATGTATTTAAATCAGCAAAGCATAAGTAATTGTCAAACTACACTATACCCCATAGCTCAAAAGTTTAGGTAGACGTCAAACTTCCAAAATCCTTAGTCAAAATCATAGCAAGTAATAAACCCATTGTTCAAGCACAAACATAAGAAATAAATACAAATTCAAAAGCCAAAAGGACAGAAAGAGAAGAAGAAATGAAACACTAGTTGAAGAAACCAAGCTCCAAATATTCAATCTTTCAAATACAAGCCTTGAAAACCTTGAATTTTCTCTCTTTGTATGGCTGGAAAATGGGTGTCTCGACAGCCACTCTCAAAGTCCTAAAAAAAAAAAAAAAAAAAAAAAACCTTTTTATATCCTCTCTTTCTAGGGTTTCGGGCACTTAAGAAATGCCTCCTCACGTGTTTTGGTGCTGCAACGGGATTTGGTGTTGCTGCAGCCCCAAAACATGGAGGCTGGAAAGTCAGGATTGGGGGACGGTTGCGCAGCGCCGTTTGGTTGCATTTTAGCGCCATGGCGCTGATTGACAGGCCATACTTTGGCCTGTTTCAGCACTACAGCCGCTGATTTCGTTGCCGTAGTGCCTAGTCTTGTCCGGGCTGCTCCATCTTCCAATACTTTGCTTCAAAGACTTCAATTTTACTCCTAAAGCTTTTGTCCTGTCAAATAACAAACAAGGCATCATAAATACGCTTCATTGACACATAAAACTATCAAAATGCTACTTAAAAATAGATTGATAAAATCAACCCATCAACTATCATATAGACTTTGTCATTATGCCATTGGTAGCTTTTTGCTTAGTCCTTTATAAAACAAAAAAAGGAATAAATAAATTATACTAGCTTGATCTTAATCGTCATTATTGCATCTTAGTTGGTTATATATAATATATATAATATATATAAATATATATATGTGTATATATATATAAAACAAAATTACACCATATGTACATGGTCATTAAGATATCACGCCATTATAACATATAAAATCTAAAACATTGACTTGATCATTATATTATGACCATGTCGTGCGTCCATGAGAAGATGACAATCTATCATATTAACATAAGGAATATAACCCTTTATTATTAGATGTAATCCTTCATTGTTCGGAGAACGAGTATGGAGACTTCAAACAACCATCGTCAAAATAGAAACCTAAATGCTTATAGTTGAAATGTTTGAGTACGTTAATCATTTGTTAAAACAAAAAATACCAACTTAGTCTCAATGTCACTCCAACGGGTACTCATCATCACCGTTATTCTCTGCCAAATCTTCAGACTCCTGTGTGAGTCCTAGCTGCAGATCCAAACTTGGCATACAAGGGTCTATTTTTCTTTTTCTTCTTGTCCTTTTACGTTTGTTCAGGTCTGCTGAGCCAAATTCAGAGGTAAATGGATGTTGTAACTTTGAACTCTTAGTAGCCAACCTCTTCGTCCTTGGAGCAATTTCAACCTCAGTAGTGGTCTTCCCATCACGAATGACCAAAGCAGCTTCAGTTGATTTCTGTGACCATATAATAAGGACATGGTCAATATATATATAACAACATGATAATAAACAAAACACAGCACACAAGTAAATGTTTAATTATTAGTACTTGCTTTATTTTCTGATCCTTTCCAATCTTTTGTTGCTCTGTCCCACCCTTGTTGCAATCTTTTTTTTTTCTTTTTTTTCTTTTTTCAACATGTGACTGAAACGCATGAGTGTTAACTAATAATCAATAATCAATAACAATTTAGCCAAATAATCGAAAAGCGGTGACGTACTAGCTTCTCTTGCTTAGGTACAGCTGAACTGTGCAACGGATTATCTTTACTCCGTTGTCCCTTGTCATCATTTGGTTGTCTCTGATTAACAGAACATCGATATCGTTGATTAAAATCATGATTTAAATGGGTTATTTAGTATGACTTACGAGTTTCTCCATTTTCTGTCCAACATTGTTTTGGTCGAATTCAGTTGTTTCCGAATATCAGTCTCAACTGCCACCTGTATAACAAGGCATTCACATAACGACCACGACATTGCCATGGTACATTCAATAATAAAAAAAAACTTCTAAAAATGTAACATGCTGTATGAGCTGGTTCCGACTAGTTGTAGCAATTGTAGAAGCATCATTGGCTGTAAGTGGATTTATGTGACTCTCACCCTCAGCTTGTTCCTCAACTGCAGGCCGGATAATAAGAAATCCACATAACGAGAACAACATTACTCCATTGACAACTACTTATAGCAATGACTGAGTCATTAAAAAAAAAAAAACGGAATTCTAGTGATTAAATTCAGTTCAATTCAAGATAAGACCTAGTCCTTTATCGAAAATCCTAACCTCATCAAACCTACTTTTAGTCCTGAGTTCTTTGTTTATGTCGCTTTCTTCCTCTCCTGCTTCGTATAATTTGAACACAGATAATAATGATGTTCGTATATTAAGTAACTAAGGACTAATTGTGAGCATATCAATAATATTCACCTCCTCGATATTGTTGACATTTTGAAGAGCCCTATCTATGAAATCTTGTGTAGGAATGTAGTCATAACCAAGGTCATAGTTTAGTGAGATTTCTGAACTAGTTCCCTCGCTCTCAGAAGGGAAATCACTCATTAAAAGAACGTGTATCTCCATGAACATGCCATACATTTTCTTCAGTGTTTCAAACTAAAATATGGATACTTTTGTGGACAAAGATTTTAGAGACTTAGTTTCAACTTATCATTCCTTTATTCATCCTATTAAGCAATTGTTAGCCTTATCCTTTCAATTTATTAATCAAGGATCCTAGTCTAACATATGTTACTTTTCCCGAGCGTCAAATGAAATCATATGCATGGATACCAAAATTGATATCCCTATTTAACCAATCTATTTATACATTCATTAAGTTCAACTCTTAAATGGATTTAAGATATCGATCGCCTTCCGGTCTCACAACAACCTAAATCCTAGTTAATAATCAAGGAATTGAACTCATCTTGGGCTTACAATATCCTATACTCTCAATGAGGTTATCCAACGATTAATCACCTCCTAGTCTCACAACAATCTCGACTACACTTTTCAACTCTGGGTATCAAACTCAATCTCTCCCAAACATCAAATTCATAACCTAAAATCATCTAACTCATTAGCCATATGAATTAAAAGCATTAAACATAGAGAAACATAAATAAATTGAAATTGGAATTTAAAACAAAAAATCAATAAAATATTCCAAATATAGTTCAATAAAGACTACACTAAGTTCTAGAATGAGAAATTTAATTAAACATGGTAGAATCCAGGAACAAAAACGCAAAAGGATTCATAAATGCATCATATTGTTGAAGATAATGTCTACAAATATAAATCCATGAAAAATAAAGAAAATAAAAATGAAAGAACAAGAAAGGGAGAAGAAAAACTAATTTGGAGAAAGAATTCTTAAAAGCTTCAAATCTTCAAGCCATCATTAAGATCTCCAAGGAATCCCCATGGAAGATTGAGCCTTCAAGCTCTCTTTCTCTCTCTAGAAAGTGGCCTCTTTTCCTTTTTTCTTCTCCAATTTGGGAATTAGGGTTTGTTTCCCTTAAGTAGACTTAAAGTTGAGCAAAAATCTACCATCAAATATTATCTAATGGCCAAAAAATGACCCTTAGATTCGCTCAACACAAAGAGAGGTGTAGCCACGTGCATGGGAGGCACGGCCGCATGCCTGGGAAGAGCATTTGTATAGGGAGTGGCCCAAGTGAGAGCTTGGGAGCCACACCTGTGCCAAGGCTACTGTCCATGTGCTCCCATCATGCGTGGAAGCATGTGACATGCCTGGGAGGCATAGCTGTGCTATGCTTGCTACTCGGCTACATGGAAGGCTTCCTTTTCTTCTACTTTCATGCCAACATTTCCCCAAATTTCATTTTATTAATGATTCCTACAAAATTACACATAAAACACATAAAATTAACAAAAAATGCTTGAAAACTTAGAAATTTCTGAACTTAAAAGTACTTGATTTGGTGATAAACAACCCCTTATCAAATACCCCCAAACTTAAACATTTGCTTGTCCTAAGGCAAAACAAAATAGAGTAAAAAAAAAACACAAATCAAGTACTAAGACACAAATGATAAAATGTGAGTTTTGTATTGAGTCAAAAACCGTGCAAGTATCTTTAAAGCCACAAAATGCTCTAAGCTCAAATGAAATGCAAACATTAAAATTATCTAGAATTTCAACATCAAGCATCACTTTTACTTTACTCAAGACTCTCAACGTGTAAGTATGTGCACAATCAATCTCACTTAACCAATTAAATTTTGGATAGACCTATGTGTTTAGGAGATTAAGAGTGATCTCTCGATAGTGAAGTTAAGAACAACCATAGGCCTATTTTTCATGTCACTTTCCACTAATGTAGGTTGTGGGTCATTAAAGATCACAAGGACATTTGAAGGTTGTAATGTATGGCTACAATGAAGAGTGAATGAGATTATTATTTTTTTTTATACTCTAATCACCCTAGGTATGTATCACAACTCATGGATCTTGCATGAACCTTAAGAACACAATCACCAACTCCTCATCTCATCATTCTTTTCATTTAATAAATCCCACATAAGCTTATTCACAACAATGCAAAAATACAAAAAAAAAAAAAAAAGGCATAAGAAATTATGTTCTTTCTTACCTTTTTTTTTTCTTCTTTTCTCTTTTTTTTCCCTTTTTTTTTTAAGCCGTACCCTTAAACTCATTCTTTTATTTATACATTTTAGAGTTTGGTAGTAGCCACATTTTTTTTGAATTTGTATATATATATATGTATATATAAAGAAAAACTAACAACTCATAAACAAAATAAAACAAGACAAACCAATCTATCAATGATTTTCCAAATACAACCCATACTTATCTACAATGATCCATGCAAGAATGCAACATGCCTATTAGTGATGAGTTTAAGAAATGGATATGCATTTAGTGGTTTGTATGTACGTATGAGAGTGATGAAAGAAATAGGCAACAAGGATCAATATGATTAACAATGGATGAATTTTTCAAGAGTTAGATTTAAAGGTCCAAATGATCTAAGGAAAATGCCTAGATAAATTCTCCAATGACACCTAACTTAGGATTTCACCTCAAGTTTCACTCAAATGGGTTCTAGTATTCATGAGATATCAAGGTTTACCTAATGCACATAATTTTTTTCCAAATGCTCATAAGATTAAGCGATCATAATTCATGGTGCTTAAATGCAAAGGGTCAAGAATGAAATTCAACAATGCGAGTCAAGCAGAAATCTCAATGAATTACATTTCAAAAGACGAAAAGAGACATAAGGTGACTATGTTCATCATAAATATCAAATTATCTTATTTCAACAAAACTCACAACTTATTCAATAACCTAAAGAAAAACAAAAAAAACTTGTGGACAAAAGAACACTATTTATAGAAAGAAAATTCATGACAACCAACACACAAACAAAGCCAAGATCTCACAAATAACCAATATACAAGTGTTCCCTTCCCCACACTTGACCAAGCATTGTTTTCAATGCTTAAACATTCAAATAAAGCACAACAGGATAGAAACATTTACCTAGGAGGCGAGTTAACCTCTTCTCTTAGAGTGGTTGGCAAAAGTGCTCCAGACTTGATGGCTTTAGATTGGCTTAGTACACAGCTTTCCTCCATAACTCCTATTTTTAGACTTAACTATATACATGTCAAAAAGAGGTTTTTGCTCATAGTACGTGTTGTACATCATGACAAACTTGATTCTTGATGCCCTCAAACTTGGCAAGATATAGAAGTGTTCAGCTTGTTTGCTCAACTTAACTCGACACTAGCACATGTATTTGGTGGGATTGAATTAATGGTTCTATAAACGGTGGAGGAGGTGCCAACCATATTGGGTCTTCATAGATGTGAACTTTCTTGATCAGGGGTGGCATCATAACTTGAATTTCAAGAGGTAGAGACTCGAAATCATTATCTTGTGATTCTTCATCAACGGACAATTCTCGAGTCTCTTCTTCACTTGGATCATCATAACACAAATACACTATCTTCCTACTTGTACTAGGCTCCTCACAATGGCTTTCACACATGTATATGGCTTGTGTGTCCTTCATTGCCACCATATTTATCATGGCTTCAATGGAGTAGTTTAAAGACCTGACTTGTAGGTCTTGATCGGTCTCCATCTTCTCTAACTTTTCTATGCGAAGTATTGTCTCCACTAAAAAATTAGGTGACAAGTTCTTCAAAGGTAGGAGAAGACTCCACTTGGTGATAAGGGATGTCGATTCATGGCTTCAAAATGTTGTAAATATCCTCCAAAATTTGGTGGTTCATTGAATAATTCCAATACCGATAATCAAAATTGGTCATATCTTAACAATCAATAGACTTCATTCGCAGATTGTAACAACCGGGAAAATTCACATTTTTTGGAAAATAAATGCACAATGAATTTAAGCATTAAAATGTGAAATTAAGTGATGTAATATTGTTTAGAATTAAATAAAATGTTCTAACAATATTAAAGGATGAAAAATGAGTAATAGTGATATTATGTGTGTGCACGTGTGTGCCACTCACAGTATCAGGAAGTAGGTTAAGATGATATTTTCTTGACATAAAACTGATAAATTTGGGTTCAGCACTCCGAAATTAGTAAGGATAGCCTATCAGTACGCTCAAATATGATAATTGAGCACAAGGGTAAATTTTGACCGAAAATTGGCAGTATCGGAAATTGGTCGAAATGACCTTAGATGAAAATAAAACTGATATATTTGGATTCAGGACGCCGAAATTAGTCAGGATAGCCCGTATTGAAATTTTGGGCGAAAAAGTATATAAAGAGAGGGAAAAAGTGGAATTTTCTCATTTATCTACACACACTCTCTCTCCTCCTTCTCTTTCTCTCTCTAGCCGAATATGTACAGTAACCGACCATCGGAAACGGTGTCCGTTTTCGACACCGCCGGTGTCATCGGAAAGCTCTCGCCGAGCTGAGTCCGATGGTGGGTCGACGCGACGGAGCAGCCGCCGGAGCAAGCCGCACGCGCCGCCTGAAGGTCGCCGGAGCCGAAATCTTCCCGGCGAGATTTCTCCGCCGTCCGGCCATCATTTGCCACGAAACCGGTCCCAAAAGATTCGTGGTGAAGAGTACTACAAAACCCATGTGATGGATCGCCTCAACACCGGCGGAATCGCGCCGCCCGAGTTTCGAAAAATCCGGCGAAACGCCGCCGTGGAGCCGCCGTCGAAACTGTCGATTCCGACCGAGTTGAAGCACGCTGTCTGTACAGAAATGGTCGCCGTGAAGAGGGGAGCAAAAGCCCTCAATCAATTTCGGGGAAAAAGTCCGGCACGGCGGAGTTCCACCACCGCCGCCGTGGCCGTGACTTTCGGGGTGATTTTCCGGCGATTGGGGTCTCCAAATGTGAAATTGAGGTTACCAATGGATTCCTCTCGTCGAGATCTTCAAAATGGACTACCCACTTGCCACCGTCGCCGCCGGTCAACGCCGGTCAACGGCCGGTCAACGCCGGTCAACGGCGACCGTTGACCGAAAATTGAAGTTTGGCCCGTTGGCCTATTTTCGACGTTCCGGACGCATCCGCGGAGTCGGATTTGTAAGACGGGACCTCAAATATGAAGAACGAGGAATTATGGTTTATGCCGTCGAGACCGGACTGCAATTCGGTATAAATCCCGACCCCTTTTCGTTCCGCAATTTAATTGTTTGGGACTGTTATATGATTTTATGATTTTTAGTATGAAAATTATGGAAAAAGAATGTATATAAAAAGAAGAAAATTGCTGTAATGAAGAAAAAGAAAAATATGTGATAATGTAATGATTTTACGTAAACAGTATGAGTTTTACGTAAAATCTAGGCCTTTGGTATAGTACGTGATAGAATTAGATTAGGATAGATGGTTTTCAGGCGTTTCCTAAACGCTGGAACCTTAAAAATTAAGGGGAAACTCTGCCGAAATTTCTAAAAAAATGACACCAGGGGTAAAATGGGAAACGAGGGGTAAAAATATGATCGGGAAGGGAACCCGAGCCCCCTCGAGGAATTAAGGCATGGAAAAAGGAATGGGTAAGGTACGACTAGTAAACCGACCCTTCAAAACCCTAGAACGTAAGGAAAAATATGAAACTGACACTTAGGTCGGAATAGTACTTCCCGAGGGCCGGGAATGTGAAAAATTGGTAAAATGATAAGAATTGATCCGGAAAAGGTCTGATAAGATTTAGAAAGTTAATTAAATGATTTTGGGTTTAGAAAATCCAACCTAAGTATGAAAATGAAAATGTTAGGTTTAAACGACCCATCAGGGGCAAAATGGTCATTTTGCCCAAAGATACTCAAATTATGGGAAAAGAGCCACAATGACCCTGAAATAGGTGAATGAAGTTTGTAAAAGCCAAAATTGAGATTTAAGTTATGAAAAATCACGTCAAGGGCAAAATTGTAATTTTGTCAAAAGTTAGGGGTAAAATCGTAATTTTTCAAAAGTTGGAGAAAAAATTCGAAAATGGCCATTAAGGTTTAAAAGCTGTCCTAAGGCTATAATTAAGGGTTATAAGATCAGAATCAAGCTTTTTTTTTTATAAAAAAAAAAGGCTATAGATGAAAATGTGATTAACGGACAAAATTTGTCTGTAGGAACCCGATTCAGAAGCGACAAAGGACGTCTATGGATTCCAAGAAAAGGATAAGCACGCTATGAGTAAGTTCAGACATTTACCCGTCTGCAACTATGAACAAGCTTATAGTATTATATGTTTTGTATGTATATGTCATGATGTGATTTATGATGATGCTATAGTAAATACTATAGCAATGCTATGACGATGTAAAAAAAAAAAATATATATATGCTTTAATAAATAATTTATAAAAATATATATATATAAATATATGTATATATTGAATTATGAAGGAAAGGTATTATAAAAGTTTTATGAGAGTAACGATGTGATAAAGATGGATAGAAGAATGGAAAGAGTAAGAACAAGAATGTTATGATAGAATGCATAAGAAAGAGATGAGATATGAAAGGAAAGAATAGGTGTTTATGAAAAGTTTTATGGAAATTAAGTTATGATTGATAGAGCAATGATGATCGGTGATGAAAAGAATTAAGAAAGGGATGTTTTATGAGGACGAAAGGATAAATGTTTTATGAAAAATGATATGAAAGTAAAGAGTTAGACAAGAAAGAAAAACAATGATAGGTTATGATAAAAGGTATGATGAATGTTTTATGGAAAATGATATGAAAGCAAAGAGTTAGACAAGAAAGAAAAACAATGATAGGTTATGATGAAAAGTATGATGAAAGGATTAGAATATAACGATAAGATGTGATTGATGGAATAGAACGATAGGCTATGATCGATAGGCTATGATTGATGGAATGATGCAAATGATAAGATGAACAAAGAATAATTGTCTACACGTAACAAAACATGTTTTTGTTTGTTATGATGTGATGTGATGTGATGTTATATAAGTAACATGTGCTATATGTGCTATGTTTTTGAAAGAAAAAGATGTTCAACGAAAAATCAATATAAGAAAAATAAAAGCTTGCAAGATAATAAGACTGAAAACTTAAGTTGTTGGCGTACCGGTCTCCCTACAAGGTCGAGACTTCCGGTCTATATCCTCCGCGTAGATGTGGCGCTACCCCGAAGGTGCGGTAGATTATAGGATGGACCAACCCCGAAGGTGCGGTTTTTATGTGACTGTGAGGTAGGTTGGTGGGTCGCTCCCCCTCCTCCCACTGTCCGCGCGCAACTAGGTACGTCCAACAACGGGCCCAACCAATGGAAAGTGGAAAGAAAACAAACGAAAGAAGAGTGAAAAGAAAAGAAAAGAAAGGAAAAGAAAGGAAAAGAGAAGAAAAGAAAAGAAAAGAAAAGAGCGTGAAAAGAAAAGAAAGGAAAAGAGCGTGAAAAAAAAAAAAAGAGAAAAGAGAGTGCGTGAAAAGAAAAGAAAAGAAAAGAGCGTGAAAAGGAAAGAAAAGAGAGTGCGTGAGGAAAAAAAAAACAAGGAAAAAGAGAGTGGAAAAAAAAAATGAAATGATACGAAAAGAAAAAAAAAGAAACGAACGATATGAAAGAACAACACAATGAAATCAATGAAAAATAATAAAACGAAGTTAAAAGAACATGATAGAATTATATATGTGATGTGATGTGTTTGATGTTATATGTATGGAATGACACGTTTTTACGTGATGTTGTGCTAGTGTATATGTTACTAGCTTTAAGATATGAAATGTTAGGAGATGATGAAGCGATACAAAAGTTATAAAGGTTTAGAACTGAAAGTTAAGAAATGATAGGAATGAAAAGCAAAGAAATGAAAAGATTGGATTAGAATGATAAGAGATGATCGATAGAATGATAAGAACGATGAACGAAGAGATAAACGAGCATGATGAAGCTCCTATTTTATGTTATGTTTTGAGGATATGTATGAATGATGTATATGGTGTGTATATACGTGATGATATATATTCTAGTAATAATATATATTACTAGTATTTATAAGTTAATGAATGTATGTTTGAACTTACTGAGCATCTAGCTCATTAGTTGTTTATATGTTGCAGGTAAGCAACGTGTTTATTTAAAGTAATATGATGGACAACGGACGGATCTGCACGTGCCAAGGGACTGGGCGAGGGTATGGTACTACCATGAGTCTTTCGCTGAGCGTTCAAAAAGGAAGACGAAAGAAAGAAAGAAAGTTATGAAATATGTATTATAAGAGTATGATACAGATAGGTATAGTATGTAAGTTAAAAAAAAAAAAAAGAAAAAAAAAATTGCTATAGAAATTGCTTCCGCTATAAGATGAGAACGTTAAGAATGGAAAGTTAAGTTAAGTAAGAGGATGACGACCCACGAGGTTGCCAGCCATCGCGGTCGGCGTCAGAGCTTGACTGGTTGGTATGGTAACGTACGTGGGGGGTCGCCACACAGATAGTTGGTAAAAATAGGTAGTATCATATGTTCTTTCCATCCACATTCTTGTTGTAGCATGTAACCTATCAAGGAAGTTTTGTAATTGACACTCTCTTAAGAAACCATAATCAGGGAACTAAGTGAGTGATTTCTTGTATCTCTCCCAAGCACTATTAAACAGCTCAGAGTCTCATTGAGCTAATCTCAAGAGGATTTGTCGATCAACCATTTTCCAAGTACCTCGTAAAACAAAAACAAAGACAAAAAATTAAAAATAAAAATAAACGCCTAAATTGAAATCAAGTTACATACTCACAATATCAACAACAATCTAGAACACCAATCCCTGACAATAGTGCAAAAAATTTGATAAACTGCGAGTGTGTAGGTCAAGTTTTGATAGTAAAGTGATGAGTAAAGTGTCATATCCATAGAATTGGGTTTAGAATTGCTACTACATACCATGATTATCTTTACTTAATTTTATTTAAGTAACCAAATTAAATGAAATTAAAATAAAACAAAAACAAATATAAAAATGAAAACAAACTAAAATATGGAAACTTCTATGCAAAAATATTCTAGAGACTTATTTTCACCTTATTATTCCTATATGCATCTAGTTAAGCAATTGGAAGCCAAATCCACTTAATTTATTAATCAAGGGTCTTAGTCTAACCTTGTTAGCTCTCTCGAGTGTCAAACAAAGTCATATGCATGAATATCTAAATTGATATACCTATTTAACCTATCTATTTATACATTCATTAAGTTTAGCCCTTAAATGGATTTAAAACGTCAATCGCCTCCCGGCCTTACAATAACCTAAATCTTAGTTGATAATCAAGGATTTAATCTCCTCTCAATCTCACAATATCCTAGACTCTCAATGAGATTATCCAAGAATTGATTACCTCCCGGTCTCATAACGACCTAGACTATGCTTCTCAACTGTAGGTTACAAGCCCAATCTTTCTCAAGCATTAAATTCATAATATAAAATCATCTAACTCATTAGCCATATGAATTAAAAGCATTAATCATAAAGAAACATAAATGAGTTGAAATTTGAATTTAAAATTAACAATCAACAAAATATTCAAAATATAATTTAAACAAGACTACACCAAGTTCAAGAATGAGAAATTTAGTTCGACATAGTAGAATCCATGAATAAAAACACAAAATGATTCATCAATGCATCATATTGTTCAAGACAATTATAAATTCATGAAAAATAAAGAAAATAAAAAGAAACGAACCAGCAAAAAGAGAAAAAGAAACTAATTTGGAGAAAGAATTCTTCAAAAGCTTCAAATTTTCAAGCCATCTTCAAGATATTCAAGGAATCTCCATAGAAGATTGAGCTTCCAAGCTCTCTTTCTCTCTCTAGAAAGTGACATATTTTCCTCTATTCTTCCCCAATTTGGGAATTAGGGTTTGTTTCCCTTAAGTAAACTCAAAGTTGAGCAAAAATCCACCATCAAATCTCATCAAAGGACCAAAAAATGGCCCTTGGATTCGCTCAACACAAAGAGAGGTGAGACCATGCAAAGGGGTGATAGGGGTGCATGCCTGTAAGGTGTACCCATGCCATGGTTACTATCTGCGTGTTCCTGGCAAGCGTGAGGCATGCGGTGCCATAGTAGGGAGGCGTGGCTACACCACACTTGCTACCGAGTTGCGTGGAAAGCTTTCTTTTCTCCTACTTTAATGCTAAAATTTCCCTAAATCCCCTTTTATTAATTATTCCTACAAAATTATACAAAACACATTAAACTAACAAAAATGTTTGAAACCTTACAAATTTTTAAACTCAAAAAATACTTGATTTGTTAGTAAACAACCTCTTCACAAGTCAACTTTATTATTAGTATATGCAGGAACCTTATTCTTGGGCCTGAATTCAAGTGGCTTGATGTATTGCTTATGGATCTCTACTGTTGTTCATTGTAGTTGCTTAACTACAACCTGTGACATTCAATAATAACTCAGTCATTTTGATAAGGAAACAGAAAAACTAAAGTAGAATTCGTAGCCAAATTAATTACATAACCCGTCTTTGGGATCAAAGACATGTTTACGTAGGCCTTCGATATCAGGTCGGGCAGATGATGTCCATTTAAACATTCTAGGAAGCATATTTCTGTTACTCAGTGATGCGTATCCTTTCAAAGCAAAGGTTGGTATCACTTCAAAAGCCCAAGCTATTATAGCATAAGGGAATCCAGTATTCCATATTTTTTGTAAAATGGTAGCTCTATAAATACAATTGATAGTCTCTTTGTATGCAACAGTTCCCCAAGGATATATGATAAATAGATCCATGTCTTCTACTAATCTCCAATTGCCCATTGAGGTCTGCACATTTATTTGACCACCAATGACCAAGTTCTCTAAGCAACGTGGAATAGCTAAACGGACCAATATCAGGACCCATTGATTTTGATGAGTTAAATGTGGCTAACAAGTCAACCTTCGTCACCTAGTCATGATATTGAAAATATTTCTTTCGAAGCTTCAAAAGTGGGAGGTCATCTTCGTTCAAATTGAGGTTCTGGTTTGCACATCAGACCGGTAATCGTTGCAAATTCTCTTATTCCAAACTGTAGTATGTTCCCCTCAATGTTAAAAAATAGCTCACTCTGGTTATTGCTTTCACATCTCCTACAAACAAGGTGATGTAACAACTATGCAGCAAACTTTGTGATCTTTACGTCAAGAAAATGGCAAAAACAACTTTTCCGAAACAAAATTTTTTATGTCGGAGTTAATTTGTTTTGGATGTCTTCTATCACCTGTATTTTGGAGTACACATTTATTTTCATTGTTGTCCACACATCCTTAGGCTTAGCAATCTATATGTCTGCATTATGTTCGATTGCAAAAAACCATGTATTATAATTAGCTTAATGACATGGTCAATACAATAAGGATAAATATTATCTTTGTCATGTACTTACATGTTCATCTAAGGGAGCAGGTTGTAGATCATTATGGATAGGTTACTGTTCAGGCCGTTCATCATCGGATATCAACATTCTCTTTCCTTTCTGTTCCGCTATTTGTGCTTGTCATTGTGAAGTTAATTTCCTGTATATTTATAACAAATAATCAGTCATTTGGATATTAATAACAAAATTTGAAAACGACTCACTATTACCAAAAAAAAAAAAAAAAGAAGGTAAATAAGCATCGGTCATTTGAACACAACACACCATTGCTTGACTACTGCAAAATATAGAAATCACAAACTCAGATAGAAAATGACACAATCCTTACATATCAGTAAGAATTCCTAACCCAAATATAGATTACCATTACCAAATGACCAAATCTTCATTTTCATAAGAAAATGCGTAAAAAAAAAAAAGGATGAAAAATCCCTCGGCCTATATGAAATTTACCGAATCCTTTCAAATTAGACAAATCTCTTTACCTAAATACAATCACTAATACCAAAATGACCAAGTGATAAGTGCATGAAAATACACTTTTGTGATACCTATTTGTCAAATAAATTAAGTTTTAATTAAATATTTTCATGAAATTAATTTAAAATACTTTGGTTTGAAAATATTTAATTTTAATTTAATTTGTAGGAAAATTACACTTGGGTCATAAGTTAAAGCAAAATTGAAGAAATAAGGCCCCAAATACACAACACAAATTCGTGGGAAATCTTTGTTGTTGGAATTATCCATCAACCTTCATTGATTAAAACAAATTCGTGGGATTGCTATTAGAATTTTCCATCAAATTTTTTTTTATTTTGTAGCTAATGGCATTCCTGAAAAACTCCATAAATTGAGGTTTGGCCATTGTGTTGGTGTGTGGAAATTTTAGCCTAAGTTTATACACTCTTTTTTTTTTCATTTTTATCTTACTTTTATTCTCATATTTTCTCTCTAGAATTTTGTGAGAATGCTTTACAAGTTAGACTAGAGTTCTTAGGTGAGGCTAAAGATGATCTTATATATATGGTAAGCTTGTTTGTGTTTTGATTCTCCAATAGTTTGTAAGTTTTATATATTTGAGTAAATAATTTTCTTTCATTATATTTCTTCCCCATATCAATATATTTTGTATACAATATATTGGTAGATATTATTTTATAAGTAGTCTTTTACTGTAATATTGTCATGAAATATGTTGTCGCTTGTAGATTTCTTATAAGATAATTTTTTGCTAGTTCATAATGTAAGAATTTTATTTACTTGAATACATTTTAATTTACAAGTTCTTCAAATTTTATTTTCCTATTGATTATTTGGGATGTGAAACTTTCAATTGAGTCAATTTGTAAATCAAAATCCAAATAGGTGAACAAAAGCATGTAGAGGATTCTCGATGTCTTACCACTTTTAATTATTAAATTTTCTCTATTTTAAATTGTATTTTCTTTTAATTAAATTGCTCTAAAATTACAAAAACACTTCTTTTTTTTTTTCTTTGTTTGATTGCTTATTTCTCTAATGCTTTTGTTTCATTAATTTCTTTTGTTTGTTTTTGTTATCTCTTCATGAGATCGACCATTCTAATTGTATTATAACTGACCGCTTGTTTTTTATACACGTTTGAACGTAATTAAACTTTTGATGTCGTTACTGGGGAGGTGCTTCAAGCAAAAGCAAACAATAGATATTTAGCCAAAAGTGGTAAGTATATTTTTTTTTAAATTTATTTTAGTTTTACTTTATTTTTCTTCAGTATTTAGTCCTGTGTTTTTGTTTACAGATTGATTATTCAAGTTTTGTTTCTACATTTTTGTTAGTATGATTTGTATATTCTGTTTTTTTTTTCTTTGGGTTTTATCTTTTTGGTAGTCAGTTTCTTTTTGTTAATCATTATTTTTGTTTTGTTTTGTCTAATTATTTGTGGCGGCCCGCCCTACTGTAGAAGCTCTACAGTGCTACTACGGCCAACTCTGTAGTCAACCGCAATAGTCTGCAAGCCTCTAGGGTCGCCGGCAATCATGCTGAACTATAACTGACTGCTAATTTTTTTGCGGAATAAATTTTTTTTTTCTTTAAAGACATAAACTGTTTAAGAATGTGATAAAGAAATCATGTTAACAACTGATCATGATTCCCCTGTCACATACTCCTGACTTGAAAACTTGTCTCATTGAAATTACATTCAAAATATATATACAGCGGAAGATTTAACTGTGACCAATATCCCTCGCCCAATCCTACCCGGCATGCGTCTGCCCTGTTCGTCGTCCACAATACTACTGGTGAACAGGTCTCTTACCTGCAACATGTGAACAAACTAATGAGCTATGGGCTCAGTAAGTTCAAACATAAAAACATGTAACTAACATGCTATACTGCTGTGCTCATGCTGTACTACTGTGTTCATGCTGTACTGCTGTACTCATGCTGTACTGCTGTGCTCATGCTGTACTGTTATGCTCATGCTGACTGGACTCTGTAAACATGCTGTACTGACTAAAGGTTTAGTCTTAGAACATTAATCTGTTATTTTAGTTCTGGTTTTGGGCCCCTGATTGGACGTATCGACATGTTAGCGCAACCGGGAGCGGTACTTTAGTGCTGACCTCCTCAGTCTTAACTGATGCTAAACATGATAACCTCCCCGTGGGTCGAGAGGCCGATACGCCAATAACTGGTTAATTACCATCTTGCTGGTGTTCCAACTAGGTAGCATACTGCTTGCCCCCACAGTTGGAACCTGTTAATCAAATTACTGGGGTGTGAATTAATTAACACACTAGGGTGCCTTGTGCACCTAACTGTTTTCTTGTTCTGGTACTGTCTGGTCTGTGTACTGGGACATGCAACTCTATATGCATGACATGCACTGATATAAACTGACCTGTACTGTGACTGACATGAACTGACCTGTGCTGTGACTGACATAAACTGACATAACATCGTGATGCAGACAATCAATGTCTAACAACACGTCATACAACATATATAACATTGTAATAAAGCAAGCTTGTCCACGTTGCAGTCAGGACAATACTTGAACTTACAAAAAATCTTCTAGCGTAAGCTGCTGCTGCTCTGGGACTGCTGATTTGGGGTCTCTGACTTGAACTCCTATAAAAGGAAAAATCACTGATTATTTACCATATTTAGCTTATACTGGAAATATGGCAAAACATGAAATTTTTCCTTTCCAGACTTTTTTTTTTTTTTTACTCTCTGGCCTCGAACACGCCCTCCTACACGGCCGTGTTCGTGCCCGTGTACCCCTCTGGACTTTTAAGCCTGGCCGTGTAATTTCTGGAACATGCCCGTGTATGCTTACACGGGTGGGTACACGGCCGTGTTACTGGCCGTGTACTCCTCTGTATTCCTACACGGTTACTTACACGCCTCTCTTTAACCGTGTGCCCCTTGACACGGTCTGATACACGGCCGTGTTCTTGACCGTGTACCTCTCGGGTCTGATTTTTCTTGCAACACGGTCGTGCGTATGGGCATGTTCGGGGCCGTGTTCTGAACACGCCCTTGTACACGCCCGTGTACACGCCCGTGTTCATACCAGAATCAAGATTCTGGGTCCGAACTGCTCTGCTCTGATTTTCTAAGGCTTTTATGGCCTTTGTTCTACTTCTTACACTTGAAATCGATCTTCATAAGATCATTTCAAGGTATCTACTACATTCCTACTGTCACGAATCCATGATTTCATAAGCAAAAATCCCACATTTTGCTTATTTATAACTCTTGCCTTAACTTTTGAAAAATCTACATCTTTGTGAAAAATATTCACTAAACTCGGTTTTCTAAACCATCTATTCCTGGATTCGTGTTTGAAAACATCTAGACTCGAATCACATTTCGATTTTAACCGAAAACCAAAATGTGATTCACTCACATTCTCTGTTTTCTCTCAAAACCCCAGATTTTTCCCCAAACGAAAAACGTGAGAACTAGGGTTTACCTTGCTTTGAATTTTGAGCTTTTCTTGCTGCTGATTTGTGACCGAATCTTGCTCTATCTCTTGCTTGAACTAGAAAATCTGAACTGAGTTGGATTTCCTTCTCTTTCTCTCGGTTTCTCCCTTTCTCTCTTTCCCTTTCTCTTTCTTTTTCTTCTTTTTCTTTTCTTCTTGCTTTCTTTTCTCTTTCTTTCTTTTCTCTTTCTGCCGGCTGCATCTGCAGCTAAGGGAATTAATTCCCTCTAAGCTCACGTGCCACTCACACTCTCTCCCTTGCCTTCTCTTTTCTTTTTTTTTTTTTTTGAAAAGGTAAGGCCTTGTTTGGCTTATCTTTTGGCCCTTGATCAATGTGGCTTACTTGTGTGCCATTGATCTCTTAGTATGTATTTTCCACATACTTTTCTATCAAATTTTAAAA
Source organism: Antiaris toxicaria (assembly GCA_035233585.1). Lineage (NCBI taxonomy): Eukaryota > Viridiplantae > Streptophyta > Magnoliopsida > Rosales > Moraceae > Antiaris > Antiaris toxicaria. Next base: position 21,770,772 of record CP141156.1, read on the forward strand.
CATCATAAATGAATTAATGTTTGGCTTTAAACTATTTTCATTAATTCATTTTCAAATTTTGATTAAAACTTGATTAATCAAAATTTTCCTCTGTTCTTTATTCTGTAAACTGTGTCACTGTAATGTACATTTATTTACATATTTGTACAAAATATTCCCGAGAATGTAGATTTCTCGGTTATCACATTATTTGGTCTATTAGTTGAATTTGTGAAATTAGTTTCTACTTTCCATTAGTTCTTTAAAAAAAAATTAGTGTTTTCATTAGTTTTCATTTTTGTTGTTATTGCTTTTGTGAAGAAAATATTAAAAAAAAAGATGATTTGACATTTTGTTTCTTCTCTTTTATTAGTTTTATCAGTTGCGTAGGTTTTGTTTATACAACATGTGTTTTGCTCTTTTCTTTTTTTCTTTTTTTTTTTTGTGGTTTTCTTCCATTTTATTTACAGGATAATTGTGTTTATTTGGTTTTCTTTTTATTTTTAGTCACTCAATTTCCATTTTATCAGTTAGCTAGGTTTCATTGTCATTTTTATTGCTTTTGTTAATTTTCATTTCATAGCTTGTTTTAAAACCTAAAATTAATACTAAGAATTAAAATGAGCTATATTTTGGTTACCGTTTAGCTGTATAGTTCTCTCTATTTACCGTTTAGAATTTATTTTATGAATTAAAAAAAAAATTTGGTTTCTATGTATATTTAAATATTTTGGTCTGTGTCTATTCTCTTTCTTAAAAAAGAAAGTTAGTTTTTGTTCATTTATTTATTTTTAAGCAGTTTGTTAGCTTTAATTTTCATTATTTTTTTATTGTTAATTTGCATTAAATTTTTATTTCATAACTAGTTTTAATTTTTAGGTTTGCTTTTAGGTTATTAATTTTAATTAGGTCTTATAATTTGTGTAACCTTAGTTTTTAGAATGGTATTAATCTAGGGTATTAATATCTAACATTTAATATTTCATAAAACATATCATAAAATTTGATAAAATTTTCAAGCAATTATATAGAAACATTGCAAAGTACAAATTAAGGGAGTTTTGTCTAGGTGGCTAGGTTTGTTAATGTCCTATGCCACCAATCTTTCTTGTGAACATTGCTCTATCTAGGAGGTTGGTTTTTAAAGAGATCTTACCCCACTAATCTTTATTGGGAGCACTCTTTGGGGTTACGAGTCACAGTCCTATATTATTGTTGTTTTTATAAAAAGATTTCTTTGTTTAAAATAAAATCATATAAAAATTTTAAAAATTAAAAAGTTAAGGTGAATGAATCATTATAAAGACAAACTAGGGAGATTTGCAAAAAGACCTGAAAACCCTAGTGAAATTTCTTTTAGTGCGTCTAGCCCTCTACCGTCCCCAATTTCATTAGCAGTTCAAAATCCATTCACGATGGCTCAAAACAAAGATGTCCAACTATAGATGTTGAACGATTATCTTCACCCTACGTATATGGCCACCAGTCATGCATAATGTTTCCTCCCAATATGCCTAATTTAAACAAGTCGAGCATGATTCAACTCTTGCCGACCTTTCATAGATTAGATAGTGAGAATCCATACATGCATATACTGGAATTTGAAGAAACGGTGGCTACTTTTCACAACCAAGCTGAAGTCGCAAACTCCGTGCAAATGAAGTTTTTCTCCTTCTCTTTAAAGGAAAGGGCTAAAGCTTGTTGCACTCTCTACGACCTAGGTCAATTGGAACATAGGAAGAAAAGACAACTACATTTTTTAACAAGTATTTCCCACACCATAAGACCAACAGTTTGAAGTGGCATATGTCGACTTTCACCCAAAAGGACAATGAAACTTTTTATCAAGTTTGGGAACAGTTCAAATATCTATTAAATCAATGTCCCCACCGTGGTTATGAGAGTTGACGTCTCGTTAGTTATTTCTACAAAAGACTCACAATCTGGGAATGCCAATTTGTGGAGGTGATGTGCAATAGAGAATTTCTCTAAAAAGACCCTAAAAAGGCTTTTAAGTATCTCAACAAGCTAGCTAAGAAAGCCCACACATAGATAGACCAAGTGCTACTAATAATACTAGTTAATCTCGACCTACAGGAATCTTCCAACTAAGTGAAGAGGATAACCTCAAGTCCCAAATCGAATCTTTGACACAACAAATTAAGGCCCTCAAAACCAAAGAAAATAGAGGAATCCATATGGTTGTAGGGTGGAATCACAAGAGCCATGCTTCGTTTGTGGAAGGGTAGAATAGTTAGTAAGGATTGCACTGCTTACGGTGAAATGAGAGGGGTTTACGAGGAGCAATGTAATGCCTTAGGGACGTACAACAAGCCTTTTTCTAACACGTACAATGTTGGCTAGAGGAACTATCCAAACTTCAGTTGAAAAGATTCCAATCAAACATAACCATCAGGAAGACAATGGAAAATTGAGCAATAGCCACGACCATCAAAGGCGTATTCTGTACCTCAGTACCATGCACAACTACCAAGGAGTTCTTTCAAGAATATCTTGCAAGCTTTTATAGAGGTGCTGAATAAGATAAACCAAAAGTTTAAATTACTTTGTAAAAAAAATTATAGTAGAAAGTAAAGAGATAAAGAGTTAGATTTTAAAGCTGACTGGAGCTTTAGCTATTTCTACTTAAACACGTGTCAAGTTCCCTTTACAAGCTTAGTCCAACCCAAAGGGGAAAAACATGGTACAAACCTCTAATTCTAAAAATCAGAACATCAAAGAGATCAATGCCATTACCACTCATAGAAGTAAGATTTTTAATGATCCATCAACAACTACAACCACTACAACCACTTCAATTGATCAAGAAGTTACCCCCAAGAAAGATGAGCGAACTGATCTTCCAGTTAAGATACCTTTCTCCCAAGCTCTACAGCCTGTTGGGAAAGTGCTGGGAAATTAAAGTCAGATCCTAGAGCACTTAATTCAAGTGAAGAATAATCTTCATTAGCTTCATGTAATCAAAACAAGTGCCAGCTTATGCCAATATTATCAGGGGTCTATGCACCATGTAAAGGAAGCACCATGTTAACAAGATGCATTTTTGACGAAACAAACGAGTGTGGTGATCGAGCATAAAGCACACCCAAGTACAAAGATCCTAGTTATCCCACCATTTCGTGTTAAATTGGTACTCATGAATTTGGCCAAGCTTTGCTTGACTTAGGAGATAGTGTCAACCGTATACCCTATTTTGTTTACTCTAACTTGGCCTTAGAGAAATCAAGCCCACATCAGTGATGTTGCAACGGTCGATCAAGAAGCATTAGGGTATAATCAGGATGTTTTTGTTCAAGATGAGAAGTTCTATTAACCCATTGATTTCCTTGTCCTAGATACCTAATCCATAGTGAGCATGGAGTCTAAGATTCCCATTATACTTGGTAGACCTTTACTTACTGTAGCCAATGCTCTCATTAACTGTAGGAATGGTCTCATGATGATATCTTTTGTTAGGTGTACCCTAAGCAGCGATGTAATTTTCATTGAATTTTTGAACTGATTAATAAAATAATTTAGAGATTATTCATTATATTGCTATTAGTCCTCAAGGTATTTATATGTTGAGTAAATCTAAACAAATATGGCTCGTTGACTACTTGTGTTAAACTGCTGAAAGGCTGCATACAACGATCTTTTGTATGTGAGAAGACAACTTTCTAGAGTGAGCGGTCTAAATCTATGGTCCATAATCTATGGGGTTAGAGTGGGTAACTAACTCATGTTAAGACTATTATGTTGTCTAAAGCCAATTTAAGGATGGTTTATCTTGACTGTCTAGAGCTTTGACTCCCGAGTAGAGATATACATATGTTATTTTATGGTAACGTATTAGACCAGGACAAAAACATGATTGATTTGTGTAGTCCGCTATGAGTGGATTAATCAAATTTTGACGTTCATTATGTAACAACCTTAATCCTGAGTAAGTGAATAGCTCTATGCATGTGACTAATATGCTTTGATGCTCCAAAGACCAGGGCGTCTCAGAGGTAGTAAGCTAATGGATTGGTTCATTGGATACATAGTATACATATGATGGAGGGATTACGGTATACATATAATGGAGGGATTGCTTACAGATAAGGAATCATAGCTCTTATGTAGAGTTAAGGTCATCTTCTTAAAGGCATTAGGCTAGATTGGTGAAAATGGACAAGGTCTTGGGTCGTTTGCTTGACAGAGGACTTATTATCTACATATGGCAGATAATCATTATCTTATCGGGTGTATAATATATCTTTGAGATAACATGATTAAAAGACTGAACGGACTTTGACCTAGGTTGATCATGGATATCATACGAGGGTTTTGCATTAATGACAAGATTATTGGACAGTGTCTTTTCTGAGGCTTGCGTAATTTGTAAAATAATTGGGAGTTCAGTTTCAGGTCTATAGCACAATGATCTTGAGATAGTGATCATGTGATTGAGTTATTTGGTATAGAACAATGATTACATGGATTCACAGGAGCCTGATTATATATATCCAATCAGTCCCTCTGTTAGCTGCTATAGTTCCTTATAGATGGTGGTTGATTAACGTATTCATACATGGCTTGTTGTCTTGTATTTAATGAAAGGAAAAATCTGGATCACCCTCCCACAGGGTGTAAGCATTTTTCTCAGTGTGATGGAGGAACAAAATTGTAATTTTGTATTATTCAATAAATAGGATAAATAATTGTTCATATTTATTTTTAGATGATAAAATTTGAATTTCAAATTAATTGTATTTGAGTTTCAAATTTGCAATTCAAATATGTGATTGATTTGAATTTTGAAAATCTTGTCTTAAAATAAATATTTGAAATTTGAATCCTATTTGAATTTGAATTGAAAAAAATCTTGTCCTTGCACAAAAGAAGGAGGCGTCCACTTTGGATAAGGGTGGAAGACAAGATTCTCTCCTATTTGAATTTGAATTTTGTTATGAATAAGAGATTACATAATTATTCGAATATCAAATAAGGTTGCCATGATTTTATTTGAATTTGAATTAGAGTTACGGAAAATTATCCATGAAGATAAAATTTGAAATTCAAATATTTGTGGAGTTTCAAATTTGAATTTGAAATTCAAACTTGAAATTTGAATTTGAATTTTAAATTTTGAATTTTAAATTTGAATTCAAATTTTGAATCACAAACCTAGATGTAACCGAATTGGTTGTGGATAAATCTACTTAAAGAAAATTCAGTTTTCTTGTGGATAAGGAAGAGGAAAATCTTGTTTGAATCCTACTTAAATTTTCATTCATCCTTGGCACAAAAGTGGCTGAATTTTGGAAGGGATTCCCACCAAGAAGAATCAGTTTTTTGTGTGGATAAGGATGAATGAAAATTCAAGTTTCAATCCTGTTTGAATTTTGAATTCTTCCCCATATGTTGTAATCGAATTTTTTAAGGGAATCTCACCTTTGGGAGAATTGGTTTTTGTGGATAAGGAAGGGAGAAAATTCAAGTTAAAGTCTTGTTTGAATTTTGAATTCTCCGTCCCCTTGATGTGGGCGAATCTAGACATGATTAAGGCTTAAGGGAATCGGTTTTGGCTGAAAAGGAGAAGAGAGAATTCAAATAAAAATCCTATTTTGAATTTTGAATTACATTAAATAGCTGAGGCCGAAATCTTTAGGGAGATTTTTCCCTTGGTGAATTCGGATTTTGTGAGGGATTTGGGAGAGAAAAATCTTCTCTTGCTCTAATTCAAAATTCAAGAAGTTGCCTCATACAAGATTATAAATAATGGGTCCTTCCATTCTGGTTCTCCTTAGACCACAGACTCTCAGGTGAGCAGGCTTATTGTCATACAAATCACCGCAAAATAAATTCTAATAGAGATCGGGTGGCCAGAAGGAGACAAGCCGCTCAATATACTGATCCAGGAAAAGGGTGCCCACACACTCAGCCGTCTAGGAATCGAAGAATAGCAGAGAAGGCAAGTTGGTTAAAGTCCTTCTTAGTGATATCCTCTGACGTTTTTGACGTTCTTTTCTGGCATGTTGGTGTTTTCTCTGAAAGATATATATTTAATTATTGATAATTTATTGTATATGGCAATATGAGTTCTAACGATATTTGAAAAATTTTAAAATTCTGCTGTGAATTTACCATTTTTCTAACAAGTAGTATCAAAGGCAACTCATGAATATGCCATATATATAAATTAAACAATCGATTGTGTCTCCAATATGTAGATTTAATATTTAGAAAGTGGCATTCTAGAGATCTTATATGTTGTTATCATGAATAATGTATTATATTGCATGTGGCTATTTGAATTTTGTGATTATTATAAGCATGCTTAATTTTGTAGGTTATGATTTCTTAGAATTTTAGAAAAATTTTATCTAATTTTTTTCATATAATCATCAGAGCGGTTTATTATCACCGTAATTTTCCCATAGATTTTTTTTTACTTTGAATATTTAGAATTTTTGTACACCAGAAATGGTATAGGAAATTTTATATAATTATTCATGGAGGAGATCAAAATTAAAGACTTTGAATTTATTTTTCCTGAAAATTTAATTTAATTTAAAGATTGAAATATTTTTTTTATATGGAAAGTTCTAATTTAATTAGGATTCAAATTAATTTTTGAAGATCCTAATGCATAAATTGGAATATAGCATGAAAATTGAGAACCGATCATCCGGATAGGCCATCGGCCTTGATGAGGTTACAGCCCTTGCCCTCAAGTAGGATGGGGTTATGGCAGCCCCTGTCCAAGGCGGCAGCTGCCACAGCTATAGGTACAGGGGTGGCCTTGGCCCCCCCCCCCCTTCCCCCAAGGGTTGTAGCCCTTGGTTGCAGGCATTGCCCGTAGCCTGGTGGGCTGCAACCTTTGGCTACAAGCTTTGCTTGCAACCTAGCAGCAACCTACCAGGGGCTGCAGCAACCCTGGCCGTGGGCTTCTAGCCCCCTTCGGGGGTAAGGGCTACCCACGGTGGCTGCGGGCCTTTGGACTCGTGGCTTCACAGGCCAAGGGACAAAAAATTTCATATTTTTAAATTTTGAGATTTAATTTTAAATTATGTATAAAAATATGTAATTTAAAATTTCGAAAATTACATATTATTTTACATGAGATTTAAATTATTTAAAATTTGAATTTTTCAAAGAAAAATTTGAATTTTAAATAATTTTCGAGATGAGAAATAAATAGTGTAACTACATGAGGATGGATACATGAAGATGGAGCAAAATTCAAGACCCAAAGTATGCTTTAGATGAAATTTTGTAATCTTATTTTTCTAGGATGGAATCATGACTTGGTTATTTAAATTTTTTTTTTGTCATTTATTTTTTCCTATGTCTATACATAAATGGATTAATATGTATTGATGGAATGATGTGTTGCATATTTGATGAGATGTCATATAGGATAGAAGAATGATGCTCATACTATGTTAATCATGCATATTTTAAAATAAAACTTATTGTTTTAAAATATTGAGTGGGAGATGGTTTTAAACAAAACCAACGGCCTCCATTGTTGATTTATATATGAAAGCACGGTAGCGACTCGTGTCAGTTCTGCCCTGACCACACCTTCAGTAGATGTCTACTATCGCTAGTATACTAGGTTGGATCTCCTATGTGGAAAACATGTTTGAACATGTTCTATTTAGGACCATCCTGAGATGGCTTGAATAAGGCATGGATCGGACGTTGTAAACAATTGTTACACATTCAAGACTAGTTTGACTATTAACCTCCCCGAAAAGATCTGTTAGTCAAATTGATGGCTAAAACAAATGATTATTAATATATGTCTTAACCTTAGAGGATTTAAGGCAATATATATTAATTGGACGAGTTCCATGTTTTCACTATTCATTTCATGTACACCCTGAGGTAGCATAGAGTGATAGGTACTGAAAATTACCGTCACAATACTATATGTTTTTTAGTAAGTTTTTCATGTAGGAACATATTTGTATGTTTGATTTGCTAAATACACTTTATATTTGCTTGGGCTTTGTAATGATTTCTTTTTTGTTTTATTATTAGTTCAAAATGTCACCAATACCTTAATCATAATACTTACTGGAAACAAACTGAATGGGGATAATTATAAAGAATGGAAAAGAAACTTGCTAATTGTTCTCAGCTGCAAGAGACACAAATTCATACTAGACGAACCATGCCCACTAGGGCTTAAACCTAACACGCCACTTGAGGAGGTCCCAGTTGCCTATACTCGTTGGAGAGAATCCAATGAGATAGCTCGGTGCTATATTTTTGCTAGCATGATAAGTACTTTACAAAACCAGCATGAGACTTATCAAGTTGCCAAGGAGATCAAGGAAAACTTAGAAGACATATTCGGAGGCCAAGAAAATTGGCTCGACAGTCTACCATTATAAGTATCATGAACTCTAGGTAGAAGGCAGGTACTCCGGTGAAGGATCATACAATCACACTCATGGAATTCTTTGTTAAGGCTGCTGAGAATGGTACAAAGTTGGATTACAATACCCAGATCAAGATAGTGTTCAAGACTCTGTCTAAGGATTTTGTGGGGTTTAAAACCACATACAATCCAGCGACAAAGGAGTTAGGACTTATTGAGCTCATAAAGTAACTCCAAGTTTATGAGCGGATGATTAGGGATAGGGATGTTGTCTAACCCAAGGGAGAGGCCAACTTAGCGAAATCTTCTAAACCCACCAATGAACAAGAAGAAGCCAAAGAAGAAGCAAGTGACTTCCACTTCATCTATTCCTCCTGTCAATGATGGGAAGAAGAAGAACAACAACAAGAAACTAAAGAACCCTAAAAAGTCCAAATACTTCTACTGTGCGAAGGTAGGTCACTTCAAGAAGGCTTACCAAGAATTCCTAGCCAAGGTAAAAGAAGATAAGGAACTTCTATACTTAGAAGCTCATTTGGTGGAAGAATCAAAATAAAACTGGGTCATTGATTCAGGAGCCACTAATCATATTTGTGTTTCTTTGCAGGAGTTCGTGAAAACGAGAAGTCTACGTGATAGAAGCTTTTCGTTACGAATAGAAGACGGTAGCTTGGTAGTGGCTGAAGTAATGGAAGAAGTCTATCTTTATTTTGATGATTTTAGGTTTATTTTGTTAAAGGATTGTTTTTATATTCCTAATTTTAAGAAGAACCTAATTTCGATAGTCTACTTAATTAAGGATTGTTATTAAGTCTGGTTTAATAAAACAGTTGTTATTCGTAAAAGCAATTCTTTTATCTATTCTAAGAGAGTAGATGGAAACATTTATTTTATCAAACCAAAGACGTACTCACTACTGGACACTAAATTAATAAATAACTCTAAAAGGCTTAAAATTTCTCACTCTGACAAGACATACTTTTAGCATTTAAGATTAAGTCATATTAATCAAGATAGGATTCTGAGATTGGTGAAAGATGGTCTTTTGGATTACCTAGAGGAGGTATGTCTTCCCCAATATGAATCTTGTCTTGAGGGTAAGATGACCAAACAGTCTTTTAGAGCTAAAGGTACTAAGGCTAAGGAATTCTTAGAAATCATGCACACTAACGTATGTGGTCCCATGAATGTCGAGGTGCATAGAGGGTACGAGTTCTATGTCACTTTTAGATATGACTACTCGAGGTATGGATACGTGTACCTGATGCACCATAAGAAGGAAACCTTTGACAAGTTCAAATAGTATCATATGGAAGTGGAAAATCAATTAGGTAAATCCATAAAGACACTTCGATCTGAACAAGGTGGCAAATATTTCTCTGATGATTTTTTAGGATATCTTATAGAGAACGGAATCCAATCCCAATTGACTGCACTTGGTATTCTATAACAGAATAGTGTAGCTGAAAGGAGAAATAGGACCTTATTGGACATGGTACAGTCTATAATGAGTTATTCAAAGCTGCCAATTTCATTCTAGGAATATGCATTACAAATGGCGTGCTACATTCTGAATCATATTCTGACTAAATCAAATCCTAGAACTCTGTTCAAAATGTGGAAGGGCAAGAAGCCTTCTCTCAAACACATGAGAATATGGGGCTTCCCAGCATACGTACTGGATGGGGATGCGAAGAAATTGAAACTGAGGTTAGAGTTATGCTTATTTGTAAGGTATCCTAAAGGGACTAAAGGAGGACTGTTCTATAACTCGAAGGAGCATAAGTCATTATTTCAACCCATGTAACTTTCTTAGAGAAAATTATATGAATGACTTTAAACCTCGAAGCAAAATTTTGTTAGAGGAGCTATCAGGTGAAAGAACTGCTCCAAGGGTTTCAGTTTTAGATCCAAGTCCAAGTTCCATTGAAAGACATGCAAACAATCAACAGTTTAGGGTGCTTTGACGTAGTAAGAGGGTTTTAAGAAAACCCAGTTTCTTTATGAATGATGCCGAAGTTTACCAAGCCGAGGCTCATAAACATGAAGATGACCCTGTGACTTATGAAGAAGCTATAAATGATGTTAATTCCAAACTTTGGAAACAAGCTATGAACAATGAAATGGGCTCAATAAAGTCCAATTCCATGTGGGAACTTGTGGACGTGCAGGATGGGATAAAACCCATTGGATGTAAGTGTGTCTATAAGAGAAAGAGGGATACAAAAGGGAAAATTGAAACTTTCAAAACTAGACTTGTGGCAAAGGGATACATGCAGAAGGCTTGAATTGATTACGAGAAAACCTCGTTGTCGATTACAATGCTTAAGTTTATTCATATTCTTCTATTCATTGCTGCGACTCTCGATTACAAGATCTAGCAAATGGACGTCAAGATTGCATTCGTGAATGGTCAACTTGATGAAAGTATTTATATGGTACAACCCAACGGATTCGTAGAAAAGGGCTAAAGTCAAAAAGTTTACAAGTTGCTTAGATCCATCTATGGATTAAAGCAAACATCCCGCTCATGGAACTAGAGATTCGATCAAGTAATTAAAACTTTTGGTTTTGAGCAGAATATTGATGAACTGTGTTTATAAACATATAAAGGATGGCAAGATAGTCTTTATAGTTCTCTATGTCCATGATATTCTAATGATGTACGAAATTTATCATCGGTCAAACTATGGTTATCTCAACAGTTTAATATGAAGGACTTAGGAGAAGCTAGTTATGTTTTAGGCATTCGTCTCTTCAGAGAAAATGATAGCACTATCTCAAGCGTTATACATAGATAAAATAATTGAGAAATATGCAATGCAAGAAGCGAAGAAAGGTTCACAACCTACTTTTTGGCTTCACTATTTCATTAGATGACTATCCCAAGACATCAGAAGAAAGAGAGTGGATGAGCAAATTCCCTTATGTATCTGCTGTAAGTAGTCTTATATACGCTATGCTTTGCACCCATCCCGACATTTGTTTTGCTATAGGTATAGTAAGTTGTTATCATGCAAATCCCGAAATCAAGCATTGGTAAGCCGTGAAGCATATACTCAAGTATCTAAAGAGAACAAGGGATTATGGACTAGTATATTCTAAAAGGGACCTAACACCCGTAGGATACACAGACTCTGACTTCTAAACTTGTAGGGATTCTAGGAAATCAACTTCAAAATCAATGTTTTTACTTGGAGGAGGCGCCATTATGTAGAGGAGTGTGAAATAAAGCTACATTGCAGACTCTATGATGGAGGCTGAATATATGACTACTGTCAAGGCATCTAAGGAAGCGATTTAGCTCCGCAAGTTCTTAGGAGACCTTAAGGTCATTTCAGGTGTTGATAAGCCTATAACACTTTACTGTGATAATAGTACAGCGATTGACAACACAAAGGAATTGAGGTACCACAAGAGATCCAAGCACATCGATCGGAAATACCATATGATTAGAGAGTACGTGGAAGCAAAATTAGTAGATGTATGTAAGATCGTGTCCGAGGATAACGGTGCTGACCCCTGTACTAAGACTCTGGTAGTTAGGAGCATGTCGAGGTAATAGGGATGTGAAACATGGCACATTTACTAGCTTAGGGTAAGTGGAAGATTGTTAGGTGTACCCTAGGCAGTGATGTAATTTTCATTGAATTTTTGAACTAATTAATAAAATAATTTAAAGGTTATTCATTACATTGCTATTAGTTCTCAAGGTATTTACATGTTGAGTAAATTAAAGCAAATATGGCTCGTTGACTGCTTATATTAAACTCCTGGAAGGTTGCATGCAATGATCTTTTGTATGCAAGAAGACAACTTTCTAGAGTGAGCAGTCTAAATCTATGGTCCATAGTCTATGAGATTAGAGTAGGTAACTAATTCATGTTAAGATTATTATGTTGTCTAAAGCCATTTTGGGGACGGTTTGTCTTGACTGTTAGGAGTTTTGACTACCGAGTAGAGATATAGATTACTTTGTGGTAACATATTGGACCGGGACTAAAGTATGATTGATCTGCATAGTCCACTATGAGTGGATCAATCAGCTTTTGACATTCATTATGCAATAACCTTAATCTTAGGTAAGTGAACAGCTCTATGTATATGACCAGTGTGCTTTGATGTTCCAAAGGCTAGGGCATCTCAGAGGTTGTAAGCTAATGGACCGATTCATTGGGCACACATTATACATATGATGGAGGGATTGCTTACAGATAAGGAATCATAGCTCTTATATAGAGTTAAGGCTATCCTCTTGAATGCATTATACTAGATTGGTGAGAATGGATAAAATCTTGAGTTGTTTGCTTAATAAATGACTTATTATCTGTATATGGTAAATAATCATTCTCTTATTGGGTACATAATAGATCTTTAATATAACATGATCAAAAGATTGAACGGAAATTATAGAGATCATATGAGGGTTTTGTATTAAAGATAAGGTCATTGGACGATGTCCTTTTTGAGGCTTGCATAATTTGCAATATAATTGAGAATTCAATTTCAGGTCTATAGTGTAATGATCTTGAGATTAGTAATCATGTGATTGAGTTGTTTGGTATAGAAAAATAATTATATAGATTCACAGGAGCCCGATTATATATGTCAATTTAGTCCCTCTGCTAGCTCCTATAGTTCCTTATAGATGGTGGTTGATCAGGGTATTCATACATGGCTTGTTGTCTTGCATTTAATGAAAGGAAAAATTTGGATAACCCTCCTACAGGGTATAGGTGTTTTTTTAAGTGTGTTGAAGGGACAAAATTGTAATTTTGTATTATTTAATAAATATGATAAATAATTGTTAATATTTATTTTTGGATGATAAGATTTGAATTTCAAATTAATTATATTTGAATTTCAAATTTGAAATTCAAATATGTAATTGATTTGAATTTTGAAAATCTTGTCTTAAAATAAATATTTGAAATTTGAATCTTATTTGAATTTGAATTGAACAAAATCTTATCCTTGCACAAAGGAAGGAGGCATCTTCTTTGGATAAGAGTGGAAGACAAGATTCTCTCCTATTTAAATTTAAATTTTGTTATGGATAAGAAATTACACAATTATTCGAATTTCAAATAAGGTTGCCATTATTTTATTTGAATTTGAATTGGAGTTGTGGAAAATTATCCATGAAAATAAAATTTGAAATTTAAATATTTGTGGAGTTTGAAATTTGAATTTGAAATTCAAACTTGAAATTTGAAATTTAAATTTGAAATTTGAATTTAAATTTTAAATCACAAACTTGGATGTAACTAAATTGGTTGTGGATAAATCTACCTAAAGGAAATTCGGTTTTCTTATAGATAAAAAAGAGGAAAATCTTATTTGAATTTTACTTAAATTTTGAATCATCCTTGGCACAAAAGTGGTCGAATTTTGGAAAGGATTCTCACCCTAGAAGAATCAGTTTTTTGTGTGGAAAAGAATGTGTGAAAATTCAAGTTTCAATCCTATTTGAATTTTGAATTCCTCCCCACATGGTGTAATCGAATTTTTGAAGGGAATCTCACTTTTGGGAGAATCGATTTTTATGGTTAACGAAGGGAAAAAAATTCAAGTTAAAATCTTGTTTGAATTTTGAATTCTCCTCTCACTTGATGTGGCTAAATCCAGACATGATCAAGGCCTAAAGGAATCGATTTTGGCTGAAAAGGAGAAGAGAAAATTCAAGTAAAATCCTGTTTTGAATTTTGAATTAAATTCCCTAAATGAGGCTGAAATCTTTAGGGAGATTTTTCCTTTGGTGAATTCGAATTTTGTGAGGGATTTGGGAGAGAAAAATCTTCTCTTGCTCTAATTTAAATTTCAAGGGGTTGTCTCATGTAAGATTATAAATAAGGGGTCTTTCTACTCTAGTTCTCTTTAGATCACAAGCTCTTAGATGAATGGGCTTATTGTTGTACAAATCACCATAATAATAAGTTCTAATAGAGATCTGGGTGGTCGGAAGGAGACAAGCCACATAATATACCAATCTAGGAAAAAAGTGCCCACATACTAAGCCATCTAGATATTGGAGAATAACGGAAAAGGCAAGTTAGTTGAAGCCCTTCCTGATGATATCCTCCGGCGTTTCTAATGTTCTCTTCCGGCATCCTAGTGTTTCCTTCGAGAGCTATGTATTTGATTGTTGATAATTTATTGTATATGGCAACATGAGTTTTAACGATCTTTAAAAAATTTTAAAATTCCACTATGCAAATTTACCTTTTTTCCAACATCTTTTAGGAACATGACTTTAGAAGTGAATGTTTTTCATATTGTAAAGCAACCACATGATGATGAAGAATGTCACCAAACATTTCTGTTCGACACACTCGTCTCAAAGGAGGTTTAGGTACATAGAAGTTCCGAGGATATCGACAATCTCCTTTGAATTTCTAAATTTAAGAGTTCTGGTTCTTGTAAGTTAGCCAACAATGTTGCCTTCTTCAAAGACTTACAAGGCAGAAGACCTAAGTTTTGGAAATCATGTTTGAAGAGCTTCCTCAAGAAAAAGAAAAGCCAAAACCTTCCACCGAGGAGACCCTAACACTCAATCTGGCTTAATTGCCTGAGGATCTTAAACATGTCTTTCTGGGAGCTGGTGATACCTTCATGTTATCATTCCCTCTAAACTTTTTGCATCCCAAGAGCAGTGGTTAGTTGACATACTGTGTGAGCATAAATCGATATTGGGTTGGACATTGCTGACATTAAGGGTATTAGCCCCTTAATTTGCTCTCATTGCATGAATTTGGAAGATGGGGGTACTCTACAAAGGGATCTCCAAAGGAGACTGAACCTGACGATGAAGGAAGTCATGAAGAGTCAGTTCTTGCAGCTTCTCGATGCAGGAATCATCTATCCAATCATTGATAACAAATGGGTCAGCCCAACTCAGGTAGTGCCCAAAAAATTGAGGGTGGCAGTAGTGGAGAACCAAAAAAGGGCTCTTGTCCCGACAAGAACTATGATAGGTTAGCACATGTGTATTGACTATCAAAAGCTAAATGCCGCCACCCACAAGGATCATTTTCTGCTTTTGTTCATCGACCAAATACTAGAATGTGTGGCTAGTTATCCTTTTTATTGCTTTCTTAATGGCTATTCAGGCTATTATCAGATCCCATATCTCTCACCATGAGTTTTTCTCCGTCGCCAAAGTTTGAATGTTTGCCCTCTACCGCCCTAAGCTACCATGAACCACCATCGAGCCCTCTCTTCCAAACTCCCTAATTGTGAGTTTGCATTTGTGAGTGGGTTTTGTTTTGTTTTGTTAATTTTCAAAATGTAATAGTATATTGTGAAAAATAGATTAACGATGGTGTTTATGTGTTATGATTGTTATTTTGATTGGATTTTGTTGTGTTAGTTGGATGTTATAGTTATTGAACAAAAAGTTTAGGTTTTGTCGTGGATTCTTTTTATTTATTTTGTGTTTTTTTAGCGAGGACATAAATTTTCATTTTTTTGGAATTTGTGTTAGTGATTGTTTATGAGTATTTTTGTGAGATTTGGTGGATGTTTGCTAATTTCATGTAAAAATTTTTAATTTATAGTAAAAATATGTTTGTTGGAGCTAATTTGTAATTTTGAAAATGAAATTCTTAAAACTTAGTAAAAAAAATATTATTTATAATAATATCAATATTAAAGAGAAATATTAATTTGTAAGATATTAACTAAAGAGAAATAAACAATTTTGAAATAAGATTATTTATAATAATAACAAAATGTTCAATAATTTATTAAACTTAAAAATGTTAAACAAGATTACTTTTTATTAAAACAAGAGTAAGAAAATTTTAAATAATACATATAATCACATATAAATTAGATTTCATTTGACATTTCATAAATAATAATGTTATAATTTTTTTTCCTAACTATTTTAGATATTCATATGTAGTCCAGGATGGATGAGGAAAGACATGTCACAGTTGCCATCTGACTTTTCTTCTAAATAAATGAGAAAGGGATTTTAAAGACTATTCTTGGCACTCATCGTAGACATACAAAAGGGTTCAGTCCGAATTTGACTTGTAGGCATGGAAAGAGTGGGGCATCCTCTTTCTGTGCATCATCAAGTGGACCAAAGTGTCGCAAAATGCAGATTATGACAATCTATAGGAGTGGATTACAAATGAATATGTTGAGAACATAAGAATGGCTACACATGTATTGAGAATAGATCTGACCTATAAGGCTAATTATATACCTCCACACCAAGTCTAATTATGCACCACAACTTTAAAATACAACTGAAAAAGAAGATGAAGAAGAAAAGCAAAAAAATTTAGGAGATTATTTATTAGCTATCTTTTTCTCTTTTTTTTGCTCTATATTGACTATGTTTAGTTACTATATAGCATCATTCGACTTTTATGATATTTTATGTGTTTTGTGGATGTTTATAGTTATATAATATATGCATATATGTGTTTATATATATTACAAGCCAAAATTAAAACTTTCAAAATCTCGTTACACATAAGGTAAAACCATATTTTAAAAAAAATTATTAATTTATGATTTTAATGTTTATTTTAGAAAAAAAAACATTTTAAAAAATTCCTAGACTGTCATCGCAAAAAATATTAATTTAATATATTAGTGAGAACAAAAAATATGTCGTCACTAAATAAAAATGCCATGTCAATTATGAATGGTAATTAGCAATGACATTTTTAAATATGTCATCATTAATGTACAATAGCACGCCATTTTTTTTATCATTTTTAAACATTAATAGTGACAACACTATATAATTATAGTGATAATATGTCATCGCTATATAGATGATATATGATGACAACAAGAATGTAATTGTTAAAATTTTTTAAGCTATGGATTTACAGCAACGACTCAGAAATTTATTAGCGACAATATCTTATGTTTTAGTGATGATATTGGTCATCGTTATATGCCTTAAATGTTGTAGTGATATGACATGAAGCTCTACATTGAAATCGTGAAGCTTCTCTACCATGATCTCTTTCTCTCCCAAACTCACGATCTCCTCCTTCCTTCCACCACTAGCACCTCTCTCCGGATTAGTAAAACTAGAGCTTGCCATTGAAATTTAGTTGCCAAAGCTTGCCATTAGTGGTGGCATGGGTTGTTGGGGGAGAAGGGAGGAGGAGATTGGATTGGGCATTGTTGTTGGATTGGGATTAAGTTTTAGGTTTTGTTGGATTGGGATTTAATTTGGAAAATATTTTGGTTTTTTTTTTTTTTTTACAATTTTAGAAACTTTTTATAAATAAAATAAATATTAAATATTGGTGTAAATAAAGGATTTGCATTATGAATCAAAGATTTACATGAGTAAATGAAAAATTTATGCATATCAGTAATTATGTAAATATAGGATTTATATTATAAAGCTAACATTTGCATGTAAATAAAAAATTTATCAAATCAAAATCTAAAATTTACACATGAGGGGTATTTTTAGAATTTCAGGCTACGTAAATCTTTGATTTACCAAAATATGTTGTTCACTAAAAGTTCAAAACTTTTTTGCTATTTATTTTTACCCAAATTGGTTTTTGGCCTATTTTCCTCCTCTTTTTTATTTTTCAATTTTTTTTAGGAATGTCTCAAAAAAAAATACATCTTAAAAATATTACCCCATTTATAATAATTTCAAGAATTTTTTCCTCTTATAATATGAAATAAAAGTGATTTAAGGGCAAAATTCCAAATCAAGAGTAAAAATCTAAAACATGTGCCCTAAAAGGGTTATTCCCAAAATTTTCTCATTTTTTCCCCTTTTAGAAAAAAGTAAACAAACAAAGTTTTAGGAAACTATGGGAATAGCCCCTTTAATACATATATTTAGGAATTTCATCTCACTTAATTACTTATTCAAATTTTTACCCTTTTGACCACTTTTTTATTTAACATCATTAGAGGGGAAAAATTCGGAAGCCACTATGGATGGGTAACAATAAAGAAATATGCTCTTTTCGAAAAATTCCTAAAAAAAACTCTCAGTTTTCAAATAATGGGTTTTTAAAATTTTGGTGTAAATGTTGACAAATAATAAATTGTATATTGTTAATATGTGATTTACATAAGTAAATTTATTTGCTTCAAATACTTTAAAACATTATTATTTATTCTAATTATTTTCATAAAAATGTTATTTACTATAATTTTTCCCTTTTTTTAGTAGGATATTTGGCACTTTCACTACATAACATGATGTTTTGTAATAATTCAATTGAATTATTAAATTTTTTAAATATTTCAGAAGTAGTATATTTACATAGTAATTTCTATATAATGCCTAAAAAAAATAAAAACCTTTTATACTATAAGATCACATGATAATTTTGAGTTTGATGTGAATTTTAGCAATTTGTAAAATATTTTTAAATTTTTTTTGTTAGATTTTAACATCACTAATAGGATTGTATTATAAGGTTAATGCGCAAAAAATTATAATCATGATAAACTAATATGTCTTGCCTGTCTTAATTTAGACCAATGGGCTAAATTAATAAATTTAATGAATTTATAAGATAATACATGATAACAGAATCCTTAATGGTTTCTATATATTAATAAATAAATTTAGAACTTAATAACATTAAGTACGCATTACATAAACGAGAATGCCCTAAAATATGAGTAGAGTGTCGTTTGTTTTTTCTTGAAGTTGAAGTCGCGGTGGGTCTCATCTTTGATTTTTCGTAATGTACTAAGAAGTTCTGGCGTAGTTTTCTTGTATATTAGCAATAAACTATACAATATCGTTGTCGTTTTGAGGGCTTCTTTTCGTGAAACAGACTAAAACAAAACTATCATCCTCAACTTCGGGTATATGGTCCTTTTTTTTCCCCCAACACTCTCAATAAAATGTTCATCAATCAAATTAATTTAAAGTATTACATTGGATCTATGTTGATATATATACATTTATGGTTCATGATTTTACTAAATGAATACTAGTTTGGTTAAATAAAAAAAGTAGATATTTTGATAAATTAATGGATAAACTAATAATTTGTTAATTTATAGATTAATTAATACTTAATAGATTTCTTTATTCCCAAGGCTATTAATTTACTGGGATTTTATAATGTATGGTTTGAGCCTTAAAAATTGGATTCAATTCTTTTTCTCTCTCTTTTTTTTTTTTTTTTTTTTTTGGAAATGGTACTTGTATTCCAAATTAGAAAAATATAGACATCAATGATAACTCAAATGACCTAATAATATACGGCAACTTAATTTTAACTATGGACTTGACCAATAAGTATAGTCTAATGAAGAATGCTAAGGATTAAAAATGCACTAAATTGGGATAATTGAAAAAGCACATCAACTGTCAAGAATATCAAGAATATATATAACTCTTTCAACAACATCCTCGTAATCATAGAAATTCCAATCAATTAAGACCAAGAGAATTATATCAAAAATATGTCACCCCCAATACCCCATAAATCAAACTTTGATACACAACATTTACACGGCAGAAAAACACTGCCTCTATTCAACTATCATAAAAAAAAAAAAAAAAAAAAAAAAAAAAAAAAAGGCGAAAAGATCTAAACTAAAGAGGTTGATCTCGTTCCCTCCAACCACGAAGAAATCTCCACCACCAAAAGCATCACCGTGGAGCCCAAAGCTAGTTGTTGGCCGACCAAGAGGCGACTCTGAAATCTAATCCTAAGGGAGAAACATGTACAACACAAATCCTAGCGAACAAGAGAGAGAGCCAATTAATTTGACAAAATTTGACATTTTTAATTGACTTGGAACCAAATATAAGAAAAGTGGAAGAGTGACATTAAGCAATGTTCTAAATATGTCATACCTTTATACTAATGAAAAATATCTAAAACATCCTTTATATCTAAATTGTCCCCTTTATCATGCAAACGCTTAAAATATCTTCTATGTTTGTATAATCACTAACAAAATACATGAAGTGATTTTTTTTTTTAAACACCAAGAATATCCTTTCCAATCTATATCAAATATTATTATAAAAATGAGTAAATTAAAATATTAAATGAAACTAAAGTCATCAGTAACATATTACAATATTTTGAGATTTTTTTTAGTTTTAATATAAATTTATTTATTATTTTAACTTAATTAATGTTTAAAATAGTATTTAATACAGGTTGGGCATATAATCTTAGTTTTTTTTTTTTCAAAGATTTAGTTGTTTTACAGGTATTTGGGATTGATTTTACAAACACAATGGGTGTTTTAGGCATTTGCATAATAAGCAGGACAAAAGTGGTAGTTTGGCTAAATAAGAGTTGGTATCCGTCCTTTCTCGTCAATTCAGTTTGCTAACCAATCATGTCGGTTTCCAAGGGAAGGAGCGAAGCACGGAGCTGATGAGAGGGGTAGCGGTTTAGGACCAATCATGTCCATTTTTCGTTGGTGTGGTCTATCAGTCATAGGAGTCAAAAGTACTGAGAGTAACGCATGCGAACAGGGTCGGAAGAAAGGAATATTGGCAGGGAATAGCGGCTGACGAACAATAATTGTTAATCGGTGTCAAAAAAGAAGGGGAAGGAGGGCGATATAGGCTGTTTTTGCTTCTAGGGTTGTAACATTGCATCGCTAACATGATAGAGTTAACATTGCCTCAGGCCTTTTTTTATTGGGATAAATAGAGTATATACCACAAAAATGAGGGGTGGATTGATATTTGCTACAATTTTGAAAGTTTTGTAAAAAAATGTTATAAATTTGATATATGCCATAACATTTGGTAAATTAAAAATTTTTTATTACTCTCTCTTTCTCTATTTCTCTCTCTCACTCTCTCTCTCACTCTCTCTCTCTATCCCTTTTCCCTTCTTCTTTCCTCATCGTCCCTGCCCCCTACCACACACTCTCTCTTCCATTTCTCTCTTTTCCCTCTCCTCACACTCAACAGCCCCATTCTCTCGCTCTTCTTCACCGGAAGCAGCTATTGTCAACTGCTAATTGGAACGGAGCTTCATGGAGATTGTTACTCGTCGTTGTCTTCTTTGGCCACAATGTCCTTCGATTCCCAACCGCCGCTGTTGCGATTGTGATTGCGAGGCCAAGATCGAGAGATCTTCTATCACATTGTGAGATCCAAAATCACAAAGCTCCAACCAATAGGCAGATCTAGAAGCTCCAATCGCTGGGGATAATAGTGGCGTCTTCTGGAGTAGTCCTTGTCGTCAAAAAAGAACAATGTTGTCGGAATCGCGCCTTTCCACCACAATCGCCCCCCGCTCGCCCCCCTCCCCCCCCCCCCCCCCCCCCCCCCCCCCAACACACACACACAATGCGAACTCTCTCTCCCACAAGGCAATCTCCCAGGCAACCCATGATTTCTTCACTAGCGAACTCAATCTTATTATCGCTAGATTTGTGGTCGCCATGGTTGGCCTCAAGCTTTTTGACATAGTTGCAATCAATATTCGCTCTGGTGTTGGTAGTGGGTTTGGGGTTAATTTGGGGTTCAAGTTAGGGTTAGTTGATTTAGTAAATGATTTAAATTGAATTTATATTGAATGTAAATTAAGTGCAAAATTTAATATTTATAGTATAAATAATACACTTACAGTGTAAATTATTAAAGGTATTTTTGAGATTTTAAATAAATGTAAATTCGAATTTACACTTGAATTTGTTACTTAATATCAAATTAAAACTTTTATCCTATATATTTTTATTTCGCCTTATTTTTGACCTATTTTCCTCATTCACCCAACAAAAAAAGAAGGTGATTTACAGTAAATAGCAATTTTCAGAAAATAATTAAAATAAATAATATGTTTTTAAAATATTTATACTAAATAATAGATTTACTAGTTAACTCAAAATTTTACCATGTAAATGACGTATATACAAAACATGTATAAATTATTTACTTAATAAAAATGTAAATAAATTATTTACTTAATACATATATGCATTATTTACTCACTAAATGTAACTTAAATAAATTATTTACATAATAATATACTATTTACTATAAATATTATTAAAACTTATTATTTATTTCAATTATTTTCTCAACACTGCTACTTACTGTAAGCTTATTACTATAAAAGCTAGGACTTATGACTATAAGGTTT
Organism: Antiaris toxicaria; assembly: GCA_035233585.1. NCBI lineage: Eukaryota > Viridiplantae > Streptophyta > Magnoliopsida > Rosales > Moraceae > Antiaris > Antiaris toxicaria. Next base: position 21,793,218 of record CP141156.1, read on the forward strand.
GTTTGCTAAAAGTTGAAGATGATACGACGAGGAAGAGAAGAAGAAACACAAGAATGCCGCCAATCAGCAGATTTAGCACAAGTATTTTGTAATAAATGACGTAATGAGAAATTTCCTTTGCAGAATGAATTTTTTAAAACTTTTATTTTTGCAAAAATGACATCAGCGAGCCTTGAATTAACGTGTATTGCATGCCAAGACTCCCACTATAGAAATTAAAAACATGTTATTTTTATTAATTTCACTTCCAAAGTTATCATTCCAGCAAATTCCTCATTTTGCACGAAGCATTCTCTCTCTACTCTTCCTCATCTAATCTCAACTCAAAATCCGTTAAATCCTTTATCTATGTCTCTTTTCTCAAATCGAAGCACTCTCCCTAGTCTTCTCTTCTGTACCATTTGGCCCTCTCTCTTGCAGTATATTCGATCATTAATCATTTGAATGATTTTTATTCTGATATGGGTTACCTATGTTTTTATTTGTTCTTTTAATTTAAAAATTGGCGTTGCATTTATAATTATAAACTTTTTTTTATTATGATATTTGACATTGTGTCGTTGACTGTTGGGGAAGTGGTCATCCTTTGTTGAAGGGTTCCATTTTGAATTGGGAAAAAAATCAGCCAAGAAAACAAAAAAAGGAAGTGGGAAACAAGATCCCTTGAGGGGCTCATTATTATGTGCCTTATGATCTAGATCACTAAAGTGGTAGTATTAACACCGTCTAAGGCATGTATGTGAAATGATGACCTACAAATTTGATAACGGGCTTTAATGATTCTTAAGATATTCATGAAACGCTCCACAACAAACCAAGAAAAGGCCTAAGGAAATTTGGGAAAATGGAATTAGTTCCTGATTTTAAATTTTCTATGTTTCCTTTTTGCATTTAGAAATTTAATGGCGTGGGTCTTACTTAGAAAAGTAATTAAGTTCCTTAATTAGTAATTAAGCTCCTCAACTCCTCGTAGTTCCAATTTCATTCTTCAAGCGTCATCATTTCAGTTGGCCGTTACATAAGCTTCTTTATACAATATTGTTTCTAATTAATCCAAAATCCACTCCTACATAAATTGTACTTCTCTTGCCATAATTTCTGCTTTAACTTCAAGTAAAAGGAGAAGTATAAGCTAAAAACAAAAGTTAGAAATATTAACTTCTCCAAATAATTATTAACGTGCACTGGTATTTATGCAAAGGACTTTTGAATACTTTTACCGAACACAATATTTACATTGTAGTTTGCGCAAGGGACTTTTGGAGACTTCAAAAGCGTTACCAATCCCCCCCTTAGACTGGTGTAAAAGCTTTTTCCCTTGTGACAGCTCCAATGCAGAAAAATACAACATGAAACTCATAAGGACCTATCTACTGTTACTGAATTATTTGTTTCAATGACATGTCCCTGACTAACCATAATCAGTTGGTAGACTGAACCGCCAAAGAACTCGGTTGTAGTTGGAGAGGTTCGGATTCGATCAGGAATCGAATAGGCTGAGTCTTGTTTTTTAGGTATAAACTGTTATTCATATGGCATGTTTTAAAAGAATTCTTAAAAAAAAAAAGAAAAGAAAAGAAAAGAAAAAGAATGCTACTGTATGAAACGACGCTATTTCACTCCCCCCCAACGCCAAATATGAAAATATAATAGGTTACTGTTCATGAACTGCTTGGTTACTACTCTTAAACTGGCTGGTTAGTGCTATCCCTTTCAAGCACCGAAAACCAACCAAATTCCTTGTACTCGATTCGGTGCTCATCTCGTCTTCCAAAAACAGACAGTGCTCTGTTAGAAACTGAACTGAATAAAACCGCCGATTTATAACCGATGTATGGTCTTATTTGTGTTTGACTACATTTTATAAAGGTAATTCACATACGTGAACTCCCAAGAATTGTTATGACATGAATAGAGTCCTTGAAGTAATAAATTATTTTATAACATTTCATGTTATACTTACCTTTTTAAAGAGAACATTAGTAATTATCTTTTGCAACATGTAGTTTGGTTGAAATGGCCATCACAATTTTTGCCTTTCAATGGAACTGATCATGCACACAGACTGCCCTTCAGCTTCTTCTTTTGCAATACAAGAGTAGCATGCTACCATTCAAGAGCTACCATCACAAGATTGTAGTTGGGATTTAATTGCACTTACATCAACTGCTCTTTATATATCAACTGCTTTTTTTTCTTCTTGAAATCCATATATACGAAGTGGTGTTATGTAATGGGTTTTAATTCTGCTGTAGATTTTGCTGGTGGTAATGAAATTTATGAGCTTACATTTCTTTGCACTTACAGATTACGTTGAAATGTAGTTTCTTTCTCTTTTTGTTTTTGTTTTGCTAAAAAGGTAATGTAAGTTTCTTAAAACTTCCATATTCTCTCTTTAAGAAATGTTGCACCACTTCATTACTGTTGGACCTGCAGCGCAGGGGACTTTGAAAACATTGCTTATTCCAAATATATGAACCGGTAAACAATAGCTCTATCAGTTTAGGATGGGATCGAGTTTACAAAATATAACACTATAAGTGTCTAAGTAAAATGTTTGTTTCCTAACTAATTATGAGCAGGAACCTTTTTTTTTTTTTTTCAGGATATATCGATGCTTATATGTGCAATTCTACTTCCACATTATGAGAATAAGTTTGTGCATTTTGTTAGTAACTCGCATGAGAATTGTTCATTATATTTGTAAGTAAGTATCATAAAGCCAATACAATGATTAAATCTTTTTATTTTATATATCAAGTGTTTACAAATTCAAAGGATATATTATACAAAGGTAAATTACTCACAACCGATAAATAAATTTATGCAGTTTATTTTGATAAGATTATGATGTTGTCTATGGATAAACCTTAAAATGTCTCATTCTAAATGAAATTTACTTTTTTTTTTTTGTTAACAAAGTATAACTAGTACATATTATTTTTATATTTTGAAAGCATTGAAAAATTTATTGTTGAACTTGATCTCAAATTCTAGTCTAACGATACAAAATAGAAGTTTTTAACTCTGTTGAAAGTTGTTTGTACGTTTTTTTAACTGAACAATTTTAACTTTATTTATTTTACACCGTAATTTTCCTTTTAAAGGTTTTTTTTTTTTTTTTTTTTTACTAGTAAGCGAAATCTTACATGCACCAATATTTTAATTGTTGATAATTTTAAAGTCAATAAATTTTTTAAAGGCAAAAAAGTTAAATAAAAATAAGAAAGAAAAGTAGATAAAGAATTTGGAGGGATAAAAAAATGAATCATGGTATTAAAACATAAAAATTATGCAAGTGTTATATAGTATATATTTTAAGAAAAATTGAGTAAGGACAAACTACAAATACTTAAAGAAATATAGGGGTTAAAGAAATACTGTTTTGAAAATTTCTTAATATTCTTATCATTATTTTGAACTTTTAGTAATTTACTATATTTAGTATGTAATCATTGAACTTTAAATTTTATTTTCTTAATAGTGTTGATTCGGCCCAGTTTATCGTGAAGGTGATGTGTGGAAGTGTTGATGTGACAACCTCTAATCCGTTAGTGATGATTAGAGAGAGGCCTTCATCACGAAATAGGTTTGATTTAATTAACGTTGAAGGAAATTAAAGGAGTGATAACTTATAGAGTTATTTTATTATTATTTTTATATATAAAATTTAATTTATTTTTGAGATTTTTATATAATTTTTTTACCTGATTGTTTTCTTTTAGTAATAATACATTAAAATTAAATATTTCTAATAAATTTATCACATTATTTTATTTTGAAAATATCTAATTTTAACACTTTAATTTTCTGCAGAGTTAAATTATGATAAAAAAAATTCATATATTAAAAGTGAGTCCCATCGAATGTCACTATTCATATCAAGAATCAATGGGCTTGAGTGATCTTATTGTGATCATTTCATCAATACAAGCATTTAAAAAAAATTACTTTAATCGGAGCTCGTATAAAGAAATTACGGCAATTTCTATGATTAAATTAATAAGGAAACATTTGAGACCCACACATATTATTATGTTTCAAAATATGAATCCAGTGTACCTAAGATTATGTTAGCTCATTTTTTCAGTCCTATATTGAGGTGACCGGTGACAAAAGTTAGAAAGGAACCCATAAAAATATATTATATGGCATCATCTTGATTTTAGCAAATTAGAATCAAGCTTATCATACATCTTATTACATTGGATTTTTCTTAAACCCATGCATCAGCCATATGCTACTACCACCACTGCTGTCAAATTTGACTCTCTCTACTTGTGCACATGGAGGGTTGGTGGAATAGTGTGACTTGCGGCCTATAAAAGGCCATTCAGAGGCAAGGAGATGAGAGGCCTAGAGATGAGATGGAGATGGAGATCAGAGAGAGAGACGTCGATGGTAAAATAATAAAGCTTCCTCTGAAGTTAAAAAAAATTCTTTTCTTTTATTTAATTTTATTTTAAAAAGAAGAGGAATTCCTGAAGGTTCTGCCAGTGTAAATATCAGCACCCATTCTAAATTTTTTCTTTTATTTTTATTCTGTCATTATTTAATTAATTTTGTTGTGTTATTCTATTTTTTATTATGAATTAAATAAATATTTACTAGAAGTTATAATGTAACCTGATTATAATAGTTTAATTAATTTAAGCATATTATTATGATTGTCATATTTGTTGAAGAATGATGTGAATTAAAGAACGGCTTTAAAGGAACCAATCAACGCCAAGGAAACCGATTCAAATACCAATTAGGCAGGTTACAAGAGCAAGAGCAAAGAGATTTAAAGAAGCACTTAATGGATGAATTCAAGAGGTTTGGATTCAATCAAATTCGTGGCCCATTGAGCATGATTCATGATACATTAACTTAATTCAAGCCCATGAGGAATTCAACTAATTCAATCCAGCCCAAGACGTGTTTAACCAAGGATTTTCGAATTTGTGACAGAATAACTACCTTCCTATATTTACGAATTTGGTTAGGATTAGATTTTCGGATTTGTTAGGATTTAGGATTATCTTTTGTAATAAATTTCAGTTATGATTTAGGATTATCTTTTGTAACAAATTTTCAAATAATTTTCAGATTTTTTAGGCTTATTTTTTTCGGATTTTTTTTAGGAATATTCTTTGTAACAATTGCTTATAAATAGGCATCCTCATAGCAATAAAACAGATCACATCAGTTTAATTCATAAATTTGAGAGTTTTAATTCTCTTTTGTTGTTTGAAGAATTATTTGAACTTAATCTTCCGTGGCGTTCGCTTCTGACTTATCAATCAACCCTTCCATAGTTGATTGTGGCGTCTTCATTATACCAAGGTTCTTATTTCGCATTAGGCAACGGGTTGAGGTCAATATACCAAGGTTCTTGTTTTTGCTGAAGCAACGGGTCGAGATCTCCCATCCATTCGAACCTGATTTTAAAACGTTCTTGGGTTCATAATCTTGACGGGTCTCATTATTCTTGGCGAGGTTCGTATCATTTGGTATCAGAGCTTAGGTTCTAAAACTCAGGTTTGCCTATCCCGTTTAATTTCGTTTTTTTTTTAAGTTACGAATTAAAGTTGTAATTTTTGGTTGTGTTATTCAGAATTCAAATCAAGAGGATCCAAGCAAAAAAAAAAAAAAATCAAGAGGATCCCAAAAAAAAAAAAAGGTATTTTGACTCAACAACAAATTTTTTGTTTGATATCATACATTTAGGCTTCTAATATTCCAGAAATCAACTTACCCCATAGACTAAAATTTTTGGGTAAATTTTCATGTTTTCAGAAACCTAAACCACCGTTGTTTTTTTTCATTGTAATCCTTACTGTCCATAACCCAAATTGCTTTGGTGTAGTCATTCAGGAATTACGACGGAAATTTTGATACTGATTTGAGTAGTTTGATAAGAACCGAGTGAGAAATTATTACGAGTGGAAAAAGGCAAGAGTGATGAGTACATTAGAGGGTAAAAGCCATAATTATTGTGTGAAACACGAGTGAAGTCGAGTGAAACCCATTTTTTGAGTGAAACACGTGAGGGAGTGTGAGAGGTCTTTTAGTTTACTCTAACCTTGTTTTTGCAGTAATCATGTCTCACAATAGTGAAAAGAGCGTTGCCGAAGGCGCTACAGGGATGGCTGATCCGAAGTTGTTCATGGAGGCAATGGTAGGAGAGATGAGGCGCACGATGAGGACGGAGTTGGAGCATATTCATGAACGATTAGATCGAGTTGAGAATACACGTGTAGAGCAGTCGCAGGATGTTCCAAATATGTGTAGAAGAGAAAGGGTTTCACATAGGGGGGGTGAGAGATGAAGATGAAGAATATTTTAAGGCTAGTTTCGAAGAAGAGGATGATCGAGGTAGGCATGGAGGACAGTTTAGAGAAGCTAGGATTCAAGAAGATAATAGCTTAGGTAGTATTAAGAAGAAGATTCTGTCGTTTCAAGGTAGAAGCGATCCCGAAACTTATCTCGAGTGGGAGAAGAAGGTGGAGTTGGTGTTCGATTGCCATAACTACTCTGAGTTGAAAAAGGTAAAACTCGCTGCTATTGAGTTTTCTGACTATGCTATTGTTTGGTAGGATCAATTGGTGTTGAACAGGCGACGAGCTGGAGAACGTCCAATCGATACGTGGGAAGAGACGAAGAGAGTAATGAGGAAGCGATTCGTACCCGGCCATTACTATCGGGATTTGTACAATAAATTACAAAGGCTTCGACAGGATAACTAGAATATGGAGGAATATTACCAAGATATGGAGGTTGCAATGATCCGGACTAACGTCGAAGAGGATCGAGAGGCTACTATGGCTAGGTTTTTGAATGGCTTGAACCAAGATATTCATGATAAGGTGGAGATGCAGCATTACGTAGAAGTGGAAGACATGGTACACATGGCCATTAAAATGGAGTGACAGCTCAAGAGGAGGGGTGGTACACGTGCAACCCATAATCCAGGTTTTTCCCCATGGAAACCTAAGAAAGAGGAGAAACCTGCTGTAAAACCCAAATTCAAGCCAAGACAAAGGACACCCAATCATGGGTCTCAAGGTAAATCTGACTCTTCCAGTTCTCGAAATCGTGACATTAAGTGTTTTAAATGTCAAGGCAGGGGTCACATTGCTAGTCAGTGTCCAAACAAGCGCGTCATGATCCTACATGATGACGGTGAGTATGAAACAGAGGAGGAGAGTGACGAAGATGATACGCCACCACTAGAGGACGTGGATGATGAGGAATATGCGGTCCAAGGGGAATTGTTGGTCACAAGGAGGGTTTTAAGCTCGCATGCAAAAGAAAATGAAGAAGTGCAACGAGAAAACATATTTCATTCTAGGTGCTATGTCAACGACAAAGTATGTAGTATGATTATTGATGGAGAAAGTTGTACTAATGTGGCGAGCACAACCATAGTGGAGAAATTAGGACTGCCCACGTTGAAACATCCCCGGCCATACAAGCTACAATGGTTGAATGATAGTGGCGAGGTAAAGGTGAATAAAGAGGTGTTGATTGCCTTCCGCATTAGAAAATACAGAGATGAAGTTTTGTATGACGTAGTTCGGATGCAAGCCGGGCACTTGTTGCTAAGCCGACCGTGGCAATTTGATCAACGAGTTAAGCATGATGGCTTCTCCAACAAATACTCGTTCGCGATCGAAGGAAAACCCATCACTCTTGTGCCGATGACACCAAAACAAGTTTATGAAGACCAAGTGAGGTTACAAAAAGAGAGTGAGCAAAAGAAAGAGAGTGAGCAAAAAAAAGAGAGTGAATAAAAAAAAAGGGTAATCAAAAGAAAAAGAGTGAAAATCAGAGAGGGACCGAACAAATTGAGAGAGAAAAAGAAAATCAAAATTCGGTCATTGAGAGAAAAGCGGAGAGAAAATCAGAGAGAAAACAAAAGAATTTTTATGCAAAAGTAAGCGAAATCAAGCGAGCAATGTTTTCAAAACAGCCGATGATTGTACTTTTGTACAAAGAGGCATTTTTAAACACTAACGAGCTTGACCTTTCTTTGCCTAGTTCAGTTGTTTCTTTTTTGCAGGAGTACGAGGATGTCTTTCCCAAAGAAACCCTACATGGGTTACCTCCAATTCGAGGGATTGAACATTAAATAGACTTTGTTCTCGGGGTAACAATTCCAAATAGACCAGCCTATAGGAGCAATCCCGAGGAGATAAAGGAGCTTTAACGACAGGTAAGTGAGTTGTTGGGAAAAGGACATGTGAGGGAGAGCATGAGCCCATGCGCTGTTCCAGTTTTACTTGTTCCTAAGAAGGATGGGACGTAGAGGATGTGTGTTGATTGCCGAGCCATCAACAATATAACGGTAAAGTATCGTCATCCCATTCCTCGCTTAGATGATATGGTAGATGAATTGCATGATTCGTGTGTATTCTCTAAAATTGATTTAAAAAGTGGTTATCATCAGATTAGAATGAAAGAAGGAGACGAATGGAAAACTACCTTTAAAACAAAACATAGTTTGTATGAATGATTAGTTATGCCCTTTGGTTTGACTAATGCACCAAGCGCTTTTATGAGACTTATGAATCATGCGTTGCGAGCATTTATAGGTAGGTTTGTTGTCGTCTACTTTGATGATATACTAATTTATAGCAAAAACTTAGATAACCATGTAGTACATTTGAAATCTGTTTTGGATGTGCTTAAGAAAGAAAAGTTATTTGCTAATATAAAGAAGTGTACCTTTTGCACGGATAAGTTTGTATTTCTTAGTTTTGTTGTTAGTGCTCAAGGTATACAGGTTGATGAAGAGAAGGTACGTGCAATTCGAGAGTGGCCGAGTCCCATAACTGTAGGTAATGTGCGTAGTTTTCATGGACTTGCTAGTTTTTATCGGTGGTTCGTGAAGGACTTTAGCAGCATAGCTGTGCCAATTACCGAAGTGATCAAGAAGAACGTTGGCTTTAGATGGGGAGAAGAACAAGAGAAGGTGTTTCAACTAATCAAAGAGAAGCTGACCAACGCTCCCTTATTATCTTTACCTAACTTTTCTAAAAGATTTGAAATCGAATGTGATGCTTCAGATATCGGTATAGGTGCAGTTCTTATGCAGGAGGGACGACTAATTGCTTACTTCAGTGAAAAAACTAAGTGGGGCAGCCTTAAACTATCCGACTTATGACAAGGAGATGTATGCATTGGTTCGAGCATTGGAGACATGGCAGCACTACCTATGGCCTAAGGAATTCGTAATTCACACCGATCATGAGTCCTTAAAACACTTGAAGGGCCAACACAAGCTAAACAAAAGGCATGCTCATTGGGTGGAATTCATAGAGACGTTTCCCTACGTTATTCGGTATAAACAAGGTAAGGAGAATGTGGTCGCCGATGCCCTTTCTCGCAGGTATGTAGTACTCTCTAAACTAGATGCAAAGTTACTTGGATTTGAGCATATTAAGGAGTTATACAGTGATGATCATGAATTTAGCGAAGTGTACCGAGCTTGTGAGAAAAATGCTTGTGGTAAGTTCTTTAGACATGATGGATTCCTATTTCGAGAAAATAAGTTATGCGTGCCTAATTGCTCTTTGAGGGACTTGTTAATGCAGGAATCTCATGGTGGAGGTTTAATGAGACATTTTGGAGTTGTAAAAACTTTAACTATTTTACAGGAACACTTCTATTGGTCACATATGAAGCGAGATGTTGAGAGAATTTGTGGTAGATGTGTCACATGTAGGCAAGCTAAATCCTGAGTGTAACCCAATAGTTTATATACCCCTTTACCCATTCCTAGTGAGCCTTAGATAGATATCTCAATGGACTTTGTGTTAGGATTGCCTAGGACGAAACGAGGAAAGGATTCGATTTTTGTGGTTATGGACAGATTCTCTAAGATGGCACATTTTATTCCATGTCACAAAACAGATGATGCCTCACATATTGCAGATTTGTTCTTTAAGGAAATTGTGAGATTGCATGGTATGCCTAGGACAATCGTTTGAAATAGAGATGCCAAGTTTTTAAGCTACTTTTGGAAAACTTTGTGGTGTAAGTTAGGAACTAAGTTGTTGTTTTCTACTACTTGTCACCCACAAACTGATGGCCAAACCAAAGTAGTAAATAGGACTTTAACTACTCTATTGAGGGCAATCATTAGGAAAAACACCAAAACATGGGAGGAGTGTTTACCGCATGTTGAGTTTGCTTATAATAGATCTATTCATTCTGCTACTAAATTTTCACCATTTGAAATTGTTTATGGTTTTAATCCTTTAACTCCATTGGATTTATCCCCATTACCTGTTTCTGAATGTGTTAATTTAGATGGAAAGAAAAGGGCTGAATTTGTTAAGCAGATACATGAGAAGGCAAGGCTCAACATAAAACGAAGAACGGAGCAATATGCAAGGTCAAGCCAACAAAATGTGTCACAAATTAGTTTTTGATCCCGGAGATTGGGTCTGGCCAGGCGTAAGGAATAAATGAATCCCGACATAAAGACGTTCCAAGCGACTTCCTAGAGGGGATGGTCTTTTCTAAGTTCTTAAACGAATCGATGACAGTGTATACAAATCCTTATTAGGCGATGATTTGAGGACAAATCCTTTTCAAGAGGAGGGGAATGATGTGAATCAAAGAACGGCTTTAAAGGAACCAATCAACGTCAAGGAAACTGATTCAAATACCAATTGGGCCGTTTACAAGAGCGAGAGCAAAGAGATTTAAATAAGCACTTAAAGGGCGAATTCAAGAGGTTTAGACTCAATCAAATTCGTGGCCCATTGAGCATGATTCATGATACATTAACTTAATTTAAGCCCATGAGGAATTAAGCTAATTCAATCAAGCCCAAGACGTTTTTAACTAAGGATTTTCGAATTTGTGACAGAATAACTACCTTCCTACATTTACGAATTTGGTTAGGATTAGATTTTCGGATTTGTTAGGATTTAGGATTATCTTTTGTAATAAATTTCAGTTAGGATTTAGGATTATCTTCTATAACAAATTTTCAAATAATTTTCGGATTTTTTAGGCTTATTTTTTTCGAATTTTCTTACGAATATTCTTTGTAACAATTGCCTATAAATAGGCATCCCCATAGTAATAAAACAGATCACATCAGTTTAATTCATAAATTTGAGAGTTTTAATTCTCTTTGGTTCTTTGAAGAACTATTTGAACTTATCGGAATCTTCTGTGGCGTTCGCTTCTGACTTATCAATCAACCCTTCCATAGTTGATTGTGGCGTCTTCATTATACCAAGATTCTTGTTTCGCATTAGGCAACGGGTTGATATCAATATACCAAGGTTATTGTTTTTGCTGAAGCAACGGGTCGAGGTCTCCCATCCATTCAAACCTGATTTTAGAATGTTCTTGAATTCATAATCTTGACGGGTCTCGTTATTCTTGATGAGGTTCGTATCAGTATTTATTCTTAAACTTAATTTTTTCAAATTTCTGGTTAACTTTTGAATGACTTGAGAAATAAAATGAAACTGAAAGGAAATTTTTATAACATAGCTCTAAAATAAATATCATAAAATTCAAGATAAAACAGATATATATTTATTTTTGTATGGTCATATTATTAATCATCACAGATTTTTCAATGAATACTTTTTATAATAGAATTCGGATTTAGTTTTACTATTTATATATATGGTATTATTCACATATATGGTATTATTCATATATACAATACAATTCATATATACGGTATTATTCATTGTGAATTTTAATTTACTAATTTTTTATGTAAATTTAATTATAATAATGTAGAATTTATATAACTTGAGAAAGAGTAAATAATGCAAAAAAGGTAATTGACCATCAATAACTATGAATACAAAATCATAATAATATAATTAAATTAAATTAAATCTGATAAATTACGGTGAAGTCATAGTTCCTAACATTTATATATTTGATTGTTTATTGTTAATCTATGTTCATTTATATTTGTAATTATTTATTTATTTAATTTTTCACTTGTAATATTTTTCGGTTACTCAAATAAAATTAAAATTAATTAATTTTGATACTTAATAATATTATTCTCGTACAAATGATACTTTTTCTCATTACTTTATTACTTATTTGATTTGTGCACTAACGAAAAATCCACAACAGAGAGGATGGCTCTTAAGACACCGTCCATTGCCAAATTACTAAGAGAATATGCAACCACAAGGAAATCGACTAAAAGAAACTAGTAAGATCGCAAAATGATAGGAGAGGTAATCAAATAGTTGATGGAGATTTGGATAAAGTGAGCTATGTCTCTAGTGTTTCTGAATTTGGCTCAAGATTGTTCTAAAAATGAACATGAGTTGGTTCTAGAGAAGAACTTTTATGATTTTTTAGAATTCTCTAGAAATAAACAACTTGATGAGGATGATGAAACTTTTGGGTTTATAATGCTAAAATATGAGTTTTTTTTTTTTTTTTTGGTAATTTTGTGATGGAAAGAGAGTATGTGAGTATTCATGCATGAGATGGGTGAGGTTGTTGTTGTTGTTGTTGCCGTACCGGAGAAGGGAGGCTATTTACAAGGGAAGCCTCACTCATTTTGCAGGTTGCTTGGGACGTACATGCTCTTAGGTTTTGGAGAATCTCTGACACACACTCCGTCCTAATTCTAGTATCCAATGCAATGACAGTTGCATAATTGGGCTTGAAGGAGCACTAATAAATGGGAACTGATGTGGACTAAGTGATCGAATTTGGAGTGTTTTCAAATGCTTAGAAGCTTCTAGAGGACGCTTTTCCCATTGTCAGTACTTGTTCTTCCATCTCTAGAATGGATGAGTTGTCATGAACTAGTCCAAATAAGTAGCTTGAGCAAATATGAAAAACCACCTTGTCAAACCCAGAAATGCCTTGAATATTGTTCAAAGAAACATAAAAGACATTGTCTTGGTTTCGTGACTGGCCAACAGACCTATAGAAACTTCTAGGGTCAATCCTTTTGGACTTTTGAGTTACTATGAAGAACATATGGTTTTTCTGGGCTATATATATTCATAATGGGCACACTTTGGTTCACTTAAGATAAGAAATTGGATTTATTTGGTTATTTCTCCTTCACCCATTTATCTTGCCAAGCCAATTTGAAACCCCCACGTGGAATAAAAAACCAATCTTGACCAAGGATAAATGAGCCTATTTGATTACTCATTGCTCGCTAAACCATGACCCACCCGAGTTCTCTGACCATGACTTGCATCCATGAAATGAGTCCATTCATATTAGAAGATATGAATATCGGGCTTATGCTTAACATAGGCTTTATATTAACACAAATATCAACAATTAGCAACAACACCAATATGTTAGATGTTGTAAAACATGACATTTAAAATTTGCCAAAAAAAAAAAATCTAAAAACCCACAAAACAAACAACCCAAAAAAAAAAAAAAAAAAAAAAACCTGTCAGGTTTCCCTCCTACAAAACCGACTAAATCAACCGAGCAAAACCAAAAAGTTTACATGCAGAATACCAACCAAACATTATTCTAAGTTGTTTGAAGATTGATTTGATATATTGAAAAACAAGAAGTTCGGTTTGAAATCGAAGTCAACGATTATAATATCATATCTTTAAGTTGTACAACTTTATTTTAATAAGATTATAATATCATATATCTTGATTAGAAATAGTATATGATTTAATCCAAATTTGTCATGAATGTGATTGATTTTGATTAGGGACACACATTGAAGTTAACTGTAATGACATAATAATATTTTTGTTAAAATATCAGTTGAGAGAATTGTATTATATTCATATATATTAGTATATATATTTTTAAATTTAGAGGTAGAGGGTTTATAACTCTACATAGTAAAGTCAATTGTAATAGCATAAAGGATGCGATAGATGAAATTAAAATAAGAATTTCAAATTCCAATGATACCTTTTAAATACAAATGGAGAAACTGAAAAATAATTAAATTTAGAAAGTATAATATTTTTGATTAATCCTTTAAATTTTTTAAAACCTTCAGGAATATATCTCATGGTAACATAAACATACATAAAATATTTTGTTCATGCCAATTTGATAACTAGTTTTTGTAAGTGCCTACGGCACTAATTTGCTGATTTTTGGTCTAGCTTTTCTTATCATTATTTTTTGTTATTACTCTCTGATGAAGCAGTGAAAATTGATGGAAAACCTGAGACAAACAATCTGGCTTCCAATTTTGGATTGAAAGAAAGGGAGCAATTACAAAGCTCAACTGTGGTAATAATCAAGTCTGAGAGACACAATTTGGACAAAGCAAACTCCATAGCTCAAGAGTTACAGACCAGCTTTCATGAATACAAAGAAACGACTGTAGTATCAATTACACAAAACTACAACAACCAGTAGATAATACGAATGCTTTATTTGATAAAGTAAATGACATTGTCACAATAAAGATAAGAAATGAACTTTTAAGAAAGCCCATAAATTTTTTTATTTTGTGATATTGATGTTACTCTTATCATGTTTTCTTTATCTCATCTATGTGGAAGAGTTACTCTTCTTTGAAATTTAAAGGTGTACACAAACATAAAAGAGAAAAACAAAAGATATCATAAGAAAGATTTCGTAACAAAGTTACAAATAAATAGAGTTTTGTACTTAGTTTGTAAAACAAGCAAGCAAGTAATGTAAAAGTAAGCACACAATCAAGTAGTTGGAAAAAAAAAAAACTTTTGATGAAAATAAGTGTTTGAAAAATAATAATTTAACAGTAAATAAAATATAATTATTTTAACGGGAAATAAAAAATATACAATGTAAAAAAAAGCAGCAAAAACAAAAGATGAAGGGTGAGGGAAAGCAAGCTGAAGTTACATCATGATGAGCATGTAAGGTTTTGTTGTTTTGTAGTTAAATTATGCAGTAAAGGTATATAATACCACATTAAAAAAAATTATTGAGAATTAAGCAAGTAATTAGCTGAAACTCAAAACCAAGCCATTAGTTAGAAGAAATAATGGTATTAAAAAAAAGGAAAAAAAAAAAAGCAAGCATCATTCATATGCAAACATGTGGCAAAGAGGCTTGAAGAACAATTTTTTTTATTTTCATTTTGTGGTGGTAGTGCAAAAAATTCCTCCAAACATTTAAACTTATATATATACATTAATGGGTCGTTTAGTAAACGCATCGCGTTTTAATTGTGTTTGAATATAATTTATTTTTTGAGTATTGTATTTGATTGAAAAGTATTTGTTTTGTATTTGAATAAAATGTGTATTTGGATGAAAAGTATTTTAGAGTTGAAAAGTTGAAGTGATTGGTAAAAGTAGAGATAAAAAATTAGAGTTGAAAAATTGATGTGATTGTTTTAAAAAACTTTTGAATAATATTGTTTTCGTAATATTGTTGAAAAAGATTGTATTTAAATACAAAATTTTACGTTTGATATAAATTTGTATTGCGATACTAAAAAATATTTACCAAACATCTCCTAAGTCATCAATTTAAAAAATCAAATAAAAGAAAAACACAAAAAAGAATAAATTTTGTCTTTTCCTACAAACAAACGATGGAAAAAAATTTTAAAAAAAAAAACAAAAAAAAGGAAGCAAACATGCAAATTAATGCAAAAAATTTTGTCTTTTCCTGCCATTTTCCTTTTTATATATACTAGTCAAAAAATTTGTGCCATGCACGTGTTTTTTTAACCTATAAAACTTCTTAGGGGCTTTCTTCTGATAATAAATCTTTAAGAGCCTATTTGATTCACATGATAGAATTACATTAGATAGGATAACAATTTAAGGAAATTAAGCTATGAGCTTATCTTGTTTACTCTTTTAAAACTTTTCACTAAATAAAATATTAAAATTCAATTTTATCTTATTTTCTATAATCTTGTGCACTGAATAGACTTTTAGAATTATATTTATAAAAGAAACAGAGGTTCACAAAGAAGCACATTTTAAAAAATAATTTTAATTAAAAAATAAGAAGAAAAAAGTAATTTTATTTAAAGATTAGAAGAGAAAAGTATTTATAAAGATCATATTTAATAAAATAATATCTTACATACTCGTAAAAAAATAGTTAAGTGAGAACATCTTTGAAAGAAAGAATTATTTTAATGGTGGCAAATCAAGAGAAAAAATATTTCAAATAAGACAAATACAAAATATAGAAACTTTTAAAGAAGAAGCAAAAAACAAAAACACCAAAAACAAAAAGGATCAAAATGAAAGGAATAAAATTTAAAGGAAACCAAAAAAAGAAAATGATCCAAACCTAAAAAAACTAATAAAAAAAAAGCAAAAAGCAAAAAAAAAAAAAAAAAGAAAAGAAAAGAAAAGGAAAAGAGCCAACCAAAACGCATGTTTCAATCAAAAGGTGTGTTTTGGTTGATCGAGTGTCGAGCTAATAAATATATGAAATCAAGCAATTCAAAATCCCTATTGAATGGTTCAATCAAATATTCATTAAAAAAGCCTATCCAGTGATTACCCAAATATAAAGACCTCCCAAACTCAATATAACTATAGGTTGTATTTCACAAATCTCAACATATGAAATTCACTTCCCTAAATTAAATTCCATGCATCTAAATAATCAATTCAAATGGATAATTAAATTGAAACATAAAGCATGGAATAACACAAGTGAATGATAATGAAATCAACTATCAAGCATTCAAATCATCAAAATATAGTCAATTGTCAAGCTACGTTATATCCCCTGGTTTAAAAGTTTAGCTAAACATTGTAATTCCAATACCCATAGTGAAAACCAAACTTATGGTTCTCATACAAAACCTGGAATCAAATACAAGTTTAAGTGCAAGAGAAAGAGAAAGAAAGAGAAGAAGAAAGGAAGAACTAGTCGGTGAAACAAGCTCCAATCCCTTCAATCTTTATTGAATCTCTAAGAGTGCCTCCTAAAACTTAAGGGTTTTGCCTTTTCTTTGTTTGAAATGGGGTCTCCAAGAAGCTCTCTCTTCAATCACAGCAAGTTTCCCTTTTATCCCCCCCTTAAGATGTCATATTGTTGCCTCAAATTTAGCATTCCACATGTGCGAGGCATTGTAGTTGGAATTTTTTCCACCACAGTGCCACTTAAATTCAACTAGGGTTACAAGGGGCACATTGTACTGTGCCTAACAGGTGGTCGGGAGCGCATTGCAGTGTGCTTGCCTAGGGCTGGCCACAGCATAAGGGTGGGCTGCATCTCACAAAAGTGCCATGTAGCTTGAAACTTCGGGCTCTTTGGCTTTGTTGGAGCATGTTGTGCATTGCAGCGCATAATTGGTGCACTGTATTCCATCCAAACCTTTTCAATCATCCCTTTTTTGGGTGCTTTTAAATTTCAGTTTTGCTCTTTCTTGTAATTAACCTACAAAAAGCACATAAATACAATAAAAACACCAATAAAGTGCTAAAAATAACAAATATATATGAAGATAACTTGGTAAAATCAATAAAAACCAATATATTAATACTATAGATAGATATATAGATATTCAACCACTCCATCTTACTTACTACTCTATTCCCCATTGACTTAAACAATACATCTATCATAAAGATTTTTTTTGTGCTCAACATAACTTAGTGAAATAAAGGGGAAGAAAAAAACTCCATGAGAACTACTTATTAAAGAATATTATTTCTGAAAACTATAAATAACGGATTTGTCGAAACGTCATAAATGATCGTATTATATACACCAAAACTTTCATGAAACTTTTTGTCTATAGTCTATAGATATATTAGTTCAATATACAAATTAGACATAAAATAAGAATTTTTTTGGCATTCGATTAGGTTATAATCACGATCAAATGATTCAACATCCATGTAATCATAGATCTTTCACTCCTAATCTTTTGTACTAGTTGAACAAACATATGGGCATCTTATTCAATGAGTATGACTAGGTGCTCGCTTTTGATGTTCTTTGTTTTTGTTTTCAACGCATGAAAAAAACAAAAAGTAGGAGAACTTTTCTCTTTAGAGTCTTCTAATTACCAAAAGTGTCAACCTCTTTCTCCTAGATATAAATCACCTATTTATAAAGTATAGAAAAAGCGTCATAATTAATTCAAATTCATTTACTTAATAAATAAATTGGCCACAGGGACACTGCCACCCATGCAATCAGATCTCCACCAGTGTAAGGAATCTGATTTTCATCTGTTTCATACCTTTTGAAATTGTATCCTAATTAAATTCAAACACTAAATAAAAGTCTAATTTTTCAATAAAAATATTTATATGCAAAATTTAAAAAATTGCACATCATGGGGACACTTAGTGTTTTATAGGCACCCATAGTGTGGACTCAACCACACTATATCATCTAATTTATTTTGAAAAATGCTAGTAGTACTAATTCTAATATCAACTTTTGAATATCAATCTTTATAGCATATTAATTATCATTATTTTGTTGATAAATGTTTAAAATATTATCATATCAATTAATTGTATTTACTAATATAAATATGATACTAAGTTGATATTCAAAGAGTTGAGATTAAAATTAATATTTCTAATACTATTCTTTTATTTTATTTATACAATGACATTATTTAAATAATTTAATGCAAAATTAAATAATGATATAATAAATGAGTGTGTATTAATTATATGCTAACGAGATTACTAGAAATTCAGAGCAATCTTATTCCTGTCTTGTATAATCATATTATATAAAATACTTTTATCCTATTGATTCCTTACTAATGGTCTGGACAAGGCTGTTCCACTCAAAATAGTGATAAAAGTAGCAATTGAAGATCTCAACCGTACTTATTTATTATGAACAATTATAGCTTATCATACTTAAATACAATCGTCTTATATAACCTTTATATATAATATTTAATGTCACATTAATAATCAAAGAACTTTTTTTGAATATTTATAAAGTATAATGAAATAAACAATTTATTCAAATGTCAATAAAATATTCATATGCCATGGTTTAATATTCTATAATAAAAAATAAGATTATTACAAGACAATTATACTTGATCAAACAGACTATAGTGTCTGTTTAGATGATAGATAGTATTTAGAATTTTTTTTAAACGTTGCATTCAAATTAAATATATGAATCTAAATGTAAAATTTAAATTGTATTCATATTAAATGTGTTACTGAATGATTTTTTTAAAAAATAACATTTGAATAGTGCAAATATAGAGAAATGCTTCACGATACAGATTTTAAAAAGTGAAAATTTAGATTTAGGTTTTAGTTGAATTGTTGTCAACAAAGAAACCATTTAAATGCACTTGAACATTTAACTATTAATCGAACATGTTCCATTTAAATATAAAGAAATTAGGCGATTTAAACTAGGAAATAATGAATACACCTGGAATGATATTTAGAGATTGAAATTGGTTGATTTTTCAGAAATTATAATTTTTGTTGAATTTTTAGGAAATAATAAAAATAAATCTAAAAAGTCTGGTTTTGGATGTTATAATCAAATAAATCAATCTAAAGACAAGCCGAATTAAATTAAAATCTTTTATTTAATTTTTATTTCCTAAGTTATGTCTAACTAATTATGTAATGATATAAAAATTAAATTTTTAATTATAAAAATATATTATAAAGCATTAGAAATATTTTTAAAATAATATTAAATAATTGTAACAACCGGGAAAATTCATATTTCTCGAAAAATAAATACACAATGAATTTAAGCGTTAAAATGTGAAATTAAGTGATTTAATATTATTTAGAACTAAATAAAATATTCTAACAATTTTAAAGGATGAAAAAGAATGAGTAATAGTGATATTATGTGTGCGCACGTGTGTGCCACTCACAGTATCAAGAAGTAGGTCAAGATGATATTATCTTGACATAAAACTGATAAATTTGG
Source organism: Antiaris toxicaria (assembly GCA_035233585.1). NCBI lineage: Eukaryota > Viridiplantae > Streptophyta > Magnoliopsida > Rosales > Moraceae > Antiaris > Antiaris toxicaria. Next base: position 21,813,069 of record CP141156.1, read on the forward strand.
GTTCAGCATACCCAAATTAGTTAGGATAGCCTATCAGCACGCTCAAATTTGATAATTGAGCACCAGGATAATTTTTGACCGAAAATTCGCAGTATCGGAAACTGGTCGAAATGACCTCAGATGAAAATAAAACTGATATATTTGGATTCAGAACGCCCAAATTAATCAGGAAAGCCCATGTTGAAATTTTGGGCAAAAAAGTATATAAAGAACGAAAAAAAAGTGAAATGTCCTCATTTGTTCACATGCTTTCTCTCTCTACTCGAAAGTGTACAGTAACCGACCATCGGAAACGGTGTCCGTTTTCGACACCGCCGGCACCGTTGGAAAGCTCTCGCCGAGCTGAGTTCAACGGTAGGTCGAGTCGACGGAACCGACGCCGGAGGAGCCCGCACGCGCCGCCCGAAGCCGCCGGCCAATGGAAAATTCGCGATGCTGTATCTCCGCCGTCCGACGTCCGATTAAGCTGAAACCGGTCCCAAAAGACTCGTGGTGAAGAGTAGAACAAAACCCAAGTGGAGTTTCAGCCCAACAACCGCTGGATCCCGTCGCCGTCGCCGTCGCCACCGTGGAATCCGCCGTTTCCGGTGGAGTTGAGTTGCAAGGTTGGTATCAAAATGCTCAGAACAACACGTAGATCAAAAGCCCCAAATTAATTTTGGGGAACAATCGCCGGAAAATGGAGATTCAAGCTCGCCGCCGCCGTCGGTTTTTCGAGGGTCGATTTCCGGCGATAGAGGTGTCGAATGGTGAAATTGAAGCCACCAATGGATTCCTCTCGTTGAGATCTTCAAGATGGACTACCTACTTGCCACCGTCACCGCCGGTCAACGCCGGTCAACGGCGACCGTTGACCAATTTTGGAAGTTTGGCCCGTTAGTCTATTTTCGACGTTCCGGACGCATCCACGGAGTCGGATTTGCAAGACGGGACCTCAGAGATGATGAAGGAAGAATTAGGGTTTATGCCGTTGAGACCGGACTGCAATTCGGTATAAATCCCGACCCCTTTACGTTCCGCAATTTAATTATTTGGGACTATTGTATGATTTTATGATTATTGGTATGAAAATTATGGAAAAGAATGTATGTAAAAAGAAGAAAATGGCTGTAATGGAAAAAAAGAAAAATATGTGATAATGTAATGATTTTACGTAAACAGTATGAGTTTTACGTAAAATCTAGGCCTCTGGTATAGTACGTGATAGAATTAGATCAGGATAGATGGTTTTCAGGCGTTTCCTAAACGCTAGAACCTCAAAAATTAAGCGGAAATACTACCGAAATTTCTAAAAAATGGCACCAGGCGTAATATGGGAAACGAGGGGTAAAAATATGATCGGGAAGGGAACCCGAGCCCCCTTGAGGAATTAGGGTAAGGAAAAAGGAATGGGTAAGGTACGATTAGTAAACCGACCTTTCGAAACCCTAGAACACAAGAAAAACATGAAACCGATTCTTGGGTTCGAATAGTACTTCCCGAGGGCCGGGAATGTGAAAATTGGTAAAATGATAAGAATTGATCTGGAAAAGGTCCGATAAGATTTAGAAAGTTAATTAAATGATTTTGGGTTTAGAAAATCCAACCTAAGTATGAAAATGAAAATGTTATAATTAAACGACCCATTAGGGGCAAAATGGTCATTTTGCCCACAGATTCTAAAATTATGAGAAAAGAGCCCCAATGACTCCGGAATAGGTGAATGAAGTTTGTAAAAGCCAAGATTGAGGTTTAAGTTATGAAAAATCACGTCAAGGGTAAAATTGTAATTTTGTTAAAAGTTAGAGGTAAAATCGTAATTTTTCAAAAGTTGGAGAAAAATTCGAAAATGGCCATTAAGGTTTAGAAAGCTGTCCTAAGGCTATAATTAAGGATTATAAGATCAGAATTTAGCTTTTTAATAAAATAAAGGCTATAAATGAAAATGTGATTAACGGACAAAATTTGTCTGTAGGAACCTAATCCAGAAGCGACAAAGGACGTTAATGGATTCTAAGAAGAGGATAAGCACGCTATGAGTAAGTTCAGACATTTACCCGTCTGCAACTATGAACAAGTTTATCGTGTTTATATGTTTTGTATGCAAATGTCATGATGTGATTTATGATGATGCTATAGTAATGCTATAGCAATGCTATGACGATGTTAAAAGATATGTTTTAAATAAATAATTATAAAAAGAATATATATAAATATATGTATATATTGAATTATGAAGGAAAGACATTATAAAAGCTTTATGAGAGTAACAATGTGATAAAGAGGGATAGAAGAATGGAAAGAGTAAGAACAAGAATGTTATGGTAGGATGCATAAGAAAGAGATGAGATATGAAAGGAAAGAATAGATGTTTTATGAAAAGTTTTATGAAAGTTAGGTTATGATTGATAGAGCAACGATGATCGGTGATGAAAGAAATTAAGAAAAGGGTATGTTTTATGAGAACGAAAGGATAGATGTTTTATGAAAAATGATATGAAAGCAAAGAGTTAGACAAGAAAGAAAAACAATGATAGGTTGTGATGAAAGGATTAGGACATAGCGATAAGATGTGATTGATGGAATAGAATGATAAGTTATGATCGATAGAAATATGATGATAAGATACAATAGATAGAATGATGCAAATAATAACAGAGAATAGTTATCTGCATTTAACTAAATGTGTTTTTAATTGTTATGATGTAATGTGATGTGATGATATATAAGTAATATATGCCATATATGCTATATTAAAGTGTGATTAACATAATTCACACAAGTAAAGTAAAGAATTAAGAAGAGAAAAATAACGAAAGAACAAATATTCCATGGAATGTTCTATGAAAAATGAGAAAGGAAAGACGATGAATGTCATAAAAAAGATGTATAACGAAAAATCAATATAAGAAAAATAAAAGCTTACAAGATAATAAGACTGAAAACTTAAGTTGTTTGCGTACCGGTCTCCCTACAAGGTCGAGACTTCCGGTCTATATCCTCCGCGTAGATGTGACGCTACCCCGAAGGTGTGGTAGATTATAGGTTGGACCAGCCCCGAAGGTGAGGTTTTATGTGACTGTGAGGTAGGTTGGTGGGTAGCTCCCCCTCCTTCCACTGTCTGCGCACAACTAGGTACGTCCAACAACAGGCCCAACCAAAGGAAAGTGGAAAGAAAGCAAACGAAAGGAGAGTGAAAAGAAAAGAAAGGAAAAGAAAAGGAAAAAAAAAAGAAAGGAAAAGAGCGTGAAAAGAAAAGAAAGGAAAGCAGAGAGAAAAGAAAAGAAAAGAAATGATACGAAAAGAAAAGAAAAGTAAAGAACGATAAGAAAAAAAACGAATGATATGAAGGAATGACATAATGAAATCGATGAAAAATAAATAAATAACAAAACGAAGTTTATAAGAACATAATATAATCATATATATGATGTGATGTGAATGACACGTTTTTACGTGATGTTATGCTAGTGTGTATGTTACTAGCTTTTAAGATATGAAATGTTAAGAGATGATGACAAAGCGATAGAAAAGTTATAAAGGTTTAGAACAGAAAGTTAAGGAATGATAGGAATGAGAAGAAAAGAAATGAAGAAATTAGAATAGAATGATAAGAGATTATCAATAGAATGATGGAAATGATTAGCGAAGAGATAAATGAGCATGAGGAAGCTCACATAATAGGTTATGTTTCGAGAATATGTATAAACGATGTGCATGATGTGTATATATGTGATGTCATATATTCTAGTAATAACATATCTTACTAGTATTTATAAGTTAATGAATGTATGTTTGAACTTACTGAGCATCTAGCTCATTAGTTGTTTATATGTTGTAGGTAAGCAACCTGTTAGTTTAAAGTAATATGATGGACAACGGACGGATCTGCACGTGCCAAAGGACTAGGCGAGAGTATGGTACTACCATGAGTCTTTCACTGAGCGTTCAAAAAGGAAGATGAAAGAAAGAAATTTATGAATTATATGTCATAAGAGTATGATAGAGTTATAGATATATATGTAAGTTTAAAAAAAAAATTGCTATAAAAATTGCTTCCGCTTTAAATGAGAACGTTAAGAAGGGAAAGTTAAGTATGTTAAGTAAGAGGATGACGACCCACGAGGTTGCCAGCTATCGCGGTCGGCGTCAGAGCTCGACTGGTTGGTATGGTAACATACGTGGGGGGCGTCACAATAATATTATTAGTTATATTATTTAAGACATTAAGGCTCTGTTTGGCAAACAAATTACTATTGTATTACGTTTGAATATAATGCATTGAATGCAATTTGCATTTGGAAGAAAAGTATTTATATTGAATTTGAATGTAACGTATGTTTAAATGAAAATTATTTAAATTGTATTTAAATAATGAATATGTGATATGATAGGTAAAAGTAAAGAGAAACAAAGAAGAGAGAAAGAAAGGGGGCGTTTGTTTTGTTCTTGAGAATGATTTTCCATTTTCAAAAACACAGAAAATGAAAACGGTTTCAAAATTGCGTTTGTTTATTTAACATTTTCAAAACCGTTTCGAAAACACCGTTTTCAACTATGTTGTTTTTTTGGGTTTTTGAAAACGAAAAAAAATTGTTTTCACTTTTTATTTTCATTTCCAAAAAATATTGCGTTTTTTAGGTTTTTTGAAAATAAAATGAGTTTTGAAAAAATATAACCAAACAAAGTTTTATTTTTATGTTTTTCAAAATAGACATTCAGAAAACATAACCAAACACAGTTTCAGAAATGATCTTAACACAGTTTTCAAAACATTCTCATTTTCAATTTTTGTGAAAACATAAAACATTTCAAAAACAATACCAAACGCCACCAAAACATGCGATGTGATTAATGAAAATAATAAAAAAAGTAAAATAATGAATAGTGATTATATTGATTTTAAAATGTGATGTGATTAGTATTTTAATATAATATTTTTATATTTAAATAAAAATTATATTATATATAAATATAATATAATGGGGTGTTTGGTAAATATATTGTGTTTTAATTACGTTTGAATGTAATTCATTTTTTAAGTATTGTATTTGGTTAAAAAGTGTTTGTTTTATATTTAAATGAAATGTGTGTTTGGATGAAAAAATATTTTAAAATTGAAAAATTGATGTGATTGATAAAAATAAAGTTAATTAATGAAGTTGAAAAGTTGATATGATTATTTTAAAAAAAATTTAAATAATAATTATTTTTAATACTATTAAAATATTATATTTAAATATAAAATTTTATATTTAATATAAAATTATATTGTGTTTAAATATATTTAAAATATAAAACTTAAATGTGATATTAGAAACAAATGCAGGCTAATTTTAGGACAAAAATTTGAATCAGTCGAAATGTTGTTGTTATTTTGAGATTCCGTATCATTTGGGGTATCAACTTTAGTCACACGTCTCACTCATGTATACAAATAATTAAAAAGAAAAAGAAAAAGAAAAAGACAAAGAAAAACTGAGCGTGGCGGAGAAGAGACTCATTCTCAAATTCACCACGTTGACGACAACGTGAGGCTTCCAAGGGACACCCCCACACAACTGAAGGCAATTTTTTGCTTTTCATTTTTTCATTTTGAAGGTAACTAAAAGCAATTTATAAGTCAGTTTTTTCTAACTAAATTGAAAAACAAAAAAAACATTTAAAATCGGAAGTTTCCAGATACACACGGCGTTGAAACTACTTAAACGACAAGGCCCATTCTGTTTTGGATAAAACACTCTTTCCAATTCCCGCTCACCCACCCACGCGCATCACCCCTCGTTTCTAGACCACTCGACGCATCTTCAGTCACTTACTAATCTTCTAATAGCAACTTCAACCCACGTAATGTTAACGTAAGAAATGGTTAACCATTTAAATTATATACGACTCGGATTTTAAATGAAATAAAATTTTAAATCTAAATTAATTGATTTAATTATAATTTTTATTAATTTTATAAAATAAAATAAAATTATAATTTAAAATTAAGATTCAAGTTAATGAAATAAATAAGTTTTAAATATTATATTTGACATTTTGAATGGTAGAGTATCAAATTTGATGCTCTGCTGTTTATCTAATTATTTTTGGTGTGATTTTTATTAGTTTTTATTTTTTTAATTATTAAAAGAGTCAAAAATATTATTTGTTTTTTAATTTTTATCCTAATTTTTTATTTTTGGACAAATTATCTCATTTTATTTTGGTGATCATAAGAAGAGAAAAAAAATTATACGTGGGTAATATTCATGAAATAGGGAAAAAATTATGAAGTTAGTAAAAAGGAATAAAAAAGAAAGATAGAATGGAATATGTAGGGAATATTTTTTTTGGTATTAGAATTTAGGTAAAAAATTGAAGATGAGTTTAAGGTGAAATTTGATATAATATTTATATTTTAAAGTGAAATTTGATATAATATCTATATTTTAAGGTGAAATTTGATATTTTAGATTGGAGATGCCCTTACCAATCCATCCTCGAATAAACAACACTCAATATTCCTATTTCATAATCCACTTAAATTAACAAAAATAGTACGAGTTTTTCTTATTACAAGTTCAAAATACTTGCAAAGTATCTTTTTTACTTAATAAACCCATTTTCATGATTTTATAAAATAAAAATATATCTAAAGTTTTAAAATATATAAATTATACAATATCATATATAATATCTTAAATATAAAATTACTGTAAAATTAAACAAGACGGGTATACAAGGAATAGTATTATGGATTTCTAATTTCATCTCCATTCCGAAATTTTAAACCAGAACTCATTAGCTTGGTTTCCTAATCTCATTCAAGGAGGATTTTCGGGTGAACGAGAAAAGTTGTCAGCGGGTCCCACCACAACAATCACAGAAGCGCCACGTATAAGGAAAGATGGCCGTGCATCACACGCGTCATGCATTGACCAGCACCTCACAGCCCAACTGGGGCGTGAGCTCACGCGCTGAACCCGTAAAAACCCCAGAAATGGGCCTCTCTTTCGTCTTCGTGGGAAGTTGTTCCAATCTCTCCCATACCTTTGTCTCTCTCCTCAATTCATGTCTCTCTGAATACCCAAAAAGTTAAAAAATTTATAAAAACCCAAAAACAATGGCTGAACCGGTGGGGGCAGACCCACCGAAACAGCCTGATCCACTCGCCGGCGCCGTCGATTTCGACTCCATCCCGATTCCGCCGCTCGACCACCAGTTCTTCTTGTCGGACGACGCTCTGCCGCCGGAGAACTTCTTCTCCGACCTAGGGTTAGGGTTCGAAGACGACAATTGCGACTACGAGCTTACCTTCGAAGACGTCTACCTTCCCTCCGAGAACGAGGAGTTCCTAATCCCCGACAGATTGGACAATTCTCTCTTTCCAAATGGCTCGAATTCCGATCCCGTCGCTGAGAAATCGGCGTCGCCGGAGTCCGGAGGCTCCACCGTCTCAGGCGTTGGGGATTGCGACGTTTCCGGTTATCTCAATTGCCAGCCGTCGGAGTCTGGTGGCTGCGATAGCGACTATTCTCGTAATTCCGTTGATCGTAAGTCGTCTCCGGATTGCGGTAATTGCGAGGAGGCCGTGTCGTCTCAGGTATCGGGGAATAGCGGATCGGGCGTGTCAGAAGGGCAGAATTCGCCTGCGCATTCTGGTGGATCCGATAAAGATGTGTCGTCAAATGTTTTTGTGTTGGATCACAAGGTGAAGGTGGAGGGAATTGGGAAGAATTACGTGTCGAAGAGGAAGAAGGAGCCGGAGGAGGAAGGGAACGTGGAATCGAGGACTCCGAAGTTCAGGAGATCGGCGGCGACAGCACCCGTGGAGAATGTGGTGCATTCGCAGTCGAGTTTGAATCCCTCGAGCGAAGAGGACGAGAAGCGGAAGGCGAGGCTGATGCGGAACCGCGAAAGCGCTCAGCTTTCCAGGCAGAGGAAGAAGCATTACGTGGAGGAACTGGAAGATAAGGTAAGAAACATGAATTCGACAATTTCCGATTTGAACGGTAGAATTTCATATATTATGGCTGAGAATGCGAGTCTTAGGCAACAACTGAGTGGCGGCGGAATGTGTCCTCCGCCACCCCCGCCGCCGGGAATGTACCCGCATCCCCCAATGGGGCCAATGCCATATCCATGGGTCCCATGTGCGCCATATGTAGTGAAACCTCAAGGGTCCCAGGTCCCTTTGATTCCCATTCCTAGGTTGAAACCGCAACAGACCGTGTCGGCTTCTAAGGCAAAGAAATCGGAGGGTAAGAAGACCGAGGGTGGTAAAACTAAGAAGGTTGCTAGCATTAGTTTTCTGGGTTTGTTGTTTTTCTTCATGCTTTTTGGTGTGCTTGTTCCTACCGTGAATGTTAACTTCGGTGGTGTGACGAACAAAGTTCCTGGTGGGTCGGTTTACCCTATTCGAGGGTCGTATGATCGTCACCGAGGAAGGGTTTTAACAGCCGACCACCTTCTGAATAGAACAGGAAGAGAAATAGAAGTTGGAAGTTTTAAGAAGGTACACCGTGAAAGAGGCTGTGATCATGGAGAGAAGTTGGAATGTGGAGAGCAAGAAAGAGGCTCTCAGGCTTTAACGGGTTCTGGTGAATTTGTTCCTCTTGGGAATGGTAGCGAGCCTCTTGTTGCTTCTTTGTTCGTGCCAAGGAATGATAAGCTAGTTAAGATTGATGGCAACTTGATAATTCATTCTGTCCTGGCAAGCGAAAAAACTAAGGCCTCTCTTGCACGTTCGGAAATGAACAGTAAGAGGGAGACCAGTTTGGCAATCCCTAGAGATATTAGTCCAGCTTACATTGTTCCTGAAGATAGAGAGGACAGGGGGAGACGTGCTCATTTATACCGAAATCCCACGGAAAGACAAAAGGCTCTTTCTTCTGGCGCTGCTGATGCAACTTTGAAGGACCGTTTGAAGTCAAGTGCAGCTGATGGTAAACTACAACAGTGGTTCCAAGAGGGTCTTGCAGGTAATAGTATAGACTCCCTTTTCTTTTTTTGTAGGATTTTTTGTAGTAATTTACTTCTACTTTTGGTAGTCATATTAGTTTTGTTTAAAATAAGTTTTTTTTTTTTTTTTTTTTTTTAAATTAAGATTTTGGTTAGTAAATAGTAATTTATTTCTATTCAGTTAATAAATGAGAATGGCATATATTATGTTACTGCAATCATGCTTTCGCTGTTTATCCGTCTTTCAACAAATTCAGTCCCTGGTATTTAGTATGTCTATACAAGGCATGTGCAGCACAAACCAATAAATAGTTGCAAATTTCGGATCAGTCGAAAGGCATTAAGTCCTGTAATTGCCATATTTTGGGGATGTCGTTTGATGCGATTCACTGAATTGAGCTTGTCAGGCCGAAGTTCCTGATTCTAACTCCAAATTGATATTATGACTTGAAATTAGTTTTGTTAATCTATCTGTAGTTTGATGTGCGAATATTTTAAGGGTGATATTGGTTTGAAAAATCTTTCTTTTCTACCTTATCGTACCCAGGCAAGTAAGCACTTAGCACAAGTTTTAGTTGAGTTCGCAAAATCGTAATATTTGCATCGACAGTTCAGCAAACAAAATTTATTTTGTTTTGTTGGTTGAAATGCTGCTTCAAAATTTTGCAATCTAATCCATTAACCAAAAAACCTAATCTCTCTTTTTTAGGCTACTACTCTGGATTTTTTTTTGATCGTATTGTTTTCTGTCTATGTAAATATTTATGTGCTTTGTCTTCTTTTTCTTATTTCAAAGACACACAAACATTTGCGTTACCTGTTTTGTAGTAGCTTGATGGGGACACGGAATAATTTTCCTCCCTATATATATATTTATATATGTATGTATATATATATATTTTCATTGAATAAGTATTGAAGTGTCTTAAAAAATATAAATTTGGTCAATAGTCCTGGTTTTCACTCTTTTTTTCATAGGTTGACTATTTATTTCCTTTTAACTGTTGTTCGGTGGTTCGTCCTGCAGACTTCAGGAGTTAATCTGTAACATTTGTTCTTTTTCCCTTTTATCATGCCCATATCTGTTGTTTGAAGTCTTCCAAAAACTTTACAGTTATAGTATTCTAATTCTTCCTCTTGGATTCTGTAGGGCCAATGTTGAGTTCTGGCATGTGCACTGAGGTCTTTCAGTTTGATGTCTCACCTGCTTCTACTTCAGGAGCTATAGTTCCTGCATCCTCAGTTTCCAACGTTTCAGCAAAACAACGTCAAAATACTACACAGAATGCAACGCATTCAAAGGTGGTGAATCGAAGGATCCTTCGGAGACTCCCAGTTCCCATCTCTGATTCTAATTTTAATATTACTGAAGAACACGCAGGCAGGAATTCCCCGAAAGACGAATTTCAAGGTAACAGATCTGTCTCTTCTATGGTTGTTTCCGTGCTTGTTGATCCTCGAGAGGCTGGAGACAGCGACGTTGACGGAGTGATGAAGCCAAAGTCACTTTCTCGGATTTTCGTAGTTGTGCTAATAGACAGTGTGAGATATGTGACTTACTCATGCGTGCTTCCCCGTTCTGGTCTTCATCTTGTAACTGCTTGAAGATGGAAAGTAGAAGCCTGTGTTGAGTTTCGGAGTTCAACTACATAGACTTACAATCAACCAATACCCAGTTTTGTAAATAGGATAATAGCCGTCTCTTTTAAGTCTGTTTACTTACTTATTTTGCTCCGAACTGCTTATACTATCCTTGCGTTATAAGTGGAATCGTGTAATTCAGTGGCTGAGCTTGGGTATAAGATGTCCTGGTTAGCCACTTGTGCGGAACACATGGTTTTTAACTTAATTTATCAGATCTCGGATATTTTTATAAACTATTATAGTCAAATTTAAATGAACTAGTAGAGTACTTGAGTAACCTCGCACGTTATTTTCCAAAAGCAAAAATGCAAAATTTCATTCCGATGTAGGAAAAAAATGGCAAAACATAGACCCCGTTTTTTGTGTAGGATAATTTCCTCTCTTCTGATTAACCAAAAATATAAGATAGAATGAAATAAATTAAGAAATGGGAGAAAATGAAAAGGTAATGCAGTATTTCCTTATCTTTTCTTGTTTATGTTAAAAGAGCATGAATTTTTATGTGACATTATACAATGGTTCGGCCAAGAAATTCCCTTGTCAGGTGAGAATTGAAATCGCGAAAGAGGAGCTGCTTGATAATAGAAAGATGCCTTAAACGTTGGAAAAATGGAAAAAATTTGTGAACAAACCAAAATTACATTGCATAGAAATATGTCTCGTGTATGTACCATTTCCAAAAATTTTTGTGGCTTTGCAGTATGTCTATCGACAGCAGCCCAACCATAGAAAAAGTGGCTTCATCGATGGCGGAATAATTGATGTTAAAGACGCAAAGCAAAGGGAAACCAAACAGCGAAGAACCATATTGGGTCATTGTGAGATCAGACCAATTTGGAGAGTGAAGACAAGAAGATCTCAACTCGATCACATCAACCAAACATTAAGCTAGCAGGAAAAAAATGCCCGACCACATGGTTTTGTTGTTTGTCTCAAACAAAGGCTTGGCTACACATTGAAACTTGAGTTCAGTTAAGTCGGGGATCACAGGGATGATAAAGGTGAAAATTGGATGGGAAAGCTCGGAAAGAAAAAAGGTTTTGTAGTTGGTAATAGTTGACTTGGCCTTGAAGAAGCGTCTTCCATTGGATTTCAAGTAGCTTGATAGAAAGAAAAGTGTGGGAAAACCCTTGTGCAACGTGCAACAAGCAACTTCTCCGTTCTCTCTAAATAGCTAGTCATAGGGAAAAAGGACTCCATGTAGACAGGCTGGTGCACGCAAGTGAGAGAGGCTCACCATTTCATTGTGGAACTCTTTGTGCACTTTTGAGTTCACCGAAGATAGGTTGTCTAAAAGTTGTCTAAGGTGACGTTTGGAAAAAAAATTTTATTTTAATTTTACTCAAATACAATACAATTTTACATCAAACATAAATTTTGTAACAGTGTTACGAAAACAATTACTATTCAAAATATTTTTAAAACAATCACATTAATTTTTCAACTCTACTGTTTATCTCTACTTTTACCAATCACATCAACTTTTCAATTTTAAAATACTTTTCATCCAAACACACATTTCATTCAAATACAAAACAAATACTTTTCAACCAAATACAATATTCAAAAACAAATTTCATTCAAATACAATCAAAATGCAATGCGTTTACCAAACGCTCCCTAAAATTCTTTTCTGAACAAATTTCACTTTTCACCTTGAATATTAGGCCTTGTTACAAAATATTCTATGGGCTTTAATTTATAATATTGTTTTTCACCCAACCTTTGAAAAGTCTCAATTTTCTCCCTTAGTTAAAAGTTTCATCTAATATAACACGTGACACTCGTAGACGTTTGGTAGCATGAGTTGCAGGTGTTAAATATGAAATCACAAAATGATTATATAATTTGATCAAAAGAAAAAAATGATTTAATATCCTTTTTTTAGATATGTTTTCAGTTCTTTTATGCTTTTCTTTCTTTTGAAAACTGATATTTTGTTACTGATTATAGGTTCAATGAAATTATCCCAAACAAGTGTTTAAGAACTGTAGTTTTTTAAGGTAGGTAAAGAGTTACTTTATTTTAATGTAGTATTAAGATCCAAATTATTTAAACGGTGTGACATCATATTAGTTATAAGGCCAAAATGGGGCCACTTTTTATGCCCTCAACCCCACCAATTATTTATTTGTTTTTTCAGGCCAATCTTAACTGATTTACACGTTGCCCTTGGCCAAGTTTTGAGACTATGCATCCTTATACGGTGTAATATTTGGTGTTTGGTTACTCAATTAGATGGGTGATCGGTAGTCCATGAATATTCAAGTCTTTCTAGTAAAGGACTCTAGAATAAATTATTTTGCATTTTTTTTTTCCTTTGTTTCCTTTATTTTTCCATTTTTACAATTAAGGTGGGTTTGGCCACTATAAATGAAACGTGTACATGCCAAAAAAAAAAAAAAAGAGAAAACTATTCAAATCATATTATTATTTTGTTTGAATCAGTTGTTTAAAATCACAATTCATCTAATAAATTCAAAATTTTGTTAGAGAAAAAACTATAGAAAAAGGTAAATAAGTTTAAAATAGGGCGTCAAATGAGAGCGAAAATTTCTTGATTTTAAACCTAGATCAAAGCCAAGACCGTTTGACCAACAATTGCTTTGAGAGTTTTTTTATGTTGGTACTACTTGTTTTTATGGATGTATGGTAATTCAAACCTCGAGCTTTCAGTTTTGGCAAATTAAACTCCAAATTAAAAAAGCAAAAGTCATTGTAAGTGTGATCCAATAGCTGACAAGATGGATTGTCCTACAATTTTTACGCAGAATGCACCTGTAATTAATTTTGATTGGCTGGCAAGTTGTACCCTTAAGATATATATATATATTTTAATGAAAGTATCCGTAATTTTTTATTTAATTTGAGCATTTTAGACGCTCGTCGAGATTTATCCATGTACTAAAAATTTACAAATAAACATCTAATTAAAATAATACTACTTGTGGGATTCACTAATTACAAGAATATTGCACTTAGCTAGTGTTTGGGACACAAATTTTTTTAGCATTGCATTTAAATACAATGCAATTTTCCGCCAAATACAAAAACATTTCATTCAAATACCAATCACATCACATTTTAAATCAAACACAATCACTATTTATTATTTCACTTTTTCTATTACTTTTATTAATTACATCATATATTCTCTCCCCCTCTTTTTTTTCTCTCTACTTTTACCCATCACATCACATATTTATTATTAAAATACAATTCAAATTCTTTTCCCCCAAACACACATTGCATTCAAATGCAATGCTAATGCTTTTCCTCCAAATACAAATTGCATTCAATACATTGCATTCAAACGCAATACAAATGCAATGTGTTCACCGAACGAACCCTTAGAATCATTGTAGAGGGCAAAATTCTACAGTCGAATTTGTACGTAGGGTCAATGACTGGTGGAACTTTAGTGAGATGCGAGTGAGATTCTTATTAGGTATGATAAATAAATGTGAAAAAATAAAGAAAAGTAAGAAAAGACAAATATAGAATTTTTAAAAAAGTTCACTTGTAGTCCTCAAAGGCTACGTCCTTTGTAGTGTTTTGAGAGCATTCACTATGTAGAAAAATGCAATAGAGCTCGTGTAAGCCAAGAATGGAAAGGAAAGATTTAGGGGATACCAAGAATATGAAGATTCTGGTGGCGGCAAACACTATGTGCGAGTATGCTAGGGTATGCGCACATAGGCAAGGGTGTCTCCAGTTTGGGTTAGGACACTTATTTATAGCGCTATAGGAGAGAATCATGTCACAAATAGGATTTGTATTTGAATTTTGAATATAAATAAGATTCTGTTTTATTCAAATCTAATCAAGATTAGGTATTGATATTTGAATTTAATATATTTAAATTGATAGGTTTAATTTAAATATATTTGATAGTAGAAAGATTATTTAAAATTTCAAAAATCATATATAGATAATTCTAGAGATTATTCACATAATCCTTAGATTCTAGGATTGGGGCTCACTAGGGACTCGCTGACAAGCTACCTAGAATCGCATTTTGAAACTGATCTGCGACATGCATGATGAGTCGTACTAAAACTTTACCGTATTCTCCGATGATATATGTTGATATATGTATGATGAGAAATAAAGTACGGAATCTGACCTCAACCGTCGTTAATGGTCGTGTAACATGAACAAAGTATTTATCATCAAATACATACCGTTAGAGATTTTCACAAGGTCGTTAGATTATTTGACAGACTCATGCAAGAGTTAAAGTGCTCAATATAGTGGGCCATTTCACGAAACTTTTCACGTATTTACGTGGAAACGGGCTAACTAGTAGTAATTAATATATTAAAATATAATATTTTTTGCACTGAAAAAGAAACATACAAATCAATGCACCAAAATATGCTATTTTTGCTCTGAAAAAGAGAAAGTCACGAATCAATGTGAAAGGGTCAAAAATGGACACATCATAAACGTAAGTGGTCCACCGGATTACAGAAAGCGATGGGTAAGACCTCAAAAGTATAACTTTAGTTTAGTGAAACTCCGTTACGGTCAAGACCACGTTATTTATTTATTTTAATTAAATAAACTAGCCAGGTACTACAGACCAATTAGTGCCGCATAAACTTTGCTACTCTAATCATCCAACTAATTCGTTAAACGCAAGAGGGGGCAAAGACGTGAGATGCTTCCTTCTTTATTATTATTAACAGAAAAATTAAGTTAGATGACTCATTTTGATTATTAAATTTAATAGATAACTATTTTTTTTATTTAATAAAATGGTTATTTATTATTTTTATAGGTTTGTTAAGTTAGTGATTGACTATTGATCAATTAGTAATTAATTATAAAAATTAGTAATTTATCTTATGATCAATCAATGATTAAACGTAATTTGATCAATTATTGGTTAATCATTTAAGAAAATTGACTATTAATTACAAAAAAGGTATTTTAACTTATTTTTAAAAACTTAGGTCATTTGTTAAAAAAAGATTATTTAGCTATAAGTCCGTAATTATTATTATTATTATGTTAATTGAGGAATATTTGGACTATTCTTACAAATGTGAACTATTCAACTATTCAATTTACATGATCAATCTATATATGTGTTTTTGTTTTTTTCATTTGAAATATTTCATTTAAATAGCCCAATTATCTTTTTTTTTTTTTTTGAAAAGTCAATATTAGTTTTACTATTTATAGTTTTATTAACTCAAATTTTAAAAGTCTATAACTTTTTGTATACAAATCCAAATGAGATATTTTATTTTAAATTGCAAAAAATTTCGATACTAACGAAATAACTTCCATAATGATTTTTTTTAATATATTTCAAATTTTTATATTTTTGAACTTTAATTATTCAAATTTCTCACAAACTATCCAAATATTTTTATCCAAATGTTTTTTTTTTTTTCTAAATTTTAATATCCAAATGTCTATTTAAATGACAATCTAAATGTGTTTATTTCAAATATTTTCAACCACATATTTCTATTTACATGGGTCAATGTACATTGCTCTCTCCAACGGAAGCTAAGTGCGACATCAAATAAGAGAAAATTTAACAAGCCGGGTAAAGAGAAAATGTTGTGCATAAAAAAAAAAAAAAATGAAACAAGAGGAGTGTGTTTTGTTTTGTTTTTGGTTTCTTTCGCTTTTGGAGTAAAGATATACGCTTGCTATATAAAACATTTCAATTCTTTCAACTATAGAAATCTTTAAATTACAGAGTTGCATCTTCCTTGAAAATGACTCTGTCGGGACTCATTTGCCGAGGAGCATATGTTCGGTGCTCTTTTGACACCACAACAGTTTGGTTGTCACTTAAATTCAAATATCTTGACATTTATTCAAAGTACTCTAGGTGCTCTCGATCAATTTTTAGCCTTATTTTTTGCGTATTTGGTTCAAGCCCTAAAGAAAGGTTGGCTGTAATTTTTTCCTTTTTATAATTTTCTTGAAAGAGTCATTCTTATTGAAATGTATCAAGAAGGTGCTCTTTTCTTGTGCATTTTGTAATCGGCTTTCTTAAAAATACAATAAAATAAAACAAATTCGTATTGCATAAAAAATTATTATTAAAGCATTTTCAATATAATGTTAAATTAGTGTGCCAATAGTAAATTTTGGTATTTGAATGAAAAAAATACTCTCTAACATAATATTATTTTTCACGTTAAATTTGCTATATGGTAAATTTTGTTACAAGACATAGGTAATGTCAAATTTTAGTTTTAATTTTATTGTTTGTTGTTTCATAGAACTATTATAACATTTTTATTTTTCATTCATTTAAATATTAAAAGTTTATTTTTATAACTTACAAAGCACAATAATACCAAAAATTATACATGGTAGTAGAAATAACATAACATATTAGAGTATAAAATAAAATAATGTTATTTTTAACACTATTTTATAACAAATATAATATTAACATACATAATATATTGAAGATAGTTTTACATAAGTAAGATGTTATAATCACTATTTTCGTTACATATATGAATGAAAAATTCATATACTACAAAAAAAAAAAAAAAAAGACATGAGATGTAATATAACCACAAAACATAATTGAAAAATTGAGAACTTAATAATAAAACACTAAGAGTATGTTTGGTAGGAGAAAAAAAGTGAAAGGAATGAGAGGGATAGAGAGATTAATAGAAGGATTTTGATATTTATAATTATTTGATAAGGACGAAAAGAAAAAAGAAAGGAAAAGGAGAGGACATCAAATCTTTCAAAACACTCTAATCAAAAAAATTATAGAAGGGATTGCATATAAAATATCATAAGAAAAAGAAGTTCTCGTTGTTTATTTCCTTCACTTAAATGATATACTGCTCCTCCTTCCTATCTTCTCTCGTTCCTACCAAATATACCATAAAAGTTTGTGGATGGAATTATTTCTCTGCTCGATACCGGGAGTATGTCAGCTTGACGAGAGAGGATACAGGCAATTTTTTTGGCAATCCATTTCCACAGCTTTCCAATAGTGGTACTGCACTTAATAAGTATGCCATCCGTTGACAAAACAGCATAGAATGTGTAGAAAACGGGCCTCGCCTTGTTCGGAAATAATGTTGAGGCCAAGGAGGCTAAACAGAGAGAACCACAGAGGTACGAAGTGAATCGGATCAGAGTGAGAGAATCATTAATTGGAGACCGAAGACTAGAACCAAACTTCAGCTCAATCCCATAAGCCACACAGTATGCCAGCAAACAAGAAGTGCTGAAACACATGGTCACGGCGTTTGTGTCGAACGGAGAATTGCCCTTGCATTCACACTTGAGCTGAATCAAGTTGACGATCACGGGAATGACGAAGGTGAGAACTGCGTGAGGTGAATGATTGGGCACCAGAAACTGCCTTTGTTGGAGAAAGTAGTTTCTTGTAGGCATGTACACAAATGTATAGGAAGTTTGTGTATGCTGATGAGAACCCTGCCGGTTGGACCGGTCGGCGAAAGAGAAGTTATTTGTTCGAGAAGTGCTTGCGATCGGCATTACAGCCAAAGAAGTGTTTGCAAGAGGCAATTGAACTATGACAGAAAGAAGAGAGGCGTGAGAAAATGATGGGGGGAAATTGATTCCTATTTATAGGCGAGGAAATTAAATCTCAGACTACCCAGAAAAGATATGTGCACGATCACTATATTGCTGTACTCTTTCGACTACGCAATTTGTATTTGTGCAGTTTTCCCATTCCCTAATAATCTAAAATTTTACACATTTAAAAAAGACACGTTGGTGCTCTGTTATACACCGCAACATACTGGTGCTCTTTCGTAGTTCGTACATTGATTTTTTTTCCCCCCCAAATTAGACTATGAAATTCATCAGTTTATAATATAGTCTCGGTGCATCCAAAGAACATGTTGATATTGGGACTCGGTGCTCTTCAGATCACCCAAAAAATGGTATTCTTCAAAGAAAAAGAAATTTTAAATCTGCAAGTTCAATATTATACTTCGCTATAGACAAGAGAAATAGAAATTGTCATTAACTCGTTGAACTGACCGTAGAACTAAAATGATATCACTATCGAACAGGTTCCTTTATAATTTTATAGTATTGCATTTTAATTTTCTGATTATGAGCCTACCCTGCAGCAAAACAAAGTTTTACAAACAGTAACAGAGACAAGAATTTAAGAGCTAACAATTAAAATATAAATTTAATAAGATTATAAATTCAAGTTTTTGATGTCTAATGGGGTTTATATGAATATTGATATAATAAAAGCATATATATGCACACACACACATAGGTTTGGTAAGAAAATATTAGTTGAGTGGGGGCTATAGAGGGTGAATTCTATGGTTTACTAATCCAAGGGCTAATGATTGATTTAGAAGTTGTTGAGTTGATTCAATCAGTTGAGGAGCCAAGTAACAGCGAGTACAACAAAAAAGATAAAAAGCAAAAAAGTATGTGTATAAAAGAGACAAAATTTATAATAGTTCACTCGTTAATAAGAGCTACTCCACTGTGATAATTTTCAGGGATCGTCTATTATATTTGAAGAATTATATTACAATGAGATCATGAATGGGAAGTAGAGATGGAAAGGGATAATATGGAATATGAGAACAAGGGGAATATGTATGCTAGAAGATGTATATCTTTATACATTCTTGTATATCTCCATATTTTGTTTTTTCTATAAGTGGGATATTTGCTCATGTATGCCGAAGTGGATTTGCCGAACGTGTACAAAGCCTCCTTATTTATAGTTGATGAGGTGTTGCTTGTTTCTTGATCACATCCATGGGGATGCTTTCCTCTTCTTGATATGTTGACTTCCCTTTTTATGACTTGCTTGATGTGGGAGTTGATTTAAAGCCTTGAATTCTCGATTATGGTTTCCTTTTTTGACTGAGGATGAACTTTCCTTCTTGGGCATGATTGAGTTGTTCGTTAAATACTCCAAAGTTGAGTTGATGCAGCTAATTTATTTTCCAATCTCTATGATTTGATTACTAGTCCATCAAATAAGGGAGATCTCGTAATATTCTTGATTGACCCATAGAGGAAGGTCGTTAGTTACTTGCTAAGTCGACTTGTGGGATTGGTTGCTCGAGTAGTCGATCTGACTTGTCAAGGGATTGTTATGATTCGTTGGTGGGTTTTGGATTGCCACTTGTACGATGAGAGATAAGGTATGAAATTTGACCTCAATAGTTAGCTCCCCATTCCTTAATTAATGAAAATCAACTGAGTAATTTTACAATTTTTGTGGCAAACTATATTGACCCATGGAATTAACTAGAGAAGTTTGCTCATGAATTTCCTCGTGAGAGTGACTTATGGGCTGTGTGTGATGACAGTGATTCGACTTGTAAGAGGAGCTATTAGTAATGAAAATTCGCTTGTTGTTGAGTTGTTTGTAAGAGTCAACTGTTAAGTCACTCATTGGTCTTTTTGCATAGCTCGTATTATGTTGAGTTGATTGTACATATCTATTTGTGAATTTTCTGTAAGTCGATCTGAGTCGATAATATAGGCATATGATTTTGTTTTTAGTTGGTTGAAGGCTTTTGAATCGACTATATAAGTTTGCTAAGTCATTGTCTAGATTGAAGGCATTGTTTATAATCATTGATTCAATTGTTCTCGCCTTTCCTAAGCACCGCACCCTACACTTACAAATCAGGAAAAACTTAGAGAATCAGGGCTACTATGTTCATATTTAATAGTAGACTTTCGTTTTATCTATGCTTGTATGTAAAGAATGATAAACCATTGGTCAACTAGTTTGGTATGATCTGATAAGTTGTTTGTAGACTCGTGAGATGAGTCGTATGTTGACTCATCGCATGAGTCGTTATAACTATGTTGTATAGCTTTGGAATGTTTGTCAAAGTATAGAAACAGTTTAGGATGCTTGAGATCTTGTATTCTCTTCCATTCCTAAGTCTTGTCCTACATTTACAAATTGGATAAGACTTGGGTAGCTAGAGTTGCCAGCTGATTGCATAAGAGAGATAAATTAATTGAAAGTATCACCTTCAACCCTAAGGTTGACTTTGGCATGGAAACTTCATCGACTTGTGGTTGGTAGCGATCTGGGGATCAGAATAAAGTGTTACCTAACGTAAGGGCTCTCTGCCTGTGTTTGGACTTTCCACTGTACAAGATGTGATAGGTGTTCTTTGTGGTTTAACAAACCATTAGATATTATTGCACTAGAATACTTGAGTCGCAGAGGGTATGGTTATGAGTGCGATATATGTCAGTGCCATACCTTTAAGGTTGATCATTCCTTGCATGATTTGCACCATTTGTTGTGGGATGATTTCATGGGTTAGGAGGATGACCAGTGAAATGTCTTTCCCTATGGCGGCTTTTGGGGATTACCTATTGATACTACTAGACCTGTTTAATCAGTCCGTCCTTATGAATGGAGGCCTCCCTTGTTTTTAGGTTGTTCACTTGTATGTAAGAGTCCAAAGTCTTGACTCATGGTGGATTGACTCATTTTATGGGCTGATTGATTAGTCGTTTGTTCATGGAGTTGTACTAATCTGAAATATACCATAGGTCATCTCGTTCCAAGGGTTGATTGTCAATTGTTTATCAGTTGTGTTGACCCCATAATAAGCTAGCAATTCTTTATTCCTATAAAAGTAGGATGGGAAACATGTGATTTTAAATTGATAGTGGTTGTGCTTGTTTATCATGTACAAGTTGCCTACATACCCATGGGTAGGGATTAAGCCGAATGCAGTTCGTTTTTACAATCCTATGATCATCTACGATTATTACTACTGAATGGAGAGTAGAATTGCCTCTTTATTAAAAGCATAAATAAAATAAAGATAGTAGATGGTATTGTTGATAGGTGAATCGACTCATGGTTGCAAACTCCTCAATGAATTGGCTTTCAAGTATAACACTTCATCTGATGAAGGGCATTCTATGGATGACATATAGGTTGCATGTTGAGATCTTCTAAGCATTCTTGCATGCTTCTCAATGGACATGCATTTTTCTATTGAAATCATGGATTTACCAGAGATGGCTCCCATGATCTTCTTTGTTGGTGGAGGATGGTGTACGGCTTGGACCTTGTTTGTCCGTTGTGAATCACCCTTATCGGGTCCATATGTCCTTCAGCCTTTATCATTTAAGAAATCTCTTAGGTGGCTTTCTTCTCCTTCATTAGTTTGAGTGGTTTTCCTTAGAGGCGTTTTCGATCTTTCTTAATCATAGTTATCCGATCGATCGCTGCTTCTCCTGGATTCAGAAAAGCTAGAAGTTTGGCAGCTATGGTTGTACTACTCCATCCTTGTCACCTTTTCAAGTTCTTTGGCTCCTTTATTTGTTATCACAAGGCTACAGTTATGGTTCTTGACCGTCAGGTACATATTTCATTCAAGAAGTGAGAACTAGGTAAGAGTCCTTTCTTGAGAGCCAAGAGAGCGACTGTATCATTGTAGTTTAGGATCTCATATATGGCTTTGCTAAACCATTTGATGTATGCCTTTAGGGACTCATTTGCTTGTTGCATAATCGTGTAGAGCTCCTCAGGAGTCATTCCCATGTATATGTTTGCGGATTAGTTCTTGAGGAAAGTTTTGGTCATCTCTTTGAAAGAGCCAATGGGGTTCGAGTTGGCAAAACTGTTTGAGCATCGAGCCTTTAATACTCTATGGGAATAACTTACACATGGTTGCATCCCTTGACCCTTGAGGTAGAGTTGTCCCGATCATAACTTGTTGGTATTGGCATATGTGTTCGCAAGGATCAGTTGATCTATTGAACTTGGAAAAAATTGGTGTGTGGAACTTGGTCGGGAGGGACGTATCCATAATCTCTTCCTTGAAAGGCAATTGGTTAACTTCATCCAACAAGTTCTTGTAAGTTGTCAGGTGACAGAGAGTTTATAGAAGTTTCATCTCCATTCCTTTGATGCATTTGGCGACCACATCACTAATGGCTTTTTGCCAGTTGGAGCCTCCAATCGATAGGATTCCCACAGTGGTTAGTGGCTGTGGTAAGCCAAAAGTATTGGCAGTCACCGGAAAAGTGGCCGATTGCGTGTTGATTGCTATGGTTGGTAGGACCGCGATTGACTTGTGGAAAATGGATCCGTGGATGTAGACAGGGTCATCAATGATGCCAATGACACCAATGGATATAGTGCATTATATGGCGTGTAAGTAGTAGTTGACTATAATCCACCCGTAGAGGGTAAGGCAAGTGTCATGAGAGGTCAAGTCGGATTCGTGTGAGCTTTTGCGTCAAAGGGAATAAGAGTGGTGAATATGGGGCTTGCTTCCATGGTAGTGTCTCGGATTAGTTCCACCCTGATCACATCCTTCGATAGGTGTTTACTGCTATCGGTAAACTAGGTTGGATCTTCTATGTTGAAAAATGTGTTTAGGCATAATCTATTTGGGACTATCCCTTGATGGCTCAAATTATACATAAATCGGACTTCGTGAACAATGGTTAGACACTCAGAACTGATTTAATTATTAAGCTTCTCTAGAAGCTCTGTTAGTTAAATTGATTGCCAAATAAAGGGTTATTAATATATGTCTTAACCTTGAAGGATTTAAGGTAGTATAATGACCACCCATCAATGGTTTAGAGCATTAGATGCTAAAAATTACCGTTATAATACTACACCCCTTGATGATTTGGAGCATTAGATGCTAAAAATTATTGTTATAATACTATATATTTTTTCTAAGTTCTTCATGTAGGAACATATTCATGTTTTGTTTGCTAGATCATGTTTTATATTTGCTTGTGCACTAATGTGATGTTCATATATATATTTATTTCAGTTCAAAAATGTCACCCACACCTCTTATTACAAGACTTACTAAAAACAAACTAAATGACGATACTTTCAAAGGCTGAAAAAGAAACATGTTAATAGTTCTTAGCTATGAGAAACATAAAAGAAAATTAAATGCAAAGATAGAAAATTATAGTTTCAATAATTCAGATTTGTCTCAATTTAGCATCAAAGGAAGGATCAATTTCATGAATATCACTTTGCCTCCTAATTGTGTAAATCGCTCATCATGCCCCTGATATATACAAAATCATTCAAATTGGTTCGAGGATTGGAAATTTTGACACTCAAATATACTTCATCTCATAAATTTAATAAAATTACTGATATGATATAGCATTAAAGATTAAACAAGTTTGATTTAAAAAATAAATCCTTACAGCGTTTGGCACCTGTATTACGTTTGAACGCAATATAATTTTCATACTTATACAAAAGTATTGTATTTAAATACAAATCATATTACAATTTTAAATCCAATATAAACACTATCCACTATTCTACTTTTTCTACTCACATCACATACTCTCTTTCTCTCTTTCTTTTTTCTTTCTATTTTTACCAATCACATCATATACTTAAAATTTAAATATAATTCAAATACTTTTCATTCAAACAAATATTACATTTTAATATAATGTAAATATTTTTCATCCAAATACATATTACATTCAATACATTATGCATTGCATTTAAATATAATGCGTTATCTAAACGTTTCCTTATAAAAGATAAAAAATTAAATAGATATATATATTTTTCCTTTTTTTTTTATATAAGGTATGAATAATACCATTATTTTTAGATAACAAAAATGTATACCACGTGAGAGTAATAGAAAGTGAATTAAAGGAGAAAAAAAAAAAAAAGAAAAGGCCTAAATGACACAAATTCAAATATTATTGTGTCAACATAACACAACAATTTGATACTAAACCAATATAATATAAATTAGATACTAATAATAATAAAGTTTGTATTGTGTTAGCCAAAATAAAAAAATTTATGTTATGTTGACCAGGAAAAAAATAACTATTTTCACAATTTTCTCATAAAAAAATGGTGCATTTTGCCCCTTTATACCCTTAAAAGTGGTTTGCTACCCTTAAAAGTGGTTTGCTCCGAAAACTTGATCCTTCCAACTCAACTGATAAACTTTGATGCAGGGCACTGTTTGCTGGTGGATTTCAACCAGCTTGAAAAATAATAAAAAGAGTAAAGGAAAGAACAACACGTGGGCCTTACCAATAAAAAATTAAATAAAAAGATAAAGGCAAAAAATAATATTAAATACAAATGAAAAAAAAAAGGGGGACCCAAACATTGCAGTTCTTTCACTTATAGAATTCTTTATGTTATTGACTTTTATTATGGTTCTAGGTGCTCTACTGCTCTCGATAAATTTTGTCTTATTCGTGCGGTGCTGAGTTGTCGTCTTGGTTGTACTAACGAAACTAAAATGGTGGGTTGTAGATTTTTTTTTTATAATTTTTTTTTCTTTTCTTGAAAGAGTCATTCTTATTAAGATATGCCCAGAAAGTGCTCTCTTTCTTGTGCATTTTGTAATTGTCTCTGTTGATTATTGAAGAAACCCTCTAAACAACCTTAAAAAAAAAAAAAATCATATAGAACAGAAAATTAGTACAAAAACAAGAGGTGAAGATCATTATTCAGTGGATATAAGTAATTTGGTCCTCCGTTATACACTACAAAAGATCGGTGATATTTTTTCGGTGATTTTTCGTTTTTCTTTGTACTTAATTCTCGTACGGTTGACTGGGTTCATAATCTTTAAAGTCCTAATGATGCTACGCTTCGGAGCACCCAAAGAAAAGGTGTCCTTCAGAGCACCCAGTGATACATTTCAAATCTGCAAGTTCAATCTTCCGTGTATTTTTTTTTTTTAGACAAAAAGAAAAGAAAACTTGTCATCAATTCACTGAGTCTTCCATCGTGACATAATTGAGAACAATGACTTGACGATTGTCCCTACAAAAAGACTATTTAGATTATCATCTTGCTTGTAATAGTTTCTTTTTAATTTCTATTCACAAAATTATGTTCAATATATTGGATCGTCTAGATAAACCTTAATCTTAAATGTCTCCAAATAAAAGGAAATATATATATATATATACTTGAGGGATTGTTTTCATAATTTTCTCTGTATCTTTTAGACTATATGTAATTTACGATTTTTATTATTTTTATAATTTTCTCTATATATTTTAGATTATATATGATTTACGTCTTTCACTTTTTGAAGAGAATTAAAAACACTTTCAAATTTCAAATCAGAGAACTATAATAACAAATATTTTAATATTAAAATTTATTGAATCTATGATTTAATTCACAAATATTTTGTGTGCTTTGGTCACATTTTGTGTCATACTACACATGTTTTGGCATGATGCTGTTTTTACTCACACTTTCTCAACACACATCATGAGAAAGTGTAAATTAAAGTTTCAATGCCTAAGCTAGGTAGAAAAACCTAACAAAAATATCAAGGTACCAGCAGAAGCTTTTAAGTTTATTAGAATCAAAATCGGATAATTTATTAAGTAAAAAAAAAAAAGAGAATAATTTATCACGAAAGTACAAGATCAAAAATCAAGGATTGAGATATAAGAGAGATAATTTCAAGGGCTAGAATTTAGAGAAAACTTGGAAAAAATTACCCTCTCAAATCTTGTTTTATTAGTAAGCCCTGGTGAGCAAGTTTTAACTTTCCTTAAAAAATGGGGTGTTGTTAGTTAAAGTAGGATTTTGTGGCTAGTGAATATGGCTTGATTAGCACTATTTTATCAAAAAATTTGACCAAACCATTGCTTGGGGTCACCGGTTTTGGTTAAGGGAACTTAATCACATTATAGGGCTAATGAATCAGGCTAGAATAAGGATTAGCAACAGTGCTAGGATCATCAACAAAAGTATATAAATATGAGTTAGGCTAAGAATGCTTATATCTTTTCTTCCTTATTTCACACAAAGCCATTTTCTCTCACACTCTCTCCCTCTACTCTCCTTGGCCAAACCACTCTTCACCAAAAAAAAAAAAAAAAAAAAAAATTCAAGATGCTGTCCTGAGTGGAAGGATACAAAATAGACCACAAAAAGATGGCCATTGTCCAAGATGAGTCTAGTTCAAAATATGGTGGTTTTCCTCTTGTTGGCTAGTTTTAAAGAGTTAGAAGAACCCTTTTTCAAGCATTTAAGTTATAAAAAACTTACAATCTCATGATGCAACTGTAACACCCCATTAGCATGATATCACAATTTACTATCTTTAACGTAACATGTAAATCAATGTTCACAGAATTAGAATGACAAAGAAGTAAAATAATTTTAAAAACATGAATAAATATATCATTTTTTTTCTTCTTTCTTAAACAACTTAAATAATAGATGCTAAAATATAAAATATTAATTTATCTCATACATATGCAATTAAATAAAAAACTAAACTTTAACAAATAATAGTAAATTATACTATGAAAATCAATTTGAAATCCTATACTTTATAAATCTTGTGATGGTAGAAAATATATTCTTAAAAAGGAATTTTAACAATCCTAAGAATATTTGGAATAAACATTAAAATCAATAAACTTATAAATTCAAATTATAAATGTAAAATTCTTAAAATAAACATAAACATGTATTCCATTGAAACAGAAAAATTCCGATAACCCATTAAACTACCGTGCGCACTTTCACTTTAAGCCTCCTCCATAACTATACCTTAGCTTTACCTTATCTACAACATTTGAGGAAACTAGATTAGATGAATGCCTAGTAAGTACATCCATTATCTCACAAAATATTTAGTTCATAACTTGGTGTAAAACATCATGTAGTAAGTATTTATATAACTCATTATTTATATAATAAAGGTAGAACAATTATCATACATGTTATAAACACTTAAATATAAAACGTATCTATGTTCATTAATATTGTTTACAATGTTGGACCTTAGGCGATATACCAATACATGCTACCAAGGTGAGAATGTGATTGCAAGTTTCAAAACCCACTGAGGCAAAATCGTTACCACAAGAAGGACGAATCATTGGTATATACCTCCTAATTAACTTTCCCATCCGTTAATATTCTTTACATGATCTTTAATAAACATGAATTTTAAATCTTTATAACAAGACATAACTCTTGTAAAATCATAACTCTTTACAAAACAATATTACTATTATAAAAATATTCATATAGAAACTCCAAAAAGAAAATACTTGTGCTGTTAAATTATGAGATATCTTATATTACATAAACAATAACTTTTAGTGTAAAATCTTATTGAAAATCCTTTGTAAAACAATGTTGAAACCACAAAATCAATCAATACTCTACACCAATTATGAACCAGATGAGAGATGTATTTATCTCATTTAAATAACTTATTACTATTACTATTTTAGTGACTTAACACATTAGAATCTTGATATGCTCACTCTTAATAAAATCCATGTTACAAACCATCACATTGATATTATATAATTAGGAAAAATATTAAAAATCCTAAAAACCATCAAAGCCCTAAATTACCAATTCTCCATAAACCCTAAAATTCAAACTTTACAAATCTAATTCATAAATATACATTCCTAATTCACAATTTCATAAACAACTCTCAAATCATTATTCTACATCGTCAATTTTATAATGAACAATATAATTTATTTAATCCATCCAAATCTATCAAAGCCCTAATTTTAGTTTTCGAGAAAATTAAGAAAAACTTAATATGTAAATCTAACAATCTAATTTCGGAAATTTCACCATTAAATCTATAAATCCATCATCGTAGAACATTGATTTCATCATCTAATTCAACTATTTATTAGTCCAAATTTACCAAAACCATAAATTCATAATACCCAAAATAAACATAAGAAAATAAAATTACCTTGAACCTCCAACAAAATCAAATTAAGAAGCTCTTGAGAGAATCAAATCCTTGATGTTTGGGTAGGGGAATTGAAGGAAATCAATTTTCTAAAGGGAGGAAGAAGAAAGTGTTTTGGGAGAGAAGGAGAGAGAGGTATTTAAGATAAAATACTTATAATAAAACCTAATTAAGAGATTTAAACTTAAATAACCAATCTTCAGTTAATCAATGGCTAGGATTAAAAGTCAAAATAGGCTTAAAAGACCTCCTAACTCTGTCTCTTATAAATTCCTTTTTTTTTTTTTCCTCGGGGGCTGCTGGAGCTACAGTGCGCCCAGCTATGGCTATATGAGCTTGTAGCCAAGCTGTAGCACACCTATGCATGCTGCAATTGATAACTAGG
This sequence comes from Antiaris toxicaria, assembly GCA_035233585.1. Lineage (NCBI taxonomy): Eukaryota > Viridiplantae > Streptophyta > Magnoliopsida > Rosales > Moraceae > Antiaris > Antiaris toxicaria. Next base: position 21,841,758 of record CP141156.1, read on the forward strand.
GCAACCCCTGGTCGCAATCGTGCTACAGCATGCCTATGGACATTGTGTCCTTCTTTGCTCTCTCTTTCTTTCTCTTGTCATCTGACCTTCCTATAGTATTTTTGTCGTAATGTTTAGCTCCAATGTCGGAATTGGACTATTTAGGAGGCATTAGCAAGTTAACGAAAAGGTCTACAATTTCATATGAGAACTTTTGTCTAATTTGGATATTTTTCTAACCAAAATTATGCTTGAATATAAAACTACATTCTTTATGTTAAAATTCTCATTACTTACCTTTTTAAATATAATTTCGTAAATGTATCAAAGTCCTTAGTCTTGTCACCTGCAAGAACACTTAATTCAACATTTAACTTTAACTCTAATCTATACTTTATAAACAAATAAATCTCTTGTCTATATTAAAGTACTATTAAATATTGGGAATTACAGCAACAATATGTGTGAATGTGCTTATTATGGGTTTTGTATTTTTAAAATTTGTTCAAATTGTTTATGATCTTAGAATGACATGTTAGTGTTTTTATGCTAGTTCATGAGTATGGTTTAAGATGAAAATTTTACATATGCTTGGTGCTTGAATAAGGTCAAGATTACATTTTTTTATAGATTGATCATGAATAAGCTTGATTTTTTGTGAATGTTAACGTGCAAAAGGTCTAAAAATATATATATACTTGGACTCACCACTTGACTCAATAGTGTATTGAAGGATAAATAAGTTAAAATATGGCATGAGAAGTAACCCATTGATTTTCAGACCAAGAACTGGCAAGATTTTTATCCATTATTGCAAGCATTTTGAGCCACTTATAGGCATTCTACAGCTTAAAACATAGATTTTAAGCAGTTTTGCGAGCCAAATGGGCTTTTGAACAAAATATAGAAGTTTTAGATTTTTTAAAAATGAACATTTTTTATTGAGAAAGTTTTTTCAAATCCTTAACAGATTTAAAGCCATAGATTTTATATAAAGATTTTATCATTAAGTAAATGACCAAAATGAGTTTTAATGGTTTCAAAACTTTTAAGAAAAAGAGGGATCTAATATCCTAATATTCAAAAGAAAACTTACTATTTTTCAACTTGATGTTATTCGATACGAAAAAGTGTACTACAAAGGTAATCAAGAGAAAATTTATTAACAGACATTAATTAAGTTTTCTATTGAGACCATATGATAGAAATTTTAAGTAATAACTAAACTGATAAGTTAAGCTCAGAATTTTCGTTATGAAATACGAATAAGGTTTTATCTTGATAGAGTATTAAGTTAATACTTGTTAGGAATATGTTTTTAGGCGATAATAATTAGATCTCATTTTAGCATACAAGTGGAAATGCTAAACGCAGAATCCAGGTAAGTATAAACCCCGCCTAGAGTATGAAAACTATGGTTTTCAAAATGATGTTTTTATATGATCAATGATATTTTAAGATAGAGTATTACAAGCAAGTTTTTTTTTTTTTTTTAATGAATAAGTTTCATTGCATGATTTTACAATACCATGTTATGATGTATGATTTATGACTTATGTTGAAGTATGACATATTGCATACTCACTTAAGTAACATGACCAAGATAAGATAAGTTAAAATGGTGTCATACCAACTTCCCACCTAGGGGGAGGATTCATGTTTGTGCTCCAAGTAAAGAAAGATTTGATCTTGACAACGATGGGGCCTTGCAAACCCTAACTTCCCAGTGATCGTTCGCACCCAGTATGTACACTAAGCGTCCACATGTTATGCAAGATAATAAGATTATAAATAAAGCATAAATTGATCATGCATATATTATTAAATATGTTTGAAGATGTTTTTGCAGGGATTATATGTTTGTACTTACTGAGCATTAGCTCACTCATATTTGTTTATGCTGTAGGTATGAGCCCAATGAGCTTTCTTAATGGACTGTGCGAGCGACAGAGTTTATGTGAAGAAAAGAGAAAGGATACTGCCATGAAGCTTATTTTTGCATGTGGTAAGAACTCATATTTAATGTTAATAAGTATCTATCTATGTATGTTTCTAAGCTTTTGATTGAATTTCAAATATAGTTTATGTTATTTTACAAATTATTAGTAAGTATAACAAATATATATACATGTGTTCTAAAGTTTTATGACATTTCAAGATAAGTATAAGTAAGAGTTAAAAAAACGACTGCATAAAAAGTGTCGTTATAGTATGAAAAATATATTTTTGTTTTAGACCTATAAAGGTTAGAGTGATGGTAGACTTCACGTAAGTTATGACCTAAACTAAGAACATATTTATCGATGATTTCACATATACAACAGTTTTAACAATTTTCCAAGTTGTACTTCTTATGATCATTTTACAAGTGTTACAAGTTTTAATGAATTCTATACAAGTTATAAAATTTAAGTAAGTTTTATATGTACCCAAATTTTGAGTATGTTTTAAGTTAAAAAAAAAATTCTTTGAAATTTTGAAAGACAATTTCAAATAAAAACAAGTGATTATATTTAAGTAAATAGGTTAATAGCAATATTCAGGTCTAGCCGTTACAACCCTTATCTTATAATTTTGTATATAATAAATTGAATATCCAGATTGTCTGGCTATTCTTAGTTTTTAAGAAAATTTTTTGTCAAATCTTAAAGATCATAATGCACAAGAAATGACCACATAATTGGTTTCACTATCTTCTAGGTCAAGCATATCTATTAAATGCTATTCAAGGTGTGCGGTGAATGGAGTCAAGTATCTAACATACAATCGAGATATCAATCGAATTACCCTGAATAGTGGTATATGTGTTTGTGGACTAGAGAACCAAACATATTACAGAGTCTTGGAGAAGATTTATGAATTATCCTACATAAAATACAATTCTATTATTCTCTTTAAGTGTAAGTAGTTTGACACTCGTCCAGAAAAAAAAAAAAGAGAGTTCATCAATACAATAACAGAATAAGCATCTTTGTTAAGGACTTGTAGTACGAGAATAAACCATTTATACTTACATCTCAACCTGAACAAGTTTTTTATGTGGATGATTTATTCAACGAGCCAAATTGGAAAGTTTTTAAACACTTTGAACATCGGCATATATGGGATATCCTAGAAGCGAATGCAAACGACGTGACAATTGTTCAACATACCGACTTGTCAAGTGTTAACTTAGTTATGGAACTACCAGATGTTGACACGTTGGCATGGAATCAACTAGATATAATATCTAATATTGTCACATCTGACATTGAGGCAATCTTCAAAGACAAGTCCCCCTCTCTAGAGGCTAACTTTGATATGATGAAACTTTAGAAGAGTACGAAGAAGAAAAGTTCATCATTCCGAAGATGATAATGATGATATCAGTGAGGGTGACGACGTTCAATACATAGGCAGTGATGATGAATAGAAAATATGTATTATAACTGTTGATTGTTGTTTTCCTTATTACTTCTTTTTAATCTCACAAAAAAAATTAATATATAATATGTATGGATCTAAATATGTTATTTAACTAAATTTAATTTGTCAATAGGTTAATATGTCTAGTCTAATCGTGATGTTAGTTGGCTCTTAGAGGGAGTACAGCCTCCACCTAACTCTTCTAGGTTGTCATCACACTGCGAGTCGAGTATGTTACAACTACATAATTATAATTTTGTTAAAATTATTAAATCGTTATTGTGTAATTAGTATACATTATACTAAATTGCCTTTGATTTGTTGTTCATAGCTGCAGACACCAAACCTCACCGACGTGGAGGTCAAGGGAAGGCAAAAGATCAAGAGATCTCAGCAAAAGTAGTGAGGGATGAAAAGATTACCCTTAAGTTTAACGATGATGGAGGTACTTAGAAGGCACTTGGTGAGTATGCTCTCTGGTTTAATAGTACGGTCGGTATTCACACCAGGGATATATGTGAGCTATATCACAATGCCTAAAAATATGTTGACCCCTGTCATAAGAGAGAGATTCAGAAGCACATGCTGGTATTATTCCACTTCACTATTATTAACTTTTTTTATTCATAATAAAATCAATTAACATATTTATTGTATTGCATGATTGGTTCAATCTCAATTACAACTACAAAGACGATATCCTCCGTTCTACAATTGATAGAGATGCTTCTAAATGCTATAAAGATTAGAAGAGTGACCTTCATAGCCACTTTAAAGCTCTTGGTGGGGCAATAAATGAAAAGATTGTTAGAGTCACCCATCACTAACATCAGGAATCATGATCAACAGGGTCCCTATTATGACAGGTTCATGCCTGATAAGTTTCAGATAATTATAAATCAACTAAGGTGGTGGTTGATTCTACGTAATCATTTTATTTTTATTATTGCTGACTATAATCATAAACATAAAAAGTCTAAGCAAACAAAGACAATCACAGCAACCATAAGTGGTCTAGCTTACATAGTCGCATATCGATTACCCAACATCGTCAGAGGAAGATTAGTAAGATTTTGTTAATTTCCTATTCTATGTAAACTTTTGTTTGGTAATAGAATAATATTATACTAACACATTTAAACGGGGACCCAGCAACTGATGTTTGCGATAGACAATTGGGGTGACATACATCGTCATAAGTATACTTGGGTTAACCCCCAAGCCAAGCAGACATTTATAAGTTTTTTTTAATATGATAATTTTTTTTATTTAAATTAACCCTGTAGTTATAGCATGTATTTACTTTTTAATGTGTAGCATGCGATGGAAGAGGAGAGGGAAACCTAAAGGACACAGTTGACTTCTGGATCATCCGCGCCAATGTCCGTAGATGAGGAAGGCATTAAGGAGCATGTCTTGGGTACATGCAGAGGACATAAGATTGGCATTGTCCTTACACTCCCGCGCAAGATTGTCTCTAGCACTAATGTTTCTTCATCCTCTGGTTCACAGTTTAACGACAAATTTTCAGCTCGTGTTGACCCGTAAGTGGAATAGTACTTGCAACGATAGTACGAAAAAAATCTGTAATTGTACGAGAGCTATAAGATTATGTAACAGATGTTGACTGAGATGTGCTGGATATTCAATTCTCGAATGGCCTCCCACTAGAGCCATATGTTCTTCTAGGTTCTCCGCCACCTACAGTTGCTGCAGACGATGACGATGCTAGTAATGCTATTGCCAATTTAAGAGATTGAATTTGTATTTATTATTTATGTATTTTTTTTAACAATCAAGTACATTATACTTTATTTATTGGGTTTTCTTTTAATAAATGTATGACTTTGATTTAATATTTTTAACATTATTATTTATTTACATTATTATAATTCGCATATTTCTACTTAATTTTGAATTTAAGTATATAATAATAACATATATCAATAAAGTTATCAAACTAATAAATAATAATAAATTATTAAAAAAATTAAACAAAAAATAAAATAAAATTTATTTGCAATAACATTTGTCATCGCAAAAAAAGGCACTATTAGCGATGACATTTAAAAACTTTTCATTGTAAATAATTTGTGCTACGTCATCAGATCCAACATATTTGCGATGAAATTTTTAAATTTTGTAGTCTCAAAAAATGGATGCCATGTCAGACTAATCGATATACAGCAGCATAATTACGACGACATTTTAGTAACGACTGTCGTCATTATTGTTATTGTGACAACGCCTTTTTGTCACAAAAAATTCACTTACGACAGAGTATTAGCATCGACTTATATGTGACGACATGTCATCATAAAAGACTTATTTGCCACGACTTTCCATCTTATGCGACGACATTATGTTCTCACCAAAAACCCTAATTGTTGTAGTATTATGAGTCAAAGACAAATATGGGTAAACTTGGACTGAGTTACAAAATAATATATGTTTGTAAGTATGATTGTGCTTTATTTTGGAAAGAGAATGTTGATCTATAGGCATGTCTTGTCTTCACATAAGTCAGTAGAAAAGTAAAAGGAAAGGGTCAGAAAATTCCATTGAGGGTTTTCCATTATTTTCCTTTAAAGGATCGATTGAAGCGTTTGTATGCTTTGCTTCATACTTCTAAGGAAATGACTTGGTACCAATAAGGGCACTCAAAGATAAGAGTTTGATTCACCATCTGGTTAATTATAAGGAATTGAAGGATCTAGATAAGAAGGATCCTAATTTTGCCCATGAACTAAAAAATTCTTGTTTAGGGTTAGCTACCGATGTTTTTTCACCCTTTTGGAAACATGAGTATGTCCTATAGTATGTGGTTGGTGGTTCTGACTACTTACAACTTACTTCTATGGTTATGCACCAAGGACACATATAAGCTGTTGACCCTTTTGAATCCTGGTCCAACTACACTTGAAAAGGATATTGATGTATTTTTAAGGCCTCTAATGGATGAGCCGAAGGAACTGTGTGATGAAGGGGTTGTCATCCATGACATTGCTTCAAATTCATCATTCCTTATATAGGCCATGTTGCTCATGACTGTTAACCATAATCTCTTTGTATAGATGATCTCTTTAATAGTCCAAATTGGAAATTAGTTGAATATTTTGGGCATAGACATTTATGGAATTTTTTGGATGAGGTCATAGACGAGGTTGCAGTTATTCAAGATACGAAGTTTAGAGATGCTGATTTAGTTGATAAGCTACCTGATATGGAGATCTTAACATTTAATTAACCTAATGTGGAATCTGTTGATGTGACCTCAGATATTGATGCTATATTGAAAGACAAGTCACCTGTAATAGGTGATGAACTTTCAATGACGAGTTGAATGATGAGACTTTGGATGAGTATGTTGATGATAAGGCTATCGAGTCGGAAGAGGATGATGATTTAGATGTTAATAACCAAACTAAAGACATTAGTAATGATGATGAATAGATATTATTTAATGTATTTATTTTGTTATAGTGTTATTTTTTACTTTATATGTTTACCTTTTCAAATATTACCTATATATAGTCTTATTAGAAGAAATAGTAGTGATAATAAGTCTTTACTTGTTCAATAGGCATTGATGGTTGGTCCAGTTGCTACGTTTGTTGGTTCCTCAAAGGGAGCATAGGTTTCACCTAATTTAATGAGATTGCCATTCCATTGTTAGTCGGGTATGTCCTCAACGATCGAATGTTAATTACTAATTTTTTAAATTTAAATATTTAAAAATTAACCTATAAATGTTGGATGACATTGTTGCTGTTACTAGCACCATTGGCTGGCCGTCGATGTAAAGGTAGGGGGAAGCAAAAGGCCACGATGTGGTCTAGATTGTGGTGGCGAAGGGCAAGTTGTCTGTCTAATTCAACAAGATCGAGGGTACAATGAAAGCAGTTGGTGGTCATGGCTCCTATTTTAAGAGTGCGTTGGGTATACACACAAAATGATACACTTGAGCCTTATTAAAATGCTTGGAGAAACGTTCCTGCATGGAAAAGAAGAAAATTAAGGGATGTATGAAGATATTCATTTGTACACATTATATAAAAAATTATATAAAAAATTTAAATACAAATTAATGAAATTGTTAGATTTGCTGTAGGATTGGTTCGACATTGAGTTGGATGCGAATGATGGACTGATTGGAGATGTCACTGACCGTGAGGCATCCAAATGCTATAAGAATTAGAAGAGTATCCTCCATGACTACTTCAAAGACTGTAGAGGTGTAGTTAACAAGTCGTATATCAGAGATCACCCCTCCCCGCCCAGCCCCCACAATAGAAAAAAAAAAAAAAAAACCACAACCTAAGAAACAAAGACCATTGAGGCTGTGATAGATTTTCATATTTCTAGTTGTTGTCTAAAATTATATTAATTTCTTGTAGATTCAAAATTTAAACAAAATCAAATGTTCTAATAATATCTTAATTTTTTGTGAATAGAAAAAATCGGTGACCAATGCCTAAAAGCGTATGAATCATAAGTGGTTAAGTTATCACGATAGAATATCATACTCACAACATCGTTAGAAAAGGGTGAGATTTATTACAAGACATTTTTATTGAACTTTATATTTGGTAATAACATCCTAATATTTTAACACATTAAAATTATTGGACAAACAACAGTTGGAGTGACAAGCACCATCGTGGGCCCAACCGGATTAACCCCTAAGCAAAGGAAGCTTTCATAAGTATTTTTTCTTATTCTTTTCCTATTTTAATTATATTCCTAATGATATATGCATTTGGTTTTCTAATATTTTTGTAAAACAAATTATGTAGACATTGATGGAGGGGAAGAGAACAACCCAGATGGCATAGGCTACTTTTGCTTCTACTTTAGGGGTTTCAGATGTTAATGAGAAGGGGATTTTACAGCATCTTGGGTATGCGTAAAAGACAAATGACTAAAGTAGGACCTTAACTCCACTGAAAGATTGACTTAGGCACTTCAACATCGTTTGGATTCCAATCAGATGACTTGTTTTCTATGCGTCTTCCACAGGAAGTACAAGATCGAATGTAGAGGATGTACACTAGTCATATGAAGATGTGCGCAAAACAAGAGAAGATGATGCAAGTGATGCCCCAGATGCAACCAAACTTCATATTCGAACCCATTGCCCCTCTATAAGAAGTTTCCTCCTCCGATGTATCCACAAGATGGAAAGGATGATGATGATGACGATGATGATGATGATGTTGCGACTCTAAGGGATTAGTTTTTTTTATTCGTATTTCCTTTATGTTTTAGTTGATATACATGTCTAGACTGCTGATATATATATATAGATATTTTATCATTAATGATACAAACAATTTTTACTTTGTTCTAGTATTAATTTTGTATAAATTATGTTTATTATAATCTAATTATTTATATTATTTTTATTTCAAATTTGATTCTAAGTTAATAATACTTATACATTACGTAGTATTAAATATTATTATACAAATTTATTAAAAAAAATTAAAAATTATACTTGCGACGATGTGTCGTCGAAAGAGATAAAAACACTAGTGACGACAGTTTGAAAATGTCTTGGCAAATATTCTCTACCATGTCACCAATCATCAACTTATTCATGACGATATGTCCAAATGCTGTCGTCATAAATAGTGGATGTCACATCATTATCAACAAAAATTCCATGACTATATTGTAATGACGTAATAACGATAATAATCGACGCTAACACTTATGAGACGATAGTTTGTCATCACAAATAAATTATCTGTGACCAAGTTATTGGGACAACTTATATATGATGACATACTATTGCTAATACAGTATTAGCGATGACTTTTTGGCATTTGCAACAACTTTTTGCCGTGACAAAGAAGTCCTTTTGTAGTAGTGATATTCACATAGTTATAATCATGTCTATGAAGATATTGAGTATCTTAATATTTATACATATATATAAAATATACATATATATGTGTATACATATATATTATATATATACATTATTTTTTATTGGCTATATTGTTTCCCTTTTGTCATTGATGACAGATTTGATGATGTTACTAATTTTTTCTTTTGTTCACTCTGTCTTCTCTCTCTCTTAAATAGAATTGCTTCACAATAATCTCTGTGAAGTTGAAGTTTGGATTTTGAGCGTGAGAACAAACGTCGCAAATGAGAACAAACGTCGCTTCAGTTCACTAATAGTGTCTGTAACTTCACTTCATTCATAATAATAGCTCCCTTTTCTCCCCCATTAAAATGCTCCATCTAATTTATTTTCAATTTTTGTGTGTCGATAAAGTAATAGCATGACATTTGTAAATTGTAACTCTTATTATTATTATTTTTTTGGTTTGTTTGCCTTTTTTTCTTTTTTATATTGTTTCAACTAGATATCAATCTTTATCTTCAAGAACTTGAAGTTTGGATATTTATAATATTTTAAAGCATTCGGATATTGAATTTTGATATTTAGTCTTGAATCTTCCTTAATTTAAATTTGGATATTGGATTTTAAAATATACACTATTACAAGTATAAGATTCCACTATAAAAATTCCATTATCGTTTTTCAAAAATTTATCATAGAAAATATATCAAAAACACAACATCAAATATAAAATCTAAAAACGATCGTAAAAGTAAGAGCTTCCACGACTTTTTTATAAAAATAATAATGCCATGCCTAATGTTAAAAAATAAAAATAAAAATAAAAACACATTTTAAAAAACTCAAATTCCACTCACCTCTCTCTCACTTGAAACCCATTTGAAACGAAACCAAAACCCACACACACCCCCCCCCCCCCGGGAGACACCACCCTCTCTCTCTCTCTCTCTCTCTCCCTCTCTCCCCCCTCCTCTCTCTCCCCCTTCACGCTGCAGCCATTGCCTCTCCCTTGCTCTTCCTTCCAATGGGTTTGCAGACGCGGTGTTGAAATCTGGGTGATGAAAGAGTTTGCAGTTAAGCGGTGTTGGCATCCAAACTCCATGGTTTCCAGTTCCGAGGCATTTCAGCAGCTTGACTGATACTCTGCCAGGCGATAAGCTCCACCGAAAGAGAGGTAGCTTAAGACCACGAAGTTCCTCATTTCGAAAATGAAGTTAATTTTTTTTTTCCTTTATTTGAGAATGCTAGTGTTTGGATTAGATGAAAAATTGAAAATTTTCATGTGTTGGGTTAACAATCAGCGGAAATATGTAGCTAGGTGCCTTTTGTCAAATTGATTGAATTTGTTGTCTTTTTCTTTTTGGAATTTGTAATTGCAGTTAAAATTGGGTTTCAGGATATGAATGAAAGGCAAAGTTTGTACATTTTGCTTTCATGTTGGAGTACGAAATTGAAATTTTTGTTTTGTAGAAATGAATTAGGGCCAAAGTAGTTCTTGCTTGCATTTTGGAGTATAAAATTTGGAATGGAATTGGAATGATTTAAAAATTTTGGGGTTAATTTTTGGTTGTAGGGCCATATAAATTGGTTCCATATGCTCCATATAAAATTTCGTTTCAAGTAGGGATGATTTCCTGTCCACAGGATTTAAACTGGTGCTGTAGGGAAAAAGGCCAAAGGTAATTGTAAGATTTTCCTTTATCATAGAAAGCTTGTGTTATTACCTTCTTTTGTTTTTACATCATTCGTTGTTTTTAGTTGTTGTATTTGCTGCAACATTAATTTTTGTTTTTGTTTTTTTGTTTTTTAATTGTTGAATTGTATTTTGAATTTTGATAATTGACTGTAGACGAGTTTTATGGCATTTGATTGTCGATGAAAGTAGTTGTTGGCTTTAGATTGCAATGGTTTTTGTTTGGATCGAAATGTTTTTATGTATATATTGTGATTGGTAAGTTTGAATTGATGATTTGGATTTTAATTCTTTTGGTTTGAAATATTTATGGCTTTGGGTTATTGATAGATATATGGATATTGTGATTGGTAAGTATCCTTATATTGATAATTTGGGTTTCAAATGTTTTTGGCCTGAAATGTTACAAGTTAATCAAAAACTCCCCTAATTAACCTTGTTGGTTTCCTAATTGACCTTCTAACTCATATATGATAAGATGCTGATTAACAATTATGCTCTTTGGGTGATTGAACTTCTTGATGCTTGGTATGGTATGCAGGTGTGGGAGATATCCTTAAGAGGTTAGAACTGCCATTCCTGAACAATGGTGAAAGCTCTGTACAAGTAACTTTTAAAACTAATTAAGTGGCTTTTTTTTTTTTTTTTTTTAAGTTTTGATGTTTGGTTGATCAGATCAAATCAGACTGAAGAGCCACTGAAGATGGCAAACAAGTCGTTGGAAGAAATCCCAACCCACCACACCAGCTTTCTCTCTCCTGCTATGGTCACACGGCTGGTTACTGAGCGTTTTGATGAGTTGAACATGAATGTGAGGGAGATCCATTCTAGAAAGTCCCAGAGTTATAGATGAGTTCTAGAAATCGAAGGGTCTCATTTTTTGTGAATTTTGAAGTATTGTTTTGCTGCATTTCTAGAATAAATGAGCATGTTGATTTGTTGTGGATGTTCCTTGCAACTTTTGAGATTATATTATTTGTTCAAATTAAAGAAAAAAAGTGCCTTGCTAAACTGTTTTAATTTGGTACTATTTGCAATATAAATCCTGGTATGCCACAGAAATTAAATTTTTTTTAATCCATAAGTTCAAACTATCACAAAAATATATATATATTTTTTTAACGGTTGTGAAAACATTAGATTCTTTGATCGTTTTCATGTTAATAGTCATGTAATTTTAGGGATTTCATGAACGTTGTCTAATAGATTCCACAACTATGTTCAAAAAACTAGGCCCACGTCTCATTTTCGCCCTAGATTTCATGATTGTTTTTTAAAAACAGTCTTGTAATCTTCGTCATGTGATCCAGATTTTGTAGTAGTGTACAAACTAAAACATCCCCAGCACAAAAAATAAAGACCAAAAAAAAAAAAAAAAAACATACAAAAATGATTTAGCAATTCCACTAGGACGAATCTATATAAATTTTTACGTTCTCTATTTTGTGTACTTCACCTTTAATTATTTATGTTTTCAATTTGTTTGACTGCTTAAAGATTTCTCGACTTAGTAGATATTATTAATACGCTCAACAGGTGACTTCCTTGTGATCATCAACGCTCCCTTCTGCAGATTGCCCATGAAGCACTTGGAACTGCCTTTCTAGCTTCTGGTTCATGCTTAATCTGTTTGAATTTTAGGAAGCTGTGTTCATCTCTAGACATTTTAATTTTGTTGCTCATAATTTGGCCAAGTGAACTGCTTTTTACAAGTCTCTTTTGTTTGAGGATTGTATTTTCCACGCCGTAATTTCGGACTTCGTGGAATGTGAACCTCCGTCCCTTCCTTGGTTGTTCCTTATGTTTGTTGTGTCTAATGTTGTTATTCTCAGCAAAAATAAAAATTAAAAAACAAACCCACCTACGACAAAAGAAAATTGTATGAGGGGGAAAAGACTTGAGTGGTCCGTGGATGCTCGGTCTACATGTCATTAGACGAAGTTGCGTGACAAAATTGCACGTAAATTGTGGAACATTTCATGGTGGAAGTTTTTGTACTCTTTTGACCCCACCCAAGGAGCTGATCCAATGTTATCCCTAAGAGCACAAAGCCGTGTCTCATTAATCAAAAAAAGGCTTCTTCCATTGTACACCCCTTTTCACTTACTTTTTCTTTTTCTTTTACATTTTTCTTTTTTCTTTTTGTGTTGTTATGACTCTCCACCTAAGGAGCTGGTCCAATGTTATCCCTAGAAGTTCAAAGCCGTGTCTCGTTAGGCAAAAAAAAGGCTTCTTCCATTGTGCAATACACCCCTTTTCACTTCCATTTTCTTTTTCTTTTTTTTGGCTGAGACTACATCCCTTTACTTTTTGCAACTTGTAATACACCCCTTTTCATTTCTTACAATTTGCTACACGGCTCCGTATGAAACCAACTAGGCTAGATGGAAAAAAAAAAGTATATATATACACAGTAACTTTTTTATTAAGAAGTCCCGTGTAATATTATTCCAATACAAATAAATAGTAGAAACTACTCTTTCATGTCTCTTAACAACGCGTTTTTTCAAAGAAGACTTTAATTATTTAATAATAAAATCTATGCAAATTATCTGAGAAAGGAAGAAAGAGGAAAGAAGAAAAACTTGAGAAGAAAAAGTTTTCTTATCTCAAATAAGCCGTCCATTCTGAAAGAAAAATTGCTATAAATTTTTAAACAGAGATTAATTGATAAAACTGAATTTTTTTTTTTATAGAAATTGATAAAAATGATATTAAGTATTTAAGATAAGGCATTTGGAATCTAGAAGTTGCTTAACCATCTCCTCTAACAGGTACGAAGAAAATAAATATCATTTTTCGTCAGATAATTATTTATATTTTATCTATTAAATATGAAAGTGTAAGGGGAACAAAAAAGGCAAAAAATGAACATAACTTGCATTGGGAAATAATATATGTAACTCGTCCAGCTTATGCAACTTTGGTTTATTTTGGGTGCTGATTTTTCTTTTGACGGTTGGTTTTTATTTTATTTTAGGTTAATTATTTATAGTCAACAAATTGGGATGTGGATGAACAATTGTGGGGAAGTTAGTAACAGAGAAAGTCAACTACAAGAAAGAAAGAAAGTAAAATATGGGATTGTAATCAATTGTATCTTAACTAGTTTCCTTTATGTAATTATTTCCTTTTGTAGTTTAATTAGACATCATTATATATTGTGCATATTTTTCATTTATGAATAACCCGCGAAGCCGTTCATAAATTTTATATTTTTCTTATTTTATTAAAGCGAATTACACTCATATTTTTTGTGATTTTTCAAAATTATAAAGACATCATCTTGACCGAAACTAATGACATTAAGATCCAATCTTCCTAAATTTGTTAAATTTAGATGTAAAATAACTAAAATACCATAATAAATCTCAGTTATTGATCTTATTAGAATAAATTATAACCATTAATTTTTTAATTCATTTATTTTAAATATTTAATTTTTTAATCTAAGTTTTTACATATTTATATTTTTGCTAATTTTTTAATCTAAATTTATTTAAAAAAAAAAAACTCTAGCAATATTTTACCCCGTCCTCCTATGATCTGCTCCTTTCGGCTTCCTCCGACGTCCCCTTATGTGTCGGTTTCTTCATGGTGGTGATGGAGTTTGCCTATGCTTGGGACCGCGTGGCTGGAGTCGTTGTTGTGCTAAAGCCCAAGTCATTCTAGCAACTCTGGGGACCTCCCAACTCCTCTCCAAACTTGTTGCCTTGACTCCCACTTTCGTGACACCGAAGGGCCTCGTGATTGTTGACGGAGCCCTACTTGCTATCGCCTCCCTCACAAAGCCACTGCAAACCCAACGTAACTTGAGAAACTAACCCAATCGCCCCAACCCACCTTGAATTCATGAACCCACTTACTTATAAATCCCCTTTTTCACTACTTATCGCCTTTTTTTTCTCTTTCTCTGAGTCCTTTTCTCTCTCACAGCGGTTGGCGACTCAAACCTCTATGGCTAATGACACATTTTCATTTCAGTCCTTTTTTTGTTTTGTTTTTTTCCTTTTTTCAGCCAAGTTTCTTCAAGGCTTGGACTTGGTTTTGGAGATTTGAGTTGGTAATTGGTAAGATTAGTTTCTTAATCTGCGACTAAGTTTGAAGTAGGGATGGCAACAGGACGGGTTCGGAACAAGATGAATTTCTCACCAACTCGCCCTACAAGAAGAAATACTCCTTGTCCCGACCTTGTATACCCATTTACATTAACAGGTTTAGGGTAGCACAAAAATAAGCTAAAAAAATTATATGTACGTGTATGTTATTCAATGAAGATAGACAATTTTTTTTTAATAGATTTAACTATGTATGTTATTTATTACAATATGTATATAAATATATTTTAAAAAAGTATTATATCTAAATAGGACAGTCAGGATCCCCAAACCCATCCCCGCCCTAAACTTGTCATGGGTTTTGAAAACTTTCCTTGTTTATAACCCGGTCCATTTAAATCGGGTTAGTTTTCCCCACCTTATTTAAGTCAGGTCATTATGGGTAAACGGATTAATGAGTAAAATTACCACCCTTAATTTGAAGTTTGTGTTTGTTGTTAAACTGAGGTTTTTTTTTTCCTTTTGTTTTCTTTTTTTAAAATGTTTTACATTTTTTCGTTTTTTTTAGTGAAGTTTTTATTTTTGAGAGATGGTTCCATAACAAATTCTTAAATTTCTTTTTTAAGAATTTGGGGACCTTTTAATTAAAAAAAAAAGTTTATAGAGTAATCGACATCCTCATTAAAAGTTTAGGGATCATTATAATAATTTATCTTTTCAAAACTCCCCATAAAAAATACAAATTATGATTGAAATGTTTAAAAATCAATTAAATTTTTTTAAGAGGGGTAAAAATGTCATTTTAAAATTAGGTGGATGGCTTATGATGTTTTTTACTACAAGGATGGGCATTTCTAGTATTTTTAATATAATCAATAGTCAAATTAACGGGCAACTAATAGAGAGGGTGCCATTATAATTATTTTTAATAAGTTGAGGGTGTTGACATCATTAGTTTTGATCAATGAGATGTCTATAACTTCAATAAAACACAAGGGGTGTCAATATAGTTTACTCCATTTTGTTTTAGTATCAGAGCACTCATAAGCTTTCATCAGCATATCCTAATGGCAAAACCCATCACCCAAAATACAAACCAGAAATAGTTAGAACTTAACGCAGAAAGTATGGAAACCCTATCTCAACTTTCACAAAAATGCCAATACAAATTTATAACATGTGAAGTTTTAATTTTGTAGACAACAAGGTCATTCCGCCAAACAATGCATGTCTTTTAGATACATGCCAAGAAACTTCCTCATCAAATGTCAATTTTGTGAAGAACAAGGTCACTCCGTCAAGCAGTTTCCGTCCTTCAAATACATGCCAAGAGACTACCAACCGCCACTTTAAGCTAATTCTATCTCTCCTTTGCTACCATCAAATCCCAATGGCTCCTTGAGTCCGGATTATCACATTATGTCACAATCGATCTCAATAATCTCTCTCTTCCTTCTAACTATGCTAGCTTCAGTGGCACTATGATTGGTCACGGCATTGAGCTCTCTATCACTCACATTGGATCTGTAACTTTATTTTATCAAATGTCTTTTGTGTTCTTATCATGATAAAGAATTTTACTTTAATTGAATTCTCACCCTATTCATTTTGCCAATAATTTTTTTAGTAAAAAACAGTTAAAAGTAATGAATAACATGTTTATTAGTAGATAAATTATATGCCTAGTAAAATTACGATAAATTATATGCCTAGTAAAAAACTGTAATTTACTTCAACATAATTCATCTATTATTTACAAATTTATGCTATTCACATCAACGATGGTTTTATAAATATGTTATTTACTTATTTTAACTTTCATAATCATCCTCTATTTCTTTTTCTCTTAAAACAAATAAATAGATTTAAAAATCATTTAAAGTAAATAGTTATATATAATTTACTTTTAATAAATAGATTATATATTGTGGATTGTTATTTACTTTAAATTATATTTTAAAATGCTCTGAAAATGAAATTCTGGGCTCCGTAACGGCACCGTATGGAGAAAGTGAGGTAGGTCCCACCTCTTTTTTAACTCCAAAGTGCGCTGCGGAGTTTATGTGGTGCGCACGTGGATAATGGCGTGCACTATTAAGGGTTCCAGAGTAAACTAGTCCTTTCTTATTTCATAAAAATAAAAATAAAAAAAAAATAAAAAAAAATCCAGAATAAACTATTCGACATAGGAGGTCTGCAGTCCATGAACGTTGAAGTCTTTCTAGAAGGCTGGGGTTTGGGTGTGGCTGGTCGCTACGAAATGGTGTGTGTGTGTGTGTGTATAGTGTTCATTTAAAATAACAAAACTAAAAATAAAAATAAAAATAAAAATAAAAGATGGATGCTCCCTGATTATACAAGTTGCATGCACCATGCTCTAAACAGCGACCACAAGTCATAAAATAGGTCCCACCAACGACTCAAGAAAGTTATACATGAGAGAGAGAGAGAGAGAGAGAGAGAGAATAAAAAATAAAATCTAAATCGTCCTTAGTGAAGCTTTGTGCTCCGAAGAGCTCAAAGCTCAAAACGAGATTGGAAAACTGATCTTATAGTTTTGTTTCTCAGCTACTCTTCTTTCGGTTGTCTTGTACGATCGAATCTGGGAAGCAAAAGGAGGTCCTGCTTCTATTTCTGTCCTCAACTCTATAACATTAAAAGGGCGAAATGAACGATTTTCCATCTGGAACTTCTCGGCCTTCTCAAACTATGGATCAAGTAGCGACGTCGAGAAATGTCTTTGGTGAGGAGACTCCGCCTCAGCCTCTCAACAACACGTTCGATCCTGCTGTGGTAACATTAGCCTTCTATTCCCTTCCTCTATATCTAGTTATATTTTGGTTGAAATCTTTAATTCAGGTTCTTCCCAAAATGTTTGAAAATTTTGATGGAGCTTGTTTTAGTACTTCAAATGATTTTTCTCATTATTTTATATTGATGTCAGATTTGGTACTTCATTTTTTATCATATACATATCAACACATATAATTGAAGAGTATAATACAAAGTGTAAGCTCATAACCTTAGAGACTCAAAACAAGCCCCAATATGATTCTTTAGGGAAGTCGCAGACTAATCTCAAAACATGCATCTGGACAGCTGACTAGCCAGTCACCAACAAGTCCTAATTTGGTATCCTAAAAACTATGTGGATATTCCTCGTATTTATTAACCTATGATTTTAGGGATTTGAGTAAATCTCTCTAGTGCCAAAATATTTAAATTAACCCATTAATTTAAATATATAAAATTCGAATATCAAGATTTTATTTTGAAAATATTTGGGTAAATCAATAACCCATTTAAATTTAAATCTTAAATTTAATTTTAAAGCAGTCATAGATTCTCTCCAATAACTATAAATAGGCGTAGCCCCTTAGCTCAACTTACATGAGCTCTCTTGTATTTTTTGACATACATAGCAAACACTATCGAAATACTATAGAGGATGTAGCCTCCAAAATTATGAGTGAACCTCTATAAAAATTGTATCTCTGTCTTTTCTTGTTTTTCTTTATTTTCTGCATTTATTTACCACATCTAGCAAGTGTCTCACACGCATCTTAGAAAAGGTCCATAAGTCACTAGCACTTAATACAAATTCCATTGTAGGATTTTACCCTCTATAGTTTGGCGTCCACCGTGGGGTCTATGGTTGAAAATACGCACATCCCAACAACTGGCGTTGTGATCAACAACATGACTCAATATGCCAGTAGTGGGCCAAAAACAACCCAACAAGTCAATGGATAGACCATTGGCTAGAATAACTATCAGACTCACGATCCAATCTCTAGTTAGACTCGTGATCAAGTCTCCGACCAGACACATGACCTAGCTTCCGACTAGGCCCGCAACCAAGCTCGCGACAGAACGATTGAGCTACTGACAAGAGATAAAAGTCTAGCAAGATTCTCTGAGTCCAGATTCTAGTGAAGAACATTGAACTAAGGAGTTTGCCAACTCACAGGAGACTCAACAACCATTTACCATCATGAGTCACGTAAGTCCCTTGCAACCTAGCAGATCACAATCCCACCCGGGTGGGTGCCAACCGACTGCCATGTTCTCGCCTTACATCCTGATCCACCTGATGTCGTCGCTCTATTCGATGATAACCACTTCCGGTTCCGTGACTCATCAGACAAGTCCCATATACTTTACCATCACCGATGGTTTACTCAGAACCTGTTGACGAGCCACACTCCAATACCCACAGTCCCACACACAATCAGGCAACCATAGCCATTAATTAGGACTCCTCCCTTGGACACGTTCCACTGACAACAAGCAATTGCCAATGTCATGAATAGCAGTGTAAAAACCATGGACAGGTGATTGCTACAAACCATTGGCCACCCGATGACATACAAGGATCTTATTGAAGAGGTCCAGTAGTCATTGTTCACTCAATCTGTGATCGATACTGTCCTTCTAGTCAAAATTCCACACTCCAAGCTTCTCAAATTTGATGGTACTTCTGACCCTCATAAACATATTTGTTAATATTAGCAGGTCATGCTTGGGACCATCATGCCACAGGAGACGCGAGATGCCATCATGTGCAAATTATTTCCTCAAATTCTCAAAGGTCAAGCTCTCAAGTCGTTTTGCCAATTAGCCCCAAAAACAATCGGTATGTTTAAAAAGATGACTTAAGTCTTTATGGAGAATTATTTGGTCAACCTTGAGCCAGGAACGACCCCAAAAAGACTTTGCACTATCGTGCAACAACCAAACCAACCATTAAAGGATTACAACAAGTAATTTAGCATGGCTCTCATGGTAATACCAAATTGCAACGACACAATAGCCTTATTTACACTTTAAAAAGGCTTACAACCCAAATCTAGCTTCTTAGACGAAATTTACAACTGAAAAACTAGGACCATCGCCGAGGCACTGCGTGAGAGCCCAAGGCATGATGGACGCGGAAGGACTTCGATGGACTGCCCAACTGCAGCGGATGAATCATAACAAGAGAGATAGGGACCACCAGGACAGAAGCGAGTTTGGCCAAAGATTCGCTAGATGCTCATGCAACAAGACACACGATAGATCCTATCATAACAACAAGCAGACCAAGAGGCCACTCATCCCTTCGAGATACGCACTGGACATTTCTCTCTAGTGACTTGTCATGCACTCCAAGGTAAGAACTATGTTATGTGCCCTGGAAAACTAATGCCACGTCCTAATGCTAGGAACATGAATGAATATTACAGGTGTCAACAGTATCGCGGCCACTCCACCAACTCCTACCGAGCACTTCATCAGGAAGTCGCAGACCTGTTAAAAAGAGGCCACCTTAGGGAATTTTTAAGCAACAAGGGTTGTCATACTTACGGATTAGATGACAAGAAGAACGACAAGCATAGCCTGAAGCGTAATAGCAAAACCTCCTCCCATAAAAAAGATCGTTGGAGCCATTATTGGAGGATCCCATTACTTCGGGGACTCAAGCTCATCTATCAAAATGCACATCTGACAAGCCGCCCATTAGTCGACCACATCATCTCGTTCCACAAGAAGGAGGCAGTGGATGATAACAATACATAACAGAATCCCTATTCTTATGCTAGTCGTTTTGTTGTTCCTAGATTTCTGGTAGTTTGAATTAGTCTAAGTTGGTTTTAATTGTTGTAACAGAGTAGATTTTCTAGGCTATATTTTTGGCTGTATTTTGTATTTAAACACCATGACAATCAATAGAAATCTATCGGAAAATATTCACAGTAATACCTCTCTTCCCTCTTACCTTCTTTATGGTATCAGAGCCACATCTCACATGAGTTTAGGTTCTGATCCTTCATTCTTTTTTTTCTTTTTTTTTTTTCACCTCTTCCTTGAATATCCGATCACCACACAACTCATGGCAACTGGGAATACTCAAGTTGTTCTCCCAAACACCTATGAACCAGACAGTCCTCTAACCTTAATCACCATCCACAACTCCATCAAACTTACCTCCACCAACTATATCTCCTGGAAAACCCAGATTGAATCCATCCTTATCGGTTATGACTTGCACAAATTTATTGACGGTTCTCATCCTCCTCCTCCTACAATCATCACTGTTAATAATGCGGGTTCCCCCAATCCTGCATAGCAGACATGGCTGCGACAAGATAAACTTCTGTTTGGAGTGCTCGTTGGCACGATTTCCTCCAACCTTGTGCCACTCATTACTCAATCAAAAACGTCTTGTGCTGCTTGACAGACCCTCGCCAACACTTATGCTCGTCCTTCTCGTGGCCATATCAAACAAATCAAAGACAACTTGAAGAACATCTCCAAAGGATCACAATCTGTCACCGACTATATGCAAGCCATAAAGACCAAAGCTGACGAACTTGTCGCCCTTGGGAAACCACTTGATCATGAAGACTTAATTGAGAAAGTTTTGGATGGTCTTGATGACACCTTTCAATCTATCATTGATGCTGTCAATAGCCACGACACGGTCATCACATTTGATGAACTCCATGAAAAACTCATCAACAAAGAGCTGTCCTTGTGCAACCCATCACCCTCACCAAGTTTTCCAGCCTCTGCTCACCTCACGCACACTCAATGGTCAAACCAACGGTCACCAGGAACTCGTCCACCTTGGCCTGCTCATCCTCCATCACCGCAGTCCGCTCCTCATCAGTCCAACCGACCACCTCGTCCATTTCTCGGTAAATGCCAGTGGTACCATGCTCAACGTCATGTCGTTTCTCAGTGCTCTCTCTTCCGCCAACAGTTTCCTCATGCATCACCACCACACCGTCCTGCCAACTCACCACCACTTCGTGCACCTCCTTCTTGGCAAGCTCAAGCTCATATTGCTACCACCACAACCTCACCCTCACATGATCCTTGGCTATTGGACAGTGGAGCAACTCACCATGTTACAACGGATCTTCAAAACCTTGCCATTCACAATGTTAGGAAATGCCCTAAGCATTTGAGACATTTTGATGTATTCATTTTGAACTGGATAATAAAATTATATATACATAGAGGTTATTCATTACATTGCTATTTGTCCTCGTCTTATTTACACGTTAAAGTAAATGTAAGCAAATATGGCTCACTGACTGCTTATGTTAAAACAGTTAGAACGTTGCATGCAATGGATTTTTGTATGCGAGAAGACAATGTTCTAAAGTTAGTGGTCTAAACTATGGTCTGTAGTCTATGGGGTTAGACCGAGCATCTAACTCATGTTAAGACTATTATGTTGTCTAAAGCTTTGGAGGGGATGGTTTGTCTTGACTGTCTGGAACTGAACTCCCAAGTAGAGACATAGATATGTTGCTTGGTGGTGACATATTAGACCGGGACTAAAGCGTGATTGATCTACGAAGTCCGCTTTGAGTGGATCGATCTGCTTTTGACGTTCATTGTGCAATAACCTTAATCCTGAGTAAATGAACTACTTCATATATATGACTTGTGTACTTTGATGTTCCAATGGCTAAAGCGTCTCAGAGGTAGTAAGCTTATAGACCGGTTCGTTGGGTGCATGACTTGTATACGATGAAGGGTTTGTTTACAGATATCGGAATCATAGCTCTAAGGAGTTAAAGGTATCCTCTTAAAGGCATTATACTGAATGTGAAAATGGACAAGGCCTTGGGTCGTCTGCTGAGCGGATGACTTCTTATTCACATATGGTGAATAATCATTTTCTTAATTCGGTAGTATAATGGAACTTTAAGATAGCCTGATCAGTAGGATTGAACGAACTTTGACCTAAGGCTGATCATGGATATCATATGAGGGTTTTGTATATATGACAAGGTCATTGGATAGTAGCTCGTCACAGGCTTACGTAATACGGTATATAATTGGGAGTTCAGTTTCAGGTTTATAGTGGTGTGACTCTGAAATTAGTGATCATATGATTGAGTTGTTCGGTACAGAATGATGATCATATGGAATCACAAGAGCCCGATTATATATGTCCAATCAGTCCCTCTACTAGCTCCACATAATTCCTTAACGTTTGGCAAATTGATTTGTGTATGCTATTGGCTGGTTTATTATGCATGGATGGTGATGACACAAGATTAGGATGGTAGACAAGATTCTCTCCGGTTGGATTCAGATCTTGTTTTGGATAATAGAGTACACAATTATTCGAACTCCAAATAAAGTTGCCATGATTTTATTTGAGATTGGATTGGAGTTGTAGAAAATTATCCATGAGAACAAGAATATGAAACACAACTGTTTTGTGGAATTTGAAATTTGAATTTTGAAATTTGAAATTTGAATTTTGAAATTTGAAAATTGAATTTTGAAATTGAAATTTGAATTTGAAATTTGAATTTGAAATTCGAATTTGAAATTTGAATTTGAAATTTAAATTTGAAATTTGAAATTTGAAATTTGAAATTTGAAATTTGAAATTTGAAATTTGAATTTGAAATTTGAAATTTGAAATTTGAATTTGAAATTTGAATTTGAAATTTGAAATTCAAATTTTGAATCACAGTCCAAGTAGGATTCGAATTTGTTGTGGAAAATCCACAAGGTTTGAAATTCGAATTTGAGTTGGATTTGGAGAGGATAATCTTGTTAGAATCCTACTTGAATTTTGAATCTAAATCCCAACAAAAGTGGACGCAATTTTTGAGGATAATCCTCAATGGAATTTCGGTTTTTGTGGATAAGGGTCAAGGGAAAATTCAAGCTTCAATCCTAGTTGAATTTGGATTCTCTCCTTCCCTGAAAAGTGGCCGAAATTAGGGAGAAAATCTCCTAGGAAATTTGGTTATTTTGGATAAGGTTGAGATAAGATTCAAGCTTGAAAATCCTAGTGGAATTTTTGATTCTCCCTTATCCATAATGGCCGAAATCTTTAGGAGAAAAATCTCCTTGGAAATTTCAGATTTTTTGGTTGAAAAAGGGAGATAAAATTCTAGTTAAAATCTTGTTTAGATTTGGATTGGATTTATCCTAATAAAACCGAATTTTATTGTGGACATTCTCCCATGGAAAATTCAGATTTTTATGGTTATGGATAAGGGAAAATATCTTTTCCTAATTCAATTCAAATTCAGAGAATCACCTCATGCAGGTTTATAAATAGAGGTCCTACCACTCCAGTTCTCTTAGACCACAGACTCTCAGGTGAGCAGGCTTATTGTTGCACAGCTCATCGTGACAATAAAGTTCTTTAGAGATCTGGGTGGTCGGAAGAAGACTAGCAGTGCTAGCATACCGATCGAGGTTCAGAGTGCCCACACATTCAGCCATTCGGGAATTGGAGAATAGTAGAGAAGGCTAGTTGGTTGAAGCCTCCGGTCATTCTCCTCCTGCACATTGGCGTCCTTGAGGTATGAGTTTTAATTGTTGTTGGTTTATTGTATATGGCATCATGAGATATTTAACGATCTAAAAATTTTTATTGTTCTACTGCGCCACTCTGATATGTTTTTACCGATTTATTTTCCTACAATTGGTATCAGAGCCATCTCATGACTATGCCATGTACATAAATTAGACAATTACTTAGTCTTTTTATTTATGTATGGATTTGATATTTAGAGAGTGGCATTTTAGGGTTCCTTTATGTTGTTATCATGGATTATGTATAAAGTATGTGGTTATTTTAATTTTTTGAATTATTATAAGCATGCTTGTTTATGCCGGTTATGGTTACTTAGAATTTAGAAAAATTGTATCTAGGAATTTTTATGTAACCATAGGAGCAGTTTATTAATACTGTAATTTTCCCATGGATTTTAATTTTTGTCTCTTAGAATTTTTATGGTTAGAATTTTTGTACACCGGAAACGGTTTAGGAAATTTTATGTAATTATTCTTGGAGGAGATTGAAGATTGAAGACCGTAATTTATTTTTTCCCAAAAGTTAAATTTGATTTAAAGGTTGAAATTTTGATTGTGTGGAAAATTTCAATTTAATTGGGATTCAAATTAATTTTTTGGAGATCCTAATAGGTAAATTGGAATATGACACGAAAATCGAGACACGACCCCTCGGGATAGGCCGACGGGCCTTGGTGGGGCTGCAGCCCCTGCCCTCGGGCAGGATGGGGCTGCGGCAGCCCCTGTGCAGGCCCAGACCACCCACGGCCGCAGGCTTTGCCTGCAGCCAGGGGTGGTCGTGGCCTGCCCAAGGCTGGCCGCAGCCTGGGCGTGCAGCCTGGCACTGCAGGCTTGGCCTGCAACCCGGCAGGGGTGCACAGGAGGGTGGCCGTGGGCTGCCAGCCCCTCCGGGGCTAGTGGCTGCCCACGGCGGCTGCCGCCTATGGGGGCGACGGTCCGACGGTCCAAAAATCAGAAAATTTTGATTTTTAAATTTGAGATTTAATTTTAAATCATATTTAAAAAATATGTAATTAAAAATTTGAAATTTTTTTGAAATTACATATTATTACACATGATGTTTAAAATTGTTTAAAATTTAAATTTGAAATTTAAATTTGAAATTCGAATTTGGAATTTGAATTTGAAATTTAAATTTTAGGATATTTAAATTTTAAATAATTTTTGGGATGAGAAATAAATGGAGAGGCTACATAAAGATGGATACAAGAAGACGGAACAAAATTCAAGACCCAAAGAATGCTTTGGATGGAATTTTGTAATCTTTATTTTCTTTGTTCTAGGATGGAACCATAGCTTGGTTTTTCTGTCAATTATTTTTTCTATGATATGTCATGGATGTATAAATATGTATTGATGGATGTTTTGTATGCATATTTGATAACATGTCATATAGGATAGGTGAGTGCCGCTCATACTATATTGATCATACATAATTTGTCAAAACTTGCATGTTTTTCAAAATATTGAGTGGGAGAGGGTTTCAAACAAAACCCACGGCCTCTATTGTTGATCCATATGTGAAAGTATGGTAACGCCTCGCGTCAGTTCTGCCCTGACCACACCCCTCGGTAGGTGTTTACCGCCGCCGGTATACTAGATTGGATCTCCTATGTGGAAAACGTGTTCGGGTACGATCCTATTCATGACCACCCCTCGGTGGCTTGGTAGGACGTGGATCGGGCTACGTAAACAATGGTTAAACACTCAAGACTCGTTTAGTTATTAACCTTCCCTAGAAGCTCTGTTAACTAAACTGGTGGCCAAATAAGCGGTTATTAATATATGTCTTAACCTTGGAGGATTTAAGGCAACATATATTAATTGGACGGGGTCCATGTTCCGGCTATTTGTTCTCATGACCACCCCTCGGTGGCTTGGGGCAATAGGTGCTGAGAATTACCGTTGCAATGCTACATGTTTTTTCAAGTTTTATGTAGGAACATACTTGTATGTTTTATTTGCTAAATTATCTGTATATTTGCTTGGGCTTTATAATGATGTCTAATATAATTTTATTTCAGTTCAAAATGTCACCGACACCCCTCATTTCAATACTTACTGAAAATAAGTTGAATGGTGACAATTATAAAGATTGGAAAAGAAATCTATTAATAGTTCTCTGTTGCGAGAGACACAAGTTCGTGCTGGATGAACCATGCCCACCTGGGCCCAAACCTGACATACCACTTGAGGAGGTCCCGGTTGCCTATAATCGTTGGAGAGAATCCAATGAGATAGCTCGATGCTACATCCTTGCTAGCATGACGAGTGCTTTACAAAAGCAGTATGAGACTTATCAAGTTGCTGGGGAGATCATGGAAAATCTAGAGGACATGTTCGGGGGCCAAGAAAAATTGGCTCGACAGTCCGCTATCACCAGCATTATGAACTCTAAGCAAAAGGCGGGTACTCCGGTGAAGGACCATATGATCACTCTAATGGGATTCTTCGCTGAGGCTGCCGAGAATGGTGCTGAGTTAGACTACAACACCCAGATTGAGATGGTGTTCAAGACTCTGTCTAAAGATTTTGTGGGGTTTAAGGCCGCATACAATCTGGCGACAAAGGAGTTAGGACTAACCGAGCTCATGAAGCAACTACAGGCTTATGAGCAGATGATCAGGGATGAGGATGTGGTCCGACCTAAAGGAGAGGCCAATTTGGCGGAATCTTCCAATCCCTCACGGAAGAGGAAGAGGCCAAATAAGAAGCAAGTGGCTTCTAGTTCTTCTAATCCTCTTGTCTCGGACGGGAAGAAGAAGAAGAAGAACAAGAAGCCAAAGGACCCTAAAAAGTCCAAATGCTTCCATTGTGGGAAGGTAGGTCACTTCAAGAAGGCTTGCCGGGAATTCCTAGCCACCAAGGGCAAGGAAGGTAAGGAACTTCATTACTTAGAAACGTGTTTGGTGGAAGAATCGAAAGACACTTAGGTCATTGATTCGGGCGCCACTAATCATGTTTGTGTTTCTATGCAGGGGTTCGTGGAAACGAGAAGTCTACATGATAGGAACCTCTCGTTGCGGACTGGAAATGGTAGCTTTGTGGTGGCTGAAGCAGTGGGAGATGTTTACCTTCATTTTGATCAATTTAGGTTTATTTTATTGAAAGACTGTTTTTATGTTCCTAATTTTAGGAGGAACCTTATATCGGTAGCTTGTTTAATAAAGGATTCTTATTCAGTTTCTTTTAGTAAAAGAGTTGATATTCGTAGAAATAAGTCTTTTATCTGTTCTGGATGGATGGATGGAAACCTATATTTGATCAAACCAAAGATGTACTCACTACTTGACACTGAATTAATTGATAACTCTAAAAGGTTGAAAGTTTTTCACTCTAACAAGGCGTATCTTTGGCATTTAAGACTTGGTCATATTAATCAGGATAGGATTCAAAGATTGGTGAAAGACGGTCCTCTGGAATCTCTGGAGGAGGTACGACTTCCCTAATGTGAGTCTTGTCTAGAGGGTAAAATGACTAAGAGGTCTTTTGGAGCTAAGGGTACAAGGGCTCAGGAGCTCTTGGAAATTGTGCACACTGACGTATGTGGCCCCATGAACGTCACAGCACGATGAGGGTTCGAGTATTATGTCTCTTTCATAAATGATTACTCGAGGTATGGATATGCGTATCTGATGCACCGCAAGAGCGAAACATTTGACAAGTTCAAGGAGTATCGTGCGGAAGTGGAAAAGCAATTGGATAAATCCATAAAGACACTTCGATCAGATCAAGGTGGCGAATACCTCTCCGATGAATTTCTAGGACATCTTGTAGAGAACGGGATATTATCCCAATTGACTGCACCTGGTACTCCACAACAGAATGGTGTAGCCGAAAGGAGAAACAGAACCTTATTAGATATGGTACGGTCTATGATGAGTTATTCAACGCTGCCATTATCATTTTGGGGATATACTTTACAAACGGCGTGCTATATTCTGAACCAGGTTCCAAGCAAATCAATTCCCAGAACTCCGTATGAATTGTGGCGAGGCAGGAAGCCCTCCCTTGGACATATGAGAATATGGGCTGCCCGGCACATGTACTGGATGGGGATGCGAAGAAGTTGGAACCAAGATCAGAATTGTGCATGTTTGTAGGGTATCCAAAGGGAACTAAAGGAGGCCTGTTCTAGAACCCGAAGGAACAAAAGGTCATTGTCTCAACCCATGCGACATTCTTGGAGGAAAGTCACATGAATGACTTTAAGCGTCGAAGCAAAGTGGTGTTAGAGGAGTTATCGGGTGAAAGAATTGCTCCACAGATTTCAGTCTTGGACGCAAGTCCAAGTTCCAGTGAAAGACCTACAGACGATCAACAATTTAGGGTGCCTCGTCGTAGTGGGAGGGTTTCGAAGAAACCTAATTTCTTCATGTATGATGCTGAGGTATACCAGGCCGAGGCTCATGAGCATGAGGATGATCCGGTCACCTATGATGAAGCTATAAATGATATTGATTCTAAATCTTGGAAACAGGCTATGAACAATGAGATGGATTCTATGAAATCCAACTCGGTTTGGGAACTTGTAGATTTGCCGGATGGGATAAAACCCATTGGATGCAAATGGGTCTACAAAAGAAAGAAGGATGCGGAAGGGAGAGTGGAAACTTTCAAAGCTAGACTGGTTGTAAAGGGATACACGCAAAAGGCTAGAATCGATTACGAGGAAACCTTTTCGCCTGTTGCTATGCTGAAATCTATCCGTATTCTTCTGTCCATTGCTGCGGCTCTCGATTACGAGATCTGGCAAATGGATGTCAAGACGGCATTCTTGAATGGCCATCTTGAAGAGTGTATCTATATGATACAGCTCGAAGGGTTCGTAGCAAAAGGCCAAGAAAGGAAAGTCTGCAAGTTGCTTAGATCCATTTATGGATTAAAGCAGGCATCCCACTCATGGAACTAGAGGTTTAATCAAGCGATTAAGACATTTGGTTTTGAGCAGAACGTTGATGAACCTTGTGTTTATAAACGTATTAAGGATGGAAAAGTGGTCTTTCTGATACTCTATGTCGATGATATACTACTCATTGGGAATGATGTAGGGAACTTATCATCGGTCAAGCTTTGGTTACACCAGCAGTTTGACATGAAGGACTTGGGAGAAGCTAATTATGTTCTAGGCATTCGTCTCTTTAGAGATCGAAAGAACAAAATGATAGCGTTATCCCAAGCTTCATACATAGATAAAATAATTGACAAATATGCAATGCAAGAGGCAAAGAAAGGTTCGCAACCTTCTATTGCCGGTCTAACTCTTTCATTGGATGACTGTCCCAAGACATCGGAAGAAAGAGAGCGTATGAGTAAGGTCCCTTATGCATCCGCTGTGGGTAGCCTTATGTACCCTATGCTTTGCACTCGCCCAGACATATGTTTTACAGTAGGTATGGTGAGTCGATATCAAGCGAATCCTGGAACCAAGCACTGGCAAGCGGTAAAGCATATACTCAAGTATCTTAAGAGAACGAGGGACTATATGCTGGTGTATTCTGGAGGGGACCTAACACCAGTAGGATACACGGACTCAGACTTCCAGACTTGTAAGGATTCGAGGAAATCGACATCTGGATCAGTGTTTTTACTAGGAGGAGGCGCCATTGTGTGGAGGAGCGTGAAGCAGGGTTGCACAGCTGACTCTACTATGGAGGCTGAGTATGTGGCTGCGGCTGAGGCATCTAAAGAAGCGGTTTGGCTCCGCAAGTTCTTTAGAGACCTTGAGGTCATTCCGGGTGTTAACAAGCCTATCACACTTTACTGTGATAATACAGGAGCTATTGCCAACACAAGGGAATCTCGGCACCACAAGAGAACCAAGCACATCGATCGGAGATATCATATTATTAGAGGGCACGTGGAGACAGGACAAGTGGATGTATGTAAGATCGCGTTCGAGGACAACATCGCCGATCCCTTTACTAAGACTTTGGTGGCTAGAAGCTTTGAGAGGCACGTAGAGGCGATGGGGATGCGTAACATGGCACATCTACTGGCTTAGGGCAAGTGGGAGATTGTTAGGAAATGCCCTAAGCATTTGAGACATTTTGATGTATTCATTTTGAACTGGATAATAAAATTATATATACATAGAGGTTATTCATTATATTGCTATTTGTCCTCGTCTTATTTACACGTTAAAGTAAATGTAAGCAAATATGGCTCCCTGACTGCTTGTGTTAAACTGTTAGAACGTTGCATGCAATGGATTTTTGTATGCGAGAAGACAATGATCTAAAGTTAGCGGTCTAAACTATGGTCTGTAGTCTATGGGGTTAGACCGAGCATCTAACTCATGTTAAGACTATTATATTGTCTAAAGCCTTGGAGGGGACGGTTTGTCTTGACTGTCTGGAGTTGGACTCCCAAGTAGAGACATAGATATGTTGCTTGGTGGTGACATATTAGACCGGGACTAAAGCGTGATTGATCTACGAAGTCCGCTTTGAGTGGATCGATCTGCTTTTGATGTTCATTATGCAGTAACCTTAATCTTGAGTAAAAGGACAGCTTCATGTATATGACTTGTGTACTTTGATGTTCCAATGGCTAAAGCGTCTCAGAGGTAGTAAGCTTATAGACCGGTTCGTTGGGTGCATGACTTGTATACGATGAAGGGTTTGTTTACAGATATCGGAATCATAGCTCTAAGGAGTTAAAGGTATCCTCTTAAAGGCATTATACTGAATGTGAAAATGGACAAGGCCTTAGGTCGTCTGCTGGGCGGATGACTTCTTATTCACATATGGTGAATAATCATTTTCTTTATTCGGTAGTATAATGGAACTTTAAGATAGCCTGATCAGTAGGATTGAACAGACTTTGACCTAAGGCTGATCATGGTTATCATATGAGGGTTTTGCATATATGACAAGGTCATTGGATAGTAGCTCGTCACAGGCTTACGTAATACGGTATATAATTGGGAGTTCAGTTTCAGGTTTATAGTGGTGTGACTCTGAAATTAGTGATCATATGATTGAGTTGTTCGGTACAGAATGATGATCATATGGAATCACAAGAGCCCGATTATATATGTCCACTCAGTCCCTCTACTAGCTCCACATAATTCCTTAACGTTTGGCAAATTGAATTGTGTATGCTATTGGCTGGTTTATTATGCATGGATGGTGATGACACAAGATTAGGATGGTAGACAAGATTCTCTCCGGTTGGATTCAGATCTTGTTTTGGATAATAGAGTACACAATTATTCGAACTCCAAATAAAATTGCCATGATTTTATTTGAGATTGGATTGGAGTTGTAGAAAATTATCCATGAGAACAAGAATATGAAACACAACTGTTTTGTGGAATTTGAAATTTGAATTTTGAAATTTGAAATTTGAATTTTGAAATTTGAAATTTGAAATTTGAAATTTGAATTTGAAATTTGAATTTGAAATTTGAAATTCAAATTTTGAATCACAGTCCAAGTAGGATTCGAATTTGTTGTGGAAAATCCACAAGGTTTGAAATTCGAATTTGAGTTGGATTTGGAGAGGATAATCTTGTTAGAATCCTACTTAAATTTTGAATCTAAATCCCAATAAAAGTGGACGAAATTTTTGAGGATAATCCTCAATGGAATTTCGATTTTTGTGGATAAGGTTCAAGGGAAAATTCAAGCTTCAATCCTAGTTGAATTTGGATTCTCTCCTTTCCTGAAAAGTGGCCAAAATTAGGGAGAAAATCTCCTAGGAAATTCGGTTATTTTGGATAAGGTTGAGATAAGATTCAAGCTTGAAAATCCTAGTGGAATTTTTGATTCTCCCTTATCCATAATGGCCGAAATCTTTAGGAGAAAAATCTCCTTGGAAATTTCAGATTTTTTGGTTGAAAAAGGGAGATAAAATTCTAGTTAAAATCTTGTTTAGATTTGGATTGGATTTATCCTAATAAAACCGAATTTTATTGTGGAGATTCTCCCTTGGAAAATTCAGATTTTTATGGTTATGGATAAGGGAAAATATCTTTTCCTAATCCAATTCAAATTCAAAGAATCACCTCATGCAGGTCTATAAATAGAGGTCCTACCACTCCAGTTCTCTTAGACCACAGACTCTCAGGTGAGCAGGCTTATTGTTGCACAGCTCATCGTGACAATAAAGTTCTTTAGAGATCTGGGTGGTCGGAAGAAGACTAGCAGTGCTAGCATACCGATCGAGGTTCAGAGTGCCCACACATTCAGCCATTCGGGAATTGGAGAATAGTAGAGAAGGCTAGTTGGTTGAAGCCTCCGGTCATTCTCCTCCTGCACATTGGCGTCCTTGAGGTATGAGTTTTAATTGTTGTTGGTTTATTGTATATGGCATCATGAGATATTTAACGATCTAAAAATTTTTATTGTTCCGCTGCGCCACTCTGATATGTTTTTATCGATTTATTTTCCTACACACAACCCCTATACTGGTCCGAATGAAATAATGATTGGTGATGGTTCTGGAATTCCTATCACTTACACGGGTTCAACCTCTCTTCCTACACCTTCTCACTCTTTTACTCTCTCTAATGTTCTCTGTGTTCCACACATGAAACGTAATTTAATCTCCATTTCTCAGTTCTGCAAATCTAACAATGCATCTGTTGAATTCTTACCATCTTCTTTCTTTGTGAAGGATCTTCAAACCGGAGCCATTCTCCTTCAAAGCCAAACTAAAAATGGAGTCTATGAGTGGCCTAGCTCTTCTTCTTCCTCACCATTACTGGCTTTCTCTGCAATAAAAACCATGTTACCTGCCTGGCATCATAGACTTGGTTGCCCATTACTGTCGACGTTCAAACATATGGTCTCATCATTCCATTTAGATGTCTCAAGTTCTTCCCATTTCAATTTTCATTGTAATTCTTGCTCCTGCAATAAAAGCCATAAATTAC
This sequence comes from Antiaris toxicaria, assembly GCA_035233585.1. Lineage (NCBI taxonomy): Eukaryota > Viridiplantae > Streptophyta > Magnoliopsida > Rosales > Moraceae > Antiaris > Antiaris toxicaria. Next base: position 21,874,991 of record CP141156.1, read on the forward strand.
CATTTTCTGTGTCTACTTTATCCACTTCTTCTTCTCCTCTTGAAATTGTCTTCACGGATGTTTGGACTTCACCGATTTATTCTATTGACAATTTTAAGTATTATATTATTTTTGTTGATCACTTCACCAAATATATATGGTTGTATCCGCTAAAAAGCAAATGTGATGCTTGTGATGTCTTCCTTCGCTTCAAGGCCTTGGTTGAAAAATTCTTCAACTGTGAAATCAAATCACTTTACTCTAATAATGGCGGAGAATATCAAGCTCTTTCTTCATTCCTAACAATCAATAGCATTTCTCATCTCACCTCTCTTCCCCATACCCCTGAACACAATGGCTATTCCGAACGTCGACATCGTCATATTGTTGAAACTGGACTTTCACTCCTTTCTCATGCATCTATGCCCCTCTCCTATTGGCCTTTTGCCTTTTCCACAGCTGTATACCTTATAAATCACCTTCCTACACCCACTCTCAACCATGAGTCTCCATCTCTTAAACTTTTTGGCACCGTTCCTAACTACAACAAACTTCGAAGTTTTGGTTGCCTCTGTTATCCCTGGCTTCATCCTTACACCTCTCACAAACTTGAACCTCGATCAACTCCTTGCCTCTTTGTCGGATATTCGTCCACTCAAAGTGCTTATCTATGTCTAGATACCTCATCCAAACGTTTGTACATCTCTCGTCATGTTCGTTTTGTTGAGTCTATTTTTCCTCTTGCTAACTCCAATCTCACTCTCCCTCGTGTCACCTCATCAACCACATCCGAGTGGTGCTCTATGACATTACTTGCCTTTCTGTCTGTGTCCTCCCCCCTTTCAATACCATCTCAATCTCAAGAACATCCTTCCTCATCTCCACCAGCATCCAGCTCTGACTCTAACCCAGTTCTCACATTATCACCCACCTCCCCATCATCTACTCTCGTTAATACTACATCCGCAGCCACTAATCCAATGCCATCCTCTCCCAAAGGCATCATTACTTGCTCCAAACACAACATCCACAAACCAATTCAGAAACTTAACCTCAATACTGAACTTCACCATCCCACCCTTGAGCCTACCACCGTTCATCAAGCTTTGAAAGACCCCAAATGGCGACAGGCCATGTCCGCAGAATTTGATGCTCTTCTTCGCAATGGCACGTGGGAACTTGTTCCATCTCATCCTACCCAAAACTTGGTAGGGTGTAAATGGATTTTTCGTACTAAATATTTGCCTGATGGTTCTGTTGACAGGTACAAAGCACGTCTGGTTGCAAAAGGTTTTCATCAACCCCCGGGGGTTGATTACTCTGAAACTTTCAGTCCAGTAATCAAACCTACCACTGTGTGCCTGGTTCTTAGCCTACCAATAAGCAACGGCTGGTCACTTCGCCAGTTGGATGTCGACAATGCCTTTCTTCAAGGCACACTTTCAGAAGATGTGTTTATGTCTCAACCTCCAGGCTTTATTGATCGTGATAATCCTCACCATGTCTACAAGCTTCACAAGGCCATCTACGGACTCAAACAAGCTCCACGCGCTTGATATCATGAATTGCGCCAATTTCTTCTCACTTCTGGCTTTCATAACTCTATAGCAAACGCCTCTCTGTTCATATTCAACACTCAAGGAGTTATTCTTTATCTTCTTGTTTATGTTGATGATATCATTGTTACTAGAAACAACACTCAAGCTGTACATCATTTTCTACAGCAACTCTCTACGTGATTCTCTCTAAAGGATCTTGGCAATTTACACTACTTCCTAGGTGTTGAGGTGCTCTCACATGCCAATGGTCTGTTTCTCAGTCAACGAAAGTATATTACTGATCTCCTTCAAAAGACTCATATGATTGAAGCAAAACCAACCTCCACACCTCTAGCAATGAGTCCGCCTCTTACCTTGCATGCCGGTACTACCTTATCTGATCCTACAGAGTATCGCACCATTGTTGGAAGCCTTCAGTATCTTTCACTGACCCGACCTGATATTGGCTACACGGTCAACAAACTCTCCCAATTCATGCATAAGCCAACGACCGAGCGTTGGGCTGCTGTCAAACGCTTACTTCGCTATCTTTGTGGCACCTTAGATCATGGCATAACACTTTGTTGTAAGTCATCTCTTTCTCTTCATGCATTCTCCGATGCCGACTGGGCCGGCAACAAGGATGATTTTACTTCCACCAGTGCTTACATTGTTAATCTCGACCATAATCCTATCTCTTAGAGCTCCAAGAAACAGAGAACTGTTGCTCGTTCTTCAACCGAAGCTGAGTATCGATCAGTCGCTGCCACGGCTGCGGAACTACGATGGATTTGTTCTCTCCTAATTGAGCTTGGCATCACTATTCCACATCAACTGGTGATTTATTGTGACAATGTTGGGGTCACAAACCTTTGTGCAAATCCAGTGTTTCACTCGCGTATGAAGCATGTTGCCTTGGACTATCATTTCATACGTGAACAAGTTCAAAATGGTCTACTCAGAGTCTCCCATGTCTTAGCTTCCGATCAGCTTGCCTATATCCTCACCAAGCCGTTGTCTCATCAACAATTCGCCAAGGTTACGACCAAGATTGGACTCACCTCAGCACCGTCCATCTTGCGGGGGCATGATAACAATACATAACAGAATCCCTATTCTTATGCTAGTCGTTTTGTTGTTCCTAGATTTCTGGTAGTTTGAATTAGTCTAAGTTGGTTTTAATTGTTGTAACATAGTAGATTTTCTAGGCTATATTTTTGGCTGTATTTTGTATTTAAACACCATGACAATCAATAGAAATCTATCCGAAAATAGTCATAGCAATACCTCTCTTCCCTCTTACCTTCTTTAGTGGAATTATGTTGACCATACAATTACACACCCTGGCCATCTCCTTACCAATCGCCAACCGCCACGTGAATTGTGTACTAGCTGACAACGGGAGCTCCGCGTGACAGAATTTTTCTCTCAGCCTTACGAGAGATGGACATAGACGAGAGGCAGATTAAGAAGGCTCTCACCACATTCATCGGATTCAATGGAGAGGCGACTAAGGAAATTGGAAAAATCCAACTCCTTATTTTCACTAGGGGAGATAATAGGTTAACAACCTTCTTAGTAAAGGATTGCCCATCCACATACAATTTCATTCTTGGGTGCCTTTGGATTCAATCGTTCGAGCCGTACCGTCAACCTACCATCAAGTTATTTGCTTTCCAACTAAGAGAGGCATCCGGGAGATTAAGGGAGATCAGCGGGTCGCTAGAGGACGTTACCACAACATCCTCAAGCTCAAACCCACATGCTTATAGTAATTACAGGGAAAGAACGAGTTAGGGAAGGGAGTAGACGCAAAGAAGGTAGAGCCAGATATGGAAGAACTCGATGAGATACTCTTTGATCCCGACCACCCCGACTGACTCGTCAATGTTGGGTCACGACTTGACCCTCAGGGATGATCCAAACTAGTTGATTTTCTCATAGCCAATAAAGATTGTTTTGCTTGGTCCTATACAGACATGCCCGAGATTGACCCAGATATTATTTGTCATAAGCTTAATGTCAATCCCGATCACAGACTAGTTAGGCAACAAAGACGTAAAATGGGCCCAGACTACAACAAAATATTGAATGACAAAGTAAGATGATTACTAGACACAAGATTCATTAAGGAAGTCCAGTATCGGACATTATTTTTTTACATTGACTTTACTGATCTGTATAAGGCTCGTCCAAAGAATAGCTTCTTGTTACCTCATATCGACCGGCCTATTGATGCCGCTGCCGGTTACCAGCTACTATCCTTCATAGACTTTTTCTCGAGTTACAACCAAATCTTGATGCCCCTAGATGACCAAGAGAAAACAGCCTTCATCATTGAGCGGGGGGCTTATTGCTATAAGGTTATGCCCTTCGAACTCAAGAATGCCAGAGCCACCTACCAACGGTTGGTCAACAAAGTATCCGAGGGTCTAATTGACAAAATGATGGAAGTCTACATAGACGACATTCTCATCAAATCCCTACAAGCCAAGGATTACATCTCGCCTTTAGAAGAATGTTTGGACTACTTTACCAATATCAAATACGACTCAATCCAACAAAATGTTCCTTTGGAGTCACATTGGGCAAATTCCTCGGTTACTTAGTCACCAAATGCGGGATTAAGGCCAATCCAGAGCAAATTGAGTCATGCTTAACATGTCATCACCGAAAAGCAAGCGAGACATCTAAAAGCTAGCAGGACAAGTAGCCGCTCTTAGCCGCTTTATCCCTATGTCCTCAAACCATTGCTTGACCTTCTTCACTCTCCTCAAGGGCAAAAAAATTTTCCAATGGGATGAAAAGTGTGAGATTGCCTTCCAAGACTTAAAAAAGTTCTTTACCACTCTCTCACTACTGACCAGGCCAGTTGCAAGTGAGTCACTGTCCTTGTACCTGGCTGTATGAGTCACTGCAGGCCTAGTCTAGGAAGAAGGAAAAATGCAACGGCCCATCTATTATGTATATCGCACATTACTTGATGCCGAGACTTGCTACCCGCTAATTGAGAAACTAGCTCTAGCCATTGTCACAACCGCTCACTAACTTAGGCTTTACTTTCAATTTCACTCAATCATCATGACCATGGCCTTACTCCTACGAGCCATACTTTATAAGCCCGGAGTCTCCAGTTGACTCATGAAGTAGGTGGCCGAGCTAAGTGAATTCGACATTTCGTATCAAAACAGGACCATTCTCAAATCACAAGTCCTAATGGATTTCATAGCTGAGATGACTCCCGAGGTAGCTACAACTCTAGGCAATGAGCTATCAACAGGTGAATGGACTCTACAAGTTGATGGCTCATTAAATTTCAAAGGAAGCCGGGTAGGCATATAACTGGAGAAATGATCGAGTAGTCGTTTCACTTGGGCTTCAAGGGTTCAAATAACGAAGACGAATACGAACCTATGGTGGCTGGCTTATGACTCACCAAATCACTTGGTGCTAGGCAACTCAAAGTCATGAGTGACTAGCAGCTCATGGTCAATTAGATTAGCGGCTAGTACGTAGCATGACATTCAAAAATGGCAAAATATCTCGAGTAAGTCAATGGATTGAGGTCCGAGTTTGAAAGTTGTGAGGTCTCATAAATCCTCCGACAGTTTGATAGCCATGCTGACGTGCAAGCCAACCTCGGCTTTTCTACAGACTCTGACCTGAAGTGGACCATCCCCGTCAGTTACTTGGAGAAACCGTGTATCAACCTCACCATCATCTTGCCCATCAACCCACGAGGAGATTGCCCGAGTGACTCGCTCGACCAGTCACTAGTTTATCCCGCCGACTTGCCAGTCGCTTGGATGACACCCATCCTTTGCTACATTAAGGATGGCGAATTCCCAGACAAACAAGAAGCAAGGAAGCTGCGAATCAAGAGTGCTAGATACCTCATATTGTCAACAACACCTTCTACCAATGATCATCTTCAGGTCAGTATCTTTGATGCCTTAGTTACGACCAAGCCCTTTATATGATAAGGAGATTCATGAGGAATAGTGCAGTAACCATTCAGGACCTAGATCATTGGTCCACAAGATGCCCAGGTTGTTAGGAAATGCCCTAAGCATTAGAGACATTTTTGATGTATTTATTTTGAACTGGATAATAAGATTATATATAGAGGTTATTCATTACATTGCTATCTGTCCTCGTCTTATTTACACGTTAAAGTAAATGTAAGCAAATATGGCTCCCTGACTGCTTGTGTTAAACTGTTAGAACGTTGCATGCAATGGATTTTTGTATGCGAGAAGACAATGATCTAAAGTTAGCGGTCTAAACTATGGTCTGTAGTCTATGGGGTTAGACCGAGCATCTAACTCATGTTAAGACTATTATATTGTCTAAAGCCTTGGAGGGGACGGTTTGTCTTGACTGTCTGGAGTTGGACTCCCAAGTAGAGACATAGATATGTTGCTTGGTGGTGACATATTAGACCGGGACTAAAGCGTGATTGATCTACGAAGTCCGCTTTGAGTGGATCGATCTGCTTTTGATGTTCATTATGCAGTAACCTTAATCTTGAGTAAAAGGACAGCTTCATGTATATGACTTGTGTACTTTGATGTTCCAATGGCTAAAGCGTCTTAGAGGTAGTAAGCTTATAGACCGGTTCGTTGGGTGCATGACTTGTATACGATGAAGGGTTCGTTTACAGATATTGGAATCATAGTTTTAATGAGGAGTTAAGGGTATCCTCTTAAAGGCATTATACTGAATGTGAAAATGGACAAGGCCTTAGGTCGTCTGCTGGGCGGATGACTTCTTATTCACATATGGTGAATAATCATTTTCTTTATTCGGTAGTATAATGGAACTTTAAGATAGCCTGATCAGTAGGATTAAACGGACTTTGGCCTAAGGCTGATCATGGATATCATATGAGGGTTCTGCATATATGACAAGGTCATTGGACGATAGCTTGTCACAGGCTTACGTAATACGGTATATAATTGGGAGTTAAGTTTCAGATTTATAGTGGTGTGACTCTGAAACTAGTGATCATATGATTGAGTTGTTCGGTAAAAGAATGATGATCATATGGATTTGCGGGAGCCCGATTATATATGTCCAATCAGTCCCTCTACTAGCTCCACATAATTCCTTAACGTTTGGCAAATTGAATTGTGTATGCTATTGGCTGGTTTATTATGCATGGATGGTGATGACACAGGATTAGGATGGTAGACAAGATTCTCTCCTGTTGGATTCAGATTTTGTTTTGGATAATAGAGTACACAATTATTCGAACTCCAAATAAAGTTGCCATGATTTTATTTGAGATTGGATTGGAGTTGTAGAAAATTATCCATGAGAACAAGAATATGAAACACAACCGTTTTGTAGAATTTGAAATTCGAATTTGAAATTCGAATTTGAAATTTGAAATTTGAAATTTGAAATTTGAAATTTGAATTTGAAATTTGAAATTCAAATTTTGAATCACAGTCCAAGTAGGATTCGAATTTGTTATGGAAAATCCACAAGGTTTGAAATTCGAATTTGAGTTGGATTTGGAGAGGATAATCTTGTTAGAATCCTACTTGAATTTTGAATCCAAATCCTAACAAATGTTGCACGAAATTTTGAGGATAATCCTCAAGGAAATTTCGGTTTTTTTGTGGATAAGATTCAAAGGAAAAATTCAAGTTTCAATCCCAGTTGAATTTGGATTCTCTCCTCCCTGAAAAGTGGCCGAAATTTTGGAGATAATCTCCTAGGAAAATTCGGTTATTTTGGAAAAGGTTGAGATAAGATTCAAGCTTGAAAATCCTAGTGGAATTTTTGATTCTCCCTTATCCATAATGGCTGAAATTTTTAGGAGATTTTCTCCTTGTAATTTTCGGATTTTTTTTTGGGTTGAAAAAGGGAGATAAAATTCTAGTTAAAATCTTGTTTAGATTTGGATTGGATTTATCCTAAGAAAACCGAATTTTATTGTTGAGATTCTCCCTTGGAAAATTTGGATTTTATGGTTATGGATAAGGGAAACTATCTTTTCCTAATCCAATTCAAATTCAGAAAATTACCTCATGCAGGTCTATAAATAGAGGTCCTACCACTCCAGTTCTCTCAGACCACAGGCTCTCAGGTGAGCAGGCTTATTGTTGCACAGCTCATCGTGATAATAAAGTTCTTTAGAGATCTGGGTGGTCGGAAGAAGACTAGCAGTGCTAGCATACCAATCGAGGTTCAAAGTGCCCACACACTCAGCCATTCGGGAATTGGAGAATAGTAGAGAAGGCTAGTTGGTTGAAGCCTCCTGTCATTCTCCTCCTGCAAGATTGGTGTCCTTGAGGTATGAGTTTTAATTGTTGTTGGTTTATTATATATGGCATCATGAGATATTTAACGATCTAAAAATTTTTATTGTTCCGCTGCGCCACTTTAATACGTTTTTACTAATTTATTTTCCTACAATTGGTATCAGAGCCATCTCATGACTATGCCATGTACATAAATTAGACAATTACTTAGTCTTTTTATTTATGTATGGATTTGATATTTAGAGAGTGGCATTCTAGGGCTCCTTTATGTTGTTATCATGTATTATGTATAAAGTATGTGGTTATTTTAATTTTTTGAATTATTATAAGCATGCTTGTTTATGCCGGTTATGGTTCCTTAGAATTTAGAAAAATTGTATCTAAGAATTTTTATGTAACCATGGGAGCAGTTTATTAACACTGTAATTTTCCCATGGATTTTAATTTTTGTCTCTTAGAATTTTTATGGTTAGAATTTTTGTACACCGGAAACTGTTTAGGAAATTTTATGTAATTATTCTTGGAGGAGATTGAAGACCGTAATTTATTTTTTTTCCAAAAGTTAAATTTGATTTAAAGGTTGAAATTTTGATTGTGTGGAAAATTTCAATTTAATTGGGATTCAAATTAATTTTGGAGATCCTAATAGGTAAATTGGAATATGACACGAAAATCGAGACACAACCCCTCGGGATAGGCCGACTGGCCTTGGTGGGGCTGCAGCCCCTGCACTCGGGCAGGATGGGGCTGCGGCAGCCCCTGTGCTGGCCAACACCACCCACGGCCGCAGGCTTGGCCTGCAGCCAAGGGTGGCCGTGGCCTGCCCAAGGCTGGCCGCAGCCTGGGCGTGCAGCCTCTGGCTGCAGGCGCCTGCAGCCTGCTGGCTGCTGCACCCAGCCTGGGTGTGCAGCCTGGCGCTGCAGGCTTGGCCTGCAGCCCGGCAGGGCTGCACATGGGGGCGGCCGTGGGCTGCCAGCCCCTCTGGGGCTGGTGGTTGCCCACGGCGGCTGCCGCCTACGGGGGCGGCGGTGCGACGGTCTAAAAATTGAAAATTTTGATTTTTAAATTTGAGATTTAATTTTAAATCATGTTTAAAAATATGTAATTGAAAATTTGAAAATTTGAAATTACATATTATTACACATGATGCTTAAAAATTGTTTAAAATTTGAATTGGAAATTTAAATTTGAAATTCGAATTTGGAATTTGAATTTGAAATTTAAATTTTTGGAGATTTAAATTTTTAATAATTCTTGGGATGAGAAATAAATGGAAAGGCTACATAAAGATGGATACAAAAAGACGGAACAAAATTCAAGACCCAAAGAATGCTTTGGATGGAATTTTGTAATCTTTATTTTCTTTGTTCTAGGATGGAACCATGGCTTGGTTACTCTGTCAATTATTTTTTCTATGATATGTCATGGATGTATAAATATGTATTGATGGATGTTTTACATGCATATTTGATAACACGTCATATAGGATAGGAGAGTGCCGCTCATACTATATTGATCATACATAATTTGTCAAAACTTGCATGTTTTTCAAAATATTGAGTGGGAGAGGGTTTCAAACAAAACCCACGGCCTCCATTGTTGATCCATATGTGAAAGCATGGTAACGTCTCGCGTCAGTTCTGCCCTGACCACACCCCTCGGTAGGTGTTTACAGCCGCCGGTATACTAGATTGGATCTCCTATGTGGAAAACGTGTTCGGGTGCGATCCTATTCATGACCACCCCTCGGTGGCTTGGTAGGACGTGGATCGGGCTACTTAAACAATGGTTATACACTCAAGACTCGTTTAGTTATTAACCTTCCCTAGAAGCTCTGTTAACTAAACTGGTGGCCAAATAAGCGGTTATTAATATATGTCTTAGCCTTGGAGGATTTAAGGCAACATATATTAATTGGACGAGGTCCATGTTCCGGTTATTTGTTCTCGTGACCACCCCTCGGTGGCTTGGGGCAATAGGTGCTGAGAATTACCGTTGCAATGCTACATGTTTTTCAAGTCATGTAGGAACATACTTGTATGTTTTATTTACTAAATTATCTGTATATTTCTTGGGCTTTGTAATGATGTCTAGTATAATTTTATTTCAGTTCAAAATGTCACCGACACCCCTCATTTCAATACTTACTGAGAATAAACTGAATGGCGACAATTATAAGGATTGAAAAAGAAATCTGTTAATAGTTCTCAGCTGCGAGAGACACAAGTTCGTGCTAGACGAACCATGGCCACCGGGGCCAAAACCTGACACGCCGATTGAGGAGGTCCCGGTTGCGTATACTCATTGGAGAGAATCCAATGATATAGCTCGATGCTACATACTTGCTAGCATGACGAGTGCTTTACAAAAGCAGCATGAGACTTATCAAATTACTGGGGAGATCATGGAAAATCTGGAGGACATGTTCGGAGGCCAAGAAAAATTGGCTCGATAGTCCGCTATCACCAGTATTATGAACTCTAAGCAGAAGGCGGGTACTCCGGTGAAGGACCATATGATCACTCTAATGGGATTCTTCGCTGAGGCTGCCGAAAACGGTGCTGAGTTGGACTACAACACCCAGATCGAGATGGTGTTCAAAACTCTGTCTAAAGATTTTGTGGGGTTTAAGGCCGCATACAATCTGGCGACAAAGGACTTAGGACTAACCGAGCTCATGAAGCAATTCCAAGCTTATGAGCGGATGATCAGGGATGGGGATGCTGTCCAACCCAAAGGTAAGGCCAATTTGGCGGAATCTTCCAAACCCTCACGGAAGAGGAAGAGGCCAAATCAGAAACAAGCGGATTCCAGTTCTTCTAATCCTCCTGTCTCGAATGGGAAGAAGAAGAAGAAGAACAAGAAGCCCAAGGACCCTAAAAAGTCCAAGTGCTTCCGTTGTAGGAAGGTAGGTCATTTCAAGAAGGCTTGCCGGGAAATCCTAGCTGCCAAGGGCAAGGAAGGTAAGGAACTTCTTTACTTAGAAGCGTGTTTGGTGGAAGAATCGAAAGACACTTGGGTAATTGATTTGGGCGCCACTAATCATGTTTGTGTTTCTATGCAGGGGTTCGTGGAAACGAGAAGTCTACATGATAGGAGCCTCTCGTTACGAACTGGGGACGGCAGCTTGGTGGTGGCTAAGGCAGTGGGAGATGTTTACCTTTATTTTGATCAATTTAGGTTTATTTTATTGAAAGATTATTTTTATGTTCCTAATTTTAGGAGGAACCTTATATCGGTAGCTTGTTTAATAAAGGATTCTTATTCAGTTTCTTTTAGTAAAAGAGTTGATATTCGTAGAAATAAGTCTTTTATCTGTTCTGGATGGATGGATGGAAACCTATATTTGATCAAACCAAAGATGTGCCCGCTGCTTGACACTGAATTAATTGATAACTCTAAAAGGTTGAAAGTTTCTCACTCTAACAAGGCATATCTTTGGCATTTAAGAACTGGTCATATTAATCAGGATAGGATTCAAAGATTGGTGAAAGACGGTCCTCTGGAATCTCTGGAGGAGGTACGACTTCCCCAATGTGAGTCTTGTCTAGAGGGTAAAATGACTAAGAGGTCTTTTGGAGCTAAGGGTACAAGGGCTCAGGAGCTCTTAGAAATTGTGCATACTGACGTATGTGGCCCTATGAACGTCACAGCATGAGGAGGGTTCGAGTATTATGTCTCTTTCATAGATGATTACTCGAGGTATGGATATGTGTATCTGATGCACCACAAGAGCGAAACCTTTGACAAGTTCAAAGAATATCGTGCGGAAGTGGAAAAGCAATTGGATAAATCCATAAAGACACTTCGATCTGATCGAGATGGTGAATACCTCTCTGACGAATTTCTAGGACATCTTGTAGAGAACGGGATATTATCCCAATTGACTGCACCTGGTACTCTACAACAGAATGGTGTAGCCGAAAGGAGAAACAGGACCTTATTGGATATGGTACGGTCCATGATGAGTTACTCAACGCTGCCATTATCATTTTGGGGATATGCTTTACAAACGGCGTGCTATATTCTGAACCAAGTTTCGAGCAAATCAATTCCTAGAACTCCGTATGAATTGTGGCGTGGCAAGAAGCCCTCCCTTGGACATATGAGAATATGGGGCTGCTCGGCACATGTACTGGATGGGGATGCGAAGAAGTTGGAACCAAGATCAGAATTGTGCATGTTTGTAGGGTATCCAAAAGGAACTAAAGGAGGTCTGTTCTATAACCCGAAGGAACAAAAAGTCATTGTCTCAACCCATGCGACATTCTTGGAGGAAAGTCACATGAATGACTTTAAGCCTCGAAGCAAAGTGGTGCTAGAGGAGTTATCAGGTGAAAGAACTGCTCCACAGATTTCGGTCTTGGACGCAAGTCCGAGTTCCAGTGAAAGACCTGCAGATGATCAACAATTTAGGGTGCTTTGTCGTAGTGGGAGGGTTTCGAAGAAACCTAATTTCTTCATGTATGATGCTGAGGTATACCAGGCCGAGGCTCATGAGCATGAGGATGATCCGGTCACCTATGATGAAGCTATAAATGATGCTGATTCTAAATCTTGGAAACATACTATGAACAATGAGATGGATTCTATGAAATCCAACTCTGTTTGGGAACTTGTAGATTTGCTGGATGGGATAAAATCCATTGGATGCAAAAGAGTCTACAAAAGAAAGAAGGATGTGGAAGGGAGAGTGGAAACTTTCAAAGCTAGACTGATTGCAAAGGGATACACGCAAAAGGCTGGAATCGATTACGAGGAAACCTTTTCGCCTGTTGCTATGCTGAAGTCAATCCGTATTCTTCTGTCCATTGCTGCGGCTCTCGATTACGAGATCTGGCAAATGGATGTCAAGACGGCATTCTTGAATGGCCATTTTGAAGAGTGTATCTATATGATACAGCCCGAAGGGTTCGTAGCAAAAGGCCAAGAAAGGAAAGTCTGCAAGTTACTTAGATCCATTTATGGATTAAAGCAAGTATCCCGCTCATGGAACCAGAGGTTTGATCAAGCGATTAAGACATTTGGTTTTGAGCAGAACGTTGATGAACCTTGTGTTTATAAACGTATTAAGGATGGAAAAGTGGTCTTTCTGATACTCTATGTCGATGATATATTACTCATTGGGAATGATGTAGGGAACTTATCATCGGTCAAGCTTTGGTTACACCAGCAGTTTGACATGAAGGACTTGGGAGAAGCTAATTATGTTCTAGGCATTCGTCTCGTCAGAGATCGAAAGAACAAAATGATAGCGTTATCCCAAGCTTCATACATAGATAAAATAATTGACAAATATGCAATGCAAGAGGTAAAGAAAGGTTCGCAACCTTCTATTGCCGGTCTAACTCTTTCATTGGATGACTGTCCCAAGACATCGAAAGAAAGAGAGTGTATGAGTAAGGTCCCTTATGCATCCACTGTGGGTAGCCTTATGTACGCTATGCTTTGCACTCGCCCAGACATATGTTTTGCAGTAGGTATGGTGAGTCGATATCAAGCGAATCTTGGAACCAAGCACTGGCAAGCAGTAAAGCATATATTCAAGTATCTTAAGAGAACGAGGGATTATATGCTGGTGTATTCTGGAGGGGACCTAACACTCGTAGGATAACTCAGACTTCCAAACTTGTAAGGATTTGAGGAAATCGACATCTGGATCAGTGTTTTTACTCGGAGGAGGCACCATTGTGTGGAGGAGCGTGAAGCAGGGCTGCACAGCTGACTATACTATGGAGGCTGAGTATGTGGCTGCGGCTGAGGCATCTAAAGAAGCGGTTTGGCTCCGCAAGTTCTTTAGAGACCTTGAGGTCATTCCGGGTGTTGACAAGCCTATCACACTTTACTGTGATAATACAGGGGCTATTGCTAACACAAGGGAATCTCGGCACCACAAGAGGACCAAGCACATCGATCGAAGATATCATATTATTAGAGGGCATGTGTAGACAGGGCAAGCGGATGTATGTAAGATCGCGTCCGAGGACAACATCGCCGATCCCTTTACTAAGACTTTGGTGGCTAGAAGCTTTGAGAGGCATGTAGAGGCGATGGGGATGCGTAACATGGCACATCTGCTGGCTTAGGGCAAGTGGGAGATTGTTAGGAAATGCCCTAAGCATTAGAGACATTTTTGATGTATTTATTTTGAACTGGAAAATAAGATTATATATAGAGGTTATTCATTACATTGCTATCTGTCCTCCTCTTATTTACATGTTAAAGTAAATGTAAGCAAATTTGGCTCCCTGACTGCTTGTGTTAAACTGTTAGAACGTTGCATGCAATGGATTTTTGTATGCGAGAAGACAATGTTCTAAAGTTAGCGGTCTAAACTATAGTCTGTAGTCTATAGGGTTAGACCGAGTATCTAACTCATGTTAAGACTATTATGTTGTCTAAAGCCTCGGAGGGGACGGTTTGTCTTGACTGTCTGGAGCTGGACTCCTAAGTAGAGACATAGATATGTTGCTTGGTGGTGACATATTAGACCAGGACTAAAGCATGATTGATCTACGAAGTCCGCTTTGAGTGGATCGATCTGCTTTTGATGTTCATTATGCAGTAACCTTAATCCTGAGTAAAAGGACAGCTTCATGTATATGACTTGTGTATTTTGATGTTCCAATGGCTAAAGCGTCTCAGAGGTAGTAAGCTTATAGACCGGTTCGTTGGGTGCATGACTTGTATACGATGAAGGGTTCGTTTACAGATATTGGAATCATAGCTCTAATGAGGAGTTAAGGGTATCCTTTTAAAGGCATTATATTGAATGTGAAAATGGACAAGGCCTCAGGTCGTCTGCTGGGCGGATGACTTCTTATTCACATATGGTGAATAATCATTTTCTTTATTCGGTAGTATAATGGAACTTTAAGATAGCCTGATCAGTAGGATTAAACGGACTTTGGCCTAAGGCTGATCATGGATATCATATGAGGGTTCTGCATATATGACAAGGTCATTGGACGATAGCTTGTCACAGGCTTACGTAATACGGTATATAATTGGGAGTTAAGTTTCAGATTTATAGTGGTGTGACTCTGAAACTAGTGATCATATGATTGAGTTGTTCGGTAAAAGAATGATGATCATATGGATTTGCGGGAGCCCGATTATATATGTCCAATCAGTCCCTCTACTAGCTCCACATAATTCCTTAACGTTTGGCAAATTGAATTGTGTATGCTATTGGCTGGTTTATTATGCATGGATGGTGATGACATAGGATTAGGATGGTAGACAAGATTCTCTCTGGTTGGATTCAGATTTTTTTTTGGATAATAGAGTACACAATTATTCGAACTCCAAATAAAGTTGCCATGATTTTATTTGAGATTGGATTGGAGTTGTAGAAAATTATCCATGAGAACAAGAATATGAAACACAACCGTTTTGTGGAATTTGAAATTTGAAATTTGAATTTGAAATTTAAATTTGAAATTTGAAATTTGAAATTTGAATTTGAAATTTGAATTTGAAATTTGAAATTCAAATTTTGAATCACAGTCCAAGTAGGATTCGAATTTGTTGTGGAAAATTCACAAGGTTTGAAATTCGAATTTGAGTTGGATTTGGAGAGGATAATCTTGTTAGAATCCTACTTGAATTTTGAATCCAAATCCTAACAAATGTTGCACGAAATTTTGAGGATAATCCTCAAGGAAATTTCAGTTTTTTTGTGGATAAGATTCAAGGGAAAAATTCAAGTTTCAATCCCAGTTGAATTTGGATTCTCTCCTCCCTGAAAAGTGGCCGAAATTTTGGAGATAAATCTCCTAGGAAAATTCGGTTATTTTGGAAATGGTTGAGATAAGATTCAAACTTGAAAATCCTAGTGGAATTTTTGATTCTCCCTTATCCATAATGGCCGAAATTTTTAGGAGATTTTCTCCTTGTAATTTTCAGATTTTTTTTTTGGGTTGAAAAATGGAGATAAAATTCTAGTTAAAATCTTGTTTAGATTTGGATTGGATTTATCCTAAGAAAACCGAATTTTATTGTTGAGATTCTCCCTTGGAAAATTCGGATTTTATGGTTATGGATCAGGGAAAATATCTTTTCCTAATCCAATTCAAATTCAGAGAATCACCTCATGCAGGTCTATAAATAGAGGTCCTACCACTCCAGTTCTCTCAGACCACAGACTCTCAGGTGAGCAGGCTTATTGTTGCACAGCTCATCGTGACAATAAAGTTCTTTAGAGATCTGGGTGGTCGGAAGAAGACTAGCAGTGCTAGCATACCGATCGAGGTTCAGAGTGCCCACACATTCAGCCATTCGGGAATTGGAGAATAGTAGAGAAGGCTAGTTGGTTGAAGCCTCCGGTCATTCTCCTCCTGCAAGATTGGCGTCCTTGAGGTATGAGTTTTAATTGTTGTTGGTTTATTGTATATGGCATCATGAGATATTTAACGATCTAAAAATTTTTATTGTTCCGCTGCACCACTCTGATACGTTTTTACCGATTTATTTTCCTACACAGGTAAGATTTTTATTGGCAGTTCATAAAAGCACACACAGAGGACCTCACCAATAAATGAGACGATTGCCAGCGATTCACCCCAATCATCCATTCGCCTGCTAAGCTTCTATCATCTGTAAGTAGTCCTTACCCATTCATAAAGCTTGCTATGAATATTGTAGGACTGCTTCCTTTCACATTCGATCAAAGGAAGTTTATGTTAGCCACCTTCGACTACTACTTGAAGTGGGTTGAAGCCGAAGCTTTAGCCCAAGTCAAGGAAAAGGATGTAGAAAACTATGTTTGGAAGTGGTTATTTGCCGATTTGGACTACTTAAGGAGAACACAGCAAACAACAGCTCCCATTTTTCATTCGATGCCTTCCAAGAGTCCTGTGACCAATGGAAACAGCAGCCCGCCATAACAATATACGAGACAAGGCACAACACTTCAAGGTAGGTGACCTAGTTTTATGCAAGGTTTTCCGAAACTCTAAAGAGTGAGGAGCCCAATAACTTGCCTAAGCCGCGTCATAAGAGTAGTTAGACAAAGAGCATACAAGTTAGAGGATCTCGATGGCACCCCAATTCCTAGACTGTGGAATGCACTTTACATTCACAAGCACTACAGTTAAGTCGACTATGGTCTATCGCATGTCACTCATCTTTAGGATTTATGTCTTATATTTTCAACACTCCAACGAATTTTGATCAAAGTTTCCTTTTATTAGTTGCCTTCTCGCTGCGGCCATCATTGAAGCGCGTAGGATTGTAATAATCAAACCTTGTATGAGCTTGATCCCTAAACATGGGTACGTAGGCATCTTTTTATGCCCCAAACTCGGAGACTGTGATTTATTAGTATAAACTAAGATTAATTAAAATAATATCAAGATTTATTAACAAAATCTAGTAAATATTTTTTGGGAAAGAAAACACTAAATTTAAAATTGTATATTTACTAAACAGTCCTTTTGCAAAATTTGCGGACTTTAACTAATACAACTCAGGGATAGTCGATTGACTAATACAATTCATCACACGATTATAGTACAACTCTGAATTAAAAATACCAAAATAATGATAAAACTGGGTAAATGATCTTCATGATACTGCAACTCAAAAATAAGTCCTCGAATACTTTCTTCTAACCCTGGAAGGTGGAAAAATAATAAAATGGGATGAGCAAGGCTCATTAGGGGGAAATAAAGGGAAAGAGGACGACGAAAACAACTCCAATACACTCACAATCAAATCACACAAATCAAGACAAAAGAAAACATAAACACATGTAATCAATCATTGAGAAAGTACTATTTCACAACCAAGACAAAGGAAAACATAAACATAAGTAATCCATCATTGAGCAAGTACCATTTTCATCATTACAATAGAATTTGTTTGTTTCAAAGTTTCGGGAGGGAGACGTAACAAATTGAAGTTCGACAACCATTTTTTAGCAAGGCCTAAAATTAGGAGGAAAAATGTTAAATTTGTTTTTTTTTTTTTTTGGGAATTAGTTATTCAAATAAATTAGTCATCTGGAAAGAAAATTTTAAATCAAGAATAAGGAAACACGTGACACTTAAAATGATCAATAAAAGTCAAACTAGTTAATTAGAAGAACTATAATTCTATATAGGGAAATAGGTAGGGTTAGCAAAACGATACGATGACTCAACTCGAAAACGATACGAATTTCATGTTTCAAAGTTCCATAAAAAATCTAACCGAAAGGAGATATTTGCAAATGTTTCAAAGTTTCGGGAGAGGATGTAACAAATTGAAGTTCAGTAACCATGCAAGGCCTAAAATTTAGTGGAAAAAGGTTAAATTTGTTCGTTTGTTTTTTTTTTTGTTTTTTTTGTTTTTGGAGTTAATTATTCAAATAAATTAGTCATCTGGAAAGAAAATGTTAAATCAAGAATAAGAAAAAACATGAGACTTGGCAGGATCAATAAAAGTCAAACTTGTTAATTTGAATAACTCTAATTCAATATAGTGATATAGGTAGGGTTGGCAAAACGGATCGTGAAACGATGACTCGATTTGAAATGACATGAATTTTGAGGGTTTAGGTTGGGAAAAATAGGGGTTAGGTCATGGGTTATGTATGGGTCGGGAAAAAATTAAATCAACATAGCTCTAACATGACACACAACATGGATTGCTAGTCCTACGTATAAGAATTACGAAGAGACAATAGCAACACACCAAACCACATGAATCTGTGATACAACGAAAAGTGCATGTGACAACTTATATTTAAAACTTAAGGGGCAGCTTTTGTAGCTTGGACTTGAAAAAGTGTTTGAGAGCACACACCAATTCATAAGGAAATTCGCAAAGCAAAGACCTAAACTGGTAGTGTTTTGGATGATTCTCTAGTTTATTCTTTTAAGAAATTGACTACACCTCTTCCATCAATTTTAACATACTTGTATCATACATATATCTATATATGTGTGTGTGTGTGTGTTTTTTTTTTAGGTGATTTAGTTCTCGTTTGGCAAAAGTTTTGTATTTTAATGATATTCAAATGCAATGCGATTTTATACTAAACGCAGGAGACGTTTGGCAAACTTTTTTAGTGCTGTTGTATTTAAACGCAATATAATTTTACACCAAACGCAAAGTTTTGTATTCAAATACAATCTTTTTCAACAGTATTGTGAAACAATTACTAGTCAAAAGTTTTTTAAAACAATTACGTCAACTTTTCAACTTTAACTTTTTATCTTTACTTTTACCAATCACATCAACTTTTTAACTCTAAAATACTTTTCATCCAAATACACATTTTATTCAAATACAAAACAAATACTTTTTAACCAAATACAACACTCAAAAAACGAATTGTATTCAAACGCAATTAAAACACAATGCGTTTACCAAATGATCTAGCAAAGTTTTGTATTCAAATATAATCCTTTTCAACAATGCTACAAAAATAATTACTATTTAAAAGTTTTTTAAAACAATCACATTAACTTTTCAACTCTAACTTTTTATCTCTACTTTTATCAATCACATTAACTTTTTAACTCTAAAATATTTTTCATCTAAACACGCATGTCATTCAAATACAAAACAAATACTTTTCAATCAAATACAACAATAAAAAAATGAATTACATTCAAATGTAATTAAAATGCAATGCGTTTACCAAATGACCTATTAGAAGTTTTTTTCTTCTAATAAGGAGAGAGAGAGAAGAGAGAGAAGCAGTTGATAGAGAAAGGGGAGATAGTGGAAAAATGTTAAGGTTGAAAATGGAAACAATATATTTTAAAATGAAATATGCTATTTAATATTTATTAACGACGGTAGTAGATTATGGTATTTATTAACATCAGGAGTACAAAATTATGCTATTTGACGTAATTTCTTAAATTTTTATTTCATAAAACAGGACTAAGTAATTATCTGAAATTTAAAATAAAAATCTTTTATCTACTTTTAATTTCTTCCTAAAATAGGAATTTGGTGGTGTAGGAGGTTTAGAGGGATTTTTGGCTTTTTGTCTTTTTGTCTTTTATAGCTTTAATTCGGTTTTGTGTCATTAGGCTCAAGGTTGTGGTCGTTTGGCTATCTACCTTCCTAGTTTTAGTTGTCGTTTTTAATTTCCAAGTGTCATATCGTTTTTGCCAGCTCAGTTTAGTTTTGTTCTCTTGTAGAAAAGCTAATAAGCCTTTCCTGTAAGGAGTTTTTGGGAATTGACATTTTGTAATAGCAAATTCTACGGAGGTGCGCCTCATTTTAGCCTTGGATTTGGCTTTCTAAACTTCTTGCTGCATCATTTGGTAGATACCCAAAAAATTCAAACTAGATAACAATTACTCTATTTAAACCTCTCCCCCATTTAGATAGAATGCAATTGAAAAATATGACATTGGCCTTCATTGATTTGTGATGACGACATGAACAAATTAAGTACTATCCAAAAATGTGCCCAGGTACAATGAAATAGTTTCCTGAGCCAACCTGATAGCATACATCAAGAACACACGCACTAGCATATACTTATTTCACTCCACTATTATAACCTCATCAACTCGGTTTCTGTTCTTCTACCTTTTGATGCTCTTGCATACGTTTGATATATCTGTTCTTCTTTTGGATCAGTTTGGGGTTCAGTTCTTGCGAGAACGTCGAGGTCAGCCAACACAAGAGAACAATGAAAGTGAAATGGAGATTGATGATCATGAATTATCTCTTGGATGCAATGAAGATGGGATGGAATCTGTAACTGTGCCTCCAAGTGATCATGAATGCGGACAGATGTCGATGCCAAAAAAGGGTATGGAGTTCCCATCGGAAGAGCGGGCTCACAAGTTCTACACGGTTTATGCTGAGCGGCTTGGATTCAAAGTAAGGAAAGGAAAGGTGCAGCGCACAGCAGATCAAGCGATACGGACCCGGTTTTTGCTATGTTCTAAGGAAGGGCGGAAGCGGTCAAAAAAGATATCCGAGGGGAAACCAAAGTATAATAGAAGAGAAACGAGAACAGATTGCAAAGCACAAATCCGATTAAGGTTGGAAAATGGTAAATGGGTGATCTATTATTGTTCTCTGGAGCACAATCACGAACTTGAAAGGCCAGGGCAAAGACATGAAATGGATACTTATTCCGCTAACTCTCAAGTTGTTGTGAGAGAAAGTACTGTTGATGGCTCTAGAATAGTGGATGAAGAAAGTGGAACGGCTGAGGATCGAAGTCCTGAGGAATTTGGTATTTCTAATTATCCCGCTAACTCTCAAGTTGTTATGAGAGAAAGTACTGTTGATGGCTCTAGAGTGGTGGATAAAGAAGGTGGAACTGCTGAGAATGGAAGTCCTGAGGAATTTGGTATTTCTAATTATTTGCCAGATAAAAACGTCGTTAAGTTGCCACCAGAAGATGTTCAAAGCTTATTGGATTGTTTTGCGCATTTACAAGCGGAAGATCGAGGCTTCTTTTACTCAATCCAAGTCAATTCAGAAAGCAAAATGACTAGTTTCTTTTGGAGAGATGGCAGGTCAAGGATAGACTATGATTATTTTGGGGATATGCTAGTTCTAGACACCTACAGATATGAAATGGATAATAAAGTGATTTGTACACCATTTTTCGGTATTAATCTTCACAAAGATCCTATCTTATTCGGTTGTGCTTTCTTACTCGATAAGACTGTGGCATCATTTAGGTGGCTATTCAAAACTTTCCTGGAGGCAATGGGTGACCGTCAGCCAAAGATACTTTTTACTGATGCGTGTGAGAATATTGCTGGTGCAGTTAAAAAAGAGTGTCCACAGGCGAATCACCGCATTATTTTGAGCTCTATCTACGAACAAATTAGAAAAGGGCAATCTTTTGCTTCGTTCATATTTGAACTGAAGTTAAGAGACTGCCAGTATTATTGTCAATCAGAGCAAGAATTTGAGCACCGATGGAATCTTTTGGTGGAAAATATTAGTCTTCAAGAATATCCATGGCTTGCAACTTTGTACAAATCACGGGAAAAGTGGTCTCATTTGTTCAGTAAAGTACTGGCCTTTCCTGCTGACATTGAATCATTGATAGATTTAGAGCTAATTGTTGATATTTTCCCAAGCTGGACCGGTGGGAAGGCAACTCTGTCGGATATTTTTGAGAAATATATAGAAAGAGCAGAGCAACTGCGTTCAGACGAATTGAAAAGTGATTTTCGTTCCCTTAGAAAGCCATTGGATTTAGGAGTTGGGATGTCGGAACATGCAGCAGCTGTCTATACTCTCAATGTGTTGGAAGTTTTTGAATGCGAATTTAAAAAGGTGATGTCACTTGCAATGGAAGAAGTTAGCCCTGGGCCCACTTGTGTGTTCAAATTGAAACATTTTGAATATTCTGGCGACGAAGAAGAAGTGAGGTTCGATTGTTCTAGGTCCGCAGTGAGCTGCAGTTGCAAACATTTTGAAAGAACGGGAATCTTGTGTCGTCACTCATTAAAGGTACTCAATGCAAAAAACATATTCCGAATACCAGAGCAATACATATTGAAGAGGTGGACAAGATTTGCTAAAGAAGGAGAGGTAGTGAAAGGGAACTCCGAAAGAGATGACCAGGCTAAGAAGAACAGGAGGCTGCATTCAAGAAACCTTACGTACCAAGTGTTAAATGTTATTACCAAGAGCGTAGCAACTGAGGAGACTAGAAAAAATGTAGAACGCCATCTGGAATCAGCACTGCGAGAGGCTGACGATAGTCTGGGAATTGAACCTGAGGACGCCAACTCAAGGGGAGACGTTGAAGAAGATGAAGTCTGCTGTGGTGAAAGACACTGTCCGTTTGAAAAAAGAAAGAAGACTGCATTGCCTTCCACTAGTGACAATGAACCTTGGTGAAGGCTTAAAGTGATCTACAAAACAAACGACTAGCAAAATCCCGGTACGAGAAATTGACAGCCGACATGCAATCAATTTTATTGTTGTCTACTTTGGTTGAAATACACAATTTTTGTTTACTAAATAACTTTAATTATTTAAAGTGCAGATTAAGCAAAATATTTTTTGTTGCAAAGTCTTCCGGGCTCCGAGTTATGGTCACATGCAATAACTATAATCAGGTGAATGTTCAACAACGACCAAAAAAAAAAAAAAAAGGATGCTCGTTCTTTTACTCTGATATTGTTGTTTTGTTGGGCACCTTTTTAACTGTTTTGTTTATGATTTTGCTTATCCAGATTTTAATTGAGGGCTGTATTTTGAGAACTAAACTAATTTTGAATTTGTATAATATTTTACATAAAAAAACAGCTTGGTTTCAACTAGCAAACCTCTTTACACTTTTATGCGCGAAAAGTTGCAAAAGTTCAAATTTGTCCAATTTTTGTGACAGTATTTTAATTAAAACAAAATGGGAGATTAGCATCATTTTGGGATTCTAGTAAGTTTCTGGTCTTACTGTAATACCGGATTTATGGAGAATAACTTTAGACAGAATAATAATCGAGTGGTAGGCAATATCAATGACCAAGGTGATGAATCAATATAGACAATTAGAAATTTTCTATTTGGATTTTTCCTTTTTGTTGGAAATCTGTTAGCTAGAATTGTGTAAATTGATCTTGTACGCTCGAAATACTGCTGCGAAAGGAGCAGTTACACAGCCGTTTCAAAAAGTAAGGCATTGTTTGGTATGTCAGAAATGGGAGGATTATAAAGTTAGGAATCAATTGAACGATCCTAAATATGCTTACGATGAATACTGTCATATATTTACTGCATTATTGGATTGAATAAACTAAAAAATAAAATCAAAATTATAAATTTGATTGAAACACTTTTTTTATTTTTTGGGTAAGTCACTAAAAATTAGTTGGTTTGATTAAAATAATTATACAACTACAAATTAGTCCTGCCCCAACCCCACACCCACCGCGCGCGCGCGCCCCCCCGGCCCCCCCGCCCCCCCCCCAAACATACAACAAACCCGCGTAACTCTTCTGCCTTCGCTACCTCTTCTCTTATAATTCCATGCTTAGATTTTTCTTCTGTCAGGACATGTACCCAAGAATAGACACATTTGATGGTTTTTTTTTTTTTTTTGATAAATTTATTTATTTGGTTCATATATGGAACAGGTCCTATTTACTTTCATATTATTGAATATGTAAGAGCAAAAAAAAAAAAAATCAAAGACTATTGATATCTAAATCTTAAATTTTGATTGTGGCACACATGCCGTAATTACTATAAGAAACGAACCTTTTAGCGATGTGGGGACATATATCTACAGTAAGAAGAAATTCAAGTTAATAACCGAAAAATAACAAGCAATCGTAAAATTGAGGCCATTAATCATCATTAATAGAAATCTTCGCTAAGCATAACCATAATAAATAATGAATCAATACTAATACAAAATAGTAAATAAGAGCACCCAAATTTATACAAGTTCATTTTAAAATAAGCTAGTCTTTTGTATCTAGAGGTTTTCACTATATATGAAAGTAAGTAAAATGGTAAGTATAAAAGAATGAAGGGGTAAGAATGCTCTCCTCTTCCTCCCTTTTTTTGTGAACTTGATGTACTATTTATAGAGAAATATCGATTACTAGAGTTAGTGGGGTTGAAACTATTACTTTAGTTAGTTGGGTTGAAACCCACTTGCCCAAATGTATGGGAGTTGATCATCCAATTTGGTCATGGATAGTTTCTGTAATTTCATGATATCTTAATTGTACGATGCTAGACACATGGAGGGCTACCATTGGAGGACTAAGTCCAACACGAACAGAAGCCCCCCACTCTTTAGTTGAGTTTGATGACGAGCAAAATCAAACCGACTAGTGCTAAATGGATTTGAGCCGGATGGTGTCAAATGAAATGGAGTCGGCTAAAAATTATGGAATCAAGCCAAATGGTGGCAACAAAATTGAGCTGGCTAGTGGCTTATGGAGTTGTGCCAGCTAGCGACTCGAGCCCACTAGTGCCGAAGGGAATTGGGTCGGATGACAGCGAAGGAATTCACTTCCGAGCCCCTACTACCTTTGCATGTCTAAGTCCAGCTATAAAGGCATCGTCTCAGCTTCGTTGTTCAATGTCTTGAATCTGAGCCAGAAAGTCAATGATTTCATTTGTTGGTGACTTTAATGCACACCGACTCCGGAGCCCTTCACGTTCGATGATCCATCAACCATCAATATCCACCGGAGCTATGAGTTGTTTCTTGTCTGCAGAACACCCGAGGTCAATTCAACAATAAATTTAACAAGTACCTGAGACTTGAGGCTCTTGCGCGGTTGATAGTCAATATCGAACTTGCTAAGTTCAATAGCCCATTTGCTGAGTCTCCTCGATGTGTAGGGCTATGAATTATGGCATGCAATGTGTAAGTGGTCATTACGGTAATTGAACGGGATTGAAAGTATGGCCATAACTTTCCAGCCGTGGTGACAAATGCCAAGGCCAACTTCCCGATGACTGGGTATCTCGTGTCGAGCAATGATTTGTTGATGTAGAAGACCAGCTGTTGTTTGATTGTCTCCTCCTAAACGAGAACAATGCTGAAGGTAGCTTCTGACACAGAGGTGTAAAGGAATAATCTCTCCCAATCAACCGGCTTGGCTAAGATTGGAGGAATAAAAAGGTATTGTTTCAAGTCTTGGAACGCTTGCTTGCAGTCTTCTGTACACTTGAACTTCCTGTTCTTTTCAAGGCTGGAAAAAGGGCAAGCATTGATTAGTTGACTTGGATATAAATCGGTTAAAGGTTGCAACTCCACCCATCAACTTCAAAACTTCTTGCTTGCTTTGTGGCGAAGGCATATTCGCCACCACTCTAATGTGGTTCGGATTCGCCTCAATCCCTCACTAAGTTATGAGGTAACCAAGGAACTTCCCAAATGCTACTCCGAATGGACAATTTGACAGATTTAGTTGCATGTTGTACCGCTGAAGTACCAAGAAGCATAAAAATAATTGGATATTATATATATCATAACTTTGAAAATATCATGAAACTCCTTATTATTCTTCATTTCTCTTGTCTACAATGTTAGGCCTTAGGCGATGTACGAATGCATGCAATCATGATGAAGGCGAGTTAGTTAGGTTCAACTCTCATTAAGATAACCATTACCAATAAACCATTATCAATAAACCATTACCACAACTATTACCATAAGAGGGAACATGTCACAAACACGTCTCTTAATTACTTTTAATCTATTGCCATTACTATAATCATCACAATTATATAATCAATGAGAAAACAATATAGATATATGTACATATATGAAACTTTCTTTATAAATCTCATTGAAATGTCAATAAAATACACATTAATTATAAACAAAGTCTTTCATAAAATCCACATTAATTATGAACCTTGATTTAAGTTTTAAACCTGTTAGGGATGCCATAAAGGAGAAAGATATTTTTTTAATGTATTTCATTTATTTTTAAATTAATTAATAATATATTAAAGGTTATTCATTATATTACTATACGTTCTCATCCTATTTACATGTTATAGTAAATGTAAACAAATATGACTCATTGACTATTTGTTATTAAATTGTTAAAATATTGCATACAATGGCTTTTCTTATGGGAGAAGACAACGTTCTAAAGTAAGTAGTCTAAATCTATAGTCCATAATCAATGGGGTTAGAGTAAATATCTAATTCACATTAAAATTATTATATTGTCTAAAGCCAATTGGAGAGATAGTTTGTTTTGATTATCTGGAGCATTTGACTCCCAAGTAAAAATATAAATATGTTGTTTGGTAGTGACATATTGGACCGGAACTAAAGTGTAATTAATCTACGTAATCCACTTGAGTAGAATAATTCACTTTCGACGTTCATTATGCAATAATCTTAATCTTGAATAAGTAAATAGTTTCATGTGTATGACTTGTATAGTTTGATATTCCAAAGGCTAAAGCATCCTCGAAATAGTAAGCTAATAGACCAATTTATTAGGTACTTGACTTGTATAGGATGAAGGGTTTGCTTATAGATATAAAATCATAGCTCTAATAAATAGTAAATGATATTCTCTTGACAACATTATGCTAGATGTGAAAATAGACAAGACCTTAGGTAATTTGCTTAGTAAATGATTTTTTATTCACATATGGTGAATAAATATTTCCTTTATCAGGTATATAATGGATCTTTAAGATAATGTGATCAAAAAATTAAATAGACTTTGACCTAAAGTTGATCATAGATATCATATGAGGGTTTTGTATACATGACTAAATCACTGGACGATGGCTATTCACTGGCTTGCGTAATTCAATATATAATTGGAATTGCAGTTTTAGATTTATAGTGACATGACTCTGAAACTAATAATTGTATAATAGGTTTATTCGGTATAAAATAATAGTTATATGGATTATTAGAGTCTACATTATATATGTCCAATTGATCCATTTACTAGCTTCGCATAATTTCTTAATGGATGGTAAATGATCGTGGTATTATTAATAACTTCTATTCTTGCACTTGGTGAAGAAAAAATCCAGGTCATCTTTTCTAGATGTAGGCGTTTTCTGGCCAAGGATAAATGATAATTTTGTTTTATTTAATTAATAAGATAAATATTTAAGTTGTATAAATATTTATTTTAGAAGATTAGATTTAAAATTTAAATTAATTGTATTTGCCTTTTAAAAGATAAACATGAGGTTTATTTGAATTTTGAATGAATTTGGATAAATTAATTATTTGAATAAGTAATTAAATATCTAGAGAATCTTATTTAAATAAATATTTTAAATTGAAAGATTATCCTATTTGAATTTGAATTGAACAAAATCTTATCCTTGGTGTACTAAAAGTGGCATCTATTTGGTGGATAAGGAAGACAAGATTTTCTCCAAATTTATTTTTGTTTTGGATGATTATTACATAATTGTTTAATTCAAATAAAATTATCATGATTTTATTTTGAATTTAAATTGGAGTTATGAAACATTATTTATAGAGATAAATCACAAGATTTATAGAGATTGAAATTTGAATCAAATTTTGAATCCTACACCTAAGCATGGACGAATTTTTGGAGCAAATTTCTGAAGAGAAAATTCAGCCACATTATAGAGGATGAGAGAGAAAAATCTTTTCTAGAATCCTGTTCAAATTCTGAAAGCCACCTAATGCACTTTCTATAAATAGCACTTTCAGAGCTCTTATTTTTCTTTAGATCACAAATTCTCAAGTAAGCGAATTTATTATTATGGTGGTTTTCCTACAAAACCAACATATTGCAGGTAAGAGACATACTTACCTTGTTGAACAAACCTACAAAATTCACTACTTTGGTAATATAATGCTTTGGAACCTTGATATGCTCGCTTTTAACTAAATTCATGTTACAAAATCATAGTAACAATATTTTATAATTAGGAAAAATCCTAAAAATCCCAAAAATCTTAAAAGCCTGAATTTTTCTATTCTTCATAAACCCTAGAGTTTTAATCTCATAAAAGTGACTTCAATAACTCAACACCGTCAATTTTATCACCAAAATCAATAATTTATCAATCTCTCAATTTTCACAAAACACTAAAATTCAAAAACCCAAAATCAACATAAAAAAATAAAATTACCTTAAACTTCCAATGAAATCAAACCTAGAAGCTCTTGAGAGATTCAAATCCTTCAAATTCGGGAGGTGGAATTCACACTCAATTGATCTTTTAAAGGGGAGAATGAAGGGAGAGGTTGTTAGAAAATGCCCTAAGCATTAGAGACATTTTGATGTATTTATTTTGAACTGGATAATAAAATTATATATTTAGAAGTTATTCATTATATTGCTGTTTGTCCTTATTCTATTTACATGTTAAAGTAAATATAAGCAAATATAACTCACTGCTTGCTTATGTTAAAACTATTAGAACATTGCATACAATGGATTTTTTGTATGCGAGAAGACAATGTTCTAAAGTAAGCGGTCTAAACTAAGGTCTGTAGTCTATGGGGTTAAACCGAGCATCTAACTCATGTTAAAATTATTATGTTGTCTAAAGGCATGGTGGGGACGGTTTGTCTTGACTGTTTGGAGCATAGACTTCCAAGTAGAGACATAGATATGTTGCTTGGTGGTGACATATTAGACCGGGACAAAAGCGTGATTGATCTGCGTAGTTCGCTATGAGTGGATCAATCTGCTTTTGACGTTCATTATGCAATAACCTTAATCCTGAGTAAATGAACTACTTCATGTATATGACTTGTGTACTTTAATGTTCCAATGGCTAAAACGTCTCAGAGGTCGTAAGCTTATAGACCAGTTCGTTGGGTGCGTGACTTGTATACGATGAAGGGTTTGTTTACAGATATCAGAATCATAGCTCTAAGGAGTTAAAGGTATCCTCTTAAAGGCATTATACTGGATGTGAAAATGGACAAGGTCTTAGATCGTTTGCTGGGCAGATGACTTCTTATTCACATATGATGAATAATCATTTTCTTATTCGGTAGTATAATGGAACTTTAAGATAGCCTGATCAGTAAGATTAAACGGACTTTGACCTAAGGCTGATCATTGATATCATATGAGGGTTTTGCATATATGACAAGGTCATTGG
Organism: Antiaris toxicaria; assembly: GCA_035233585.1. Lineage (NCBI taxonomy): Eukaryota > Viridiplantae > Streptophyta > Magnoliopsida > Rosales > Moraceae > Antiaris > Antiaris toxicaria. Next base: position 21,904,314 of record CP141156.1, read on the forward strand.
ACAATAGCTCGTCATATGCTTACATAATACGGCATATAATTGGGAGTTCAGTTTCAGGTTTATAGTGGTGTGACTCTGAAATTAGTGATCATATGATTAAGTTATTTAGTATAGAATGATGATCATATGGATTCACGGGAGCCCGATTATATATGTCCAATTGGTCCCTCTACTAGCTCCACATAATTCCTTAACAGTTGGCAAATTGATCAGTATATGCCTATTGGCTAGTTGATTATACATGGATGGTATTGACATAGGACTAGGATGGTGGATAAGATTTTCTCCGGTTGAATTCATATTTTGTTTTGGATAATAGAGTACACAATTATTCAAACTCCAAATAAAGTTACCATGATTTTATTTGAGATTGGATTGGAGTTGTAGAAAATTATCCATGAGAACAAAAATTTGAAATGCAACTATTTGTGGATTTTGAAATTTGAAATTTGAAATTTGAATTTGAAATTTAAATTTTAAATTTTAAATTTGAATTTGAAATTTGAAATTTGAATTTGAATTTTGAATTTTGAATTTTGAATTTTGAAATTCAAATTTTGAATCACAGTCTAAGTGGAATTCGAATTCTTTTTGGATAATTCCACAAAGTTAGAATTCGAATTTGAGTTGGATTATGGAGAGGAAAATTTTGTTTAAATCCTACTTGAATTTTGAATCCCAATCCTAACTAACTTGGTCGAAAATTTTGAGAAATATCCTCTTAGAATTTTTGGATTTTTTGTGGATAAGGTTCAAGGAAAAATTCAAGTTTCAATCCTAGTTGAATTTGGATTCTCTCCTCCCTGGAATTGACCAAAAATTTTGAGGGAATCTCAAGGGAGATTTTCGGTTTTAATTGGATAAGGATGAGATAAAATTCAAGTTAGAAAATCCTATTTGAATTTTGATTCTCCTGACACTTTAATGGACGAATCTGGACAGGTTTATGGCCTTAGGGAAATTCAGTTTTATTGGTGAGTGAGGAGATAAAATTTAAGTTAAAATCCTGTTTGAATTTTGAATATAAAATCCTAAAAAATTGGTCGAATTTTTTAGTTGGGATAAGGCTAGGATTTTTAGATTTTGTATTGTGGATAAGGGAGAAAATCTTCTCCTAATCCAATTTGAATTCAGAGGATCACCTCGTGCAAGTCTATAAATAGAGGTCCGCCACTCCAGTTCTTTAAGACCACAGACTCTGATGTGAGCAGGCTTATTGTTGCATAACTCACCCTGACAATAAGTTCTTTAGAGATCTGGGTGGTCGGAAGAAGACTAGCAGTGCTAACATACCGATTTAGGTTCAGAGTACCCACACACTCAGCCATTCGGGAATTGGAGAATAGTAGAGAAGGCTAGTTGGTTGAAGCCCTCCAATCATTCTGCTCCTGCAAATTGGCATCCTTTAAGGTATGAGTTTAAATTGTTGTTGGTTTATTGTATATGGTATCACGAGATATTTAATGATCTTAAAAAAATTTTATTGTTCCGCTACACCACTCTGATACGTTTTTACCTATTTTAATCCTACAGAGGTTTGGGAGAGAAAGAGAGCAAAATTTCTAGGAAAATAAGTATAATGATATTTAATTGAGAGGTTTAAACTTTTAATAACTAATCCCTAAAATTCAACGGCTAGGATTGAAAGTTTGTTAGTGATTTAAAGGTTAAAATAGGTTTAGAAAACCCATTAAGTTGGCCTCTTTTTAATTCCCAAAATTCCCTTTTTGTTCTATTTTTTCTTTTTTACAGCAACTAAGGCATGCCCGCATAGCCAAGTGACGCAGCCATACCAAGCTTTTGGCTCCCCACACTATATACCTTTTTTTTTTTTTCCTCAGCTACTCAACCTCTTATAGTATTTTGGCCATAACTTTTACTCCAATATTAGAATTGGATAATTCAAAAGGCCTTAAAAAGCTAATGAAAATATCTACAAATTTGATGATAAACTAGGTGTCCAATCCAAACTTCCTCCTAATCAAAATTTGGTATGAATATAGCATGTAATACTTAACTTTTTATAAGCATACCTTAACCTATTTTACATAAGATAAAACATATTTGGGCAAAGCTAACATGCTAGGATCATCGTAACATTTACATAAAACTCTATAGTTCTTACTTTACTCATTTTTTACATAAGACACGAATTCTTGAATATATAAAAATCCTTAGCATCGTCATTTGTAAAAACACTTAATTCAATATATCCTATAACTTTAGCCTATAGTTTATAAACAATTAAATATCTTGCCTATATTAAATTACTATGAAGTTTTCGAGTGTTACAGAAAAGGAAAGAGAAATGAAGAACAAGTTAATGAATCAAGGTTGAATCCTTTAATCTCCCTTCAATCTCCTTCAAAAGCTTCCTAAAACTTGAGGTTTTTTCTATTTTCTATAGAATTTTAGGTCTCCAGAAGCTTATTTTTCATTTCAACTCGTTTTCCTTTTATAATCTCTCAAAACACCATGATTTGGTATAATTTCTGAGGCTTCATGTGTATTTGACATTGCAGCAGGCCTTGTGGAGTCCTTTAGTAGCACTACAGCAGGTCTTGTGGGGGCTACAACGCCATAAAACAAGGGATACAGGGCACTGGTTGGCACTGTAGCGTGCCCTGTAAGGCTGCAACACCAGGCAAACATCGGCACAAAGGCAGCAAGCTGACACTAGCCCATCACTAGGTCTAACTGGATTTCTTGGGTCCATGTTGCAGTGGGCTATGTGAGCTGTTTTGGCATTGCAGCCGATAGTGTAGGGCTACATTGCTATTCCTTTAACTTCCTCTTCAATTTGCATGCCAAAACCCTCAAAGCTCCTATTTGTTTGGAACCTACCAAAGCAAAATAAAACACATAAAAATCTGATAAAAATACTCTAAAAACAACAAAACACTAAGAAAAATAAATTGATAAAATTAATCAACTTTCTTAGCTCAACTTTGTTCCATTGGCTACTGCTTTGCCGGCATGCTTTAGATTAAGTTCATCAAGTTTAGAGATTGCACATGTGCCTTCAATTCGAACTAAATGTTTGTTGTTATTTGCTCTGATAATTCTATTTCTGCAGTTTGGCTTCCTTCTCCTCGTCGGATCAATCACTGGGATCTCGGCATTCTGGCTTTCTTCCTTTCAAACGCTTCCTCTCGTTGGCTTTTTGTCCTTAATTCCCATAGACGATGCCAATTGTTGGGGTGATTTTCTTCATTTAGAAATTCCTAAAGCCAAAGTACAAGAATATTTTCACAATTCTTTACAGAAATTTCTCTCTCTCACTAGATTCTAAATACAAACTTAGAGCTTCTCTCTCTAGAATTTATTGAATGATCTCTATAATGAATTTCAGATTGTCCAAATCACGAGACTTCATCTCTATTTACAGGCTTCAAGATCTTCTTCATACCTCCGACAGATAATCCCCTTTATTATACCACGTCAGCTTCATAGTAGAGCTCTAATTCTTTTTTAGTCTCATTCTTCACTTTTGCCTCTAAGGTCTGGCCTTGGCTTTCACTCAGATTCCTTCTATCTGTTGAATGGTGTTAGTTTACTATACCTTTTTAAAGACACATTGTTTTGTCTTTAGTACGCGATGTTGTTTCATTCATGAAAATATTCACCCCATAGAAAGTTTTTCAATTGCAAAGAAAAGAAAGAATAATAGTATTATGTGATTCTAGTAAGGTTATAGTCACACAAAGTGAGTGTGTATTTAAGAAGGAACAATAATCGAGAGAAAACACTGAATAGACGAACAAGATATTTATAGATAAGTTTTGTTATTATTTTCACTTCGGTTTATCTAATTATTTGTTGAGTTTACCTAATTGTTTTGTTCCTCTGTAAATGGGGCCTATTATATTCTCGAAATACTGCTGTGGAAGGAGCAGTCATGCAAACTTTTCAAATATAGTTTGGCATGTAGGATTTGACAAGATTATGACGTTAGGATTAAACTACGATCGATGTTATCCTTTGTTTGCTGTGTCATTTGGTTGGATTAAACTAAATATAATACCTTAATTTGATTAAAACGCCTGTTTTTAAGGAAATTAGGATTAAACGCTTGTTTTTAATTGTACAATTCCAATTTTGAGTAAATTTATTTACAAAATTAATTGAATGATCCATCGTGTCTTTTTTTTCTTATTATTTTTTTCTCTTCACGAATACTTCCCCAAGCCCATGTCTCTCATCTTTTTCCTCCTTAAAAAAAAAAAAATTGTGCTAAAGGCTATTTTTCGGTTAATCCTTCACTTTCATGTTCATATCATCCCATGCTCGTATACTTGCTTTTCGTTAATAAATGGATATACTTGGCAATATTGGATTTACCCAAGAAATTTAGTAAATAAATGATTTACTTAAAAGTGCACTAGCTTGATAAATACCAATATTAAGAAAAAGTTGTTTGGATGGGTTATCATATTTAAAAAGGAAATTTGTTTTATTTTAAATGTGAAAGTCCTATCATTTTGAGAACAAAATGGTATTTGGATGGGTATTTTTCTTCTTAAAAATCAAAAATTGTTTGGAATAAAAATAAATGGTGTTAAAAATAGTGCATTATAAGAAGATTCAAAAAGATTCTTTTTCTTTTTCTAAAAGGATAATTTCAAAAAATTTTGATTTTTTTTATTTTTTATTTTTTGGAAAATCTCTTTTTAATTTTGGTGGACAATATAACTTGTTATTAGAAAGCATATATAACTATGACAAAAATATAAATATAAAGCTGTTATTTAAAGCAAAATATTGCCATAATAAAAAACCATTAACATATTTTTGATAACATATTTACAACTAATGACAAAATGCTACACATTATTTTGCACCTTATTAATAAAAAGGAAGTTTTATTTATTTATTGTTGATAAATTATTTTTCTTTTTTAACTAAGTTAAAACAAATAAATTGTTAAATTAAAAAAAAACAAATGAATGGTTATGATATAGTTTAGTAAGATTAATGATTAAGATTTATTAGAGATATTTTTATTATTTTAAACTTAAATTTAATAGAGCTAATAATTGATGTTATTAATTTTAGTTAATAGAGTGCCTTCATAATTTTAGGAAAACACATGTCAATATAGTCACTCCCAAGAGTTAAAACCTCTAAGCAGACTTTGTTTCCTTAAAGTATTGGACCTGTTAGGCCTATTCGCCTTAGTTGTGTTTACTTAGTTGGCAAAGGAACTCTCCGAGTTTATGCTTAGTGATCTTCTATGTTACCATTTGTTCTTGGTTCATGTTTGGCCCATCTAAATGCATTTGTGGATCAAACCTGTTTTAACTTACAATTTTCTAGAGTTAGCTAGCCATACGTCATCTAATTATTTATAATATCACTTTGTTGTAAGGTGTGAGCTCACATATATAAGTCACCTTTTAAATATTGTTTTATGGTCTTTGCAATAATATGATTGTACTTGCTAAACGAAAATTCATCAAAAAAATATTTACACTATAAGTAACTAACCTGTAGCATAAATCTTAGAGGCCATTTGGCAAAAAAACTGCATTTTAATTATATTCAAACGCAATGTAATTTTACAGTAAACACAAATTTTACATTTAAATATAATTATTTTCAACAGTGCTACGAAAACAATTACTATTTAAAAGTTTTTTTAAACAATCACGTCAATTTTGTAATTCTACTATTTATCTTTAGTTTTACCAATCACATCAACTTTTCAACTTTAAAATACTTTTCATCCAAACATACATTTCATTTAAATACAAAACAAATACTTTTCAACCAAATACAATATTCAAAAAATAAATTTTATTCAAATACAATCAAAATACAATACGTTTACCAAACGCCCCCTTAGATTGGCAAGTAGTAGAGAGATTATAGAGAAGGGAGAAGATGCCACTACATAGAGTTTTTGCAAATGTTTTGAGTGTTAAATTATACTAAGTTGTAATATTTAAATACGCAAGAATGCTTACAATACTTTTTACTACTTTTTACTATGTAATTATTATTGACCAGTATGTTTGTAAGTTAAAATATTATACTTAGTTTCTAAAATATGGTTAATTGCAATGATATGTATAAATATGTTTTTGAACAAGTCCATTAAGATATATATATATATAGTAGGGTCGTTGCAAAAAAGTCCTAAATCTTCAAATTACAAATCCTAAAATTTGAAAATTTGACCCCAGCCCAAATCAAGTAGGATAAGTTTAATTGTAGGGTAACCAACTGTAACACCTGATTATTTTTAGCTTCTAGCATAACATAAAGGATCTAAGTCAAGAGTTTAATTTTTAGGATAAGTTAGAATGGGTTACCTTAATTTTTATATTTTTGTACGCATTGTCTTATCATAATTGTTGTTGTTGTTGTTGTTGTTTTCATGGTAGTTTATTGAAATTAATGCAAGTGTGTCGTTATATATGTATACAGGCAGCTTTGATTAGTTATATATTTATTATTTTATGTGTGTATACAAAGATAGTAATGGGAGAAAACCGACTTCCTTATGTCGGCTAAAAATTATATATAAGTTCATCTCCTTCCCTGTTTGCAAATAGAACAGGTCGTTCCCTTTTATTATTTCTCACTCGTTTAACCAACCTCCATTAGATCGTTCCCTTTTCCTCTTAACTCTTACTCATCCTAGCTTTATTGTTCCGTCCATCACATATAGCAAAAATAATCGCTTAGTTTATGTTGGAAAATGGCTTATTTAAGCCATGATAAAGACCCATTTTGAAGCCTGATTTTGAATGAGGCTCAATTAAAGTTTGGATCCGGTCTCGATGGATTTGCATTTTCCGTTGCGAAGAGATCAAAATTAGATATTCATACACTCAAAATGGTAATCAGATAAATGAAAAATTAATACTCCAAATGTGCCACTTGAAATGGTAGCTTGGGAGGGAAATTGTAAAAATCTCACATTAGTTAGGAGTGAAGCCATGGTGATGTATATAAAGGATTGCATTTCAAGGCCTAAGTAAGTATGTATGCCTAAAAGGTTCTCTCACACGCAAGGGGGGTGTAAATCTCGGACATGATGGGTTAGGGGCCTTTCATATGCGCTTGTAAACACGAATGTCAGATCAAAAAGGCCCATCTCATGTGGGCTTTATCTTGCAATTTTCTTTATTTTTTTTCAACCTAAGAAAAGCCAAGACCATCCATATTCTCCTCAAAACCAAATTTGCTTGGTTAAGGAGATAATGGGAGGAATAATTGAGTTTAATAGAGATAACCATGAACATGCATGAATGTGGGAGTTTTTTTCTTAAGAATGTAAAAGGATTTCGGTTTTCACCACGGAAAATCCAAACTTAGATATGGAAATGGCCAAGTGCAATGCAAGGAATGAAACTCATGAATTTTTTGGTTTAATAGGTGATTAATCCCATTAATCCATGCATGTAACATCTCATTTTGTAAGCCTATATAAAGGTCATTGTCTACATGAAAAAACACACAACACAAACACACAAAACACTAGCTTTCTTTCTTTCTTTTGTTCTCGAGTTCTTTTTGCAGCTTTAAGTCAGTTTTGGTGATAGAGGAAAGGTGTAAGTTCGAGTTCGGTGTGATGGTTCTGATAGTAATACGTGATTCTGTTGTTCTCGTTGTATCCTGGGAAATGGATATCCTACGTATGCTCAAGCACTCTTGGAGGAGGCAAATCTGTTTTAAGGAAAACGTGCTTCACGTGCTTCGAAATCATCTTTGATTCCATTTAAGTTCGGTTGAAAGTTGAATTCGTGTTGTAACATTTCTCTTATTGTAATAAGTTGATTAGATAAATTGTTTTTCTTTGTATTTTTCATATTTTGCCTAGCAGTTTACATATTTAGGATGCATTTAGATAAAGTATTACATTGATATTATATTTAAATATAATATATATTTAGATAAAAAGTATTTGTATTATATCTAAATACAATGTATATTTAGATGAAAAGTATGAATTGTATTTTATAATTGAGTATGTGATGTGATTGATAAAAATAGTTGAAAAAATGGAAGGATAAATAATGATTATACAGAATTTAAATTGTGACGTGATTGATATTTAAATATAATAATTTTACGTTTAAATAAAAATTGTATTATATTTAAATATAATATTACAATTAAACGCATGGATAGCTTTCGAAGTTATATAGGGATTATATATATATATCGGTCTATGGTCAATTTTGATTGCTTGTTAGGAAAATTATGATTTGGCTTTTATAATCATATGTTTGTATCCTACATATTATTCATAAGTTTTCCTACTGAATATTAGGGTGGTGAATTCGTTTACTCATATGCCCTGTACATGTCTCTGTGTATATATATATTTTATATACGTGTGAGTGATTTTGATACGGATTAATTAGTTATAAGTGCAAAATTGAGACTTGTATATAAATGATTTTACAGGGCAAAGTATGTTTGAGGTGCTTAGTCGTACTTGGATCAGACTCTCAATGATGCTTAGTGATTATTTATTGATGCTTAATGATATTTCCAGTGCTTCTAGTTTTATAATACCAGTGTATTATTGAAAAGCCATTTATGTCCTATGTAAGTTAATTAAAATGTTGGGTTCTGATTAGTTATAATTAGATAGTTTCTATTATACGTTTATAGTTAGCAAGTTATTTGTCTTTGAGTGCTATATTAATTGGAGACCAAGTAAGTAGAAACTCTCAACCGCTTATAAAATCAATATTATTAACACAGTATTTTCATACGCACGAGCATGAAAAACATGTTTTCATTAGTTTACAGTGAAAGGATGACATTGTAATAAATGGAGATTTTATGAGGTATGGTGTTTGATTCCATGGTTTCAATGAACAGATAAAGGTTAGGTGAATCCCTTAAGAATAAGAGGTTTCAAGAAAGGATAAGTTTTATGAGTAAAGTCAAAGAACGGTTGCTATAAGATTAATATCATATCTAAAGGCTGAAATTGAAGTTTTTTAGTAAAGAGAAGGGTACAATGGTCATTGACACAAATTTTCGAGATGCATTGAAATATTTTCAACATGTATGTTTTTATTTACTAAGGTTTTGCATATTATAAATCTGATGATGCAGGCAAATAGTTAATAAGAGTTCAAGTTAATTAAGTATGAAGATCTGAAGTTTCTGTAATTAACTTATAAGATTTTGATATGTAGAATAATTTGTATTACTTGTGTTGTTTATAGATATTTCATACAAGAGTATATTTTTACTTTGGCAAGGTTAAGAGAAGCAGAGCCTTCTAATTAGTTACGTGAGTTATCTTATAAATGATCAACTGGCTTCGGAGGCATTACACCACCTCCATTAGTATGATACCATTTGGTTATCAGTTGGTAACCACGTCCGTTGGAAGGATACCCACGAGTTACCAGCAGGTAACCACCTCCGCCGACAGAATACCAGCTGGTTACTAAATAGTTTCTGGCAAATCCATCAGATTTTCTATATTTTATCATGGGCTTGCTGAAAAAAATAACGAAAATTCATTAAAATCACCAAAGCCAGCGAGCACTACAACACTACAAAAATTCATTATCCTTTTGCCTCCAACGCTGCTGCTACTCGCAAGCTGTTGTCACCACAGCACCAATTAGCTCACCAGCCGCTAATCTAGAAATTCCAATCAACAACGCGTCAAATCAACGCCAATTCCACAGCCTAATTCACGTAGGATTATGTTGTTTGTTGTTTTAGAGCCTGGTTTTATCTGTTTGTCATTTCTATATGCTACTTGTCGTTTTGTACATGTCGCTTTAGTAAGCAATTTTTTAGTTGCTGTCGTTTTATTGACCTTAATAGCACTTTTGTTGGTGTCGTTTAACGGAGCTTAAATACCTTGGTTGTACGAAGGAAAGGGCAGATTGGAATTTGACACTGTTGAGAAACATTGCGCCTCCATTACCCTCAGCCATGGATTTGGCTTCTCATTAAGCTTCTTGCTGCGTCACTAACGCTGCCCAAAGAGTTGCGACCCTCGGTCTCCGTAATGCATCCGTCCACCTCTCGTTGCTCCTCACCACAGGTGCTGATCGACTCAGAAGCCGCTCATCACTCCAGACCCCCGGAACATCCCCTCATCACCCGCCATCAACTAGATCGGATCCCCACATGGCCACAATGGCACGCATGGAGTAGATCCAAGATCTACCGATTGACCATGCCTCCATGGAGATTCAGAGATGACCCATGTAGTGGAGTATAATAGTCGAATATACATCGGCAGGGTACAGGGAAACTGGTCCGACGATGATGAAGAGATCGTAAGGGAGGTAACCAAACCGGTCCAACAGTAGTGAAGAACTCGTGAGGGAGGCGACATGCATGATCGACAACCACTTTTCTACTCTAATTTGCAATGATTTTTGCTGCGATGTAGTTCCATGAGTGTAATTGATCCAACAACATGTTGGTCTATTTGCCTCCAATGCGAATCTGACCTCAAGATCCAGAGGTGCTCGATTGAAAGAAATTTGGTTTCAAAGAGGAAAGATAAAAAAAAAAAAAAAAAAGGGTTTGTAATCTGGGTTGATTCCTTCTGCCTCCTGGAGGAGTCTAGCTCTTATTGATTTTGAGTGAGTCTGTCTGCATCTTTTCTTTGCACTAATTAAATCGGTTCATTTGGTCTTTTTTTTTTTTCTATAATTTTTTCTTTTTTGTTTTGCTCTATTTATGATGTTTTGTTTACTCTGGCTTATGAATCTGGAGTATGCTGGCGATTTCTGATTCTGTTTTGATTTTCTTTTTTGGATTAGATTTCTTATTTCTCTGATTTTCCATAATTTCAATTTTGATCAATGTTGAAACATCATGTAGAGATGTAAAAACGCGCTTTCTTGTGAGTCTACTTTAATTTCTGATTCTGATTCTGATTTTTCTTTTTTGGATAATGGAACTTTAGGAAGTTTATTTCTATTATAAAACTGAAAGGAAAAATAATTATTCCGGAATTTTGAGCGCGCAGGCGGGCGAATTAAATGACCTTTTTGTCCAACTGTGCAAGGAATTTTCTCCTCTTTATTTGAAAGATATATGGGGACCTTTATATATATTTATATGTATATATATATATACACACATATAATATTGGTGGGGGGGGGTGGTGGGGGTGGCGGTGGAATGTGAAAAAAAAATGCAATATCCCCTCACAATATTAAATAAAATATGATTCTATGATAAAAATATAAAAAATGAGACAAAAATCATAAACGTGTACATTAAATGGATTATTTTCACAATTTTCTATTATCTCTTTTCATATTAGTGATGAATAGAAGCAGGAATATGTATGAAGACATTGTAACTTGCACGACTCCGCCGTTGAATTCCCTCGCCCTGGCAAGAGTTGATATATACCAAAGCAAAGTAGTGTGATTGTAAATAACAAATCTAACTTGTATGATTGTTTTCTACAGGAAAACATCTTAATACAATGGGGGGAAATTAGAAATCTGCGTAAATGAATTGCATTGGTGTGATTGTGCATCCTAAATTACAAACAATATAGGAGAGCAAACTAGTGCTGGTCCCTGTCCTACACCGGAAGCATGTCCCTATCCGCTTGTTGTCCTTGAGAAGGACGAAAGAAGTTACTCACAATCCTCTCATCGATCCATTTCCACACGATTTTGTAGCCCTGCAGTATGTCACTTATTGACAGCAGCCCATAGAAACCATATACTAGCGGCTTCATCGACGGCAAAAGAATTGATATTAAAGATACTAAGCAAAGGGAACCGAACAGCAAAGAGCCACACCGGACCGCTGTGAGTTTAGAACGATTTGGAGAGTGAAGATGAGAAGAAGATCTCAGCTCGATCCCATAGGCCAAACAGTAGGCCAGCAAGCAAGAAATGCTGAACCACATGGTTAAGGGGCTTGTATCAAATGGAGAATTGGCTTTACATTGACACTTGAGTTCAATTAAGTTGAGGATCACAGGAACGACGAAGGTGATGATTGGATGGGGAAAGTTGGGAATGACAAGGTGCTGCGGTTGGAAATAGTTGATGGTAGGCGTGTTGTAGACGACGTTGAAGTATGGATGTTCACGAGGGCGAGAACTATGCGGGTGGGCGAGAGAGAAACTTGGCCTTGAAGAAATGCCTGCCATAGTCTTTCAAGTGGCTTTGAAGGAAGGAGGAGAAGTAGGGAGAAAACCCTTGCGTAATGATTAACTTTTTCTTCCTTTTTAAATAGAGTCTCCAAGTCATAGCCACAAAGACTCCATGTAGACTCGTGTGTGACGAGGTACAACATTTTGTTGTGGAACTTTTGGGGCTCCTTTGAGTCTACCTAAGATAGATGGTCCAACGTAATCCAGAGTTCGAAGGCCAGTCTCATTGGTGTATTTCAACCCATATAGTACAAGCGCTTTGTCTGTTTTCAGTTTTTTATGTTTTTCTTTTTTTTGAAAATTGCCTGTTTGCTATTGATTTAATATACTTTCAGTGATATTTTGGAGAAGGTTGATGGAGATACTTGGAGATATTATTTTTAGGTTGGAAAAAAACTGTTTTAAAAAATGTGTTTGGGGAAAAAAATTATTTGGAGTGAAAAAATAAAAAATTTTAAAATTAAAAAAAATCAATATAAATATTATTTCGTTTCTTTCAAAATTCTATGTAATTTAAATAAAAAATCATTTCATTTGGACTTGTATACACAAAGTTATAGATTTTTAAAGTTTGGAGTTTACTGTAGCGTTTTAAATATATAAATAGTAAAAAGTGGTGAAGTGTTCGAAAAAAGTCGTTTCGGATGTCTTTAAAACTAAGTCTCAAACGGGCCTTTATAGTTTGAAAATCATGTGTAAAAGCACAGTTTAGTGCTAGGTTGTGCAAGATTCATATATTTTAGATGTGTGACTTAAGCATATTTTTTAGAACTTTAAGATGAAGGATTTAAACTCTATTTATAATGAAGTTAAATATGAAATCACTGTTAGATTACGTTTATAATCACTAAACATAAAATTTTTTTCTTTTTGAATTTAGGGTTTGAGTGATTTGAACAATATACCTTATCATGAAACTAAAATATGAAATTACTATTAGTTTATACTTAAGATCACTACAACCGAATGTATTAATTATATATATATAAAAAAAAAAAACAACAACAACAACAGGAACAACTTTTTTCTTAATTTCTTGTTTTTGTTTGTTATTTCAAGCCATTTTTCTCCTATTTACACAGCCCTGGGCAAGCTGCAACAGACCATGTATGCCCGTACGGGGCATTTCTTTATATGGTCCATTGGTCACTCAAGATTTGTGAATCCATGATAATTAAAGTTCTATCTATATCAGACATTTCAAGGACTTCAGAATAAATTATACTCCTTTTCTCTTTTTTCCTTTTTGTTTTATTCTACTTTATTATTAAGACATTGACCTGACCACTATAAGAAAGGTGTATATTTATATATATATATATATATATGCTGAAAATAGTTCAAATCATATACATCAAAGGCTCATTTTTAGAAACGTAAGTATCGAAAACTAGATAAATTTTGAAGATTTGTGTTCAAGATAAAAGTTTTTTTTGGAAAAAGCAGATTTGGAGTTTTGTATTGGATTGAGAAATATCTGTGGAAAGAAATTTTTTTTTTTTTTTGAGGATTCGTAAAAAAAATCAGAAATGATTAGAAACCAATCTCAATAAAAATATGATTGGGTCTCCAGCATCTCCAAACAAGATGTCAAACGAGACCTTATGTAATGTTTAGTAAACACATTATGTTTTAATTATATTTAAATGTAATTCGTTTTTTTAGTGTTGTATTTGGTTGAAAAGTATTTGTTTTGTATTTGAATGAAATATGTGTTTAGATAAAAAGTATTTTAGAGTTGAAAAATTAATGTGATTGGTAAAAGTAAAGATAAATAATAGAGTTGCAAAGTTGATATAATTGTTTTTAAAAACTTTTGAATAGTAATTGTTTTCATAACACTGTTAAAAATGATTGTTTTTGAATACAAAACTTTACGTTTGATGTAAAATTACATTGAGTTTGAATATAATTAAAATGTAAAACTTTTACCTTATGCCTCCTTAATTTTAAAACAAGATCAGGGTCAATGACATGTGGCTAACAATAACTTCCTTAAAAGAGAGAAATTTCTTGCTAGGTCCATGTCAGCGTAGCCTATCCTTACATTTAAATTATTCAACTTCGTACTTAGGACACAAATCTATTCATATTAAAAAAAAAAAAAAAAGAGAAGAATGATGTAAAAACCAGTTTTCAAAAAATAATTAAAATAGATATTAGATTTATAAAATATTTATAATAAATAATAAGTTTATTATATAAATAATTTATTTGCATTAGATTTACAAAATAAATGATGTATTTACATATTAAGTAAATATTTACATCTTTATTAAGTAAATTATTTATTTATGTCTTGTAAATATATTATTTATCTAGTAAAATTCTTATTTATCTAATAAAACTATTATTTACTATAAATATTTTAAAAATATACTATTCACTTCAATTATTTTTTAAAAACTATTGTTTACTATAATTTTCCGATAAATAATAATTCCCTAATTGTTAAAATTACCCTACTCCACCCTACTTAGTGCCGGGGGGAAATTGTAATAAATAGTATTTTTATGAAAAAAAAATTAAAGTAAATAACAAGATTTTAAAGTATTTAAGAAAATTGTAATTTATTAGATAAATAGCAAATCTTCTAGATAAACAACAAATTTTACAATAAGGAAAAAGACATTTACCTAATAAATTTGTTATTTATAATATTTATTTTAAATATTTTTAAAACCAAATGTTTATTTTAATTATAGATGTAAAAATGCTATTTACTTCTTTCTTTCTCCCTCAGGGCTGCATATACATAAATTAAGTGTTTCTTTTTGGTCTAAAGATACACCATGTATACCAACTGACCTAATAATTTCCAGTTCACACCATATATACAAGACACTGAATCGTTAGTTTTTAAAGAAATTATCTTACTTGAAATGCCTTATTTTGTGTGTGTGTGTGTATATATATATATGATTTTGCAATAAGGTGCTATGCACATAATGATAAAGGTTTTTTTTTTTTTTTTTTTAAGTGTTCGATAGGGGTAATTTCACGGAACTTTTCCTCCATTTAAGTGGGAATGTGCTAAGCAGTCGAGGGCTTGACCAGGTGCACCAAAATATATATCAATGGGAAAGGTTGAAAAATATCATAAGTTAGAAGACGAACGTAGCTATGAGAAAGGCCCCACCGGAGTACCGAATGCGACGGCAAGACCACAAAATGAAGACTACATTGGTGCTCCCACTTTAGACCCTTGCCTTGTTTATCCT
Source organism: Antiaris toxicaria (assembly GCA_035233585.1). NCBI lineage: Eukaryota > Viridiplantae > Streptophyta > Magnoliopsida > Rosales > Moraceae > Antiaris > Antiaris toxicaria. The sequence goes on from CP141156.1 coordinate 21,919,659, forward strand.
ACTTTTTATTTTCTTTTAATAAACGAAGTACCACAGATCAATGGACTATATATGAGTAACGCAGTCCTTTCTACTCTTGTTACGAGCAAAGGCCACATCCAACGTTCCGGAGTTGCAAAAAGCTGAAGGGTGTATATGTAGCAAAATATGGGCTAACCATAAAAAAAGGTGCGTAAGGTAAATCATGATTTTGTGACTCTCTCTCTCTCTCTCTCTCTCTCTGTCTCTTACTATTATAATGTTTTTTGCTGGAACGGTAAATCATGGTTTTGGAACTTGAACAAATCCCACTTCATGAATTTTGCAAAGTTTCGTTTTGCCCCTCAATCAAAAACTTCCAAAGTTACCTTCTCTCAAAAAATGGAAGAGCAAATGAATGGAATTATGTTATATAATGAAATTGTCCCAAGATGCTCTTTGAATTGTATTGATGCATATCCTATTTTGTAGTTGTGTCCCACTTTTGCCCCTTTTATGGTGAGTCGATATGGTTTCATCCAATTCTTAAACAGTTTAAAAGGGACAAAGACAAGAGATTCCCTTAAACTAGAGTATAGTTTAATTCTTGATTGTATACCAAATTACAAAAGCTCCAACTTTGTCCCCGTAACATAGCATTATATCTAAGAACATCCTTTTAAGATATCCATAATCGACTTAATGATAAAAAACTATTTTATCTTCTTAAATATTTTAGCTTTAAATTCCAATGTTTTGCTTTTGAAAAATCATTACTTATAAATTTTAGTAAATAGAATATCATATACCTAATCATGTAAAGTTCCACTTAGGTTTTTACAATACCTGACTAATATTTTTAAAAGGAGACCATTGACTCTTTGTAGAATAGCTATGGTAGATAACGATGAAATTATAAATATAACCTCTCAAATAAACCACTCTAGGATATTTTCCCCATCTTAAGTATATTAAGGGTTTTGACCTTTAACTATATTTATTTCCTCTACGTAATTTTGACCTTAGGTAAGTATATTAGGAAATTATAAAAATAACCCCTTAAATAAACCACTTAGGGGTTTTGACCTTACGTAGTTTTGGCCTTTCTAGAACATGGTCGCCATCACCAGATCCCAATGAGTAAAGATCGTGATTGCAAGCCAAGCCACTCGTGAGTTCACCATTACTGGATTCTCTCTCACTCTCACTCTCTCTCTCTCTCTCTCTCTCAGAGTGTCACAGTCGCCATTGCCAAGTCACTCACATTGGATTGTCTAATCAACATGAGCACAAATCTCTGCGTTGCCTCGGCGACTAGCAATCCTATGTTAGGAGTGCCCTAAGCGGGAAAGACATTTTAATGTATTTCATTTATTTTGAACTAGATAATAAAATTATATTTAGAGATTATTTATTACATTGTTGTATATTCTCATTTTATTTACATATTAAAATAAATGTAAGTAAATATGGCTCACTAACTGCTTGTATTATAATATTAGAATGCTGCATATAATAGACTTTTGTATGCTAGAAGACAACGTTCTAAAATAAGCAGTTTAAACTATGGTCCGTAGTCTATGGAATTAGACCGAGCATCTAACTCATGTTAAGACTATTATATTGTCTAAAGCTATTTGGGGACGGTTTGTCTTGACTGTCCAGAGTTTTAACTCCCGAGTAGAGACATAGATATGTTGCTTGGTAGTGACATATTAGATCAGGACTAAAGTGTAATTGATTTGTATAGTTCGCTTACGCGAATCATGTCATTTTTGACGTTTATTATGCAATAACCTTAATCTTAAGTAGATAAACAGTTTCATGTATATGACTTGTGTACTTTGATGCTCCAATGGCTAAAGCATCTCAGAGGTACTATGCTTATAAACCGGTTCGTTAGGTACATGACTTGTATACAATAGAGAGTTTATTTACAGATATTAGAATCATAATTCTAATAAGGAGTTAAGGTTATCATCTTAAAAGCATTATACTAGATATGAAAATGGACAAGATCTTGAGTCATCTGCTAGGCAGATTACTTCTTTTTCACATATGGTGAATAATCATTTTCTTTTTTGGTAGTATAATGAAACTTTAAGATAGTTTGATCAGTAGGTTGAACGGACTTTGACCTAAGGCTGATCATGGATATCATATGAGGGTTTTATATATATGACAAAGTCATTAGACAATAGCTTATCACTTGTTTTCGTAATACGGTATATGATTGACAGTTCAGTTTTAGGTTTATAGTGGTGTGTCTCTGAAATTAGAGATCATGTGATTGAGTTGTTCAATTTAGAACAATGATCACATGGATTCACAGAAACCCGGTTATATATATCCAACTAGTCCCTCTACTAGCTCCAAATAATTACTCAACGAATGGCAATTGGTCGGGATATACTTATTGGCTTGTTGTCTTGCATTTAGTAAAAAGAAAAATCTGGATCACCCTCCCACAAAGGTGTAGACATTTTTCTCAGTGTGCTAAAGAGGCAAAATTATAATTTTGTATTATTCAATATATAAGATAAATAATTATTAATATTTATTTTTTGGATGATAAGATTTAAAATTTAAATAATTGTATTTGAATTTCAAATTTGAAATTCAAATATGTGATTGATTTGAATTTTTAAAATATTGTCTTAAAATAAATATTTAAAATTTGAATCCTATTTGAATTTGAATTGAACAAAATCTTGTCTTTGTATAAAAATAAGTGGCGTCCACAATAGGATAAGGGTGGAAAACAATATTCTCTACTATTTGAATTTGAATTTGAATTTTATTTTAGATAAAAAATTACACAATTATTCAAATTTCAAATAAAGTTGTCATGATTTTATTTGAATTTGAATTGGAGTTGTGAAAAATTATCCATGAGGATAAAATTCAAAATTCAAAAATTAGTATAGTTTAAAATTTGAATTTGAATTTTGAATTTTTAAATCTGAAATTTGAATTCAAATTTTAAATCACAAATCTTATTGTAACTGAACTCTTTAAGGATTTGAACTCCTAGGAGGATCAATTTTTTCTAGTAGATAAAGGAGAGGAAATCTTGTTTGAATCCTACTTGAATTTTGAATCCTTCCTTGCACAAAAGTGGCCAAATTTTCTTTAGGCTTATCTCTTGGGAGAGAATCGGTTTTTGTGTGGATAAGGAATAAAGAAAATTCAAGTTTCAATCTTATTTGAATTTTGAATCCTTCCTTGCACAAGAGAGGCCGAATTTCTTTAGGCTTACCCCTTGGGAGAGAATCAGTTTTTGTATGGATAAGGGAGAGAGAAAATTGAAGTTTTAATTCTATTTGAATTTTGAATCCTCCTTCCCTTAGTATGGCCAAATCTAGCCCTAGTTTTGGCCTAAAGGGAAATCGGTTTTTTTGAATCCTTTTAACACCAAGATGGTCAAATTCTCTAGGAGATTTTCCCCTAGGTGGATTCGGATTTTGTGATGAAAATTGGGAGAGAAATTCTTCTCTTGGTCTAATTCAAAATTCAAAGGATGACCTTATGTAAGATTATAAATAAGGGTTCTTCCATTTCAGTTCTCTTTAGATCACAGACTCTCAGGTGAACAGGCTTATTATTACATAAATCACTATAGCAATAAGTTTTTAAAGAGATATGGGTGGTCAGAAGTAGACAAGTCGTGCTAATACACCGATCAAGGATCCGGATGCCCACATACTCTATCGTTCGAGAATTGAAAAATAGTAGAGAAGGCTAGTTGGTTGAAGTCTTCCGGTCACTTCCTCCGGCATTTCTGGTGTTTCCTCTAAAGGTATAATTGATTGTTGTTGATTTATTGTATATAACATCATGAGTTATTTAATAATTTTGAAAACTTTTTGTAATTCTACTGTGCAATTTTCATCGATTGTTCCTACATCCTAACCTTGCTTTCTCTATGCCTCCCTCCCCCCTTCCCCCCTCCCTCTCTCTCTCAGCATGGCGTTAGAGATGATGCCCGATCACTAGAATATAAAAAATAAACTATTGGATATTGAAATAATTCAATAGAATAGCAAAAATATTTTGGTACACTAAGTAATTTTTCCATAATACTCTGTGGCAATTGGAGATTAGCATTAACTATCAGAAATCATGTTGAATATTAAAAGTATTCTGGAAGACAACCAAAGGTATCCTACCAGAATGCTCCTTAAAGGTATTTTGGTATACTACTTATGTTATTCTATAGAATACTCTCGAGAAATAGAACACATTTATGATTGGTTGGTGGTACTTTTGGAAAATTATGTGATGTTGACCTTTAACTTATCGTATTAGAAGTCAAAAATCCTAAAGTTACAATAAATATAGTAATATTCCAAACATGTACTCTTTATGAGGCAAATCCTCAAAATCACCCATATCCACGCACTTTGGAGTTTCACCTTTTGGCATATTGAAAAACACAAACCTCTTAAATATGATTTATTTATCCATTCAGCAATAAATTAGTCACATAAATGTTATCAAAGTAAATTGATTAATTCAAACAAAATTATTAATTGACTTGTAATACTTTAGGTCATATCCAATGTATGTCCACACTTGATTTACATATGTAAACAAACACACACACCTACCCCCTTTCTTTTATGGAATTAAACACTCATTATGATCTTATCAAGAACAAAGTGATATGCTCAGAGAACTTACTCTAATGGCCAATATATAAACTCTCTCATATGAAAGTAGATTAATTATTATAATCTTATCAAGAATAAAGTGTCTATTTTTATTCTACAGACTACAAATTTTAATTTAAATTACTAGCTTATGTTGGTTTTAATATCGAAAAATATAAATCCCAAAATTACCATATCAAATTGTCGAGAGTAAATAGAGAATACATACCTGAATTTATGTTGATGAGTTGGAATAAGATAGAGTCTGTGACGTCCCCCACGTACGTTACCATACCAACCAGTCGAACTCTGACGCCGACCGCGATGGCTAGCAACCTCGTGGGTCGTCATCCTCTTACTTAACATACTTAACTTTCCATTCTTAACGTTCTCATCTTATAGCGGAAGCAATTTCTATAGCAAAAAAAAATTTTTTTTTTTTTTACTTACATACTATATCTATCTCTATCATACTCTTATAACACATATTTCATAACTTTCTTTCTTTCATCTTCCTTTTTGAACGCTCAGCGAAAGACTCATGGTAGTACCATACCCTCGCCCAGTCCCTTGGCACGTGCAGATCCGTCCGTTGTCCATCATATTACTTTAAATAAACACGTTGCTTACCTGCAACATATAAACAACTAATGAGCTAGATCCTCAGTAAGTTCAAACATACATTCATTAACTTATAAATACTAGTAACATATATTATTACTAGAATAGGTGACATCACATATATACACATCATATACATCATTTATACATATCCTCAAAACATAACATAGAATATGAGCTTCATCATGCTCGTTTATCTCTTCGTTCATCGTTCTTATCATTCTATCGATCATCTCTTATCATTCTAATCCAATCTTTTCATTTCCTTGCTTTTCATTCCTATCATTTCTTAACTTTCTGTTCTAAACCTTTATAACTTTTCTATCTCTTCATCATCATCTCTTAACATTTCATATCTTAAAGCTAGTAACATATACACTAGCACAACATCACGTAAAAACGTGTCATTCACATCACATCACATATATAATTCTATCATCTTCTTTTAACTTCGTTTTATTATTTTTCATTGATTTTATTGTGTTGTTCTTTCATATCGTTCGTTTCTTTTCTTTTCTTTTCGTATCATTTTTTTTTCTTTTCTTTCCACTCTCTTTTTCCTTGTTTTTTTTTTCACGCACTCTCTTTTCTTTTCTTTTCACGCTCTTTTCTTTTCTTTTCTTTTCTTTTCACGCATTCTCTTTTCTTTTCTTTTCACGCTCTTTTCCTTTCTTTTCTTTTCTTCTCTTTTCCTTTCTTTTCTTTTCTTTTCTTTTCCTTTCTTTTCTTTTCTTTTCCTTTCTTTTCACTCTTCTTTCGTTTGTTTTCTTTCCACTTTCCTTTGGTTGGGCCCGTTGTTGGACGTACCTAGTTGCGCGCGGACAATGAGAGGAGGGGGAGCTACCCACCAACCTACCTCACAGTCACATAAAACCTCACCTTCGGGGCTAGTCCATCTTATAATCTACCGTACCTTCGGGGTAGCGCCACATCTACGCGGAGGATATAGACCGGAAGTCTCGACCTTGTAGGGAGACCGGTACGCCAATAACTTAAGTTTTCAGTCTTATTATCTTGTAGGCTTTTATTTTTCTTATATTGATTTTTTTGTTGTATATCTTTTTCATAACATTCATCATCTTTTATTTCTCATTTTTCATAAAACATTTCATGAAACATTGTTCTTTCGTTGTTTTTCTCTTCTTAATTCTTTACTTTATTTGTGTGAATTATATTAATCACACCTCAGCATAGCATATATAGCACATATTACTTATATAACATCACATCACATTACATCATAACCATTAAAAACACATTTAGTTAAATGCAGATAACTATTCTCTGTTATTATTTGCATCATTCTATCTATCGTGTCTTATCATCATATTCCTATTGATCATAGCCTGTCATGCTACTCTATCAATCACATCTTATCGTTATGTTCTAATCCTTTCATCATACCTTTTATCATAACCTATCATTGTTTTTCTTTCTTGTCTAACTCTTTGCTTTCATATCATTTTTCATAAAACATTCATCATACCTTTTATCATAACCTATCATTATATTTCTTTCTTGTCTAACTCTTTACTTTCATATCATTTTTCATAAAACATCTATCCTTTCGTCCTCATAAAACATCCATTTCTTAATTCTTTTCATCACCGATCATCATTACTCTATCAATCATAACTTAATTTCCATAAAACTTTTCATAAACACCTATTCTTTCCTTTCATATCTCATCTCTTTCTTATGCATTCTATCTTAACATTCTTGTTCTTACTCTTTCCATTCTTCTATCTCTCTTACTCACATCTTTATTCTCATAAAACTTTTATGATACATTTCTTTCGTAATTCAATATATACATATATATATACATATATATATATATTTTTATAAATTATTTATTAAAACATATCTTTTAATATCATCATAACATTGCTATAGCATTTCTATAACATCATCATAAATTACATCATGACATTTGCATACCAAGCATATAAAAACGATAAGCTTGTTCATAGTTGCAGACGGGTAAATATCTGAACTTACTCATAGCGTGCTTATCCTTTTCTTGGAATCCATAGACGTCCTTTGTCGTATCTGGATCGGGTTCCTACAGACAAATTTTGTCCGTTAATCACATTTTCATTTATAGCCTTTACTTTATTAAAAAGCTTAATTCTGATCTTATAATTCTTAATTATAGCCTTAGGACAGCTTTCTAAACCTTAATGGCCCTTTTTGAATTTTTCACCAACTTATTGAAAAATTACGATTTTACCCCTAACTTTCGACAAAATTATAATTTTGCCCTTGACGTGGTTTTTCATGGCTTAAACCTCAATTTTGGCTTTTACAAACTCCATTAACTTATTCCAGGATCATTGGGGCTCTTTTCCCATAATTTGAGAATCTTTGGACAAAATGACCATTTTGCCCTTGATGGGTCGTTTAATCATAACATTTTCATTTTCATACTTAGGCTGGATTTTCTAAACCCAAAATCATCAAATTAACTTTTTAAATCATATCGGACCTTTTCCTGATCAATTCTTATCATTTTACCAATTTTCACATTCCCGGCCCTCGGGAAGTACTATTCCGACCTAAGAATCGGTTTCATGTTTTCCTTGCGTTCTAGGGTCTCGAAGGGTCGGTTTACTAATCGTAACTTGCCCATTCCTTTTTTCCATGCCCTAATTCCTCGAGGGGGCTCGGGTTCCCTTCCCGATCATATTTTTACCCCTCGTTTCCCATATTACCCCTGGTGCCATTTTTAGAAATTTCGGCAGCATTTCCGCTTAATTTTTGAGGTTCCAGCGTTTAGGAAACGCCTGAAAACCATCTATCCTAATCTAATTCTATCACGTACTATACCAGAGGCCTAGATTTTATGTAAAACTCATATTGTTTACGTAAAATCGTTACATCATCACATATTTTTCTTTTTCTCCATTACAGTCATTTTCTTCTTTTTACATACATTCTTTTCCACATTTTTCATACCAATAATCATAAAATCATATAACAGTCCCAAACAATTAAATTGCGGAACGTAAAGGGGTCGGGATTTATACCGAATTGCAGTCCGGTCTCGACGGCATAAACCTTAATTCCTCGTTTTTCATATTTGAGGTCCCGTCTTGCAAATCCGACTCCGCGGATGCGTCCGGAACGTCGAAAATAGGCTAACGGGCCAAACTTGCATTTTCGGTCAACGGTCGCCGTTGACCGGCGGCGACGGTGGAAAGTGGGTAGTCCATTTTGAAGATCTCGACGAGAGGAATCTATTGGTAGCCTCAATTTCACATTTGGAGGCCCCAATCGCCGGAAAATCCCCCCGAAAGTCACGGCCACGGCGGCGACGGTGGAGCTCCGCCGTGCCGGACTTTTTCCCCAAAATTGATTGAGGGCTTTTGCTCCCCTCTTCACGGTGACCATTTCTGTACAGACGGCGTGCTTCAACTCGGCCGGAATCGGCAGTTTCGACGGCGGCTCCACGGCGGCGTTTCGTCGGAATTTTCGAAGCTCGGGCGGCGCGATTCCGCCGGTGTTGAGGCGATCCACCACCTAGGTTTTGTAGTACTCTTCACCACGAACATTTTGGGACCGATTTCGTGGCAAATGGTGGCCGGATGGCGGAGAAATCTCACCGGGAAGATTTCGGCTCCGGCGACCTTCAGGTGGCGCGTGCGGCTTGCTCCGGCGGTTGCTCCGTCGCGTCGACCCACCATCAGACTCAGCTAGGCGAGAGCTTTCCGATGACACCGGCGGTGTCGAAAACGGACACCGTTTCCGATGGTCGGTTACTGTACACATTCGGCTAGAGAGAGAAAGAGAAATGAGGAGAGAGAGAATTTGTGGACAAATGAGTAAATTCCACCTCTTTCCCGTTCTTTATATACTTTCTCACCCAAAATTTTAACATGGGCTATCCTGACTAATTTGGGCGTCCTGAATCCAAATATATCAGTTTTATTTTCATCTGAGGTCATTTCGACCAATTTCCGATACTGTGAATTTTCGGTCAAAAATTACCGTTGTGCTCAATTATCAAATTTGAGCGTACTGATAGGCTATCATTACTAATTTGGGTGTACTGAACCCAAATTTATCAGTTTTATGTCAAGAGAATATCATCTTGACCTACTTCCTGATACTGTGAGTGGCACACACGTGCACACACATAATATCACTATTACTCATTTTTCATCCTTTAACATTGTTAGAACATTTTATTTTAGTTTTAAACAATATTAAATCACTTAATTTCACATTTTAACGCTTAAATTCATTGTGTATTTATTTTCCGAAAAATGTGAATTTTCCCGGTTGTTACAGAGTCTTTCACAGTCAAATCTCCTTAAGTTCTTAAGATGTTCTATGGATTCTCTCTCTTGAATAAGAAAAGAGGATGAGAGCAAATATTATATCCAATTGGATTTAGAGATCATAACTTTTATAATGACCATTATATATTAACTCAAATTAGAGTTCCATCAACCCTAATTCAATTAGTATTGGGTTTTTATACATTAAAACTCATACCCAATAGATATCTTTAAAGCCCAATTAATATATCACTTATTTAGTTATATTAAATTAAATAGCTTATAATATAATTATTATATAATATGTAAGCCCATAATAAGAAATTACTAAAAAATCTCAACAATCTCCTGCTTAGGCTATGTATAGTTCTTGAAACAATTATATTATATATAATCTTTAGTGCGCATTAATAAGCTATATATTTTGAAATATCTCTTTAGTTACAATATAGTCTATCTACTATATTAACATAGAATTAAAGCGACTTTCAGTACATATTTTCGTAACAGACCCATCAATAGTCATTATACTAATATATTCAATGACATAGATTGAGTATGGATGCATAGCATGAAAATTACATGTAACATGATCTTAAACATGCCTATTTCCAACTGGTCCAACTTTATTTTTTAGTGAGATCAAATATAAATAACATTCAAAATTTATAAATAAATTATATACTTTATTCTGATATTTTATTCTGCAGAAAATAAACATAAAATGTGTCTATAACAAAAAACTTCAAAATAAAAACTCTTATTAAACATGCACATCGTCAAATAAAACAACACTTATATATAAGTAGTGTACTCATGAAAGACCTTGAGTAGTAAACCCTTAATAAACAGATCCGCAATCATGGAGTTCGTTCCAATATGTTCTATAGCCACCTAATGATTCTAAACTCTTTCTTTAACAACGAGAAGCTTAATATCTTTGTGCTTTGATGTCGTAAAGCTTAAATTATTGTAAGAATAAAGCACAGCCGAGCTATTGTCATAATATATCTTTAATAGTCTTTCAATACTATCCACAATTCGTAATCTTATGGCAAAATTTTGTAGCCATATCTTGTGATTAGATGTCTCATAATACGCTGTAAACTCAACTACCATAGTGGAAGAAGCTATGAGTATTTGCTTAGCACTCTTTTAAGAAATAGCTCTTTTAGCTAACAGGTAAATATAGTCCAATGTGGATCTTTTACAATCTTGACATCCAACAAAATTAGAATCGGAATATCCAACGATCTCCAAATGATTCGATCTCTAATAAGTGAACATGTGATCTCTTGTTCTTTACAAATGACGAATAATCCGTTTGGCTGCTTTCCAATGATCCATCCCTGCGTTACTTAAATAGTTGCCTAACATTCCCACTATGAACACAATGTGTAGGCACATGCATACTTAAGCATACATAAGACTTCCTATAACTGACACCTAAGGAATCTTTTGCATTTTTTCTGTTCCAACTCATTATTGGGGATTGAACTTAACTTTCTTGGCAACAGGGTTATTTCCTAGTGCACAACCATTCATGAAGAATCTATTAAGAACTTTTTCGATATTGCTTTTTTTTTTTTTTTGTAATAACCCCAAGATACCTCAAAAGCGATCTCAACGTATCTGTATGCCTAATACAACAAAGATGTTCCCAAGATCTTTCATCTCAAAATTCTTAGTTAGAAATGTCTTAGTTTCATGCAATAAGTCTTTATCACTACTAGCATGCAGTATGTCATCCACATGTAATATTAGAAATATGTACTTACTCTCACTAAACTTATGATATACACAATCATCAATCTTATTTACCTCAAACCTGTATGAGATAATGATTTGATGAAATTTATGATACCATTAATAAGAAGCCTGTTTGAGACCATAAATGAATTTCTTCAATTTGCAAACCTTTTTTTTTTTTTTGGATCACTGGAAACAAAGTTTTCTGGATGTATCATATATATCATTTCATCAATATCACCATTAAGAAATGCAGTCTTTACATCCATCTAATGTAACTCTAAGTCAAAATGAGTCACAAATGCCATTACGATCTTGAAAAAGTCTTTCATTAAAACTAGAGAGAAAGTCTCTTTATAATCAATGTCTTCCTTCTAAATGAAACCTTTCTCAACTAGATGAGCCTTATATCTTTCAACAATGCCTTTTGAATTCCTTTTGATCTCAAATTTCCATTTATAACCAATGGGTTTCACACCTTTAGGAAATTCAATGAGATCCCAAACATCATTGTTCTTCATGGATTTTATCTCACCGTTTATGGTATCAATTCACTTTTAAGAATTAGAACTTTATTTGGCTTTATGGAAGTTGATTGGATCATCTTTCACCACTCTTCTATCTACATGTTCTTGGAGAAATATGACATAGTCATCCAGAATCACATTTCTCCTTTTTCTAATGGATTTTCTTTATGGCATAGCCTCTTGAAGTTGCTGAGTTTGCACTTAAGGTATAATTTCTTTAATTTGCACAGGGAGCTCTTCTACATTGTCTTGATATTCCAGATTTGTATTTTGAACAATGATAGAAATAAGAGCCTAATCATTATCAATAGCAATAGCAGGAAAAGAAATGAAATCCTCTTCAAAGACATTATCTCTAACCTTTTCCCTTCCCACAAACTCAACGTCCTTAAGAAATCTCATATTTCCCATCTTGAAAAAATGTCCTAGTAGTAAGATTGTAAAACTTGAAATCCCTTGATCGTTCAAAGTACTCAATAAAGTAGCAACTTATAGTTCTTGAGTCTATTTTCTTTTCATTTGGCCTGTAAGGCCTTGCCTCAACTAGACAATCCCAAATGTGTAAATGCCTAATACTAGGCTTCTTATCTGTCTATAGTTCATAAGCGGTTTTGGCTACTCTTTTGCTTAGCACCCTATTGAGGATATATGTTGTAATCTTTAGAGCTTTTCCCTAGAGGGATTCTGGTAAAGAAGAATGAATAATCATACTTCTTACTATGTATTTAATCATTTTATTCAGTCTCTTAGCCATACCATTCATGCTAGGTTTGCTTAACATTGTATATTATAGGATGATACCGCATTCCTTTAGGAATTTCACAAAAATTCCTTGATGTTTTTTACCAAATCCGTTATATCTACCATAGTATTTACCACTACAGTCAAATTTAATAGCTTTACTTTTCTTGCCAAGTTGATTTTCAACTTCAACTTTAAAAGCTGTAAATACATCAGGGATTAAGACTTCTCATGAATCAAATTTACCCGTACCTTAAATGGTCATTTATGAACATAATAAAATCCTATTGACTATACTAAAAAGCTATAGGAAATAGTCCACAAATATAAGTATGAATTGGTTTCAACACATCAGAATATTTATTGGCACCTATTTTCCTAATGTTTATCTGTTTCCTCTCTATACGCTCAATACAAACTTAGAAATTTGTCAAATTAAGGGGATCAGATTCCTGTTAGACACAAGTATCTGAATTCTCTATTTAAAGATATGGCCTAAATGCTTGTGCCATAGAGTAGCGGAATCCTTATTAATTAATTTTTATTTTGTATTACGTGAACTTATATGTAAGGTTTCATTAAATGAGGCAATTGTATATAACAAATATAAGTTGTCATGCATAGATAAAGAATCTATATCAATAAGATTCGAATACTGAAAAAGGACAAGATTTATTATTTCCAAATGAACAAGAATAACTAAATTTGTACAAACAAAAATTAGAACCGAATGCTATCTCAAAGACAGTACAACATAAGTTTCTTCCAAACTCAAAAATTGATCAGTCTTTAATAATAATCTAAAAGTTCCTATAGCCTCAATTGCAACTATTTTGCCATCACTCACATAGATGAATCTTTCATAATCACTTAGTTGTCGGCTCCATAGTCAATCCTACATAGATACATAGACAAATCTTTCATAATCACTTGGTCGTTGGCTCCACAAGCTGTGACGACCCATCTTAACATGGCCGTCACTTAATTTTACTTAAACGTAACATCATAATTTCTTGGGATTTTTTTTTTTGTAATTATCTTATAAGCTTTACCATACTTTTACAAAATACATAGATAGTTTGTCATACCATACATAAACATATAAATAACAGAAAGTACTAAATTTTTTTTATATATAAACTACTTAATCAAAATATTATTCTAGTTTTCAAAAAGAATACTTAAAATATTGCGGAAACAAATCTTGTAATGGTATCCATGACTCAACCTTCACATTTGCCCGCTGCCTTCATCGTCCATCTAAATTAAACCCATAGGTTTTTTACCTATAGCATGAACACATATAATGAGCTTTACACTTAGCAAGTACAATACTATTTCGTAAAATCATAAACTTAAAAATATATCATGAATCATGCATGAACCGATTATGTTTCATTATGAGTTGATCATATTGTTCTTATCATTATCATCAATCATAACTTGTCTAAGAGCTCATGTGTCTGTACCAAAACTGCACGATCATCAGGAAGTTAGGGTTTAGAAGGCCCAACTTTGCCGAGATCGAATCTTTCTTGACTTGAAGCTTGTACATGAATCCTCCCCTTAGATCGAGAGGCTGGTATAATACACCTAACATGCCTTAATTTATTCATAATTATCCAATTATGAAGATCATAAATTAGTTCCATCATATTGTGATCTTTATCATGTTATTCGTTAAACATAAATAATTAAGGAATAAGTAGCATGCTTATCGTAAAAATAATTATATGAAAACATTTTCATCCATGTTGTAAGCAGAGTGGTACTTACCTGTCTTGTAAACAAATTTATATTGTGCCTTTATTGTGATACATGTGTCTACATGTAATCATTACGTATCTCATTAATACTTGTTTTTAATTCACTGACATCGTTAGTGACTAAAATAATGATTGACATTTATTACCGATTCTTTTTGGTACTAAATAAATCTCTTTTTGAGAGTTCGACTAATTACCTTCTAATCATAGTTAATTAATTAATTTTCTTAATAAATTAATTAATGTCCCTCTCTCTCTCTGTAACGTTGGCTAATTAGCTAATCGATGTATCTCTTTTAAAATCTTATCGATTTTAAAAGTGGTTTAAAAGAAATTCCTTCATTTATGAGAAATATGTTTCCTCATGATTTTAAAAATAAACCTCTTAACACCTCGTCGGAAGGTGGAGAATTCATTTAAACTCCTTATACCTTTTTAAAAGAAAATTGTTGGTGTTAATTCAAAAACATGGTTTTTAAACCTCTTTTGAAAATCTATTTACTACTTGCTCGTAGAAACATAATTTGTAAAACTGCCAAACATGAGACTTCAAGATCTCAACGAGATGGACAACTTTCATGTTTAGCCCCAAGCTCGGTTTGGACTCTAACTAGCCCTAAATATCTAAAATCCATGGCTATCTTTACACCTCATTAGAAAATTTTCCAGTTTTTAAAGTCAAATAAAAACGTTCTGTTTTGATTCCAAAACAGCATAATTGTTTATGTATACATGACCCGTTTTTAAGTTTTCTACATAGTTTATATTTTTCATATTGAGCTCGAAACCAAATTTAGATATGAGCTTGCTCGTTTTTGCAAAAAAAAACTCGAAACTGCTCTTGTTTCTAAGTTTGCCATTCTAGTTTTGACATCTGGCCAGAAAATGGCCCATTAGTCTATATTAACGTCATTTTTAGCTAAGACTCATTAGATACAAAAATATCCAAAACAAAATTTTCTAAAACTTTCATGTTTTGCACTTTTCCAGATTTTACTATTATCATGTTCGAAAATAGTGAAAACATAAAACTGCCCTTGTTTTTAAGTTTACTGTTCCAGTTTTGACTAATTGTCAATATTTGATTATTGCATGGAGAATACCACTTACAGTTCATATTCATGTCCAAAGACTAAATGTCCATGTTGTGCTAGGTATCTTGTATTAGGGCCTACCATTGTGTAATTTGTTTAATCATGTCATGTATGAATTTATTAATTCAGTATTCTGATATTGTAATATGATTATTGATTATGAGCTTGTTATTTTGTTTGTTCTTGATTTAGTTAAAACTTCTGTTTTGACAATATTTGCCAATATCAATTCCATTTTTATGCTTAATGACCCAAAATTTAAGAATTGGAAAGAGAACGTTTTGGTTGTTCTTGGTTACATGGATCTTGACCTTGTGCTTTGGAAAGAATAGCCTGCATCTCTCAATGAGAAAAGTTTTACTGATGATAAAGTTAGCACAGAGTGGTGGGACCATTCTAATCACATGATTTTTATGATCATGAAACGTTTCATTTTAGAAACCTTTAGAGGCTCTATATCTAAAGACAAAAGTGTTAAGAAGTTCTATGAGGAAATAGAGCAGCGTTTTGCAAAAAACAAAAAAGCTAAAATAAGTACCCTTTTAACTATCCTTGTTTCAATGAAATATAAAGGTAAAAGAAACATAAAGGAGTGCATCATAGAGATGTCTCATATCACTTCCAAACTAAAGGCACTAAAATTAGAGTTGTCCAACAACTTGCAAGTGCATTTAGTTTTGATTTCTCTTCATGCACAATATTGTCAATTTAAAGTGAATAATAATACTTAAAAGGACAAATAGAATATCAATGAGCTCAATTCCCATTGTGTGCAAGAAAAGGAAAAGATGAAGCAAGAAAGAGATGAAAGTGCTAACTTAATAACCACCTTAAGGACAAGAAAAGGAAAAGAGGGAAAGACATCATAGTATAAGGCGTAAAAGAAATAGGATGAGGAGTTGACGTGTTACTTTTTCCATAAAGCCAGACATATGATGAAAATATATATTAAATACGTCGACTAGCACATAAATAAAGGTATGCTTATCACTTTGGTTTGTTATAAGGTTAATTTAGCTTTTGTTCCTAAACACACTTGGTTAATAGATTTTGGTACTAGTACTCATATAAGTGTGTCTATGTAGGATTGCTTGTGTAATATCCGTCATGATCATGACCATAATTATTTTATAATAAATAATTAAGTCTATGAGTACTGTTAAATTACCGATTTTAATGGATTAAATAAAATAAATAAATGTTTAATTTCTATTCATACAATAAAAGGGACAATCGAAAATAAATTAGTTCATCTTATTTACTCTTGAGCAATATATATATATGCCTATATATATATTAAGTAATATGTTATTACATGTGTGCGCATGTGTGTAACACGCAATATCAAGAAATTAGTCAAGATGACTTTTTCTTAACATGAAACTGATATATTTAGAATCAGTATGCTCAAATTAGTCATTTGAGCACAAAAAGTGACTTCCGAGTAGGAAACACGCAGTATCTAGAAACTAGTCGAGAAGACCTCAAATGGACGTAAAACTGATATATTCATTATCAGTACACCCAAATTAGTCAACATAGCATATGTCAAAAAACTTCGTACAAAATAAATACAGTACGCCTGTACGGTGATAATACAGTATAAGACACAACCACAGGACCAAAAAAGTTAGTAGACAAATACAGAAGATAGTAAATGGCACCGACAACTATTTTAGATACAGTTAGAATAAGAATTGGATCAAGAAAAATCTGTTCGATAAGAGTTAGAACACAACTTGGATATTTACCGAACCGTGTTATGAGGAACTAGACTATTAAAAAAGCTTTTACAGATAAAATTTATGCTGTAAAAGCTTGTTTAGGTGAGCAAAGAGACACGACGTGATGGCAATCCCTTGATTTAGGGAGGGTAGTTTGGATTTTTTGTTAAAAAATTGGGTTTTAAGAGACAAAAGGATACTATGCATTATAGTGAGCATTTATTGCCAAATTTTGGCCATTCTTTTGCAGCCATCAACCAGATTTTTTCATGGGCAAGGCAGCTAAGATTTGTGTCCCTTCAATGTTTAATTAACCAAGTTTAACATGCTATTAGGTTAATCTATAAATAGGCTAAGAAGTCATTTGGCTTTATTTTCTTTTCTTCCAACACTTAAAACTCCAAAAGCCTCAAAAAGACTCTCCTTTCTGTCACCCCTTGGCTGAACCCCTCTCAACCAAAAATGCACAAAGTTTAGCAACAAACTTACTTGGATTGAAGCCCATTCCTATCAAGTAATAAGTTTTTCTTTGGATCAACTTATTACTCATATAGAAATCCTGATGATCATCGTATATTTATTACCATAGGTATGTCTATTACTTGGCTAAACAACAATCTTTCTTTAGACCAGTCATTATTTACATAAACAATAGACATACATATCTTAATATTTTAAAATTAATAAATTTACATTATAGCGGTTACTTTGACAATATATAATTTCAATCAATTTATTTTAAACTATCAAACACTTATCTTTAGAAAGGAAAAAAAAAAATATTTTGGGTCAAAGTCATAGTTAAAAGTCAAAATTAAACTAAACTGATCTATAATGAATAGGTTGGGTTAAAGTCAAACCGGATTTGATCAAGTCAACCTTAACCCTACCCAATTACCCAAACTGAATGGCCCATGGTCCCATAGCCCAAACTCAAAAAAAAAATTCTTTACAGGCTTAAGCCCAACTTTGACTTCTTCCTTTGACTAGGCCTATGTTCCATTTGGGCTGAAGGAAAATAGGCCTACTGAGTCCTTCCAACCCAATTGAAAGCGGATGGCCTTTAGCCTACTTTAACTTGGTAATATTCCAAAACCGAGGACAAACATCAACCAAAAACGGGAGCCATAATCCTTCACCCACATTGCTTTTTTAATTAATTCTCCCCCGAAAATCCGGAGCTGAATCCAGTATACAATGAAAGGAAAAAATTTTTTTTTTCTTTCCCAAAAAGAAACATTCAATAAAAAATATATATTTATAATACGTATATCCACTTAATTAAAAAAAAAAAAAAAACTGAACAGCCAAACAAAAACTGAATTAAAAAAAAAATTGTTTTGTGTATATTTATATATACACCGAAATTCCATAAACCAAAATATGAAAACGCCAATATTAGAACAAAATATATCAACCAAAATTACGAATTGTGACATATACACACACACACACAAACATGAATCAACCAAAACATGATAAAACATGCTTCAACAAAAAATTTGAGAAAACATTTCTCAATAAATTAACATGGTTCTACTTTGATTCCACTTGTTGGTTTTAATACTGAAAACTATAAATCCCAAGATTACAATATCAAATTATCGATAGTAAATAGAGAACACACACATGAATCTATATTGATAAATTTGAATGGGATATAGTCTTTCACAGTCAAATCTTCTTATATTCTTAAAATATTCTATGGATTCTCTATCTTAAGTGGGGAAGGAAGAAGAGAAAAAAATATTACGTATGATCCTTATATAGTAATTCGGATTCGAGTCCAATCAATACTAATTCAATTAGTATTAGATTTCTATATATTAAAACCTATACCCAATAGATATCTCTAGAACCCAAATAATAGATCACTTATTTAACCCTATCAAATTAGATAGTTCATAATATAATTGTTATTTAATATATAAGTCCGCAACAAGAAATTAATAAAAATCCAAACAGCTTACAGTTATATGTATCCGTGTATGAGCACAATACTAACATAAACCTACTATCATTTATAAAAGTAATTAGGACATGTGATGGGTGATCCTATCCTCTTTCTTATTGGGAGTGGTTTGTTTGTTTGTTTGAATTTTTGTTTTGCTAAAGGTTATGGAGAGTGGTTTATTTCATCACTATATTTGCTCATAACGTTAAGATTGTCTTTTCCTATTCCTGTAAACATGTATCCGTAAACATTATGTTAAGATTGTTCGCTGGATGCTTTAAGTGCTCCAGGTTCCGACAGCTTCAGTGGCGTATTTTACCAACATTGCTGGCATATTACAGGCCCTAAGGTTTCAGCTTTTTTGTGCAGTTTCTTTATCACAGGTCATGTTCCTCGTCACCTTAACTCTAATTTTATGGTTTTAATTTCTAAGGTTAAGGATGCCCTGAAAATCAATTCTTATAGATAAATTGTTATTGGTAATTTTTTTATTTAAAATATTACCAAGATAATTTTAGACAGACTGGGGAAGATTGCTAAGCTGTAAGCACATTGTTTTTAATAGCTAGTTCGATTTAACCCAACAAGACAAATTCAAGACTGCATTGTTCTGGCATCTGAGGGAGAATTTGCTGGACAGAAAGGCATTTGGCGAGAATATGGCTTTAAAAATCGACATCAAAAAAGCTTTTGACTCTATGCACTGGGAATTCATAATTTATATACTCCATGCCTTTGGATTTTCTACCGAGTTCCAAGCTTGGATTCAGGGAATTTCTAGTTCTGCCAAGGTTTCTGTCCTTATTTCCGGAGGGTTTCTTTTTCTCATAGTAGAGGTGTGCGGCAGGGAGACCCTCTCTCTCCTTTACTCTACTGCATTGCAGAGGACTTTCTCGACAGTTTATTCTGAAACAGGTAGAGGAAGGTCATCTCACCAATCAACACATATAGAGGAGGTACAATTCCCTCTCATTTTATGTTTGCAGAGGATGTCTCGTTATTTTGTAAGGCTCCCAATAGCAACATCAAATGCTTGAAAGAGATTTTTAAATATGGAGATTTATCAACATCAAATGCTTGATAAATTTGGAGAAATCAAACGTTTATTTGAGGAAATATGTCTCGAGTAATCGTTCGGCAAAATTATTCAACAACTTTCCATGAGAATAAGTTCGCTACCTGTTTGCTATCTTGGTGTCGCTTTGTTCAAAAGTGGCCCACGCCGAATTCACCTGCAAACAATTTGCTGATGGGATCATTGCTAAATTTAACCCATCAAAAGGTGAGATATCCATGGCCGGGAGATTAACACTTATCAATTCTGTCATTATGAGTTCTTTTAATCATAGCTTCAGAATGTATACGGTTTAGTGTTTACTAATGCAGCGTTTATTAAGAAACTCGCTTAATGAGAAGTCTACGGTGTGCAATTTCACAGGGAAAAAATACGTTAGAAATTCATACCAATTCAGAACTGGTCCAATATCCTCCATTTGGCTGGCTTTGAGAGGAGATTATAGTAAGCTCCTTTTTGAATCCATATGGATTTTAGGAAGTGATTCTGAAGTTAACTTCTGGAGAGATAATTGGATTGGTTACTCCATCAGCTCATGCCTTAAATATTCTTAGATTCAGAAAGTATGGAAGCTCGGGCAAGAAACTTTATTTTTAGTAATCAGTTGATTATGCCCAATAATTTGTTGGAGTTTTTCCCCAATATTGCAAACGACATCGAAGCAGTAACTATTGCTCTAAGTGCTAAGGATGAATTGCAGTGGATACATAGTTTGATGGCATTCCCTCTGTTCGGGACTTCTATGATCACATGAGACACAGACGAAATGCTAGTACTACGTGGAAAGCTATTCATGGGCACCTCCCTATTAAAAAGTTTTGCAAGTTAAAGGTTTTTCTCTTTCCTCAAGTTGTCGTTTTTGCAAAGCTTCCGAAGAAGATGTGACCACATTTTTCTTATATCGAAATTTGCAAATGCTATCTGGTCTTGCTTACAGAATATTTTTGGACTTAACAGATCCCATGATCTGCAGCTATTAATGGATACAGGTTCAAGAGCAAGATAAGTAGACAGATTTATATCTTCGGATCTCAAACAATTTATGTTGTTTGGATTCTTTGGAAACTCAGGAATGAATTGCTTTTGAGAATTAACCTGGCTCCATTCATCAGGCATTGAACTTGCTTTGGAGTTGCATGCTGGAAGTCGACTATCTAGATTCAGACACTATGAACAACCTCGTCTCCATCTTTACCATTCTTGGAACCTTAAATCTTTCAAATAAGGTTGACAAGGGCCCTCGTATTGTCGAAGTTCAATGGCATCTGCCTCTTCCGGGTCAGATTAAAATTAATATAGATGGAGTGGCAAATGGCTCTCCCAGGGTGTGGGGGTTATCGGGGTTAGGTCAAAGGTTATTTCACTAAACCTTTGGGTGGTTTACATGCTTTCGAAACTGAGTTCATGGGTGTGATTACGACTATTGATTTTGCTCACAGATATAATTGGGATTTTTTGTGGTTCGAATGTGATTTATTACATGTGGTTGAGCTCCTTATTTCCCACGAACGGACTGTCTCATGGAGATTCTTGGTAGGTTGGGATACAGCTTTGAGCTACCTTGGCAGCGTCACTCACAGAGTTTTGCATATTTGCAGGGAAGGTAATCATATAATGGATAATCTTTCTCAAGCAGTTCATTCAGGCGATGTCAGTTGGTGGTTCAACGGCCCAAGCTTTGGTGTAGCTGCGACCAAAATATATTGGTTTCCATTGTTATAGATTCTGCAAATACTCAGACTTTGCAAATATATTTGTACTCTTTTTCTCCTTTAATTTTTTTCTCACTGGTTTTAATAAAAGGGTTTTTAAGGGACAAATTTGAGGCCAAATTCAAGGTGTACGTAAGGTTTAATCCTGTGAATCTAGCTTCCGGCTTTTGTATTTTGTGATTAGGCTTTGTTTGACAGTTTTGTTTCCCTTTGGATTTTTTTTTAGTTTTATATCAGCTCATCATTACAAACATCATTTTGTATTTTTCTTTTAATTTAGGCTTGAAAAATACATTGCATTTGTATTATATTCGAATATAATACATTAAATATAATTTACACTTGAAAGAAAAATATTTACATTATATTTGAATGTAATGTGTATTTAGATAAAAATCATTTGTATTATATTTAAATAATCAATATGTAATGTGACGGGTAAAAGTAGAGAGAGAAAAAGAAGAGAGAAAGAGAATATGTGATATGACTAATAAAAATAATAGAATAAATAAAATAATGAATAGTAATTATATTAGATTTAAAATGTGATGTGATTGGTATTTAAATATAATACTTTTGTGTTAGGATGAAAATTTTATTGTATTTAAATGTAATATGAATACAATACTAAAAACAAACGGGGGCTTAATAAACTAATAAGACCAGAAAAATTAAGAAGGTGCTAAAGGGATGCCTATCTAATTGGGATGACTAAGTTCACCTACTCATTATGATCTACATTATTTATTTTTAAAAGGGTTATTTACATTTGTATACCCTGCATTTTTCCTTTATTCAAATAGTATACCCTATGTTTTAAATTTTCATATTTTATGCCTTCAGATTACATATAACATGCAAACATATACCTTTTTTTAGGTTAACACATAATTTTAACCTAAAATTACACAAAATAGCCTTAAAATAAAACTAAAGTTTAGATTATTTACCTTTTTATACCCTATATTTTATTTTTATTTAGAGAATTATACCTTTCATTCAAAGCCATGCATTTCATATCATTATTAAAATATTAAACTACAACAAAACTTTAATTTTCTCAACAAAAAAAATCAAATTTCTCAACCCCACCTCATAACCACCTAGCCCTTTCCTAATCCGCCAGCACGCGCCCCTTTAGGCCTTGCCTCAACCATTTTATTTTGCTTTTATTTGAAATTAAAATTTCATCAATTATTATTTTTTTATAATTCTAAGGGTATTTTAGGTATTTTTAATGTTAAAATGAAGTGTTGATGAGAAAACGTGTAGATTTATATACTAATTGTAAACTAGAAATATAAAAATGTAGATTATTAGAAAATATGGTATATTGTTTGAACAAAGACAAAATACTGGATATAAAAATATAAATCATATTTAGTTTTAGTTTTTCTTTTTATAGGTAGTTAAGGTATTTTTAGGCCCAAATTAAGTGCTAACCAAGAAAAGGTTTAAATATGAATAGTACACGTAATTTGATGGTATAAAATGTAAAAGTTCAAAACGTATAGCATATTTTGTGAATAAAAGTAAAATATAAGGTATAAAAATATAATAACCCTTTAAAAAAAATTTTTTTTTTCCTAAGGATGAGATTTTTACCCATAGATACAAGTACTTACAGGTACCCATTGGCAGGAATGGAGGAAAGCATATGGGCATGGGGCAGGCATGGGGTTAAGTCCCCACGTATGTACAAGGTAAGATGAGGGATGCTCCCCCATACGCACACCTCCTTGCATATATTCACCCTTATAAAAATACATACACATTTATATATAATATTTGAAAGGATGAACTAATGAAGCTAACAAAGAGGCCTATAATAGCCAAATTAGAAAAAGAATAATAAAATTTTTAGTGTTTTAACATTTTAGTTTGCCTTATGAATTCCATTTAAGGATTTTTGAAGTTTAGATTTGTTTTTAAGATTTTAATTTCATTTTTAGTTGTATTTATAATTATATTGTTAGATTTTATGAAAATTTTAATAGAATTTGTTTCGAGTTTTTTTTTAACTTTTAATGCTTAAGTGAGAAATATATAGATATAACACTTCCAGTAGGAATTACCCAACCTTGCATATCCAAATTAATGCTTCGTTTGGTGAACGCATTGCATTTGCATTGTATTTGAATGCAATACATTGAATGTAATTTGTATTTAGAGGAAAAGTATTAGCATTTGAATGCAATGCATTGAATGTAATTTGTATTTGGAGGAAAAG
The DNA here is from genome assembly GCA_035233585.1 of Antiaris toxicaria. NCBI lineage: Eukaryota > Viridiplantae > Streptophyta > Magnoliopsida > Rosales > Moraceae > Antiaris > Antiaris toxicaria. The sequence goes on from CP141156.1 coordinate 21,943,745, forward strand.
TATTAGCTTTATATTTGAATACAATATGTATTTGGATGAAAAGTATTAGAATTATATTTTAATAATAAATATGTGATGTGATGGGTAAAAATAGAGAGAAAAAAAGAGAGAAAATATATAATGTAATTAATAAAAGTAATAGAAAAAGTGAAATAATGAATAGTGATTGTATTGGATTTAAAATGTGATATAATTGATATTTGAATGAAATATTTTTGTATTTAAAAAAAAATTACATTATATTTAAATACAATATAAAAATATATATGTATCAAATACGCTGTAAGTTAGCTCAGCATGGGTAAAAAAAGGAGGCGATACGATGGTGAGGGGAGCATTACTCCGTCCCTCCTCATTGCCATCTGCAGTGTTTTTTTATTTTTCTTTAATATGGGCAGTAGCATTTGATACTAGTCTCATTAACCCATACACTGTCGTTGTTTTGGTTATATGGGCGTCAAAATCCATCTTTTCCAAGTAAAATTTTTCGGGTCAAAAACAATTGTTTCCTTTTCTAATTTCTCGGAAAATATGTTCTATATTCTAGAATTGCATCCCTCTTTTTTTTTTTTTTTTTTAAGGAGAACAATTTTTAATGGACGCATGCCAATGAAGACAACAACAATTATTGGACTCCGCTTAATCTGATTGGTCGTCCTTCTTGAACGAGTGAGAAGAAAAGCATAGCGGTCTTGCAGCACAAAGTCAGAAATTAATCAAGAGACAAGAAAAGTTTGAAATATTGATTTTTTCTTTACCAAATTAAACACAAGTTTTCATTTGATCAATAACAGAACACACTTTGCAAGTGCTTCATTGATGAGATAATGTGAACATAAAAATTCTTAACTCTTATGTGGGTCCTCCACTTTGATTTTCTTCGTTGACTTGTAAAGATAACGAGTGGTTTTGAAACCTATTTTCCCTACATTTTTTAGCTCTTTGATACCATAACATCTCTCTCTTTTCACCATGAGGGAAATCGGCGATTCCTCATCCGCGGGAAGCACTCCACCCCCGCCGACCCTCGACAACTTCTCGCCGTGTCATTTCTTCGTCGACGATCCGCTGTCTCCTAGGCAGCCGCCCGCAGATGACGAATTGTGGGAGTACCTCGCGAGCGACGGCTGGTGCTTTTTCTCCGACAACAACCATCACGATTCCCAGCAGCTCTTCACCGTCGGCCGCTCCGCTGTATCGGAGCCGCTTCGGCCGAAGAATGCAGGCTGTCGTCGACCGCCGCACCCCTCGCGCGGTGTTGTGTTGGAGGAAAGAAAACGCAAACAACTGGGACCGGAGCGGAGGGACGGTGCAAAGGCTAGTAAACAAAGTGGTATTGGTCATCAGCCATGTCTTCCTGTTCGTGATCAGGTAAACATCGTTCTATGAACAAATCGAATTTAATTTATATGTTTTCCCTGAAAATTTGTTTCCCTTAGAATCAATTCAAGACCAGCGCAATACTTGTTCTGGTGTTAAGCATCCACTTTGATTTCACTGAAACTCATCCTTTGAAACAATTCATCTTTTTGTTTTTGTTCTTTTTTCTCAACAAACAATTGTTTTGTTGCCAAAATATCGCTATGGTAAATTAACCGACTGGACAAGAAAACGTAGAATTCAGGTATCGGAACATTAGCCCCAAAATAAAAAAGAAAATTGTAGCTTGGAATTTTTTTTTTTTTATAGTAGTCGCTCGATCACATCGGTATAAAAGAAAGGGTTTTTTTGTTTTTTGTTTTTTGTTTTGTTATTTTAAGCTTTTTTGCTTATTTATTATTTTTCACAAAGAAGAATTCTTTTAGGAGGAGCTAATGGGAGTAGAAAGTAACCTTTCCTCACTTGCGGTGTGTGCGGAGACAAAAATACCCTTAGCATTTTTTCAATCCCCACTTTATCCTTTTTCACCTCCCCGCAACACTGCCACCTAGCTATTAGCCCCAACCCCCCATTGTCACCCCTGCTGTTGCCCGCGCAAGCTTTCCCATTGGGGTCCTCACAAAGAAGTTCTTTGCTGAGTTATCCTCAACGTATGGTAGATCTTTGACCTCCTGAGATCCCCACATGGAGGAGATTGGATCTCTTGTGAGGTCTCTTCCATTCGGTGATCGCCTCACCTAAGATCTAGATAGAAAGGAGATCTCAGGTCATCGTGCCAAAGATCACCCAAATGACCGGGAGAGGCGGAGCGAGGCGGGTGGTGGCCTCAAAGCATTTATTCATGATTTTATTTCCTTTTTCTTTCCCCTCCCTCTAAACCACCCACCCCACCCCCACACCCCCCCACCCCCGCTTTTTTTTTTTTGGGGGGGATGCTAACGGGAAAACATATAGTATTACAATTGGTGACCATATATATACCAGTCGGTGACCATTGGTTTTTGAACTTTTGGCAACATGATAAGCAACGCTAAAGTATTATGATAGGTTAAAGGTGGCAACCAGTCGGCTAAATATTCGTAATCCTAGTCTCGATCTTGGATATCAAATTTGAATAACATAATTTCTTGTGACAAAGAAGATAGAAAATAACCTAATTCTCTAATAACTATTTGCAATATATAACCACAATTAATAAAACTTTAGTAGTGCAAAAGTAACCGTGCCACATCTTAATGAATATAAAAAGGTAGTTGGCAGAATGGTCTACAAAACCTTTAGTAGGTGACGGTTTGGTTTTCATTCTTTTTATTTTAACCAAACAAACCCTGAACTTCGAAGACATTGTCAATTATACCCAACAGAATAGGTCACATGCTGTGTAGGCGAGCTGATAAAAAAGGGTTATTCGGTAAAATAATTTTCTCAATCATTTAGCAGAAATTAAAATAAAAAAAGGAACTCAATGATCCAAAAGATTAAACAAACAAGAACAATTTAAGCTAATGTAGATGGGAATCTAAAGCATCATATCCAAAATAGAATAATTAGAGGAAGCAAAAAATCCAAGAACAATCAGAGGTAGACCATATTGACAATGTGTGTGACGAAGCCTCAAAAAGGTCTTGGACCAGGAGGCTCGGGGCCAAGAGAGGCAAACCCCGATCCTTTAGCGCCGTTAGAACCGTCATAGAGTGCTGGACGGCGAAGATATAGCCTTGCGTGGGGGAGTGGTGGGCTCTTCGAGGAGCTGGGTGGTCGCGCGCAAAAAGAAATGATGACTTTTGCTAGTATATTGGTGGAAAAAGGCAGGTTCAATGGGAATTCAACTCGTATGTCTTATTTTTATATCCTTATGTCCATCTAAAATATTATATTAGGTCACAAATGATAATATTGAAACATATTAACTAATATGTCATGATATTTTTATATGGATATGAAAAGAGACGTGAATCTGAAGATATACGAGTCAAATCCTACCTAGGGAGACCTAGCATTAGCTTTCCAAAACACCTCACAATCTTAAGTTGGCCAATTATCTGACTTGTTTCTAGCTTTCACATCTTAGACCATCTTCAATACCAATGTTATATTTGTCATGAAAAAATATGAAGTACACTGTTATCATACCGTGGACTCCAATGTGTAAAAATGTTTCTAGTACTTCAACATATAATAATATTTCTAATGCTATATTTACTTTTTGTAATCATTATTGAACTTTGAAACTCATAAAAATAAACTTTTAGCCTTTAAATAATTGAAATATTTAAATATTTAAATACTAGATTAAAAAAAAAAGTTAAGACACCAACCAATAGAAATTAAATGTTAAATACAACAATAGCTATATTTGGTGGTAAATTTACTACTAAATTTATCATATGACAAATTTAATATAAAAAATAAAAAACTATTGGAGAACTTTATTATTATTATTTTTTTACCTCAATACTAAAATTTACCATTAGTACATCAATTTAGCAATCTATTGGATTTCTCTTAGTAACCCAATTCCTTTCTGTACGACCAAACTTTGAATGACTAATAGAATTACCATTATGAGACAGTTAAATTATTTTAGGGGTTTGGCCGATACATTATCTATTTTAAGCAGCAAAGTGCAGACATAAAATGAAAGTTTGTGTCATAAATGTGTTTGCTCTCATGACTACAAGTTTCATACACGTTTGTAAAAATTTGCCTCCCAAACTTTTTAAATTATTATAATGTGTCGTATTATACTTAAATTTCAGTTAAATTGATGACAAAAAACCCTCGTGTATCTCGTTTGAGGATGGAAAATCTCGTGGCCAATTAAAAATTTCTAAACCATATTTAAACCATTATACAAATCTTCTAAATTCAAATAAAAGTTAGTAAACTGTGGCACGTTGCAACAAGTCTATAAGTTCAAGAGGAAATTACTAAAATTAACAGTTTGAGGGGAGATTGGAAAAATTAAAGTTTGTCAAAGTTTAATAAATTTAGCGGGTAACAGTGCTAAAGGTTATAACAGGCTTGTATGTGTTCTAGGCTTATATTCATGGCACAACCAAATTACAAAGCCTTCTTGTAGGAGAAAGAAAAATAGAAATACCTACACCCTGAATTAGCAAAAACAAAATTGCACTAGTTTATGTCTTGGTTCTCTTTTTATCTCTCTCTCTTTGGTTTTTCATAGGAATGGGATAATTCGATCGGAAACCCTTCGGTCGTTCAGTCATTGGCGTCCGAGTGCGATAAAGATGAGTTATATTCGACAGAAAGCGATGAAGATGAGATACAATCTGACTTGCCTGCAAACGAGAAGAGGCATCCAGAAATAGGGATGGAGTTTTCATCTGAGGAGGAGGCCTACAAATTCTACAAGAAATATGCTGAAGAGGTTGGTTTTTCTGTCAGGAAGGGAAAGGTGACACGGCTGTCCAACGGAACCATTAGGAAAAGGAACTTTTTGTGTTCAAGACAAGGTTTCAAATTGAAAAAAACATCCAACAAGACAACAACGTACGAAAGAAAAGAAACAAGAACAGGTTGCAATGCCTACGTACAATTTACGATTGAAGATGGCAAATGGGTAATCTCTAACTTCATTCATGATCACAATCATGAATTGGACGAGCCGACGCAGAAGCATGTAACGGGTTCGTTTGCTGATAACATCGAGGTCCCAGCTTCAACAAAAACCATGGATAATGTTAGACCTGAGCCGGTGGATTCTGCAAAGTATTGCTTGCCAGATACAAGAACTTTCAACATTCTGCAACCAGAAGATATCCAAAGCCTTTTGAACCTCTTTTCAGATTTACAAGTGAAAGATCCGTCATTTTTCTACTCAATACAAGTTGATGTTACAGGCCACATGACTAGTTTCTTTTGGAGGGATTGCGATTCAAGGATGGATTATAACTATTTCGGGGATGTCGTTGTTTTTGATACCACAATTCGCGTTGACAACATGATTTATGCTCCTTTTTGGGGACTCAATCATCATCAGCAACGCGTATTGTTTGGTTGTGCTCTTTTGCTTGATGAAAGTTTGGAGGCATTTCTTTGGTTGTTCAAGATTTTCGTGGTAGCAATGGATGATTGCCAACCAAAAACATTATACAGTACAAATGAATCTCTAGCTATATCAACTGCAATCGAGAAGGTACTTCCCAAGACACAACATCGTCTTGGCGTGAACTGTATCTACAAAAGTGCCAAAAGACACCTCTGCAAATATTTTGATTTCCCTGGTTTTGAGAACCTCTTTAACAAATGCATATTTGATTGTCAATCAAAGCAAGAATTTGAGGCACAATGGGATTTGTTATTGACGCATTACAATCTTCGAGAAAATTCGTGGCTTAACACTCTGCATGGTTTACGGGAAAAATGGTCTCATTTGTTTTGTAAAAAGACCTTTTCAGCCGGCATTGAATCCTTCTTCAACAGTCCGAATATCAATGTTGATGAGATCTTGTCCCTCCCAGATTTTGTTCAGCAGTATGTCAAAGAAGCCAAGCAAAGGCGCTTAGAAGAACGGCATGAAGATTTATGCTGCGGTAAAATGTTGCCTGTAAGATCAAGAAAAGGGATGGAGAAACATGCAGAGGATATTTTCACTAGTACAATGTTTAAGAAATTCCAAGACGAACTGCTTGATAGCCTGTCACTAGCCATGGAGGAAGTGACATGTTCTGGAAACATTTCGACTTACAAATTGACTGAAGAAGGCCAGAAGAAAGAGGATATTGTGACATTTGATTGCTCCAGTTCGACAGTGACATGCAGTTGTGGCAAATTTGAAGCAATTGGCATTTTGTGTGGTCATTGCATAAAGGTCCTCAATGCAAAAAATATATTCCAAATACCGTCCCAATACATTTTGAAGAGGTGGACGAAATCCGCCAAAGAAGGAGAGGTGGTCGATCATGTTGAACACTTGGAAAAAGATCAAATGGCTAGGAACAGCCAGAGGCAATCAAGCTCCTATTCCAGAAATGTCATGCACAAAACTTTGCAAATCATTAATAAAAGTATAGGGATCGAGGAGAGTAGAAAAATGGTTGAAGGTTCCCTGGATTTGGCATTGAAAAGGGCAGACGAAATTCAGAAAGAAAAAAGGATGGAGCAGAGCGTAAGCTCAACCGGTGTAGAAGTCGAAGTTAACTCTGAAGCATGTTGTGGTATAGATTGTGCGGTTATTATCAGAAGCCGGAAGATGACATCAAACTCATCGTGTGTCAATCGAGAGCAAGGATCAAAGAGCAAACTGAAGAGCAGTAAAAAACAAGGATTCACAAAAACAATGTGAGAGGGATTAACTTGCAGATGGAGATTTTAGCAGCTCACAATTGGAAGTGACCGGCTTCTTAAAATGAGGTAAATAATCTGCTTGTATGCGCATTTTCATGTTGTTGCTCTTTGGTCTAATCAGGACAACTCTGTTAATCATGCATGTATATTGAGCTGAGTTACAATCAGCTTCCGTGGTTTTGTATTGATTGAGGTTTGAACCTCTCCTTGAACTTCTCAAGGTTAATTCCCTGCCTAATGTAGTATTCTATGACTGAAAAACAACTTTTGAAGGATCTTATTTTGAGTTTTATTTACTTGAGATTGAAGTACTGTTGCTTATTATGACTACAGAGATGGTATTTTAGATCCTCTACTTCTAACGTATGAGGCAAATTTTTCTCAGAAGTACACAGTGGTTTGCGGATATGAGAGTTCGTTGAAGCTTTTTCAGTATTTAAAGGCTCTTGTGCATTAATTTTCAGTTAATGATACAGATTCTCATTTTCAATTCTTTCTCTATTCTTCTTTGCTCTATTTTCCTCTTCATCTTCTTCGTACAAAATTCGATTGGAATGTGACAGATGGAAAACAGGGAAAAGGACAAAACAATTAAAAAAAAAAAAAAAGGTGGGGGGGTACCAAGCTGGGTTGACCTGATAACCAATCCGTCCTTATTATGTACTCATAGATATATAGTTATTTGGTCCTCCATATCCCACCTTGTGTTTGGGAAGTGTAATTTCAAATATCACAGATCCATTTCTCTTTCTCTCTCTTTTATTATGCCCACAAAGCATACAATATAAAGACTTTATCGTGATTTATATAACTGAGGTAATTTATTTCATATATGTGTGTTTGATACATTATAAATATCATAAATTTCCTTGTTTATTTATGTGATCTTATATGTTTAAGCATAATAATCTAAAAAAATTAGCATAAACTATTGAAGTTGGGAGATATAATTAATTATTGTTAGCACAATCCATTGCCATTATGAATGTGATAGTTTTATCTGGACTATTGGTGACAGTCATGGGTATAAAGGTACTTTGCATAATGTAATTACATAGGATGCTAACAAGATTAATTTGAATCTATAATCATCTTTATCACTCGGTAGAGTATTGAAATTTAATCAATGATAGAATAATCTTAATTCTGAATTATTAATAAACTCCTAATTTTAAGTTATTAACATTCAAATTTAACAATCTTTCATTATGAAGCGGCTGAATAGTTTCTAAAATGCTGATAAAAAATAAGAGCGCTCAATTTATTATAAGACACATAAATATATTGTTTATTAGAGTATCAATGAGACTTAAAGAGAAAATTGTAATTAGTGAGTTTAATAGGTTCTTTAACCTAGTTTTAATTATGAACTGTTTATACAGAATTGATTTATATATAATGATTATATTAACAAACGAGTCAATTCTTTGAATAAATTATATTTTTAATTTTCAAGAGTTTAATTTCAAATTTATAGTGGATAAACTTTGACATTACGAAAATTGTTATAATTAAATAATTTAGTTAATAAATTTATTGGAACTTAAAATTATAAGTCTATAGTTGCACTATGCCTCTCCATAATAATATCCAACATCTGTGTTTATGGAATTGATTGATTTGGTATTGATGAATTCTAAATTAATTCACACTCATTTCTTATATGATCAATTAATTTATAATTAATTTAATAATTTAAATAATGCAATTTTTTTAATAAATTAAAATTGGCTTACACAATGTGGTGGGCCCGGCACTGTATGCGTCTACACCACAATGTGGTGTCCCTGTCGTGTTCAGCTTTCTTTATCTGATATGTTTTCAATTTTGGATTTAAAATATTTATATTTAAAAATTAGATTTTTATTTAAATGTTTGAATTCAAATGGGAAACAATTCAAAAGTTTGAAACAACATGAGAATTAGACACCCAGAAACTTGCCTAGGTGGCGGCTTGCAAGCCTCCTCCCCAGTAAATAACTTGTTCCTTAACGTAATTCATAACAAGGAGAAAGGAGGTTGAAACTTTTGGTATGAGAAAATCCTGGGGAGAAAAATTATCCTATTACACTCTTGGTTTTTCTCTTGTGCTTAGAACAAAAAACAAAGAGTACCAAGAGCGAGTGTGTGATGATACCCTCTAAAAGAGCAACTGGTGCCAGAGACTAAAGCTTTGGAAAATTTAAGGTTTCAAGGACAATGAATCATTTGATTGTGATTTCTATCCAACTGAACGATGGTAGTATTCTTATCTTATGCATATTATATGCATTAAATTAATGTATCTACCAAATATCGGTAAAAAGTTGTTATAAAATCTTTGTTTTTTTTTTTTTTATAATATTTATGGTTTTTGGAACTAACGTTTTTATTAAAATCAAATTTTAACGGTTCATCTTTCTTATTTCAAAACTAATGAGATGATTCTTTTTACTAATGAGATGATTCTTCTTGCTAAATGCTTATAATGACGAAAAAAAGAAATAAGATCCATATTATCCATCAAATCTGAACACATTTCAAATTTTAATACTTTCAAATATTATAATTCATTTTCAATTCACATTTTAACTAAATAAACATCTTCAACATTCATTCATTTCCAATAAAAGAATTACTTATGTTCACACTTACTTTGTCCTTGCTTATGGACTCTATATTAGTTTGTTGCATCACTAAGCTCATTGAATTTTTATTCTTATGAATTGGATTCGTAAGTGATAATATTTTCACATGAGACAATTTTTTATAGAGTGTTTTCATTTGCACCTGAATATTAATAGATAGCCCCATTAAATCCTTAAATTTTTTTTATCACACTTTTACTCTATAATAAGTATACCTAAAATCGCATTAAGAATACTCATTACCCCACATACCTATAAATAGAAATAATCTTTTTACAAAATAATTTTAAAAAAATCACATTAAGTAATATAAATGGAAACAATACTAAAAAAAAAAAAAAAAGATTCCTTACAAATTTGATTAAAATTAATTTCATTTTATAAACCCTAAATTGTTCTTCATCAAATTTTTTTCATAAAAAATCATTATGACAATGTAAAAAATTTCAATGGAAAATTCAAGTAAAACAAAAATAAAAGAAAGCATCTCTCTTGAAAAGCCAACAAATATTTAAGTATGTAGTATGTGTTTTTAATTTTTAAATCCGTTAGTATTATGTGTTTTATTCTTTGCTTTTAGCATTTGAAAATGATTTTTTGTGTTTTTTTTATATGATTCTTCTTTTTATTTCATTTTTTCTTGCTAGGTTCATTTGTGTGATTCTATACGTACATATTTTTTTAAATGCAGGATGACAAATATAAAGCCTATTTTTCCATAGATTATACTAATATATTCAACATAAAAATGGTATAAGCTCTAAAATTTCATACCCTTTAATGAAAGTGATGTTGCCACATTAAAAAAAAAAATTATTGTTTCCTCTTATTTTAGCAATGTTTTATTTTTTTTTTTTCTTTTGGAGAATGAAAAAGTATCTTTTTTATTTATTTATTTAGATTTGTTAATTTATTTTTAATGAAACAAATTAAAATTAGGAAATATTTGTTAATTGGAGGGTATTCAACTATATTTAGGGTGCAAATATAGCGACTCTTTGTGTAAATGACCGAATATAACAGGAATAATAAAAATTGACTTTGACGCTTACCATATGCAAATGGAGAAGGCGGTCACTTTGAATATATATTTTTTGCTGGAAAGGTGACCTGTAACTAACCGTCAGTCTGAAAATGAGGACGTGCACAAGACGACCACATGACAATATCAGAACATGAGGTGTCTTTATCGTACGCAGGGACAAATTGACACGAGATTGCGTTTGATAAACATATATATATATAGTAAACATAATACATTAAATATATTTTATATTTAGATAAAAAAATATTTACTTTATATTTAAATATAATATATATTTACATAAAAAGTATTTGAATTATATTTTACAATTGAAAAATTGATGTGGTTGATAAAAATAGATTAAAAAAAAGTAAGATGAAAAAAGAATATAATGTGAATGGATAAAAAAATTTAATTTTAAAATATTTTAGAATAGTAAATATATTTGAGACACTATTAAAAAATATTGTATTTGAATATAAAATTTTTACGTTTGAGTAAAAATTATATTACATTTAAATACAATACAAATACAAAACTGTAAATAAATGCTTCATTGGTCAAATAAATTGTCGAATAATAATTGATCATATGAGTCTATATAATTAGATATATATTATAGATTATTTTAAAATTTAGTTTAAATAAAGTTGTTTAATTAAGACTTAAAATTATTGGACTTTCACACATCTAATTAAGGTATAGACCTCATTTTATGTAGAAATATAAAGTCTAATTTCTAATTTTATAGTGAGTCAAATTAGAAATAAGCAAATATATAATTAGGTTTGTGGTCCCCAAATCACATGATGCGATTTTTATTCCTCATCGATATCCCATTATCAAAAGAAATGTTGAGATTTCGCAATCTTTAAAAGAAATTATATAAACTTAGAAGATCAATTAATCTATAATCATCTACGTCTTAATGGATCAAGATATATTTCTATTTCTATTTCTATTTTTGTAATGATTTGACATAAATGACCTTCATTAATTGATTAAGAATTCCATTTTTAAAGAATTTTTTAAATAAATATCTTAATTATTAGAATAATGGATGACCTAAGGTTATCATCACTGTATGAAATTCATAGCACTGATTAGTTAAACAATTTAATTCGAGGTATTCTAGAATTTTCTCTCTCTTTTAAACATTTGAGTAACTATTCCAGTTAAACAATAGGCTCTCGATTAATCCAGTTCAGCTTCCTTTCGACGTATTCGGAATTATGAATTTGTGATGGACGGGACGTTTGGTAAACGTATTGCATTTTGTGAATGTTGTATTTGGTTGAAAAGTATTTTGTTTTATATTTGAATAAATTATGTGTTTGGATGAAAATTTATTTTAAAGTTGAAAAGTTGATGTGATTGGTAAAAGTATAGATAAATAGTAGAATTGAAAAGTTGATGTGATTATTTTAAAAATATTTTGAATAGTAATTGTTTTCGTAACACTGTTGTAAAATTTGTATTTGGTGTAAAATCGTATTGTATTTGAATAAAATTAAAATGAAAATTTTTCTCCAAACGCTAGTGTGTGAATCGAACAATTCATGTCAACGTCATCAAAATAAAAATTTCTCAAACAAAAGAAGTTTTTCAAACAGTGCAAATTTGTGTATAAGCTTCCATGTATAAAGCATAGCTTTAACAAGCCATTTCTTTGAAAAAAAAAAAAAAAAAAAGCTATATACTCCCATTTTTATTCAAAATCTATTCTTAATAAATTGGCACTTGTCTATAGAACTCAATTTTCTTTAGTAAAAATTGTTAAAAAATATTAATATATCAAAAATTGACACATTAGAATCGAATTAAATTCCATATAGGGGCAAATCGAAGGGCTATTTTAGAACAAGTTCAACTAATTCACCCTGTTACCGTGCTACAGCCGGAGGTAATAGTGCTCTTAAATTCAGCAATATTAGGTAGATCCTTCATTTTCATTTTCGTTTTCATTTTTCTTTTTTGGTCTGACAGATGAAAACAAGCATCTGAGTCAAAAATAGTCTTATTTTCTTTCTTTCTTTCTTTTTTAAAATGGAGACAAGATCTGGATTAAAGTCCAAATAAGATCAAACACTTGAACTCTCATTCTGGGATTAGTTAAAATCCAAGTAGGCGCGGCAATTCATTACTTTCTGCCAGGCGGTCTATATGTCTACTTCAAACCCAGCTTGGCAAATTCCAGTTAGATTTGGGGCCAATTTAATACTCACTTATAATTAAGGGTAGCAAAAAGCCTGTCTGCACTGACCTCCCAAGCTGACATCTGGTTGAGCTTTATGTGCACCAGCAATAACACGTATTACGTTTCAATTACATTTAAATATAATTTATTTTTTAAGTATTGTATTTGATTAAAAAGTATTTGTTTTGTATTTGAATGAAATGTATGTTTAGATGAAAAGTATTTGAATTATATTTTAGAGTTAAAAAATTGATGTGATTGATAAAAGTAAAGATAAAAAGTTAAAATTGAAAATTTAATGTGATTGTTTTAAAAATTAAATAAATAGTAATTATTTTTGTAGTGTTGTTGAAAAAGATTGTATTTGAATGCAAAGCTTTACGTTTGGTATAAAATTATATTACGTTTAAATATGATTAAAATGTAAAACTTTTACCAAACAAGACATTAGTGTACTACTGGCTACATTTTACTGCATTGTGAGCACATCGTGAATGACAATAACAATAATAATAGTTGTTAGGTTTTTTAATATTGACATTTATGGCAACATAGGTAAAACCATAAATATTAGAAGTATATACAGGTTTTGTAGGTGTTTATGCAAGTTTTGCAAGATGTGCTACAGGATGTTACAACATCTGCACAGATTTAATGAAATTACAGATATGCTATGAGATGTTACAACAAGTATTGGAACATCAAGTTTTGTTGCAGATTTGTGAAATTCAATTAGGATTGAGAGAATCACGGAAAATCTGGATTTGGGGAGTTAGTTAAGATATGGATAAAGTTGAAAAAAGGATAAACTAATTTAAATTGGATTTTCTAATCCTATTTAAATTAGGATTTCAAAAAACCCAAGATTTACCTATATATATTGCAATTTTTATTTGGGAAAACGTACAAATATATTTTGGATGATATTTGAAGGATATCTGTGATTTAAAATTTAGAATAGTTACAATTTGAATTTTTGAGATGTTACAACAGATGTTGTAACATTATCTGTAACATCTTCAAAATTCAAAATAAATATGAGATTTTGAAAGAGATCTTTGAAATTCTATATAAGGGCTCATAATACTCATCCAAGAGATAGAGAGCAAGAGTTTAGATCGTGTGATTTTGAGTTTTTAGTGATTTTGAAGCTTTTAACATTATTTGCATCTTTTGGGAGAAAGATTTAAAGTCTTCGAGGGGAGACAATAACAGTTGAAGGGATTTCAACATATGCTTGCAAGGGGATCTTGCTGAACGAATTCATTAACTGGATTCAAGACAACTGTCGGCAACAACGAAGAGGGAGTCTTTAGATTGCATAAGTCCATTAGAGCTTGTAATCTTTTGATAGTTAGTGAAGCGTTCAACGTCTGAGCGTGGCCTGCGAGGAGTAGGGAAACCGAGCCTTGTTAAAATTGCATGTGTTATTTATTTACTTGCTTTTGAAAATTAATTAATTGGATTAATTAATTAAATCTGGTAAATTATCTAAAAATAGATCTTACAATTGGTATCAAAGCTGGTTACTAACATATTTTGTTGGTTAGATTTTGAGATTTGATCTATTTTGCAGGCATGGATTTTCTGCGTGAAGGAGGATCTGTTTCACGCCCCCCACTACTTAATGAGACTAATTACCCTTATTGGAAGGCACGTATAAAGGCTTTTATTAAGGCACTTGATGAGAGAGCATAGCGAGCTGTTTTAACCGGTTGGGCACACCCTACTACCAAGAATGATGAGGGCAAGACTATTCCGAAGCCCGAAGTAACATGGTCTAGTGATGAAGATAGATTGGCAAACAATAATTCAAAAGCTTTAAATGCAATCTTTAATACTGTAGATGCCAATCAATTCAAGCTTATTTCCACTTGTAAGACGGCCAAGGAAGCATGGACTATTCTAAAAACTGCCTATGAAGGGACAACTGCAGTGAAGATGTCAAAGCTCCAAATTCTGGCAACACAATTTGAAAACCTCAAGATGCTTGAAAGTGAGACAATAATCGATTTCAATGCTAAATTATGTGATATTGCTAAAGAAGATTTTGCTCTAGGTGAAAAATATTCTGAAACAAAATTGGTGAAAAAGACATTGAGATCTTTACCGGAGAGACTTGCCTTTAAGGTCACGGCCATTGAGGAAGCTCGAGATGTGAGCACCATGCGGTTGGATGAATTAATGGGCTCTTTACAGACCTTTGAGATGAATTTAAAGCAAAACAAGAGGTCAAAAAGCATCGCCTTGCAAGCGGAGACTCAAAATTCTGTTGATGAAGAAGAAGTTGATGGCAAGGTAAACTTAACTAAATCTCTTACCTTGATTTTTAGTGAAATTTTGAAAAAGATGAATGAAAAGAATAAGGCTTCAAATTCTGGAAAAGCTAATAATTTTCAAAAGGAAAAAGCAACTAAAAATACCCTTGATTCCAAGAAAAAAGGTAAACGAATCAAGTGTCGTAAATGTGAAGGCTTTGGTCATATTCAAACGGAGTGTGCTAACACGCTTAAGAAAAAGGGCAATTCATTAAAAACAACCTGAAGTGATGAAGAGTCTGAAGATAGTCAGGAAGAGGATGAAGATAATGCAATTAATCATGTAGCCCTTACTGGTTGCACAGAAACAAGACTGACAGACTACTTAACTGCTGTGTCGACACGTATTGCAACATCTCCTGGCACACTGAATGAAACATCTGCTGAAGTCAATGGTTTTTACTATTCTGACACTGAATGTTACAGTGATAATGAAGAACTCAGTGACAGTAAAATTGAGAAGGCATATGAGAAGATGTACTTCAATTGGATTCAGTTGTGCAAATTGAACAAGAAATTGAAAGATCATGTGACTGAATTATTAAACGAAAGGGATTCTCTAAAGAAGGCAGTGGCTAACTATGAAGTTCAGGTTACTGAGAAGAATAAGAAGCTTCATGACACCCTAATCAAATTGGAGGAAACTCAGAAGTTCTTAAAGATGCTCAATTCAGGAATAGACAAACTCAATCATATTTTGTCAATTGGTAAATCTTGTGAAGATCATCACGGCCTAGGATACACAGGTGAAGCTTCTTCATCCAAGACTGTGTTTGTGAAAGAAACATCTTATGTTCCAGAATCTAAACCAGCTAAAAAATCTAGACTTGCACCTCCAAAGCTTACGCCCAAAAGGTTTGTTCCTACTTGTCATTATTGCAGTATACCAGGACATATTAGGCCTAGATGTTTTAAGTATTTAAATGCTTTAAAAAGAGTAATGATTGTTAATTAACCATATTTTGTTAAGTTAAGATCTGCACCTAAATTTAAAACTGATTTGAAAAATAATTTTTCTCAAAAAATTTGGGTAAGAAAGTCTAATCTTAAGTATTGTGTTGATTATAACTCTTTAAAAGCATGTTCTATTGAAAAACACGACCATTGTTCAATAGAAAGTTAACTAGCAGGTATTATCACCAAGGCTCATGATTCCGTAAGGTCTGTGTCTTTAAAATATATATATATAAGTAGAGTTTTGCATGATGTGAGTGTGTTTTTCTGTCTTTACATTATATTGCATATTAGGTTTGCATTTAAGTTTTTTTTGTGTTAAAAAAAATATTATTATGATTTTTATCTTTTATAGAGTTCATATCTAAGGATCATAATTGCATTGGATTAAACTAATTATAGCTCTTGGAAATTGATGAAGGTTTTGTTCTTGTGTGTGCTTGACTCTTATGTTGGTTTGATTTTTCCATGGTTCTTTGCCTTTATTAGCACATAATCTTGATCTCTTGATTTTTGCATGCTTGAAGAAGGTTTATGTGAACTTTTGTGATCTTCATGATCTCATAGGACACTAGAACTTGTTTTTGTTTATCACTTGAGGTGAAATCCCAGGTTGCATAGTATTTAGGACATGATTTAGGCCATCTTTGGATCGTTTGAGCATTTCAAGCCTACCTATACTTTGTATATCCTTAGTTCACCCTTTTGAGCCTGACATTTATCTTTTCTTTATCATCCACACTTAACTAAGCCATACATATCTTTTCCTAAGCTTGACCATCACCTATTTACATGTTTGGTCTCTTTTGGATTATAATGATTAAAGATATGTTATGTTGAAAGTGAAAAAGTGAAAGTGTGAAAAGAAAAAAAAAAGAGTACATTCCTTGTCAAATTAAAAAATATATATATGTCGTATAAAACAAAAAAAAATATGTAGGATGTCATATATATATATATATGAATGAGAAAAAAAAAGGGATGAATTAAAAAGTATATATATAAGTTGATTTCAAGGGTTTGAAAGAAAGTGCAATTTGTAACAATTCAAGAGTGGTTTCAGAATTTATGGGTGTCTTTAGCGACATTAATATCCTATATCCTACCTGAACCATAGCCTTACATAATATACTAAAAAAGTCCTAATGATCTGAGATACTATGTAACTGACATTAGTGAAGAGTGGTAGCAAAAGTAAGCTTATGGAGTTCTCTCATTACACAATCTAGAAGTCGATTTATACTTACTGGTTTGCATAAACTTATCCATATAGTTAATGTTTGGGAGTAAAGCTTATTCACACACACACAACAAGGAATCGAGTTAAGATTGGATTAACAGTTGAGTTGAAATTCTACAACAACATAATTATCTAATATTTCTATGTGCTATAGTCTATGTGAAATCCTTCTACATTTGTGTGTGTTTCATGCATTTAATTTTATGATTTTATATCATTAAAAGAAAAAAAAAAGGTTTGTGTCATATGTTTCATAAGTTTGGGAATTTACCTGTAATGTTTCATGAGATATTGCAAGATGACGTTTTATATTTGAAGTAATGTGTCTTTGTGTTTTGATTTTTTTTAGAAGTAATGCAAGATGACGTTTTATATTTGAAGGAAAATACACTAGTTTTACAATTTTTTTTTCTCAAGTTTGATAGCTTTATATCTCATATTTTTTGTTTATTTGCTATCCCTCTTTCTATCCAATTTTCATATCTCCAGCTAACCCTAAAATCAGAAATTCTTTGAATTTGAAGTTTGTTTTTAAGTGCATCTTTTGCAGGTTTAGGTTGATAATGATGCAAATTTTGCTTTGGCGGTTTCTATAAAGATGACATGAGAAACATATGCTTAAGAAGATGATATTAAGGGGGAGCATGTGTTAGTTTCAAAAGTGCAAGTTTTTGAAGTTAGATTTTGGTATTTGTTGAGTCAAAAAGGGGGAGTGATATATTTAGGGGGAGTAGCATAAGTTTAATTTCTGGTTTTTAGTTTCTGGTTTTAGCAATTTGGTTTTTGGTTTCATTTTGATGTAATTATTTGATTTTGAAACACTTAATTATGTTATATTTTTGTTTTGAGCCAAAAATACCAAAGGGAGAGATTGTTAGGTTTTTTAGTATTAGCATTTATGGTAATATAGGTAAAACCAAAAATATTAGAAGTATAAGCAGGTTTTGCAGGTGTTTATGCAGGTTTTGCAGGTGTGCTACGAGATGTGCTACGAAATGTTACAACAAGTATTGGAACATCGAGTTTTGTTACAGATTTGTGAAATTCGATTGGGATTGAGAGAATCATGGAAAATCTGGATTTGGAGAGTTAGTTAAGATATGGATAATGCTGAAAAAAGGATAAACTAATTTAAATTGGATTTTCTAATCCTATTTAAATTAGGATTTCAAAAAACCCAAGATTTACCTATATATATTGCGATTTTTATTTGGGAAAATGTACAGATATATTTTGGAGATATTTGAAGAATATCTGTGATTTAAAATTCAGAATAGTTGAAATTTGAATTTTTGAGATGTTGCAATATTATCTGTAACATCTTCAAAATTCAAAATAAATCTGAGATTTTGAAGAAGATCTTTGAAGTTCTATATAAGGGCTCATAATACTCGTCCAAGAGATAGAGAGCAAGAGTTTAGATCATGTGATTTTGAGTCCTTAGTGATTTTGAAGCTTTCAACATTATTTGCGTCTTTTGGGAGAAAGATTTGAAGGTTTCGAGAGGAGATAATAGCAGTTGAAGGGATTTCAACATATGCTTGTAAGGAGATCTTGCTGAACGAGTTCATTAACTGGATTCAAAACGACCGGCGGCAACAACGAAAAGGGAGTCTTTAGATTGCATAAGTCCATTAGAGCTTGTAATCTTTTGATAGTTAGTGAAGTGTTCAACGTCTAGACGTGATCTCGAGGAGTAGGGAAATCGAACCTTATTAAAATTGCCCGTATTATTTATTTACGTGCTTTTGATAATTAATTAATTGGATTAATTAATTAAATCTAGTAAATTATCTAAAAACAGATCAACAGTAACAACCATAACATAATCGTAGTAAAGTAACCATTTTTTTTTTTTGATTAAAACGATTTATTACTGCGAATCCGCAGGCGAAAGAGCTACCACACCGAGGGTAGCTATCCTGGAGTGATAAAGCCTGAGAAGCGAGACTTCAATTCTCATAATTCAGGGCATTTGGCACTCTGTGCATGTACATTATGGTGTTGGAGTAGAAATATTTTCCAGATTACAGACAAAATTAAATAATATAGGAAAACATTATTTATTCAATTGAGTGGGAGTGCAATTATTGCTTTTTATGATCTAAATTAAAATCTCAATGGGGACAGTTGCCTCTGTTGGAGTACATGTGGCACCACTACATGTGCAATGTAAATAAAACACAAGAAATGACTTTAATCTAACAATTCTACAAGCAAAATAACCACTGACTTAACAAGTGGGTTAGTTGTTAGTTAGGCTCTGCGTTTCTAAGGCCCGTCCGCGGCATTGTTTTAGAAACATCTAAAACACCTTTTTCCTAATATTTCATTATTTTTTATCATTTATATCTCTAAAATATTATAATAAACTTCAAATTTTAGAAATCAATAACTTTATCTATACAGGTTCAAATAAGATGATTTTTTTTAAATTGTATAAAATTTCGAGAGGAACAAAACAATATCTATATTGATATTTTTTTTTCTAAAATAAATTTTAAAGTTTTTTATTTTTTCATCATAAATAATTTTTGTCCTAAACATATTTTTCAAAATAACTTTTTTTCAACTAAAAAAAAATCTCTAAACATCGCCCCACACTAACCCTAATTGTAAGAGTAAATGGTTGAATCTCAACCTGACGATAGGCAGTCATGATGGCTTACGAATTTTTTCAACTAGCTCATAATTGAATACTTGTTGCCGGTATCTAATAATTTAACCAAGCATTTATCACAATTTTTTTTAATAGATGGATTACAATTAGGACTGACAATTTACAATTTACGTTGCATGTTGTATTATATTTGTAGTTGATACCATTATATTATTTTAAAATCAATTTATTTAATATTTATGTAAAACTCTTAAATTTAAATCTAATTTATTTATTAATCGTATTAATTATATTAATTTAAATTAATATATTTAAATTTAATATCAATAAAATAATGATTTATTTAATATAATGGTGATATTTTAACATGTTTATTAATTAATTTAATTTTTTTCTATAAAAAACATGTGAAAAAACTTTAAAACTCATATTATTTATACTTTATTGATTATGAAAACTCTTGTTTTATATCATATATAATTAAGTTTAAAATAATATATATAATTAATGGTGTCAATTTGTATTAATATGTGTTATGAGGTAAATCTAAACTCAACTTGTTTATTAATCGTGTTAATTGTGTCAATCCATTTTTTATCCAAACTCATTTATAAAAAATTCAAACCCGTTAATTTTATATCGTATTCATATCAACTCATCATATCGTGTTCATATAAACCCATCGTATTATAATCCAAATTACTAGCTCTAATTTTAACTTTATATCTTTAAATAAAATTAATATTTAATTATAATCAAGTTTCATCTACAAGGAATACTTGTATAACATTTTTTTCCCTTTGTTTTTGAAAGGAAAAAGGCGCTTTAGATTTAAAATAACAATAAAAAGTCTCCTTTCGTAAAAACAAAAATGATCACATTTTGGATAACGCCCAAATTATGATCATGATTAAAGACACCTCGAACCTCTTGGATAATACCCAAACGGTCTAACGAGGCACAAGTGTGCAGCAAGGAATGCCAGTAACATGAGAGGTAATAGACAAGGATTGTACATAATCTTCCTAAACTAATCGAAAGGAGAATACCTTTAGCAAAAAAACAAAAAAAAAAAGGAGAATATGAAGTACAAGAGAAAAGAAAAAAAAAAAAAAAAAAGAGGAAAACAAACATTATTTAGATAATAAAATTAGAAAAATGGAGGAGAACTTTTCTCTCATTGTGTTTGTATTCATTTTCTAAACTAAACATTACATGTCCATTAATGTATAATCTACTCAGTAATCCTCCCATGTTTTCTTTCTCCTTCCCATTTCAAACACAGTTTTAGGCTTAGAGAATAAATTCAAACAACCAAATTGAGCTTTTTTTTTTTTTTGGTCCAAATTGAGAGTAGAGAAATGCTTGTCCAGAGATCACGCCCACATGCATTATACCTTAGTGAGAGGTCATCTTTCATCAGGCCACTGCCACATACATTCATACATACATATGTATATATATACATGTACATATACCAGGAAAGTAAACACGTCTCTTAAATACTATAAATTCCATGCAACACAACCGACAAAATTAAAAACCCCACGATATGTCACATCATTTATTGTTCCGGTTTTCACCCCTCCACCTCCATGATTGACACCGACTTCTGCCTTCTATATGGGCTATATGGGCCATTAACCGTTTTCTTTTGTGCATAACAAGACAAATTTCTAGACATATCTACAGGTATTATATAGTCTCCGTCTGTTTAACACGTTTAAATTTGAAAAATGAAAAATTTTTCATTTCAAAAAAAATGAACCTTCCTAAATTTCCGTATCTGAACATCTAACATTTTTCATTTTTAAAAAATGAAAAAAGAACTCTCTAAAAACAAAAAGTTTTCACCCACCCAAACAACTTTTCATTTTTAAAAAAAATTCCAAACAACTTTTTATTTTTCATATCTAAAATTTTTCATTTTCCAAAAACAAACACCCCATCCAAACGGACCCTAGTATATATACTTTTATGTGTGATATATATATATATGTATAGCATCTTTGTAAAGACGGTCTGATTTTGGTGTTGTGACGATATTTAAGTGTTACTTAGAACTCGGTAGATCAGGTCCCGAACAGTCTGAACTCACTTGTTTTGCTGACCATCAACCATGTTTTTGTTACACGACAAAATGAGTAAATAGTAGTATAACGTAACAGCCACATATTGGATATTACCACTGCCTGGATACATGTAACGGCCGGTTGACTTTCTAGTGGAAACAGTTTCCCCTTGGCCCTTGCTATGATATAGGACAAAGTCACCATCCCCATTTATGAAAAAAATAAGGAAAATAATTCATGAAAGACAAGTTTCATATGTATCATGAAACTGAACTTACTGTAACTTATTAGGATAAAACCAAAAAAAAAAAAAAAAAAAAGAGATAAAACTGTTATTTTAGTTGTGTAGAATCTATAGAATTTAGACTCGTGTCATATGAGGGGCTGTATTGGTGATTGTATTGCTTGTTTGTGTTTTAATATATTTCCTCATTTTGAAAATATATACATACATATCCTGGTGATCCAATTTTTCTCAATTGAACATAAACATTTCATTGTATGGACGACTTCTTGATTGTCAACTAGTATGCACGATTATAGTATATCTGAATTGACACTAACATTTTATAATAGTGTGATAATAGTATCGGTATCCTTTATATGTCATCCTAAACATTGCTTGAAAACTAAAAAAAGGGGTTGTCGCACACCAGATTGGCATATAGGCTAGAGGGCATGTGGCTTAATTAGTGTGGGAGATGTAACGATTGACATATATACACAAAAGAATAACATGATAAAATGATAACAACAGAATGATAAAAAGATAAAACTGACTGAATTGTACAAGAAGAAAAATTAGAACTAAATACACGAGCAAGTCCTCAAATAGCTCTAAGTTTATTGCCTTTATTTTGGAAGCAAGATGAGACATCTCCATGATGTACTCCCTTATGTTCCCTTTCTCTTTATACCTCATTGAAATCAAGGTTGCTAGAAGCATGCTTGTTTCAGTCTTATTGTTTTTAGCAAAACACTTTTTAATTTCCTCAAAAAACTGCTTGACAGTAGTGACCTTTTCAGACAAGGCACCCCTGAAGGTTACTGGAATTTCACACTTCATGATCATGAAACTCATGCAATTTGTATGTTCCCACTTTTCAAAGTTCCTCTTATCATTAAAGGAACTTTTATCCGTAAGAACAGTGAGTCGTTCAGTCCTTAGTGCAAGGTCCAGATCCATGCAGTAAAAAACAATCAAAACTTTCTCTTTCCAATTCTTAAAATTCGTTTGATTGAGCATTGGAATCGAATTAATTTTGACAGATATTGATGATGCATATGCATTAATTGAATAGAGAACTATACAAACAAGACAACACGTTCACATGAGTATCCAAATAAAAGCAATGAATTTAAATAATGGCGGGGACCATCACAAGATATCGAGTACAACATTAATATTAAGTCTTTAGATAAAAATATTAACTTGTATGTGGTACTTTTGGTGTAGTAATCAAATACTGATAATAAATCATGTCAAACAATAAACCTTTCTTTGTATCAACTTATTATCCACATGAAAACCTAATAATTATCACATATTTATTACCACAAGTGTATTTGAATTTCTGGCTAAATAATAATCTTCCTTTGGGTCGGTTATTATCTGTATGACATCCTGACATTCAAATACACAATCATCTTAACATTATAAATTATTAGGGGGGGGGGGGGGGGGGGGGGGGAGGGGGGTTTGGAGATATATTTTTGGAGATGTTGGTTTTGGAGATGAGACATGGTGTTGGAGATTGTGTTTGAGATAAAAGTTTTTGGAAAAAAGTTGTTATGAAAAAAGTGTATAAAAATTATTTAAATAATTAAAAAAAAGAATCTTTATAGGAGTTTGTGTTATATGATAGATAAAAGAAGATAGTGTTTGGATGAAGAATTTGAAGATATGATTTTGGTATATTCATGACAATCAGTATTTGTGTTCAACATTTCTCGCTCAATACTCGCACGTATTCTTAGACAATAAATTTGATGTACATAATTTAAAATTCAAATCCTCTTATATCTATAACAACTTATCTGAGCTAAATATTTATCTAAAACTAAATTTAAATAATCATATATAGGGGATATTTATCTAAAAAAGTTGTTTTAAAAATTCATAACTTTGTGTATAAGACATCAAATGAGATAATATTTTTTTAAGTTGCATAAAATTTCAAGAGGAACGAAATAACATCCATATTAGTATGTATTTTTTTAGTATAAACATTTATAAATTTTATTATTTTTTCAAGTCAAATAGTTTTTTTCTCCCACCCACGTCTTCTAAAACAACTTTTTTCTAACCCAAAATATAGTAATAATGCCTCCTCTCCCAAACACTCCCCCAAAATCACCATGTCAACAAAATGTTTGTAAAACTCAATTCAAACATGATTGTCAATGTGGAATGAAATAATTATAAAAACTCATACTCCGTAAATCAACACATTCGGTTAAGCCCCCGGTCGACTTTCATATAGACAATCACTCAATTCAATTACTTGCCATAATTATACATACAAAACCCTTCGACAGGCCAGTAAGTCATGCGTTAGAATATTTATCGTGACCTTTTTATTTACATAAGAAAGCATTATATCACGATCCATTACAACAGACGTCAAAGACTATACCATGGATACTGTTGATTTCTCTTCTACATTTGGTTTGCAATAGCATCTCTAAACTGAGCCATAGTCGTGGTCCCACTTCGACGTTGATGCTGTGCGTCGGCGTTAGCTGCGTTTGTATGTATGTCCTCGTACACATCATCAATATCTTCTAACTCATCAGCATCAGCTGTATCCACTGCACAGGTAGACATAGATGTACTTGCACTGCACGTTGGCACATTATGCATGTACGACTGAAGTAGCGAGTCTGGTTCTACCGCTGCATGCATTCTTATGAAGTTATGCAAAATTGCACAAACTATTAGTATCTTCACTTGTTTCTCAATGGGGTAACTGTTCATCTTAGTCAGTATTTTGAATCTCGCTTTTCAAACACCGAATGTCCTTTCAATACAATTACGCAAAGACGAGTGTGTGTAATTAAAAACTTCTTTTATACTTGAAAGACTATATCGTCTCTGACGGTATTCTGGCAAGTGGTATGTTTCTCCGCGGTAAGGTGTAAGAAAGTAATCGTTGTTAGCATAATCAGAGTCTACTAAGTAAAATTTACCTAGATTCGGAAGATATATTAGTACGTATAACAGGGAATACGATATGTATAAAAAAAGGTATGTATATGAAAAAAATTTACGAACACAAAGCAAACCTTCAGGTGGCAATGGGAATCCATTGACGGCCGTTTCATGTGCTAATATCCTCGGATCATGTACAGAGCCCTCCCAGCCTGCGATTATGCATGTGAACATCATATCAAATGACACAGCTGTTAGGATGTTTTGAGTGTTTATCCCTTTCCTGTTCCGCCAAGCCAACGAGTTATCTGCTGGCGGAACGCATGGCACATGCGTCCCATCAATGGCGCCGATATAGTTCTACAAAAAGAATAACATTATTAGAAAAATAATTATAGTAATTGAAATTGAAATCGATAAATCTAAAAACAAACTTGATCACATACGTCGAACCAAGGTCTGTATTTGTATGCATTTTTCAAAATATACGGTTGCACGATATTATAATCTAGAGGGTGTATAAACTCAGCCTTCAATGTAAATAGTGCATCAAGAATAGTTGTAAACCATCGCGATATCGTCTCACCTGAATGTTGCCAAATATCCTGTGTTTGCCTATTTGTTGTCGCATGGCATAGTATTTCTAAGAATATGAACAATTGCTCAGGTATGGATACACGTTCTGTCGACTGAAGTAAACCCTTTACTTCCACCAACTCGCACAATGACATAAATGTGAGCCTATTCATCCGAGTCTTTTGTTTGATATTATCGTCAACTCATCATTCTTTACGGCACCTGTTAAAATGGAGTCGTGTTTGCGGTCTTTTTGCTTATGCAACTTTCTCATATATGCGTATAAGACACATGTAACAGCACCTACATCATCATCGGTATCTATGTCAAATGTATCCATATTTTACCGAATTATACGACCTACATTTAGTGAATTTGTAAGAAAAATAGTAATTGAGTTTTCATAAATCATTGCATTAAAGTAAACGACAACAACAATATTTATGTTACAACACATTCGGGTATTTTACTGTTCATATGTTGCATAAAAATCATTATAACAGTGAAATTGTGTAATGGCATACCATAAATTCACATCTACGTGAACAGTCCAAAATGGCATAAATATAAAAATATAAATATGAAAACAACAATTGTTATAGTCAGTAAACACGAAATGGTAAAAACAATAAAGTAACTAAATCGATGTCCGTGACAAATGAATAGTCTCAAAAACAATTATGCTTCCCCCCAAACCTAGCTTATAAACCGCCATTCACGACCCTATTAATAATGTTCCATCTCTTCTCAATGGAAAGCCTAGTAAAGTCTCTCAACAACGCTTTTTCATTACGTAGCCACAGGTACACAGTAACTGCATCATCAGTAGGGACTCCCATCTCTTCCATCACCTTGTCAGCTTGAGTAGCGTCATCAGTACTTGATGTTCGTAAGGACTTATTTGAGTAGTAACTACCGATGCCGTGTATTGCGTCAGTGAGAACATTTTTTGTGTTCTGCCATTGCTTATGCTTAGCTTGTTTCTCTCGACTCCGTGATGATCCTGATGCGTATTGGGTGTCAAATTTCATCGTGTCATCCTGCGAGTCATTTCCATCTATTGGAACGCCAGGGACCTCAGACATGTCTGTAAACATATCGCCGCCAAACAAATGATGAACATGTGGAGTAGGGCTGAATCGTGAATGCTGAACCCGTGCACCAGTTGCTTGGTACTTCGCAAAAACGTTGAAGTACAACTCCTTGTACTTTAAACCCTGTGTTCTGAGGAAGTTTTGGTCTAGATAAACCTGCACGGACAACAATAGTTATAACTTGCTAAATATACACCAAAACGGGAAAGTATAAACCGTCATGTCATCTATGAGTTGTCATAGTAAACAGGAGTAGTAGTATTTATAGCAGCGAATTGGGCCCATTGTTCGTCGGAGCAGATCATTGTATCGGTGATAGGGTTGTAGTCTAAACCCATCCATGTTTGTAACGCCTTCCATGCGGTGAATGTCCGCCTCATTTGGGTCCTTTTCCTATGCAAATTCATTGCATAACACGGGGTGTTGATTTCAGGCCACCTCCTATTGAACATCTCAGCCCACTCTGAATATGTATCAGTCTTGGGAAGCCTTCCAGCATGATTACTTTGATAATCATCAAAGAGGTTTAAAAAATAAACCTCTTTATCCTCATTCCAATTGTAAGACGACTCATCTGCTCGAGGTATGTCGGTGTAAAACTAAAATGTATAAAACTTTATAAAAATTCACAGGCAAGATGGGGGCAAAAATTGGTTTTCAATATTACACGGCTCAGTCCAATGTCAATATATCACATAATCAGGTTAGGCATTATGCACACCCACAAAACAAATTGCTACCTAGGTTAAACACCAAAAATGTGATAAAGTATCACAATGCTGATACCAACCAGCAACTAAATCGTTTAACGGGTCTGCAAAACACCAATAACATGATAAACGAATCAACCATGACATGTTTGCATCATAGGCAGTGCACAACCACAAGGAATAGGAGGCCAACAATAGAATCAACAAGAGCCAGCACGTGCAATAGATACCACTGATCAAGACCAATAATATAATGAAAATTAGAATAAAACATGCTATCGGAAAACAAGGCAATATAAATACATTTTTAATGCCCATGTTAAACAATATATCACATTCTTAGTTGCAACATTGGTACTCACATACACATAATAAGTAACACTTAATTTATGATAGGTGTGATAATGACGAATGCAAATAAAAGCACACAACACAAGTCAATCATTATGCAATGTACAGATATAAACAAGAAACCAAATTAGGGTATAACAGACAACATGGACAAATACGGACATTAAACTCATAAACAAAGATATAACAAAAAAGTCATTACGCATAGACCTAGGAATAAAATTAAAAAAGAATAATAATACAATTTTAATGCATTTACCAAACATGTAGATGTTTAATAAGATGTATACTGAGTTTGAGGCAGTGGATGAAACGACGGATGTCGCCTCAGGAACGGACAACGAAGATGTTATTCGCTGTATCCGCTTTCGAACACGGAAGTAATACGTAATTTGGGCCCTTTGTTGATTCTGGTAGCAAAGCCGAGTGGTCCGCTTGCGAATGCGACCTCGGTGTCTCCTATTGTCGTTGGCCGTGGTTACTTAGACGGGACAAGTCAACTGTAATAAAACTGTCAACCTTAACTAGCAACCCAAATGCTGCAAAAATTGGCTAAGATCAAGTAAGTAAATGTTATCAGTTTATACAACCAGCATAAAACAAAATACATAACCATTACTGCAATTCACAAAAATGTATAACCTATACTATTTGCACGCGCCAATATACAAACAAGTACTGCTTAAAGAAGATAAATCAATTCAACATAAGTTTGTAATAGAACATTCATGCATTTACTAAACTTGACAACTTCGACAACATTCCATTAACCATAAAACATGACAAATATATAGCCTCCCAAACATGGTAGATACAGAACAAATCAGCTCAAACAAATTCCATGAACACAACATAACAGGATATATATATATACCGAAGGTGGCCGGTGGGAGGAAAATGGGCGGGGGCAACAACAACAGCCACTTAACAAGAAAAGATGAGTTAAATAGAGAAGTAGCAAGGCAAGATTATTCCCAAAAAAATGACATATGGTAGGGCCTCACTATTCCTGCACAAACCGGTCATATTCTCCACAATTGTACACGACAACCTCATCTCATCAGAGCCAAAACACAAGAAGAAAACAATGCAAATTAATCACCGAATTCAATCACATTATCAGCAACTGCGTATTGCTTGATTCGTGTCACAACAACACAGAGAAAAAAGTAGCATGATTTCAAAGGGGAAACAATGTCAAAACCTATTTTCACAACACCGAACAAGCAATTAGAGAAGAAATCGCACAATCTGTATCCATTATCCACTGAAAAACATGAAAAATTGTTAAAGTTCAGAGCTATACCTCCCAAACAACACTCACCCCCGACAACAATCTATGTACTGTTTCCTCCAAATAAACGAAACCAAACAAAACATTTGCTTAAAATAGCTATAACCAACAACTAGTCAAGAAAAATCCGTTACAGAACATGTACACAGAACATATATGTAAAACATTCGAACACAGACCATAACTGATAATTTTGTATCAGTTATGGTCTATTTTTTTTTCTCGACTTTCGAACACAACAAAAATTACCATAACACAAAAAGCCGGTCAGTGGAGAGTGAAGAGCAAGCCCAAGATGAAAATGGAGAGAAGAAGAGGCATGACGAGAAGAGTGTGAAAACAGAGGGCTGTAGTTGAGATTTGGGAGATTGTGGTTTGACGAATCCAAAAAATGGGGAGTGTGAAGTCGTGGCGAAGTATGGTGGATAGTCAAGAGCAAGCCGAAGATGAAGATGGAGAAAACATGAGGCGTGAAGATAAGATCGTGAAAACACCCAAAATACAGTTGAGATTTAGGAGATTAGGTATACAGAATCTGAAAAACGGGGCGTGTGAAGGCGTGGCATTGTACGGTGGATAGTGAAGGGTAAGCCGAAACTGAAGATGGAGAGAAGAAGAGGCGTGAAGAGGAGATTGTGAAATCTGAGGGCCTGCAGCAAGATTCTTGATTTGGAGTTCATCGGATTTGAAGAATCCAAACGTTGAGCAGAGTGAAGGCGTCGAGAGGAGCGTGGGAGACAGGCTGGGAAGATACTCAGAAAGCATGTGACGGCACTATTCACCGTCTGAAGGAGTTTTTACCCCAAACGCAATTTGACCTCAAGACCTCCAAACGACACCTGTAGACCCGCGTTCTAAACGACCTCTTAATCTACACAAGAGAGATTAGTTTGGTAATATTTTGATTTAATTAATCAATTTAAAACAACAAAAAAAAAAAAACCAAAATTTGAATTTAAATTGTATCAAAAAAAATTTTTTTTGTCAAAGTTAACGGTCAACAAAAAGTCAACAATTAAAGTCAACAGATAAAGACTACAGAGGGTCAACCAACACGGGTCAGGGCTGGAGCGGGTTGGATCAACCCAACCTGGATCCTTATCCAGTTCCATTTGGATCTTTAATTGGCAGCCCAAGATAATAGGCTCATTGTCCAATTCCTTCTCAAACCTAAAAGTTTCAAGGTCAGTTTTGTTGGGCTCACAGACTTGGGCCCTATGAAACTTTTTCAAAACTGAAGAATTAGTCTATTCGGCTTGGCAAAAGACTAATTCCGTAAATCCTTTTAACGTGGGTGAAATCGAATTCCATGATTTATTTATTTATTTTTTTATAAATAAATAATAAAAACTGTACTGAATGCCAACAATGCCATAAACAAACCAAAAAAAAAGAAAATTGAATCCATAAATGGTATTCAATAAACATATGCATTAAAAAAATTTTCTTCATGAATTTCATTTCCCAAAAAAAAAAAAAATCATCTCGAAATTTCTTCGTGAATACCGTTTCCCAAAAAAAAAAACAATCATCCCGAATACAACCAAAAGTAAATGATAGTTCTCTAATAAAACAATGAAAAGAATTGGGAAACTTATTTCTCAATAATCCAAAATGAACGGGTATGATACCACTTGTTAGATAATTTTTTAAAGATGTAATTTTTTATCAACTAGTCAAGATCGTTCATGTCATTTCATTGAAAAAAAACTAGAAATGAAAGCATACATTGATCCATTGGGATAGAAATGGTTGCCGATTAATTGATTTTTCAAGTCTACACAATTTCGTTTAGAGATTGAGAATCTCAGTTTTTCTTCTAATGATGGGATGTTAATAAAAAATAAGAATGTTGATTATATGACTTGAAGACCACAACCCTAATTATATATACAATAAGTTACAACCTTTTTTTTTTATTTATAATTTGACTCATTATAAAATCAAAAATTAGACTTTGGGTTTCTATACAAAATAAAACCGATACCTGAATTAGATGCCTGAAAGCCCAATAACTTCAAGCCTTATGTATCGTTTGTTTCTAACATTGCATTTGCATTGTATTTAATACAATACAATTTTCACCTAAACATAAAAGTATTGTATTCAAATGTCAATTATATCACATTTTAAATTCAATACAATAACTATTTATTATTTTTATTAATCACGTCACATATTCTTTTTCCCTCTACTTTTACCCATCATATCACATATTTATTATTTAAATATAATCCAAATGCTTTTTATTCAAATACACATTGTATTTAAATACAATGCAAATACTTTTTTTCTAAATGTAAATCGTATTTAATGCATTGCATTCAAATATAATACAAATGTAATATGTTTACCAAACGAAGCTTTAGTTAGATCACTTTATTTATGTTGAATTTTAAAATAGCCTATAATATATATTTAATTACATATGTAGACGCACATGATCAATTATTATCTAATAACTTATACACAAATATGCACTGTTTGAAAAACTTTTATTTGTTTGAAAAAGTTGTATTTAGATAACATTCACGTGAATGGTTTGCAAAAGAATACATACGCTGTTTAATTTTCAGCTGGCAGTTCAAAGGGACTGTGCATGTTCTTTGGTTCACACACTAAACATCCATCACAAATTCATAATTCCGAATAAGCCGAAAGGAAGCTAAACTGGATTAATCCAGAGTCTATTGTTTAACTGGATTAATAATTATTCAAATGTTAAAAGAGAATTCTAGAGTACGTCGACTTCAATTGTTTGACTAATCAGTGCTAAGATTTTCTTGTAGTGATGATAGTCTAAGGGGGCGTTTAGTAGACGCATTGCATTTTGATTGTATTTGAATGAAATTTGTTTTTTGAATGTTATATTTAGTTGAAAAGTATTTGTTTTGTATTTGAATAAAATATGCGTTTGAATGAAAAGTATTTTAAAATTGAAAAGTTGATGTGATTGATAAAAATAGAAATAAATAGTGAAATTAAAAAGTTGACGTGATTGTTTTAAAAATATTTTAAATAGTAATTATTTTCGTAATACTGTTACAAAATTTATGTTTGATGTAAAATTATATTATATTTAAGTAAAATTAAAATTGAATATTTACTTCCAATACCCCCAAAGATTTCTATTTGCCCAAATCTATCTATTCAAAGTGACCGACTGCTGCATTTATGTAACATAAACATTTCATTGTCTGGACGACTTCTTGGTTGTCAACTAGTTTGCTCGGTTGTAGTAAATCTGATTTGACACCAACTTTTTATAATACTGATGATATCGGTTATACTTTATATGTTTATCCAGAAAAGGGTAGAAGGAAATTTGGCCCACGAAAAGACAAAGGAGAAGGTCAAAGTTTTGAACAATAACAAATTAAAAAAAAATAAAATAAAAAGAAAAAGAAAAAGGAAAAAAGAAAACTGAGCTTTATATGATAGTATAATAGAAAAATTATTTTAAAGCGCTGCTTCTGGAAGGAGCTTATCTCACTGTCTGTGTCAATTTAAAATTATAAATGTTGCAGTTTCCTGATTCGAGATCCGTAGTTCCATTTCTTTTGCTTCAAGCCTTCGAAGATGGTGTCCAGGAAAGCATCCATCGGCCGCTCTGTAGTCCTCATACTAGGCGTCCTCAAACTGGGCATCATTGTAGCTTCGACCATTACTCTGGCAACTGAAGGTAATTCACCTCTTTTTTTTCCTTTCTTTTCTTCCTTTTTTTTTTAAGGTAAGCTCGGTTTTCCGGCGCCGCCGTATATCCAGCGTCAGTGTCCCAACAGAGTGCGTGTGTGAGAAAGAAAGAGCCGTCGACGATGGTGGCTACCAGGAGGGAGTCGGGGGACTTCGACCAGGGGTCCGGCTTGGCCTTTTCGCCATGGCCGATGGCGACGATGGCCTTTTTCTCTGTTTTCTCTCTGTATTGGTTGACGCCGGTTTGGCCTTTTCGCCGGCGAGGTAGACACGGTCGGCGGTGAAATCCTCGAGAGCCTCCGGTTTGGCCTTTTTAGTGTTTTGTTTTGTTTTGTTTTTGTTTGTGTCTTTTTTTTTTGTTTTGGTTTTGGTTCTTCTTTTTTTTCCCGGCAACGCTTTACAACCGCCACCTACTACCACCAGCACATGTATATCCTTAGGCCAACTCTTACGCTCACAATTTTTGATTCATTTCTCAGCATCTTCAGCATGTGTACTTTCATTCGCTCAAGCTAATTCTTCTCCCACGTGCACCGCTTCATGCATAATTTTTTGGATGGCATTTTTTCAACTCTTGTGTGTGGCTTTCTCCTTAGTAGAGCTCGGAGAGAGCTGAGTGCCGGAGAGGTAGAGCTGATGAGAAACAGGTCAGTGGCCACCGTCACTGATCTGCAGTAAAAAATAAAATTAAAAAAAAAAAATATTTTTTAATTTAATCTTAATGAAGAGGAGCTTCAGAAATTCCTGTAGATCATCGGATGCATCTAAAATAGTTTTTTTTTTAAACTTTCTCTCATTTTATTTTATTATTAATCATATTATATTATATTTTATTTTTCATGTGGGCATAAAAAACTGTCTTCTGCCACTTCCTCGATAGATTGTAGAAGTATGAATTTTAGAAAAATGAAAACACTTTTATGTCATCGTTGACAGGTGCTGGAGCTAATGCGGGTAGCTTGCGTTGCTTTGGGAATTGCAGCGACAAGGTTGAATGTAGTCGAATCTGCAAGGAGAATGGTCTTCTTTCCACAACTGCTATAATCATGCCAATAGCCTCTGGTGGAACACGATGCTGCTGTATCATCATCGTTTAGGAAAATGTATGTGATAAGCCTAGAAAATCCTCAAGGGTGCCACGAAAGAATCCAAAGTATGTTGCCACTATTAAGTACACGTGTTGAGCTGTAGGGATCCAAAGTTTATTGCCACTATGGCACTATGGATTACACGTGTTGGGCTGCCCTTGAGTTGTTAAAGTCACACGTTGAATGCTTGTTCAAAAATAGGTCTAGAAGTATTTATTTAAATTCAATAATATTGTTGTTGTTTTGTCATTAGACAATTTGTATTTCCACTATCTATTGAGATCCTAGTTTTTAGGAAGAGTAGTTGTGTTTCCTCTGTATTTATATTCATTCGATGGAAATAAAAGAGGGAAGCTTATTCAACAAAATTTCAGTGGTCTTTCTTGCCCTAAGTAGAAACCCTTCATTCTTATTTTTATTCTCTAAAAGCTTTGATTGAGACCTATCATTGGTATCAAAGCTTGACAAAATTCCAGAGCAGAACACTATGACAACTATAAAGAGCGGATCGAGAATCTTGAGACAGGACTCGGTGCTCAGCAAGACAGTTTTTCTCGCTTGGAACTCGGCATGGTTGATCGGCTACACAATTTGGAGGATGCCATTAGCAAGATGTCTGAAGTCCTACTTTCAAAGCAGGAGACGCCATCCAAAAACACAAGCGAACACCATAGGAATTCTTCCAATAGCCGATTTCGTGACTCGAGAGACGACGCTCGGGATACTCTGGAGGGCGGGGGTCCTCAGTTCTCCTCTAAGTTTGCCAAACTCGAATTCCCCAGATATTCCGATGATGACCCCACCGAATGGTTCATAAGGGTGGACCAATTCTTTGAATATCAAGGTACTCAAGAGGTGCAAAAAGTTTTCTTGGCTTCCTTCCACTTGGAAGGTAAAGCCAATCAATGGTGGCAATGGCTTCGTCGAGGAATTATGGGCTCGGTTTGGTCCTACAGATTTTGAGGACTTCGATGAGGCCTTATCCAAAATAAGGCAAGTCGGATCCTTATGGGATTATCAGAAGGAATTCAAGAGGTTAGGTAATCGGGTATAAGGTTGGAAGCAAAAGGCGCTAGTCAGGACATTTATGGGCGGACTCAAGGCAGAAATCGCGGATGGCATTCGGATGTTCAAACTGAAATCTTTGAAGGAAGCAACTAGCCTTGCAAGGATGAGGGATGATCAAGTGAGCCGACAGTGAAAATTCACCAAGCCAGCCACTCGAACAATAGCTGACTCTCTTTCTCCAACACCAATCAAAAATTTTTCAACCCCAATATAATGATTAACTTGGGATGAAATGCAGAAAAGGTGGGTACATGGTCTTTGCTTCAATTGTGACGAAAAGTTTACTCTGGGACATAAGTGTCGAGGACCTCAACTTCTTTTGTTGGAAGGCAGCGATGCTCTTTCGGATGATGAAACAAGCCTGGATACTCAACCTGAAGTATCTTTACATGCTCTTTCGGGATGGTCGACAAATCGGACGATGCAGGTGATGGCTAAAATTAGACACTATGAAATGGTGATGCTCATTGATAGTGGCTCTACTCACAATTTCATTAGTGAAAAAGTGGCCAATGCATTGCAATTACCAGTAGTTCCTACAGAACCTTTCAATGTTAATTTGGCTAATGGAGAGCCATTAAAATGTTAAGAGTGATTTGAGAATGTTTCTATTTTGATCCAAGGAATTCCTTTTGTCCTTACCCTTTATACCTTACCCTTACGTGGATTGGATTTGGTGCTAGGTGTCCATTGGTTGGAACAATTGGGTATTGTATCATGCAATTGGAATCAATTAACCATGGAATTCACGTGGGGAAATCAAATTCACAAGTTACAAGGCATTGACAATCAGACGATCCGGTCTGCATCCGTGAAGGCCATTTCCAAAGACATTCGGCACGGAAGTGTGGTTTTTGCCTTGTGTCTTCAAACCATGGCCGAGCAATGCCATCACCACCCCCACCAAAAATGCAACAATTATTGCAGAAATTTGAAGACATCTTTCAAGAGCCCAAGCAGTTACCACCCATTAGAGCCGTGGATTATCACATTAATTTGCAAGAAGGGACAAGGCTTATCAATGTAAGACCATACAGGTATGCCCATTTTCAAAAAGCTGAAATTGAAAAACAGGTTCATAGACATGTTAAAATTAGGGCTTATACAACCTAGTACTAGTCCTTTTTCATCCCCTGTTTTGTTGGTTAAAAAAAAAGATGGGACATGGTGATTTTGTACCTATTATAGAGCACTTAATGAAGTAACCATCAAAGATCGATTCCTTATTCCCATTGTTGATGACATGCTTGACGAGCTCCATGGAGCTTTTTATTTCACCGAACTTGATTTAAGGGTTGGTTTCCATCAGGTACAAATTCATCCTCCTCATATTCACAAAACTACATTCCAGACCCACAATGGCCATTATGAATATTTAGTCATGCCTTTTGGTCCTTGTAATGCGCCATCTACCTTTCAAGCAATTATGAACTCCATATTTCGCCCTATCCTAGGAAAATTTGTGCTTGTTTTCTTTGATGACATTTTAATTTATAGCCCCAATTGGACCATGCATCTTGAACATGTTCATAAAGCTTTTGAATTATTAAGGCAGCATTAGTTTTTTATTAAAATGAGCAAGTATGTATTTGGTCAACAAGAGCTGGAGTATTTGGGACACATCGTTACTCCACAAGGAGTAAAAGTGGATCAAGGTAAAATCAAAGCTATGCTTAATTGGCCTAAGTCTACTAATGTCTTCGAGTTACGTGGATTTTTAGGCCTTACAGGATACTACCAAAAATTTTTCTGCAACTACGGCATCATAGCTCAGCCTCTCACCAATCTTTTAAAAAAGGGACAATTCGGGTGGACAGATGAAGCAGAGCTTGCTTTTCAGAATCTTAAGCAAGCCATGACTACTACTCTAACACTTGTCATGCCAAATTTAAATGAACCCTTCATCATTGAAGCAGACGCATCAGGAGATGGCATAGGCGTAGTTTTCACTCAACAGGGGGGACCAATTGCATTTATGAGCAGAGCACTGGGCATCGCCAAACGGACATGGTCCACCTATGCCAAGGAGATGTTAGCAATCATTCAAGCTGTCCAATCTTAGAGACCTTACTAGCTTGGTCGAAAGTTCTTCATTAAAACTAACCACCAAAGTCTCAAACATCTGCTTGAGTAACAGATAACAACACCAGAGTAGCAAAAATGGGTCTCTAAGTTGCTTGGTTATGATTACGAAATCATTTATAAACCAGGCAAAGGGAATAGTGCAGTCGATGCCTTATCACGGGTAGCAGGTAATCCACGCCTTAATGCTATCATTGTCTCTCAGGATCACATTTAGGACACCATTAGAACTGAAACCGAAAACCATCCCTATACGCAGAGGATCCGCAAGCAAGCAAAGGACAAACCGGGTAGTCCTTATTTGTGGCGTAATGACCTAATTTATTATAAAAATCGAGTAGTAGTTCCGCCCTATTCAGACATCATCCAACAACTATTACAAGAGTTTTATGATTCCACCATAGGCGGTCATTCGAGTGTGCTCAGAACCTATAAAAGATTGGCTCAGCAATTTTATTAGCCTTCTATGCACAGGACAATAAAAGAATATGTTGCTTCTTGTCACGTTTGCCAACGGGTAAAAGCTGACACTTTGACGCCAATCGGACTCCTACAGCCACTACCCATTCCATGTCAAGTATGGGATGATATCACAATGGACTTCATCGAGGCTCTTCCACCATGGAATGGTAAGCATGCTATTTTGGTCGTCGTTGATAGACTAAGCAAGTCAGTACATTTCTTAGCTCTGTCTCATCCTTTTACCGCGAAAGTGGTAGCTGAGAAATTTGTTGAGGGAGTTGTTAAGTTACATGGAATGCCTCGGTCCATCATTAGTGATTAAGACCCGGTTTTCATTAGCCATTTTTGGCGAGAGTTCTTTAAGCTATCAGGGACACAATTGAAGATGAGCTCGACATACCATCCTCAAATAGACGGCTAGTCAGAAGTGGTAAACCGCTGTGTGGAACAGTATCTTCGGTGCTTTGTTTATTATCAACCGAGCAAATGGCATTCTTTCTTACCTTGGGCTGAACTTTGGTATAACACCACCTATCATTCATCCATCGGAATGACTCCTTTTCAAGCCCTTTATGGTCGTCCACCACCGACAATTCCGTAATATAATGAAGGAACCTCTTCAGTCCATGAAGTTGATTAAAGCCTGGTTGCTCGAGATGCCATACTAAAACAACTCAAGAGTAATCTGCATGCCGTCAATAATTGCATGAAGCAAAGGGTGGATTCAAAGCGGAGGGATATTGAGTTTCAAGTAGGAGATATGGTGTTCCTCAAACTCCATCCTTATCGCCAATAATCGGTGTCTAAACGGGCCTACTAAAAGCTCGCAAGTCGATTTTATGGACCATATCGGGTGGAGGAAAGAATTGGCAAAGTCGCTTACAAACTCATGCTTCCTCCTGGTTCTCACATACATCCAGTCTTTCATGTGTCCATGCTTCAGAAGCATGTGGGTGAGGATAAAACTTCCAATTCTGTATTGTCGCCAATTTCTGATGATGGTGATTTCATCTTGGAGCTGGAAGCAATTTTGGACTCACGGTGGGTAAAAAGGGGGTCTGAGTTCATAGAGAAAAGCTTAGTTAAGTGGAAGAGGCTTCCAATAGAAGATGCAACTTGGGAAAATTCTCAGGATATGCAGGATCGATTTATGAACCTTGAGGACAAGGTTCAGCTGGAAGGGGAGGATAATGATAAGCCTAGAAGGTCCTTAAGGGTGCCACGAAAGAATCCAAAGTATGTTGCCACTATTGAGTACACGTGTTGAGCTGCAGGGATCCAAAGTTTATTGCCACTATGGCACTATGGAGTACACGTGTTGGGCTGCTCTTGAGTTGTTAAAGTCATATGTTGAATGTTTGCTGAAGAATAGGTATAGGAGTATATATTTAAATTCAATAATATTGTTGTTGTTTT
Organism: Antiaris toxicaria; assembly: GCA_035233585.1. NCBI lineage: Eukaryota > Viridiplantae > Streptophyta > Magnoliopsida > Rosales > Moraceae > Antiaris > Antiaris toxicaria. The sequence continues at coordinate 21,982,472 of CP141156.1, forward strand.
GCCATTAGACGATTTGTATTTTCACTATCCGTTGAGATCCTAGTTTTAGGAAAAGTAGTTGTGTTTCCTCTGTATTTATATTCATTCGATGGAAATAAAAGAGGGAAGCTTATTCAACAAAATTTTTGTGGTCTTTCTCGCCCTAAGTAGAAACCCTTCGTTCTTATTTTTTATTCTCTAAAAGCTTTGATTGCGACCTACCAGTATGAGCTTCATAAATTTGTGTTGAAAAGACAATAGAACAATAATAAATTTTTTGAATGACGTTTAGCCCTTAATTTGCTTTATTAAGCACCCATTTGTTTAAAACATTGCATTTGCATTATATTTGATGCAATGTAATTTTCATTCAATTACAAAAGTATTACATTCAAATACCAATCACATGACATTTTAAATCCAATACAATCATTATTCGTTATTTTACTTTTTCTATTACTTTTATTAATCGTATTATATATTCTCTTTATCTCTCTCTTTTTTCTCTCTACTTTTACTAATCACATCACATATTCATTATTAAAATACAATACAAATACTTTTTTATCTAAACACATATTACATTTAAATGCAATGCAAATACTTCTCCTTCAAATGTAAATTGCGTTTAATGTATTATATTTAAACGTAATGCAAACACAATGCATTTACCAAATGAAGCCTAACTGATGATGCCTATGCATTTACCCACCAAGCCCATGAAGTATCATCACCAGCCTAATCTAATAACCCCACCACATTAAGGGGATGTTTATGGGGATGTTTTGAAGGCTTGATTTTGGGGTTTGGAGACCAAAACAAGTTTGACTTCTTTATTTCTCTAAACCTCCAACAGTACATATACCTATTCCTAAGCATTTATTTTTTTATCACATATTTTAAAATTTCTATATACCAATTTCTATAACAACTTTTTTCTAAAAAAATTTACCCCAAATACAATCTCTAAAATTATATCTAATTTTCAAAACCAATATCTCTAATACTTCCCCTAAGCCTAGAAGTTTCCTAAGTAGGGGCACGTATATAGTGCAGATTATGAAAATTAAGCGGAAGTTAGGTGAAGTGGTGCACGCATGTGGTTGTGAGAATTTGTGTTTTTTTATTTGTGTGGTTTGTATTGAACTTGCTTTAATATAAATACTCCTATCTTGCTTGTAATTTGCATCGAATAAGTCGTGGAAGGAAAGCATGCAAATGTGAAAGTGTTCTACAGTTTTAGAGTTTGTGTCTGGGAAGTGCAATAGAGTGCTCAAAAAAAGGGTGTAAAATTTTGTGTGTGAAAGTTTTATTATTGAGTAAAATTCTTCTTTAACTGGTATATTTAGAGTTGTGTATTCTAAACTTGTTCAACAATCTGGTTTCAAAGTCAGGTTTCTAGATCTCTTAAAATTCTAAATATGATATATGGATGCAGTTTGGACTAATCTTTTATATCAGAAAAGTTTTCTTGAGATTGTTAGTGAGAAAGATTCCTCGTATCCTGGGAAGCGTTGGACTCTAAAAGTTTGATGTCTAGGACAAATCTTGTTCGGTAATATCAAAATTTTGCCAACACAATGGGAGATCTTCAAGTAGTTGGAGGAATCAAGAAACTCAACAACTAAAATTACAACATGTGGGCAACGTGTATAATGTCCTACATGCAAGGACAAGATCTTTGGGAGGTCTATGGCGCTAGTGAAACTACACAACCGACGGAAAAAGATGCAAACATCAACTTGCGCAAATGGAAGATTAAGGCAGGCAAAGCGATGTTTGCCTTGAAGACCATAGTTGAAGAATAAATGTTGGAGCACATTTAGGACGTCAAAACACTGAAAGAAGAATGGGACACATTCGCTACACTCTTTTTAAAAAAGATTATATAATTATTCGAATTTCAAGTAAAGTTGCCATGATTTTTTTTTTTTGAATTTGAATTGAAGTTGTGGAAAATTATCCATAAGGGCAAAATTTGAAATTCAAATTTTTTTGTGAAGTTTGAAATTTGAATTTAAAATTAAAATTAAAATTTTAAATTTTGAATTTGAAATTTGAATTTGAAATTTAAATTTGAAATTTGAATTACTATTTGAATTTGAAATTTAAATTTGAAATTTGCGTTTGAAGTTTGAATTTTTGAAATTTGAACTTTAAACTTTGAATTTTGAATTCAAATTTTGAATCACAAAACATATCAAGAACCGAATTTGGTTATGAAAACTTCCACTAGCAGAATCGGTTTTTGTGGACAATGGAGTGGAAAATCTTATTTGAATCCTACTTGAATTTTGAATCCTAATCATACTCAATGTGGCCAAATTTGTTAAAGGGAATCTCACCCTTGAAAGAGTCGGTTTTGGTGGATAAGGATGAAGGAAAATTTAAGTTACAATCCTATTTGAATTTTGAATCTCTCCCTCGCCTGAGGTAAATGAATTTCCTCTATGGATAATGCCTAAGGGAGAATCGGTTTTTGTAGATAAGGGTGAGATGAAATTCAAGTTAAAATTCTGTTTGAATTTTGCGTCCCACTTCCTTTTGGTGTGGCCAAATCTAGCCATGATCTTGGCCTTAGAGGAAATTGGATTTTGGCTGAAAAAGGAAGAAAAAAATTCAAGTCAAATCCTATTTGAATTTTGAATACAAGATCTCCTAGGGGTGGCCAAAAATTCAAGGGAGATTTTGGCCTAAGGGAGTTCGGATTTTTATGAGGAAAAGGGAGAGAAAATCTTCTCTTGGTCTAATTCAAAATTCAAGGGATCACCTCATGCAAAATTATAAATAAGGGCCTTACCACTCCAGTTCTCTTAGACCACGGACTCTCAGGTGAACAGGCTTATTGTTACACAAATCACTATAGCAATAAGTACATAAAGAGATCTAGGAGATCGGAAGGAGACAAATTATGCTAGCATACCAATTGAGGATCCGGGTACTCACACACTATGCTATCTAGAAATTAGAGAATAGTAGAGAAGGCTAGTTGGTTGAAGCCCTTCGGTCACTTTCCTCCTGTATTCTTGGCATCCTCTGAAAGTATAAATTTATTATTGTTAATTTATTGTATATGGCATCACAAGTTATTTAATGATCTTGAAAAATTTTTATAATTTCGTTGTGCAATTTTTACCGATTTTTCCTACAAACATATTACTCAACATATATATACATATTGCTTAAGAGTAAATAGGGTGAACCAAGTTATTCTCGTCTGTCCTTTTCATTGTAGGAATAGAAATTAAACGTTTATTTATTTCATTTATTCCATTCAAATTAGTAATTAAATAATACTCATGAGCTTAATTACTAATTATAGAGAAATTATGTCCCATGATCATGGCAAATGTTACAAAAGCATATGGAGAACAGATATCACCTCATTAGAATGATAGGTGAGAAAGGGGATGTCAGGGTCTTGAAGATTGCATCGGAAGACAACCTTGTGGATTTGTTCACAAAGATGTTGCTAGCCAAAGTTTTTAGGAAACATTTGGAGGGTTTTGGATTAAGAGACATGTCTCACCTGCTTTAGGACAAGTGGGAGATTGTTGAGTTTGATGCCCAAAAGCATGTGATGTACTGGATATTATTTATTTTAGAATAGATAAGTTTGATTTTTCATTATAATTATATGCATGTATTTTGAATACTTTATGAATATCTTTAAAATTTCATAATTATCTATGTAATCTTAAATATTGTATATAAGTGTTATATAATAGAGGATAATATTTAAAGATGATACTTAAAATGATTTGTAATAATTAATCAATTATTTAATTAATTAACCAATTAAAGAATGGAATCTTTAATTGAATATCACTATTGCATGTCATTACCATTAATAATCATATTTAATGAATGCACTATACATAATGTGATTATATAGGATGAGGACCTGACGATATATGAATCGCTAATAATTTTCGTTAAGTATAGTGCAATCTAATCACGTCAACTGATGGTTATGTATAGAATGATCTTAATTCTGAGTTATTAGCAAACTCCTATTTATAGAATCATGTCTTTTGATTTACTTGGTACAGATTTAAATATCTAATTTTATTCTTTGAACTTTGGAAATATGATGAAGTAATTAGCCAGGAATGTTAATATTATAAGACAAAATCTATTCCCTCTTATTTAAGAAGTAGATAAATAATTCCCTTGTGTATTGAGTTAACGCTTGAATGGTATAAGTGCTCAATTCATGATTAATTTCATGAATTTATCATTCATGATTAATTTCATGAATTTATCATTCATGATAGAACCAATGGCCTTCAAGGATAAAGACGTAATTAGAGTAATTAATGGATTTTACCTAGCTCTAATTATAAATTATTTATGGAGGATCGATCTATATGTAGGCTATATCAAATAGACGACTCTATTTTTTGAGTAATTTTATATCTATAATTTCAAGAGTCCAGTTCTAAGTTTCAAGTTTTTAATGGAATAACATTAGAATTAATAAAGTTGACAAATTAATCAAAAAGCTTGATTAATTATCAAATTTATTGGGATTTGAAATAATAGGTCCATAATTCCTCACACAGCCTACGTCAGCAATTGAACAAATATGTTTTGTCCATTGTATTTATACTCACAAATTATATTACCTAAAAAAATTAATTGTGAATTAATTATATAATTTAAATATTGAAATTGGATGACATAGTGAGTGAGACCCACTATGCGTGTGCGCCTATTGATAGTGGGTGAGACCCATTAGTGTGTTGCTTAATATCTGTTAGTTTTCTAATACTGAGATTATGAATACTAATATTTAAAATTAGATTTTAAATATTTATTTATAACTAAAAATGGAAGGTTGGAAAGACGTTTCCTTCTTTTCACAATTATGTATATATTTACATATATGTGATTTATTTAGATATAAATATAATTAAAGTTAAATTAAAAAAAAAAGGAAGGAAACATAGACTTCCTTCGACTAAGGAAGTCTTGGTCGCGCAATATATATGTGTTTAATAACACGTAGATATTTGATATGTAATATATATTATATTACATTTTGAATATAATATAATAGATTTTTGAATTCTTGAAAACTTTGGAGCTTTTTGTTTTCTTGTTTTCTCATGTGTTGCGGTCATGTGTCTACAAGTACATAAGAGAAAAGACAGTGATCTTTTCAGTTTTTATGTTGATGACATCTTATTCATTGGAAATGATAAAGAATCAATGTCAAAGGTAAAGGACTGGTTAGCAAGCCAATTCCAAACGAAAGATCTGGGAGAGGCAAGCTATATCCTTGAGATCTAGATTCTACATAATCGCAAGAGAAGGCTTTTGGCATTGTCTTAATCATCTTACGTTGATAAGGTGCTTATCAAATATATGTAGGAAAAATCATAAAAGTACACAGTGGAATTTTTTATAAAAATTTCAAAGATATATAAATAATTCATGTTGTCATATATAGTAAATTATCAACAATAATATACATTCAGAGGAAAACACTAAGAATGTCAGAGGAAGTGATCGAGTGGTTTCAACCAACTAGCTTTCTCTACTATTCTCCATTTATAGGACGATCGAGTGTGTGGGCACTTGGTTCCTTGATTGGTATTCTAATGCGGCTTGTCTCCTTTCAACCACCTAGATCTCTAATAATTTGCTAGTAAGATGTGCAACAATAAATTCGCTTATCTGAAAGTCTGTGGTTCAAAGAAAATAAGAGTATTAAAACTCGTATTTATAAAATTACATTAAGTGACTTTTGAATTTTGAATTAGACCAAGAAAAGGTTTTTCTCCCTCCAATACACCCCAAAATTCTCCTTAAGGATAATTCCCCATCAAAAATTCGACCACTAGGGAGTGAGGGATTCAAAATTCAAATAGGATTCAAACAAGATTTTTCTCTCTTCTTTATCCACAAAAATTCTGAATTTTCTTCCTTAGATTTATTAATAAAAAATTCAGCCATTTAGGATAACTGTGATTCAAATTTTAACTCCATAAATCTTGAGATTTTTTCTCCATGGATAATTTTCCACAACTCCAATTCAAATTCAAATAAAATCATAGCAACTTTATTTGAAATTTCAATAATTGTGTAATCTCTTATCCAAAACAAAATTTAAATTCAAATTAAGAGAAAATCTGGTCTTCCATCCTTATCCATAAGTAGATGCTACCTTTTAGTGGCAAGACAAGATTTTGTTCAATTCAAATTCAAATAGGATAATCTTTTTGTAGGAAATAAATTGGTAAAAACGCATCAGAGTAGCGTAGTAGAACAATAAAAAAGTTTTCAAGATCGTTAAATATCTCGTGATGTCATATATAATAAACTAACAACAATAAAACTCATATCTCAAGAGGACACCAAACAGCAGGAGGAGAATGATTGGAGGGCTTCAACCAACTAGCATTCTCTACTATTTTCTAATTCCCGGATGGCAGAATATGTGGGCACTCGGTTCCTCGACTGGTATGCTAGCACTACTAGTTTCCTTCTGACCACCCAGATCTCTAAAGAACTTATTGTCACGGTGAGTTATGCAACAATAAGCCTGCTCACCTGAGAGTTTGTGGTCTAAGAGAACTGGAGTGGTAGGACTCTTATTTATAAACTGGCATGAGGTGATCCCTTGAATTCGAATTAGATTAGGATAAGATTTTCTCCCTTATCCACTCACAAAAAATCTAAATTTTCTAGGCCAAATCCAAGGATAATTTCAGCCACTTTTGGATTTTTGCATTCCAAATTCAAATAGGATTTTAACTTGAATTTTATCTCCTCATTTATCTATAAAAACCGATTTCCCTTAGTGCCATAAACAAGACTAAATTCAACCATTAAAAAGTGAGGAGAATCAAAATCCAAATAGGATTTTCTAGCTTGAATTTAATCTCACTCTTATCCACTAAAAACCGAAAATTCTCCTAGGATTTATCCATAAATTTTCGTACACTTTAGGGAGGGAGATAATCAAAATTCAACTGGGATTTTCTTACTTGAATTTGCCTTGAATCTTATCTACAAAAAAGGAAAATATCTTGGAGGATTTTCCTCAACAAAATTTCGACCACTTTTGTTAGAATTAGGATTCAAAATTCAAGTAGGATTCAAACAAGATTTTTCTCTCCATAATCCAACTCAAATTCGAATTCTAACCTTGTGGAATTATCCACAAAGAATTCAAATTTCACTTGTACTGTGATTCAAATTTCAAAGTTCAAATTTCAAAATTCAAACTTCAAATTCAAATTTCAAATTTAAATTTTAAATTCAAATTTTAAATTTTAAATTTCAAATTTTAAATTCAAATTCAAATTTCAAATTTAAATTTCAAATTTCAAACTCCATAAAAAGTTGTATTTCAAATTTTGTTCTCATGGATAATTTTTTGCAACTCCACTCCAATCTCAAATAAAATCATGACAACTTTATTTGGAGTTCAAATAATTGTGTACTCTATTATCCAAAACAAAATCCAAATTCAACCGGAGAAAATCTTGTCCACCATCCTAATCCTATGTCAACACCATCCATACAAAGTCAACTAGCTAATAAGCATACACTGATCAATTTGCAAACCGTTAAAGAATTATGTGGAGCTAGTAGAGGGACCAATTAAACATATATAATCGGGCTCTCGTGGATCCATATGATCATTATTCTGTACCGAGCAACTCAATCATATGATCACTAATTTCAGAGTCATACCACTATAAACCTAAAACTGAACTCCCAATTATATACTGTATTGCGAAAGCCTGTGACAAGCTAATGTTCAATGAACTTGTCATGTATGCAAAACCCTCATATGATATTCATGATCAGCTTTAGGTCAAAGGCTGTTCAATCCTACTGATCAGGCTATCTTAAAGTTCCATTATACTACCGAATAAGAAAATGATTATTCACCATATGTGAATAAGAAGTCATCTACCGAGCAAACAACCCAAGGCCTTATCCATCATCTACCGAATAACAATTATATACTGTATTGCGAAAGCCTGTGACAAGCTAATGTTCAATGAACTTGTCATGTATGCAAAACCCTCATATGATATTCATGATCAGCTTTAGGTCAAAGGCTGTTCAATCCTACTGATCAGGCTATCTTAAAGTTCCATTATACTACTGAATAAGAAAATGATTATTCACCATATGTGAATAAGAAGTCATCCACCGAGCAAACAACCCAAGGCCTTATCCATTTTCAAATTCAGTATAATACCTTTAAGAGGATACCTTTAACTCCTTAGAGCTATAATTCCGATATCTGTAAACAAACCCTTCATCGTATACAAGTCATGCACCCAATGAACTGGTCTATAAGCTTACTACCTTTAAGACGCTTTAGCCATTGGAACATCACAGTACACAAGTCATATACATGAAGTAGTTCATTTACTCAGGATTAAGGTTATTGTATAATGAACGTCAAAAGCAGATTGATCCACTCATAGCGGACTATGTAAATCAATCATGCTTTAGTCCCGGTCTAATATGTCACCATCAAGCAACATATCTATGTCTCTACTTGGGAGTCTATAATCCGGACAGTCAAGACAAATCGTCCCACCATGGTTTTAGACAATATAATAGTCTTAACATTAGTTAGATGCTCGGTTTAACCCCATAGACTACAGACCTTAGTTTAAATTGCTTACTTTAGAATATTGTCTTCTCGCATACAAAAGTCTGTTACATGCAACGTTCTAACAGTTTTAACACAAGCAGTCAATGAGCCATATTTGCTTACATTTACTTTAACATGTAAATAGAATAAGGACAAATAACAATGTAATGAATAACCTCTATATTATAATTTTATTATCCAATTCAAAATAAATACATCAAAATGTCTCTTATGCTTAGGGCATTTCCTAACGCTTTTAAATTTCAAATATTTATTTTAAGACAAGATTTTCAAAATTTAAATTAATTTCATATTTTATTTTCAAAAAAAAATAAAATTAATTAAAATTTTGAATCTTATATTCTAAAATAAATATTAATTAATATTTATCTCATTTATTGAATAATATAAAATTATAATTTTGCCCCTCTTGCACCTAAAGAAAAACGCTTACACCTTGTGGGAGGGTGATTTGGATTTTTCTCTTCACTAAATACGAGACAATAAGCAATAAAGAATATCCTAACCAATTACCCTCCGTTTAGGAATTATGCAAAGTTAGTAGAGGGACCAATTATTATTATTCTATACCAAATAATTATATTATAATTATTAGTTTTAGAGTTATACCACTATAAATTTGAAACTGCACTTCCAATTATATACTGTATTACATAAGCCAGTGATAAGCTATTGTCCAATAATTTTGTCATATATGCAAAACCTTCATATGATATCTATGATTAGCCTTAGGTCAAAGTCTGTTCGAGCTATTGATCAAGCTATCTTAAAAATCTATTATACTCCCGAATAAGAAAATGATTATTCATCATATGTGAATAAGAGCTCATCTGCCTAACAAACGACCCAAGACCTTGTCTATTTTCACATCCAGTAAAATAACTTTAAAAGGATAACATTTACTCCTCATTAGAACTATGATTCTAATATATGTAAACTCCATCATATACAAGTTATGTATCTAATAAACCGGTTTATAAGCTTACTACCTCTAAGACGTTTTAGCTATTGAAATATCAAAGTACATAAGTCATACACATGAAGCGCTTAATCTACTCACGATTAAGGCTATTACATAATGAATGCCCAAAATGACATAATCCACTTGAGTGGACTTCACAGATCAATTACACTTTGGTCCTGGTCCAATACTTCAACACCAAGCAATATATCTATGTCTCAACTCATGAGTCAAAAGCTCTAGACAGTCAAGATAAATCGTCCCCCAATTGGCTTTAGACAACATAATAATCTTAATATGAATTGGATGCTCGGTCTAACCTCATAGACTATGGACCATAATTTTGACTATTTACTTTAGAACATTATCTTCTCACATACAAAAGTCCATTGTATGCAACATTTTAACAATTTAATACAAGTAGTCAGTGACCCATATTTGCTTACATTTACTTTAATATGTAAATAGGATGAGGATAGCAATGTCATGAATAACTTTTAATATATAATTTTATTATCTAGTTGAAAATAAAAGAAATACACATAAAATGTCTTTCCTGCTTAAGATATTCCTAAAAATACAACATATATAACTCCAAGAAGGGGAATATGCTTTTTAGGCATGGTATTCACCTTTCAAAGAAGCAATGTGCAAAGACACCTCAGGAGGAAGAAGACATGAGATGTTTCCCATATGCATCTGTAGTTGGAAGCTTAATATATGCTATGCAATAGACTAGGCTAGACATTTGCTACGTAATGGAGTAGTCAGTAAGTTTCAGTCTAATCCAGGATTTGATCATTGGATGGTAGTAAAATGCATTCTGAAGTATCTTAAGAGAACAAGAAACTATATGCTTGTATATTCTGTTGAAAAGATATCTGTCATTGAATATATAGATTTTGATTTTCAAACGAATCAAGTTGATCGAAAGTTAATGTCTGGTTCAGTATCCTTTTTTGGTGGTAGAGCCATTATTTGGACAAGTATTAAGCAATAATGTGCTGCTAACTCTAATATAGACACTGAGTATATGGCTGCTTGTGAAGCATCCTTGGAAGCAGTATGGCTATGTAAGTTCTTAATGGATTTGGAGGTTGTTCCAAATATGAACAAACCAATTGATCTTTATAGTGACAATAATGGAGCACTTGCGAAAATCAAACAACCAAGAAACCATATGTGTACAAAGCATATAGAAAGGAGACATCACCTAATTAGGGTGATAGTTGAGAGAGGGGATGCCAGGGTCTTGAAGATTGCATTGGAAGACAACCTTGCGGATCCGTTCACGAAGACGTTGTCGACCAAAGTTTTTGAGAAACACTTGGAGGGTTTTGGATTGAGAGACATGTCTTACTTGCTTTAGGGCAAGTGGGAGACTGTTGGGTTTGATGCCTAAGAGTATGTGATGTACTAGATATTATTTATTTTAGAATAAATAAATTTGATTTTTAATTATAATTATTTGCATGTATTTTGAATAATTTATGAATATCATCAAAATTCCGTAATTATTTATGTGACCTTAAATATTATATATAAGTGTTGTATACTAGAGGATAATATTTAAAAATAATAATTAAAATGGTCTATGATAATTAATCAATTATTTAATTGATTAACCAATTAAAGTATGGAATTTTTAATTGAATATTACTAGTGCATATCATTATCATTAAGAATGAAATTGTGTTATCTAAATCATTAATGTGGTGTGGCAAGACATTTAATGAATATACTATACATAATGTGATTATATAGGATGAGAATATGACGAGGTATGGATTGTTAATAATTTACATTAAATATAGTTGAGTCTAATCACGTCAACTGATGATTATGCATAGAATGATCTTAATCTTGAGTTATTAGCAGATTCCTATTTATGGAATCATATCTTTTGATTTACTTGATACGGATTTGAGTATCTAATCTTACTTCTTATACTTTGGAGATGTGATGAAGTAAGTAGTTGGGATGCTAATATTACAAGATGGAATCCATTTCTTCTTATTTAAGAAGTAGATAAATAATTTCTTTATGTATTGATTCAGGGCTTTAATAGTATGAGTGTTCAATTCATAATTAATTTCATGAATTTATCATTCATTATAGAATCAATGATATTCAAGGATAAAGAAGTAATTAGATAGGTTAACGGATTTTACTTAGTTCTAATTATGAATTATTTATGGAAGATCGATATATATGTAATGATTATATCAAATGGACAACTCTATTTTTTGAGTAATTTTATATCTATAATTTCATGAGTACAGTTTCAAATTTCAAGTTTTTAGTAGAGTAACATTAAAATTAATAAAGTTGATAAATTAATCAAATAGTTTAACTAACTATCAAATTTATTAGAGCTTGAAATTATAGTTTCATAGTTCCCTATATCGCTTGCGTTAACAATTGAATAAATGTATTTTATGGATTGTATATATACTCACAAATTATATTAACCAAACAATTAATTGTGAATTAATTGTTCAATTTAAATAATAAAGATTATTAAAATATTGAAATTGAATGACGTAGTGAGTGAGACCTCTATGTGTGTGCACCTATTGATAATGGGTGAGACCCACTAGTGTGCTGATTGGTATCTGCTAGTTTCCTAGTTCTGAGATTATGAATATAAATATTTAAAATTAGATTTTGAATATTTACTTATAACAGAAAAGGGAAGGTTAAAAAGGCGTTTCCTTCTATCATGTGTATATATATATATATGTGATATATTTAGATATATATATAATTAAAGTTAAATAAAAAAAAAATAGGAAGGAAACAAAGACTTCCTTCGGCTTAAGGAAGTCTTGGTCGCGCAGTATATGCGTGTATAATAACACGTAGATATTTGAAATGTAATATATATTATATTATATTCTGAATATGATATAATAGAATTTTGGATTTTTGAAAACTTTAGAGAGGAAAGTCCTCTTTATACTTTTTGTTTTTTCATATATTAGATCGAAATAAGGACACTTAAATTATGAATGTATAAGTTCTTCTATCAATAAAAAATGCTTATTCGTTTCGTTAAATTAAGCAACGAAGGTCAAATGTGAAAGAATATACTATAGAAGGAGAGTTATGTTCATAAGTTCGTATGATTTTTCGTGAAAGTATTTTTAAAGTTATCGATCTAATCAAACGAAAATACAATTCTATTTCTTTCATTCTCATATATTAAATTAATATAGCTATAAAATAACAATGAAACTTTGTGAAATTTTTATTATTTCTATCTCTTTCTGCCGTTAAAATTTTTTAAATATAGTTTTTGAAACTAACAAGCGTGTGTGTTGCGCCAATGATGGCGCAATATTTGCCGCTGGGTTGGATAAGAAATTGGGATTCGTTTGAAGTTTTGAGCCAAATAAGCGCTGTAATGGAGAGGCGCGTGTTGTTTATATTTGTACTGAAGAAAGCTTTTTTATATATATATATTTTTTTAAGGGGACTGTAAAAAGTTTTTGAATCTCTCTCAATGTAACAATATGTCGAACCCACTTAAAATGCCATTTTCGTAAAAATTTATATGGACTGCAGTTCTTTCATTTAAAGATAAAAAGTACTGCAATCTGCCGACAAATTTCATGAAATGATAAGCAATGCTGAAAAAGGTTAAAAACTGCTGGAGCTTAACCTATTACTCGTCTTAAAGAGGGGCCAGGTTAGATAGTAGTAGATGAATTTTTACAGTACCCTACTCAGTAATTGCTTGGTTGCAATCTTTTTTTTTTCTCTTTTTCACCTGATTAATAGTAAAACGTAGTTTCCCAGAGAAAATTTCCACGATTTTTCCACGATTTAGATGGTAGTAGATGAATTTTTACGGTACCCTACTCAGTAACTGCTTAGTTGCAATCTTTTTTTCTTTCTTTTTCTTTTTCTCCTGATTAATAGTAAAACTTAGTTTTCCCACAGACAATAACTTCCCCTGCTCATAACTTCTGCTTATGAGCAACTCAACTCTATCAATACTAAAGAAGAAAACGGCATGGAAGATCGATTTACCGAATCTTTGCTTCATATTTGCCTCATCTCATGTTTATTCTACGTTTCGCACACGTTAAATATCTCCATCATAGCTTCCGCCGATCTTAAACTAAGATGTCTCCCTGACCAGAGCTATGTTTTGCTGCAACTCAAACAAGAGTTTTCTTACTTTGACAATACAAGTCCCACCAAGTCTTCTTCAAAAATGAGAACTTGGAAGGAGGGCAGTGACTGTTGCTTGTGGGACGGTGTCATTTGCGATGAAGCCGCGAGTGGTTATGTTGTCGGCCTCAACCTCAGCAGAAGCTCGCTGCAAGGGCCTTTGCGATCTAATAGCAGCCTTTTCAGATTGGTTCGACTCCAAAAACTCGACCTCGCTTTCAACGACTTTAGCTCAAAGCCGGATTCCCTCCAGGCTTGGACAACTTTCGAGCTTGACTTATCTCAATCTCTGCGGTTCCAACCTATCAGGGGCGATTCCACTTTCCATTTTGAACCTTTCCCAACTCACTCATCTAGATCTCTCATTCAATGAGTTGTACGGTCAAATTCCATCAACATTGGGAAACCTCAGAGAGCTCAATGTTCTTGACTTGAGCGGCTGCGGATTCAGCGGTGAAGTACCCTTCTCCATTGGAAACCTCACGTCCCTGAAAAGATTACTTCTTCAAGCGAATAGTTTCACGGGTCAAATTTTTTCTTCACTAGGACAGCTGAAGTATCTTACCTCCTTGGACGTCTAGGATAACAACTTCAGCGGGGTAATCCCTTCGTGGTTGTTTACGATAACTTCATTAATTTCTATGTCTTTAGACAACATCAGGTTTTCAGGTACTCTTAATATTAAAAACGGCCCTTCTCCACGGTTGAAGTTCATGAGTCTAAGTGGAAACAACTTAAGTGGTCGAATTCCAGAGTTGATGGCCGAGTTGAAAAGCTTGATATTTCTCGATCTTCACTCAAACGACTTGACCGGAACGCTTGAGCTGGAAAACTTCTTAGAACTTTGGTACCTGGATCTTTCAGAAAATAGTTTATTATCTGGAGTAAAGGCAAGTACAAGTTCTAAATATATTCCTCAATTGCAATTTCTGTATTTGTCTTCGTGCAACTTGAGTGAATTCCCTTATTTTTTGAAGAATCAGCATAGAATAGAGCAATTGAATTTGTCCCACAACCATATTCGGGGGCATATTCCGAACTGGTTTGGTAGAGTAGGGAAAGAAAAGTTGTCATACAGAGAGAGAAACAATTTGGAACTACTAGATTTGAGTCATAATAAGTTGTATGGTGAGGTTCCAAATATCATGGAAGATCTTATATCACTTATTGCGCTTAATCTGGGAAGTAACAGTTTCATAGGTCCCATTCCTTCGTCTTTTGGAAACATCACGCATCTCCGGTCCTTGGATCTCTCTAACAACAAATTTTCAGGAAAAATTCCTCTGCAGTTGACAAACCTCAAATTTCTTAATCATTTGAATCTATCCCACAACCAACTTACAGGTCCAATCCCGCAAGGTGGCAAAATAGGGACATTTCCAAGCTCTTCCTTTGAAGGGAATCCAGGATTATGTGGCACTCCATTGTTGAAGAATATGTTCACAGTTCGTGAGAACTGTTAAGTTAAAATCAGTGTAATTCGAGTAATTTAAACCTAGATATCTTATAACCCGTTTAGTATCCGTTTTTCATATCCACTTTTTGATTTTTTTTAACAGTATTTTCTCTCATAAAAATATTAAATTTACTTATGAATTGTTGATATAAACTATACACATCACCTAGTAATAATAGTAAGTTACCTAGTATTAATAGTGGTCATTGTTCTGTTATTGTTTCTCTTCCTGGTGAATGTGTCATCCATCCGGTTGGATTGTGATCCATTGCTAATGGAATATGGTACACTAATGGACTGTTGTCATATTGATAAAAAGAATCTATCTTTCTTTTTCTTTATCGCTCTCTCTTAATAATAATAATAATAATAATAAATTTGACAAGGATGTATCAAACAAGAATCAATTCTTGATTGGTCACAAATTTAACAAAAAATAAATATCAACTGGTTGGTCATTTTCCATTTTCTACACAAATCAATTTTTGATTGTTCATTTTATACACAAATTCCACAAATCTAGATCAATAACAATTTTCCATTTTCCACACTCATCCTGTCATTTTCCGCTCAAATTTCACAAATTCCATAAATCTAGATCAATAACAATTTTCCATTTTCCACACTCATCCTGTCATTCCACAAAATTACTTCAACAACTCTTGCCATATTCCACAAAAATTCCACAAGTCTAGACCAACAACAATTCTCTCTCTCTCTCTCTCTCTCTCTCTTGTTTGATCACAAATGGTTGTTAGTTCTGTAAAATATGTTCTCTCTTTTGTTTGATAACAAATGATTTTTATTCCATCTACATGATTTTGTAAAATATGTGTTTATTTTTTCTAATCTCAAATACTCCATCCGTATGACTTAGTTTGATTTTTTATTTTTTATTTTTCTGAAATGTTAATCTCAATTTTATTATTCACAACTACTATTAAACCTTTGTAACCCCAAACTTTAAAAGTTGATAATTTCATGTATACAAGTCTAAATAGGATGATTATTATTTAAGCGAATAGAATTTTAAAACGAATAAAATAATATTCATATAGATTTTTTTTAATATATTTTAAGTTTTTACGCTTTTTAACTTGAACAATTCAAACATGTCACTAACTATCCAAACATAAATACAAATAATTCCATCCAAATGTTCTTCTCTAAATATTAATATCTAAATGTCTATTCAAATAACAATCTAAATAATCTCATTCCAACTATTTTCATTCACATATTTCTATCCAAATTTCCCAATGTACATGCCTCTCCCAAACAAAGACTGGGATCAAGAACAATTTTCCACATACAAAGCCCATTTTTCCCTAATTTCAACCTCTCTCTCTCTCTCTTTGGAGTATTTTCACAAATGATTACTATTCCATTTACATAGTTTTGTGAAATATGTGTTTATTTATTTATTTTCCAATCTCAAACACTTCATCTATATGACCCAATTTGAATTTTATTGTCTTTTTTATTTTTTTTGTAAAGTCAACTTCAATTTCACTCACAGTTACCATTATAACTTTATAATCAAATTTTAGAAGTCCATAATTTTGTATATATAAGTTCAAATAGGATGATTTTTTTTTAAAAGCTATATTGAATTTTGAGATGAATAAAACAAAGTCCATCTTGATTTTTTTTTTGAATACATTTTAAGTTTTTACACCTTTTAACTCGAGCAATTTAAATGCAGTAACAACTATCCAAATATAAATACAAATAATTCCATCCAAATGTTCTTTTTTAAATAATAACATCCAAACATTTATTCAAATGACAATCCAAATGTGTCACGTCCCAAAATCTGAGATAGTAAAATGGAGGGATGTTTGAATAAATAAAATGAATATCAAATTTCTAGGTCTACCGGTTTTACTTTTTAATAACGTTTACCATCTTTTTACTTCGTTTCAATTTATGTTTGAGTAGCTTTAATCAAATATTATCATTTATATTTAAAATCTAACTTCGGAATCATTCGGTAGGTTCCTAATGTCCTATAAATGCATACTTGCATAAAATAAAATAAATGAGAACACAAAGTAAATTTAAAATTTATAGTCTTGAAATATTTAATTACATACTTGATCTCGAAGTAAAGAAAGGACACTTTAGTTCTTAATCCTTAGTTTCCAAGTGGTGATTCCACGATATCTGTATCTTCTAATCACTTTTTTCCTGGGAGTTTACTAGTTTTAAAACATGATCGAAAGGCCTAGTATGATATTTGTAAATGATTTTTAAATATTTTATTTTATCCAGCATATAGTAATAGAACAATGTAGTACAAAAATTTAAACATGCAATCGTGGTTATGCAATTTATATCCTTAAATATAACTATAATCGTGTATGGTCCTATGTGCTCCCTCACAATGCCAAAGTAAAATAAGTGATCTTCGATCGAGATGTGCACTCTTAACACATGTGTGCTGACTTCTGGTATATTCTTTAACAATCAAATTCTTTTTCTAAATTTCTTTTAAAAATACAAATCACATAATCAAATATACCATTTTATTTAATCAAAAATCCGTACCCGGATTATTTTTCATTTAATTTCTGAAATCGTGTCATCTTCCAAACATCATAGAATTTATAAAACTTTATAATTCATTTTTTTTAAATCAACCTTTTTGGCCAAATAGCTAAAAATGAAACTGGCTACAAAGAGGGGTAAGATATCCTCCTTCTTGGCAGCATGTATTCAGAGACAGTACTCTTCTCCAAATTTCGGGTCAAAGAGTACTTAAAACATAATTAAAAAATAATTTAATAATCTGTCCAAAAATCCCGTAGTCTTGGTTATAGTAAATTCAATTAATTAGTATGCCGCTTATGTAAATTTAAAAATGATATTTCATTTTTAATACTTATAAAATTTTTCAAAATTCTCAACGTGACCTACCTTAAAATATTAACTATTCAAAAACTCTAAAAATGTTTTAAACCTATAGAAAAATATTTTCAATTCCTAAAACAATTTAAATGCAATATTGTTTCAAATTTCAAATCACAGAGCAATTTAAATTTACTTTTCAAAAAAATTTTAATTTTACTTTAATTATTATTATCATTATTAATTTTTTTTTCTTCTTCTCTATTGTTGGACCACCTCACAATCGGGCATTTGAGAGATGGTGGAGATGCGAAGTCTGGGCAGTGAGGGGATGGTGGCAACATGGGCAAAGGTGTGAGGGCTTGGATCAACGGCGTTTAAGCTTGGGCATGGATGGGCTATACGGAGGTGGGCTTGGCACTGATGGCTTACTCAGGTGGAGGCTATGAGGGGTGAGGGCACAACAGTGTGGGGCTCAAGTAGGCTACATGACGGATGGCTAGCGAAGGCTTAGTGATTGGGCGGCTTAGGGAGACTAGCTGGCAGGGTGAGACGGCATAATTGGCTTGGTTCCAGGCATTCGCAAGGCTACGGTGTGACTTCAGCTAGGCTAAGCAATCGACAACATAGAGGAGGGCGATGGTGGCTGGCTCAATGGTGTGGGGTATAGGCCATCGTGAGTTAGGTTCGAAAAAGAGAGAGAGATGAGAGATAGAGAGAGAGAAGGTGAGAAATTGATGAGAGATAGAGAGGATAAGGGATGGGGGAGAGCTTGAGTTTAAGAGAAGGAGAGGGAGTGAGTGTGAATTTGAGAAGAATAGGGAGTGAAATTTAGAAAAAAAAAAATTTGAGAGAGAAGGAGGTTAAAGGAGATGGTTTTGAGAAGGAAAAAACAAACATTGAGAAAGAGAGGGAGTAAGAGAGAGACAAAGAGAGAGAGAGAGAGAGAGGTAGGTTTTAAGAGAGAAAAAGAAAGAGAGTCTAATATAATAAGAGGGGAGAGAGAGAGAGAGAGAGTTTGGGAAAAAGATAGAAAAAGAGAGAGAGAGAGAGAGATTTCGAGAGACATGTGGAAAGGATAAGAAAGATAGAGTGATATAATAAGAGGGGGGTGGGGGGGAGATTTTAGGAAGACGATAGAAAGAAGAGAAAGAGAGAGAGACTTTGAGAGAGACGTGGAAAGGAAAAGAAAGAGAGAATGAGTTCTGGAGAGTTGGATAGAAATGAGAAAAAAATGGGCAAAAAAATAAAAATAAAAATTGGTAAAAGTTAATGAGTCAAATTGTAAAATTTTCTAAAATTTGTTAAAATGTTTAAAATATCCTCAAATTAATATTTGATACACCAGAAATTTTAAATTGAATTTTCAAAATAAAAATTAATTAGCACACTAAGAATTAAATTTTTTACACTCATGTGTGAATTTTAAATTAAAAATTTCACAATGTGACAATTCTCCCCCACTAAAAAGGAATTTTGTCCTCAAAATTCGGATGATCTAAACTCTCAAAAAAATGGAAGTATTTGTCAAATACCTTGCTTTCTAATTCCCAAGTGGTGTCTTCCCTACCGTGATGTTGCCATAAAACCTTAATCAACACAACCTCTTGACGTCGAATATTCTTTATCTTTCTATCAAGAATCTGAACTAGTGCTTCATCATAGGAAACATCTTCTCGAATTGGAATATTCTGAGGTGAGACAATTGTAATAGAACCTGGTTCGCACATCCTTAGTATTGATATACGAAATACATCATGTACATATGACAACTCCGATGGCAATGTTAGGCGATAAGTTACCTTGCCGACATGTTGACTAATGAGGAATGATCCCACATACCGTGATGCTAGTTTCCCTTTCTTGTCGAAATGAGAAACTCCCTTTCAAGGTGAGATCTTTAGAAGCACAAAATAATCTTTTTCAAATTCCAATGGTTTCTTTTGTCTATCAGTATAATTCTTTTGTCAGCTATGAGTTGTCTTTAAATGCTCCCAAATAATTCACATATTTTCAGTAGTTTCCTCAAAATATTTGCTCCAGTATAAACTTGGTCTTCGGGTTTGATCCAACATATAGGAGATCTACACGATCTTTAATAAAAAGCTTCAAACGGTGCCATCTTTATGTTAAATTAATAATTGTTGTTGTATGCAAACTCTACTAATGACAGATCATCAATCCGTTTATTTCTATAATCTAGAGTGTATGCTCGCAACATGTTTTCAAGAACCTAAATAACTCTTTCTGATTGTCTGTTGGTCTGTAGATGGAAAGTGATGCTAAATTTCAAATCCATTCTCAAGGATACCTAGAAACTCTTTCAATATCAAGTGATAAATCGAGGGTCATGATCAGAAATGCTACTTAGCAGTACTCCATGATATTTGACTATCTCATCAAGGTATACCTTAGCTAAGTTCTTCCTATTATACATTGACTTGATAGGAACGAAGTGCGCTGACTTCATCAATTGATCTACACTACCCAAATATCATTATAGCCGTCTTGTGTTTTTGGCCCCCCATAAGGAAATCCATTGTAATTTTTTCCCTCTTTCACTCTAGAATGGGTAACGGTTGTAGCATCTCTCCAAGTTTCTGATGCTTTGCCTTGATCTTAAGACAGTTTTGACAAGTCTTAATATACGCCGTCACATCGTTCTTCATTCTTCGCCACCAGTATTGTCTCTTTAGATCCTTGTGCATCTTAATAACTCCTAGGTGAATTACAAACCAAGACTTATGTGCTTCATCATAATCGCCTTCTAAAGTTCTAATATTTGAGGACCAGCTAGACGATATTTGAAATACATGATTCCATCGCTGCGGATATTCCAGTGTTCCAATTGCTCTACATTCTAGAGCTTTGTCCAGACATTTTGCAGATGGCTGTGCTTATGTTGATTCTCCTTGACTTGTTGAACCAGGTACATTGAAATTATTAAGTTGTACATAGTGAGTTAATTATAATCCCCAAAAATTTAAAAGTCAAAATTTTTTACTATTACTGTCATCTTCTAATCAAGCAATGCTAACGAGACAAGAACACCTACACATTTTTGGCTAATGGCATCACCTATGACATTAGCCTTACCTAGATTATACTTACCTAGATTATACTCCAAAGTAAGTCGTAGTCCTTCATATATTCCGTCCAATGTCTTTGTTGCAAGTTCAGATCTTTCTCAGTAAAGAAATATTGCAAACTTTTGTGATCATAGAAGATCCAAAATGAGACACCATAAAGATAGCATCTCCAAATTTTCAAAGCAAAAATAATTGCAGCTAACTCTGAATCATGCGTAGGGCAGTTCTTCTCATGCGTCTTCGATTATCGTGATGCATAAGCCACAACCTGTCCTCCTTGCATTAGAACACACCCGAGTCCTTCTCTCGATGCATTAGTATAGACTTCGTAAGGTGCTTCTAGCTTGGGAATTATAAGAACTGGGATACTAGTTAGTTGAGTCTTTAATTCTTGAATAGTGTTCTAATATTTATGGTCCTAATCGAATCGGACATCCTTCCTTGTCATTCGTGTCATTAGAATTGCAATATATGAGAAATCTTGAACAAATTTACGGTAGTATCCTACCAATCCTAGAAAACTTCTTATTTTAGTTACACTTCTAGATTGTTCCCACTTCAGTATCGCCTCGATTTTTGCATGGTCTATGACTGTACCAAACTGTACCAAAGTCAAAATAAAACAACTCATATTATAGGAGACCAAATATGAAATTAACTCTATCATTAGAATAAAAAAAATAAAAAACTGGAATGGGATTAAAAAGTCACTCATGGTGGAGTTCTTACCGATTCACAACCCACTCACTATTTTGCAACTCGGACTACGCCTACGTGGACTCATCCAAAAATGGATAAGATAATCACAAAAAGAATGACAAAGTCCGTTAAACCGTTACCTACTTCTCTCTCACTCTGTCCATTCTAAATAAAACTCTCTCTATGAAATGGCAACTTCTCCTCTTCCTCCAATTCCGTCAATCATCACTCACTCTTCTTCTTCTTCGAAACCGCCGCAAAATCTCTCGCCTACACCTTCATTCAGGGCCCAATTTCCTCAGAATCGAACTCAACAACAGACCACTCTCAGAAGAGATTTATTGAGAAGTGTTGCCCTGCTTCCTCTTCTCCTCGACCACAAAATGCCATCGTCTTCCGCCGCCAGGGAGGTCGAGGTCGGGTCCTACCTCCCGCCCTCACCGTCCGACCCTTCCTTCGTCTTCTTCAAAGCTTCACCCAAAGACACTCCCGCTCTGCGCGCAGGTAATTAAGCAACAAACATATTTTATTCTCCAAAGTAGTAGTAGATTTTTTTTTTTCCCACAAGCTTGAAATTTTTTTGGTATAACCGTAAACTATCGATTCGTGAATAATGTGTGTTGATTTTCCTTTTATTTAAACTAAAACAAGGAATTTTCATTTTCTCGGAAACATTTTTCATGGAGAGCAGAGCAAAGGTGAACAATTTTTGTGTGTCGTTTTGATTTACTAAAGGGAATAGTTTGAAACCTGAAATTTCGTTACGGTATGGGGTGTTGATCCCTGCATTAGATCAGGAGTATTGGTAAACTACAGGCAGTTTGGTTTGCGATATGAAAATTGAGCATTTGAAGTTTAGGATTGAATCAAAAGTTGCGGATTTTATCCTTAATATTTCTTTCTTAATTGTATCACCCGTCGATTGCATGGAGCTATACCAGGAAATGATGGTCCAAATCCTCTTGTATTATGGGAAATCAATGCCCCAAAATACTACTTGATATGGAGTCCGTAACTTTTGTAGCAACTACCATTAGTGACACAAGCTGTTGATTTGTATTAATAAAATGTAATTTAAGGTTATTTATAAGGTTAGGCCATGAGTATTACTTTTCGACTATATAATGAGTAAGAAATTTAAAAGCAAGAAATTAAAAGCTAAAGGGGGAAAGAAAATAAAAGAAGGGAGCGAGAAACAGTAGCCAGACCTAGTGTGTATTGCCAATAGTTTTATGGGGGTAGTTTTTCTAAATTCTAGAACTCGGTTTCTACTTCCTAGATAAATTTCCTTCTTTTTGAACTGATTAGCTTGATTGAAAAAGTATTAGTTGCATGTGGTAGCACAATAAAAGTGTCACATGACAAAAAGTATAATAAATGTGTTATACACTATTATGTGACAGTTTTGATATAATGTTATACCTATGGTGATTATCTTACATATTGTGATAGATAGTATTTTCATCTTTTAATATAATTTTAGTTAGGTTTTGAAGTATCAGTTCTAATTTATTCTAGTAATTGGTCAATGTCTAACATGCTAATTCTGTGTTGTTTTACTTTCTTTGTTGTATGTGCTAATGATATCTGAGATTTAGTTCTTTGCAGGAAATGTGCAGCCCTACCAATTCATAATTCCACGAACATGGAAGCAGACACGTGTGGCTAACATATTATCTGGCAATTACTGCCAACCGAAATGTGCAGAGCCCTGGGTCGAGGTGAAATTTGAAGATGAAAAGCAAGGGAAGATTCAGGTGGTAGCTTCACCTCTCATACGACTGACCAATAAGCCCAATGCAACAATAGAAGAAATTGGTGGCCCTGAAAAATTGATTGCTTCTCTTGGACCTTTCGTTACCGGAAATACATATGATCCAGATGAGCTCCTTGAGTCCTCAGTCGAAAAGCTTGGTGATCAGACGGTAAAATTCCTTCCACTACGTATATTTTTTAATATCTAAATATGTGTGTATAACTGAGTATGAATGTGTGAATTCCCCCCAGGAGAGAAACAAAAATTGTCTTAGGGATAGAAAACACAAGTGTTTTAATGGTTGGCTGTGACAGTAAAAGTCAGTGATGCATTTTCTGTATCACTTTTACATCCCCAATGCCTTGGCGTTCTTACCACACAATAATAACCAAATGTTTAAACCATGCTTCTCTGTATTAGCATAGATAAAATGGAAAAGATACGAGTTATTATACTTGTTTTTTGAGCAGATGGTGTAAATTTAAATCGCTTCAGTGACGCTTACTAGTATTCCTTTTTCTTTTCAGCTTCTTGTTAAATATTCATGCATAAACTCTTGGTGGTTCTGCATTTTGCATTTGGCTCTTTGAACGTCCTGACATTCAATTCCTCTCGTGTCGTAGGCACCGATTTACTTTCCATGTTGATAAAGTTAGATTATAAGAAGCTTAATAATGTACCAAAACCTCTCTTTTCTAGTCTTTCAACTGTTTATCCTGTAAGTAATTTCTTCACAAAATTTGCTCATTGTGGTGAATGCAGTACTACAAATATGTACTTGAGACTCCATATGCTCTGACGGGTTCACACAATCTTGCGAAGGCAACGGCAAAGGGAAGCACAGTGGTCTTGTTCGTCGCTAGTGCAAATGATAAACAGTGGCCAGCCTCCGAGAAAATTCTCAAAGCTATGCTTGATTCTTTTCAGGTGTAAATGTATTTCTTCTTCAAAAGAGATACGGATAATATATATAAACATGTTTGCTTGACGTTCCTTGTATATACAGTTTTCAACTTTCGAGCTTTTACTAAAGAGTTAACAAGGTAAATAATCTTGACACTATAACATTGTTGGAATAAAATTCCTATTATATTTCTGTTGTGGTCAGTCACATAGTTTGCTTCTTAGTGCCAATCACATTCACCATTCAAATTGTGGTACTGATACATAATTTAGACCTTCTCATTCTCTTTGAAAGAAATCAAGGAGCAGATGAGAAAGTGTAAACTTTTAAAGCAAGACTTATAGCAAAGAGATATACGAGTAAAAAATAAAAATAAAAAATGTACCGTTTATAATGAGAACTTTTTGTCTATTGTGATACTAAGTCCATTCATATTCTTTGGACCTAAAGTGTAATGGATTTGTTTAATGATTCCGTTTAACTAACTCAATTCATTTTAATATATTTTTATGTAATTGATCTTAATCCAGAAATAAACAATATTTATGAATTCTGTCTTTTGATATATTAAGGATGAAGCCACTACGACTGAAAGTTAGCATACATGTTTGTTGGAGGCATGATCTATAAATGATTAGAGCATTGTACATAGATATGAAATCCATAGCTCCTCTTAAAAATGTTATTTTGGTTTTGTAAAAGAACAAGAGATCTAGATCATTTGGTTATCCATAGATCAATTAATATTCTATTTATATGTAAATATTGTTTTAAAAGGTGAAATAATTGAACTTTAAGAAAAGATGAATCGATAAGGTAAAATGGAACTTTCTTAATTTGATTCCGTACAACATACATATAATGCATTACCTTAGACAAAAGCCGTGTATAATCAAGAGTGTAGCTTCAGATTTTAAGTCGATTAGCACTGAAGTTAACAATTAAACAGATAAATTAGTATGTAATCGTAGTTATATTATATATGTCTAGTACTTTATTAGCTCACAATTTCTCTATGATCAAATCAGGATAACTGATATACAACTGGTAGTACATAGGTCTGCTACTCGAGTGTAATAACAAGATGAATTTTCCGGTTGTGTTCTGATCCAGAAACATGTTATTCGATTATTTGTGTGTATGGACAAGTATTTGCTGGTCGTTAACTCATATACTATTGATGTATGAATTCAAAGTTTCCTTGAGTCGTTGTATTGTTGTTATCCTTTCTTACCTCTATTTAGTACTTGGCTCACCACTAATTATACGTTTTCCCTATGTAGGACTTAAGTTCTACCACTGCGTTTAGGGTCAGGTTGTGTTCTTAGATTCTTGAAGTTTGAGACGAAGTGGTATTATTGTTGCTGTTGTTATTTACCTCGCGTTTGCCTTTCTTTTTTTCTTTTTTCTTTCCCTCTAGTTTATGAAACTATGAATCATGTCAGTATGGCAATGTCCCACAGTTAGTAAATTTAATGATACACATTGTTTTTTTAAAAATTATTAACACTCCGGAGCATAAATATATAGTAATATTTTCTATATTTTCAGATTTTGACTAATAAAGTCATTATTAATTTTAACCACATTTAACTTCTAAATCCCATTTCGGATTAACATGCCATGTGAATGTTGTAGCATGTTTGAATAAGAACGTAAATGAACCATGTGATTTTATGGGTTTACTTATGTGTAATTGGAACCTGAACTATGTACCTTTTTATGTACCTTTTTTCATTTTGCATCCCGAACTTTCAAAACCATTCATTATGCTCTCTCAACTATATAAAATCATTTAAAATGCCCTTCCGTCAACTTTCCTTTATCTATTTAACAAAAATGCTAACATGGCATACCTATGACAACCCACCATGATGTGACCATCACATAATCGTATTTAAGCGTAATATCATAATTTTCTTAGGATTTTTCTTGTATATCTTATATATTACGTATATGCTTTATCTTATTTTTTTTAAAATACATAGATAGTTTGTCATATTTTAATACAATTTTAATACATATATATATACACTAGAAAATATTAAACTGGTTTTTTATATACTACTTAATCAAAATACTACTCTGGTTTCCAAAAGGGACTACTTAAAATATTGCAAAAGTTAACTTGTGATGGTATCCATGACCCATCCTCCACATTCAGTTGCCGCTTCCATCATCCATCTAGATTGAAATCATAGGTTTCTTACCTACAACATGAACACATATAATGAGCTTTACGCTCAGCAAGTATAACACTATTTTGCAAAACCGTTAGCTCAAAAATATATCATAAGTCATGCATGAACCGATTGTGCTTCATTATGAATTCATTATACTGTTCTTATTTATAATCTGTGATAACCGGGAATTTTAAGATTCTCAGAAGAGTTTAAAATTGTATGTATATAACAATTTTAATGTATAAAATATGAAAAAGTTATGTTTTAATACAGGTTAGAATGTGAAAAAAATGTTCTAACAATGTTAAAGAGTGTAAGTTCGGAGATGAAAAATCTTCCCGAATAGAAACAGGTGAAACGGCCTTAAATTGGAGTCAAAAGCCTTAGAGAGTGCACCGAATGCACTAAAAAACGAAAATTTATGGTAATGATTTTTGGTCAAACGGAAGTAAAATAAGACAAACTGATCGCACTGGAGGCATTAGAAACCTGGCTACGTGATTTTGGTAGATTTCCGTTCGGTTTGACTTTTGATCAAACTTTAACCATGAATTAATATATGAATTAATTGGATGATGTCATGTGTGACATCAAACAATGACGTAATAAATAAGGAATTAAAGGCTTAAAAAGGGTGGTTGGTAGCGTTAATGGTGGAGATTAATGATGATCTAGAATCAAGGGCTAAGATTAAGCCAAAATGACATGAAAATTTTGGCAAAATTTTGGATAATATGGGCTGTAATTAGAGTCAGCTAAGGCAAGAAAAATCAGCAAAAAATTTTCTTTTTAGTCCCTAGAAAGTTGCTAAAAATTCCCTAAAAAATTTCCAAATTGTTAGGAAAAATTACAACTTGGTCCTCCACCCATTTGCCTATAAATAGATGTGAGAAAATTCATTTGGAAATCAGTAAAAACCTGCCCACATGCTGTCCAATTGCAGCCGTGCACTTCCCCCCCTTAAGCCAAATTTTAGCAAAAAATTTCATCACCAAATTAGCTTCTAAACCTAGTCCAAGCATCAAGGATTCAAGTTCTTAAGGTGAGTCACCATTTTGTTGCTTTTCTTGTTGTTTTTCCCTTCAAAATCTGTGGTATGTTGAGTGTGAAAGAATGGTGAAAATTTTGGTGATCAATTTGGTGTTGATGATGGTTGAATGATGTAGTGATTTTAGTGTGTTTAGAAAACTTGAAACAAGCAAAGTTTATGCATGGTTTTTAAAAAAAAATCCGTGGGCCATGTGTTGAAGAATATGAAAATTTTTGTGATGAATATTGGTGAAGAAATGTTTGGTAAAGGATTATAAGACTAAGAAAAATTTTCCTATGGTTTGGACATGAAAACCATGGCTTAAAGGCAAGGGTTGGAATGAAATTTTCTTAGGTTTTTGATGTAAAAATGTGCATTAGAAACCATAAGATTGAAGAGTGATAAATGATCTTTGTGATAAAAATTTTTGGTATTAAATTCCATAAGAAAACCGTGGCCTATGATTGAGGGAAAATGGTGAAATTTGTGATTGTTTTGAATGATTGATAATATAAAAAAGTTTTACGTAAAGTTTGGTTACTTTGCGTAAAATAGGCCTTTGGTATAGTACGTGACAGGTACTAAGGTTCTAAGGCGTACCTAACGCCGGGAAAACCTAAAATTTAAGCAGAAATGCTGCGGAAATTTTTAAAACGGCATAAAGGGCATTTCAGGAAACGAGGGGTAAAAATGTAGGCTTGGAAATAAAAACCAAGACCCCTCGGTAGGTTAGTGTTGGTAATGGAAGATTTAACCCAAGAGGAATAGTAAAATGACCCTCTAATGTCTAAAATGTCAAGAACGGGAAAAAATTACGTTAGGGGTATTTTGGGAAATGAGGGGGAAAATTTATGAATGGAATAGAAAACCCGAGCCCTTCGGGAACCAAGGCTAGGGAACGGGATGATAAACATTTCAGAAGTAGTGAAATACCCATTTGAGACTCCGAAACGCTAGAAAAACGAGAAATGACCCTAGTTGTCAGAATAGTACCTTCGAGGGTCGTGTGAGGAATAGTGATCGATTTTGTTGCAAATACTGCTGTAAAAATATATCGAAACCTAAGAAATATTATTTTATGATATTTAGGCTTAGAAAATCCTAGAAAAATGGTAGATTGGAAATGTTACGGTCCCGAGACCCGCTAGGGGTAAAATGGTTATTTTGACCAAAAATTTCCAAAAGGCTCGAAAAGGATCGTTAAGGGCCTAGAATGCCTTAAATAAGATTCTATAGGCCATAACTAAGATTTTGAAGTTAAAATCTAGAGTTTATGAAGTACACGGGCATGTACTTTGGAACATGGGCGTTGAAAAAAAAAAAAAACCCGAGAGGTACATGAGCTTGAACACAGGTGTGTATCAAGCCACGTATCACATGAAGAGATGAAATGTGTTGTAATGTTAATAACAAAATGAATATATGTAAAGTGATAAATAATGTTGGGTATTAACAAACAATATTTTGTCTGTAGGGACCCAAATTAAAGAAAGTACAAAAACTACAAAGGAAGTCAGAGATTAGACATTAACGCAGTTCTGGTAAGTTCAAGCATTTTCATGTCTGCAATATGAAATACTATGATATTTAATTATGTACTAATTGTACATTAGATGCAAAGTCCTACGGGCACTAGGGTGTAATTAGATTAACACATCCAACGAATTGATAAAGTGAGATGTGTACTGTGGGTATACTATAGAAAGAGTGTGACTAAATTTAAGACACACCCATAAAAGAAAGAATGTGTAAAGACCTACGGGCATCAAGGGTTCTTGACTTTGAGGTGATGATTATGCCACCCGGTCGAAACTATAATTGAAAGATGGTAATGAAACCGCTTTTGACTTACCGGCCTCCAGTAAGGTGGGGGTTTACAAGTCCTTCAGGGACACAAAAACCGCTTTGCGTGATGATGGACTGGGGAGGATCAACCTCAGGGTCGCTCCAAAGGCCCCTTATAGTCAGCGCGCATATTATGTCGGTACAGCCAACATGAGCTTAAAACCAGAACTTAATGAAGATAATGACCGAAAATTTAATAAAAGCCATAAATGAGCATAATCGACACTAAAGTTACGTGTAGTGTACTCGGTCAAGGTGATGTTAATAGTACTCGGTTAGAGTCAAAGTTACTATTTATTGATCAAAAGTCAAATTACTATTCATATATGAATAGTACTATCACGGATAAATAGTACTATTCATAGAAAAATTTATTTTTGATATTTTTGAATCTATGTGATTCATAGTATATATGTTTGAATTTACTGAGCGTGTTAGCTTATCGGTTTTTTCATGTTATAGGTAAGAAACATGTCCAGTAGATACTCTAGATGGCAGTAGGATATGCGATGCCATTAAGATAGGGAATTCCACTGTGGATTATGGTCCTACTACTGGGCATTAAAAGAGGGACTTTGAAGGAAATGTATTTGGGATACAAGTTAAGAAAATTGTATTTATGAAAATTATGTTGTATTACAAAAAGACAAATAAAGTATAGTTTTAAATTTTATATAGCTTTCATACAAGGCTTTCATGCAAGAAAAGTATTTTAGAAAAAAAAAAAAAAAAGAGCTCCAAAATACAAAGATTTAAAAATGAGAGAAAGTTTTTGACGACTCAATGAGGTTCACGAGCCGTCGCAATCGACTACAGAGTTGGATTGTAACAGTTTCGCATGGCCGAAATTGGGAGCGTCATAGGTTGGTATCGGAGTAGTTGACCATATCCTTACTGGCACAAAGTGCAGCCTGCTCATCAATCCAAGTAAGTTAGCATTCTTTAAGTGAGTTAGCTATTTGTTTATACAAGGTTATGTATTTTGTAGGATATACGATGACTAGGCCACCATATGTGCGACCTCAGTCGTATAGACCAAGAGGACCGATCAGGGTATGGACCAGGCCCGTGATTAGGCTATCTATGCCCCAGTGACCAGTACCTCGACCGCGATGCCTGAGCCATTAGTACCACGGGCTAGAGCACCGTCACCGATCCGAGTGCCACCTCCTCGACCTGTACTTAATCTACCAGTTGACATAGACATCCCAGTTGTCGGAGGATGACCACACATAAGAGCTAGAGTTTCAGCATGCGTTATGCATGCTTTTTGAGGTAATCATCCATCCACCTTCGAGGGAGGTCAACAAGGGATTGCTACCAAAGATTGGCTACATGATGTAGAGATGATCATGCGCCAATGTGATATTGATGAGGATTGTTGGGTCATATTGGCAGTTGGTACATTCCATGGAGAGCACAGATGTTCTGGGAATATTGTGAACAGGACATGTTGTTAGGACTTGACTGGGTTGAGTTTAGGCATATTCTGATACAGTAGTTTCTGCCTAAGAACCCAGCACCAGTTCCAAACCCTTCGGAGAGCAGGGTAGTGACGCCATCACCTGCCTTGCCCAGATACACAGATATTAGATAGTTTGTTCTCCAGGCAGAGAGACTACAGATGCTGCTTAGTAATACAGTCTTCACTTATGCGGTACGATTCGAGGAGAACATTGTGAGGAGATGTCCCTTATCCAACCTTACTGATAAGGATTTTTGTGATATATTTTAGAAGGGGCTTACGATATATTTACAACAGAGGGTAAACCTACTTTATCCTCCTACTTTACGAGAGTTTATAGTTATAGTAGCTAAAGTAGAAGAAGAGCTACTGTTAGAGCGCATGGGGCGCAATCGACGTGAATAATTATTACAAGAGGCAATGCTAGATCATCTTTATGGAACGCGACCTATGGCTTATGACCATGAGGCTGGCCTATCTAGGCGACGAGAGGGGATGAGTCCCAATAGAGGAACGACGCCATCAGGGACCGGGAATGGTTCGGATGAGGAAGAAGAGAATCCAGAAGAATTTCTGATAGTTCCGGACCAACCAAGGGGCTAGATGTAAAAACATATAAGATGTATAAATGTATATATCTGTATATGGACATGTATGACTGTATAGAAAGGCTATTTTGAGAAAAAGCCTTAGAGTTGATATGTATATGAAAATTGTGAAATGATATGTTATGAAATTTTGATATGTTAAAATGATGACATGTTTAAAATTATATGATAATTGAAACTATTTTTACTTATGTTATAAAATTATGTTGTTGAAACTCTAATGATTGATTTTCATATGACCATAGGAAATAGAAAAGATAGTGAACACGCGTAATCAAAGGAATATGAGAGGGCATTCTGTCCTTTCAGAAAGGGTTGATGAACCACAAGTCCTTATAGAAGCTCAGATGAAGAAGAAAACTGAGCTAAGACAAAGATTAACGCAAATGGAACGGAGGCAAGGCCAAACCTCACAAATGGCTACAACTGAATAAACGGTGCTGCTAGTTATACCCGAAGTAGTACTAGAACCCCAACCTCAACCCCGAGTAAATCAGGAACCATTGTACGAACGATTTTGACAGATGAAGCCACCGGAATTCAAGGGCTCCACAAACCCACTAGAAGTAGAGGAGTGGCTTTCTTCGATCCAAATGATTCTAGAATTTATGGACCTAACCAAACAAGAAAAGGTCATGTGCATCCTTTGTGCTGAGGAAGGATGCAAGATTTTGGTGGGACACCATTAAATTAAGAAGAAACATGGCTGTGATGACGTGGATAGACTTTTTAGAAGAATTTAATCAGAAATACTATGACCCCGCGCTGCTGTGACCTCAACAGAGGGAGTTTGCAGAGTTGAAGTAGGGGAACATGACAGTAAGTGAAGTCTGTCAAAAGTTTGACCAACTATCCCGACTCTGTCTATATGTCATCCCTACTGAGAGAGAGAAAATACAAAAGATGCTCGGGATGTTCCGACCTGACATCTCAGCTTTGGTAGATAGTGGGTTAACACCACACACTACGGTAGCTGACTGTGTTAGTCGAGCTTTAAGAGTTGAGTATCACCTAGCTCGACAAAGGGAAGAGAAGGAGAAATTTTGGGATGCTAAGAAAAAGGAGAAAGTCTTGGCAAAGCTGCTCAAGCTGGACCCTAGGTTGGACAAGGTAGCAAGCTAAATCCGAACGTTAAGGCTGGACAGTCAAGCACTTCTGGCCAACAGTCACAAGGCAAAAGGAAAGGAAATAATTCTGGAAATAGGAATCAGCAGCGGAAGTTGAACAATAATGCCTTATCTATGGTTCGCGACTATGTTACGTGTGGAAGAAGGCACCTAGGATGATGTAGATATGCTCCAAATGCCTATTTTTAATGTGGAAAAGAAGGCCATTTTGCCAAGAACTGCCCCGAGAATGTGTAAAATGTGCAGGATACGTTTTAGCCATAGCAGCAACGTCCCCAAGCTCCTGCACTATAGGCTAAGATTGAAGGGCCTTCGGAGACGTAAGAAAGACCGGAGCGCTTGCCTTGCGTAGATGCTCGGGTCATGGTCTACACTAAAGAGGATGCGGAAGCTGGGACGTCCAACGTAGTGACAGGTTAGCTTTCTGTCGCTAATCATTAGGCATATATTTTATTTGATTCTGAAGCTACGCCTTCATTTATTTCATACGAATTTGTGAATAAAATAGGATATCCTGAGGATAGCATAGGTATGACGTTTAGAATGGCTCTACCCTCAGGCGAAGTGTTGATATCCAATTACTGGTTACCTTATATACTAATAATTGTGGAAAATAGGGAGCTATATGGCAAATTGATCATGATGAAGTTAGTTGATCACGACGTAATACTAGGAATGGATTTCCTAGGAAAATATCAAGCCACGATTGATTACCAGAAGTGAAAAATAGTGTTTCAACCCGACCAGGAGGACAGCTTCGAATATATCAGCTCATCACATAAAATGAGGAAGACGATGATCAATTCAATGAAAGCAAGAAGGCTAATATCTAGTGGCTATGCTACTTAATGTACATAATGGGTGTAACGGAAGAGTAGAAGCTTCAACCTGAAGACGTTCCTATTATGAACGAGTTTCTTGATGTTTTCCCAGAGGAATTACCTGGGTTGTCGCCAGAATGAGAGATCTCTTTTGAGATCGAATTGATGCCAGGAACTGCACCTATATCAAAGGCATCGTATCGAATG
The DNA here is from genome assembly GCA_035233585.1 of Antiaris toxicaria. NCBI lineage: Eukaryota > Viridiplantae > Streptophyta > Magnoliopsida > Rosales > Moraceae > Antiaris > Antiaris toxicaria. The sequence goes on from CP141156.1 coordinate 22,016,281, forward strand.
GCACCAGCGAAGCTAAAGGAGTTGCAAGTGCAATTAAAAGAACTTCTTAATAAGGGATTCATCCGTCTGAGTTATTCCCCATGGGGTGCTCCAGTACTGTTCGTCAAGAAGAAGGACGGAATGTTTCGCATGTAAATCGATTACTGGGAATTGAACAAGGTCACTGTCAGGAATATGTATCCATTACCTAGAATTAATGACTTGTTCGATCAACTCAAAGGCGTAGTGGTAGTCTCCAAAATTGATCTGCGATCAGGATATCATCAGCTGTAGATCAAGGAAAGTGATATTCCTAAGACTGTGTTTAAGACCCGTTACGGTCATTACGAATTTTTTGTGATTCCGTTTGGGTTGACAAATGCACTAATTGCGTTCATGGATCTGATGAATCGAGTTTTCAAGGAATTCTTAGATATGTTTGTCATTATGTTTATCGATGACATACTTATATATTCAATGACTCATGAGGAGCATGAGGAATACCTGAGGATTGTTCTTCAAACGATAAGGAAGAACCAACTCTATACAAAATTCTCTAAGTGTGAATTTTGGCTCGATAGAGTACATTTCCTAGGACACATAGTCTCTAAGGAAGGAATCGCCGTGGATCTTGCTAAACTGGAGGTGATCAATGAATGGCCTACACCTAGGAACATGACCAAAATACGGAGTTTCTTAGGTTTAGCCGGCTATTATAGGAGATTTGTAGAGGGATTCGCATGACTTGCTGCACCTCTCACGGCGCTTACACTTAAAGAGAGGAAGTATGAATGAACTAATAAATGCGAAAGGAGCATCCGAGAGTTGAAGAAGTGACTAACAAGCACGCCAATCCTTACACTTCCTACTAAAGGGGAGACATTCGTGATATACAGCGATGCTTTGAAAATGGAATTAGGAGCTGTCCTAATGCAAAGCAACAAGGTGATAGCATTTGCTTCACGTCAATTAAAATATCACGAGAAAAATTATCCCACGCACGATTTAGAACTTACCGCCATAGTGTTCGCACTTAAGATCTCGCGATACTATTTATATGGAGCTCAGTGACATCACTTAAAAATCTAATCACATGTTATTTCATTTGATTACAATTCATATTAATTCGGGTCACTTTTTGACCAAAAAGTCAAATCGAAGAAACTTCACCAGAATCGCCCCGGTGAGTTCCTGAGACCTCCAGTGCAGTTGCTTTACCTTATTCTTCTTCTGTTTGGCCAAAAATCTTGGTCAAACATTTTCGTCTTTTAGTATGATTTTTGCACCTTCTAGGGTTTTCGATGCTGAATTGGCACTGTTCCTCACATTTTGGTTTAGTAAAAGTTTCTATCTCCGAATTCCTAACTTTTAACACTATTAAAACATTTTGTTACATTCTAAATTGTATCAAATCATTCATTTTATATTTTTAAACATAAAAATTATCGTATTGCATACAATGTACACATTTCCAAGAATGATGAATTTTCTCGATCATTACATTCACCTCTCCTTATAGAATTTTCGTCCTCAAAAATTTAGAATAAATGGGGGTATTTTGTCTTCATTTCCTCCTTGCGTTCCCACATAGCTTCTTCTATATTATGGTTTCTCCACAAAACTTTGACTAGTAGGATACTTCTATTTCTTAACATCTTTTCCTCTCGAGCAAGCATCTGGACTGTTGCTCTTCATAGGATAAGTCTTCTTGAACTTGGATTGGCTCATACTTGAGTATATGTGAAGGATCCGATATCTACTTCGTCAGCATCGATACGTGGAAAACATTATGTATTGAGGACAATTCAAGTGGTAGGGCTAATTTGTAGGCTACTTTTCCTATTCGAGTGATAATCGGAAAAGGTCTGATATATCATGGACTCAACTTCCCTTTCTTTCTGAAGCGCATAACACCTTTCATTGGTGCAACCTTTAAAAATACAAAGTTTTCCTCCACAAATTCCAGGGGTCTTCGTCATTTGTCTACATAGCTCTTTGACGACTTTATGCCGTTTTAATCCTTTGCTGTATCTTCTTAACTGCATCAATTGTCTCTTGGATAAACTCAGTCTTGTACAGTTCCTTTTCCCTTAGATCATACCAGTGAATGGAAGATCTGCACTTTCGTCTATATAGCGCTTCATATGGAGCGATTCCAATAGAAGTTTGGAAGCTGTTATTATAGGAGAACTCTATCAGCAGTAGCCTTTTATTCCATGCTCCCTTAAAATCCAATGCATATGCATGAAGCATATCTTCCAATGTTTGAATGATGCGCTCTGATTGTCCATCAGTCTAATGATGAAATACTGTACTGAACCTCAGTTCTGAGCTCATAGCCTCCTGTACAATCTTCCAAAAATTTGACGTGAACTAACTGTCACGATCTGACACTATTGTTGTCAGCACCCCATGCAACCTCACGATGTTGGAGATGTATAACTCTGCTAGCTTTTCCAGTGTGCATGTCATCTTTACGGGTATAAAATGGGCTGATTTGATTAGTTTTAGGTAATCTAACCATAAAGTCCATGGTCACTTTTTCCCATTTCCATTCTGGGATTTCTAGTGGCTGTAGTTCGCCTGCTAATCTTTGATCCTCCACCTTGACCCTTTGACACGTCAAACAATGACTGACATATTTGACTATGTCATTTTTCATGTTTCTCCACTAGAATTGTTGTTTTAAATCTTAATACATCTTGGTACAACCCGAATGTACTGAATAAGGGGTATCGTGAGCCTCTGTCAAGATTTTTCTTCGTAATTCCTCATTGTCAGGCACGCATCCTTCCTTGAAACAGTAATACCCCATCTTTAGTGAGGTGGAACTCAGACTTTTCATTTTGGAAGGCTTTGTCCTTAAGTTTCCTAAGAATGACATCTCGCTCCTGGACCTCTTTAATTTCCTCAAAAAGGTTGGCTTAAGTTGCATAGCAGCCAGTTTTCCAGAAATCAATTCCATTCCTAGTGAGGAAATCTCGTGGTGAAGCGGTTTAGGCAGTTTATCGTTGGCTACCTGCTCCGACATTGTAGACTTATGACTTAACGCATCTGCCACTCTATTTGCTTTGCCGGGATGATACAAAATCTCACAGTCGTAATCTTTAACTAATTTGAGCCATTTACTTTGTCTTATGTTAAGTTCTTTCTGAGTGAAGAAATACTTTAAGCTCTGATAGTCAGTGAAAATTCTGCACCGAACTCCGTATAAATAGTGCCGTCATATCTTAAGAGCAAATACAATGGCTGCTAATTCTAAATCATAAGTCGGGTAATTTTTCTCATATTCCTTAAGCTGTCTAGAAGAATATGCTATTACCTTTTTATCTTGCATTAAAACAGCTCCTAATCCTATTCTAAATGCATCACTATAAATGTCGAACTCTCCCTCATCTTTAAGGATTGTAAGAACTGGGGCACTTGTTAACCGCCTCTTCAATTCTCAAAAACTTTCCTCACATTTGCTTTCCATTCAACTTCTTTTCCTTGCGCGTGAGGGCAGTGAGAGGAGCAGCTAACCTTGCAAATCCCTCTACAAACCTACGATAGTATCCTGCTAATCCCTGGAAACTCCGTATCTCAGTGACATTCTTCGAAGTAGACCATTTGCTAACTACGTCTACCTTTGCAAGGTCTACTGAAATCCCATCTTTAGAGATGACATGTCCTAGGAAATGGATTTTGTCGAGTAGAATTCGCACTTCAAAAATTTAGTGTATAATTGATGCTCCTTCAGAATGCATAACGCAATCCTGAGCTGCTCCTCGTGCTCCTTTCAATCCTTCGAGTAAATAAGGATGTCATCGATGAACACAATGACAAATTTATCCAAATATTCCTTAAATACTTGATTCATCAAATCCATAAAAGCAACTGGTGCATTTGTTAGTTTGAAAGGCATGACAAGAAACTCGTAGTGTCTATATCGAGTTTGAAATGTAGTCTTTGGAACATCCCCTTCTTTGATCTTTAGCTGATAGTAACCGGATCGAAAGTCTATCTTGGAGAAGATTGCGGCTCCCTTGAGTTGGTTAAATAAATCATCGATCCTTGGCAACAGATATTTATACTTAACCGTAACTTTATTGAGCTCCTGATAGTCAATGCACATTTGAAACATTCCATCTTTCTTTTTCACGAAAAGAACTAGAGCTCCCTATAGTGAAAATCTTGGTCGAATAAATCCTTTTTCTAGTAATTCTTTCAGTTGGACTTGTAACTCTTTAAGCTCTATGGGGGCCATCCTGTACGGAGCTTTTGATATCAGAGATGTACCAGGTAGCAGGTCGATCTTAAAAGTGATCTCTCGATCAAGAGGAAGTCCTGGTAATTTTTCCGGAAACACCTCTAGAAATTCGTTAACCATAGGTACGTCATTTGGTCATAACTCTAGCTCCAGATTCGTGTCGATGATGTAAGCTAAATATCCAATGCATCCACTAGATATCAGCTTCCTTGCCCTCATGAAGCTTATCATCATGTCGGACAACCTCGGAGTATGGTCCACATACTCAAACTGATCCTCACCTTCAGACTGGAACACTACTTTTCATCGTTGGCAATCAATCGTTGCATAATACTTTCCAAGGAAATCCATTCCAAGGATGACATCATAGTCAACGAGCTCTAATATGATCAAATCAGTATATAGCTCTTGATCAGCAATAATTACTGGTTCATTACATAGCCAGTAATCGGACAACAATACCTCACCAGATAGTAAAGTAGTTTTAAACACTTGACCGATTCTATCTTTAGCATGGCTAATTCTTTTAGCAAAAGTATGTGAGGCAAATGAATGTGATGCACCCGAATCAAATAGCACATATGCAAAGCTTTTGGCAACAGGAAGCTAACCTATCACCACATTTGAGGTGCCTGCCTCGACATCCTCCTTAGTATAAGCCAAAAGGTGAGTGTTGGTCTTGGGGGTTAGGAAATGCCCTAAGCATTAGAGACATTTTGATGTATTCATTTTGAACTGGATAATAAAATTATATATACATAGAGGTTATTCATTACATTGCTATCTGTCCTCGTCTTATTTACATGTTAAAGTAAATGTAAGCAAATATGACTCACTGACTGCTTGTGTTAAAACTGTTAGAACGTTGTATGCAATGGATTTTTGTACGCGAGAAGACAATGTTCTAAAGTTAGCGGTCTAAACTATGGTCTGTAGTCTATGGGGTTAAACCGAGCATCTAACTCATGTTAAGATTATTATGTTGTCTAAAGCCTTGGAGGGGATGGTTTGTCTTGACTGTCTGGAGCTGGACTCCCAAGTAGAAACATAGATATGTTACTTGGTGGTGACATATTAGACCGGGACTAAAGCGTGATTGATTTACGTAGTCCGCTATGAGTGGATCAATCTGCTTTTGACGTTCATTGTGCAATAACCTTAATCCTGAGTAAATGAACTACTTCATGTATATGACTTGTGTACTTTGATGTTCCAATGGCTAAAGCGTCCCAGAGGTATTAAGCTTATAGACCGATTCGTTGGGTGCATGACTTGTATACGATGAAGTGTTTGTTTGCAGATATCGGAATCATAGCTCTAAGGAGTTAAAGGTATCCTCTTAAAGTCATTATACTGAATGTGAAAATGGACAAGGCCTTGGGTCGTCTGCTGGGCGGATGACTTCTTATTCACATATGGTGAATAATCATTTTCTTAATTCGGTAGTATAATGGAACTTTGAGATAGCCTGATCAGTTTTGACCTAAGGCTGATCATGGATATCATATGAGGGTTTTGCATATATGACAAGGTCATTGGATAGTAGCTCGTCACAGGCTTATGTAATACGGTATATAATTGGGAGTTCAGTTTCAAGTTTATAGTGGTGTGACTCTGAAATTAGTGATCATATGATTGAGTTGTTTGGTACAGAATGATGATCATATGGAATCACGAGAGCCCGATTATATATGTCTAATCAGTCCCTCTACTAGCTCCACATAATTCCTTAACATTTGGCAAATTGATTTGTGTATGCTATAGGCTGGTTTATTATGCATGGATGGTGATGACACAGGATTAGGATGGTAGACAAGATTCTCTCCGGTTAGATTCAGATTTTATTTTGGATAATAGAGTACACAATTATTCGAACTCCAAATAAAGTTGCCATGATTTTATTTGAGATTAGATTGGAGTTGTAGAAAATTATCCATGAGAACAAAAATTTGAAACACAACCGTTTTGTGGAATTTGAAATTTGAATTTTGAAATTTGAAATTTGAATTTTGAAATTTGAAATTTGAATTTTGAATTTGAAATTTGAATTTGAAATTTGAATTTGAAATTCGAATTTGAAATTTGAATTTGAAATTTAAATTTGAAATTTGAAATTTGAATTTGAAATTCGAATTTGAAATTCAAATTTTGAATCACAGTCCAAGTAGGATTCAAATTTGTTGTGGAAAATCCACCCTGCAGCCAAGGGTGGCCGTGGCCTACCCAAGGCTGGCCGCAGCCTGGGCGTGCAGCCTCTGGCTGCAGGCGCTGCCTACAGCCTGCCGGCTGCTACGCCCAGCCTGGGCATGCAGCTTCGCCTACAGCCCGGCCAGGCTGCACAAAGGGGGCAACCGTGGGCTGCCAACCCCTTTTTAGGGCTGGTGGCTGCCCACGGCGGCTGCCGCCTTCGGGGGCGGTGGTACGACGGTCTAAAAACCAAAAATTTTGATTTTTAGATTAGAAATTTAATTTTAAATCATGTTTAAAAATATGTAATTGAAAATTTGAAATTTTTGAAATTACATATTATTACACATGATGTTTAAAATTGTTTAAAATTTAAATTTGAAATTTAAATTTGAAATTCGAATTTGGAATTTGAATTTGAAATTTAAATTTTTGGAGATTTAAATTTTAAATGATTCTTGGGATGAGAAATAAATGGAGAGGCTACATAAAGATGGATACAAGAAGCCGGAACGAAATTCAAGACCCAAAGAATGCTTTGGATGGAATTTTATAATCTTTATTTTCTTTGTTCTAGGATGGAACCATAGTTTGGTTATTCTATCAATTATTTTTTCTGTGATATGTCATGGATGTATAAATATGTATTGATGGATGTTTTGTATGCATATTTGATAACATGTCATATAGGATAGGTGAGTGCCGCTCATACTATATTGATCATACATAATTTGTCAAAACTTGCATGTTTTTCAAAATATTGAGTAGGAGAGGGTTTCAAACAAAACCCACAGCCTCTATTGTTGATCCATATGTGAAAGCATGGTAACGTCTCGCGTCAGTTCTGCCCTGACCACACCCCTCGGTAGGTGTTTACCGCCGCCGGTATACTAGATTGGATCTCCTATGTGGAAAACGTGTTCGGGTACAATCCTATTCATGACCACCCCTCGGTGGCTTGGTAGGACGTGGATCAGGCTACGTAAACAATGGTTATACACTCAAGACTCGTTTAGTTATTAACCTTCCCTAGAAGCTCTGTTAACTAAACTGGTGGCCAAATAAGCGGTTATTAATATATGTCTTAACCTTGGAGGATTTAAGGCAACATATATTAATTGGACGGGGTCCATGTTCCGGCTATTTGTTTCCATGACCACGCCTCGGTGGCTTGGGGCAATAGGTGCTGAGAATTACCGTTGCAATGCTACGTGTTTTTCAAGTTTCATGTAGGAACATACTTGTATGTTTTATTTGCTAAATTATCTGTATATTTGCTTGGGCTTTGTAATGATGTCTAGTATAATTTTTAGTTAAAAATGTCACCGACACCCCTCATTTCGATACTTACTGAAAATAAGTTGAATGGCGATAATTATAAAGATTGGAAAAGAAATCTATTAATAGTTCTCAGCTGCGAGAGACACAAGTTCATGCTGGACGAACCATGCCCACCTGGGCCCAAACCTGACACACCACTTGAGGCGGTCCCGGTTGCCTATAATCGTTGGAGAGAATCCAATGAGATAGCTCGATGCTACATCCTTGCTAGCATGACGAGTGCTTTACAAAAGCAGCATGAGACTTATCAAGTTGCTGGGGAGATCATGGAAAATCTGGAGGACATGTTCGGAGGCCAAGAAAAATTGGCTCGATAGTCCGCTATCACCAGCATTATGAACTCTAAGCAAAAGGCGGGTACTCCGGTGAAGGACCATATGATCACTTTAATGGGATTCTTCGCTGAGGCTGCCGAGAATGGTGCTGAGCTGGACTACAACACCCAGATCGAGATGGTGTTCAAGACTCTGTCTAAAGATTTTGTGGGGTTTAAGGCCGCATACAATCTGGCGACAAAAGAGTTAGGACTAACCGAGCTCATGAAGCAACTATAGGCTTATGAGCGAATGATCAGGGATGAGGATGCGGTTTGACCTAAAGGAGAGGCCAATTTGACGGAATCTTCCAATCCCTCATGGAAGAGGAAGAGGCCAAATAAGAAGCAAGTGGCTTCAATTTCTTCTAATCCTCCTGTCTCGAACGGGAAGAAGAACAAGAAGAACAAGAAGCCGAAGGACCCTAAAAAGTCCAAATGCTTCCATTGTGGGAAGGTAGGTCACTTCAAGAAGGCTTGCCGGGAATTCCTAGCCGCCAAGGGCAAGGAAGGTAAGGAACTTCATTACTTAGAAGCGTGTTTAGTGGAAGAATCGAAAGACACTTGGGTCATTGATTCGGGCGCCATTAATCATGTTTGTGTTTCTATGCAGGGGTTCGTGGAAACGAGAAGTCTACATGATAGGAGCCTCTCGTTGCGGACTGGAGATGGTAGCTTTGTGGTGGCTGAGGCAATGGGAGATGTTTACCTTTATTTTGATCAATTTAGGTTTATTTTATTGAAAGACTATTTTTATGTTCCTAATTTTAGGAGGAACTTTATATCGGTAGCTTATTTAATAAAGGATTCTTATTCAGTTTCTTTTAGTAAAAGAGTTGATATTCGTAGAAATAAGTCTTTTATCTGTTCTGGATGGATGGATGGAAACCTATATTTGATCAAACCAAAGATGTACTCACTGCTTGACACTAAATTAATTGATAACTCTAAAAGGTTGAAAGTTTCTCACTCTAACAAGGCATATCTTTGGCATTTAAGACTTGGTCATATTAATCAGGATAGGATTCAAAGATTGGTGAAAGACGGTCCTCTGGAATCTCTGGAGGAGGTACGACTTCCCCAATGTGAGTCTTGTCTAGAGGGTAAAATGACTAAGAGGTCTTTTGGAGCTAAGGGTACAAGGGCTCAGGAGCTCTTAGAAATTGTGCACACTGACGTATGTGGCCCCATGAACGTCACAGCATGAGGAGGGTTCGAGTATTATGTCTCTTGTATAGATGATTACTCGAGGTATGGATATATGTATATGATGCACTGCAAGAGGGAAACCTTTGACAAGTTCAAAGAGTATCGTGCGGAAGTGGAAAAGCAATTAGATAAATCCATAAAGACACTTCGATCTGATCGAGGTGGCGAATACCTCTCCGATGAATTTCTAGGAAATCTTATAGAGAACGGGATATTATCCCAATTGACTGCACCTGGTACTCCACAACAGAATGGTGTAGCCGAAAGAAGAAACAGGACCTTATTGGATATGGTACGGTCCATGATGAGTTATTCAACGCTGCCATTATCATTTTGGGGATATGCTTTACAAACGGCATGCTATATTCTGAACCAGGTTCCGAGCAAATCAATTCCCAGAACTCCGTATGCATTGTGGCGTGGCAAGAAGCCCTCCCTTGGACATATGAGAATATAGGGCTGCCCGGCACATGTACTGGATGGGGATGCGAAAAAGTTGGAACCAAGATCAGAATTGTGCATGTTTGTAGGGTATCCAAAAGGAACTAAAGGAGGTATGTTCTATAACCCGAAGGAACAAAAAGTCATTGTCTCAACCCATGCAACATTCTTGGAGGAAAGTCACATGAATGACTTTAAGCCTCGAAGCAAAGTGGTGCTAGAGGAGTTATCAGGTGAAAGAACTGCTCCACAGATTTCGGTCTTGGATGCAAGTCCGAGTTTTCGATGAAAGTCGTATGTACGGCTTGGAGGGAGATCTTTCATATTTTTAGAGATCCACCCTACAATATGGGGTCAAAAAGCCAACTTTAAATTTAGTTTTTATTTCTTTGATTTTTAAATAGATTTTTTATTCCACGCCAAAAATTCAAACAATTTACACAAGATTTTGGACCTATACAGTGAAAGACCTGCAGACGATCAACAGTTTAGGGTGCCTCGTCATAGTGGGAGGATTTCAAAAAAACCTAATTTCTTCATGTATGATGCTGAGGTATATCAGGCCGAGGCTCATGAGCATGAGGATGATCCGATCACCTATGATGAAGCTATAAATGATGTTGATTCTAAATCTTGGAAACAGGCTATGAACAATGAGATGGATTCTATGAAATCCAACTCTATTTGGGAACTTGTATATTTGCCAGATGGGATAAAACCCATTGGATGCAAATGGGTCTACAAAAGAAAGAAGGATGCGGAAGGAAAAGTGGAAACTTTCAAAGCTAGACTGGTTGCAAAGGGATACACGCAAAAGGCTGGAATTGATTACGATGAAACCTTTTCGCCTGTTGCTATGCTAAAGTCTATCCGTATTCTTCTGTCCATTGCTGCAGCTCTCGATTACGAGATCTGGCAAATGGATGTCAAGACGGCATTCTTGAATGGCCATCTTGAAGAGTGTATCTATATGATACAGCCTGAAGGGTTCATAGCAAAAGGCCAAGAAAGGAAAGTCTGCAAGTTGCTTAGATCCATTTATGGATTAAAGCAAGCATCCCGCTCATAGAACCAGAGGTTTGATCAAGCGATTAAGACATTTGGTTTTGAGCAGAACGTTGATGAACCTTGTGTTTATAAACGTATTAAGGATGGAAAAGTGGTCTTTCTAATACTCTATGTCGATGATATACTACTCATTGGGAATGATGTAGGGAACTTATCATCGGTCAAGCTTTAGTTACACCAACAGTTTGACATGAAGGACTTGGGAGAAGCTAATTATGTTCTAGGCATTCGTCTCTTCAGAGATCGAAAGAACAAAATGATAGCGTTATCCCAAGCTTCATACATAGATAAAATAATTGACAAATATGCAATGCAAGAGGCAAAGAAAGGCTCACAACCTTCCATTGTCGGTCTAACTCTTTCATTGGATGACTGTCCCAAGACATCGGAAGAAAGAGAGCGTATGAGTAAGGTCCCTTATGCATCCGCTGTGGGTAGCCTTATGTACGCTATGCTTTGCACTCGCCTGGATATATGTTTTGCAGTAGGTATGGTGAGCCGATATCAAGCAAATCCTGGAACTAAGCTCTGGCAAGCTGTAAAACATATACTCAAGTATCTTAAAAGAACGAGGGATTATATGCTAGTGTATTCTGGAGGGGACCTAACACCCGTAGGATACACGGACTCAGACTTCCAGACTTGTAAGGATTCGAGGAAATCGACATCTGGATCAGTGTTTTTACTCGGAGGAGGAGCCATTGTGTGGAGGAGCGTGAAGCAGGGCTGCACAGCTGACTCTACTATGGAGGCTGAGTATGTGGCTGCGGCGAGGCATCTAAAGAAGCGGTTTGGCTCCGCAAGTTCTTTAGAGACCTTGAGGTCATTCCAGGTGTTGACAAGCCTATCACACTTTCCTGTGATAATACAGGGGCTATTGCCAACACAAGGGAATCTCGGCACCACAAGAGGACCAAGCACATCGATCGGAGATATCATATTATTAGAGGGCATGTGGAGACAGGACAAGTGGATGTATGTAAGATCGCGTCCGAGGACAACATCGCCGATCCCTTTACTAAGACTTTGGTGGCTAGAAGCTTTGAGAGGCATGTAGAGGCGATGGGGATGCGTAACATGGCACATCTACTGGCTTAGGGCAAGTGGGAGATTGTTAGGAAATGCCCTAAGCATTAGAGACATTTTGATGTATTCATTTTGAACTGGATAATAAAATTATATATACATAGAGGTTATTCATTACATTGCTATCTGTCCTCGTCTTATTTACATGTTAAAGTAAATGTAAGCAAATATGGCTCACTGACTCTTTGTGTTAAAACTGTTAGAACGTTGTATGCAATGGATTTTTGTATGCGAGAAAACAATGTTCTAAAGTTAGCGGTCTAAACTATGGTCTGTAGTCTATGGGGTTAGACCGAGCATCTAACTCATGTTAAGATTATTATGTTGTCTAAAGCCTTGGAGGGGACAGTTTGTCTTGACTGTCTGGAGCTGGACTCCCAAGTAGAAACATAGATATGTTACTTGGTGGTGACATATTAGACCGGGACTAAAGCGTGATTGATCTACGTAGTCCGCTATGAGTGGATCAATCTGCTTTTGACGTTCATTGTGCAATAACCTTAATCCTGAGTAAATGAACTACTTCATGTATATGACTTGTGTACTTTGATGTTCCAATGGCTAAAGCGTCTCAGAGGTAGTAAGCTTATAGACCGGTTCGTTGGGTGCATGACTTGTATACGATGAAGGGTTTGTTTGCAGATATCGGAATCATAGCTCTAAGGAGTTAAAGGTATCCTCTTAAAGTCATTATACTGAATGTGAAAATGGACAAGGTCTTGGGTTGTCTGCTGGGCAGATGACTTCTTATTCACATATGGTGAATAATCATTTTCTTAATTCGGTAGTATAATGGAACTTTGAGATAGCCTGATCAGTTTTGACCTAAGGCTGATCATGGATATCATATGAGGGTTTTGCATATATGACAAGGTCATTGGATAGTAGCTCGTCACAGGCTTACGTAATACGGTATATAATTGGGAGTTCAGTTTCAGGTTTATAGTGGTGTGACTCTGAAATTAGTGATCATATGATTGAGTTGTTCGGTACAAAATGATGATCATATGGAATCACGAGAGCCCGATTATATATGTCCAATCAGTCCCTCTACTAGCTCCACATAATTCCTTAACATTTGGCAAATTGATTTATGTATGCTATAGGCTGGTTTATTATGCATGGATGGTGATGACACAGGATTAGGATGATAGACAAGATTCTCTCCGGTTGGATTCAGATTTTGTTTTGGATAATAGAGTACATAATTATTCGAACTCCAAATAATGTTGCCATGCTTTTATTTGAGATTGGATTGGAGTTGTAGAAAATTATCTATGAGAACAAAAATTTGAAACACAACCGTTTTGTGGAATTTGAAATTTGAATTTTGAACTTTGAAATTTGAATTTTGAAATTTGAAATTTGAAATTTCAATTTGAAATTTCAATTTGAAATTTGAATTTGAAATTTGAATTTGAAATTTAAATTTGAAATTTGAAATTTGAATTTGAAATTCGAATAATTCAAATTTAAATTTGAAATTTGAAATTCAAATTTTGAATCATAGTCCAAGTAGGATTCGAATTTGTTGTGGAAAATCCATAAGGTTTGAAATTCAAATTTAAGTTGGGTTTGGAGAGGATAATCTTGTTAGAATCCTACTTGAATTTTGAATCCAAATCCCAACAAACTATGGACGAAATTTTGAGGATAATCCTCAATGGAATTTCGGTTTTTGTGGATAAGATTCAAGGGAAAAATTCAAGTTTCAATCCCAGTTGAATTTAGATTCTCTCCTCCCTGAAAAATGGCAGAAATTTTGGAGATAATCTCCTAGGAAAATTCGGTTATTTTGGATAAGGTTGAGATAAGATTCAAGCTTGAAAATCCTAGTGGAATTTTTGATTCTCTCTTATCCATAATGGCCGAATTTGTGGAGAAGATTTTCTCCTAGGAAATTTCGGATTTTTTGGTTGAAAAAGGGAGATAAAATTCTAGTTAAAATCTTGTTTAGATTTGGATTGGATTTATCCTAAGAAAACCGAATTTTATTATTGGATTTTCCCATGGAAAAATTCAGATTTTTTGGTTATGGATAAGGGAGAATATATTTTCCTAGTCCAATTCGAATTCAGAGAATCACCTCATGCAGGTCTATAAATAGAGGTCCTACCACTCCAGTTCTCTCAGACCACAGACTCTTAGGTGAGCAGGCTTATTGTTGCATAGCTCATCGTGATAATAAAGTTCTTTAGAGATCTGGGTGATCGGAAGAAGACTAGCAGTGCTAGCATACCGATCGAGGTTCAGAGTGCCCACACACTCAGCCATTCAAGAATTGGAGAATAGTAGAGAAGGCTAGTTGGTTGAAGCCTCCGGTCATTCTCCTCTTGCAAGATTGGCATCCTTGAGGTATGAGTTTTAATTGTTGTTGGTTTATTGTATATGGCATCATGAGATATTTAACGATCTAAAAATTTTTATTGTTCTGCTGCACCATTCTGATACGTTTTTACCGGTTTATTTTCCTACATTGGGTGTATCCTCCAATCGCCCTGTCTAAATCTAAGGTCCTTCTAACTTGGATTGCATAGTATGGACTTGACCGGTCGCTTGTCTAGATTGAAAGGATCCAGGTTGATACTACTCACTAGACGTACAGTTCTAGGCAAAGTGGCCTTATTTGCCACATGTATAGCAAACATTCATGCCAAGCCTACACTCCCCCAGATGCATTCTCCCACATTTGGGGCATGGTGGTCAACTCTGGCTGACATTCTGATCTTGTCTTTGTTAAACATTCCGAACGTTCTAGTTCTGGTTTTCATTTGGGTTCCCCTTCCACTTGTTCGAGTTTGGCTGGTTTTGATTGCCACCCTGACTAGGTTTAAGACCCTAGTTAGGTTTGCTGCTTTGGCTTGCCTTACTATTTTTCTGAGTCTACTTAGTCAACTCCCTTTCCTTTTTCTTGTCTTCCCAAGCCTTGGTTCACTCTTCTTTTGCTCTAGCCAATCGATGTTCAGCTCGCATTGCTTGGCTCACATAGTCTGCTACTATATCGGGTGGGTTCTCACCACTCTCTACTAATGTGGCAATATCAGGTTGGAACATATCAATCATTCTCTGTGCCCATTCTCTCTTTGTCAGCACTAGGTGTGGGCATAACCAAGCCAATCAATCAAATTTGTGGCAAGTTTCAACTACTGTCATTTCTCCTTGCCTCAAATCACCAAACTCTCTCTGTTACGCTAATAAGGTGTCCAGGTTGAAAAACTTTTGTTTAAACTCTTCCAGAAAGTCACTCCATGTCATTCTCTTAACATTTCTCCGCATCCTTATTATTTCTCACCAATGCCGTGCATCCTTTTTCAGCATGTAGGAAGCACAAAGAACCATTTCTTGATCCAAAAGGTTCATAAATTTGAAGATCATCTGAATTGAAGCCAATCATTCTTCAGCTTCCAATGGGTCTATTGAACCCTTGAATTGCTGCAGTTTCATCCTTCTGAATCACTCATATAATGGCTCCTGATTAATCATTGGTTGGGCTTAGGTACCTCTAAACATTTCGGATGTAGCTGGCACTGATGGTGTAATTGGTTCTACAGACGGTTGGGGTTTAAGTGTTTGTGTTTAGGGTGGAGGCATGTGAAGTAGAGGAGTTCCACCTCTAAAAGCCTGTCTTGTATTCCTTTGTTCTAACAATTCCCTTAACATCTGATTCTCTTTTTCTTGTGCTTCAAGTTGAGCTTGTATACTGGCTAGCTGAGTAGCAAGCTCGATCCCTTGAACTGATCTAATGTTTATAGCTCATGTTCTAACCATGTTGCTGTGTATAACCTATTACCAATAATATCGACATGGTTTAGTGCTCATGAAAAGAGATAATAATTAATTTAAATACTATCTTACTTGGACCATGCAGGAGCAGATACTTGAAATGTCATGGAATGTCGATGGAAGAACTGTGTTACACTGTGATACTGACTCCTGTCGATGACCCAGCTCACCCAGGCCATCGACTGCTTTCTTTTCTTCTTACTCTTACTTATCATAATCTCATTTTATAAAGTGCGGAAACATGTTTAAAAACTCACTTTTTAATTTAATAACTTGTTTAGAAAGACTGCAGATTTTTTTTTATATAATTCCAAAAACACAATTTGTTCTTGATCCTTATAACACTTTGTACATACATTTACATTCATACTATTCTGTTTCTTTACAATTCATGAAATCTTCTGGCAGTCGGAAACATAACGGGTCTACTTCCTTATCCATGACATCTCAGAAATCTGCCCGCCAGTCCATCATATACTTTCTTCTCATCTTACTGGTTGTTTACTCTTTTCACCTACACCACAAACAAACTAGTAAGCTAGAGCTTAGTAAGCATAATATACATACAGACCAGCTTAGGTTTAAGGCAACTAGGATTAGTCTCATAATGCTTTTTATTCTTCCTTGAATCGTTTTCGTAGTTCTATAGATCATATCTTATTCTGCTGTGCTATTTCCTTCATTTCTTTCCTTTCTTTATTCTTTTCTTTTCTTTTCTTTTCTTTTCTTCTTACTTTCACTTGTGAGCCCATTGTTGGACATACCTAATGCACGCAGATCGGTGGGAGGAAGGGGGAGCGACCCACCAACCTATCTCACGGTCAATTTTTAACTTTTAACTATTAACCTCACCTACAGGAGGTAGCATTCCACTATGGTAGAAGTCATAACATAAAATCTCACCTACGGGAGGCCGGTACGCCAACACTTAAGTTTTCAGTCTATTATCTTTCTTTCTTTTACTTCTTATTTCTTAACTCTTTTTATGAACATTTCCTTCTTTCTTTTACGATCATCTAAACACTTAACACAACATCACTTCAAAGAAGTCAGTCAATTAAATAAGTTAGTTTATGAGTAGACAATTAAATGTCTGTACTTACAATAACCGTGCTAAACTCAACTTCTTTGGTTCCTCCGATATTCCTTTATTGCTTCCCGATCGGCTTCCTACAAACCAAATATTATCCATTAATTAATTTATGAATATTTTATTATTATTATTCTATTTACTTTTCATCTATTCACTCTTTCTGCATAATTATGAAACATTTTTCTTCTATATAAACAGTACACAGTCTGGTACACGGCCGTGTCTATGACCATGTACCTCTCTGACCATAAAGTCCTCCCATACATGGCCGTGTAACCTAAACACGATCTAATATACGACCATATACATGGCCGTATAACTCTCGGGGGACTAATTAGCTTGCTACATGGTCGTGTAGCTAGCCCGTGTAACCTATACATGTCTGCGCATGTACACGATCTGATACACGACCGTGTCCCTGGTCGTATTGTTAGGAAATACCCTAAGTATTAGAGCTATTTTGATGTATTTATTTTAAACTAGATAATAAAATTATATATAGAGGTTATTCATTACATTGCTATCTGTCCTCATTTTATTTACATGTTAAAGTAAATGTAAGCAAATATGGCTCCCTGACTGCTTGTGTTAAACTGTTAGAACGTTGCATGCAATGGACTTTTGTATGCGAGAAGACAATATTCTAAAGTAAGCGGTCTAAACTATAGTCTGTAGTCTATGGGGTTAGACCGAGCATCTAACTCATGTTAAGACTATTATGTTGTATAAAGCCTTGGAGGGAACGGTTTGTCTTAATTGTCTAAAGCTGGACTCCCAAGTAAAGACATAGATATGTTGCTTGGTGGTGACATATTAGACCGGGACTAAAGCGTGATTGATCTACGAAGTCCGCTTTGAGTGGATCGATCTGCTTTTGACATTCATTGTGTAGTAACCTTAATCCTGAGTAGATGGATAGCTTCATGTATATGACTTATGTACTTTGATGTTCTAATGGCTAAAGCGTCTCAGAGGTAGTAAGCTTATAGACCGGTTCGTTGGGTGCATGACTTGTATACGATGAAGAATTCGTTTACAGATATCGGAATCATAGCTCTAATGAGGAGTTAAGGATATCCTCTTAAAGGCATTATACTGAATGTGAAAATGGACAAGGCCTTTGGTCGTTTGCAGGGCGGATGACTTCTTATTCACATATGGTGAATAATCATTTTCTTTATTCAGTAGTATAATGGAATTTTAAGATAGCCTGATCAGTAAGATTAAACGGACTTTGGCCTAAGGCTGATCATGGATATCATATGAGGGTTCTGCATACACAAGGTCATTGGTCAATAGCTTGTCACAGGCTTATGTAATACGGTATATAATTGGGAGTTCAATTTCAGGTTTATAGTGGTGTGACTCTGAAATTAGTGATCATATGATTGAGTTGTTCGGTAAAGAATAATGATCATATGGATTTGCGGGAGCCTGATTATATATGTCCAATTGGTCCCTCTACTAGCTCCACATAATTCCTTAACGTTTGGCAAATTGATTTGTGTATGCTATTGGCTAGTTTATTATACATGGATGGTATTGACATAGGATTAGGATGGTCGACAGGATTCTCTCCGGTTGGATTCAGATTTTGTTTTGGATAATAAAGTACATAATTATTCGAACTCCAAATAAAATTGCCATGATTTTATTTGAGATTGGATTGGAGTTGTAGAAAATTATCCATGAGAACAAGAATTTGAAATACAACTGTTTTGTGGATTTTGAATTTTGAATTTTGAATTTTGAATTTTGAATTTTGAATTTTGAATTTGAAATTTGAATTTGAAATTTGAAATTTGAAATTCAAATTTTGAATTACAGTCCAAGTGGGATTCGAATTTCTTATGGTAAATCCACAAGGAATGAAATTCGAATTTGAGTTGGATATGGAGAAGAAAATCTTGTTAGAATCCTACTTGAATTTTGAATCCAAATCCTAACAATAATGGACAAAAATTTTGAGGATTATTCTCATGGAATTTTTGGATTTTTTGTGGATAAGTTTCAAGGAAAAATTCAAGTTTCAATCCCAGTTGAATTTGGATTCTCTCTTCCTTGATTATGGCTGAAAATTTGAGGAAGATCTCCTAGGAGATTTTCTGTTATTTCGGATAAGGATGAGATAAGATTCAAGCTTGAAAATCCTAGTGGAATTTTGATTCTTCCCTTATCCTAAAGTGGCCGAAAATATTTGGTGAAGATCCTCTAGGATTTTCGGATTTTTTTGGTTGAAAAAGGGAGATAAAATTCTAGTTAAAATCTTGTTTAGATTTGAATTGGATAATCCTAAGTTGGCCGAAAATTTGTTGAGAATTTTCCCTTGGAAAATTCAGATTTTTGGTTGTGGATAAAGGAGAATATCTTCTCCTAATCCAATTCGAATTCAGAGAATCACCTCATACAAGTCTATAAATAGAGGTCCTACCACTCCAGTTCTCTCAGACCACAGACTCTCAGGTAAGCAGGCTTATTATTGCATAACTCACCGTGACAATAAGTTCTTTAGAGATCTGGGTGGTCGGAAGAAGACTAGCAGTGCTAGCATACCGATTGAGGTTCAGAGTGCCCACACACTCAGCCATTTGGGAATTGGAGAATAGTAGAGAAGGCTAGTTGGTTGAAACTCTCCAATCATTCTCCTCCTGCAATATTGGCATCCTTGAGGTATGAGTTTAAATTGTTGTTGGTTTATTGTATATGGCATCATGAGATATTTAACAATCTTGAAAATTTTTTATTGTTCCGCTACGCCACTCTGATACATTTTTACCGATTTATTTCCTTCATGTATAACTCTCGGGTGGTTAGTATTTTCACTAAATGGCCGTGTCCCTAGCTGTGTAACTTGCTTGTATAGCTTGTACAATTCTACATATGTATATGGCCTAATACACAGCCGTGTTCTTGGCCGTGTAACTCTCGGGTGGTTGATTTTCTCACTACATGGCCGTGTAACCTGGGCGTGTTCAAAATTTCTTCCTGCTACACGACTGTGTACTCTAGTACATGCTCGTATACTGTACAAAATTTAAATTTTAGCCTTATAAACCTTAGTTATGGCCTTTAAAAGTTTATTTAAGCTATTCTAAGACACTCTTGGTCCTTTCCATGCATTTTCAGACATTTTCTTAATTTACCCTATCCTGTTACTCGAGGGGCGCTATTTTAACAGTTACTCAGTCGTTAATCCCCTTTTTCTCACATTTCGAAATCCCAAATAGACGTTTCACTAATCTTTAAAACATTTGTATTCCTATTCTCCATTTTAAGTTACTAAGGGCTCGGATTTTTGACCTCAATCCTAGTTTACTCCTCATTTTCCAAAATACTTATTTGTGTCATTCTTAAAATTTTCGGCAGCATTTCCGCTAATTTTCTAGGTTCCCGGTGTTTAGGAAACGCCTCGAAACCATCTATCCTAGTTCATTTACCACGTACTATACTAGAAGCTTAATTTTACATAAAACGTTCTAAACATTTTATGTAAAATACTCATCTAAACAACATTATACCACTCAACATTTTCCATCACAAAATTCATGTTATCACATTTTATTCTCATCGTTGTTCTTACATCTCTTCTTATATGAATCTTTCTAACAATTTCTCATGCTAAATCCCCTTTTTCTTGAACCATTAACCAACGACAATTCAATTCATCATACTACACATGTAGCCCTTAATTTTTCTTAAAAGCATGCTTTAAATTTTTTATTTTAGAACACCAAACACACTAATTTACACAACGAACCTTTCTAACTAGTTTATCAACCAAATTGCCTAAGTTTCAAATCAAATTTCACCATCCATCTTACACTTAGGGGCCACAAATTTTAACTCCAAAATTCACAAGAAAATTGAGGAATTTTTTATTACCTTATTATCAAATATGTCTTCTTACTCCTAGAAGGCTGTGGTTGAAGTTTGGTGTGAAAATTTTGAAAGAAAAGCTTGGTTAGAGGAGGGACACACACACGATTTCTCCTTGGCTGCACAAGGGACAAGAGTTGCAAAAATTTGCTAAGTTTTTGTGTTCTTTCTTGTCAGAAATCAGATCCATCCTTATTAACTAAGGAAAACCAATTAATTCACCTTCCATCCAATGAAATTTTGACATCTAGCACCTCTAATTCTTTCCAAATTTTACTAAAATGAAATTAAGGCAATTTTGGCTTAATTCAAGCCATTGGTTCAAAATAAGATTAAATCTTAGCCTTAGGATCTACCTAATACTTTCTCTTGCTTTTTGAATAATAAATTATGATGTCATAAATGTGATATCACTTAAAAATCTAATCACATGTTATTTTCATTTGATTACTATTCACATTAATTCGGGTCACTTTTTGACCAAAAATTCAAACCGAAGAAACTTCACCGGAATCGCCTCGATGGGTTCCTAAAACCTCCGGTGCAATCAGTTTGCCTTATTCTTCTTCTGTTTGACCAAAAATCTTGGTCAAACATTTTCGTCTTTTAGTGCAATTTTTGCACCTCCTAGGGTTTTTGATGCCGATTTAACATCGTTCCTCACATTTCTATTTCCGAATTCCTAATTTTTAACACTGTTAGAACATTTTGTTACATTCTAAACAGTATCAAATCATTCATTTTACATTTTTAAATATAAAAATTATCGTATTGCATACAATGTACACATTTCCAAGAATAGTGAATTTTCTCTCATTACAGTAAAGTAATATATAATTAAGAGCGCAATTTCAAGTTTGTAATAGTATGATTTTAAAACTAATAATGTAACGAGTTTATTCGATATAGAATAATAATTATATAGATTGTTAGAGCCGATATTATATATGTCCAATCAGTCCCTTTAGTAGCTCAATATAATTCTTTAACGGATGGTAATTAGTCAGGGTATAGCTTGAATTCTTGCATTTAAACAAGAGAAAAAATATGGATCACCTATTTTATGGTGCAGGCATTTTTCTTTAGGGTCAAAGGTAAAATTATTAAATGGGATAAATATTTAATTTGTATAAATATTTATTTTGGAAGATAAGATTTAAAATTTAAATTAACTGTGTTTGTCTTTTAAAAGATGAATATGATATTAATTTAAATTTTGAAAATCTTGCTGGAATAAATATTTCAAATTGAAAGATTATCGTATTTGATTTTAAATTAAACAAAATCTTGTCCTAGCACACTAATAAGGGTCAAATTTTATAGGATTTAGAAAATAAGATTTTCTCCCAATTTGATTTTGCTTTGGATATGAGATTACATAATTTTTTAAATTCAAGTAAAGTTACTATGATTTTATTTTGAATTTAAGCTAAAGTCATGGAAAATTATCCATGTAGACAAAATCATAAGATTTGTAGAGTTTGAAATTTGTATCAAATTTTGAATTTCCCAAACATAAGCAAACGAAATTTTTGGGGAGAAATCCCAAGGAAGAAATTTGGCTACACCTATGGGAGGAGAGAGAACAATCTTTTTTGGAATCGTGTTTAAATTTTGAATTCCTTGTGCCAGTGGTGGCTAAATTTTTTAGAGGATTTCCTCAAGGGCGAATCGGCCATAGTATGAGGAAGGAGAGAAAAAAAATCTTTTCTTAAGTCCTATTTAAATTCTAAAAGTCACCTAATACAATTTTATAAATAGAAGCCTTGGGGCTCTTAGTTTCTTTAGATCGGAGACTCTCAGGTGAGCAAATTTATTATTATACTTCTCACTCATAATAATAAATTCTCAGAAATCTAAATAATTGAAAGGAGACAAGCAGCATTAAAATACTGATCAAGAAACCAAGTGTCTGGGAATTAGAGAATAGTAAAAAAGGTTAGCTGGTTGAAGCTTCTTGGTCATATTCTCCGGCGTTCTTGGTGTTTGCCTCTGAAGGTACAATGATTGTTAAATAATTTATGTATATGGCAATACGAGTTTTTAACAAACTTTAAAAAGTTTTTAAAATTCTACTGTATATATCTTACTATTTTTGCTACAATTGTATTGGATTTAAATTGTGATTTAATTGGCATTTAGATACAATACTTTAGCATTTAAATACGATGCACTATGCAGCACTAGAAATTTTAAAACTTATTGATAATGATAAAAGCTAGATATAACATTACAAATAACGTTATAGTATAAAGTACAAAATGTCAAACATGCTAGCTACACACTTTTTTTATATAACAAATGTAATATTGAGGTTGACGTATGCATAAAAAATGATCTTATACGAGAGCCATAAACCGTCATGGTATGCCACAAAATATACCGCGGTTTTGGACTCACAACAGGTAACAGTTTTTACATATTTCCATGATGGCATTAGGGAAAAAAATTACAAAGCACCAAATTTCTCTTTAATGGGGTGCGTATAACTTCAATTCACTCATTCAAATTTTGACCGCAAAAACGAAAAACAAAAAAAAAATCCAATCTTTTCTTCGAAAGCAAAACATACTAATAGTAGTAGTAATAACAATAATAATATAACTTATCCCAATTCCTTGACTTGTTTAAAATCTAGGAAATGTTTCATGTTAGGTAACTGTAAGGTATGGCATATATAATAATTTCTTGTAATATCAAAATTTATTAATTTATAATATTTGTAGTCAATATTTATCATCTATAATAGTATGTTGTATATGTAAATTAATTAATAATAACATAAGCTTAGAAAAAATCTATCATATATGCACAATCGTTTAATAAGAAACTCATCCTAAAAGGGTAGTGCTATAAATATGAATTTTAATCCTGACATTTAAATACTAATTCACTTGATGATAAAGATAGATGGAGATAAGTGAGTGTCAGTGAGGACATGTGCCCCACTCAATTTTGTTGAAAATTGGAATTTAACTTATAAGTTGTTTAGTTTTTCAAAAATGCACCCAATGGAATAATTTTTTTTCTCAAATATGAACCATCATAATTTTTGCCTTTAACCTATCTCACCAATATTTAAGTGATAAATGCACATTTCCTTATTATTTAATGTCAATTCTCTTATATTTTAAGTATTGTTTCTTGAAATTTTTAGAATAATTATGTTTGTTGTGTGTGTGATAGGTGGATGATTTGGAGTAAAAAAGGATCAATTTAGAGAAGTTTTGGACAACTCAAAGTTGAAGGATTTGCATAAAAGTGAAAAAAAAAAAAAAAATGCGGGCACGGGGCCGGATACTGTGATGCCAGCAATTACGAGAAATGACGCCTATTGCAACATACAAGGACCTGAGTATAGCGCCCACACCACATATGTAGAATAATGGGAAAACATGTGCAGTAGAATTTTAAAAATTTTTTAAAGATCATTCTAACTCATGTTGCTATATATACAACAAATCACCCAACAATTTATATACCTTTGGAGTAAAACACCAAGAATACCGGAGGATATGACCAAGAAAGTTTCAACCAATTAGCTTTCTTTACTATTTTCTAATTTCTGGACAATAGAGTGTGTGGGCACTCAGTTCCTCGATCGGTATTTGTGTGGCTTGTCTCCTTCCAACCACTAAGATCTCTAACAATTTATTGTTATAAGTGAGAGTTATAATAATAAATTCACTCACCTAATAGTCTGTAGTCTAAGAAAAATAGGAACCCCAAGGGTCCTATTAATAGTGAATACATTAGGTGGTTATCAAATTTTGAACAAGATACTAGAAAATATCTTTCTCTCTCCTCCTACCACATTGTTCGAATTTTTCCTAAGGAAATTCCCTCACAAAATCGTCCATTATAGGCTAGGGTGATTCAAAATTTGATATAAATTTCAATCTCTACAAATCTTGAGATTTTATCTCCATGGCTAATGTTCTATAACTCTAGTTTAAATTCAAAATAAAATCATGACAACATTATTTAAATTAAACAATTATGTAATAAACATCCAAAATAAAATCAAATTAGGAGAAAATCTTTTCTTCTCTTATTCTCACAATTTGCACCAATTTTAATACACAAAATAATAAGATTTTGTTTAATTCAAATTCAAATAGGATAATCCTTTAATTTAAAATATTTATTTAAATAAGATTCTCTAAATATTTAAATTAATTATTCAAATAATTAATTTATCTATATCTATTCAAATTTCAAATCAATCTTATATTTATTTTCAAAAGACAAATATAATTAATTTAAATTTTAAATATTTATCCTATTAATTAAGTAAAACAAAATTCCTATTCTACCTTGTTAGAGAAAACGCCTACACCTGGGACGGTGACTCGAATTTTTTTCTTTTCACTAAGTATAAGAATACAAACTATAAAGAATATTTCAATCAATTACCATCCGTTAAGTAATATGCAGAGCTAGTAAAGGGCTCAATTAGATATCTATAATGTGGCTCCAATAATCCATGCTACTATTATTCTATACTAAATAAACCTTACACAATTATTAGTTTCAGAATCACACTACTATAAACCTGAAATTGCACTTCCAATTGTATATTATATTATGTAAGCTAGTGAATAGCCATGTCCGATGACCTTGTAATATATGCAATACCCTCATAAGATATCCATGATCAACCTTAGGTCAAAGTTCATTTAACCTTCTGATCATATTATTTTAAAGATCCATTATACACCCGATTAAGAAAATGATTATTCATCATATGTGAATAAAAAAAATCATTTGCCAAGTAAATGACCCAAGACCTTGTCCATTTTCATATCTAGTATGATGCCATTCAGAGGATAACTTTTACTTGTTATTAGAGTTATGATTCCATATTTATAAGTAAACCATCAATCATATATAAGTCATGTACCCAATAAACCGGTCTATAAGCTTACTACTTCGAGAACGCTTTAGCCTTTGGAACATTAATGTATACAAGTCATACACATAAAGCCATTCACTTACTCATAGTTAAGGTTATTACAAAATAAATGTCAAAAGTAAATAATCCACTCACGTGGACTATATAGATTAATTACATTTTGGTCCAAGTCCAATATGTCATCACCAAGCAATATACCTATGTTTCGACTCAAGGGTTCAAACTTGCTCCAAAAAAAGTCAAGAAAGATTGTCTCCCTAATTGGTTTAAGACAACATAATAGTCTTAATATGAATTAGATGCTTAATTTAACCCCATAGACTATGGACTATAGATTTAGACTACTTACATTAGTATGTTGTCTTCTTGTATACAAAAGGCTATTGTATGCAACATACTAAAAGTTTAACAACAAGTAGTTAATGAGTCATATTTACCTACATTTATTTTAACATATAAACAGGATTTGCTTACATTTTCTTACCGATTTTATGTAAGTTAGAAACAATTTTCCTTTCAATATTTTTTGATATTATAGCTCATTTAGTAATGCACTTGCCAGAAAAAGTCATTCTAGGAAGACTTGTTCATTTGAGGTGGATGAATTTGTTTCAACAATTCATTGGATCATTAAAGAAATATGGCAAGAATTATGCACGACCAGAGGATCGATTGTCAAGGCATATATCATCAATAAAGCTCTAACCTTTCATTCAATGTATCTAAGTGGTATTGAGACAAGATTTAATAGACTTGAGAGAAATTAGGTAGAGGATGAAGATGGTAATGTTAAGATGACTTCTGTCTTCAAAAATTGATATCATCTAATTAGAAAGATGACCTTGATCACATTAAAGAATAATTTACGAAATAAAGTCGAGTGGTACATATTACACAACTGTTCAAAAATTTAACAATATATTGAGTAAGTATTACTCTAAATTTCATTACATAGTTGTCTCAAATTTAATTGTATCACTCACTCAAATTCCCTAATAAATAGTCATCACAAGAAAGAGTTGGAGGATAACAGTCAAACCAGATCATTAGACAAAATTTAATATAGGGAATTTCCAACATGATTTCAGAATAAAGTATACCCTTATCTTTTAATTTTGTACATCACAAATTGGATATCCAGATTGTTTGGCTATTCTTAATTCCTAAGTAAGTATTTTACTATTGATAAGTGTCAAGATCATAATGCATAAAAGGTGATAGCACAATTGGTTTCGCTTTCATTAGTTCAACTATATCTTTTAGAAGTTATTCGGTGTTAGGAATGTCCCAAGTAGGAAAGACATTTTTATGTATTTCATTTATTTTTAAACTGATTAATAATATAGTAGACGTCATTCATTGCTATATATCCTCATACTATTTACATGTTAAAGTAAATGAAAGCAAATATGACTCATTGACTACTTTTTATTGAACTATTAGAATGCTGCATACATTAGTCTTTTATATGCGAGAAGACAATGTTCTAAAGTAAGTAATCTAAATTTATAGTCCGTAGTTTGTAAGGTTAGAGTGAGCATCTAACTCATATTAAGACTATTATATTGTCTAAAACCAATTGAGGAGACGGTTTATCTTGACCATTTAGAGTATTCGATTTCGGAGTAGAGACATAGATATGTTGCTTGGAGATAACATATTATACTAAGACTAAAGTGTAATTAATCTACATAATCCGCGGGAGTGGATTAATTTACTTTTGATGTTCATTATGCAATAACTTTAATTCTAAGTAAGTGAATGGTTTTATGTGTATAACTTGTATACTTTGATGTTCCAAAGGCAAATGCATCCTCAAAATAGTAAGGTTGTAGACCGTTCATGAGGTATATGACTTATATATGATGGAGGGTTTGCTTATAGATATAGAATCATAACTTTGATAAGAAATGAAGGTTATCCTTTTAACGACATTATACTAGATGTGATAATGGACAAAGCCTTAGGTCGTTTGCTTGGCAAATAAAATCTTATTCACATATGGTTGCTCATGGATATCATATAAGAGTGTTGCATATATGACTAGGTCATTGGACGATGGCTATTCACTGGCTTACATAATTCAGTATATAATTAGGAGTATAGTTTCAGGTTTAGAATTGTATAACTCTGAAATTAATAATTATGTAATGGGTTTATTCAGTATAGAATAATAATTTCATAGATTATTAGAGCTCACATTATATATGTGCAGTCGGTCCCTTTACTAACTCTATATAATTTCTTAACAGATGGTAATTGATCAGTGTATTCTTTATGACTTGTATTCTTACACTTGGTAATGAGAAAAAATCCGAGTCACCAACACTAGGTGTAGGCATTTTTTCTTTGGCAAAAATAAAATGGTAATTTTGTTTTATTTAACTAATGGGATAAATATTTATTTTGAAATATAAGATTTGAAATTTGAATTAATTATATTTGTCTTTTAAAAGATAAATATGAGATTGATTTGAACTTTGAATAGATATGGATAAATTAATTATTTGAATAATTAATTTGAATATCTAAAGAATCTTATTTAAATAAATATTTAAAATTAAAAAAATTATCTTATTTGAACTTAAATTGAAAAAAAATCTTATCCTTGCACACTTAAAGGTGGCATCCACAATAGGGATTTGGAAGATAGGATTTTCTCCTAATTTGATGTTGTTTTAGATAGTTATTACACAATTGTTTAGTTTAAATAAAGTTGCAATGATTTTATTTTAAATTTAAACTAGAGTTATGGAATATTATCCATTCAGAAAAAATCACAAGATTTGTGGAGTTTGAAATTTTAATCAAATTTTAAGCTCCACAACCTTAATGGGGCCAAAAATTTTATACCAAATTTAGGAATGATTTTCATCCATGGTGAAAGAAGGAAAGAGAAAAATCTTTTTAGGAGTCTTGTTTAAATTCTAAAAGCCACCTAACGCAATTTTTATAAATGGAACCCTCATAGCTCCTATTTTCTTTAAACCACAGACTCTCAGGTGAGCGAATTTATTATTATACCTCTCACTTATAATAATAAATTCTCAAAGATCTAGGTGATTAAAAGGAGATAAGCCGTGTAGAATACCGATCAAGGAATCGAGTGCCTACACACTCCACCATTTGAGAATTGGAGAATCGTAAACCAGACAAGTTGGTTGAAGCTTTCTCAATTATATCCTCTGGTATTCTTAGTGTTTTCCTCCAAAAGTATTAAGATTGTTATACAATTTATTATATTTGGTAACATAAGTAATTATGATGTTTTAAAAAAATTTTAAAATTCTTCTACGTATGTTTTCAATTTTTCCAACATTTAGGTTGTGTAGTAAACAGAGTCAAGTTTCTAATATATAATCAAGATATCAATCAAAATACCCAGAATAATGGTATATGTATTCGTGGACCAAGTAACTAAACATATTACGGAGTCTTGGAGGAGATTTACAAATCATCCTACATAAATGACAATTTTGTTATTTTTTTAAGTGTAAGTGGTTAGACACTTGCCCAGAGAGAAAGAGAGTTCAACAAAACAAAAACAGAAGAAACAACTTTGTTAAGGACTCATGATATGAGAATGAACCATCTATACTTACATATCAAGTAGAACAAGTTTTTTTTTTTTTTTTTTTTATATTGATGATTTGTTCAACGGGTCAAACTAGAAAGTTGTTGAACACTTTAGACATCAGTATATCTAGGATATTCCAGAAGCTGATACAAACAACATGATGGTAGTTCAACATACTGACTCTACAAATGTTGACTTAGTAATGGAACTATTAGAGATTGGCACGTTGGGGTGGAATTGATCGGATGTAACATCTAATATTGTTACATCCGATGTTGATGCAATCTTGAAAGACAAGTCTCCCATTGAAAAGGATGAGTTTGATATGCTGGGAGAAGATGATGAAACTTTATAAGAGCACGTTGAAGAGGAATTCGTCAATTCTAATGACGATGATGACATAAATAAGGGCAACGACATTCAAGACAAAAGTAATAATGATGAATAGAAAATATATATTGCAATTGTTACTTTTTTTATTACTTCTTTTTAATATCACAAACAAACATTAATGTATAATATGTATAGACATAAATATGTTATTTAACTAATTTAAATTTGTTAACAGGTTTATATGTTTGTTCTAGTCTCTACCTCAGGTGGCTCTTTAGGGGGAGCATAGCCTCCACCTGACCCTTCTAGATTGCCATCACACTGCGAGTCCGGTATGCTATAATTACATAATTGCAAATTTGTTAAATTTATTAAATCATTATTGTATAATCAGGAAACATTATAGTAAATTACATTTAATCTATGTTTACAACCATAGAAGCCGTACCTCAATGGCATGGAGTTCGAGGAAGGCAAAGGGTTATGAGATCACGGCAAAGGTGGTGAGAGACAAAAAGATCACCCTTAAATTTGATGAGGATGGATGTACTTAGAAGGTACTTGGTGAATACAGTCCCTGGTTTGATAGTGCGATCAACATTCATATGACGGATATATGTGAGCCATATCATAATGCTTGGAAAGATACAAACCCCCATCACAAGAAAAAGATTCTAGAACGCATGTTAGTATTATTTAACTTCACTGTTATTCAATTTCATTTAAAGTTATACATAATAAAATCACTTAATATGTTTACTGTATTGCAAGATTGGTTTAATATCGATTACAACTACAAGGATAGTATCCTCTTTTTTGTAGTTAAGACGGATGCTTCCAAATACTATATAGATTGGAAGAATGACCTGCACAGCCACTTCAAATAACATGGTGGGCCAGCAAATGAAAAGGCGGTTAGAACCTCCCCCATAACTAACCTCAAGAATCACAATCATTGGGGTCCTTACTTCAATAGGTTTATGTCCAACAAGTTTTAGGAAATTATAGATCAACTAAGTTGGTGGTTGATCATACACAGTTATTTCAATTTTACTAAAGCTGAATATAATCATAAACAAAAAAAGTCAGAGACAAACAAAAATTAATGACAACAACCAGAAGTGGTCTAGCTTACATGATCACATATCAATTTCCCAACATTGTCAAAAGAAGGTTAGTAAGATTTTTTAATTTCTTGTTCGATGTAAAAGTTTTCTTTGGTGATCGAACATATTATACTAACATATTTAAATTGTTAGACAGTTCAACACGGGGACCCAGTAGCTGAGGTCTACCATAGACAACTGGGGCAACATACATCATCATCAAGATACTTGGGTTAACCCCCAAGCTAAGCAAAATTTTATAAGTATTTTTTATAATATAATCTTTTCTTATTCAAATTAGTTTATGTACTTATAATATGCAATATCCATACTGATCATGAGATATAATTACTTTGTAATAAGTAATTAAGCTCACGAATATCATGTAATTATCAATTTGTATGGAATGAACAAAATAAAGAAACGTTTAAATTCCATTAATATAATGAAAGAAACAAATGAGATGAATTCAATTCACTATGTTTACTCTTGAGTAAGATATACATATATATAGAGTAATATATGATTTTATGTGTGTGCACGTGCATACCACACATGATGTCAAGAAATTGGTTAAGACGAACTTCTCTTGATATAAAATTGATATATTTAAAATTAATATGCTTAAATTAGTCATTTGAGCATAAAAAGTAACTTTTAAACAGAAAACATGTAGTGTTAGAAAATTGGTTAAAATAACATTTACTTAACATAAAATTGATATATTTAGAATTAGTATGCTCAAATTAGTCATTTTAGCACAAAAAATAACTTTTAAACAAAAAAAAAACGCAATGTTAGAAAATTGGTCAAGATGACATTTGTTTGATATAAAACTGATATATTTAGAGCCATTGTGCTCAAATTCGTCATTTGAGCTCAAAAAGTAACTTTTAAATATAA
Organism: Antiaris toxicaria; assembly: GCA_035233585.1. Taxonomy (NCBI): domain Eukaryota; kingdom Viridiplantae; phylum Streptophyta; class Magnoliopsida; order Rosales; family Moraceae; genus Antiaris; species Antiaris toxicaria. The sequence continues at coordinate 22,047,740 of CP141156.1, forward strand.
AATATGCAATATCAGAAAATTAGTTGAGATGACATTTACTTAACATGAAACTGATATATTTAGAATCAGTATGCTTAAATCAGTCATTTGAGTACAAAAAGTAAATTTTGAATAAAAAACACGCAGTGTCAAGAAATTAGTTAAGATAACCTTTTCTTGACATAAAATTGATATGTTTGAAATTAACACGCCCAAATTAGCCAATATAACATATGTCAAATATTTTGCTCTTATGTGAATCAAATAACGGCTTTAAAGGAACCAATCAACGTCAAAGGAACCAATTCAAATACCAATTGGGCTGGTTACAAGAGCGAGAGCAAAAAGATTTAAAGAAGCACTTAATGAGCTAATGCAAGAGGTTTGGGCTCAATCAAATTCGTGGCCTATTGAGCATGATTCATGATACATTGACTTAATTCAAGCCCATGAGGAATTCAGCTAATTCAATCAAGCCCAAGACATTTTTTAACCAAGGATTTTCGAATTTGTGGCAGAATAACTACCTTCCTACATTTACGAATTTGGTTAGGATTAGATTTTCGGATTTGTTAGCATTTAGGATTATCTTTTGTAACAAATTTCAATTAGGATTTAGGATTATCTTTTGTAATAAATTTTCAAATAATTTTCAGATTTTTTAGGCTTATTTTTTTTCAGATTTTTTTTAGGAATATTTTTTGTAACAATTGCCTATAAATAGGCATCCCCATAGCAATAAAACAGAACACATCAGTTTAATTCATAAATTTGAGAGTTTTAATTCTCTTTGGTTCTTTGAAGAACTATCTGAACTTATCGAAATTTTTCCGTGGCGTTCACTTCTGACTTATCAATCAACCCTTCCATAGTTGATTGTGGCGTCTTCCTTATACCAAGGTTCTTGTTTCGCATTAAGCAACGGGTTGAGGTCCATATACCAAGGTTCTTGTTTTTGCTGAAGCAACAGGTCGAGGTCTCCCATCCATTCGGACCTGATTTTAGAACGTTCTTGGGTTCATAATCTTGACGGGTCTCGTTATTCTTAGCGAGGTTCGTATCATGCTCAGTATAAGGTACTATTCATTTTTAGTATTAATATCATATATGAACACAACCACAGATCCAGTAAGGGAATTGGGCAAATATAAAGAGAGTCCATTTAGGCAATAAATGGCACTTACAACCGGTCAAATGCAGTTAAAATGAGAATTGGATCAAAAATATTTATATATTTGATCGGGAGAGGATGAGACACAATCAGGTATTTATCGAATTATGTTTTTGGAAACTAGACTGCTATGGTACTTGTACTAGACCATGTAAGATTTCTCTGACTTTCCATCAAGGTTCGACAGCATTTGGAGCATACAACTACCATCCCTTGAATTAAGTGTGGCGGCTCACCCTGCTGTCGAGGCTCTACACTGCTATTACAGTCAACTCTGTAGTTAACCGCAATAGTATGTAGGCCTCTAGGGTCACCGGCTCATGCTCAACTTGAAAACTACTTGAAAATTTTGCAGAATAAATTTTTTTTTTCTTAACATAACAACTGGTCGAGAATGTGATAAGAAAATCATGTTAACAAAATAACATGCACATGAATTCATGATTCCCCTATCACATAATCTTGACTGGAAAATGTGTTCTTGAAATTACATGCTTAAATCTTTTCAAAACTGTACAGCGGAAGACTAATGGTGACCACAATCCCTCGCCCAATCTCCCTAGCATGTACATACCCAGTCCAACGTCCACCGTATACTACTAGTGAACAGGTCTCTTACCTGCAACATGTGAACAAACTGGTGAGCTATTGACTCAGTAAGTTCAAACATAAAAACATGAATAATAACATGCTATACTATGCTCATGCATGAAACTTGACTCTGAAAACATGCTCATGGCTGATAGTTAAGTCTTAGGACATTATCTGAATTTAAGTTCTAGTTTTGAGCCCCTGATTAGTCGTACCAACATGTTAGCATAACTAGGAGCAGTACTTTAGTGCTGACCTCCTCAGTCTTAACTGAAGCTGAACATGAAAACCTCCCCATGGATCGAGAGGCCGGTATGCCCATAACTGATTTAATTACCATCTTGCTGGAGTTCCAACTGGATAGTATACTAATTGCCCCTACAGTAGGAACATGTTACATATTTTACTTGGGGTGTGAGTTTTATTAAACACACTAAGGTGGCTTGTGCACCTACATGTTTTCGTGCACTTGATACCTGTCTGACATGTGTACTTAAAACATGAAATTCTATATGCATGACATGAAACTGACATGTGTATCGTGATGTAGACAATCAATGTCTAACATACACGTCAAACAATATACATAACATCATAAACATAACAAGATTGTCTACGTTGCAGTCAGGACAATGCTTGAACTTACAGAAAATCTGCTAGCGTGAGCCTCTGCTGATCTAGGACCGCTGTCTCGGGGTCTCTAGCTTGAACTCCTATAAAAGAAATAATCGTTGATTATTTACAATATTCATCTTATACTTGAAACATGGCAAAACATGAAATTCACATTTCCAGACTCTTCTTTTTTTTTTTTTTTTACTTTAAATTCGAACACGCCCTCCTACACGGGCATGTTCATGGCCGTGTACTCCTCTGGACTTACGTGCATGACCGTGTAATTCATACAACATGACCGTGTAATTCATATGGACTTACACGGGTGGCTACACGGTCATGTTTCTGGCCATGTACTCCTCTGGACTTTACATGCATGCTTACACAGTTACTTACACGGTCGTGTTTCTGACCGTGTTTTCCTGCTATCGAATATGGTCTGCTATACCCCCTTCCTATGACCGTGTGCCCCTTGACACGGCCCGATACACAGCCGTGTTTTTGGCCGTGTACCTCTCGGGTCTAAATTTTCTTGCAACACGGTCGTGCATGTAGGTATGTTCGGGGCCGTGTTCTAAACATGCCTGTGTACACGCCCGTGTTCATACCAGAATCAGGATTCTGGGTCTGAAATGCTCTGCTCTGATTTTCTAAGGCTTTTATGGCCTTTGTTCTACTTCTTGCACTCAAAATTGATCTCAATAAGATCGTTTCAAGGTATAGACTATATTTCTACTATCACAAATCCATGGTTTCTTAAGCAAAATCTCACATTTTTCTTTTACATATTTCTTAACTCAACATTTTGAAAAATCTAAACTTTCTTGACGAAAACTCACTAAACTTAGTTTTCTAAACCATTAACTCATGGATTCGTGTTTACAAACAACTAGACCTGAACCATGTTTCGATTTAACCGAAAATCTCAATATGATTAACTCACATTCTCTTTTTCCACTCAAAACCCGAGATTTTCACCCAAGAAATCGTGAGAAAAATGAGGGTTTACCTTGCCTGAAGCTTGAGAACTTCTTGCTGTGGATTATTGGCTGAAACTTGAGTGATTTCCCGGTTGGAAGAGAAAAATCCGAACTTGAATGGATTTACCCTTCTGCTCTCTCTCTTTCTTGGTTTCTCTCTCTTTCTCTTTCTCTTTCTCTTTCTTTCTCTTTCTTTCTTTCTCTTTCTCTTTCTTTCTTTCTCTCTCTCGGCCACTTATTTGCAGCCCAAACCAAGTGAATTAATTCACTTGGGTTGCTTGAGTTTGAGGTCCCTCACGTGACCTCCACCCTCTCTCTCACTTTCTTTTAATTTCTTTTAGAGAAATTGGCAATTGTCTTGGCTAATCTTGGCCATTGATCAATGTGGCTTGCATGTGAGCCATTGATCTCTTAATATACATTTTTCACATACTTTTCTATTAAATTTTAAAATTTCATAAATTGAATTAATGTTTAGCTTCTAAACTATATTCATTAATTCATTGTTAAATTTTGATTAAAACTTAGTTAATCAAAATTTTCATCTGCTCTGTATTCTGTAACATGTCTCATCATGGGTGTACATTTATTTACATATCTTGTACAAAATTTTTCGAGAGTGATAAGTTTCTCGGTTATCACATTAAGGGATTTTCATTTTTAAATAACAAGAACAGGTACATTAAATGTTTAAGGTAAAAGAGTGGTTTGACTTCTCTTCTTCGCTTTCATCTTACTAGCCCAACAGTTTGTAGGAAGCACGACCTCCCACGTTCAAGCCCATAGTTTGGAGGAATATCTCACCAAAAAAAATGATAGAAAATAGGGTGTTTAGGGACAAAATATGACCTGTGCATTTAATAGTTATGGGAACAAAATCTTCCACTTTGCTCCTTTGCATATCTGGGCAAACTTAAGGAGACACTTAACCAAGTGTTTGTCAAGTAGGAAACAAACTTGACTAGACAGTAATAATGATAACAATAGTAATTGGAGGGGGGTTGTGGGGGAGTTAAGCTAGGAAAAAAATTAGTAAAATGGCTGATTACACTCAAATTGTGATAAAATAAAGCAGTCAATTGTAGTACAATTAGGACGGTCGATCCCATGAGGAGGTGATAAAAACAAACAAAAGAGATTAGTGGAACAAAAGCTTTAGAGAGATATGTAATTAAACAAGAAAAGAAAGAAAATGTTTTTGTGATTTTAGAGCAATTTGATTGAAAGATAATGCAATTTAAGTAGAGAAAATTCAATAATTAAAACGGTAACACCGAGAATCCCCTATATGCTTCGTTCACCTATTTAAATTTTGATTCATAAATTGACACAATTGAAAGTTTTATATCTCAACAATCAATCGAAAGATAAGATTTGAAGAACTTGTGATTTAAATGTATTCGAGTAAATAAAATTCTCACGTTAAGAACTAGGAAAATTTTTCTTATAAGAAATCTAAATGCGACAATATGCCACCGACAATAATGCAGTAAAAGACTACTTATAAAACCATATTTATCAATATATTGTATCATACAATAATCACATAAAAAAAGCTTAACATAATTTATATAAAAGTTATCAACAAAATATATTGATGTGAGAAACAAATGAGTAGAAAGAAAATTATTTACTCAAATGTATAAACATTACAAATCATAGAGAATCAAAACCCAAATAAGCTCACTACACATATAGGATCATCTCTAACCTCACCCAAGAACTCTAGTCTAACTTGCAAAACATTCTAATAAAATTTTAGAGAGAAAACATGAGAATGAAAGCAAGGCAAAAATGAGAAAGAAAGAGCATATTCCCCTCTCCATCAAATCCCTTTAAGAATGGCCCCTTTTATAAGCATAAATTTACACTATTCTACCAAATCTTCACACAAACTTTTCAAACTTGCTACAGTATTTGGTATCCATATAACACAAATTTTCAAACATGCTACAATATTCAATACTACATAACACAAATTTTCAAACTTCTTACAGTGCTACAGTGATCAGACTGCTACAGTGTTGGCACATGCTTGCTACAGTGCTGCTACAATAATACATTAGCTACAATTCAATACACGAAATTAGGAAGGATCCAGTGTAATAAAATGCGTGACAAGTTTGGTTTTCACAGTTTCCTGACATAAATAGTAATGCCCTCTTTGACGCTACAGAAAAACAAAATGCTAAAATTAGATATTTTCAAAATAAAATGATATAAGTACACATGTTGCTACAGTGCTGCTACAGTACACACATTAGCTACAATCCAGTGCATGAAATTAAGAAGGATCATGTACGATAGAATGCATGATAAACTTAGTTTTCATAGTTTCCTGACATGAATAGTAATGCCCTCTTTGACGCTATAAAAAAATAAAATGCTAAAATTAGATATTTTTAAAATAAAATGCTAAAAGTAAACTCATTAAAAATATCTAATTTTAAACTTATTTAATATATTACGAGAAAAAGATGAAAATTATATAAAAACTTTACGAAAAAATTTATGAAAATCTAAATTAAAGTACACAAAACAAAATAAATAAAAAACGACTAAAATTCTCAAGAACAAGCTAATTTTTGTGCATAAAAAAGTGGTAAAATAACTCTATTTTGTAAAGTTATCACATCCCCAAACTTAAGATTTTGCTTGTCCTCGAGCAAAAGAAAAGAAAGAAAGAAAAAATAGAAAATATTTTATTAGTAATAGTGATTTCTAAAAATTTCCTCATAAATTGCTATAAAAGATATAATCTACAAAAAAACATAAATTTTGATCAAAAATTTGAGTTTAATTTAAGAGTATATCTACTTATAGTTGGATATTCCATCTATGTGTGCAAAATTTCTTTTTCATTAAATTGTATGCAATTTAGATGAGTTTCTAATAAATGAAACAATCGATCTCAGATGATTATCAAATCCCATAGGTTCATTTTTCATTTCTCTCTTCACTAATATCGACAAACACAAAACCAAGGATCATTAGGACTTTTATTAGCCTTGTAATATGTGGCTGAGGTGATGGTAAGATATAGGATAATATGGCTTAGATCACTCTTCAACACATTAATCATTTTAAGACTTATTGTAGAGCTTTTTATTTGCACCCAAGTAACACCTACAAACTTATTTACAACTTTCCCTTATCAAAAATAATTTTTTTTTAAATAACTACATTCCTAAACTTGTTATGATAAACAAAGGATATAGTATTCTTTTTTTTCTTTTTACTTTTTTATTTTTTTATTTCGTAATCCCAACCTCCCTCCTAAATTTCAGCATAACTTAAAATAATTTCTAAAATGATCAACATATTTAAAGGTTAAAGGTTAGATATTTTATTTAAAAGGCTAGCCTAAAAATGTGAGTGACAAGAAAAATGTTGTATACAGCAAGGCTTAAAGGGGTAAACTAAAGATAAATATATAACAGGGTTGGCTTGAAGAGCTCAAACATTCCAAAAACTGCCTAAATCATTTCCTTAATTTTAATATTGTCTAGGATTTCACCTCGAGAGAAAATCAAATAAATTCTAAGACTAGTAAGATCAAAAATATTTTATGTTTATAAAACTTTCTCTAAACAAATACACAACTTATAGATCAAGAATTAGTGCTCAAATATTGAATATTACAACTGAGTTAGACTAACTCAAAAATTTAAAGGTAAATTTGTCCAAAATTTATACTTTTCTGAAACACTATATGAAATAAAGCAACTAAAATTTTCATTATCGGATCTGTGGGAAATCACCATTTTTTTTTTTGCTTTTTTTTTCTTTTTTTATTTAAATAAAGACAAAACAATGACATAGGAAAACAATCATTACTATAAGATGCACATCAAGAGTACTAAAAGTAACTCTTTACTTAACCATCTTATAAATAATGAATCTAGTTATTTTTTAAAAAAAAAATTTATTAATAGTAAAAACACAAGAAACTGAACAAAAAAAATCAAACTGTTCCCTCCCCACAACCTAATTCAGACATTGTCCCTAATGTCTAATGTAGACAAGTAGAGAATAAATGGTCTCACCTGATCTAGTGTTATTTAAAGCAAAAATTGACAAACTGAAACTAAAAAAAAAAAATCAAATGTTACGAAAAAAACCAACAAGTTAAAAGTTACAACCGTAGCATCAGATCCAACCCTCATTTCTTACTGCTTTTGTTGTCTATAGTTGACCATACTACCTGTGACATTAATGGATCAAGTTCAGGCACAAAGATTTGTAGTTGATCAATCAACTGATCAGCAGTCGGAGTTGAGACTAGGATTTTTTGAGCTGATCATGTAATGAATTCCTGTTCCATAGCATGATCTAGAAAAAACAACAAACCATCATAAAAACCATTAACGTTTAATAATCCTAACGGCTTTTGATGAAGATTAAGTTGGGCAGAATAGGCAGTGTTAAAAATCTCTTCCAGCATTCCTAAACTACTAAGTAAAGCAATAAAGGCATCTGCATTGCACATCATACTACCCATTCTTTCATGCATGGACAAGATCTTTAACTTATTACTCAGAGTATAACCAGTGATTTTTTTGTCAGCTAAAGCACTAGGAATGATACCTAAGACTTTACTGCTTCCTAATATGCATTAGATGACACATAACCCATTAACCCAAGAATTCCTCCCTCATAGACCAGATTAATTTGTCTAACGGCTAACACCCTACCAAGGTTGTTTGCTACTTTCAAAAACTCTATATCTTTTCCCAAACTAGTCCCAATGAAAATACAAATAGTTTTATACTTATGAACTGAAGGACATTTCATCTCAACTCACTTCTTTCTAACCTTATAAATGAATATGTGTGTGATGAAAATGGTGAAAATGCATGTATAATTATAAGGTGAGGAAAAACGATGCTGAGTTAAGTCTATCAAAGGGTAGATCGGCTGTTTGTCAGAAAACTTTAAAAAATAAAAAAGAAAAAGTCAAAAATACACACTTAATGCAAAAAGAAAAAGTCAAAAATACACACTCGATGGAAAAAGAAGAAAAGATAAAAATACACACTTAATACAAAGAAAAAGTCAAAAATGCACACTCGATGTAAAAAGAAAAAAAAAAGTCAAAAATACGCACTAGATGGAAAAAGAAGAAAAAGACAAGAATATAGACTTGATGCAAAGAAAAAGTCAAAAATGCAAACTCGATGCAAAATAATAATAATAATTATTATAGTAAAACATGATAAAAATAAGTAAGATTTATATAGTAATTGTGATTGTGGCTCATATCTTCCTTTGGTTTTATATCCAATAATGGCTTAAATGCCTTCTATGACTTGAGGATGAGCTTCCCATCCAGTTTTCTTATAAACTGGCAAACAGGATCTTTTAACATCAAATTTCCTAGACTGTAGTACTTCCATTTATCTATGAATAAACTCCATAAATCGAGAATTATGTCTTAAACTTGTTCATTAAGATGTGCATCAAGAGACAAAAGGAAATTATCCAATTATTCTTTACTCAACCATCCTTTATGAACTTGAATTTGTCATCTCGATTTATAGAGGTCATTCTTATGTGGCTAACAGAAAATGCATAAAAGGAATATAGATGAACTTTCTGCAATGCTTTTCTACAAAAACAAACACACAAAAACAAACCAAAATTAAAAACACAAAAGATTCACAGAAAAAAAAATGTAAAAGAAATAAGTGAGACAAAAATATATATTTATATGATACACAACGGTTAGAAGCAACTTCTCAGGGTTGGCAAACTGGAGCCTCAAGAGTGACTTCTTTAACCTGACTCACTCGCTCAATGTCGTGTTTCAATCTCTAGCCAGTGACTCTAAATATCCTCCCATCACTTGGATCCTCAACCTGGATAGCATCGTTAAGAAAAACTTGTTTCACCACAAATAGGCCAGTCCACCGTGACCTCAACTTACCTGGATGGAGATGTAGACGGGGGTTGTGGCGGTTCGCCCTGCTGTAGAGGTGCTACATGGCTATTACGGCCAACTCTGTAGTTAACCGCAATAGTCTGCAGGCCTCTAGGGTCGCCGGCAATCATGCTGAACTGTAAACTGCTTGTTAATTTTGCGGAATAAATTTTTTTTCTTTATAATCATAAACTGTTCGAGAATGTGATAAGGAAATCATGTTAACAAAATAACATGCACCTGAATCATGATTCTCCTATCACATAATCTTAACTTGAAAACTTATTCTTTTTGAAATTACATTTCAAAACTATACAGCGGAAGAATTAAATGTGACCAAATCCCTCGCCCAATCCTCCCCGGTATGAGTCTACCCTGTTCGTCGTCTACCGTATACTATTGGTGAACAGGTCTTTTACCTGCAATATGTGAACAAACTGATGAGCTATGAGCTCAGTAAGTTCAAACATAAAAACATGAAACTAACATGCTATACTGCTGTGCTCACGCATGAAACTGGACTCTGTAAACATGCTCGTGGCTGAAGGTTTAGTCTTAGGACAGTAATCTGTTATTAAGTTCTGGTTTTGGGCCCCTGATTGGTCGTACCGACATGTTAGCACAACCAGGAGCGGTACTTTAGTGCTGACCTCCTCAGTCTTAACTGATGCTAAACATGATAACCTCCCCGTGGGTCGAGAGGCGATACGCCAATATCTGGTTTATTTACCATCTTGCTGGTGTTCCAACTGGGTAGCATACTGCTTGCCCCCACAGTCAGAACCTATTAATCAAATTACTAGGGTGTGAATTATATTAACACACTAGGGTGCCTTGTGCATCTACCTGTTTTCGTGTTCTGGTACTGTCTGACATGTGTACTGGGACATGCAACTCTACATGCATGACATGAACTTACCTGTGCTGACATGAGACTGACATAGACATCGTGATACAGACAATCAATGTCTAACATACACGTCATGCAACATTCATAATATCATAAAAAAACAAGCTTGTCCACGTTGCAGTCAGGACAATGCTTGAACTTACAGAAAATCCGCTAGCGTAAGCTTCTGCTGCTCTGGGACTGCTGATTTGGGGTCTCTGGCTTGAACTCCTATAAAAGGAATAATTACTGGTTATTTCCAATACTCATCTTATACTGGAAATATGGCAAAACATGAAATTTACTTTTCCAGACTCTTTTTTTTTTTTTACTCACTAGCTTCGAACACGCCCTCCTACACGGGCGTATCTCTGCCCGTGTACCTCTCTGGACTTACAAGCCTGGCCGTGTACTTCGTGGAACATGGCCGTATACACTTACACGGGTGGATACACGGCTGTGTTACTGGCCGTGTACTCCTCTGTACTCTTACACGGCTGTGTTTCTGGCCGTGTTTTCCTACTGTCTAACATGGTCTGCTACACGCCTTCCCGTTGACCGTGTGCCCCTTGACACGGCCCAATACACGGTCGTGTTCTTGGTCGTGTACCTCTCGGGTCTGATTTTTCTTGCAACACGGTCGTGTGTATGGGCATGTTCGGGGCCGTGTACTGAACACGCCCTTGTACACGCCCGTGTTCATACCAGAATCAAGATTCTGGGTCCGAACTGCTCTGCTCTGATTTTCTAAGGCTTTTATGGCCTTTGTTCTACTTCTAACACTTGAAATCGATCTTCATAAGATCGTTTCAAGGTATCTACTACATTCCTACTATCACAAATCCATGATTTCATAAGCAAAAATCCCACATTTTGCTCATTTACAACTCTTGACTCAACTTTTGAAAAATCTGCATTTTCGTGAAGAATATTCACTAAACTTGGTTCTCTAAACCATCTGTTCATGGATTCGTGTTTGAAAACATTTAGACTCGAACCACGTTTCGATTTTAACCGAAAACCTAAACGTGATTCACTCACATTCCCTTTTTCCTCTCAAAACCCCAGATTTTTCCCCCAAAGAAAAACGTGAGAAACTAGGGTTTATCTTACTTTAATCGTGAGCTTTTCTTGCTGCTAATCCTTAACTGAAACTCGATCAACCTGCTGCTTGAACAAGAAAATCTGAACTTTCTTTGGATTTCCTTTTCTTCTCTCTCTTTTCTCGGTTTCTCCGTTTCTCTCTTTCCCTTTCTTTCTTTCTTTTCTTCTTTCTTTCTTTTCTCTTTCTGCCGGCTGCTGTGCAGCTAAGGGAATTAATTCCCTCCCCTTTAGCTCACGTGCCACTCACTCTCTCCCTTACTTTCATTTTCTTTTCTTTTTTTTTAAAAAAAAAAAAGGTTAGGCCTTGTTTGTCTACTTCTAGCCATTATTCCATGTGGCTCACTTGTGTGACATTGATCTCTTAGTATGTATTTTCCACATACTTTTCTATTAAATTTTAAAACATCATAATTGAATTAATGCTTAGCTTTTAAACTATATTCATTAATTCATCATAAAATTTTGATTAAAACTCAATTAATCAAAATTTTCCTCTACTCTGTATTCTGTAATCTGTGTCACTGTAAATGTACATTTATTTACATATTTTGTATAAAATATTTCCGAGAACGTAAATTTCTCGGTTATCACAGGGGTCATAAAGATGCACCTACTAATTTGGCTCGAAGTTTTTTCACAAGATCTATTTGTCATGAGCTACTTTCAATCTTGCTTTGTAGATCCTGGAGTTGTCATATGCATTATTTCTTAATTCCTCAATTTCTGATAGTTGGAGCCTCCATTAGATACCTGTAGCATTGAGATCAAAGTTAAGGGCTTTGACAGCCCAATAAGCCTTATGTTCAAGCTCTACAGGTAAATGACAAGCTTTCCCAAAGACAAGCTTCTAGGATGACATCCTAAGAGGGGATTTATAAGCAGTACAATATGCCCAAAGAGCATCTAAAAGACGTGAGGACCAATCCTTACAGTCGGGGCTTACCGTCTTTTTCAGAATTTGTTTGATCTCCATATTTGCCAAATTAGCTTGACCGTTTATTTGTGGATGGTATGCAATGGCAACCTTGTGAATAACATCATACTTGTGCATGAGAGTCTCAAAAGAACGGTTAGAGAAATGAGTGCCTTGATCACTGATGATAGCACGTAAAATGCCAAACCTAGATAACACATTTTCTTTCAAAAAGTTTACAACTATTACATTATCATTGGTTCGACATGACACAGCTTCTACCCATATTGACACGTAATCCACAGCAAGGAGAATGTAAAGGTAACCAGAAGAAGGCAGAAATGGTTCTATAAAATCTATCCCCCAACAATCAAAAATTTCTATCACAAGAATCGAGTTCAAGGGCATCATATGATGACTAGACAAAGCACCTAACTTTTGGCAGTACATAAGATCAACAAAATCATTAGTGTCCTTGAACAAAGTATGCCAATAAAGACCACACTGTAATATTTTTGCAGTAGTTTTCTTTATAGAGAAGTGACCACCACATGCATTATTATGGCAAAAATTTAAGACACTAATGACCTCATCGTCAAGAATGCATCGTCTTATGATTTGGTCGGGGCAATACTTGAATAGACACGAATCATCCTAAAAGAAATTACTCACTTCAACCAGAAACTTGCGCTTATCTTGAGCACTTCAATCAGGAGGAAGTTCATTAGTCACCAAACAATTAACAATGTGAGCATTCCAAGGTAGCTTTGTGACTGTGAAGAGATTTTCATCAGAAAAGTCATCTCGGATGGTAGGAGTATCGATGGAGTCTTTAAAGTCTAATCGAGATAAATGATCTGCCACAACATTCTCAACACCCTTCTTGTTCTTAATGGTTAAATCAATTTCCTGTAATAGAAAGACCCATCGAATTATTAGTGCCTTAGCATCCTTTTTAGAAGGGAGATATTTAAGGGCAGAATGATTTATGAAGATAGTGATTGATGAACCGATTAAGTACGCACAGAACTTGTCAAGTGTGAAAACTATAGCAAGCAACTCTTTCTTAGTGGTTGAGTAGTTTATTTGAGCGCTATTCAAAGTTCTACTCGCGTAATACACAACAAAGGGCTTCCCTTCCCTTCTTTGACCTAGGACAGCCCCAACAGCATGATTGCTTGCATCACACATGATCTCGAATGGTAAGCTCTAATCTGGTGGTTGAATAATAGGGGTGGAAGTTAACTTCGCCACAAGCATTCGGAAAGAATCTTCACAATTAGGCGTCTACTCAAAAATGGCATCTTTGGCTAGGAGGTTACACAAGGGGCATGAAATTATGGAAAATTTTTGTACGAATCTCCTATAGAAACCAATATGCCCTAAAAACGACCGAACTTCTTTGACAGAATTAGACGTAGGCATCTTGGAGATAAGTTCAATCTTAGATTGATCAACCTTAATCCCTTTATTAGAAACAATGTGGCCTAAGACTATGCCAAATGGTACCATAAAATGGCACTTCTCCTAGTTGAGAACGAGACCTTTTACTTCACATCTTGTCAAAACATCTTCCAAGTTGAGAAGGCATGATTCGAAAGAGTCACCAAAGATAGTCAAATCATCCATGAACACTTCCATACACTTCTCGACCATGTCACTAAAAATGCTTATTATACACCTTTGGAAGGTGACTGGTGCATTACATAGCCAAAATGGCATGCGTCGAAAAGCATAGGTACCAAAAGGACAAGTAAATGTGGTCCTGTCTTGATCCTCTAATGCAATTTCAATTTAATAATAGCTTGAGTAGCCATCAAGGAAGCAATAATAGGGATGACCGGCCACACATTCTAGGATTTGGTCAATGAATGGCAGTAGAAAGCGATCCTTATGAGTGGCAGCATTTAACTTTCTATAGTCAATGCACATACACCAACCCGTAATGGTTTTTATGAGGATAAAAGTCCCTTTGTTGTTCTTTACCACTGTTACCCCCGATTTCTTTGGAACTAACTGAGTTGGACTAACCCAATTGCTATCAGTAATCAGATGGATGATCCCTGCATCTAGAAGTTTCAAAACTTCATTCTTCACGACTTTTTTCATTATCGGGTTTAATTTCCTTTGGGGATCCCTTTGCGGAATAGCTGCATCTTCCAAATGTATACAATGAGAACAAATCAAGGGGCTAATACCCTCAGCGTCAGCTATCGTCCAACCTAATGCTAATTTGTGCTCACGCAGCATGTCAATTAATAGCTACTCTTGAGATGCATCAAATTTAGATGAAATGATAATAGGAAAGGTATCATTAGCTCCCAAGAAGACATGTTTGAGATTCTTAGGCAGTTGAGCTAGCTTGAGTGTTAGGGTCTCTTCAGTAGATGATTTTGGCTTTTCTTTCCCTCGAGGAAGCTCTTCAAAGTGTGGTTTCAAAAACTTGGTTCCTCTATCTTTTGAGTCTTTGAAGATGGCAACATTGTTTACCAACTCACAAGGACTGGAATTTTCAGTGCAAAGAAGATCATCGAGTTCATCAAGATCACTATATAGCTTAACCTTCTTTGAGACTACTATGTTGATAAAAAAATGTTTGATGACACTCGTTATCATCACATGGTTGCTTCAAAATGTGGAAAACATTTACTTCTAAATTCATGTTCCTGAAAGATATCTTTATGAGACCATTCCTACAGTTAATGAGAGCATTGGCCGTAGCAAGGAAAGGTCTACCAAGGATAATAGGAATCTTAGACTCTATGCTTACCATAGATTGGGTGTTCAAAACAAGAAAATTAACGAGGTAATAGAACTTCTTGACTTGAACCAGAACATCCTTAATTATACCTCGTGGCTTCTTGATTGACTGATCAGCAAACTGCAATGTCACTGATGTGGGCTTGATTTCTCCAAGACCAAGTTGTGAGTAAACAAAATAAGGTATGAGGTTGACACTAACTCCTAAGTCAAGCAAAGCTTGGCCAAATTCATGAGCCCCAATTTGACATGAGATGGTGGGACAACCAGGATCTTTGTATTTAGATGGCATTTTCTGCTCAATCACCGCACTTACTCTTTCTATCAACAATGTAGTCTTTTTGATGTGGTGCTTCCTTTATATGGTGCACAGATCCTTAATAACTTTGGCATAAGCTGACATTTGCTTGATCACGTGAAGCAAGGGAAGATTAATCTTCACTTGAGTTAAGTGCTCCAGGATCTCATTTTGATTTTCTAATACTTTTCCGAGATGTCACAGAGCTTGGGGAAAAGGCACCTTAACTAGAGGATTAGTTGGCTGTTCTTTTTCAGGGGTGACTTCTTGACCAATTGAAATGGCTATTGTTGTTGATGGATCATCCAAATTCTTGCCTCTATTAGTGGTGACAGCATTGAGCTCTTTGATATTATGATCTTCAGAGTCAGAGATCTATGCCATGTGTTGTCCCTTCAGGTTAGACTAAGCTTGTGAAAAGAACTTACCATGTTTTGAGAAGAAACAACTAAAGCTTCAGTTAACTTTAAAATTTGGATCTTTATCTCTTTTCTTTCTTCCATTATTTGTGTAAAAAGAGATTTAAACTCTTGGTTTGTCTTATTTTGCATTTCCATGAAAGCCTGCACAATATTCTCGAAAGAACTCCTCGATGGTTGTACATAGTACTGAGGTGCTAAATACGCCATTGGTGGTTATGGCTGTTGCCCAGTTTTCCATTGTTCTCCTAATGATTGTGTTTTATTGGAATCTCTCCAACTAAAGTTTGGAATTTTCGTGGATAAATCCTAGTGAATTTTTGGATTTTTCTTGTGGATAATGGTGAGATAAAATTCAAGTTAAAATCCTGTTTAAATTTTGAATGCAAGATCCTAAAGGTGGCCGAATTCTTTTTAGTGGATAAGGCCTTGAAAAATTCAAATTTTGTGTGTGGATAAGGGAAAAAATCTTCTCCTAATCCAATTCAAATTCAGAGGATCATCTCATGCAAGTCTATAAATAGAGGTCCTGTCACTCCAGTTCTCTCAGACCACAGACTCTTAGGTAAGCAGGCTTATTATTACACAACTCACCGTGACAATAAGTTCTTTAGAGATCTGGGTGGTTGGAAGAAGACTAGCAGTGCTAGCATACCAATCGAGGAACCGAGTGCCCACACACTCTGCCATCGGGGAATTGGAGAATAGTAGAGAATGCTAGTTGGTTGAAGCCCTCCAGTCATTCTCCTCCTGCAGTATTGGCATCCTCTTAAGGTATGAGTTCTATTGTTGTTGGTTTATTGTATATGGCATCACGAGATATCTAACGATCTTGAAAAATTTTTATTGTTTTACTGCACCGCTTTGATGTGTTTTTACCAATTTTTTCCTACAGATAGAAACCCAGAGGACACAAGCAGCTTCTGGTTCATCCATGCCACTGTCTATAAATGAGGAGGGAATCATAGAGCATGTATTGGGTACACGTAGAGATCGTAAGATTAGAGTAGGCCCTACGCTCCCACACAAGAATGTCTCTGGCACTTTTTCATCTCCTGATTCATAGTCAGATGACAGATCTTCAGCTCGTGTTGACGCGCATGTGGAACAATACTTGTGAAGATAATAGAGCAAAATATGCAGTTGTATAAGAGCCAGAAGATAATGCAGGAGTTGATAGCTCAGATGCATCCCAATATCTCGCCTATTACTCGACCCAAGTCATATGTTCCTCTAGGTCCTCTACCTCCTTCAGACATTGTTGATGACGATAATGACAATGACAACGACATCGCTAATGATGCTACTACCAATTTAGGATAATAAATTACTAGTTGTTGTTATTTATATAGAATTTTTTACACTTGTATAAATTATACTTAATTTATTGCGTTCATTTTTTATTAAATAAATATTTTATTTTTAATTGTCTTTTTTTATTATTATAATTCACACATTTCTACTTAATTTTGAATTTAATATATAACAATAAATCTATTAATAAAAATAATAAATTAATAAACAATAATAAATAGAAAAATTATTAAAAGTGAAAAAAAATATTTTTGCGATGACATATTTCGTCAAAAATAATAATAAAAATCATGTGTATTAGCGATGACTTTTTAAAAATATCATCGCAAATATTTGGTGTCACATCAGTAATATTACATATATTTGCAAATACATTTTTTAATTTGTAGTCACTTAGATGCCATGTCAGCTTCGATCGATCTCTTGACAACATAGTTACAATGACTTTTTAGTAATGATTATCGTCGCTATTATAATTGTGACAATGTATTGTCATTTCAAAAAAATTCATTTGCTACTGATAATTAGCATCGACATATATGTCATCGCAAAAAATACATTTGCGATGACTATACTTTTTTTGCAACGACTTTTTGTTTTCACAAAAAAACCCTATTTGTTATAGTGGTAACAAATCGCCTTGGTTTTATTAATAGACGATCTCTTACTGGTGCTGACTTTTTCCCCACACTTAATCTAGCCTAATTAAGCATGATTCAAAGGACAAATTTTTTTGGTTAAGAACTCTTAATAAAATTTGGTTTTCATCAAGTGAGAAAAGGTAGAAAGTTTGCACTAAATGCTCACCTTACCTAGCATTATTAATTGTCACATCTACCCTTAACTTAACTCACGCATTTCTATAAATGAAGAAAGGCTAGTTTCAAAATTTCTCATCTCAATTTTAGCCTTATACTGTAGTGTAGATGCTTTAGTTGAAGTCCAAGCTTGTTTTGCAGTCTAAGTGCAATCCAGAAACATTGAGATTGTTTTATGGACGGTGTGAAATGTTTTGTTTTACTCTAATACTCAAACAATTGGTATATATATTATCTAACTATAATGTATGGTTTCTGGTTATAAATTTATACTTACTTGGTCATTAAACCTTGTCTAGTACGTAACTTGGAATTGCAGTTTGAGTCATAATTACACAGCAGGAGAAATTTTCCCGAATAATGTTCTTATTGCCTGAAATGCCTATCTAAGGTTTTATATGTCAAACTGAGTCAGGATATGACCTTATTTAAGCAAACACGCTAATTTTCTCAGTATTATGCCGAAATTGACGGTCCAGGAATTACACTACTTGAGCAAGAGTGTTAACATCATTTGAATGTTTTTATTGCTTCTATACTTGGTTCTTCTATATATGATTTTATTCATACTTTTCATATGGTCGATGCTAATTAACATACAACTCTACATTGAATGCTAATTTAATGAAAGACATGTACGTAATTTTACATCCCCGTCAATTCTATAGGTGTCTCCTGAATTAGAATCTTTTTTGCATCTATACAAGATTCGTGGTCTCTCCCCTTTAGAGAAAAGGAAGCCTTTACCATTAAGGATTGGAAGGAGAAAAATGATAAACATGAGAATGGGTTGGTGCCCATTGTTAGAAATATGGAGTATAAAAAATGAACAAGTTTAATATAGTTAAATAAAATATTACAAGGAGACAAAAATTAAAAAATAAATATTATAATCAAAACTTCAACCTTAACCCAAAATCAAATGTGTATGAAGATAATGAATGTCAAGGTATGTGAAATTTTCGCTTTCCCTAAAACTTATTTGTCATCTCTAGTAAGTGTTCAAGAATTCAATAGACATCTGTCTCTAAGAATATAACAACAACAATAGTAATCTAAATACAATCAAAAGCTGCTTTCAGTAAACTTGAACTTGTGTCTTCCCTTTATCACCAAGAACACCCAAGACTCTAAAGAAAACCTTTGCCTAGAAACTGAAAACAACAAGTGAATCTATGATTTTGGTGTGTGCAAGCTTGTTTTGAAGGCCTCCTCATATAGGCCGCTAATGGGGGTGTTACAAACTCAAAAATAATGAGGATTAAACCTGAGATTAATGAGAATTATGCTCTTAGGCTGCAACTATTTATATTTAGAATTACCATGTCTAATATCATACCTAAATGCATCCATTAAACATAAGCTAATGCCCTTAGCCAACTATCTTCATGCACTAATGTCCAAATTATCAACAAATTTGCCCAAGCATATCAATAGTTCAATATATTGATATTCGTAAATTAATAAAATAAATAAATTCATATTTTAAGTTGGAAAAGAAAATAAAAAATTTGCAAAACATAGCTTATGCTCTTAGGCTGCAACTATTTATATTTAGAATTACCATGTCTAATATCATACCTAAATGCATCCATTAAACATAAGCTAATGCCCTTAGCCAACTATCTTCATGCACTAATGTCCAAATTATCAACAAATTTGCCCAAGCATATCAATAGTTCAATATATTGATATTCGTAAATTAATAAAATAAATAAATTCATATTTTAAGTTGGAAAAGAAAATAAAAAATTTGCAAAACATAGCTTATGTAAGGGCAAACTCAATGGACCAACATTTGCATCACCCATATCGTGTGGGCACACATTAAGCCTCTAACCCACCGAGTAGGTGATTTGCACCCTCTGCTCGTGAGAGAGCCTCTTGGATACATGATCTTACCCAAGCTCAAAAGTACTATAACTTATAAACTTCATAATACTATCTTGCCTAAGCAATGTGGGACTTCATATTCTTAGCAACTTTTTTCCAATAAAATCCTATTCCAATGGGCATACTTTAAGTATTAATTTCTCATTCACTCAATCACCATTTTGAGCATATGCATATACAATGTTAATCTCTTCAAGACGGAGAACACAAATCTACTAAAACATATCACTTTTACAAAGTGACCATCCCGCTCAAATTTGGACCTCAAAATGACTCATCAAAATGGTTACCATTTTTCCAACACCCACCCAACGCTTATTCTAAGGACAAAATAATAGCATGAAAGGCATTGGGTCAAGAAATCTTGGAGGATCTACTGCTCTACGCAGACGTTTATTGTGAAAATGGTTGACAAAGCCCCGTAGATAATAGTTTTTAATAGATAATTAATTATGGGAAATTATATACTATAGCATGTATTCAAAACCTATTGTTAAAAAATAGCAGGTCTAAAATTTTGTGGAAAATTATAGCATATTTTCAATTTATTAGAAGTATAATTCCTCTTTTACCCCCAAACATATGTTTGTCTTTTCAAAACCAGTGATTGCAGAAATTTTGGCGATATGCAACACGGCAAGTAAGGGAGTTCATCAAATCCTTCAATTCACTCAATTCAATCCAATCCGCTAGTTTGGATTGGGTTGCGAAGCTAACAGATTTGTCGTAGATTGGTATTTGGTCAGTTTGGATTAAGTTAAAAGGCTAACGGATTAGTTACAAATTGAGATTTTTCCAATCCGTAAATTACGAATTGAGATTTTCCCAATTTGTGTAATCTGTCAATCCGAAATACTTACATTATCTTGCCCAAAAAATTATAGATCAGTAGTGATTCTATCATTTGGCCTAAAATTTCTTCTTTAACCTAGCCCAAATCCCTCTCATAAGTGTGAACATTTTATTTTAAGTTTATTCGATGTTTGTATGTTTGTTGTATTGTGTTATTATGCTATAATTTAGCTTATGATCGAAAACTTAAAGTTAATTATGTTATAATTTTATTAAACTATTTTATGTTTAAATATTTTATTTTAGTTCCTAGAGTAAATGGTTTAAAACTGTCAATACAATCCTTATAATCCAATATTTATGGATTGGTTTAGGGGTTTCATAGATTAGTTACGGTTGAAAAAATCCCAATCTGAATGTTATAGATTGGTTTACGGATTAAGGCCTAATCCATAAAAACCAGTTGGTGAACACCCCTAACGGCAATAGTTCTGTAGATTGTTGGAGCCTAGAGGCAGACCTGATTGACAAGGTCCACTTGGTTGGAGTCGTGACGTCCAGCGACGAGATAAGACTGCAAATGATCTCTGATCGCGATGGAGAAACAAAGGTCACAATCTTCATCGCCAACGAGTCAGGTTCTTTAATGTTTGACAACATGGCGGTAGCTATGGCTTCAGAAGCTTTGCAAATGATTTTTGAGATCTGGGTTTGACTTTAAGGAGCAAGGATGACAATTGCTTGATTAAGGGAGAATGGACAGCGAGCTTGATCGCTGTGCCAACTGTGATCGAAATGACAACATTGGATCTGGAAGAGAGAGAGAAAGTATCAAGGGTATTTTTGAGTTTTTCTCTTGTTATTTACCTTAATTATGTTATTTAATAACAATAGTTTATTTTCTATTATTATTTTAAAACCTTGTACTGTAATATACTATTTTGACTAATCTCTCATAAATTATTTCAATTAATTAATTTATAAACAAATTTATGAGATATTGTGTAGTGGTGAAAAAATTTTATAATCTATTCTGCTGCGTTAAATCCATTCATCATAACCAACAAGATAATGTGTAATGGTTCAAATTTTTTAAAATTTCATTATACTGCATTCTTTGATATAACCATACCCGACATTGTGGCCACAGTCCTCTTATTAAAAATTTGATATATCTAATTCGGATACAAATTTGACATGAAAATTTTATTCAAATCCAAATAAATAATCATGACACTAATTAAGAATTAAACTTAAATGAATCTATGTATAAATTAAGCACAAAAATAATTACACCAAATTTTCGAATTTATGAGGATAAAGAGAAAAGGTCAAAATTTAAATTATTTGTTTGAATAGAAACTAATTTATTCGATTTTTTTAAAGTTCACATTCGAATCTCCTACAACAAGATAAATTGAGTTGATCACCATTACCAAATTCAAAAATTATATGATAAAATTGAATTCAATTACAAGAAAATGACACCTATAAATTTATAGAACTCAGTTAATTAATTTAGATAATAAATGCCAACAAGATGGGATTAAAAATGCTAATACTAATTTTATTGCAAATAGATTCATAATTAAATATAACAAATTATTCGTGGGTAACACATTTATGGAAGCTAGCCTTTTAGCTGATTATATATCCTGCATGTGTGGTTTTGGATTATCATTTTTATTACTAAAATATTCATCATGAACATAAACAATCACCTCTGTGCCACGCATGTACTAGTAAACTAGTTTAAGCTTGGAATGCTTACCATTAAAGAAGTAATGTTGAACTAATCTTGTTTTTTTCTATTTTTAATTTTTTGCTTGAATAATATTAAACTATCTTACATGATTGGTGAAGACATCTTATTGGTCACATTCAGCAGGGCAATCATATATCATGATATCCTCTTTCAATAAACTTCACTTTATTTTAATAGGCAAGAAAAAGAAGTTTATAATAAAATAACAGAATATTCGTCAATTCTAGGTTATGTGCAAAATATTAGTCTTTTTGGCTCCAATCCTTTACGCTATAACATTTTCTCTTGGGAGTTCTTGTTTTTAATTGAATTTTGTTGGTCCAAAAAATCAAAACGCATCCTCTAAAACAAATTTTAAACACTTATATCTCGTTTAGAATTAACAATTTAGTTTAGTTTAACTTTAAAAAATTAGTTGATTTTTAAAAACTAATTATAATTTTTATTGATTTTTAAAAAAAAACCAAAAAAAAAAACTACAATTTAGTTTAAACTAAACTTGGTTATCAAACAAGACATTAGTAAAACGTAATTTGGTTGCCCCCTTCCACCATTGTTTTTCTACTCGATTTCAGATGAAATTCAATCTCCCTAAAGACACATCATAACGGTGCATCGTATTATTGGGTAACAAACAGTTTCCATGGTGAAATGTCGCTAAGCATTTCAGCTTTCTGATATGATGCCGAAACTGAGGCATTGATCTGCCAAAAATAGTTGTATGGAAAATTGATACTATATGATGATTGATGAGTACAATAGCTCCTCCTTTATTTTTCTTTCCGACATTTCTTTTTAAATGAGAGAAAAGGGTCATAAGAATAGGGCGAGACATATCCACGTAAATCCACATCGAGACAGTGCATCACGTTTAGATCTCTCATGAAAAATGGTTTTTGCATATTGTTGTAGAAAAATACTTGAGGGCATTGCTCCAACACCAATAAAACTAAATGAAAGGTAACCCCGCTTGTAAAGCTTATATTGTGGATTCACCGCCTGTGTTTTGGGTTCAACGTTGTTAGTATCCCTAACATTGTTCCATGTTATTAATGGTCAAGGGCCCCACATTCCACGTGTCTTTCAACGTGTCTTGCGACGGTTCGAGTTAGTGGCCGTTCGGCCGTCATCTCTCTCTCTCTCTCTCTCTCTCTCTTTTTTCTTTCTCTTGATATGAACCACATGAAAGCACAGGTACAAACAAACAAAGATGCCAGGGACAAGGCTAAATGTTCGTCCTTGAACCCCACATTCGGCATCGAAATTCACGAGAGCAAGCCAAAGAAACAAGAACGTGGAGAAGATTATGGCCAAATTGGCCGAGCAAGAGCAATGGCTCTATCTATATCATGTGTACAATTGTCTTTATAGTTTATATTATAGTACAAATACGATATTGTTGACAGGGATGTAGGATTATGGAGGCCAGCTTTTGTTTTGTATGACTCTGACAAGTGGGGATCATATCAAAACTTTTCAGAAATGTTTGACTAAAGAGTATATTCACACTTTCTTTTTTTAACCAGAGTTTTCTTGTAATGTTTCGTAGCCAGATCAGATGGTTTTGTTCTTGTGTTGATTCACGTAAGCGGGGACGTCATCATCCTCTCCATATATTAATTTAGCTTCTTTTTTTTGGGGGGATAAAAAGAGATGATACTAGTGATTTTGTTGGTAAGCATAATAATAATTAATGATTTAGGTAGCTGAATAGCTACATGAAATCACTACTTGCTAGCTGCAAATCAATTAATCACATGCAAAACAAAGAACCGCAAACCTTTTTTATAATTACTTTTTTTTGTGACTTTATACCTTAAAATTTAATAAATTAGTAAATTCTCCTCTAAATTTTTGTTGTGGTAAATTATACCCTTAAATTTAAGAAACAAGCTGTAGATTGCCTCAAATCAAGGGGTGTTATTTAAAATTAGTAAGAAAGCGTCCTAATTATACACCAGACATGATTTATCATCATTCAAAATTTTTGTGTCTTTTTTTGAATGTTCTCGAGTAAACTAAACGAGGGAGTTTCTGATGAAGTACTTTTAATAATTATACGATAGTATTTTACAAGCCATTAATATTGTTAAATATGAGAAGTAATTTGTTAACTATAGAGGTTAAATTAGTAACTAATCAATCGTGAAAAATTCAATGTGCATACAAAAACCTTTTTTATTTCCCTCTATATAATAAACTGCGATAGCGCAGTTTCTTCGTTGAGCGAATGACTCTCTTGTTATCTTGTTGAACTGATGCAAACCTTAAAATATGGAAACATGTAGTTACACAAATCTCAAAGGTCTCGTGCGAATTATAGAGCATTATGAAGCACATATATTATACTTCAAATCTCTATACGTATAATTTATTACAAGAAACACGCCATATTAAACAAAGACACATGGGATTAGATGTATAGCTTTAAATACAGAATATTTGCCACCGGATGTGGCGGATGTCGTGGTCTAATGAAAAAAAAATTATCATCATGAGTCAATGGTTAAGGATTCAAGCGTTGTATAGTCCGTTTGATGTTTAAATGTAAAGGCTTATTTTTTCTAAGTCTAGTGCTTAATTTAGAGTATATAGATTCATATCTTTACATATCTTTATAATTAACATATTTAATAAGATTAGAGCGATGCAATCCCTAGCCCCTTTCTTGGACTTGACTTATTAAAAGATAAGTTGATAAAGAAAATTCAACCTCCAACTTGGGTAATTTTAAGTAGGTATTAATCTAGCATTTACACCACAGTATGTTCTAGATAAATTAATGTATAGTGTGGTTCAACTATTTGGATATATATACACACGCACACATCTAGTTAGGCCTTCTAGTTATACCTATAGTTCTACATGCACTAGATTCTTTTCTCGTTTGCACTATGCTATGTTTAATTTTCATAAAAATTTAGATTTTTTCCCATCCGCCTTTTGAATGATTTTTAGTAATTACAGGTAAAAGTAGGTAAATATCCACTTCATGTCGTTTTCTGAAACAACATATTCAAGTTCAGTGGAAAACCGACCTTAGCTTAGAAAGAAATAAAAAATAAAAAAATGGATTGAAATGTGGTAGGGATTATGAACCTTAGAAGTATGGTCCGCATATTGTACAAGAGACAATTAATTCTCTGTAGCCTCAACAAAAAAAGAATTAAAGTGAGTGAATGTAATTATGAATATGCTGAGGGTTGTCATAATCTAGACTAAGTGACCTATGTAAGACAAGAAGTGCATATTAGCATTTAAAAAAAAAAAAAAAAAAAAAGGCATACATGCGTGATAGCTCATAATTTTTTTTTCCTACTCTTAGTTTTTCTAATTTCGATTATTAAATAGGTTTGAGGAAATAATGTTAATAACATGTACATTTTCTGCAAAAAGTACTAGTGGCAACATTGTAATTAATATTATGATTGTAGGTATAATTAATCATTTTAATATTCAACTTCGTGTAGAATATTAAATTCAAATCCCTGCATTCTTAGATTAAATGCGTATATATTTTATGAGTAGGATACATGTCAACACTCTGTTTCCAAGAATAGATTTTGAATATTAAACTTTTTTTAAAAAATTATGGTTATATCCTATTTTTCATTAACAAATAGCATGTTTATGCCCCTATTTATAACTTAAAATATGTTTTTGTGCTCCTAGCCCCCAATCAATAAATGAAATCTACAAGTGCATCTCTATTCGGTAATTTTTTTCATAATACCTCAATAAAAAATTTTCCGACTCCGCGGTTATTGTATTTATAGCTAGTATCGGTCCTCTTGTCTGAATGAGTTAAATAATTCACTACAACATTTGAAGCATATAGCGACAATGGATGTCGTCACTAAAACATAAAATGTCGTCGTTGAATAAATTTCACAGATGATATATCAGCACTAAAAAGCCATCGCTGTAAACCTGTCATTAAAATTTTTATGACAACATATACATTGTCATTGTTTTTCATCTATATAGCAATGACAAATTGTCACTATAATTATACATTTTTGTTGATGTTAATGTCCAAAAATTATTAAAAAATATGATGTGGCATTACAAATTAACGACGATATATTTAAAGTTATCATCGCTAATAAACATTCGTTAATGAAATGGCATTTTTATTTAGCTAAATATGTCATTGCTAATGTTTTAGTGTAATTTTTTTTGTGATAATTTTTTTTGTGATGACAATTGTCGCTAAGGATGTGAGAATTTTTTTAAATGATTTATTTTTTTGTAAAAATATATTAAAATCACAAATTAATAATTTTTTAAAAATATTTTTGTACTTTATATATATCGAGATTTTGATGGTTTTAGTTTTGACTTATAATATCATATTAAAAGACATAAACACATATATTATATAACTAAAGACATCCGTAAAACACATAAAATATAATAAAAGTTGAATAACGCTTCACTATAACTTAACATAGTCAATATGCAGCAAAAAAGAAAAAAGATAGCTAACTAATCTCCTAAATTTGTCTACTATGCTTCATCATCTTCTTCTTCAGTTGTATTTTGAGGTGTGGTTAAAGGACTATATTGGGGGGAGGTGTATAATACGCTATAGGTCGGATTTATTCTCGACATATACGCAGCCATTCCCACATTCTCATCATATTGGTTTGCAATACACTCCTATAGATCTGTCAAAAGTTGCATTTTAGGCTACTCTGATCCACTTGATGGTGAAGCAGAATAGGATGCCCTATTCTTTCTGTGGCGGCCCGCCCTACTGTTGAGGTTCTACAGTACTATTACAGTCAACTTTGTAGTCAACCGGAATAACATGTAGACCTCTAGGGTCGCCGGCATCATGCTTAACTTGAAAACTACTTGTAAATTTTACGGAATAAATTTTTTTTTCTTGATATAAAAACTTGTTCGAGAATGTGATAAGGAAATCATGTTAACAAAATAACATGTACATGAATTCATGATTCCCCTATCACATAATCTTGACTTGAAATCATGTCATTAATTTTTACATGCTTGGGTTTTCAAAAATATACAGCAGAAGACTCATGGTGATCACAATCCCTCACCCAATCCCCTTGGCATGTATTTACCCTGTCCGTCGTCCACCATGTACTACTGGTGAACAGGTCTCTTACCTGCAACATGTGAATAAACTGGTGAGCTATTGGCGCAGTAAGTTCAACATAAAAACTTGATTCATAACATGTAATGCTGTGCTCATGCATGAAACTTGACTCTGAATAAACATGCTTATGGCTGAACGTTTAGTCTTAGGACATTATCTGAATTTAAGTTCTGGTTTTGGGCCCCTGATTGGTCGTACCGACATGTTAGCATGACTGGGAGCGGTACTTTAGTGCTGACCTCCTCAACCTTAACTGAAGCTGCTCATGAAAACCTCCCGTTGGGTCGAGAGGCCGGTACACCAATAACTGGTTTAACTACTATCTTGTCTGAAGCTCCACTGGGTAGCATACTGATTGCCCCACAGTAGGAACCTATTATATGTTTTACTTGAGATGTGAGTTTTATTAACCACACTAAGGTGCCTTGTGCACCTACATGTTTTCGTATACCTGATACCTATCTGACATGTGTACTTGGAACATGAAATTTTACATACATGACATGAACCTGACATGAGTATCATGATGTAAACAATCAATGTCTAACATACACGTCATACAACAAAACATGACATCATAAACATAACATGATTGTCCACGTTACAGTCAGGATAATGCTTGAACTTACAGAAAATCTGCTGGCGTGAGCCTCTGCTGATCTAGAATTGCTGCCTCAGGGTGTCTGGCTTGGACTCCTATAAAAGAAATAATCGTTGATTATTTCCAATATTCATCTTATACTAGAAACATGACAAAATATGTAAATCCTATTTCCAGACTCTTTTTTTTTTTTTTTTACTTTGAACACGCCCTCCTACACGGGCGTGTTTCTGACCGTGTACTCCTCTGAACTTTACGTGCATGGCCGTGTAATTCGTGGAACATGGTCGTGTAATTCGTGTATGCTTACACGGTTACCTACACGGCCGTATTTCTGGCCGTGTACTCCTCTGGACTCATGCATGGCCGTGTAATTCATGCGGGCTTATA
This sequence comes from Antiaris toxicaria, assembly GCA_035233585.1. Classification (NCBI taxonomy): domain Eukaryota; kingdom Viridiplantae; phylum Streptophyta; class Magnoliopsida; order Rosales; family Moraceae; genus Antiaris; species Antiaris toxicaria. The sequence goes on from CP141156.1 coordinate 22,076,080, forward strand.
CGGGTGGCTACACAGCCGTGTTTCTGGCCGTGTTTTCCTGCTGTCGAACATAGTCTGTTACACGCCCTTTCCATGACCGTGTGCCCTTTGACACGGCCCGATACACGGCTGTGTTCTTGGCTGTGTACCTCTCGGGTCTCAATTTTCTTGAAACACGGTCGTGCATGTGGGCATGTTCGGGGCCGTGTTCTGAACACGCCCTTGTACACGCCCGTATACACACCCGTGTTCATACCAGAATCAGGATTCTGGGTCTGAAAATCTCTACTCTGTTTTTCTAAGGCTTTTATGGCCTTTGTTCTACTTCTTGCTCTCAAAATCGATCTCAATAAGATCGTTTCAAGGTACCAACCGCATTTCTACAATCATAAGTCCATGGTTTCTTAAGCAAAATCTCACATTTTGCTTTTACATATTTCTTAACTCAACATTTTGAAAAATCAGAACTTTCTTAATGAAAACTCACTGAACTTGGTTTTCCAAGCCATCAACTCATGAGTTTGTGTTTAAAACAACTAGACTTGAACCATGTTTCGATTTAACCGAAAATCTTAACATGATAAACTTACATTCTCTTTTTCCACTCAAAACCCCAGATTTTTCACCCAAGAAAACGTAAGAAAAAACGAGGGTTTACCTTACTTGAAGCTTGAGAACTTCTTGCTATGAAATCTTGGGCTGAAACTTGAACGATTTGCTACTTGAAGAGAGAAATCCTAGCTGTTTAAGGGTTTTCCTCTTCTTCTCTCTCTCTTTCTCCGTCTCTGTTTCTCTTTCTTTCTGCCGCTTCTCTTTGCAGCTCAAATCAAGTGAAATAATTTCACTTGCGCTGCTTAGCTTAAGGCCCTCACGTGCTCCCCATCATCCCTTTTCATCATTTTCTTTATTTTCTTTAAAGAAATTTTAATAGCTTCTCTAATCTTGGCCATTGATCAATGTGGCTTGCATGTGAGCCATTGATTTCTTAATATGCATTTTCCACATACTTTTCTAATAAATTTTAAAACATCATAATTTGAATTAATATTTAGCTTTTAAATTATGTTCATTAATTCATTGTCAAATTTTGATTAAAACTCAGTAAATCAAAATTTTCATCTGCTCTGTATTCTATAACATGTCTCATCATGAATATACATTTATTTACATATCTTGTACAAAATTTTTCAAGAATGATAGATTTCTCGGTTATCACACTTTCCATGCCTATGAGTCAACTTCAAGCCAACTGCTTTTGTATGCCCTCGACGAGTGCCAAGAACAATATTTAGAATCCCCATCTCATTTACTCTAACAAAAGAACCAGGTGGCAACTATGACATTTAAGTGTGTCTCTCCTCAACCATCTTAGACTACATATAAATATGTAAACTAGTTAGGAAAAAAGATTTATAAAATTATTATTTTTAAATTGTTAAATAAAATATAATTTACATTTACATAAGTCACTACAGTCTCATTATTTGTCCAAATCAAATTATTGTGGTCATCCTTGCGTTGGTTGAGCTACCACCAGTTTTCTATGTAGGACTTTCCTTGTTGTGTATCTATACTAAACTAATATCATAAAGATGTTGAAACAATATTTATGTTAATACAAAGCACTAATAAAACTTATTATCATTACTTATAGCATTTTTTTATGCAGATGCTGATAGTATAAGGCAGTCCCATGATGATTGTGTACTTAGGAATAGCCCGATTCTCTAAAATTATCTTAAATCTCGCCTCCAATTATAAAGTATAATATTATATGAATGAAAAAGTTAATAGACAATAAAACAATTATAAAACATACTAATCAGAAAGTCATCTGACATAAAACGATCAATACACTTTCGCCAATAACAATTCTAATATTATCTTTCCATACCTCACTATCAATAGGATGCTGTAACAACTTTTCATCTTTTGAATGACCACGTGCATACCATGTCATATTTTTAGCACTATGACAAGTGGCATATAAAAGAGTCAATCAGTCTTTCAATAGAAAGTAATGCAACACCTTTTGTGGGCCTTTTTCCCTTTAGCAATTTTATTAACCTAATGATTCTCATGGCATACAGGAAATTCCTCTAATAGAGCATTCTCCTTCTAAAAAAGATAATAGTTGGACTTACATGCATGGATTTTCATGTATCCTAAGCCAAGTTTTCTTAATTTTTTATTTGCATCATAATGTGAACCTGGGATGTTGAAGTCTCTTGGCAATGCATCTTTCATCAACTGCAACAACAAATTCGATGACTAGTTTGTTCATTTGCATATCACCATTAAATGCATTAGCTCCACAAGAAAACTAAGAGACGAATACTTTGTACAACCTAGATAAAATCCTGTCTCCAACTCTGTGAACATATTTTTTGTATATTGCATGTCATTTGCATTGTCCACATCAGTCCCGTCAATAGTTTCATGATGTCTAGTAATATCTTGAAGAATTTTTACCATCTCATCAACTTGTCCGGACACTTCACTGGTACTAGTTTAAAGAGGGACAATTTCTCCATGCTCCAACCATGTGGTATAAAGTTTATTAAATCCATTGTTGACACTGCGTCTTCGTATAGTCTCCACTGAATACAACCATTGATTCAAACATCATCGACACGAACATCCTACTGTAGCACTATTGTTGACGTGGATTTTGGCAACCTTTATAAACTCTGATACACTATTCAAATACTGAACTGATAGACGATTCGTCAAATGTATCCAAATTTTGCCAATCAGCATATTCAGTTTATTTACAATAAAAAACAAAAAGTGTAAAAAAAATAACAATTTAGCTTCTATTTGAATGAGGTGTCTACTTTTGGAAAATAGAAATTTTAACTTTGGAATAGAAAAATTTTCTACCCCAAAGTATAAAGTTGCTTAGATTGGTAAAAAAATTTCCTTTTCTAGAGAGAAAAGTCTTTTTTGATGTCTGATAGTGAAATTTTTTTTATGTTCGTGCACGGAAATTTACAAGGTTCACTTTTCAAAAATGGACTTTTTTTCATTTTTCAAAAACGAAGTGCTCAAAAAGACGGAGGGTTAACCTAAATGATGCAGAAACATGGGTGCACACCTATTAACCACCTTAACTCCAAAACTATAGGATAAACCCTATCCCATTCAAGATTGTAACATATACATTAAGTCACCCACCTCACAATGCCCATTTTCTATAAAAATTTCGACAGAATCCCTCCTTAGTTCTCCAAAATGTCACATATGACACACAATTGAATAACAAAGGAAGATGCCAAAAAATCTCTACCAAAAGCATGAGTAACTATGAATGACAAAAGTGTATAATTACAATCCCAAACTGGCCAAATGGAACAATTCAAGAATCGGTGAATTATATGATCACCAATATTTGAATGAGTCTAAAAGTCACTACAACGAATGCAAATGCAATAAATATGATTTTGAATTTTGTCATACATGTGAACAACTCATTTTCAACAATATAGTCATATTGTAAACATAAGTACGAGAAATGTAGTCATTTTAACACAAAATTTTATGAAATCTTATCAAGTTTTATGCAAAGTATTTCATATTATAATTTATAATATTTAAATATCAAAAAGTTTTATTATTCTTATAAAAGGTCTAATTCCAATAACTTGTTAATTATTTTTAACAATATATTAGTTTATAATATATTTGATTTTACATAAATTTGATTGTAAATTTTACTTCATATTTATATTTATATTTATTAATTTTTATTATTTTTACTAAAATTATTTATTATTTTAATTTTATTTCATATTTATAAATTTTTAACAATTTTTTATTATTTTCAGTAAATTAATTTGCTATTTTTATTTTGTTTCATACCAAAAAATTATTAACATTTTTTATTATTTTCACAAAATTTACTTATTATTTCTAATAATACTTTCATGTTTACTTTTAAAATTTTTTTAAAAAGTACAAACTGAATAATCTTGTTCAACATTTTCAAGTTAAATAAATTATTAAACATTTTATCATTATTATTATTGTTAGTATAAACAGTCTTATTTCAAAATATTTTATTTCTCTTTATAATATTTATTAATCGTTCATTAAGTTTTTTCTTAATTTTTTAAGATTTTCACCTTCAAACTTACAAACTAACTCCAACAAACATATTTTTACTATAAATCAAAACTTTTTATATGAAATTACCAAACATTCACAAAAAAAAAAAAAACATCACATTGCCCATCACTAACCAAATCTCACAAAAATATTCATAAACAATCACAGATACAAATTCCACCAAAATCAAAATTTATGTCATCGCTAAAAAAAATAAAACAACAACAAAAAATTACCACAACAAAACCTATGTTTATATCATCAAACTAACACAACATATATCCAAATCAATAAAACAAACACAACACATAAACACCATCATTAACCTATTTTGCACAACATACCATTACATTTGGAAAATTAAAAACAAAACAAAAACAAAAACAAAAGCCAAAAATCACAAAACCCACTCACTAATTCAAAATCACAACCTGGGAGTTTGGGAGTAGGGGCTCAACTATGGCCAACGTCGGTGGAGGGTGGTGAAGGGTGGAGCTTCGAACTTCAATAGTGGTAAAAGACCCATGGCCTTTGGACTTCAGACTTTAAAAGCGCCTCAAGGGGAACGGGGAGAGATGGAACTACACAAGGAGAAACAGGAACGGGGAGAGACGACAATTTTCGACATAGATTTTGTAACAACCGGGAAAATTCACATTTTTTTTGGAAAATAATTACAAAATGAATTTAAGCGTTAATATGTGAAATTAAGTGATTTAATATTGTTTAGAATTAAATAAAGTGTTCTAACAATATTAAAGGATGAAAAATGAGTAATACTGATATTATGTGTGTGCACGTGTGTGCCACTCACAGTATCAAGAAGTAGGTCAAGATGATATTATCTTGACATAAAACTGATAAATTTGGGTTCAGCACTCCGAAATTAGTAAGGATAGCCTATCAGCACGCTCAAATTTGATAATTGAGCATAAGGGTAATTTTTGATCGAAAATTCACAGTATCGAAAATTGGTCGAAATGACCTCAGATGAAAATAAAACTGATATATTTGGATTCAGGACGCCCAAATTAGTCAAGATAGCCCATGTTGAAATTTTGGGTGAAAAAGTATATAAAAAGCGGGGAAAAAGTGGAATTTCCTCATTTGCCCATGTGTACTCTCTCTCCTCCTTCTCTTTCTCTCTCTAGCCGAATATGTACAGTAACCGACCACCGGAAACGGTGTCCGTTTTCGACACCGCCGGCACCGTTGGAAAGCTCCCGCCGAGCTGAGTTCAACGGTGTGCCGAGTCGACGGAACCGACGCTGGAGGAGAGCGCACGCGCCGCCCGAAGCCGCCGACCACCGGAAAATTCGCGACGCCGTATCTCCGCCGTCCGACGTCCGATTAAGCTGAAACTGGTCTCAAAAGACTCGTGGTGAAGAGTACTACAAAACCCATGTGGTGGATCGCCTCAACGGCCGCCAGATCGCGCCGCCCAACTCCGCCCGTCGTCGTCGCCATCGCCGCCGTGAAACTCGCCGTTTCCGGCAATGTTGAGCTGCACCACCGGTGCAGAAATGGTCGCCGTGAAGAGGGGAGCAAAAGCCCTCAATCAATTTCGGGGAAAAAGTCCGGCACGGCGGAGCTCCACCGTCGCCGTCGTGGCCGTGACTTTTGGGGGGATTTTCCGGCGATTGGGGCCTCCAAATGTGAAATTGAGGCTACCAATGGATTCCTCTCATCGAGATCTTCAAAATGGACTACCCACTTGCCACCGTCGCCGCCGTCGCCGCCGGTCAACGCCGGTCAACGGCGACCGTTGATCGAAAATGGAAGTTTGGCCAGTTGGCCTATTTTCGACGTTCCGGACGCATCCGCGGAGTCGGAATTGCAAGACGAGACCTCAAAGATAAAGAACGAGGAATTAGGGTTTATGCCGTCAAGACCGGACTGCAATTCGGTATAAATCCCGATCCCTTTACGTTCCGTAATTAAATTATTTGGAATTGTTATATGATTTTATGATTATTGGTAGGAAAAATTATGGAAAAGAATGTATGTAAAAAGAAGAAAATGGTTGTAATGGAGAAAAAGAAAAATATGTGATAATGTAACGATTTTACGTAAACGGTACAAGTTTTACGTAAAATCTAGGCCTCTGGTATAGTACGTGATAGAATTAGATTAGGATAGATGGTTTTCAGACGTTTTCTAAGCGCTGGAACCTCAAAAATTAAGCGGAAATGCTGCCGAAATTTCTAAAATGGCACCGGGGGTAATATGGGAAACAAGGGGTAAAAATATGATCGGGAAGGGAACCCGAGCCCCCTCAAGGAATTAGGGCATGGAAAAAGGAATGGACAAGTTACAATTAGTAAACCGACCCTTCGAAACCCTAGAACGCAAGAAAAATATAAAACCGACACTTAGGTCGGAATAGTACTTCCCGAGGGCCGGGAATGCGAAAATTGGTAAAATGATAAGAATTGATCCAAAAAAGGTCCGATAAGATTTAGAAAGTTAATTAAATGATTTTGAGTTTAGAAAATCCAGCCTAAGTATGAAAATGAAAATGTTATGATTAAACGACCCATCAGGGGCAAAATGGTCATTTTGCCCAAAGACTCTCAAATTATGGAAAAAGAGCCCCAATGACCCCGGAATAGATTAATGAAGTTTGTAAAAGTCAAAATTGAGGTTTAAGTTATGAAAAATCACGTTAAGGGTAAAATTGTAATTTTGTCAAAAGTTAGGGGTAAAATCGTAATTTTTCAAAAGTTGGAGAAAAATTCGAAAAGGGTCATTAAGGTTTAGAAAGCTGTCCTAAGGCTATAATTAAGGATTATAAGATCAGAATTAAGCTTTTTAATAAAATAAAAACTATAAATGAAAATGTGATTAACGGACAAAGTTTGTCTGTAGGAACCTAATCCAGAAGCGACATAGGACGTCGATGGATCTCAAAGAAAGGATAAGCACGCTATGAGTAAGTTCAGACATTTACCCGTCTGCAACTATGAACAAGCTTATCGTTTTTATATGTTTGGTATGCAAATGTCATGATGTGATTTATGATGATGCTATAGAAATGCTATAGCAATGTTATGATGATATTAAAAGATATGTTTTAATAAATAATTTATAAATATATATATATATATGTATATATATATGTATATATATATGTATATATTGAATTACGAAAGAAAGGTATTATAAAAGTTTTATGAGAATAAAGATGTGAGTAAGAGAGATAGAAGAATGGAAAGAGTAAGAACAAGAATGTTATGATAGAATACATAAGAAAGAGATGAGATATAAAAGGAAAGAATAGGTGTTTATGAAAAGTTTTATGGAAATTAAGTTATGATTGATAGAGCAATGATGATCGGTGATGAAAAGAATTAAGAAAGGGATGTTTTATGAGGACGAAAGGATAGATGTTTTATGAAAAATGATATGAAAGTAAAGAGTTAGACAAGAAAGAAAAATAATGATAGGTTATGATAAAACGTATGATGAATGTTTTATGAAAAATGATATGAAAGCAAAGAGTTAGACAAGAAAGAAAAACAATGATAGGTTATGATAAAAAGTATGATGAAAGGATTAGAACATAACGATAAGATGTGATCGATTGAATAGAACGATAGGCTATGATCAATAGGAGGATGATGATAAGATATGGTAGATAGGAGGATGCAAATGATAAGATGAACAGAGAATAATTATCTACACGTAACAAAACATGTTTTATTTGTTATGATGTGATGTGATGTGATGTGATGTGATATATATAAGTAATATGTGTTATATATGTTAAAGTGTGATTAACATAATTCACACAAATAAAGTAAAGAATTAAGAAAAGAAAAACAACGAAAGAACATATGTTCCATGAAACGTTTTATGAAAAATGAGAAATGAAAGATTATGAATGTCATGAAAAAGACGTACAACGAAAAATCAATATAAGAAAAATAAAAGCCTACAAGATAATAAGACTGAAAACTTAAGTTGTTGGCGTACCGGTCTCCCTACAAGGTCGAGACTTCCGGTCTATATCCTCCACGTAGATGTGGCGCTACCCCGAAGGTGCGGTAGATTATAGGATGGACCAGCCCCGAAGGTGAGGTTTTATGTGACTGTGAGGTAGGTTGGTGGGTAGCTCCCCCTCCTCCCACTGTCCGCGCGCAACTAGGTACGTCCAACAACGGGCCCAACCAAAGGAAAGTGGAAAGAAAATAAACGAAAGAAGAGTGAAAAGAAAAGAAAAGAAAAGAAAAGAAAGGAAAAGAGAAGAAAAGAAAAGAAAGGAAAAGAGCGTGAAAGGAAAAGAGAAGAAAAGAAAAGAAAAGAAAAGAAAGGAAAAGAGCGTGAAAAGAAAAGAAAGGAAAGCAGAGAGAAAAGAAAAGAAAAGAAATGATACGAAAAGAAAAGAAAAGTAAAGAATGACATAAAAAGAAACAAACGATATGAAACATATGTGATGTGAATGACATGTTTTACGTGATGTTATGCTAGTGTGTATGATACTAGCTTTTAAGATATGAAAGGTTAAGAGATGATGATAAAGTGATAGAAAAGTTATAAAGGTTTAGAACAGAAAGTTAAGAAATGATAGAAATGAAGAGATTAGATTAGAATGATAAGAGTTGATCGATAGAATGATAAGAACGATGAACGAAGAGATAAATGAGCATGAGGAAGCTCACATTTTATGTTATGTTTTGATGGTATGTATAAATGATGTATATGTGTGTATATACGTGATGACATATATTCTAGTAATAATATATATTACTAGTATTTATAAGCTAATGAATGTATGTTTGAACTTACTGAGCATCTAGCTCATTAGTTGTTTATATGTTGCAGGCAAGCAACGTGTTTATTTAAAGTAATATGATGGATAACGGACGGATCTGCACGTGCCAAGGGACTGGGCGAGGGTATGGTACTACCATGAGTCTTTCGCTGAGCGTTCAAAAAGGAAAATGAAAGAAAGAAAGTTATGATATATGTGTTATAAGAGTATGATAGAGATAGGTATAGTATGTAAGTAAAAAAAAAATTGCTATAGAAATTGCTTCCGTTTTAAGATGAGAATATTAAGAATGGAAGGTTAAGTATGTTAAGTAAGAGGATGACGACCCACGAGGTTGCCAGCCATCGCGGTCGGCGTCAGAGCTCGGCTGGTTGGTATGGTAACGTACGTGGGGGGTCGTCACAGATTTGATGGGAGAGGATGATTTTTGGTGGTGGCGGAGAAACGTTTTTTTATTTAATTTGGGTTTTTGAAAGAATTTGATGTTAGGAAATACCCTAAGCATTACAGATATTTTGATGTATCTATTTTGAATTGGATAATAAAATTATATATAGAGATTATTCATTACATTGCTGTTTGTCCTCATTCTATTTACATGTTAAAGTAAATGTAAGCAAATATGGCTCCCTGACTGCTTGTATTAAAACTGTTAGAACGTTGCATGCAATGGACTTTTGTATGTGAGAAGACAATGTTCTAAAGTAAACGGTCTAAACTAAGGTTTGTAGTCTATGGGGTTAGACCGAGCATCTAACTCATGTTAAGACTATTATGTTATCTAAAGTCACGGTGGGAACAGTTTGTCTTGACTGTCTGGAGCATAGACTCCCAAGTAGAGACATAGATTTGTTGATTGGTGGTGACATATTAGACCGTGACTAAAGCGTGATTGATCTACATAGTCCGCTATGAGTGGATCAATCTGCTTTTGACGTTTATTGTGCAGTAACCTTAATCCTGAGTGAATGAACTACTTCATGTATATGACTTGTGTACTTTAATGTTCCAATGGCTAAAGCATCTCAGAGGTAGTAAGCTTATAGACCAGTTTGTTGGGTGCATACGATGAAGGGTTTGTTTACAGATATCGGAATCATAGCTCTAATAAGAAGTTAAGGGTATCCTCTTAAAGGCATTATACTGGATGTGAAAATGGATAAGGCCTTGGGTCGTCTGCTAGGCGGATGACTTCTTATTCACATATGGTGAATAATCATTTTCTTATTCGATAGTATAATGGAACTTTAAGATAGCCTGATCAGTAGAATTAAACGGACTTTGACCTAAGGCTAATCATGGATATCATATGAGGGTTCTGCATACATGACAAGGTCATTAGACGATAGTTTGTCATAAGCTTACGTAATACGGTATATAATTGGGAGTTCAGTTTCAGGTTTATAGTGGTGTGACTCTGAAATTAGTAATCATATGGTTTAGTTGTTTGGTAAAGAATGATGATCATATGCATTCACTGGAGCCCGATTATATATGTCCAATTGGTCCCTCTACTAGCTCCACATAATTCCTTAACGATTGGTAAATTGATTTGTGTATGCTATTGGCTAGTTGATTATGCATGGATGGTGTTGACATAGGATTAGGATGGTGGACAAGATTCTCTCCAGTTGAATTTAGATTTTGTTTTGGATAATAGAGTACACAATTATTCGAACTCCAAATAAAGTTGCCATGATTTTATTTGAGATTAGATTGGAGTTATAGAAAATTATCCATGAGAATAAGAATTTGAAATACAACAGTTTGTGGATTTTGAAATTTGAAATTTGAAATTTGAAATTTGAATTTGAATTTTGAATTTTGAATTTTGAAATTTGAAATTCAAATTTTGAATCACAGTCCAAGTGGAATTCGAATTCTTTGTGGATAATTCCACAAAGCTAGAATTCGAATTTGAGTTGAATTATGAAGAGGAAATCTTGTTTGAATCCTACTTGAATTTTGAATCCCAATCCTAACTAAAAGTGCACGAAAATTTTGAGGAATATCCTCTTGGAATTTTCAGATTTTTTTGTGGATAAGGTTCAAGGAAAAATTCAAGTTTCAACCCCAGTTGAATTTGGATTCTCTCCTCCCTAATTGTGGCCGAAATTTTTGAAGGAACATCCTAGGAGATTTTTGGTTATTTTGGATAAGGATGAGATAAAATTCAAGTTAGAAAATCCTATTTGAATTTTGATTCTCCTCACACTTTAATGGACAAATCTCGACAGGTTTATGGCCTTAGAGAAATTCGGATTTTTGTGAACAAGTGGGAGATAAAATTCAAGTTAAAATCCTGTTTGAATTTTGAACATAAAATCCACAAAGTGGTCGAATTCTTTGGTGGATATTGGCCCTTGAATTTTCAGATTTTATGTGTGGATAAGGGAGAAAATCTTCTCCTAATCCAATTCAAATTCAGAGGATCACCTCATGCAAGTTATAAATAAAGGTCTTGCCACTCCAGTTCTCTCAGACCACAGACTCTCAGGTGAGCAGGCTTATTATTGCACAACTCACCGTGACAATAAGTTCTTTAGAGATCTAGGTGGTCAGAAGAAGACTAGCAGTGCTAGCATACCGATCGAGGTTTAGAGTGCCCACACACTCAACCATTCGGGAATTGGAGAATAGCAGAGAAAGCTAGTTGGTTGAGGCCCTCCGATCATTCTCCTAATCCAATTCAAATTCAGAAGATCACCTCATGCAAGTCTATAAATAAAGGTCCTGCCACTCCAGTTCTCTCAGACCACAAACTCTCAGGTGAGCAGGCTTATTGTTGCACAACTCACCGTGACAATAAGTTCTTTAGAGATCTAGGTGGTCGGAAGAAGACTAGCAGTGCTAGCATACCGATCGAGGTTCAGAGTGCCCACACACTCAGCCATTCGGGAATTGGAGAATAGTAGAGAAAGCTAGTTGGTTGAGGCCCTCCGATCATTCTCCTCCTGCAGATTGGCATCCTTGAGGTATGAGTTTAAATTGTTGTTGGTTTATTGTATATGGCATCATGAGATATTTAACGATCTTAAAAAAATTTTATTGTTCCGCTGCGCTACTCTGATATATTTTTACCGATTTATTTCCTACAATTGGTATCAGAGCCATCTCATGACTATGCCATGTACATAAATTATACAATTAATTAGTCTTTTTATTTATGTATGAATTTGATATTTAGAGAGTGGCATTCTAGGATTCCTTTATATTGTTATCATGAATTATGCATGTAGTATGTGGTTATTTTAATTTTTTGAATTATTATAAGCATGCTTGTTTATTACCGGTTATGATTCCTTAGAATTTAGAAAATTTTATCTAGGAATTTTTGTGTAACCATGGGAGCAGTTTATTATCACTGTAAGTTTCCCATGGATTTTAATTTTTTGTCTCTTAGAATTATTATGATTAGAATTTTTGTACACCAGAAACGGTTTAGGAAATTTTATGCAATTATTCTTGGAGGAGATTGGAGTTTGAAGACCGTAATTTATTTTTTTCCTAAAAGTTAAATTTAATTTAAAGGTTAAAATTTTGATTGTGTGGAAAATTTTAATTTAATTAGGACTCAAATTAATTTTTGGAGATCCTAATGGGTAAATTGGAATATGGTACGGAAATCAAGAACCGACCCCTTAGGACGGACCACCAGCCGTGGTAGGGCTGCAGCCCCTGCCCCTGGGCAGGATGGGGCTGCGACAACCCCTGTCCACGACTGCACCACCCACGGTTGCAGGCTCTGCTTGCAACCTAGGGTGGCCGTGGCCCACCCAAGGGCCGGCCAACCCATAGGCGTGCAGCCCATGGCTACAGGCGCTGCCTGCAGCCTGGCGGGCTGCTGTGCCTACCCAGGCCTGGACCCGGCCTATGGCCGTGAGCTGCCAACCCCCCCGGGGGCTGGGGCTGCCCACGACGGCTAATGGCCTCCAGGGCCGTGGGGCCGATGATTCGAAAATCGAAAAATTTTGATTTTTAATTTTAAATTATGTTTAAAAATATGTAATTGAAAATTTGAAATTTTTTGAAATTACATATTATTACACATGATATTTAAAATTGTTTAAAAATTAAATTTGAAATTTAAATTTGAAATTCGAATTTAGAATTTGAATTTGAAATTTAAATTTTTGGGATTTAAATTTTAAATGATTCTTGGGATGAGAAATAAATGAAGAGGCTACATAAAGATGGATACAAGAAGGCGGAACAAAATTCAAGACCCAAAGAATGCTTTGGATGGAATTTTATAATCTTTATTTTCTTTGTTCTAGGATGGAACCATGGTTTGGTTATTTATCTGTCAATTATTTTTTCTATGATATGTCATGGATGTATAAATATATATTGATGGATGTTTTATATGCATATTTAATAACATGTCATATAGGATAGGTGAGTGCCACTCATACTATATTGATCATACATATTTGTCAAAAACTTGCATGTTTTTCAAAATATTGAATGGGAGAGGGTTTCAAACAAAACCCACGGCCTCCATTATTGATACATATGTGAAAACATGGTAACGCCTCGCGTCAGTTCTGCCCTGACCACACCCCTCGGTAGGTGTTTACCACCACCGGTATACTAGGTTGGATCTCCTATGTGGAAATCGTGTTTGGGCATGATCCTATTCATGACCACCCCTCGGTGGCTTGGTAAGACGTGGATCGGGCTATGTAAACAATGGTTATACACTCAAGACTCGTTTAGTTATTAACCTTCCTTAGAAGCTCTGTTAACTAAACTGGTGGCCAAAATAAGTGGTTATTAATATATGTCTTAACCTTGGAGGATTTAAGGCAACATATATTAATTGGACGGGGTCCATGTTCCGGCTATTTGTCTCATGACCATCCCTCGGTGGCTTGGGGCAATAGGTGCTGAGAATTACCGTTACAATGTTACATGTTTTTCAAGTTTCATGTAGGAACATACTTGTATGTTTTATTTACTAAATTATCTGTATATTTGCTTGGGCTTTATAATGATGTCTAGTATAATTTTATTGCAGTTCAAAATGCCACCGACACTCCTCATTTCAATACTTACTGAAAATTAGCTGAATGGCGATAATTATAAATACTAGAAAAGAAATCTACTGATAGTTCTTAGCTGCGAGAGACACAAGTTCGTGCTGGACGAATCATGCCCACCTAGGCCCAAACCTGACACACCGCTTGAGGAGGTCCCGGTTGCCTATACTCGTTAGAGAGAATCCAATGAAATAGCTCAGTGCTACATACTTGCTAGCATGACGAGTGCTTTACAAAAGCAGCATGAGACTTATCAAGTTGCTAGAGAGATCATGAAAAATCTGGAGGACATATTCGGAAGCCAAAAAAAATTAGCTCGATAGTCTGCTATCACTAGTAATGAACTCCAAGCAAAAGGCGGGTACTCAGGTGAAGGACCATATGATCATTCTAATGGGATTCTTCGCTGAGGCTGCCGAAAATGGTGCTAAGTTGGACTACAACACCCAGATCGAAATGGTGTTTAAAACTCTGTCTAAGGATTTTATGCAGTTTAAGGCCGCATATAATCTGGCAACAAGGGACTTAGGACTCATCGAGCTCATGAAGCAACTCTAAGCTTATGAGCGGATGATCAAGGATGGGGATGTTGTTCAACCCAAGGGAGAGGCTAATTTGGCGGAATCTTCCAAACCCTCACGGAAGAGGAAGAGACCAAATAAGAAGCAGGCGGCTTCTAGTTCTTCTAATCCTCATTTCTCGGATGGGAAGAAGAAGAACAAGAACAAGAAGCCCAAGGACCCTAAAAAGTCCAAGTGCTTCCATTGTGGGAAGGTAGGTCACTTTAAGAAGGCTTGCCGGGAATTCTTAGCCACCAAGGGCAAGGAAGGTAAGGAACTTCACTATTTGGAAGCGTGTTTGGTGGAAGAATCGAAAGACACTTAGGTCATTGATTCGGACGCCACTAATCATGTTTGTGTTTCTATGCAGGGGTTCGTGGAAACGAGAAGTCTACATGATAGGAGCTTCTCGTTGCAGACTAGAGATGGTAGCTTGGTGGTGGCTGAAGCAGTGGGAGACATTTATCTTTACTTTGATGAATTTAGCTTTATTTTATTGAAATACTGTTTTTATGTTTCTAATTTTAGGAGGAACCTTATATCGGTAGTTTGTTTAATAAAGGATTCTTATTCAATTTCTTTTAGTAAAAGAGTTGATATTCCTAGAAATAAGGATGGATGAAAACCTATATTTGATCAAACCAAAGATGTACTCACTGTTTCACACTGAATTAATAGATAACTCTAAAAGGTTGAAAGTTTATCACTCTAACAAGGCGTATCTTTGGCATTTAAGACTTGGTCATATTAATCAAGATAGGATTCAAAGGTTGGTGAAAGATGGTCCTCTAGAATCTCTAGAGGAGGTACGTCTTCCTCAATATAAGTCTTGTCTTGAGGGTAAGATGACTAAGAGGTCTTTTGGAGTTAAGGGTACTAGGGCTAAGGAACTCTTAGAAATTGTGCACACTGACATATGTGGCCCCATGAACATCACAGCACAAGGAGAGTTCGAGTATTATGTCTCCTTTATAGATGATTACTCGAGGTATAGATATGTATATCTGATGCACCGCAACAGCGAAACTTTTGACAAGTTCAAAGAGTATCATGTGGAAGTGGAAAAGCAATTGGATAAATCCATAAAGACACTTCGATCTAATCGAGATGGCGAATACCTCTCCGATGAATTTCTAGGACATTTTGTAGAGAATGGGATATTATCCCAATTGACTGCACCTGGTACTCTACAACAGAATGGTGTAGCCGAAAGGAGAAACAAGACCTTGTTGGATATGGTACGGTTCATGATGAGTTATTCAACGCTGCCGTTATCATTCTGGAGATATGCTTTATAAACGACGTGCTATATTCTGAACCAGGTTCCAAGCAAATCAATTTCCAAAAACTCCGTTTGAATTGTGGCATGGCAGGAAGCCCTTCCTTAGACATATGAGAATATGGGGCTGCCCGGCACATGTACTGGATGGGGATGCGAAGAAATTGGAACCAAGATCAGAATTGTGCATGTTTGTAGGGTATCCTAAGGGAACTAAGGGAGGTCTGTTCTATAATCTGAAGGAAAAAAAAGTCATTGTTTCAACCCATGCGACATTCTTAGAGGAAAGTCACATGAATGACTTTAAGTCTCAAAGCAAAGTGGTGCTAGAGGAGTTATTGGGTGAAAGAACTACTCCACAGGTTTCGGTCTTAGACACAAGTCCGAGTTCCAGTGAAAGACCTGCAGACAATCAACAATTTAGAGTGCCTCGTCATAGTGGGAGGATTTCGAAGAAGCCTAATTTCTTCATGTATGATGCTGAGGTATACCAGGCCGAGGCTCATGAGCATGAGGATAATCCGGTCACTTATGATGAAGTTATAAATGATGTTGATTCTAAATCTTGGAAACAGCTATGAACAATGAGATGGATTCTATGAAATCTAACTCTGTTTGGGAACTTGTAGATCTGTCGGATGGGATAAAACCCATTGGTTGTAAGTGGGTCTACAAAAGAAAGAAGGATACGGAAGGGAGAGTAGAAACTTTCAAAGTTAGACTGGTTGCAAAGGGGTACATGCAAAAGGCTGGAATCGATTACGATGAAACCTTTTCGCCTGTTACTATGCTGAAGTCTATCTGTATTTTCTGTCCGTTGCTGCGACTCTTGATTACGAGATCTGGCAAATGGATGTCAAGACGACATTCTTGAATGACCATCTTAAGGAATGTATCTACATGATACAGCCCGAAGGGTTCATGGCAAAAGGCCAAGAAAGAAAAGTCTGCAAGTTGCTTAAATCCATTTATGGATTAAAGCAAGCATCCCGCTCATGGAACCAGAGATTTGATCAAGCGATCAAGACATTTGGTTTTGAACAGAATGTTGATGAACCCTGTGTTTATAAACGTATTAAGGATGGAAAAGTGGTCTTTCTGGTACTCTATGTCGATGATATACTACTTATTAGGAATGATGTAGGGAACTTATCATCGGTCAAGCTTTGGCTACACCAACAATTTGACATGAAGGACGTGGGAGAAGCTAATTATGTTCTAGGCATTCATCTCTTCAGAGATCAAAAGAACAAAATGATAGCGTTATCCTAAACTTCATACACAGATAAAATAATTGACAAATATACAATGTAAGAGGCAAAGAAAGGTTTACAACCTTCCATTGCCAGTCTAACTCTTTTATTGGATGACTGTCCCAAGACATCGGAAGAAAGAGAGTATATGAGTAAGGTCTTTTATGCATCCGCTGTGGGTAGTCTCATGTACGCTATGCTTTGCATTCGCCCGGACATATATTTTGCAGTAGGTATGGTGAGTCGATATCAAGCGAATCCTGGGACCAAGTACTGGCAAGCGGTAAAGCATATACTCAAGTATCTTAAGAGAACGAGGGATTATATACTAGCGTATTCTGGAGGGGACCTAATACCCCTAGGATACACGAACTCACACTTCCAGACTTGTAAGGATTCGAAGAAATCGACATTAGGATCAGTGTCCTTGCTCGGAAGAGGAGTCATTGTGTGGAGGAGGGTGAAGCAGGGTTGCACAGCTGGCTCTACTATGGAGGCTGAGTATGTGGTTGTGGCTGAGGCATTTAAAGAAGCGGTTTGACTCTGCAAGTTCTTTAGAGACCTTAAGGTCATTCCGGGTATTGACAAGCCTATCACACTTTACTGTGATAACACTAAGGCTATTGCCAACCCAAGGGAATCTCGGCACCACAAGAGGACCAAGCACATAAATCGGAGATATCACATTATTAGAGGGCACGTGGAGACAGGACAAGTAGATGTATGTAAGATCGCATCCGAGGGCAACATTGCCGATCCTTTTACTAAGACTTTGGTGGCTAGAAGCTTTGAGAGGCATGTAGAGGCGATAGGGATGTGTAACATGGCACATCTACTAGCTTAGGGCAAGTGGGAGATTGTTAGGAAATGCCCTAAGCATTAGAGACATTTTGATGTATTTATTTTGAACTGAGTAATAAAATTATATACAGAGGTTATTCATTACATTATTGTTTGTCCTCATTCTATTTACATGTTAAAGTAAATGTAAGCATTCTAAAGTAAGCGGTCTAAACTAAGGTCTGTAGTCTATGGGGTTAGACCGAGTATCTAACTCATGTTAAGATTATTATGTTGTCTAAAGCCATGGTGGGGACGGTTTGTCTTAACTGTCTGGAGCATAGACTCCTAAGTAGAGACATAGTTATGTTGCTTGGTGGTGACATATTAGACTGGGACTAAAGCGTGATTGATCTACGTAGTCCGCTATGAGTGGATCAATATGCTTTTGATGTTTATTGTGCAGTAACCTTAATCCTGAGTGAATGAACTACTTTATGTATATGACTTGTGTACTTTGATGTTTCAATGGCTAAAGCGTCTTAGAGGTAGTAAGCTTATAAACCGGTTTGTTGGGTGCATGACTTGTATACGATGAAGGGTTTGTTTACAGATATCAGAATCATAGCTCTAATAAAGAGTTAAGGGTATCATCTTAAAGGCATTATACTGGATGTGAAAATGGACAAGGCCTTAGGTCGTCTGCTGGGCGGATGACTTCTTATTCACATATGGTGAATAATCATTTTCTTATTCGATAGTATAATGGAACTTTAAGATAGCTTGATCAGTAGGATTAAACGGACTTTGATCTAAGGCTGATCATGGATATCATATGAGGGTTCTGCATACATGACAAGGTCATTGGACGATAACTTGCCACAGGCTTACATAATACGGTATATAATTAGGAGTTCAGTTTCAGGTTTATAGTGTGTGACTCTGAAATTAGTGATCATATGATTGAGTTATTTGGTAGAGAATAATGATCATATGGATTCACGGAAGCCCGATTATATATGTCCAATTGGTCCCTCTACTAGCTCCACATAATTCCTTAATGATTGGAAAATTGATTTGTGTATGTTATTGGCTAGTTGATTATGCATAGATGGTGTTGACATAGGATTAGGATGGTGGACAAGATTCTCTCTGGTTGAATTCAGATTTTGTTTTGGATAATAGAGTACACAATTATTCGAACTCCAAATAAAGTTGCCATGATTTTATTTGAGATTGAATTGGAGTTGTAGAAAATTATCCATGAGAACAAGAATTGAACTACAACTGTTTGTGGATTTTGAAATTTGAAATTTGAAATTTGAATTTTGAATTTGAAATTTAAATTTGAAATTCGAATTTGAAATTTAAATTTGAAATTTGAAATTTGAAATTTGAATTTTGAAATTTAAAATTCAAATTTTGAATCATAGTCCAAGTGGAGTTCGAAATCTTTGTGGATAATTCTACAAAGCTAGAATTTGAATTTGAGTTGGATTATGAAGAGGAAAATCTTGTTTAAATCCTACTTGAATTTTGAATCCCAATCCTAACTAAAAGTGCACGAAAATTTTGAGGAATATCCTCTTGGAATTTTTGGATTTTTTGTGGATAAGGTTCAAGGAAAAATTCAAGTTTCAATCCCAGTTGAATTTGGATTCTCTCCTCCCTAATTGTGGCTGAAATTTTGGAAGGAATATCCTAGGAGATTTTCGGTTATTTTAGATAAGGACGAGATAAAATTCAAGCTAGAAAATCCTATTTGAATTTTGATTCTCCTCACACTTTAATGGATGAATCTGGACAGGTTTATGGCCTTAGAGAAATTCAGATTTTTGTGAATAAGTGGGAGATAAAATTCAAGTTAAAATCCTGTTTGAATTTTGAACATAAAATCCACAAAGTGGCCGAATTATTTTGGTGGATATTGGCCCTTGAATTTTCAGATTTTATGTGTGGATAAGGGAGAAAATCTTCTCCTAATCCAATTCAAATTCAGAGGATCACCTCATGCAAGTCTATAAATAGAGGTCCTACCACTCCAATTCTCTCAGACCACAAACTCTCAGATAAGCAGGCTTATTGTTGCACAACTCACTGTGACAATAAGTTCTTTAGAGATCTAGGTGGTTGGAAGAAGACTAGCAGTCATAGTATACCGATCGAGGTTTAGAGTGCCCACACACTCAGCCATTCGGGAATTGGAGAATAGTAGAGAAGGCTAGTTGGTTGAAGCCCACCGATCATTCTCCTCCTGCAGATTAGCGTCCTTGAGGTATGAGTTTAAATTGTTATTAGTTTATTGTATATGGCATCATGAGATATTTAACGATCTTAAAAAAGTTTTATTGTTCTACTGCGCCACTCTGATACATTTTTACCGATTTATTTCCTACATTTGAACCTTAAAAAAAAACCTCTAAGAGAAACTTTCTTCTCTTATTATCATAAGTGAAGGGAGATTTCTTCTTCTTTTTCAAAGAGGGAGGATTTCTTGGTTAGAGAAAGGAGGACGAAACCGGAGATCACGAGGGGAAGAGGAAATTTCCAGAAAAAATGGGGAAGAAAGGGTTTGCACAATGGTTATACCATAAAACAATTAGCTATATTGTCGTCACTCAAAATTAGTCAAATACAATGTCATGTCACTAGGGTTATTAAATGATTTCTCATGAAGAATTGTCGTCAATATTTTTTATTTTTTATTTTTTATTTTTTATTTTGCTAAATTTTCAAATTACAATTAGCAATGACAAAACATGCTAATAACTTGTCGGTCAAAACATACTGACCACCACTAATAATGTTAGGAATGCCCTAAGTGAAAAAGATATTTTTATGTATTTCATTTATATTTAAATTAATTAATAATATGTTAAAGGTTATTCATTACATTATTATATGTTTTCATCTTATTTACATATTAAAGTAAATGTAAACAAATATGACTCATTGACTGCTTGTTGTTAAACTATTAGATTATTGCATATAATAGTCTTTTGTATGCGAGAAGACAACGCATTAAAGTAAACAGTATAAATCAATAGTCTGTAGTCTATAGGGTTAAAGCGGGCATTTAACTCATGTTAAGATTATTATGTTATCTAAAGTCAATTGGAGAGACGGTTTATCTTGACTATTTGGAGCATTTGACTTCTGAGTAAAGACATAGATATGTTACTTGATGGTGACATATTGGACTGGGATCAAAATACAATTAATCTATGTAGTCCGTTTGAGTGGATTAATTCACTTTCGATGTTCATCATGTAATAACCTTAATATTGAGTAAGTGAATCACTTTATATGTATGAATTATGTATTTTAATGTTCCAAAGGCTATAGTGTCTCAGAGGTAGTAAAATTATAGACTGATTTATTGGGTATATGACTTATACACAATAGAGGATTTGCTTACAGATATGGAATTATAACTCTAATAAGGAGTAAAGATTATTCTTTTAAAAACATTATACTATATGTGAAAATGAACAAGACCGTAGGTCGTTTGCTTGGTGAGTGACTTCTTATTCACATATAGTGAATAATCATTTTCTTAATCAGGTGTATAATTAATCTTTAAGATAGCGTGATCAATAAGTCGAATGGACTTTGACCTAATATTGATCATGGATATCTTATGAGAGTGCTGCATACATGATAGGATCATTGGACGATAGCTAATCATTAGCTTGCGTAATACGGTATATAATTGGAAGTACAGAAATTTATAGTGGTATAACTCTAAAACTAATAATTGTGTAACGTGTTTATTCGGTATAGAATAATAGTTATATGAATTATTGAAATCCATATTACATATGTTCAATCGGTCTTTTTTTTATCTCTGCATAATTCTTTAACAAATGGTAATTGATCAGGTTATCTTTTATAGCTTGTATTCTTGTATTTAGTGAAGAGAAAAATCCGGGTCACCTAAACCTTGGCGTGGCTATTTTTCTCTGAGGCAAAGGGCAAAATTGTAATTTTAATTTATTTAATTAATGGGATAAATATTTAATTTGTATAAATATTTATTTTGAAAAATAGGATTTGCTTCTAATTTGATCCTGTTTTGGATAAAAGATTACATAATTGCTTATATTCAAATAAAGTTAACATGATTTTATTTTAAATTTAAACTAGAGTTATGAAAAATTATCCATACAAATAAAATCACAAAATTTGTTAAATTTGAAATTTGAATCAAATTTTGAATCACAAATCCTAATATGTACATATTTCCCTGAGCAAATTTAGGGAGGAAAAATTTGGCCACACACCTAGGAGAAGAAAGAGAAAAATCTTTTCTAGAATCCTGTTCAAATTTTGAATCCTCTAAACCTTGAATGGCCGAATTTTTGAGGGATTTTTTTTCCTAAGGAGGAGTTGGCCTTGGAAAGGAGAAAAAGCAATTTAATGCAATTCTATAAATAGGACGTTTGAGACTCCTATTTTCTTTAAACTATAGACTCTTAGGTGAATAAATTTATTATTATACCTCTCACTCATCATAATAAATTCTCAAAGATTTGGGTGGTTAGAAGAAAACAAACCATGTAGGATATCGATCGAGAAATCGAGTGTTCACACACTCCATCATCCGGGAATTGGAGATTAGTAAAGAAGACTAATTGGTTGAAGTCTCTTGGTCACTTCTTTCAGTGTTTCTGGTGTTTTCCTCTGAAGATATAATGATTATTGTATAATTTATTATATATGATGACACGAGTTTTTAACGATCTTTAGAAATTTTTAAGATTTTGCCATGCATGTTTTTCAATTTTTTATCTTACAAACACGCCAGAAGCCACGTGTTGCCAAGTTGGCATGCAACTCTTTAATGACAATAATGTCATTGTTGTTACTTAGCTTATGGCGCAAAATAATGCATGGTATTAGAAATTTTTGTAGTAAAGTTTTACTCAATTGTTGTATTCACAAACCTAGACAGGTCTTTCCACGGCCTAGGATTACTGATGACATGTTGTCGCTATATATGAATAATTAGCGATGACAAATATCGTCTCTATAAAAGTCATCGTTGATTGGTATTTATAGTGACTCTTCTTCTTAGCTTTTTTTCTGATTGTCCTTTTTTGGGGTTAAATTCATAAATGGCCTATCTTGCTTTATGTTGACCTCTAATTTTTTATCTTATACATCATACTCCCTTGAACTTTTCTCTTGCTACATCAATGGTCTCTCCATCAATATTTTCTAAAAAAAAAAAATTAGATTGGTGAAGAAATTTAACACATGCTGATCATATAAGCATATTTATGGGTAAAGTCATATCCAAATATATTTTGAAAGAAAATAATACCTAAATAAAAAATATTTTGGAAGCAAACTGTATTTTAATCAAAAACATATGATACAACTTTTATGTCATAGAATTGCTTTGATGATGCAATTTCCCTACCAAAAAAAAAAATTATTTCGATTTTAGCCTAAATTGAAGATAATGTGATTTGAAAAATGTTCAATCTATCTAATTTTTTATGAAATACCGTTATACAGGTCATTTTCATAACAGCGTAATAATTCGCAGATAGTGTGACATATAAAATTAAAAATTAGGGATCAATTACTTTGGACTAAGAGTATAATTTAAGGATATATTTTTTAAATAATTCTTTTTTTTTCTCTCAGCTCCTCTTATTTATTTATTTGTTTATTCATTTCCTTTATTTTTAAAAAATCATGCAGCATTTTTGTATCCTAGAGTACAAAACTAATTTAAAACAGCACAATGCCTCTGTTGCCCCTATAATTTCCTACTAGGAAATTCCTACGGTTTTGAATTAAATCAGTACCCAAATATTTCTTTTTTTTATTTTTTTCCCCTCATTGAATGCATCGTCAAAACTAGTCCTTTGTTTGTTTGACACCTTCAAATTTGAAAAATGAAAAATTTTTCATTCCAAGAAAAATGAACTTTCCTAAGTTTCTGTATTTGAACATCCAAAATTTTTTATTTTTGAAAAATAGAAAAAAGAGCTCTCTAAAAACAAAAAGTTTTCACCTATCCAAACAACTTTTTTACTTTTAAAAAAAATTCTAAATAATTTTTTATTTTTATATCTAAAAATTTTTCATTTTTCAAAAACGAATATCTCATCCAAACGGACTATAAGTTTTTCTTTAATCATCGCAGCTAGAGATTCTGCGAATTAAAAACCCTTTCAACAGTCATTAAAAAGAAAAAACCAACAGTAATTACACTGCACCAAACTAAATACTAATAAATGCAAAAGAAAATATATTAAATTAACGAAAAAAGAATGGAGAAATAATCTCGTGGAGAGAGAGCAACAGAGACGTGCCTCATCAGCTATACTAATGAATGGTGTTTCAAATAATTCTGCCCACATTTTCAAGCACTAAGGAGACACAGAGTACTCGGGACCATACTTCACTCCTAAAATGGCCCAAAAAAATCAGAAGAAGTATGATGGGGTGAACAACAACGCCAATATTGTCGTTTTCCTCTCAAATTTTTGCGAGATTCCATTCAACTTTTGACGTAGAATTTTTACTAGTTTACCAATTTATTTTGATAATATAAAAATGATAAATTTTTAATCTATAGGGTAAACGAAAAGAAAACCAGGGTGGCTAACAAGTATAATTCTTCACTTTATCGTTAGATATAGCACACGTTTAGTCGACGGATTTAATCTAAATATTACAATTTAGACTGTAGATAGAGCTGAACTATATTTAATATATATTTAAACAGTTAGAGTTAAAAAGTATAAAATTTTAAAATATGTTCTAAAAAAATATTAATATAGATTTTATTTTGTTTGTTTCGAAATTTTATATAATTTAAAAAAATTATTTCATTTCAACTTGTACATATAAAATTATGAACTTTCAAAATTTAATTTTTTAAATTATATTCTTAATTTTTAAATTATTAAATTTATTGATTTTTTAGAAAAAAAATAATAACTAAATTGAAATTTTTATATTAAAACCCATCAATTAAGCACAAGTAAAGTTTGAATCCTCCTATCCTAACTTCTAAAAAATGGATATTTATATTAAATTATATTATATTTTAATGCGACGATTTGAACATCACCAAAACAAAAAATTAGGGGACCATTTGGGAGGATTATTTTTGATTTCCAAAACAATTTTTTTTTGGTATTTTCTCTAACTTACTATTATTTTTTATTATTTATATATCTAAAATACTATAATAAACTCTAAATTTTAAAAGTCTATAACTTTACGTATGCAAATCCAAATAAGATGATTTTTCAAAAAAATACTATGAGGAATAAAAAATAAGATTTATATTAATAATTTTTTAAAATAAATTTTTAAGATTTTATATTTTTTAATTCTAAATTTTTTTTTTCCAAACTCATTTTTCAAAACTATTTTTTTCTAAAAAAAATCTCTAAAACTCTCTCAAATGATTCTAAAGTCTGATTCAAAAGTCAAATTATAGATTTATTTTTTGATACTCTAGATGGAGCTATATCGGGAAAAATTAAAGGCGTTAAGTAAATTAAAGAAATGGCTGAGAAAAAATTGATTGTTATCATTATTTTCCCTACAAACAAACGCAGTAGAATCCTGGCGTGCATGGATTTATGACCTATTTTTCAATTAAATTGAACGAAGAGACGCCCAAAAAAACTATTAAAGACGAAGATGTCAGTTTGTGGACCCTACATCTCCTGTACATTGTGGGTCTTTATGAAAAGAAAAATAACTATTTTGCCTTTATATAGCCGTGTTAGATCTCGTCCTTGGAAACTGAAGCCAGAAAATGGAGTCGGATAACAAGAACAACATGGCTGCTTCTGCTGCTGGAGATGATGAGGGTAAGCATCCAAACGGTGAGATAAAGATGATCAAGGAAAAGAAGCTTGGAGGCGTTAGAACAATGCCATTTATTTTTGGTATGTCTGCTAAATAAATTTCTAGGATTTTAGTTATTTTAGCTTCTTTTACTCTTTGGTGTTCTATTTTTCTTTTCATTTTCAGTTTTCAGTTTTTTCAATTTTTATTGGTGTTTTTTAAGATAGTTTTCATTGGATTTCAACTAACTTTTCTTTTGTAAGTGTGAGCATAAATATATGCATATTATTTCCATATATAAATATATTTAAAAACTGCGCCACTCATGATCAAAAGAGACTTCCCAATAAATTTTATATTTTTTTTAGTTTAACTTTTACTAAAATTTAATTATCTTTATATAAATTTCTGTAAAAATATTATTTTTTAATATACATTTTTATTGAAATAATAGATTGATTTTATCAACGTATATCCTTAATATTTCAAGATGATGCTTTTCTTCCTCATTGTCAGGGTTATTAAATTGTCACATTTATTATAAGATACTGCCTACCACAAAGAGAATTTGTTTTGGGAAACTAGATATAATTTGTTTAATTAAAATTTTTTTTCTCATCCTAATTACTTCACTTAGCTATTAATTTCCCATCTCAAAATCTTCAACTGTACTTTATGTCGACCAAAATGGCAAAGCTTGCATATGGAATAGATATTGCACATATTTTCAAGAGTGGTAAATTAACAAACGGTTATATCGGGTTGGCTGACAAGAAAAACTCTTTTTTGGGCTAATAAATTAAATCGGCCTGTGTTGTGCCATGGATCGATATAATTTATTAATCCAAATTGTTTTGATCCATGACAGCTTTGACATAGCAATATCTTTACTTTTCAGGGTTATAAATGCAGTATTACACAATTTGTCATCCTAAAAGTACTAATTTAATGGGCATATAGTTTTTCCGAACATGGAGAATTTCTCTCTTTTTCCCCCTTCGTATCCATCTTTATTTTTTCTTTTAAAAAAATTTTCCTCTTTTTTTTTTTTGGCTTATCAATTTTCCTCTTCATTATATATATATATATGTTTATACGACATATATAATACATTAATTAATAGAATTTTTTGATTTACTTGAATGAACATGATAGGAGATAGAAAGAAGAGAAACATGATTCGAATCGATGTTTTGAAGCCTCAACTTCTGCCTAGTGTTTTCTATTTTTCCTTTTTCTTTTTCAATAAATACAACTCATGCTTGGCTACTGCATTTGGGCAAACTACTATAGAACACTATTCATGAAAAATATATATATATTACAATAGAATATACAGTAACTAATATATCGACAAAAATTGCACGTGCCGTGTTGTTGTGGCGCTGGCAGCGAATGAAATATGCGACAGATTCGCGAGCACAGGGTTTCACGCCAACATGATAACGTACCTGACGCAGCAGCTTAATTTGCCGCTGGTGAAGGCCTCCAACACTCTCACCAACTTCGGCGGAACTGCCAACTTCATGCCTCTCATCGGCGCTCTCATCGCTGATTCCTTCGCTGGCCGCTTTTGGACCATCACCGTCAGCTCCATTATCTATGAACTGGTCTCTTCTCTCTCTCTCTCTCCGTGTATATTTGTGGTTATATATATGAAAAAAGGAAAATATGCACTAACCACCCGTTATAATCTTAATTTTTAAATATCAATTTATATAATATATAAATGATTATTTTTTTTAATAAATATTTAAAATATTAATTTATTATATTTATTAATAAAAATATAATATATAAATTGATACTAAAAAAACTAAAATTAAAGTTGATATATCTAACGTTACATTAAATAAAAGGTCCTGTATCGTATAGGTGGATATATATTTGAGGGTTATAATCTTTTATTTAAAATTTTGTTTTTATTATGATTTAAATATTTGTATAAAAAACGGATATCATTGAAAATGTTATTAACATATGTTAATACATACTTAATTTCACGAGGTGTCAAAGTTTAAGATTTAAATAGTATATGAATCAAGTTGTGAATAAAATAAAATTTTTAATCTAAATTAATTAATTTAATTATAATTTTTGTTATTTTTTTTTTTAGAAAATGATAAAATTAAAACTAAAATTTTAGAATTGATGCGGGAGCCAATCACATCCTTTTATATAGTCCAACTTTCCGTCTTGACCTTATTGAATTTCAACTGCATGTATAATTTTTACTTACATGGAAATAGAAAATGTCTGGAAGCCGTGTATCATTTTCACATAGTCAACGTTTGGTCAGATTTTACTTACCACAAAAAAAAAAAAAAAAAAAAAAAGTCAGTTTTTGTAGTCGCTGGTACCAAACGAGATTCATTGCATATGGGTCCCACATTGGAACAACCAATAATTGAACTAGTGTTTGTTAAGTGAAAAAGAGAGAGAGAGGGTGAGAGAGAGAGGAGAAAAATAAAAATCATCACCGCGTGTATTGTAGGATTCACGTGTCCCAATTGTGTACTGGCTTTAATTCACGCGAGTTCTATAGACTTGAGTGACATGTCTTTACTTGTTAGTAGGCAAAAGTTTTACTTATACCTTACTGATTTGTTTTACTCCTTTATTTGTCACCTCGCACAAAACTAATATCATAAGCGATTCACTTGTTACCATTTGTTATCATTTTTTTTTTAAAGTTCGTTCTGTTAAATTTACATATGTCAGCTTAATCTTAGTACAATTCCATGACAAGAATAACTAAAACAGCCAAAGGGAGTAACAATTTTTTTGCATCATTTCTATAAGTTGTACAAACACATGAGATCTGTTTTTTTCTTTTCTTTTTTTTTTTTTTCATCTTTTCATCAAATTAGACAATTAAATTGCTTATCCTGCTGGGATTTAGGGAGCTCCTTAATTCAAAATCTATGTTTTTTTTAATTGCTTGTGATAATATCTTTTGCTAATTACATACAGGGTTTATTGAGCATAACCATATCAGCACTGCTACCTTCATTCCGTCCACCACCATGTCCAACCCAAACCAACTGCATAGAAGCCTCAAACTCACAACTCTGGGTCCTCTACATCTCCCTCCTCCTCACCTCCCTCGGCTCCGGCGGCATCCGCCCCTGCGTGGTCACCTTCGCCGCCGACCAGTTCGACATGTCCCGCTCCGGCATGGCCAAGCGCGGCTGGAACTTCTTCAACCTCTACTATTTCAGCATGGGGTTGGCCACGCTCACCGCCCTCACCGTTGTCGTTTACGTCCAGGACAACGTCGGCTGGGGGTGGGGACTCGCCATTCCCACCATCGCCATGGCGCTGTCGATCGTCGCCTTCCTCGTCGGCTCTCCGCTTTATAGGAAGCTGAAAGCCGGAGGGAGTCCTTTGGTCAGACTGACGCAGGTGGTGGTCGCCGCCGTGAGGAAGAGGAAGGAGGCGATGCCGGCGGATCCGAAGGTTTTGTATGAGAATAAAGAGCTTGATGCTGGGATTTGTGTTCATGGGAGGCTTCTCCCTTCTGATCAATTCAAGTAAGTGCTGTTTTTGACTTATGTTTATATACTCTGATTTGGTGCTTCATTCGAAATTTTCACGGCTGTTCAATTGACACAGGGATATACTAACGCTTGCCCGTTTTCCAGACTCTCTGTTTATAAAAAATACTGACACTGCTTCTATATACGCTAATGCTAGTTGTCGGTTTTCCGGGCTCTTTGTTTATAATAAAATACTAACTGCTTTTATATTTATTAACGTTGGTTGCCCGTTTCTCAGGCTCTTTGCTTTAAAAAAAAAAACAAACAAACAAACAAACGACACTGTTTATATATATGCGCTAACGCTGTTGCCCCTTTTTTAGAATCTTTATTTGTAAAAAACATGGGCACCGCCTATATTTATGCTAACGCTAATTGTCCGTTTTTCAGACTCTTTATTTATTAACAAAAAAAAATTACTAACACTGCTTCTATATATTCTCTTTGCTAATAGGTGCTTAGACAAAGCCGCCATAATAACTCCCAAGGACGAAAAGGATTCAAATGCAGCCCAACCAAACCTATGGAGACTATGCACGGTCCACCGAGTGGAGGAGTTGAAATGCATAATCAGAATGCTTCCCATATGGGCGTCCGGAATCCTGCTTGTCACCTCCTACTCCCACCAGCACAGCTTCGTCATCCAGCAAGCCCGCACCATGAACCGCCACCTCTCCCCGTCGTCCTCCTTCGAAATCCCCCCCGCCAGCCTCTCCATCTTCGGCACCCTCACCGTCCTCTTCGGCCTCGTCCTCTACGAGCGCCTCTTCGTCCCCCTCGCCCGCCGCTTCACCAAAAACCCGGCCGGCATCACCTGCCTGCAGCGCATGGGAGTCGGCTTCGCCATCAATATCCTCGCCACCATTGTCTCTGCCTTCGTCGAGATGAAGAGGAAATCGGCTGCTGCGCACCACGGCATGCTGGACAATCCGAAGGCCATCGTCCCCATAAGCGTTTTCTGGTTGGTTCCTCAGTTTTGCCTCCATGGATTGGCCGAGGTCTTCATGTCCGTCGGACATCTCGAGTTTCTTTATGATCAGTCGCCGGAGAGCATGCGAAGCACAGCCGCTGCGCTGTTCTGGATCTCGATCTCGATTGGGAACTATTTCGGGACATTGCTTGTGACTCTGGTTCATACGTATACCGGTGATGGTCAGAATAATTGGTTACCTGATAGGAATCTTAATAGGGGAAAGTTGGAGAACTATTACTTTCTTGTTAGTGGGATTCAAGTAGTTAATCTGGTGTACTATGTGATATGTGCTTGGTTCTATTCTTATAAGCCATTGGAGGAGGTTAGTGAGGTGTGTAAAGAAGAAGATATTGAAGTACCAATTGAGAAAGAAAGAGAATCAACTGGGAATCAGGTTATTAATGGTAGTGGTACTAAATAATTGAATAACGGAAAGTGTAGTATAAGCTTGAATGAATAAGTTTAGTCTAGTTTTACAATATATATGTACACATTGAAGGTTGGAAATCAATTTAGATATGTCTTTATTTGGAATTAAGCCTCTTACAAGTGTAAATTACTATTGGTCTATCTTGATATCTGGATTGACACATCTAAAGAAATACCAAAAATTAGCAACGATATGCCTTATTTTTTTGTTAAAGGAGTCTCTCGACCAACTCACCTCCATATCCGCCGTACACATGGGTCATAATTGCCCCCAAAACTCACCTCCATATCTGTTGGACGTTGCACGGATAGTGTAAGCATTTCATGCTTATGATTGCGGTTATCTTACCTTCCGTTTGAATGACATTTCTAAATTTAAAAAATAAAAAATTTTTTATTTTAAAAAAAATAAAAAATTTTAATATTTAAAATTTTTTATTTTTAAAAAATAAAAAATTTTAATATTTAAAATTTTTTATTTTTAAAAAATAAAAAAAAACTTTTTAAAAATAAAAAATTCTCACCTACCCAAATAATTTTTTATTTTTAAAAAAATCTCTAAAAAATTTTTTATTTTTCATTTAAAAATCTTTTACTTAAAAAAACGGACCTTCAAACTAAACGAAACTTTAATTTTCTTTATAAACAGGGAGTGTCGGCATGAGGTTTATTGAGAGAGAGAGAGTA
This sequence comes from Antiaris toxicaria, assembly GCA_035233585.1. NCBI lineage: Eukaryota > Viridiplantae > Streptophyta > Magnoliopsida > Rosales > Moraceae > Antiaris > Antiaris toxicaria. The sequence continues at coordinate 22,107,306 of CP141156.1, forward strand.
AGAATTAAAAAATAAATAAATGGTTAAAAACTTTTCTAAAAATTATCATAAAATGATTATATTTGATAAATTAAAAATTTTTATTATTTTTTCTCTCTCCCTCTCACATCCCCTAGCCACTCTCTCTCTTCCCCCCTCTCTCTCGTCACCCTCCAATCAGAGAAAATGATGACAGAGGCGGCGTGGCCAATCTCTAGCACAAGCACCAGTCTCCGCTGGGAAGTTGTGGGTCTCCCCAGAGCAGCTCACCTTCCCTTTCACTCGCTCTAATTTCGATCAAAGAGGATGAAGCCGGAGGGGAGTTCAGCATGGCAAATCATGTTGCCACCAGAGTTGCCCATTGTTTAGTCTCCTGCAACAACCATGAGCTCCACCATAGCATGCAAGCCTCAAATCCACAGTGAGCTCCAAACTCTGCGCAGCCGCCATTCTACGAAAAGCCGTGTTTGAGATCTCATCTGATGCCAGATCTTCCATCTTCTCGCTAGATTGCTCGAGCTTCGACGAGTGCGACTGGATTTTCCTCGCGATCTTTGCTGGTAAGTCGTGATTTTTCGGTGAACAAAGAGAAGATAGATGGGAAAGAAGAGATAGTGGCCGTGATGGCGAGAATGCCACAACAGCGAGGCGGTGACTATAGCGGTGCTCGCGATGACCTCTCTGACCGATGGGCATGAGGAAGACTGCACAACAGCCATGGATGAACACGAGAGAGAGAGAGCAGGGGGGAGAGAGAAAAAATTATAAAATAATAATTATAATCGAATAATAAATGAATAATTTTCTATTAATAAACAAAACATTCCGTGGATAAATAAAAATAAATATTTTATTTATTAATAGAATGATAAATAAAAAAATTTTTATTAATAAATGAAGTATTTGTGGATTATTTTTTTTTTAGAATTTTTTTTAAGAAAAATTAATTCAAAATATGATTTTATAGTATTTTTATTTTTAAGTTCTCGTGATCAAAGAACTAAAATATGTGGAGAACAACTCAAAGAAACGTGAAAATTTTGGGGAAAATGTTTTATACTTATTTTGTTTCGGTTTGAACTTGAAGAAACACCAAGCCGATGCATTTTCACCTACAGCTGTAAAGTACTTTCCCAAATAAAAGCAAGCTGATATTTTACAAAACACAGCACAAATTAGAGAGACAAAGATGAAATAACATAATACAAAAAGAACCAAATGCGGATTAATCTTAGATTATCATTAAAGATTTATTTGAATTAATTTACGAAGGCTCAAGTTGAAAAAACGATTTATCTCTTGTAGAATTAAACTTTAAATGTACCACCAATACACGAAGTTAGCCACAAAAAGGTGCATTATGTGTTGGTTGCGGAAAATAACACTCTGAAATTTTAAAAATTTTCTAAAACTACGAGAAAATGATTCATGTTATCTTAAATAATTAACTATTCAATCATAACAGCAATTACTTTTTGCAACAGTATCAACCGACTCGTTCGTATTCTATCTAACGCAAACGTCCTTTTATGGTTGATATTCTCTACCGTTTGATCTTTCAAGTTATTCTTCTCCCTGAAAATTGATATAATTTTGTGGGAATAATTAAATCTACTTTGGACATCACTTCTCCTTTCAATATTTTTTTGGCTATGACTTTCTTAACTCCGAAGGTGAGAGTTCATAAAGTTCTTGTTGGAGCCAAGAAATATTTAACCCCAACAAAGACCCAAGATAATCCTTTTGTAGCACTAGGTTCAACTGACAAAGAAGGGGGGAAAATAAAAATTAAACTCTACCCTTAATGACGATTTGCATCCCCTACACGGAGGGGTACCAGATGTTATCATTTTATTGCCCAGTCCTTTTTTTTTTTTTTTTTTTTTAATCACAATCCAAACAACCACAATTAATTTATTTCAGGACTAAAACAGAAATATCTTAACAAATAAATATATTTTTTCACACCAAAGATATACATTTACTTTAAGATTAATTGCAAAGATTACCCGTAAATTTTAGTCTTTTAACAATTTATCTCTTGAATTTCAAAATGTAACCTCTGTTCCCATTACTTTGAAATCATAACAAATCTTCCTCTTCTTACACTTTTTGGATAGAAAATGCTGCATGTTAACATCTGAACCGAGAAAGTTAACTGAATAGTGTTGCATGACAAATTTACCCTTACAATAAGAATTAAAACTATTTTAAGATTATTTAAATTTTAGTTGTTAAAAGATTATATGATAATTATATAAAAAAAATTTCTTTCGAAAAAGTAAAGAAAATAAGCTATTTGCTTTTTTTTTTCTTCTTCTTTTTTATTACTTTTTCTAGGTAAAAATACAAAAAGATAAATTTAAAAAAAAATCAGAATTATATCCCTTGTAATGCTCTGCTCACTAAACTTCAAAACATAACATTTGTTCTCCAATTTTAAAGTTGTAACAATTTTGTTCCTACCATTAGTTTTTACATTGAAAAGCGTGTATAACATGCACATGACAAGAAAATTAAGGGCATTTTAGTAGATTAAAAAAAAAAGCAGGGATTTTTTAAAAGATTAAATGGGCGCAAAAAATAAGTGAAGTATTTACCATGACGATGAGAGCTAGGGAGAAAGGTTAGCGGAAAGAAGAAGAACATGACAAGAGAATTATGAGCATTTTATTAAATAACAAAGCAGGATTTTTTTTAAAAAAATTCACGAGCAAAAAAAAGGAATGTATTAATTATGGAGATGAGAGTTGGAGAGAAGAAAGTACATGGAAAATTTTATTCTATTAGTATCATATTTCCTTTTACATTTGAACTGTAAATATAATTAATAAAAGTTTTGATTCCTAACGTAAAGATTAATTTGTTATTAAACTTGTTATTAAACACTATTCAGCTAACTTTCTTGGTCCAAGTATTAAAATGTGACATTTTCTATCAAAAAAGGAAAATTTTCGTAATTATTTTAAAGAAAAGAATTAAAAGCTATTAATTTTTTTATAAAACAAAATTCCCACGTCATTTCCTCTCTCTCTCTCACTCTGCTGTACATGGTCATCACTTTAATTTTTTGTGCCCATAACCTATGAAAAAGGAAAAAAAAAATCCCTGATTTTTTTAAAATTCTAAATTCCGCTTTAAGTTCCTTAAAATATATATTACATGAGTTTTTCCATTCAAAAACTAATAGTCGGTGCAAAATTGTTATGGTCTCAAAAGTGGGGAAACAAACATTACGTTTTGAAATTTGGGGATAAAGTGTATATAAGGCCTATAATTCAAAGGCAATTTTTATTTATAATTCATTATTTTAACAATAAAACAAATAATGACTATGTCTTATTCATTTTGACAATTAAAATAAATATGTTATATGCAGTCAATGTCCAAACGATGATACAGAATTTGCAATGACACTAATATATCACTGCTTCATCGAAACACGCTCCGTAGTGTTCCAAACACTATTAGTTAATGCGACATCCTATATCAAAACACAAGATTAATCATTTTCATGCAGTTCTGGAAGACTGTAAAAACGTCCAATAGAGGTCTATTACTTCCTCCAAAGGTTTATCAAGTTAGTCAGGGATCAAAATGACCTGTATAATCGAAGCTCCACGATAGTGCTTAACTATACTTGATTTCCTATTTATTCTCCTATTTATATGTTGCTTTCTTAAGATTTAAGAGTATTTATTTGTGTTTATATGTTTTATATGTGTCACGGAAGCCAAGGAATGAAAAGGAGATGAAAACACACTAAACGAAGAAATTAGGCCAACTGGCCGAGAGGCTAATACTGTAACGCCAACTAGTGGGCACTACAGAACCCAAGTGCACAGGCTAAAGGGCGCCGCAGCACCCATCACTGCCTCACCCAGCCAAGAAAGGCCAATAGCTGGGCGTCGCAACACCCAGCGCAATGGGGTCTGAAATACAATCCATAGCACCGTGGCACTGGGGAACTAAGAAGGCTGTGGCACTGCAATTCGAAGAATCCGAATTCCAAATTCGAATTGACTCCGAACTTTTTCCGTTTAACCTCAACTTTTAGAGCCTATAAATAGGTCCTTCTGGGGTTGATTTGGTGTCTTAGACCATTCTTCTAATGGACATTCATGGAGAAGAAGAAGAAGAAGAAAAAGAGGAGCATTGTTGGTGGCTCAAGAAGATCGTCTACCTAGAGAGTTTCAAGACTATAACCATCATTTATTTCTTATTCTCTTTCTCTTTATGTCTTTAGTTTTTATTTTGTTGTTCTTTTTAATTATATTAGGTTGTTTATTGTTGTCCCAAGAACAGCTACCCAATAGGGGGACGAATTGGATTTTTAAAACCTTTTGAAAATTTTTGTTGGAACTTTATGTGAATAAGTATTGCCATCAAAAGAATGATAATAAAGATAAACACAATTAAGCACACAAACTCAAAAAGAAATAAAGAGAAATAAACGAAGACAGAAGGGAAAGCGAGATGCAAGCAAAATTGTTATAGAGTATGACTGAGTTATCCCAAGCTTGGTCATCCCACTATATCAATCATCTTTTTTACACAACCACTTCAATACAAGTTTGCGAAGCTTTCTTTACCCAAGGTGCACCAAACCTTTTTACAAAAATACCAACTTTAACTTCAAATGCTAGGTATCTTTCCATCACCAAATTACAAGAAATTGGCAATCTCTACAATTCAATCTAAGAAATATAAAAGATTTGATAGAAATACAACTCTCAACTAGAAAGACGAATGAATACAATTTGGAAACCTAGGATATATAATTGCAAACACACGATGAAATGTAAAACAAAGTTGGCTTAAAAGTGTGGAAGAGAATTCAAGAAGAGGCCTGTTGTGCAATATAAGCTTTTTGAGAGATTTCAATGGTTTGCAAAAATTTAGAGCAATACGCAATGTTCCTTAGTCATTAAATGTGATAACTGAGAAATTTATCGTTCTCGAAAAATTTTGTACAAAACATGTTAATGTATATTCATGATGAGACATGTTACAGAATATAGAGCAGATGAAAATTTTAATTAACTGAATTTTAGTCAAAATTTGACAATGAATTAATGAGTATAATGTAAAAGCTAAGCATTGATTTAAATTATGATGTTTTAAATTTATTAAAAAAAAGTAGGTGGAAAATACATATTAAGAGATCAATATGGCTCACATGCAAGCTACCTTGATCAATGACCAAGATTAGCCAAGCAAGTGTAAATTTCCTTTATAGGAAATTAAAGAAAGAATGAGAGAGATGAGAGGGAGCACGTGAGAGAGGGGCCTCAAATAGCCCAAGTGAATTAATTCACTTATTTTAGCTACAAAGAAGTGGACGAGAGAGAGAGAGCAGAGGTGGAAAATTTTTCTCTACGTTTTCCCCTTTCAACAGTTCAGATTCTCTCTTCAAGCAAGCAAATCATTCAACTTTTCTGCCCAAGATCCCACAGTAAGACGTTCTCAAGTTTCAAGCAAGGTAAACTCTCTTTTTCTCACGTTTTCTGGTGGAAAATCTGGGTTGTTTGAGTGGAAGAAAGAAAAAGAAAAAGAGAATGTGAGTTTTGCATGTTGAGATTTTCAGTTAAATCGAAACATGGTTCAAGTCTAGTTGTTTTTAACCACGAATTCATGAGTTGATGGTTTAGAAACCAAGTTTCAATTGAGTTTTTTTCAAGAAAGTTTTAATTTTTAAGTTTTGAGTCAAGAGATGTGTAGAAGCAAAATGTGAGATTTTGCTTATGAAACCATGGATAGATGATAGTAGAAATGTAGTTTATACCTTGAAATGGTCTTATAGAGACCGATTTTGAGTGCAAGAAGTAGAACAAAGGCCATGAAAGCCTTAGAAAAACAGAGATGAGGCTTTCGGACTCAGAATCAGGATTCTGGGATGAACACGGGAGTATACACGGGTGTGTACAAGGGTAGGGGTGAACAAATTATCCAAAACCCAAATAACCCACCCAATCCACCAAAAAAAAACCCGACGGGTCGGGTTCATATTAGACCCGAAAAAAATTCGGATTGACCCACCCAACACGAATTATAATTGGGTGGGTTCGGGTTCGGTTTTTAAAACCCGAATAAAACCCGACCCACCCAATTAAAAAAATTTATTTTTAATTTTTTTATATTTAGAAAAAAAATAAAATATTTTAACCGGTTTAGGCATTTAGCATTTAGGTTAGAAATCTCTTCTGTTCTGAATATTTCCCCAATCCCCCCCCGATTTCTGTTCTGCCCCCACCCGAGTGCCCCCCTCGTCGAGTCGTTGGCCACGATTTCTGCCTCTCCCCCTCCACCCGATTTCCTCGCCCCCGATTTCTGCCTCCTCGCCCCCGGAGACCGGAGAGCCTTCCCCCCGATTTCTGCCGCTACCAGCAGAGAGGCGGCATACTCCCTGCTACCCCCGATTTCTGTTCGTCGGTCGTCTATCGCCCCTCGAGCCGACAAGCCCGAGTTCATCTCCGTCTCCGTCTCTGCAAGTGAAAGCTCCTTTCTTCGAGAAGGCAATACTCGGTCGGAGGACATTGCACGCCTGAAAGGTAGCAGGGTCCGAAAACGACATACATTCTGGCGCAAACGACACAGGCGATTCGTACCATGAGGCCGATGCTCTTGTCGTATGTCTGGCTCCACAGAGAGGCTTCCTTGTAGCTCTGGACTTGTTTTCTGAGTTCGGTAATCTTCTGGTGAAAAACGCCAGAGCCTCCGCCGAAGACGCCAGAGCCTTCGCCGATCTACTATTGTCGACCAATCCTCCAATCCGTTCCATTGACCGTCCGTCGCCCCTCGACCGGCCCCTTTTTTTTCTCCCGAAGCCAGGAAGTCGAAGTTCGTCTCTGTCTCGTGCCTTGTCCAGCCCGAGCTCGTCCCCCCGATCCTCCCTTTCACAGATTGTCGGCCGTCGCCCTTACCAGCCGGTAAGTCAGGTAAGAGCTCGTCTCGTGGCTCTGTTTCATTTTTCAATTTGGCTAGTCAAATTGCAGAGATTGGAATGAAGAAATTTTGGTTAGTTTTTATTTAGAACAATTGCAGAGATTGGAATTGTAGAGATTTGTTTGAGATTGGAAATGTTGGCTAGTTTTTATTTAGAAAAATGACAGAAATGTTGGCTAGTTTTCTTTTTGCTAATTAGAGGTTCATTCAATTTTGTAAATCTGTTGAAAATATGGACATGATAAATTGTATTAATTGAGTTTTCAATTATAAGATGAATCAATAATATTAATCGAACTATTTCATTGTCTATGTCTTTTTGCTATTTCATTTTTACAAGTAAATTTTTTTTTTCAAAAATAAAAAAGATTGGTATTACATAGAAATTGTGTTCTTCATATAATTTTGAAGCTTCCATCCCTCTCATTGCCTTGACAAAACATTTTGACAATCCATTGACGCAATCCTTGTCTTATTATATGAGACACAATGTATGCATATAAATTAGTTGACTAAGACTTCACTAACCCTTCGGTGGAACATATTTTGGATCACCAACTTTTCCTTTCCTTTTATTACTCAAATAATTAGGTAGGACCTGGTTTGGTTTCTTGCAATGCATATTGGTGGATTGTTGGCCCACTTTTTTTGCTACCCCCAATTAGATAAAATAATGTGAAGGTTGTGGAAATGAATTATAAATTGGATACCTACTATCAACTAGATTCCCAAGAATATTGTGATTAAGTAGTGGTGGTGCTGTTGTTGTTGCTGCTAATAATTTTAAAAAAGTGGGGTGTGGGAGTTTTGTATATGATAAGGTTGAATGATTGAATTAAATAGTTAAATGCCTTTATCATTATTATAAAAATTTTTTTTTTGCTTGTGTTGTGACCAAACGAAATTGGATTAGGTCTTAAAATAAGATTCCTTTTACAAAGAATCAGCCAATGGGAATAGGACACAAATAAAAATGAATATATATAAGATTGGCAACATGGGGTTTGATTGTAAGAGCAGTTTTTGGTATCATATAATTTTTTATGTTGTTGTTTAAATTTGTAAATTAGTAGTATTTTATTCTAGCTCTTTTATTTTTCTCATCCAAAATACATCATATAATTTTTTATGTTGTTGTTTCACTAGTATTGCTATTGGTGACTTTTTATCGTTGGGTTGACTTTTTTATCGCTATTGGTGATAATCAAATATTGTGTTTTGAGTATATGTACGGGGTTAGTGATTCTTGTACTAATAGGATGTTATTGCATTCATTGGAAATGGAAATGAATTACTAATATAACTTCTATAATATTATATGACAGTAAAACTAAAGAATGGAGGAAGAACAAATCGAGTGGATTGCTCAAATTCAAGATATAGAGGAGGAGGAGAAAGGATTACAAAAAGATACCAATGCCTCTAAGGGTGACGAAGGTAGTCAAAAACCTCAACCTTCAGGTCCACCAGAGAAGAGAAAGAGATTAGATAAAAAAACTTTAACTATATGGGATCACTTTACAGTAGTTTTAAATAGTAATCCAGAAAGGGCTGCATGTAATTATTGTGGCCATGATTATGCTTCAAGCACAAAAACATGTGGGACAAAATCATTGTGGAACCATTTGGATAGATGCAAAAAGTATCCATATAATGACAACAATCAAAAAAGCATATATGCTTTTACTAAGAAGAGTGTAACTGGTGATTCTGAGGATGTTGCTTTCACTACTCAACCGAAACTTAATCAGAAGGAGATTGGACATGAAATAGCTTCATACTTCATTCTAGATGAGCTGCCGTTTAAGCATGTGAATGGCAGGGGATTTCGACGGCTAATGAAAAAAGCTTTTCTGTATGTTGAGTTGCATTCAAGAATAACTGTACAAAGAGACATTTACCAGTTATACTTGGATAATAAGAAGAAGCTGAAGAATGAACTAAAGATGTTTAGAGTGTCTCTAATAACTGATTGTTGGACATCTATTCAAAACATTGGCTACATGTGTCTGACTGCACATTAGATTGACAATAATTGGAAATTGTAAAAGAGGATCATAAGTTTTGTTCAAGTCCCTAGCCATAAGGGTGAGATGATAGGTAAGGAGTTAATTGCTTGCTTGAATGAATGGGGTATTACTAAAGTATTTTTGATCACTGTTGATAATGCTGCTTCTAATTCTATTGCACTGACGAAAGTTAAGGAGCATCTTCAAGAGATGAGGCATGGTATTGTGTTGAATGGGGAGATGTTTCACATGAGATGTTGTGCTCACATCATCAATTTGATTGTTTGTGACGGTTTGAAAGAATTGAGTGGCTCTATTGCAAGTGTTCGCAATGCAGTCAGGTATGTAAGATCCTCCTCAGAGCGGCTTAAACGTTTTAAGGAAGCTTGCAAAGAAGCTAACATAGAGTCAAAGGCATTACTTTGTTTGGATGTCGTGATTAGATGGAACTCTACCTATATGATGCTAGCTGCTGCTTTGAAGTTCAAGAAAGTATTTAAGAATTTAGAAGCTGATGCAAATTACACTAGGTACTTTGAGGAAGAACGAGTTGGTAGCATAGTAATGGAAGGCCCTCCACAAAGCTCGGATTGGGATCAAGTTGAAGTTTTTGTTACATTTCTCAAGAAGTTTTATGATCTCACCATGAAGTTCAGTGGATCTTTGTATGTGACTGCAAATTTATTTTTTCAAGATATTCTTGATGTGCATAGTTTGTTGCAAGAATTAGCTCAAGAGTCACATACTTTGTTGGGGAAAATGGCTGCAAATATGCAATTAAAGTATGACAAGTATTGGGGAAAGATTGAAAAAACGAACTTGTTAATGTTTGTGGCAACTGTTCTGAATCCAAGGTTCAAGATGGAGGTTTTAAAAACTGGATTTGCCTTCATCTATGATGCTCCTCTTGCGGATAAAATGATAAAAGCAGTTGAGACTATGTTGCGTCATTTATATGATTTTTACAAAGAGATGATGAGTCCTCCTCCTCCCCAAAGACAGCTTCCAAGTCAAGAATCAAATGCAGCTACAAGCTCTTCAATTGTTGCATCTTTGATATCTTCTACCATCCCAGCAATGAGGTCCTCATCATGGGCTAAACTAAGATCTCAATCGGATGAAAAAGTTGAAACCAATGATTTGGATTATTATTTGAATGATAGGCGTGAAAGATTGTCTGATGATTACTTTGACATATTGGGATGGTGGAAAAACAATGGAAGCAAATATAAAGTTGTTTCTCAAATTGCAAAAGATGTGTTGGCCGTACAAGTCTCCACAGTTGCATCTGAGTCTGCATTTTCTACCGGGGGTCGGATACTTGATCCATTTAGGAGTTCTTTGTCACCAAAGATGGTTGAGGCTTTGATTTGTTCAAAGAATTGGCTGATTTCTGAGGAGGAAGAAGAAGAGCCGATCGCACTTACAGAATACATGGATGAAGTGCAAGGTTGGGAGGAATCTCTTGAAGTTGCACCAGGTATATACATATTTTTTCAAACCGTGTAAACTATCGTTTTATGTTATAATTGTGTTGCATTCTACATTTATTGATTGAAAACCTTTTACTCTTAGGCGATGGATCTTGCATTACAGGTGCACAGGATGATTGAGTTAAGATGGTTGGAGTTGGATATTGTTTTTACGAAACAGGTTTAATTATTTATTGTTGATATTTCTTAAAATCCATTAAAAACATGTTATAATTAGTTCTTATTGTCTTTATATGACTTCTTTATTTGAATATTTGAGTCTATATGTTGATTTGTGATTTAATTTTTAAGTTATGTTTTATTACGTGTTTTAATAAATTGTCTAACCCGAAAAACCCGAACAACCCGACGAACCCACCCAAATTTTGATTGGGTAGGTTGATTTTGTATATTGGGTTAATTGGGTGGGTAAAAAAATTTTGTAACCCACCCAATCTTCATTGGGTGGGTTGAAAAATGTGAAATATCCACCCAACCCACCCAACGAACACCCCTATACAAGGGCGTGTTTAGAACACGACCCCGAACATACCCACATACACGACCGTGCTTCGAGAGAGTTTGAGACCCGAGAGTTACATGGCCAATAACATGGCCGTGTATCAAGCCGTGTAGAATGGCACATGATCGTGAGAAGGGCGTGTAACAAACCAAGTTCGACAGCAGGAAACACGGCCGTATAGGTAACCGTGTACGCATGCATGAGTTACACGGCCATGTTGCATGAATTACACGGCCATGTTGTATGAATTACACGACCATGTACATAAGTCCATAGGATTACACGGTCACGAACACGCCCATGTAGGAGGACGTGTTTGAAGCTAAAACAAAAAATAGTCTGGAAATATGATTTTTTATATTTTGCCATGTTTCAAGTATAAGATAAATGTTAGAAATAGTCAACGATTATTTCTTTTATAGGAGTTCAAGCCAGACACCCCGAGACAGCAGTTTCAGATCAGCAGAGACTTACGTTAGCCTACTTTCTGTAAGTTCAAGCATTGTCCTGACTGCAACATGGACAATCATGTTATGTTTTATTATTTTATGTATGTTGTTTGGCGTGTATATCAGACGTTGACCGTCTACATCACGATACATATGTCAAGTTCATGTCATGCATGTAGAAATTCATGTTTCAAGTAGACAATTCAGACATACATGATAGACAAGTATCAAGCTCACGAAAACATGTAGGTGTACAAGGCACTATGGTGAGGTTAATAAAACTCACACCCCGAGTGAAATATGTAATAGGTTCCTACTGTGGGGCAATCAGTATGCTACCCAGTTGGAACTTCAGAAAAGATAGTAATTAAACCAGCTATTGGTGTACCAGCCTTTCGACCCATGGGGAGGTTTTCATATTCAGTTTCAATTCAGGCTACGGAGGTTAGCACTAAAGTACCACTCCCAGTCATGCAAGCCTTACGGTACAATCAATCAGGGACCCAAAACCAGAACCTAATTTCAGATAATGTCCTAAGACTTAACATACAGCCATGAACCTGTTTATTCAGAGTCAAGTTTCATGCATAAGCACAGTATTACATGTTATGATTTCATGTTTTTATATTTGAACTTACTGAGCCTATAGCTCACTAGTTCGTTCACATGTTACAGGTAAGAGACATGTTCACCAATAGTACACGGTGGATGACAGACAGGGTATGTACATGCCAGGAGGACTGGGCGAGGGATGATGGTCCTACCATGAGTTTTTCGTTGTACAGTTTTGAAAATTTAAGCAAGTAATTTCAAAAACATGATTTTAAGTCAAGACTATGTGATAAGGGAATCATAATCCATGTATATGTTATTTTGTTAACATGATTTCCTTATCACATTCTCGAATAAGATAAATAAGTTTTCAAGTTATTATGTATTATTAGAAAAAAAATTTATTATGCAAAAATTTTCACGTAGTTTTCAATTTAAGCATGATGCCGACGACCCTAGAGGCCTACACACTATTGTGGTTAACTACAGAGTTGACTGTAATAGCACTGTAGAACCTCTACAGCAAGGGCGGGCCGTCACAGTTGGTATCAGAGCATAAGTTTAAAATGAATCTAGTTCAGAGTACCAATTGTTATCATAGTTGGTATCAGAGAAGTTTTTACGATGGGTCTACTTTAGAGTACCAACTGCTGTCACAGTTGGAATCAGAGTAGTTGGTAGACCATATCCCGCCTGACTCCGTACATGTCATGTTCACCGATCCAAGTAAGTTAAGTTTATGTTAAGATAAATAGCTAGTTATGCATGAAAGTAAAGGTCTGTAGAGACCCATACTTTGTAATAAGTATATGATGATATATTAATGCAAGAAATGATGTGAATCCTCTTATAAAGGATCTAATACAAATTTTTCGTGTGATTTTAGGATATAAAGTAGCACGATGGAAAACCAAAGCCAAGGCCAAAGATGGAGAAGGGGACGCCCAACTCTATCTCAGAGAATAGAGGAGTTGCAAGCTCTTCTAAAAAATCAGATGAAAGAAAATGCAGGATTAAAACAGAGGTTAGAACAGATAGAATGGGGGCAGGGATTAATGGGGACTCCTGCGCAACAAGCAGTGAGGCAAAACAAGTAGTGCCACCATCTACACTAGAAGTGGTTCAGGAACCACCAGCTAGGGTGAACCAAGAGCCACTATACAAAATATTCCAGAAAATGAGGCCTCCGAAATTTGAGGGTTCAACCAATCCCCTGGAAGTAGAAGATTGGCTTTTTTCGATCCAGATGATTATGGATTTCATGAAACTAACCGAGGAAGAGAAAGTCTTGTGTGCATCCTTTGTTCTTAGGAAAGACGCAAGATTCTGGTGGGACACGGTCCGTATGAGGAGGGACGTGACCACGATGTCATGGGCAGAGTTCTTAGAGGAGTTCAATCAGAAATACCATGATCCCGCATCACTCTGACCACAACAGAAAGAGTTTTCAGAGTTAAAGCAGGGTGACATGTTTGTCAGTGAGATTTATAAGAGGTTTGATCAGCTCTCCCGTCAGTGTCCGTATGTCATGCCAACGGAAAAGGAGAAAATATAGAAGATGATAGGCATGTTTAGGCTTGAGATTTCTACCTTAATTGACATTATCCTAATCCGCCAATCTCAGTAGTCGACAGCATTAGTCGTGCTTTGAGGGTAGAGTACCATCTTGCCCGACAGAGAGAAGAGAGGTAAAAGGTCTAGGAAGCCAGGAAGAAAGAAAAGATCTTGGCCTAGGCCTCTCAACCTGGACAACACAGTAAAGGTAATCAAAGTACAAGACCAGATCAGTCCAGTAATCCAGGCCCTCAGTCCCAACAGAAGAGAAAGGGCAATTTCTAGGGAACTTAGAGTTAAGACAACAGAAGTCAGTCACGGAGGACTAACCCCACTATAGTACCAAGTAACCCCACCTGTCCTACTTGTGGGAAGAAACATGTGAGTCAATGTAGAGCTGGCATAACTGCATGTTTTCAGTGTGGAAAAGAAGGCCATTTCATCAAGAGTAGCCCCATGAACCGCCAGTCTGTGTCAGGAGCAAATTTTTCACGTCTATAGCAGTCACAAGTTCATGCACTTAGATTAAGTTATGAAAGCCCTTCAGAAGTACCTCCAGTAATGCAAGAAAGACAGGAAAGAGCTCCTCAGGTAGATGCTAGAGTAATGGCCTACACCAGAGAAGAGATAGAGGCAGGGACATCCAACGTGGTGACAGGTCAGATTTCTATCGCTAACCGTTTGGCATCTGTTCTTTTTGACTCTTGGGCCACTCATTCTTTCATATCATATGCACTTGCTGATAAGTTAGAATATCCTAGAGATCACATGAAAAGAACTTTTAGAACTGCTCTCCTTTTAGGAGAAATCATGTTGTCCGAGTACTGGATACCTCATATGCCAGTAATCGTGGCAAATAGGGAGCTTTATGCAGAATTGATCATGATGAAGATAGTAGACTACGATATAATTTTGGGAATGGATTTTCTAGGAAAATACCAAGCCACGATCGATTGCACAAACAGAGGAATAGTATTTAAGTCAGAAGATGAAGGAAGTTTTGAATATGTCGATTCCTCAAGAAGGTCAACCAAGATGATGATCAGTTCATTGAAAGCCAAGAAGCTAATAGCCAGTGGTTGTACTGGATACTTAGCTTATGTGACAGATAGAGAAGAAGTTACAACCGAAAGATGTTTCTATTGTTAGATAATTTCTCGAAATCTTTCCCAAGGCACTACCAGGAGTATCTCCAGAACGAAAAATCTCATTTGAGATAGAGCTCTTACCTGGAACAGCACCGTATCGCATGACACTAGTGGAGTTAAAGGAATTACAAGTGCAGTTGAAAGATCTGCTTGACAAGGGATTTATCAGACCAAGCTATTCCCTATGGGGCACTCCCGTACTGTTTGTCAAGAAGAAAGACGGGACGTTCCGCATGTGCATAGATTATTGAGAGTTGAATAAGGTTACAGTCAAGAATAGGTATCCATTACCTAGGATTGATGACCTGTTCGATCAACTCAAGGGTGTAACAGTGTTCTCGAAGATTGATTTGAGATCAAGATACCATCAGCTGAGAATTAAGGAAGGTGATGTTTCCAAGATAGCTTTCAGAACCCGTTATAGGCATTATGAATTCCTAGTAATGCCGTTTAGGTTAACGAACGCTACAGCGGCTTTCATGGACCTGACGAACAGAATCTTCAAGGAGTATCTTGACAAGTTTGTCATTGTGTTCATCAATGATATCCTTATATATTCAAAGACTCACGCAGAGCATGAAGCACAGTTAAGGATTGTTTTTCAGAAGCTGAGAGAGCATCAACTCTATGCCAAATTCTCAAAATGTGAGTTTTGATTCTCGGACATGTAGTGTCCAAGGAGGGAATTGCAGTGGATCCAATTAAGGTGGAAGCGATAAACAAATGGCATGCACTTAAGAGCGTAACAGAGATATGCAGTTTCTTAGGGTTAGCTGGTTATTACAACAGATTTGTGGAAGGGTTTACATGATTGGCAGCACCTCTCACAACCTTCACACGCAAGGAAAGGAAGTATGTATGGACAGAAGAATGTGAAAGAAGCTTCGAAGAGTTGAAGAGACGGCTGACAAGCGCGCCAATCCTCGCACTTCCTACTGAAGGGGAGAAGTATGAAATCTATAGTAATGCTTCAAGAGTGGGTTTGAGAGCAGTATTGATGCAAGATGGCAGAGTGATTACCTATACTTCGCGCCAACTGAAAGAGCACGAGAAGAATTATCCCACCCATGGCTTAGAACTTGCTGCAGTAGTGTTTGCACTCAAAATTTGGCGACACTATCTGTATGGAGTACATTGCCAGATTTACACAGATCATCAGAGCCTAAAATACTTTTTTACACTGAAGGAGTTAAACATGAGGCAAAGAAAATGGTTGGAGTTAGTAAAGGACTATGATTGTGAGATCCTCTACCATCCAGGAAAAGCCAACCGAGTAGCAGATGCATTGAGCAGAAAGACAACCACTCTGCAGAAGTTGCCCATAGAAGAGTTACTAAGAGTCTTGCGGCAAGAAATTAACTCCCTTCAACTGGAGTTAATAACCGGAAGGTTATCAGCCTTAAGATTAGAATCTTCTCTGTATGAAGATATTAAAGAAGCCCAGAAGTAGGATCCAGATGCGATAAAACTTTGAGAAGAAGTTCCAGAGGACAAGGAATCAGATTTAAATGTCTCCAATGATGGAACGCTTTTGTATAGAAAAAGGATCTACATTCCAGTAGATGAAGAACTTCGAAGGCGAATCATGTCAGAAGCTCATGAAACGCCATACTTAATTCATTCTGGAGCCACCAAGATGTACCAAGACTTAAAGCTGCAGTTTTGGTGGAAAGGGATGAAATGTGATATTGTGAAGTTCATGAGTAAATGCCTGACTTACCAAAAAGTCAAGGCCGAGCATCAGTATCCTGGAGGAAAGTTAGAACCTCTGGAGATTCCAGAATGGAAATGAGAGCATATTACCATAGATTTTGTGGTAGGGCTCCCCAAAATAAGAGAATGACATGATGCTATCTAGGTAATCGTGGACAGGTTAACAAAGACAGCCGGGTTCATAGCAATGAAGATCATTTACTTATTGGAGAAGTTGGCACACCTTTATGTAGCTCATGTTGTCAGGTTACATGGAGTTCCAAAGTCCATCATATATGATAGAGATGCACGGTTTACTTCAGCATTTTGGGAGTGTGTACAAAAAGCTATGGGGACAGAATTACACTTTAGTACAGCTTTCCATCCTCAGACAGACGGATAATCATAACGAACTATCTAAACTTTAGAGGTTATTCTCCAAGCAAGTGTAATGGATTTTCTAGGAGCTTGAAACGAGAAGCTACCACTAGTAAAATTCTCATATAATAACAGTTATCAAGCTTTCATCAAAATGGCACCGTATGAGACCCTATATGGACAAAAGTGCAGATCACCCATCCACTGGTATGATCTGAACAAAAAATAATTGCATAAAACAGATTTTATGCAAAAAACTTCTAATGCAGTTGTCAAGATCCAGTAAAGGATGAAGAGTGCTCAGAGCCGATAGAAAAGTTATGCAGATAGAAGACAGAGATCTCTAGAATTTAAGGAAGGGAACTTCGTATTTCTGAAAGTGTCACCCATGAAGGGGATTATACGTTTTGGTCAGAAGGGAAAACTGAGTCCAAGGTATATTAGACCTTATGAGATTATCAAACGCATTGGGAAGGTTGCCTACAAGTTGGCATTACCTCCTGAGCTGTCAGTAGTGTACAATGTATTTCATATCTCAATGCTAAGAAAGTACATGTCAGATCCATCTCATGTGTTATAACATGAACCAGTCTAAGTCCAAGAGGATCTAACCTATAAAGAATAGCCTGTTCAGATACTGGCTAGAGAAGAAAAGGTGCTGAGAAACAAGAGTATCCCACTAGTCAAGGCATTATGGAGGAATCACAATATTGAAGAAACTACGTAGGAAAGAGAAGATGAGATGAGACTTTTATACCCTCACTTATTTTAATTTTCGAGGACGAAAATCTTATAAGGAGGAGTGAATATGATAACTGAGAAATTTATCGTTCTCGGAAAATTTTGTACAAAACATGTAAATGTATATTCATGATGAGACATGTTACAGAATATAGAGTAGATGAAAATTTTGATTAACTGAATTTTAGTCAAAATTTGACAATGAATTAATGAGCATAATGTGCTAAGCATTAATTCAAATTATAATATTTTAAATTTATTAGAAAAGTGAGTGGAAAATACATATTAAGAAATCAATATAACTCACATGCAAGCTATCTTGATCAATGGCCAATATTGACCAAGCAAGTGTAAATTCCCTTTATAGGAAATTAAAGAAAGAATAAGAGAGATGAGAGGGAGCACGTGAGGGAGGGGCCTCAAACAGCCCAAGTAAATTAATTCACTTATTTTAACTGCAAAGAAGTGGATGAGAGAGAGAGAGAAAGAGCAGAGGTGGAAAATTGTTCTCTGCGTTTTCCCCTTTCAACAGTTCGGATTCTCTCTTCAAGCAAGCAAATCATTCAAGTTTTCTGCCTAAGATCCCACAGCAAGACGTTTTCAAGTTTCAAGCAAGGTAAACCCTCTTTTTCTCACGTTATCGGGTGGAAAATCTAGGTTGTTTAAGTGGAAGAAAGAAAAAGAAAAAGAGAATGTGAGTTTTGCATGTTGAGATTTTCGGTTAAATCGAAACACGGTTCAAGTCTAATTGTTTTGAAACACGAATTCGTGAGTTGATGGTTTAGAAAACTAAGTTTCAGTTGAGTTCTTTTCAAGAAAGTTTTGATTTTTAAGTTTTGAGTCAAGAGATGTGTAGAAGTAAAATATGAAATTTTGCTTATGAAACCATGGATAGATGATAGTAAAAATGTAGTTTATACCTTGAAATGGTCTTATAGAGACCAAATTTAGGTGCAAGAAGTAGAACAAAGGCCATGAAAGCCTTAGAAAAATAGAGATGAAGATTTCAAACTCAGAATCAGGATTCTGGGATGAACACGGGAGTGTACACGGGCATGTACAAGGGCTTGTTTAGAACACGACCCCGAACATGCCCACATACACGACCGTGTTTCGAGAGAATTTGAGATCCAAGAGTTATACGGTCAATAACACGGCCGTGTATCGAGCAGTGTAGAATGGCACACGGTTGTGGGAAGGGCGTGTAACAGACCATGTTCGACAGCTGGAAACACAACCAGAAACACGGCCGTGTAGGTAACCGTGTACGCATACATGAGTTACACGGCCATGTTGCATGAATTACACGGTCATGCACGTAAGTCCAAAGGATTACACAGCCACGAACACGCCTATGTAGGAGGACGTGTTTGAAGTTAAAAAAAAAAAAAGAGTCTGGAAATATGATTTTTCATATTTTGCCATGTTTCAAGTATGAGATAAATGTTGGAAATAATCAATGATTATTTCTTTTATAGGAGTTCAAACCAGACATCCCGAGACATCAGTTCCAGATCAACAGAGGCTCATGTTAGCCAATTTTCTGTAAGTTCAAGTATTGTCCTGACTGCAACGTGGACAATCATGTTATTTTTATGATTTTATGTATGTTGTTTGGCGTGTATGTCAGATGTTGACCGTCTGCATCACGATACATATGTCAAGTTCATGTCATGCATGTAAAAATTCATGTTTCAAATAGACAATTTAGATACACATGATAGACAAGTATCAAGCTCACGAAAACATGTAGGTGCACAAGGTAATATAGTGAGGTTAATAAAACTCACACCCCAAGTAAAACATGTAATAGGTTCCTACTGTGGGGCAATCAGTATGCTACCCAGTTGGAACTTCAGAAAAGATGGTAATTAAACCAGTTATTGGCGTACCGGCCTCTCAACTCACGTGGAGATCTTCATGTTCAGTTTCTGTTCAGGCTGCGGAGGTCAGCACTAAAGTACCGCTCCCAATCAGGCGCGCCTTACGGTACGACCAATCAGGGACCCAAAACCAGAACCTAATTTCAGATAATATCCTAAGACTTAACATACAACCATGAACCTATTTATTCAGAATCAAGTTTCATGCATAAGCACAGTATTATATGTTATGATTTCATGTTTTTATATTTGAACTTACTGAGCTCATAGCTCACTAGTTTGTTCACATGTTGTAGGTAAGAGATCGGTTCACTGGTAGTACACGGTGGACGACGGACAGGATATGTATATACTGGGGGGACTGGGCGAGGGATGATGGTCCTACCATGAGTTTTCTGTTGTGCAGTTTTGAAAATTTAAGCATATAATTTCAAGAACATGATTTTAAGTCAAGACTATGTGATAAGGGAATCATAATCCATGTATATGTTATTTTGTTAACATAATTTCCTTATCACATTCTTGAACAAGATAAATAAGTTTTCAAGTTATTATGTATTATTAAAAAAAAAATTTATTCCGCAAAAATTTTCACGTAGTTTTCAATTTGAACATGATGCTGGCGACTCTAAAGGCCTACACACTATTGTGGTTAACTACAGAGTTGACTGTAATAGCATTGTAGAACTTCTACAGCAAGGGCGGGCCACCACATTAAAAAACTCAAAAACCATTTTATACTGAAAACCTACTCAAAACCTTAAAAAAGGTAATTCGTTTGAACAACACCTATTGATCAGACAATCCTGCCCAGTTGATCAAAGAAGGGCAAAAAGCAATGTCTGCTCCAGACTTTATTTAACCAGATGGGTCCTCTGGTCAACTGGACACGCTAGGCAAGTTATCTAGATCTACTTATCAGGTCAATTAGACAAACGTAGTGCCCTTTTCTTTATTGTTTAACACCAAATTAAATATATACCAATTTCCATATAATTTTAAAACATGTTAGATATTAAGAACAATCTTCACAACACTTTAGAAAAATTATTCTCAAAAGATTTAATGTAATTTAAATTTATGATATTTTTTCGTAGTGTGTATGTGTATGAGCTAACTTCCATTCGCAATTTAAAGAATGTGCACAAAACTCATTACAAGACTAAGCAAAGATATAAACCTATTATAAATATGATCTTGATGAATTTTCTTGTCTTGAAGCTCTAATCCATCTTCATAGGATTTCCTGTGAAAACTTGGTCATTCTTTGAGTAGTAATTACACTAATCCATCTTCTTGAGTTTAATGTGGTAACTATGCAATTTTGGCTTAAACTTAAACTCAAAATAAACTCATTAGAAATTTCAATTAAATTGTTTGTTATCATCAAAATTTAAAACTAATAAAACCCTTTAGGCCAGCCATCTTTTTTCTTCGGTTAAGGATGATTTCAAAATTCTAGATATGAATTGTGATTAAATATTTAGATATTATTTTTTCCTTCTTTTCAATTGAAATTGCTTATATTCTTTAATTATTATTGTCTATGAAATTAATTTTTTTTCTTGGTGGTCAACTAAATAGGACTTGATTATTAGCCATTGCTAGATTATGAGTCTTAATCCGTAATTGTCCTTATTTCTTTATCATTAGTAGGGATTGTGGTCACTAATTGCGAGAGGCTTTGTGTGATTGTAGATGGAACAAAACCTAGCATAAATGAACTAAGCATGGTATTTGTTTCTTAAATCTATCTTTCTCATATTAATGCTTCCTTTAGTTTGAAACTAGAGAGCTTGTCATAGGTTATTTAACTATTAAATATTAAATAAAATATATGTTTTATTTGATGACAAACTAAGTAAAGATTGGGGTAGCAGAATTTGTTGGCTATGACTGTTAGTTCTGATAAAATGATAGAGATAATTGTAAAATCTAATTATAATTTTATGTCTATTTGTGAAGAGTGGTTCCTTAACTAGTTTTTATTACCACTTTATCTTTTAATTTAATCTCTGATTTTGCAATCATTAGATTTATTTCATTTAATTAAAACCAACTCCCCACCTGCTTTTAGTGTCTATTTATAGTGTATCTTAGATATTAGAATTGTTAATTAACTAATTAGAACCAATTCTTCGCTCGAACAATCCTTTGCTCCCTACCATACTTAATAATGGATTAGTTTTGATTTCAACTACTTATAGTTTATTATTACAATTTTGTAACTTAAACTTTAGAAGTTCATAATTTTACATATACAAGATAAAATGTGATGATTTTTTTTAAGTTGTATAGAATTTGAAGATAAATGAAAAGATTTTATATTTACATTTTTTTTTGAATACAACTTAAATCCAACCTAAATTCAATATAAAAACTTCATTCAAATCCGTATACTAAATTTATGCTTAATTTGTCGCATCCTCCAGCACCTGTCACTCTACTTATTAGTATTAATCTTTGATCAAACCATGATTCAGTTAATAAAATAATTTACTTTGGTCTGAGTCACAATGAAGTATGTAATTTAAAAAAATTATTTAATAATAGAATTGTTCATAAAATTATTTAATAAAATCATTTAATAATAAAATTTTCATAAAATTAGTGTGAATCAGTTCATAAAATTATTTAATAAAATTGTTCTTTAACATTGCATTATGCAGATACATTTAGGAGAATATTTTTATTGAAAAAGCCAGTGTCTATTGATATTATCGGTTGTCATTATAATTATGTCCTGTACTAATGTATATTCATGAATAAAGCTAGGTACATTCTCGTTACAACTTTCCAATTACTTTTTTGCATGTCTACGAGTTCAGTTAATACTTTAGTGGATGACCTATCTATGAAGATATCATAAATGATGATTTTGGAGTTTTATTTTGAACTTCGATGTTGTAAAGACAAATTTCCTTTAAAATCTTGTATTTTAATTTCCAATAGTCAATAATTTGTTGCTCCATTTGGATCAAATATTTGTTGAGAATACCCTTTAAATGTAAATGAAAACAATATATATTTAGATGTTTTCTTTTTTTATTGCATTCAAATATAATTTGTGTTTGGATTGTTGGTGAGCAAAAGAGCATGTGATATAATTGGTAAAAGTAGATAAAAAAAAGAATGATAAATAATGATTTCATTATATCTAAAATTTAAAAGTATTCACATTTGAATGTAATTTTTTATGTATTTGGTGGAATTTGTATTATATTTTAATGCAATGTAAATATAATATTGTATCCAAACAAGGTAGTTGTGTGCATGCAAAAAATTAATTAAAAAGCACATCTGTTTTGATTTTTAGGAGTTCATTTAACATTTGGTTCTGAAGAATAATGGTTGTCTCGCATTGCTCTGTTACAATTTAAAATGACATAAAACTCCCCTCTAAACTTACAAAAATGGGAACTTGGTACTTCAATATAACTGAGGTATTAGATTTTTAATAAATTTGATCACATATGTTTCTTTGGTTATCCACATGATTAAATTCGTTAAAATAAAAATTGACACTCACGACAAGTCACATAAACAATACATGTTACAATTGATAAAATGATAAACATTTTAAAGGTAAAAGTACCAAACTTGCAGCTCACGATATATATATATATATGTGTGTGTGTGTGTGTGTTTTTATTTATTTTTTGTGATAAGTTTTTTCTTCTACAGTACCTTGACGTATCATGAACGCGAAATAGTTCAATAATCAGTTTTCTTTTTATAAAGGGATTTTTCTATTTTTAAGTTATGGTGAGTAAAATGAGGCGATGATTGTTCTTCAAGAGCATAATTTAAAATTAACCCAACTTCTTCAAATAACTAATGGATTCAAGTAGGAATTAGCATGCCATCTCCTATAACTTTAATAAGAAGTGGTAGTGAACATCATTTTTATGAAATGAAGAGAAGACGTTAAAAATATTTCAAGTAACTAATATATTTACAGTAACAAGATTTATGTACTCTTAATAAATAAAATATTTTTTTATAGTAAATAAATTACTTACCCAATAAATTTATTATTTACTTTGAATATTTTAAATTTTGATATTTATTATTTATTGTAGAAGTGCTATTTATTTTTCTCGTTTAATTAATTTTATTAGAAAACATCAAATGCAACTCATATATTAAATGTGTTAGTAAAACAGTTGTACGTTTTGATGTGACTAATATGCATAATCTGTTTAAATTAGTATGCTAAATATATGATGGACAAAATTATGTCCTATTTAATATGATTATAGGACATTTAAAATATATATTGATCAATTTATTCTTTTCTTTCTAGAAAAGCAAATGAAATTTAATCCTTATATTGAATTTTTTTTTTGTGTTTAATAAATCATATAATTTAAAAACTCTCTCTTTCTCTCTCGATCTCTCAAGCATGCCCTAGGGTTTGTCATGATTTTGCCTTGGTTGGGGCCAGAGTTCCTTGGTGATATCTAGCGTGCCTCAAACTTTGGAGATGGAAGTCTAGTCTTGCGAAAATGGTGCTAGAAGCGAGATGGGTTGCGATGCTTGAGGGACAATGTTGTGGTGAAGTGGTTAGGCGGGGGCATTAGGCTCATCAGGAGTCTAGCTATCCATCTCATCGTGGGTCTGAACCCTCTCGTTAGGGCAACATTGGATGTGAGGAGTATGGGTGGGTTGGGTTTCGTCGAAAGAGAGGATCTCATGGTGACTCAGTTAGATCTGAACCATGGGTGGGTGCCAAAGTCTTTTTTTTTTTTAATTTTTTAAGGGTTTTGATCCTCGGGGCATTACGGAGGTTCCATTGGGGTCCATGGCTCAAATTGTGGTTGGTGGTGATTGCATGTGCTTTTCACGTGCCAGTGTGGTGGATAACCTTTGGTGACAACCCCAATTTTGTGCTGCTTATTGTGTACTATCCCTTTGTGTTGGTAGTAGCTCTCTCGTTGGAGTTCGTTGTTCTTGCAGTGATTGGATTTCCTTTGGTTTGTTTGTGTTTTGTTTTAGTTTTTTTATGAGTAATAATGGTGCTTTGGGCTCCAACAAGGTATTGGTTTTTTAAGTTCCAACTAAACTCATGTTTGGGATGGTTGTTTGTCACACTAGACTTACATCTATGCGTAATTGGTGGTGCCTTTTGTGCTTAAAGGTCATTCATCTTAATCGATTAGAAGATTCCATCGATTGTACAGGTTTTCTAAAAAAGAATTCTATGCGTGCTCAATATTGGTGTTCTGAGATACTTTCATGATTTCAGGCCTTATGCATATATTCCTCCCTTTGTGTGTTATCATATTTACAAGTAGAGCTAGTTTTAGTTGAGGGGTTTTTCCATTGTACTACAGGGTTTATGCAATATCTTGTTTACTTTGTACTAATTTTTTTGGTTTTATGATATTTCCCTTAAAAAAAAATCATACAATTCTTTATATTGTATCATAAATAATTGTGTTATAACTGACATTTATAATTTAGGCATGGCAAATCTTGTGAGTTCTTGTTAGACAAGTCAACTTAAGAACAAGACATTTACTCATCAGGTTAAATATGTCAATTCGATTATGATCCAAATTTTTATAATAAAACCAAATGTTGTATGGATTTCAAGTTATGTTATCATGTCATAACTCCTAAGTTGCCATCACGGGTGGCCTCTCTAGAATTTGCTTGGCCCTCTGACATTTTTGGAATTTTAGGAAAAATGATGGGTAACTTTTTAGATGATTTAGAAATATAAGTAGTTGTTTTTTTATTAGTTAAAGGTTGAGGGTATAAATTGCCTTTTTACAAATGTAAGTGAAAAATAGAATAATTTTTTAATAACAAATTAACAATAAGAAAGAACTAAATATAATTTTTTTTCAAAAGTTAAAAAAGTAAATAATAGATTTTAAAATATTTTAGATAGGTAATATATTTACGCAGAATTATTTTTGAAAAATAAATAAATGATTTATTTAATAAGTAAATATGTATTATATAAATCATTTTCATAAGTAATTTATTTGAATAAACAAAATATCATTAAAATAAAAAAAAATCTAACAATCCTAAAATAGAAAAGCTAAATAAAATTGAAAAAAAATCCAAATTAAAACAAAACAACAAAAATACAATCTAAAACCCACTTTCTTACAAGCTTAATTTGAAAAAAGGATGATCTTTTTCTTTGTTTTTTACCTTGGTTTTTCAGCTCTTAGATTGTTTGTTTTGCTTTCGGTAAATACATTACTATAAAATCTCCTAAAGTTACTGACTCTTACCCGTTTGACTCTACTTGTTAGATTATAGCTTATTTCAACCATTCTATTAGGTATAGTATAGGGGATGACTTGAAATCCATATAGTTTGAATTGAGATATAGATTGAAATAATTAAAATTGAGAGTAAAAATTAAAGAAAAAAAACTATAATAATTCATAAAATATAGATCGAAATCTTTTTTCCCAAACAAGCTCTAAAAGAACTAGTTGCTCCTATTGTTCATTTGAGGTTGTGTAAAACGTTAGTGGTTCGGCGACAAGCTGTGGGCAAATTTTTCTCTCTAGTTATGCCTTTAGTGTCCTTTTCTATTTCCCAATTTTACTTTTTGCTCTATTTTTTGCCCTTTTCTTTTGTTAAAATAATAGTTTTCAAGATTGTTCTAAAATAATATTTTAAAACATTTATTTCACCCTCTCTTTTTAACCGGTTTTTTCTTACTTTTTTATTTGTACTTTATTTTTTAATCCATATTATTTATAATAACTAAAGTGAAGCTGAATTTCACTATAGTTTCTACACTGAAATTCTTATTTTGCTCTCCATTTTGCAGGTTACCATTTTTGCCCCTTGCCCTTAGTGTTGTTAGCTGAAAGGCCTAGCCCCCTTCCTTCCGGTTTGCCTGCCTCTCATTTGCCGTCTAGCCTCTCTTTTTCTACCATTCTTGCTCTTTCTTTTTGTTTTGCTTCTCATCTCAATTCCTTTTTCCCAGTTTGCCTTTCTTTCTTTGTGTTTGTCTTTGCTTTTGGTGTTATCGGCCAATCGGGTGGCCTTTTTTAGAGGTGGCCTTTTCGGGGGTTTCAGCCAAGAAAACATTAGCCCCACCCGCTTTCCCTTTGGCCTACCCTTCATTTGCCATGCTAGCTCTCTTGCTCTCTCTTTTGGTTTGCTCGCTGGTTCGATTCTTTTTTGGTTTGCCTTTTTTGTTTCTCATCCTCTCTCTTTTTGTTGGCGGATTTTTGGGGGATTTTGGGGGGTTTTGGGGATGGGTTTTTGGGGATCCTCAACCATGAAATCTCTAGCCCCTTTTGGCGTAGCCTGTTTTGGGGGTGTGTTTTTCTGGGGTTTCAGTTGTGGAATCCCTAGCCCCCCTTTGCCTCTTGCTCTTGGTGTTGTTAGCTGTTTGGCCTGTTGATTTGAGGGTTGGGCTATTCGGATATTTCAGCTATGAAAACCATAGCCCCCCTCCCCTCCTTTGCCTATTGCACCTGCTTGTCGCGTTGCCTCTGTCTTTCTACCTCTTTTGATTCACTTTTGGTTTGACTCTTTTTCTCTATCTCTCATTGTCATTTGCATTTCTTTTCTTTTTTTTTTTTTTTTTTGTTTAGCCTCGGTTTGCTGTTGGTGTGTTGCTTATACCGTGATATTTTATAGTTTTTGTTTGTTGGTTGTTGTGTGTGTGTATGTATGTATATATATATATATATAGATTTTTAGATAGACTAATTTTTTGGTATTCTTGGCTCTAGATATGCATTTTAGTTTTTCTTGGTGTTTTTGGCTTTTGGATATTTGTTGGGATTTGACTGCAGGCTTGTTTGTTTTAGTATTTAGGTTATACACAATTTTGTGTCTTTGTATACTTATGTGTGTTTCTATTTATTTATTTTTTCTTTTTTTAGGATTCAGCTACTGGCCTAATTTGTGTTAGAATTTAGGTTGCTAATGATTATTTGGAGTTTTATTCCCCTTTTCCCTTTGTTTTCATTGCTTTGGTTTCTATTTCTAACTAGATTTACAGGTCTGTTGTTGGAATTCTATTGTAAAGGATTGGTGAGTATTATGTGATTCAATTCATGTACTAATTAGTTTTGGTTTTTGTTTTTGTTGTAGGTATTGATTGTGCTGGGATTATGCGTATTCAGTTTAGATATTTTATTCTTTACATTTATGATTTAAGTGATGAGTTGTGCATTCTACAGTGATGACATGCTTTCTTGCATTTATCATCTACTTTTGGTGTATACTGATACAATTAATACAGTGTTTATCTTACAATATACGGCTAAGCTAATTATTTACATTGACTTTTGTTGTTTTTCTTTCTGGAATCATCCATGCATGGCCTCGTGGCTACATATAATTGTTAATACATTAATTTGTTTCACTATACACTTTTGTGCTTATATATGTTATTAATGCACGTAGTGTAGCTTTCATGTTTAGTATTGCATCAATTCATTAGTATGAGCTTAATTAGTGTTCCCCCTCTTTTTGTGAGTTTATTAGTTGCTCTGGGTTTGGTTTCTGCCTTTTTCACGACTACCTTTGCTCAAGTTCACAGAGTTGACTTTGATACATGTAAAGTATTATTAATTAGTTCCGATATTTTTAAACTTGTCTATGTTTCTTTATGATGGAGTGCTAAATTAATGCCCTATTGACGTGTATATGTGTGTGTGTGTGTGTGTGTGTGCACCATACATGAATCTTGCATTTATGTTAGGCTCTGTTTTGTCATAATCTATTTTTATTGGTTCATTAATCAATTGTCAACAATGATTTTTAAATGTTATCATCTTTGATTGGGTTTAAACCGTTGTCTTCA
Source organism: Antiaris toxicaria (assembly GCA_035233585.1). Taxonomy (NCBI): domain Eukaryota; kingdom Viridiplantae; phylum Streptophyta; class Magnoliopsida; order Rosales; family Moraceae; genus Antiaris; species Antiaris toxicaria. The sequence continues at coordinate 22,135,431 of CP141156.1, forward strand.
GATGGAATTTGATTGGTCCTTTCTCTGAATAAGTTGTCTAGGTTTATGCTTCCTTTTGTTTCTATGTTTTGTATGCCTTTAATTCTTTTTTTTTTTTTTTTTGGCCTCTGTTTATTGTTTTTTGGTCATCGATTAACTTAATCAACTTATTAATTATTTGTAATCAATAGTTTTATAATTTTATTCTATTTGGTTGGATTTGTACTGTTGTGCTTATTTTGTTTAGGAAACTAAAGGGATTGTTGTTATTTTTTTTTTTTTTGGGTTTCATCTGATCTTGATTATTTGTTTTTTTTTATCGATACTTATATTTTTTTGCAATTTTCACTGGTTGGCAATAATGAGTGCATGTTGCATGATACATTGAGTTGCTGTCAGTTGTCCAAAAGTTGCTGTAAGGGTGTTATTATGCAAATGAATCCTTTCCAAATATTTCCCTATTTCTCTGTTTTGTACCTTATCAAACAACTAGATTTTTATACATGGGTTTTGCTATTATATATCCCAACTCACATTTGTTGCTTGGCTGGTTGTATGTAGTCTTTTGATAAATGGACTAATTTCCTATTTTTAGCTTTTTCTTCATCTTAAAACCCATTTTTTGAACTCGCCTACATCATGTTAGCTAATCCAGTTTTTTATTCTCCCCACTATTTTTACAAACTGGTTTTGTAAATTTATCATGCTATTTAATCCTTGGAAAAACATCAAAGTGGTAACCTTAAATTTTGTCTGCTCTTTATGTTGCTTGAGTTCTTTTTTTTTTTTTTTTTTTCAGCTTTTTGTTTTCGAAGCATTTCTAAATTATTTACTCACTTGAAAACTTTTGGACAACCTAATGTCCATTTGTTCAGTTGCCCCTAATACCTATCCATAGATTGGTATTTTGTTAGGCAGCTTATAAATGATTCGTAGTGTATCTAAAAAATATGTTTGTCATACATTGTTGACATTGGCAAGTTCCTGAGCCAGCCACCACACCCTCCAACAAACCCCACCACGCCTTCACCACACCCCCACCCAACACCCCCACCACGCCACCCCCCCCCCCCCCCCCCGCCCAAAAAAAACAAAACAAAACAATTTTTTTTCCTTCTGTTTTACAAACACACACACAATTTTTGAGCAAATAATTTTTAAATGGAAGAGTTAGAGGAAAAGAGGAACACAGGGAGAAGATGGTAAATAAAGTTGTATGATTTTTATTTAAAATGTATTTAGGATGTATGTATATGTACATAATTTTTCGATAGAAGAGTGATAGGAAAGGAAGAACAAATGAAGAAGAGGAAGAGGCAAAAAAGAAGGAAGCAAGAGGGGGAAAAAAATTATTATTGTTGTATGATTTTATTTTAAGTGTATTTATGAAAAAAATGTGCAATTGTATTTATATAAATAATTATTAAATGTAAACAATTTGAAAGGTTTTGAGCAATATTATGTAAAGCAAATTGAACTTAAATTTTTTAGAGTTGGATTTGTGCAACTTATGGCCTATATTATAAATAATTTGCCAAAAGAAAATGAAGTGAGAGGAAGAAAGAGCTTGGAAAAAAAAAAAGAATAAAAAAACAAGAATTCAATATGCTATAAATTAGCGGTGTTCGTTGGGTGGGTTACAAAATTTTTTTACCCACCCAATTAACTCAATATACAAATCAACCCACCCAATCAAAATTTGGGTGGGTTCGTCGGGTTGTTCGGGTCAGACAATTTATTAAAACACGTAATAAAACATAACTTAAAAATTAAATTACAAATCAACATATAGACTCAAATATTCAAGTAAAGAAGTCATATAAAGACACAATAAGAATTAATTATAACATGTTTTTAATGGATTTTAAGAAATATCAACAATAAATAATTAAACCTGTTTCGTAAAAACAATATCCAACTCCAACCATCTTAACTCAATCATCCTGTGTACCTGTAATGCAAGATCCATCGCCTAAGAGTAAAAGGTTTTCAATCAATAAATATAGAATGCAACACAATTATAACATAAAACGATAGTTTACACGGTTTGAAAAAATATGTATATACTTGGTGCAACTTCAAGAGATTCCTCCCAACCTTGCACTTCATCCATGTATTCTGTAAGTGCGATCGGCTCTTCTTCTTCCTCCTCAGAAATCAGCCAATTCTTTGAACAAATCAAAGCCTCAACCATCTTTGGTGACAAAGAACTCCTAAATGGATCAAGTATCTGACCCCCGGTAGAAAATGCAGACTCAGATGCAACTGTGGAGACTTGTACGGCCAACACATCTTTTGCAATTTGAGAAACAACTTTATATTTGCTTCCATTGTTTTTCCACCATCCCAATATGTCAAAGTAATCATCAGACAATCTTTCACGCCTATCATTCAAATAATAATCCAAATCATTGGTTTCAACTTTTTCATCCAATTGAGATCTTAGTTTAGCCCATGATGAGGATCTCATTGCTGGGATGGTAGAAGATGTCAAAGATGCAACAGTTGAAGAGCTTGTAGCTGCATTTGATTCTTGACTTGGAAGCTGTCTTTGGGGAGGAGGAGAACTCATCATCTCTTTGTAAAAATCATATAAATGACGCAACATAGTCTCAACTGCTTTTATCATTTTATTCGCAAGAGGAGCATCATAGATGAAGGCAAATCCAGTTTTTAAAACCTCCATCTTGAACCTTGGATCCAGAACAGTTGCCACAAACATTAACAAGTTCATCTTTTCAATCTTTCCCCAATACTTGTCATACTTTAATTGCATATTTGCAGCCATTTTCCCCAATAAAGTATGTGACTCTTGAGCTAATTCTTGCAACAAACTATGCACATCAAGAATATCTTGAAAAAATAAATTTGCAGTCACATACAAAGATCCACTGAACTTCATGGTGAGATCATAAAACTTCTTGAGAAATGTAACAAAAACTTCAACTTGATCCCAATTCGAGCTTTGTGGAGGGCCTTCCATTACTATGCTACCAACTCGTTCTTCCTCAAAGTACCTAGTGTAATTTGCATCAGCTTCTAAATTCTTAAATACTTTCTTGAACTTCAAAGCAGCAGCTAGCATCATATAGGTAGAGTTCCATCTAGTCACGACATCCAAACAAAGTAATGCTTTTGACTCTATGTTAGCTTCTTTGCAAGCTTCCTTAAAACGTTTAAGCCGCTCTGAGGAGGATCTTACATACCTAACTGCATTACGAACACTTGCAATAGAGCCACTCAATTCTTTCAAACCGTCACAAACAATCAAATTGATGATGTGAGCACAACATCTCATGTGAAACATCTCCCCATTCAACACAATACCATGCCTCATCTCTTGAAGATGCTCCTTAACTTTCGTCAGTGCAATAGAATTAGAAGCAGCATTATCAACAGTGATCGAAAATACTTTAGTAATACCCCATTCATTCAAGCAAGCAATTAACTCCTTACCTATCATCTCACCCTTATGGCTAAGGACTTGAACAAAACTTATGATCCTCTTTTGCAATTTCCAATTATTGTCAATCCAATGTGCAGTCAGACACATGTAGCCAATGTTTTGAATAGATGTCCAACAATCAGTTGTTAGATACACTCTAAACATCTTTAGTTCATTCTTCAGCTTCTTCTTATTATCCAAGTATAACAGGTAAATGTCTCTTTGTACAGTTATTCTTGAATGCAACTCAACATACGGAAAAGCTTTTTTCATTAGCCGTCGAAATCCCCTGCCATTCACATGCTTAAACGGCAGCTCATCTAGAATGAAGTATGAAGCTATTTCATGTCTAATCTCCTTCTGATTAAGTTTCGGTTGAGTAGTGGAAGCAACATCCTCAGAATCACCAGTTACACTCTTCTTAGTAAAAGCATATATGCTTTTTTGCTTGTTGTCGTTATATGGATACTTTTTGCATCTATCCAAATGGTTCCACAATGATTTTGTCCCACATGTTTTTGTGCTTGAAGCATAATCATGGCCACAATAATTACATGCAGCCCTTTCTGGATTACTATTTAAAACTACTGTAAAATGATCCCATATAGTTGAAGTTTTTTTACCTAATCTCTTTCTCTTCTCTGGTGGACCTGAAGGTTGAGGTTTTTGACTACCTTCGTCACCCTTAGAGGCATTGGTATCTTTTTGTAATCCTTTCTTCTCCTCCTCTATATCTTGAATTTGAGTAATCCACTCCATTTGTTCTTCCTCCATTCTTTAGTTTTACTGTCATATAATATTATAGAAGTTATATTAGTAATTCATTTCCATTTCCAATGAATGCAATAACATCCTATTAGTACAAGAATCACTAACCCCGTACATATACTCAAAACACAATCTTTGATTATCACCAACAGCGATAAAAAAGTCAACCCAACGATAAAAAGTCACCAATAGCAATACTAGTGAAACAACAACATAAAAAATTATATGATGTATTTTGGATGAGAAAAATAAAAGAGTTAGAATAAAATACTACTAATTTACAAATTTAAACAACAACATAAAAAATTATATGATGCCAAAAACTGCTCTTACAATCAAACCCCATGTTGCCAATCTTATATATATTCATTTTTATTTGTGTCCCATTCCCATTGGCTGATTCTTTGTAAAAGGAATCTTATTTTAAGACCTAATCCAATTTCGTTTGGTCACAACACAAGCAAAAAAAAATTTTTTATAATAATGATAAAGGCATTTAACTATTTAATTCAATCATTCAACCTTATTATATACAAAACTCCCACACCCCACTTTTTTAAAATTATTAGCAGCAACAACAACAGCACCACCACTACTCAATCACAATATTCTTGGGAATCTAGTTGATAGTAGGTATCCAATTTATAATTCATTTCCACAACCTTCACATTATTTTATCTAATTGGGGGTAGCAAAAAAAGTGGGCCAACAATCCACCAATATGCATTGCAAGAAACCAAACCAGGTCCTACCTAATTATTTAAGTAATAAAAGGAAAGGAAAAGTTGGTGATCCAAATATGTTCCACCGAAGGGTTAGTGAAGTTTTAGTCAACTAATTTATATGCATACATTGTGTCTCATATAATAAGACAAGGATTGCGTCAATGGATTGTTAAAATGTTTTGTCAAGGCAATGAGAGGGATGGAAGCTTCAAAATTATATGAAGAACACAATTTCTATGTAATACCAATCTTTTTTATTTTTGAAAAAAAAAATTTACTTGTAAAAATGAAATAGCAAAAAGACATAGACAATAAAATAGTTCGATTAATATTATTGATTCATCTTATAATTGAAAACTCAATTAATACAATTTATCATGTCCATATTTTCAACAGATTTACAAAATTAAATGAATCTCTAATTAGCAAAAAGAAAACTAGCCAACATTTCTGTCATTTTTCTAAATAAAAACTAGCCAATATTTCCAATCTCAAAAAAATCTCTGCAATTCCAATCTCTGTAATTGTTCTAAATAAAAACTAACCAAGATTTCTTCATTCCAATCTCTGCAATTCGACTAGCCAAATTGAAAAATGAAACAGAGCCACGAGACGAGCTCTTACCTGACTTACCGGCTGGTAAGGGCGACGGCCGACAATCTGTGAAAGGGAGGATCGGGGGGACGAGCTCGGGCTGGACAAGGCACGAGACAGAGACGAACTTCGACTTCCTGGCTTCGGGAGAAAAAAAAGGGGCCGGTCGAGGGGCGACGGACGGTCAATGGAACGGATTGGAGGATTGGTCGACAATGGTAGATCGGCGAAGGCTCTGGCGTCTTCGGCGGAGGCTCTGGCATTTTTCACCAGAAGATTACCGAACTCAGAAAACAAGTCCAGAGCTACAAGGAAGCCTCTCTGTGGAGCCAGACATACGACAAGAGCATCGGCCTCATGGCACGAATCGCCTGTGTCGTTTACGCCAGAATGTATGTCGTTTTCGGACCCTGCTACCTTTCAGGCGTGCAATGTCCTCCGACCGAGTATTGCCTTCTCGAAGAAAGGAGCTTTCACTTGCAGAGACGGAGACGGAGATGAACTCGGGCTTGTCGGCTCGAAGGGCGATAGACGACCGACGAACAGAAATCGGGGGTAGCAGGGAGTATGCCGCCTCTCTGCTGGTAGCGGCAGAAATCGGGGGGAAGGCTCTCCGGTCTCTGGGGGCGAGGAGGCAGAAATCGGGGGCGAGGAAATCGGGTGGAGGGGGGGAGGCAGAAATCGTGGCCGACGACTCGACGAGGGGGGCACTCGGGCGGGGGCAGAACAGAAATCGGGGGGGGGGGGGGGATTGGGGAAATATTCAGAACAGAAGAGATTTCTAACCTAAATGCTAAATGCCTAAACCGGTTAAAATATTTTATTTTTTTTCTAAATATAAAAAAATTAAAAAATAAATTTTTTTAATTGGGTGGGTCGGGTTTTATTCGGGTTTTAAAAACCGAACCCGAACCCACCCAATTATAATTCGGGTTGGGTGGGGCAATCCGAATTTTTTTCGGGTCTAATATGAACCCGACCCGTCGGGTTTTTTTTGAGTGGATTGGATGGGTTATTTGGGTTTTGGATAATTTGTTCACCCCTACTATAAATGGCCAACAAAAATATTTTACTGCGGTATAAAACACGCATTTCAAATGTAACAAGACAATACATAAAAACTTAAAAATATAATAGCAACAATATTTTGCATGGAAAAAAATAAAAAAATTACTTAATATATAATAAATGACCAATAAAAAACTTTTGATTTAGGGTGAGTAATACGTGGTTAATATAATAACACAAGATTATATTACTGAAATAATAAATTTAATAATAAATTATTATATTGAACATGAAAGAATTAATCAATTCATATTTACATGAATTAATTAAGAAAAAATCGTTTTGGAATAATAATAACAAAATAAAAATAAAGATTAGAGACGGGAAGGAAAAAAAAAACACGGATGCCTGAAAGTTCAATTATTAACTAGAAACAATAATAACAAGATAAGTAGTGTAATTGGTATATTAAAAATAATAATAAAAAGGAAGACGCTTAAAGCGGCGACATTAGATAGTTTGCATGTCAATCAATTTACATGATTTTAATTATTTAACGTTCACTATTGCTGCAGTAATGTAATTAAAGGAAAAAAAAAAACTAAAAAAAGGTGAAAGAAAGAAAATAAAAAATCCTGAATACAACATTCACTAACATAATAAATTAAATAACAATCTAACATTCAAAAATTTAAAAATATTTGCGGTGACAATAAACTAAAAACAATAAACATTAACTTAGTAGAATGCATTGGTATACCAACTACAAAGCAGGAGAATATTGGAGTTAAAAAAAGAAAAAAAAAAGGTGGGGGGAGGGGAAGAAAATGTACTGAAGATAGGGGAAAAATAAGCGAGGAGAGGGGCGAGGGGGACGAGAATGAAGGAAAAGACAGAAAATTATGAAAGTGAAGGGCAAAGCGAGAAAGGTAACAACAAAAAGAATAATGGGGGGGAAGGGAGTTAAAAGCGGGCAAACACTTTAAACTATTTAAGTAAACAGTGTAAATAAAAATTACAAACCATAATTCAAAAAAAGAAAAAAAAAAACGAGAGAACTGCAGCATGTTTTTGCAATTATTTATTATATATCTAATAATACAATTCTTTAAAATCAAAATTTATTATAGATTATTACCCATTATAGGCGGCTCAAAAGTCCATAGAATTAAAAATATACATATGTAGATTTATATTGTTCATTAATAACTATAATTCACATAATTAACCATTTACTTATTAGACTAGACTTGCGCATAATTTAGTAAACGCTGGCAGTTTGACCGTTGGTTATAAATGATATTTTACTTTTATAAAACAGATGGAGGATGAAAGAATGAGAGAGTTTTTTTTGCTGATAAACCGTCAGCGGATGCGGCGTTTCCATTTTAATCAGTATGAAAATTCATCATTTAAAAGCACCGGATATTTGGAAGGCCAATCCAGAGCTATAGAAACAGCTTTTTCAAACACTAGATTAAGAACTAACAAGAAATTAGCCTTATTAGAATTAGAGAGCCAAGTATCTCTTACAAATCAACCATCAACGTCAATAGACTATAGAGATAGATGTAATTCTTTAATTCAAAAATATTCATACATATATACAAATACATATATCAAATTTACAAAGAAATTATTTTATTCTTATTAGCCAAATATCTAACACAACCCTCTCTATTTAATATTTTCTACAGACTCTACTAATACTTGTATAGATCTTAGAGATTACTGTTACAATTGCGAATACTGTACTGCTCCCTTTTGGGGTACCAAAAAAATAATCAGCTAAAATTTAATTTATATTGTAAAAATGAAAAAAATCATATTACCTCTAATTTGGGAAACTCCTACTATGTTAAATAAATTAGTTGACTATTATGGAGGATCTATAAATATACATTTATGAAAGAATATTTGAATTTTTAATTTAATATTTGCATTTAAATCTTTTGGAGCAAATATACACCCTAATGTGCATAATATAAATGGCTCCTATATTTTCAAAATAAGTAGACAAATGCATCATTTAATGGGATCATTATTATCAGTTGACAAAAACCCTTCAAAATTTACATAATTCTATATATATGATATAGAAAATGAAATTGAAAACTAAATTAACACATTTACATTTGAGGATGCATCAAAGAATTTAACAAAATCAATAATTGAAAATTTGATAAAAATGCTTAACGAAAATAACAAATTAATAAAACTTTTCCAAACTATAAGAGACAGATATAATGAATATGAAATTCCATCGATGAAACTAATATTAATAAGAGGATGAAGTACAGATGGTAATTAATATGACTTACCTACTTCAAATGATATGGGAGGCCTAATAGTTGAAGATATTAATAAATATGAACAAAATAGAAATATTATTATTGAAAAAAAAACAAATAATCTACAAACAATTACAAAATTACATCTATTTTATATGGTTTTACAATATCCATTATTATTTCTGTAGAAAGATGATGGCTATAAAATTGATTTAAAATGAAAAACAAACAACTTAAACAAAAATCTACAATAAATAGAATTCCTAGAAGAGCATTTTACTGTTAGTAACTAGAACAACAATAGTTTCAAGGGAATATTTTATTTAGAAATAAAAGGCTTTTTCAACAATATGCAATTGACACATATACTGCTGTTAAAGAAGATCAATTAGAATACATTAAAAAAACCAAAGCAATATAAGATTTGAAATTTATCAAGGTATTCAAGATGCCATCATAAAAGGAGATACAGATACAAGAGTAATATGAAAAAAAAAAAAAATTTTCTTCGATTAAGTCACACTGATAACTCAGGATATATGATTCAAAATTATCAAAATATAATGACAATATGTAGATACTACGGAAATCCAAATTTATTCAGAACATTTACATATAATCCTAAATGGCTTGAAATTAATAAAGCCCTACCTACAGTCCTAGGTCAAAAAGCTAAAGATAGACCAAATATTGTTACAAGAATCTTTAGGATGAAATTAAACAATATATTTTCAACCATTAAATCTGAGTATATGTATGTTCCAATTATTGTAGGTAAACTTCACTAACTACATGTAGTCTAGTTATGCATACAAAAAATTCCCCATAAAAAAATATTTAAAAAAAAGGGGGAGTGGGAGGGGAATAGAGGGAGAGGGTGTGAGAAAAATGGTAAGACATACACAGCAAAATTTTAAAATTTTTCAAGATCGTTAAAAATTCGTGTTGTCATATACAATAAACTATTTAACAATCATTATATCTTTGGAAGAGATCACCAAGAATATCAGAGGATGTGACCGATGGGCTTTAATCAACTAGTCTTCTTTACTATTCTCCAATTCCCAGATGCTGAAGTGTGTAGGCACATGGTTCCTTGATTGGTATTTTAGCACGGCTTGTCTCCTTCCAACCACCCAGATATATGAGAATTTATTATTATTAGTGAGATGTATAATAATAAATTCATACACTTGAGAGTCTGTAGTCTAAAAAAAAAAAGGAGTTCCAATGGTCATATTTATAAATTTACATTAGGTGACTTTCAGAATTTTGAATTAACTCTAGAAAAAATTCTTCTCTCTCCACCAAACCCCAAAAACTGATTCTTTACCAAGACACGAACTTAAAAATTTGACTACCAAGGGTTAGGTGCATTCAAAATTCAAACAGAATTCTAAACTAGATTTTTCTTTCTTCTTTCACTGCATAAAATCTGAATTATTCCCTATGAATATCCACATAAAAAATTCGGCTATTATTTGTATTTATGATTCAAAATTTGATTCAAATTTCAAACTCCACAAATCTAGTAATTTAGTTTGCATGGATAATTTTCTACAACTCTAATTTAAATTCAAATAAGATTATGGGAACTTTATTTAAAATTCAAATATGTAACAATTTTAAAATTTACAATATTAATTCTCATCTTAAATAGAGAATTAAATTGTAAATTTCATAATCAATAACATTTTAAAATTTGTGACGAGAAAATATATGAAATGTGTTGTTACTCCCATTGTCTATTTTAGAATTGAGATTTTGTAAAAATGTTATATATTAAAATATATGTATTTATGCAATAAAGGAATAAATAATCACAAATTTATGAATTAAAGAAGTGAATCTTATGTCGTACTAAGATTTACCTATTAAATTAAATTTAATAATCCTATTACAATTTAAAAACAAAAAAAAACTAATTAATTAGTAAAAAAAAGAAGAAAAAAAGAAGCAGGGGGAGTGCTCGTGCACCCTACCACCCAGTGGGTAAAAATCCACTAGGCAAGGCAATAGGCCCCATTGCCATTAAAAAATTTTATATATATATAAAAAGGTTCTCAGGCCCACTAAGCAAAGCAGGCAGGCAGTGACCTTGAACTTGTGTGGTTTTTGCTCTCAAAATCCAGCGACACTATTTTTATGGAGCTAAATGCAACATATACACTGATCACAAGAATCTCAAGTACATCTCTACTAAAAAGGAACTGAATGTGTGTGACGCCTTAAATTTTATTTAAGGATCAATATATAATTTAAATAAAATTAGTGTGCCAAAAATTAATTAAAAATCTTTTGGAAACCTTAGGTTGGTTTCCTAGTTAAATTCCACTCAAAAAGTCAATAATTTTGACTTCAAAAACCCTAAAATATTCGGCCATTACTTGGGATTTTTAATTAAAATTTAAATCCCACAAATCCAAGGAGGATTCAAAACTCAAATTTCATCCCTTAAATATAAAGAAGAAATTCGGCCATAAAGTGTAGGAAATAAAAGAGATTTGATTTGAATTAAAAGTTAGGTCAGAACTCAATCAAAATTCAAATTATTTTTCCTTAAAAACTAATGGGTAATTTCGGTCACTTAAGGAAAAATAAGGAGAGAAAAACCTAGCCTCAAAATAGCACAAAATTTTCCCTTTTTCCCCTCAAAATATTCGGCCAAGCAAGGAAACAAAAAGGAAAGAAAATAAAAAAAAAAACCTAGTATAAAAACCCTCTTTCAACTCTCATTCACCTTTCCTTTCACTCTCAAAATTCGGCCAGCCTCACCCTATTTCCTCTCTGAATTTTTCTTTCCCAAAACACACCCAAAACAGCAAGCAAAACCTACCTAAAGGCAACTCAAGGATTCAACAATTTTTGAGATAAAAACAAGGTAAGAAATCAACTTTTTCCTTCCTTCTCCTTTTGATTTAAACCCCAAAATTTATATGGTTTTTCTTCACTGTTTTTTCCTACTGTTTTGAAGACTCCAACACTCACACAAATTCAGCCAAAAAGGAGACCAATCATCAAAAATAGTGCAGTACAAATAAGGTGTGAATTTCTCTCTCTAAAACCCTAAAATTTTGCCTCATTGATCCCCTTTCAAAAACCCTATTATCACATGTGTAAAATTTTATGATTTTTACCAATTTGATTCTTGGGTTGTGTTAATGACATATAAATAAGGTTCTCCACAAAATTTCATGATCATTGGATGAAAATTGGATTGGTTTGAGGCTAATTGAAATTCGGACAGAAAAAAAAATGGAAATCTAGAAAATTACCATATAAACAGTACACTTATATCAGCCATAACTTGAGTTTTAAAAATGATTTTTGAGTGAATCTTGAGCCTAAAATTAAATTCAAGATGTCCCCTAAATGCCTGCAAAATTTCAGAACCAAACTCATCCGTTGGCCCTGTCAAAATATTTTTCTAAGATAGGCGGACAGAACTGCCAGTTTTTGAACTGAAACTGAAACACTAATTTTGTGCCTGAAAACAACCCCTCGGGTTTTGGTCAAATTGAATAACCAAACGATGTCTAAAAATTATAAAAATTATATGAAATCAAAGCTACGGATGTCTAGTTTAACATATTAAAAATTTAGAATTTTTAGAATTAAAAATGAGTTAATATTGATTTTACAGTCAGCCTAGGTCGGTCTACCCATGTCCAGTAATATTCTAACTTAGGGTTTTTCACAAATTTTAAATCTCAAATGTTTATTAAACATTTTAAAATCCTTTTGTAGCACACTAAAATGATTGGATGATTATGTCTAGACTTAGACTAATCATATGTTGTGATTATAGGATTTATTTGACGTTCTTACTTGATTGGTGGATCACGTTATCGTAATGTTTGTACGATAATCGAGGTAGGACTTTCAAGCCTTTTCTGGGAGTAGTCAAGTGTTTTAAATTTTCCTGTTTTATTGATGGCATGCTGTTTTCAGTTTATAAAATTATTATACTGTTTTTTTTTAATGAAATAAACACATTCAAAGTGTTTTGTAATAAATATGTATTTTAAAGCGTGTTTTGATTAATGGCATAATATAACTTGGTAAATACCATCTTTTGAATAATCCGGTGAACATAATTGAGCTCTAGTTCACGATCATTATAAATGATGCGTGCATCCCAAAGTTGACGCCATGGGGGAAGGTCCCTAAACCTACGCAGGGCCGTTCGGCCTATTTAGACTGTAACGAGATGATCTAGGATAATTCAATTCGAGGCACGTATATTATAGCTACGACAAGTCATCACTCAAAATATGATGGTTTATTTTAATGATTTATTATTTTTAATATTGGGGCACGTATATTGCAGCTACGCTAAGTCCTCAGCAGAATAAAACTTGTATTAAAAATGTTTTCACGAAATTGTTGATTATTTTTTTTTGAAATGATTATTATGCCATGTATTCTTAAATTGTTGATTATTTTTAGAAACGAATATTATGTCATACTTTTAAATGTTACCTGTTTAATCCACCTTTGTTTCTGTCCTACTGAGCCAGCGCTCACGTCCCTTTTCTTTGTGATTTCGAAATGACTACTTTCAGGTGCGGGAGGTAGCAGTTCCGAAAATCATTGAGCTATCCGTTTCTACCGAAGATGATGCTATCCGTTTTCTCCATCTTCTTCTTTCTATTTCTCGTTCTGATGTAATGAGACTTTAAGTTTGGACTTTATTTCACGTCATTTAAATTTCATGCTTGGGAATATTTTATGGTTGGTAATTTCTTTTGAAGACAGATTTTGTGTTTGGTTTCCGCATTAAAAAGTATTTATTTTCTACTTTATTTTATTATGTGATTATGATGCTACTTTATAAATAATTAGGCTTAGCTAAATTATGATGTTGACCCGCTTTTCGTAATAAATGTTTTTCCTTAAATCTCGAGTTGATATTATGATTTGGCTGCTGTGTCACGTGTCTAAATTTTGGGCCGTGACAATGTGCGCCAAAGGAGATGATTAAAATTGGTTAAGGATTATAATTGTAAAATCCTTTACCATCCGGAAAAAGCAAACAAAGTTGCTGACGCATTAAGTCGTAAATCAATAGCCACCCTTATGTTGATTAATGTGCTGCCTCAACTACTTCAAGATGACATTAATGGCATTAGTTTAAAGTTAATTACAGGCTAGCTATCCACTTTGACCTTTTAACCAACAATTTTCAATGGTATAAAATGGGCCCAATAGTTAGACTCCAAACTCTTTAAGATTAAGGAAAATATTTCAATCGGGAATGAAACTGAATTCAGCCTCTCAGATGATGATATTCTTCACTTCAAGGGTAGGCTATGTGTTCCAAATGAGGAAGGACTCTATAAACAGATCCTTTCTAAAGCTCATGAAACATCATATTCTATTCATCCAGGAGCAACAAAGATGTATGAAGACTTAAAAAAGCACTTTTAGTGGAATCAAATGAAGAATGATGTGGCAGATTAAGTAAGCAAGTGTCTGACTTGTTAGAAAATTAAGGCTAAGTACAAGCGCCCAATTGGAGAATTACAACCAATAGAGAATCAAATGAAGAATGATGTGGCAGATTAAGTAAGTAAGTGTCTGACTTGTTAGAAAATTAAGGCTAAGTACAAGCGCCCAGTTAGAGAATTACAACCAATAGAGATTCCAGAATGGAAATGGGAGAAAATTACTATGAATTTTGTGATCGGATTACCTAGAACAACTGAGGGTTATGATGCTATTTAGGTAATAATCGATCATTTGACTAAGGTCGCTCACTTTTTACCTATAAAACTTATATATACTCTCGAGAAACTAGCAAAGTTATAAGTTTTTGAGATTGTTAAGCTGCACGGGGTACTAATATCCATAATCTCCGACCGTGATAGTCGATTCACTTCAAATTTCTGAAAGAGCATCCAAAGAACCATGGGTATCAAACTAAAGTTTAGTACTACATTTCACCCACAGACTAGCGGTCAGTCGAAACGAATTATCCAAACCTTAGAGGATATGTTACGAGCTTGTGTATTAGATTTTAAAGGATCATGGAATAATAGGTTGCCACTAATTGAGTTTTCCTACAACAATAGCTATCAAGCTTCAATAGGCATGGCACCTTATGAAACGTTGTATAGTAGGAAATGTAGATCTCCAGTTCACTGGTATGAAACTAGAGAAAAAGAGATTGAGAAGATAGACTTCTTCAAGGAAACTATGAACCGATCCAGAAAATCAGTCAGAGGATGGAAACTGTGTAGAGTCATCAGAAAAGTTATGCTGACAAGTATAGAAGACCTTTAGAATTTAAGGTTAATGATTCTGTCTTCCTCAAAGTAGAACCTATGTAAAGGGTAATGCATTTTGAGAAAAAAGGGAAATTAAGTCCTAGATTCATTGGGCCATTCGAAATTACCGACCGAGTTGGCAGAGTGGCTTATAGAGTCACCCTGCCTTCTGAATTGTCGTCAGTTCACAATGTATTTTACGTTTCTATGTTAAAGAAAAATGTTCCTGACCCCTTTTACATCATTAAGCATGAGCCAATCTAAGTTCATGAAGACCTCTCTTATGAAAAGAAACCAATCCAAATCTTGACCTGTGAGGAGAAGATCCTTAGGAATAAAACTATTCACATCGTCAAAGTATTGTGGTAGAATCATCGGATGGAATAGGCCGCTTGGGAATGCGAGGATGATATAAAGGAAAAATACCCCGAGTTGTTTTGGTTTTTGAGGACGAAAACCTTTTAAGGAGGGAAGATTATAACAACTTCAAAAATTGTAAATTTCACCATTAATAACATTTTTAAATTTGTGACGAGAAAATATATAAAATGTATTATCATTCCCATTGTTTATTTTAGAATTAGGATTTTATGAAAATATTATATGTAAAAATATATGTATTTATGCAATAAGGGAATAAATAATCATAAATTTATAAATTAAATAAGTGAATCTTATGCCATGCTAAGATTTATATATTAAATTGAAATTAATAATCCTATTACAACCTAAAAAAAAACTAAATAATTAATAAAAATAATAATTAATTGATTAGTTAAAAAAAAAGAACAAAAAAAGAAGTAGAAGGATTGCTCGTACACACCCTACCTAGTGGGTAAAAACCCACTGAGCAAAGCAGTGGGCTTAGCCTACTGTCGTTAAAAATATATATATATATATATAAAGGGGAGGGGTGCCATGCACCCTTCCCCTTCTCAGTTGGCCAACAGCCCACTGAGCAAAGCAGGCAAGTAGTGACCTATCTGCTTGCTGCTAGTTTTCTGGTATTGATTGCAAAAAAAGGAAAAAAAAATATTTATTTTTCTTTCAGAAAATAGAGTAAACAAGAGATGGGATTTTTTATAATTCAAAATCCAACCCCTAAACAAGCAAAACTAGAATGAAAAGATAAAAGAAAAATAGTGATTGCAATGTAAGATGATGGATTACTTGAATGACTACTTATTAAAATCATTTAGAAATACATGAAAAACCGCCAAAACCACATCCAAACTTACTTTTTTCAGCTGAGCACGTTTTTAGAAATATTATAATCCAAAAATTTCAATTTTTTTAACCTACAATAAGGCTTGGGCATAAAATGATTTTAAGGTAAACCAAAAACCACTCTTTTATCTTTTATAAAAAAACTGCATAAGCAAAAAAAAACTTCCTCTCTTCCTCCCTTCATTGTGAACAAAATTTTTAGCCAAGGTAAGCCAAAAATATTCTTCATTTCCTTCCATCCACTCCTAAGTTTCATTTTTTAAGCAAGGAGGCTAAGTGCTTTCCAAGGTAAAAACCTACATTTTTCCACTTGTTGTTTTAAAAATAAAAATGATGTTTTAAAAAATGTGTTTAAAGTAATTTTTTATCTCCATTCTAGCCCCCTACTTCAAGGATTCAAGAGTGGTTTAAGGCTTTTAAAACCCACTACTTTTCTAGGAAGTAAATATCTTGTAAACTAGTGGTTTATCAAGTTCTTCGTAACTTTTCTTTCATAATGAGTTTTTACAAATATGAAAAAAAAAATCTTGGTATGGTAAAGGATTAAAATGTTGTTTTTCTAGCTAGTAGGATAATATATGTGCTTGCCATGATTTAGAATGGCTAGAGAACATGATTGGTGTATGAAATAGGATGAAACATATATTTATGTGGTTTTTTTTTTTTATGGTTATTTGACATATTATGAGTATTGGTACATAAGAATAGGAGATTATAACATATTGATATATTATGTCCTCTATTTAATGGAAGCATGAATGATGAGAAAAATATTTTGACATCACAAATAGGCTAGAATTAGATTTGATAACCATAAAGGACAAAAAAAAATATTTTTGGCATAAATATTAAGAAATTAGAAAATAGTATTTTAAGTGGGATTTTCATACTTACGTAGAAGGGCAGCATATTATCCTTGACATAAGCAAAAAGAAAAGTTCAAGTTTGGTCAGAAATACAAATGCCAAAAAATGACAATTTTACCGTCAAGGGTAAAATTATAATTTTACCAGCCTAGAGACATTATTTGAATCCAAAACTTTGCAGTCTTGATTAGAGACTTAAAATAGGCCCTGTGTCAAATTTTGGTGATAAATGGATAAGAAATGACTAAAATACCATTTTGGGGTCAAAATGTAAATATAGAAAAATTTAGGACAAAAAACGTAAAGAATAAAAACTTATGAAAAATGAGTCCTGATCCTATGAGAAAACTTTATAGGGACATCAAGTATAAAAAACATGAACCAAAGGGTATGGGGAACTAATTAGGGCTAAAAAAAAGACTAAAATGCAAAAATAAATAAATGACGGGTCAAATTATAAAATTTGTGTAGACTATAATTAGATAGCATTTTTGTCACCCTTAAAACAATATATTAAGCTAAATAAATATATGAACTAATATGGTTTATATTATAGCTAAATGTACAACCTTAAAAGACATAAAGGGCTTAAATGTAATACTTTTAGTTAATTGTGTTTAGAAATATGATAAGTTATGAATTTTTTTTTTAGCTTAAGGGCACTGTGAACATTATTCTAAGGCTCTAGGATAATTTTTTTAAAGCCACCCAATAAGTCTAGATTAAAAAAGGTATGTCTAGTGGTAAAATTGTAATTTTATCAAACTAAGGGGTAAAAATAGTAATTTGATGGGGAGAATGTTTCAAGCAGTAGATAGAGGTTTTGTGGACCTATAAAACTGCAAGAAAGATTACTAAAAGTTAAGGTCATAAGATTTAATAAGTTTAAACTTAAAAATGATTGAATCACCGAAATAGAAGTAAAATGGTAAATTAGTACCCAAGAGCTTGATGACGAGAAATGAGCTTGTCACTAGGCTTGTTGGGATGCCATGTGATTGTTGACCAAAACTTGATAGAGACAATCAAGTGCAATGGACCTTAACGGGTCTAAAATGATAACAAGGCCAAAAATACTATTTAAAAAAGGTTTAAACCCAATTATAAGTAAATAGATTACAATAGACCTAATAAGCCCATAATTCACAAAGATGACCCAATATGATGTTAGAAGACCATGGTTATCCATGGTCCCCTAATGGATCCACATATAAATAAATTGGAATTAAATAAAATAATGAATAAGGAATTGAATTTTAATTAATTGACCCATTAATAGATTAATAATTAATTAATTTAAAATTTAAAATTAATTAATTATTAATTAAGATTTAATTCATAATAATTATCTAATTAATAATTAAGGATATTATTTTCTTAAGGCAAATATTTAGAGACAAATTAATGATTAATTGAAATTAATTATTAATTAAGAGAACACATGTTCATAAACGAACACGATTCAGAAACTTTCTTTTAACTATTGGATGTCAATTTAAAATTAGGACGCCGCATTGATTTGAGGGTAGAGCTAGAAACAATTTATGCAGATATATAATTATGCGATCCTTTGTAAGTATAGACCCCACTTATAGTGTGGTTTTTTATATACTATGCATGATGCGAGGTCAATGTTTATTTTTAACAATATGATATGATGCTATGATGATGTGTTTATTTACATATTTTACGAAAATATGTTATGATGACGTGTTTATTTACACACTTTGCGAATATATGCCTTGATGACGTGTTTACATACACGCTTTTTAAACATGCCATTCTTGCATGCTCACCATATGACTAAATGTTTAAGAAAGTGAAACTAAAGATGTGCTGTACCTCTGACTAAATTGGGGAATATTCACCCTTCGACTGAATGGGAGATAATAAGAATGATCAATAAAGTTAAAATTATGACCTTGGGTGTTGACAAATTAAGTCGCTCCCTTGTCTTTCCCATTTAAGGTCACGCGCACTCCGGTACAAGCACAAGGACCCATAAGATATTAAATGAATTAATGAACAATTACATAACTAGTCATGCATTTTCAATTATATACATTTATGAGATTGCACATCTATACTTACTGAGTTTATCTCACCTTATGTGTCCCACTATAGGTAATTCAGGTAAGTTACTTATGACATATTAAGCTATAGGAAAATTTATCGGAAAAAACGTATCAGAGTGGCGCAGCGGAACAATAAAAATTTTTTAAGATTGTTAAATATCTCATGATGCCATATACAATAAACCAATAACAATTTAAACTCATACCTCAAGGATGCCAATCTGCAGGAAGAGAATGATCGAAGGGCTTCAACCAACTAGCCTTCTCTACTATTCTCCAATTCCCGAATGGCTGAGTGTGTGGGCACTCTGAACCTCAATTGGTATGCTAGCACTACTAGTCTTCTTCCGACCACCCAGATCTCTAAAGGACTTGTTGTCACGATAAGTTGTGCAACAATAAGCCTGCTCACCTGAGAGTCTGTGGTCTAAGAGAACTGGAGTGGCAGGACCTTTATTTATAGACGTGCATGAAGTGATCCTCTGAATTTGAATTGGATTAAGAGAGGATTTTCTCCCTTATCCACTCACAAAATCTGAAATTAACAAGGCCAAATCCCAACTAAAAAATTCGGCCATCTTCTAGATTTTGTGTTCAAAATTCAAACAGGATTTTAACTTGAATTTTATCTCCCATTAATAAACCATAAATCTGAAAATCTATAAGGATTTTCAATGAATATTTTCGGCCACAAAAAGTAGGGGAAGAATCAAAATTCAACTAGGATTTTTAAGCTTGAATCTTATCTCATCCTTATCCAAAATAGCCGAAAATCTCCTAGGACATTCCCTCAAAATTTTCGGCCACAATTAGGGTGGAGAGAATCCAAATTCAACTGAGATTGAAACTTGAATTTTTCCCTGAATCTTATTCACAAAATTTTCGAAAATTCCATGAGGATAATCCTCAAAATTTTCGACCAAAATTAGTTAGGATTTGGATTCAAAATTCAAGTAGGATTCAAACAAGATCTTCCTCTCCAAATCCAACTCAAATTCGAATTCTAGCATTGTGGAATTATTCACAAATAATTCGAATTCCACTTGGACTGTGATTTAAAATTTGAATTTCAAATTTCAAAATTCAAAATTCAAATTTCAAAATCCATAAATAGTTGTATTTCAAATTCTTGTTCTTATGGATAATTTTCTACAGCTCTAATCCAATCTCAAATAAAATCATGGTGACTTTATTTGAAATTCGAATAATTGTGTACTCTATTATCCAAAACAAAATCTGAATTCAACCGGAGAGAATCTTGTCTACCATCCTAATCCTATGTCAACACCATCCATGCATAATCAACTAGCCAATAGCATACTCAAATCAATTTGCCAAACGTTAAGGAATTATGTAGAGCTAGTAGAGGGACCAATTGGACATATATAATCGGGCTCCCGTCAATCCATATGATCATCATTCTTTACCAAACAACTCAATCATATGATCACTAATTTCAGAGTCACACTACTATAAACCTGAAACTGAACTCCCAATTATATACCGTATTACGTAAGCCTATGACAAGCTATCGTCCAATGACCTTGTCATGTATGCAGAACCCTCATATGATATCCATGATCAGCCTTAGGTCAAAGTTCGTTTAATCCTACTGATCAGGCTATCTTAAAGTTCCATTATACTACCGAATAAGAAAATGATTATTTATCATATGTGAATAAGAAGTCATCTGCCCAGCAGATGACCCAAGGCCTCGTCCATTTTCACATCCAGTATAATGATTTTAAAAGGATACCTTTAACTCCTTATTAGAGCTATGATTCCGATATCTGTAAACAAACCCTTCATCGTATACAAGTCATGCACCCAACAAACCGGTTTATAAGCTTACTACTTCTAAGATACTTTAGCCATTGGAACATCAAAGTACACAAGTCATATACATGAAGTAGTTCATTTACTCAAGATTAAG
The DNA here is from genome assembly GCA_035233585.1 of Antiaris toxicaria. Classification (NCBI taxonomy): domain Eukaryota; kingdom Viridiplantae; phylum Streptophyta; class Magnoliopsida; order Rosales; family Moraceae; genus Antiaris; species Antiaris toxicaria. Next base: position 22,156,611 of record CP141156.1, read on the forward strand.
GTTACTACATAATGAACGTCAAAAGCAGATTGATCCACTCATAGCGGACTACATAAATCAATCACGCTTTAGTCCCGGTCTAATATGTCACCACCAAGCAACATATCTATGTCTCTACTTGGGAGTCAATGCTCCAGACAGTCAAGACAAACTGTCTCTACCATGGCTTTAGACAACATAATAGTCTTAACATGAGTTAGATGCTCGGTCTATCCCCATAGACTACAGACCTTAGTTTAGACCGCTTACTTTAGAACATTGTCTTCTCACATACAAAAGTCCATTGCATACAATATTCTAACAGTTTTAACACAAGCAGTCAGAGAGCCATATTTACTTACATTTACTTTAACATGTAAATAAAATGAGGACACATAGTAATTTAATGAATAATCTCTATATATATAATTTTATTATCCAGTTCAAAATAAATACATCAAAATGTCTCTAATGCTTAGGGTATTTTTTAACATAAGCATTGATGGACTGACGATGCGAATGCATAATAGGTGAAAGTACGATGAGTTCTATAGATGTCACCTGTATTTTATACTCTGCACATATTTTTGAGGACTTTATTAAGTATTATTTTGATGCTAGTACAATTTAATACTTTGGTATGACTAATTATAATATGTTATGTTAGTATATTTTGATTAAAACTAATTTTGATTATTATGGTTTTTAAAGAATCACTTTTTACACAAATAAGGTTTTTCAAAAAAAAAATCTCTAAAATTTTGAAGACCTAGAAATGAACAAGTAACGATTAAATAAGATGAAAAACTAAATAAACAAGTTTTAAGTGAGGCTTGAGAGGTCGGGTTGTCACAAAATAATTGTATAATCTCTATACCAAAACAAAATTCAAATTAAGAGAAAATTTTATCTTTCAAATTCTAAAGAAAATCTACCCCCTACTTTGGTGTTAGGGTAAGATTTTGTTCAATTTAAATTCATATATGATAATCTTTTAAATTTCAAATACATATTTAAACAAGATTTCCAATATTTAAATCAATTTCATATTTGTCTTAAAAAAATACAATTAATTTCAATTTCAAATCTTATCTTCTAAAATAAATATTCATAAAAATTAAATATTTATTACATTTATTAAATAACACAAAATTATAATTTTACCCTTGACTACTAGAAAAAATGCATACAACCGGAAATAGTTGATTCGGATTTTTCTCTTCACTAAATGCAATAACACAAATAATAAAGAATATTTCGATCAATTACCATCCGTTAATGAATTATGTGAAGCTACTAAAAGGACCAATTGAACATATATAATGTGAGCTCCAATAATCTAAATAACTATTTTTCTACATCGAGCAAACTGATTACATAATTATTAGTTTTAAAGTCATATTACTATAAATCTGAAATTGCATCCCAATTATTTACGTAAGGCAGTGGCTAGCTATTGTTCAATGATCTTGTCATATATGCAACATCCTCATATGATATTCATGATCAGCCTTAAGTTAAAATCCATTCGACTTACTAATTAAGCTATCTTAAAGATTCATTATATTCCCGAATAAGAAAATGATTATTCACTATATGTGAATAAAAAGTCATTAGTCTATCAAATGACCCAAGGCCTCGTCCATATCCACTTCCAGTATAATGACTTTAAGAGGATAACTTTTACTCCTTATTAGAGTTATAATTCCAATATTTGTAAACAAACCCTCCATTGTATACAAGTCATGTACCCAAGGCCTCGTCCATATCCACTTCTAGTATAATATCTTTAAGAGGATAACCTTTACTCCCTTATTAGAGTTATGATTTCAATATTTGTAAACAAACCCTCCATTGTATATAAGTCATGTACCAAATGAATCAGTTTATAAGCTTATTACCTCTGAAATGCTTTAGCCATTGGAACATTAAAGTATACAAGTCATACACGTGAAGCGATTCACTTACTCAGGATTAAGGTTATTGCATAATAAACGTTAAAAGTGAATTGATCCACTCAAGCGGACTATACAAATCAATAGCAACAAATCTATGCCTTTACTCAGAAGTAGATACTTCAGACAGCCAAGACAAACTGTCTTCCCAATTGACTTTTGACAACATAATAATCTTAACATATTATATATTATATGAACTAGAAAAATTATTAAACGCAAATTCATCTACTTTAACAAATTTTAATTTATCTCTTTTCACAAGATCATTAATTGATGATCTAAATAACAAATTATTGCAAAAAGAACTTAATTACAATGCAAGTGAATTAAAAGTAGAAAATATTACTTTAACAAAAAATTTAAATGATGACCAATCATATATCTATAAACAAATAATAGAATCACTTCAAAATAAAGAACAAAACCTATAATTTATTCATGGTCGTGGAGAAACAGGCAAAACATACTTATGAAATGCAATCATCACTAAAATTAGGTCAAACAATGAAAATGTTTGCATCTTCTGGAATAGCTTCTTACTATTGCTAAAAGGAAGAATTACACACTTTAAATTCAAAATACCATTATCTATAGATAAAATTTTCACTTATCATATAAAAAAAGAGAACACAACTAGCAAAATTATTTAAAAAAATCATTAATAACATAAGATGAAACACCCATATATAACAAACACTGTTTCGAAACTTTAAACAAAGCATTTCAAGATCTAAAAAATAATTTTATAAAACCATTTCGTGGGATGACTATTATTCTATGCGGTGATTTTTGACAAATATTACCGGTTATACCTACAGGAACAAAAGAATATATAATAGACGCATGTATAAGCAACTCCTATTTATGGTCATACTTCAAAATATATACTTTAACATAAAACATGAGGTTAAAACATCCAAACACAATATAACAATAAAAATTAGAAGTAAATGAATTCCTAAATTGGGTATTAAGCATTAGAAATGGTATAATAGATGAAATAAAATGTCCAAGAAATAAAGATGCTTTATGGATTAAAAGTACCGAATACATAATATACTATGAATCAAATTTGATTGAAATTTTTTTTGAAATAATATATAAAAACATACAAGAGAAAAAAAACTATAACAACATTGAATATTTACAATAATGAGCGATAGTAACACTACAAACAAAACAACCAATGATATCAACAGACTTATATTAATACCTAGAGAATCAAAATCTTATTATAGTTACGATACAATAGTATCTTTATCAGAAAATATTGACAAATTTATTTTATTATACCGCGAAGAATTTTTATATATACTAAATTTCAACAGCGTACCACCACATGAATTAAATCTTAAAATCAAAGTTCCAATAATGTTGTTATAAAATTTAAACCAATCAATTGGGTTATGTAACGGAACAAGACTTATCATTACATAATTGACACCAAGAATTATAGAAATCATAAGCAAAGGAACCTTAAATGAAAAGGTTTAAATTCCTAGAATAGAAATGATTATAAATGAGCTTAAATGGCTCTTCGCATTAAAAAGACGACAATTTCCAATAAAAATTTGTTATACTATGACAATAAATAAAAATTAAGGTCAATCACTAAACAAAATTGGTGTCTACTTAAAAAAATAATATTTACTCATGGCCAATTATACATAGCCTTTATCAAGACTAACAACACTTAAAAATTATACGTATTAATACACAAATCACATCCAGGTTGTATAAAAAATATTGTTTATAAAGAAAATTTACACAATATTATATAATAACAAAGATAAAGCAATCAACAAAACATTAACAATGTATATTATCAATAACTAATACCTAGTTTTTCAAATAATAGATAAAAAATCTATTCATCAAATATCATCCCTATATATATTTTTCTGAAGCATGTGCAAGATGAAAACATTAATACGATCACTCAAGCCAAATGAACTATACGGATCAATAAAAGCTTGGATAAGCAAAATATGGCGTAACAATGACTATATAATAAGCCGCCTAATCAGCTTGGTCTGTGTCTTAGAGCTTTTCTTCATATTATTCAAAACTATATTCAATTGCTTTTACATTATCATATACCACACTCAACTAGAACTCAAAATGAATAGTATGCATATTGCATTATATCATCTTATGAAACATAATAAATCAAATGATAATTAATTTATGAATTACAACATGAAGCAATACATGGATGAATTAGAGCCCAACATGCGGACCATTTATTAGAGAAAATAATGGAAGGACAAATATATCAAATCAGTAATTTTAATGTCGCACCAAACAAATCAAGATACAAAACTATACCTTATTGTGCACTGCTGTAATTTGCAAGAGCAACATCATTTGTCCCTATAACAGAAGAAAAGCTAAACATTCTATTGCACAAGTTTTTTTCACAAAAATTGACCAGCTACTGTCAAGAACTGATATTAATGGAGTATTGACAGAGATTATATTTACACTATTTATACAAATATATGTGTTCACACATATATAATTTACAAAAAATCCTTTTTTATTAGATTAGTAACAATTTCAACTTTATTTATATTAGATATCGTAGGCATGTTAATATAGGTCTAAGAAATTGAACAAATAAATATCAGAGGTAAAATGATACCAAGACACACATTAACGCTTCAAAACATTAGGTAATCAAATTAACATCATTCATAACAAGTATCATGCATGAATATTTATTAATTATTACTATTATGTATTTATATTAATTTTTTTTCAATTGCAGGAGCAAAAAACTGCATGTAACATTATAGGGAGAAGCTGTAGAAAAGTTTGATGAAAATGTGTTAAAGAACTTGGTAGATTCAATAATAATAATAATTTTCACCTCAATGGCTATAAAGGTAGATTTAATAATAATAATCTTCACCCCAATGGCTGTAAAGCAATACATAGGTAATTGATCGCAACTACTACAACACACATATATACACACACCACGAGATTAATTACACATTGCTTATTATAACTTTAACCTGTTAAACAGGAAACATATATGTGACAAGTACAAGTTGTCACGTCTTAAAAACCAGGACAATGATATGTATGGAGTGTTAAATAAATAAAATAAGGTATCAGATTCCTAAATTTACTAATTTTTATTTTTTACCTTTTACTATCTTTTTAAACTTATTTACAAATTATGCTTATATGTTTTAAATTAATTATTATTTGTATTTAAATGCTTATGTCAGGTGGTGAGGTATCCATATCTCATAGATGCATATTTGGATAAAATAAAATACGTGAGAATATAAAAGTAAAGTTTAGAATTTACAGTCCTGGAATGCTCATATACATACTTGGTCCTAAAGTAAAGAACACTACTTTACGTCTTTAATCCTTGTCGTCTACTGGTGATTCTATGTAATCCGTATCCTCTATTCACCTTTCTCTCCTAAGGGTTTACCAGTTTTAAAACAGTGAGTGAAAGGCCCAGTAGGGTATTTTAAAAAAACATTTTTCCACATTTTATTTTAACCATCATACTAAGTATATCAATGCAGTATCGAATTATAAACATGGAATCGTAATTATGTAAATTGTGTCCTCAAATATATCTGATTTGTGTACGGTCCGTTTGAGCCCTTCACCATGCTGAAGCATGATGAGTGATCCTCGATCGAGCTGTGCACTCTTCGCATGTGTGTGCTGGCTCCCAGCATACTTTAACACCAAATTCAACTTTCAAAATTTCATTTGAAATTAAGATTCACATAATAAAATATGCCGTATTATCTTCCAAAAATCCATGACCAGATATTTTTCTTTTAATTTTAGAAATCATGATATTTTCTAAAATCACAGAATTTTTAAAACTTTATAAACTCATTTTCTTTAAATTATTTCAGCCAAATCACTAAAAACAAAACTGGTTACAAGGAAAGGGTAAGATATCCTACCTCGTTGGCAATTTATTCTACAGACAACTTCTTGTACGAATTCCAAGATAGTCTTTCTCTCCGAATTCGATCAATGAGTACCTAAAATAAGAAACACAGATAATTTAATTATCTATCCAGGAATTCCATAATCATAATTATGACAAATTCAATTAATTAATGTGCCGTTGATTTTTAAAATTCAAAACGATAATTTATTTTAACACCGTAATTTTAAAACGATAATTTTAATACAAATACTTAAAATTATTTTCTAAAAAATTTTGGCATGACCTGCCTTAAAATATAGACTCCCCAAAAACTCCAAAACGCTTAACTTGCAAAAAAACAATTCCAATTCCTAAAAAAGTTCAATAAAATTTTCAAATATCAAACCCCAAATCACTTTTAAAATAGTTTTTTAAAAACAATATTATTATTTCTATTATTATTATTTCTATTACCCTTTCTTTCATTTTGTATACACACAAACATATATATATTTATGTATACTTTAGGGAACGCAGGTTTCCCGGCTCTGGTTGGTGGCTCATGGCGATGGGAGGGCAGCGGTGCTTGGGTGGTTGGGCTTAGTGGCTGTGCTTGGTCACGATGGTCAGTGGTGAAAAGGTGTCCGGTTTCAAGGTTTGAGCTTAGGCACGGTAAAGACGGCTGGCGTGGTCGTGAGGGAGTGTGAGGGCGGCTCAAACAGATTGAGTTCGGGCCCTTCGGCGACTCAGTTGGCCCAGTTGGCAGCGACAAGGAGCGACAGGGCTAGGCTTCAATTCTAGGTGTATTGCAAATCGAGACTTATGAGCTTCATCTATAATTGCCTTCTTCAATTTTGGTATTTGTGGAACGGCTAGATGATATTTGAAATACAAAGCTCCATCACTATGGATGTTCTAATGTTCCAGTTTTTCTCTATTCTGAAGCTTTGACCAGACATTTTGCAAATAGCTATCTTTATGTTGATTCTCCTTAACTTGCTGAATCAGGTAAGGTGAAGTTATTAAATTTTATAGAGTGATTGAATCTTGATCCTCAGAAATCTGAAGATTATAATCCCTAACCACTGCTGTTCTTTTCCAATCAAGCACTGCTAACAAAGCAAGAACACCTGCACCTTTCCGGCTAAGAGCATCCGCTACGACATTAGCCTTACCTGGATGATATTCTAGAGTAAGGTCATAATCTTCCATATACTTTATTCAACGTCTCTGTCTCAAGTTCAGATCTTTCTGAGTAAAGAGATACTATAAGCTCTTATGATAAGAGAAAATATGAAATGAGACACCACAGAGATAGCATCTCTAAATTTTCAAAGCAAAAATAATGGCTGCCAACTCTAAATCATGTGTTGGGTAGTTTTTCTCATACGTCTTCAATTGTTGAGATGCATATGTTATAATATGTCCTTTCTGCATTAGAACACACCCGAGTCTTTCTTTCGATGCATCAGTATAAACTTCATAGGGTTCTTCAGGCTTGGGAATTATAAGAACTGAGACACTAGTTAGGCGAGTTTTTAATTCCTAAAAAGTGTTCTTACATTTATAATCCCAATCAAATTGAATATCTTTTCTTATCAATCGCGTCATTGGGGCTGCAATTCACGAGAAATCTTTAACAAATTTATGATAATATCCTGCTAATCCCAGAAAAATTTTTAATTTCGGTTACATTTCTAAGTCATTCCTATTTTAGTATTACCTCAACTTTTGTGGGGTCCATGGTTATGCCTTGACTAGAGATAACATGTCCAAGAAATTTGACTTTAGATAACCAGAAGTCACATTTCTCCCTCTTGGTATACAATTGATGCTCCTGCAGAGTTTGTAGGACCAACCTTAAGTGTTGTTCGTGTTCCTCCCGGGTCTTAGAGTAGATCAGAATATCATCAATGAAGATGACAACAAACTGATCTATAAATGGTTAAAAAACACGATTCATCAAGTTAATGAAAGCTGCTGGAGCATTCGTTAAACCAAAAGGCATAACTAAGAATTCGTAAGATTCATACCAAGTCCTAAATGCAGTCTTTGGGATATCCGCCTCCTGGATTTTCAATTGATGATATCCGGATCTCAGGTCAATCTTGGAGAAGTACTGAGCACCTTCAAGTTGATCAAATAACTCGTCGATCCTTGGCAAAGGATATTTGTTCTTGATCGTCACCCTATTCAGTTACCTATATTCGACACACAATTGTAAGCTTCCATCTTGTTTCTTTGCAAATAGGACTGGTGCTCCTCATGGTGATTTACTAAGCCCTATAAATCCTTTAAGTTCCAACTCAGTTAATTGTTTCTGCAACTCAGCTTTCTTCACAGGTGTCATTTTGTAAGGTGAAATTGATATCAGAGCTATAACGAGAATAAGATCAATACAGAATTCTACCTCTCAATTAAGGGGCAAATCAGGTAGATCTTCAGGAAATACATCTGAAAATTCATCTACTACCGGAGTATAACGATCGCCACTTTTCACATTGTTGTCACCTTCTAATGCAAAAATAATAGTGGCGCAAGACAACTTTCATTAACTACCTATGACTAGTCTCAACAACTTACTAGTCATTACTTGATTTGGATCTTCGAGTTTGATTATCGTTGAGTTTGGCCCTATGAATAATATCACCTTTCGGTAATGACAATCTGACGTTACCCTATTCTGAGTTAACCAATCTATACCAAGAATTACATCATAGCAGGTCATTGGTAGGATAATGAATTGGACATTAAGTTGTTTGCCTTTTTGCATAATAACATTTGTCCAACATATTAATGAAGCTTCAGTTTTTCCAAGTGGCGTACTTAGATGCAAATGTGACTTTAAAGGTTTTATTTCTAATTCTAATGCTTTTGCAAATGTGGATGCAATAAAAGAATGATTGGCACCAATATCAAACAATACATGTGCCCAACTAAAAGAAATCAAGATTATACCATCCATAACCCAGGACTATTTTGAGCTGTTGGTTCTTCCCCTTCCACAGCATACATTTTCCTTTTCCCCTTGTCATTCATATTGTTCCTCGAGGTAGTGGGTTTCGCTGGCCTGAATTTTGGCGGTTGCTAGGAAACTTGCCTACTAGTGAACATCTAAGGTCTCCACATGATTGGAATGACTGAGATCCAAAATTTGACTGATAACGGGCTTGTGGTGGCCTATATTATGATTAGCCAAATCCTGACTATCATTGGTTAAATTTTCCCTGGTTAACTTGTCCCTAGGTAAATTGTCCAGATCCAGACTGATGAGATCCTGCTAATGATTGGATGAACTGCTAAAATTGTTGAGTCAGCTGCTGTTACCTGTAAGGACAGTTCCTCTTTAAATGTCCTGTCTGGTCACAATTATAATAGCTTCTCTCATATAGGTGTGATCTTCCAGTAGAAATATTACTAGTACTGTCAATTCTCCTACCTCCGATGTTAACCCCATTAACATGAGTACGAGTCCCACGCTGACTTCTAGTCGGTCCACCAGATGTCGTTGGAGCTTCAGATTTCTTCTTCTGGAAATTTTCATTATCCTGTTCAATACGCAGGGCAACTGACACAAGCGCTAGGTAATCTCGAGTTTGCATATCCACCACTAATCTCTCTATCGATGATTTGAGTCTCTGCTCAAACTTAATACATTTGGTATGCTCAGTCACCACTATCATAGAAGCAAATCTAGATAATTCTCTAAATTTTGACACGTACTCGAAGACGGTCATATTTCCTTATTGTAGGCTCATGAACTCTATAATCCCTTGGTCCCTAAAACTTTCAGGGAAAAATTGATCATAAAATAGCTATTCAAACATCTCCCGGGTCATTTCTTACAGATTGTGAGTTCTCTTAATTTGTCTCTACCATATACTAGTGTTAGGAAATGCCCTAAGCATTAGAGACATTTTGATGTATGTAGTTTGAACTAGATAATAAAATTATATATAGAGGTTATTCATTACATTGCTGTCTGTCCTTATTTTATTTACATGTTAAAGTAAATATAAGCAAATATGGCTCCCTGATTGCTGATGTTAAAACTGTTAGAACGTTGCATACAATGGACTTTTGTATGCGAGAAGACAATATTCTAAAGTAAACGGTCTAAACTAAAGTCTGTAGTCTATGGGGTTAGACCGAACATCTAACTCATGTTAAGACTATTATGTTGTCTAAAGCTATGGTGTGGACGGTTTGTCTTGACTGTCTAGAGCATTGACTCCCAAGTAGAGACATAGATATGTTGCTTGGTGGTGACATATTACACCGGGACTAAAGCGTGATTGATCTACAAAGTCTGCTTTGAGTGGATCAATCTGCTTTTGACATTCATTGTGCAGTAACCTTAATCCTGAGTGGATGAACGGCTTCATGTATATAACTTGTGTACTTTGATGTTTCAATGGCTAAAGTGTCTCAGAGGTAGTAAGTTTATAGACCGGTTCGTTAGGTGCATGACTTGTATACGATGAAGGGTTTATTTACAGATATCGGAATCATAGCTTTAATAAGGAGTTAAGAGTATCCTCTTAAAGGCATTATACTGGATGTGAAAATGGATAAGGCCTTAGGTCGTCTATTGGGCGGATGACTTCTTATTCACATATGGTGAATAATCATATTCTTTATTCGATAGTATAATGGAACTTTAAGATAACCTGATCAGTAGGATTAAACGGACTTTGACCTAAGGCTGATCATTGATATCATATGAGGGTTCTGCATACATGACAAGGTCATTGGATGATAGCTTGTCACAGGTTTACGTAATACGGTATATAATTGAGAGTACAGTTTCAAGTTTATAGTAGTGTGACTCTGAAATTAGTGATCATATGATTGAGTTGTTCGATAAAGAATGATGATCATATGGATTTACAGGAGCCCGATTATATATGTCTAATTGGTTCCTCTACTAACTCCACATAATTCCATAACGTTTGGCAAATTGATTTGAGTATGCTATTGGTTAGTTGATTATGCATGGATGGTGTTGACATAGGATTAGGATGGTGGACAAGATTCTCTCCGGTTGAATTCAGATTTTGTTTTAGATAATAGAGTACACAATTATTCGAACTCCAAATAAAGTTGCCATGATTTTATTTGAGATTGGATTGGAGTTGTAGAAAATTATCCATGAGAACAAGAATTTGAAATACAACTGTTTTGTGGATTTTGAAATTTGAATTTTGAATTTTGAATTTTGAATTTGAAATTTGAATTTGAAATTTAAATTTGAAATTTGAATTTGAAATTTGAAATTTGAAATTTGAATTTGAAATTTGAAATTTGAAATTTGAATTTGAAATATAAATTTGAAATTTAAAATTCAAATTTTGAATCATAGTCCAAGTAGGATTCGAATTTCTTGTGGTAAATTCACAAGGAATGAAATCCGAATTTGATTTGGATATGGAGAGAAAAATCTTGTTTGAATCCTACTTGAATTTTGAATACAAATCCTAACAAACTTGGTCGAAAATTTTGAGGATTATCCTCATGGAATTTTCGGATTTTTTGTGGATAAGGTTCAGGGAAAAATTCAAGTTTCAATCCCAGTTAAATTTGGATTCTCTCCTCCCTAGATTGAGGCCGAAATTTTGAGGGCATATCTCATATAGATTTTCGGTTATTTATGGATAAGAATGAGATAAAATTCAAGCTAGAAAATCCTATTTGGATTTTGATTCTCCTCACACTTTAATGACCGAATCTTGTCATGTTTTTGGCGCAAAAGGGAATCGGTTTTTTGTGGGAATAAGGAGATAAAATTTTAATTAAAATCCTGTTTGAATTTTGAATGAAAATCCTAAAAAGTGGCCGAATTCTTTTGGTGGATATTGGCCCTTGATAATTTCAGATTTTGTGAGTGGATAAGGGAGAAAATTTTCTCCTAATCTAATTCGAATTCAAAAGATCACCTCATGCAAGTCTATAAATAGAGGTCGTGCCACTCCAGTTCTCTTAGACCACAAACTCTCAGGTGAGCAGGCTTATTATTGCACAACTCACCGCGACAATAAGTTCTTTAGAGATCTGGGTGGTCGGAAGAAGACTAGCAGTGCTAGCATACCGATTGAGGTTCAGAGTGCCCACATACTCAGCCATTCAGGAATTGGAGAATAGTAAAGAAGACTAGTTGGTTGAAGCCCTCCAGTCATTCTCCTCCTGCAAGATTGGCATCCTTGAGGTATGAGTTTAAATTGTTGTTGATTTATTGTATATGGCATCATGAGATATTTAACGATCTTGAAAAATTTTTATTGTTCCACTGCGTCACTCTGATACGTTTTTACTGATTTATTTCCTACAACTAGCTTTACCATCCAAATAGTTGGAAATAATTTCAATCTGGTATTCAGGTGGGGTCTAGATGGTATCCATTTTCATCACCACACTTTGGAATCATTTTCATCCACATAGGTGGAAATAATTTCAATCCGGTATTCAGGTGGGGTCTAGATAGTATCCATTTTCATGATCACACTTTGGAACCAATCATCCGCTTCTTTACCTCTCGGGTTGTAAATTTTTTCCGATACACGACTGTGTATTCTTCTACACGCCCGTGTTCTTCAAAATTATTAGATTTTTAGCTTTAAAATCTCTATTTTGGGTCCTCAAATTTTATTTAAGTCATTTTAGGTCCTTTAGGGTCCTTTCCGAACCTTTCGAAAATTTTTGGTCAAAATGACCATTTTGCCCCTAACGGGTCTCGGGACTGTAACTATTCCATTCTATCATTTTTCTTAAATTTTCTAAGCCCAATTATCTTAAAATAAAATTCTCTAGGCTTTTGTGTTATTTTTACAGCTCAATTTGCTATAAAATCTCAATTATCTATTTTTCTGGCCCTCGATTACTATTCATCCGTCACCTAGGGTCGTTTCTCGTTTTTCGAGTGTTTCGGAGTCTCAAATGGCCTTTTCACTACTCTTGAAATACTTTTTATCCCGTCCTTGACCCTCGGTCCTTGTGAGGCTCGGGTTTCCTATCTCGTCTTAATATTTTTCCTCGTTTCTCAAAATACCCATAACATGAAATTTTTTTCCTGTTTTAGGCATTTTAGACATTAAGGGTCGGTTTACTGTTCCTTTTGGGTTGATTTTCCATTTTCAATTCTAATCCACTGAGGGGTCCCGGTTTCCTTCCTGAATTCAATATTTTTACCCCTCATTTCCTGAAATGCCCTTATGCTGTTTTAAAAATTTCGGCAGCATTTTCGCTCGTATTTTTAGGTTTTCTGGCGTTAGGTACGCCTCAGAACCTTTGTACCTGCCATGTAGCATATCAGTGACCTATTTTATACAAAGTTTCTAAACTTCGTATAAAAATTTTACACGTTAACCAATATTTAAAATCAATACACAACAACAAATTTTTCCAAACCTAACCTTGGTTTATCATGTTAATCATCACCAAATATTTTTTTCATCACTTCGCATACTTATCACATTTTATTCTTAGGTTTTGAATGTACAAATCAACATCAAAACCTAACAAAATTTTCATTCTAATCCTAGCATTAGCCATGGATTTTCATGCAAAAACACCTAGAAAACCATGGTTTCTTTCCTTGGTATTTTTTAATCAACATTCCACATTCTTATTCAACACTAAAATTTTCCATTTTCTAGTGTTCATCATCCACGATTTTAGCATGAAAAATACATCAAATTTTTCTTGTTTCTTGATTCCAATTCATGCTTAATTCTTCATATAACCAAATGAACATAAACACTAAACCAAAACACCAATTTCCAAATCATTTTGACACCAATGAGCCACGGATTTTTTTTTTGAAAACATGCAAAATTTTTACTTGTTTTTAAACCCTAAATCATGCTTCAAATTCTACAACACCGAACTAATCATAACATCATCAAAACATTAACTTTTTCATTGTTTTTCTACTCTACAAACCCACGGATTTTCACTAAGAAAATCAAAGGAAATTACTTCAATTTAGAAGGTTATTTTATCTAGTTGATGGCTTGATGCTAAAAATGCAATGGAAGCTAAATTTGGTGTGAAATTTTAAACAAAATTTAGCTTAATGGGGGGGAAGGCTCACAGATTTTTGGGCTATAAAAAGGCAAGAGTTTGGCTAAATTTTTCCATTTTTTTCAATGAATTATGATGCCTATTTATAGGCAAAAGCCAAGGGCTTTTTAGCAAAATTTTCCCAATTATTTGCTAATTGTTCAAGGACTAAAAAGTAAGATTTTTGGGGCCAAAATCAAATTTTTTTCTTTCTTCCTTGCCACATGGCCTTTTAGAAAATTTTTCTAATTTTTTTTCTATTATTTTGGCATGATCATGGCCATTGATCAAAAAGTGGACAAATCCTAACCTTGCACCTTTCATATTACTTTCTAAAATTTAAACAAAATTTTAGCCTTTATGACATCATCTAGGTGATGTTATCCATATATATATTAATTTACTAATTAATTCATGGTCAATTTTGAACGAAAGCTTAACCGAACGGAACTTTACCGAAAAAGCATAGGCGGGTTCCGGGCGCCTCCGGTGCGATCGGTTTGTTTTATTTTGCTTCTGTTTAGTAAAAATTAACTACTATAAATTTATATTGTTTTAGTACATTTTAATGTACTTTCTAGGGTTTTTGGCTCTGATTTCCAACCGTCTCACCCAATTATGTCCGGTAGGATTTTTCATCCCCAAACTCACTCACTTTAATACTGCCGGAACATTTTTACAGTATTCTCAACAGTATTAAAACACAACTTTTTCATAATTTATTCATTAAAATTCATACATACATGCAATTTTAACCTACATTGAGAATCTGAAATTCCCGGTTATCACATTGTAACACTTGATACATGGCTTCTGTGACGTTAGCTTATTTTGACTCTAGTGTCGGTGCTGAGGTTGGGGCCGGAATAGTTGTCGAGACGTTTCCCCTTCTACGTCTAGGTGGCATTCTATAAAATTAAAAATTTCGGATTGTAAATAGGCATTTTATTTTACTCTAAGTGTGCATACAATTCATATGAAAATCCTAAACCATACTCTGATACCAAAAACCTTGTCACGTCCCAAAATCCGAGACAGTAATAGGTATGGGATGTTAAATAAATAAAATAAAATATCAAATTCCTAAATCTGCCAATTTTTATATTTTACTTTTTATCGTCTTTTTAAACTTGTTTACAAATTATGCTTGTATATTTTAAATTAATTATTATTTGTATTTGAATGCTTGTGTCAGATGGTGAGGTACCTATATCCCATAAATGCATAATTGGATAAAATAAAATACGTGAGAATATAAAAGTAAATTTTAGAATTTACAGTCCTAGAATGCTCATATACATACTTAGTCATAAAGTAAAGAACACTACTTCACGTCTTTAATCCTTGTCGTCTACTGGTGATTCCATGTAATCCGTATCCTCTATTCACCTTTCTCTCTTAAGGGTTTACCAGTTTTAAAACAGTGAGCGAAAGGCCCAATGCGATATTTTAAAAAAATATTTTTCCACATTTTATTTTAACCATCATACTAAGTATATCAATGCAGTATCGAATTATAAACGTCGAATTGTAATTATGTAAATTGTGTCCTCAAATATATCTAATTCGTGTACGGTCTGTATGAGCCCCTCACCATACCGAAGCATGATGAGTGATCCTTGATCGAGCTGTGCACTCTTCGTATGTGTGTGTTGGCTCCCGGTATACTTTAACACCAAATTCAACTTTCAAAATTTCATTTGAAATTAAGATTCACATAATAAAATATGCCATATTATTTTTCAAAAATCCGTGACTGGATATTTTTCCTTTAATTTCTAAAATCGTGATATTTTCTAAAATTATAGAATTTCTAAAACTTTATAAACTCATTTTCTTTAAATTATTTAGGCCAAATCACTAAAAACAAAATTGGCTACAAGAAAAGGGTAAAATATCTTACCTCGTTGGCAATTTATTCTACTGACAATTTCTCGCACGAATTACAAGATAGTCTTTCTCTCTAAATTCGATCAACGAGTACCTAAAATAAAAAATATAGATAATTTAATTATCTATCCATGAATTCCATAATCTTAATTACGGTAAATTAAATTAATTAGTGTGCCGTTGATTTTTAAAATTCAAAACAACATTTTATTTTAATACTGTAATTTTAAAACGACAATTTTAATACAAATACTCAAAATTATTTATTTAAAAATTTTGGCATAACCTACCTTAAAATATAGACTCCTCAAAAACAACAAAATGCTTAACTTGCAAAAAAAAAAAAAATTACAATTCTCAAAACAGTTTAATAAAATTTTCAAATTTCAAATCCCATATCACTTATAAAACATTTGTTTTTTTTTTAAACAATATTATTATTACTATTATTATTATTTTTATTACTTTATTTCTTTTTCATTCTGTATACACACAAACATATATATTTATACATACTTTATGTAGGATTAAAATTGGTAAAAACGCATCAAAGCGACGCAGCGGAATAATAAAAATTTTTTAAGATCGTTAAATATCTCGTTATGCCATATACAATAAACCAACAACAATAAAACTCTTATCTCAAGAGGAAGCCAATACTGCAGGAGGAGAATGACTGGAGGGCTTTAACCAACTAGCATTCTCTACTTTTCTCCAATTCCTGGATGGCAGAGTGTGTGAGCACTCGGTTCTTCGACCGGTATGCTAGCACTGCTAGTCTTCTTCTGACCACCCAGATCTCTAAAGAACTTATAGTTACAATGAGTTGTGCAACAATAAGTCTGCTCACCTCAGATTCTGTAGTTTGAGAGAACACGAGTGGCAGGACCTGTACTTATAGACTTGTATGAGGTGATCCTCTGAATTTAAATTGGATTAGGAGAAGATTTTCTCCCCTATCCACTAACAAAAATCCGAAATTAACAAGGCCAAAATCAAGGGTAAATTTGGCCACTTTAAGGATTTTTCTAAAGAACTTATTGTCACGATGAGTTGTACAACAATAAGCCTGCTCACCTCAGAATCTGTAGTCTGAGAGAACTGGAGTGGCCGGACCTCTACTTATAGACTTGCATGAGGTGATCCTCTGAATTCAAATTGGATTAGGAGAAGATTTTCTCCCCTATCCACTCACAAAAATCTGAAATTAACAAGGCCAAAATCAAGGGTAAATTTGGCCACTTTAAGGATTTTTTTTTTTCAAAATTTCAAACAGGATTTTAACTTGAATTTTATCTCCTCATTCCCTCATAAAAACAGATTCTCCTTTGTGCCAAAAACATGACTAGATTCAGTCATTAAAGTGTGAGGAGAATCAATATTCAAATAGGATTTTCTAACATGAATTTTATCTCATCCTTATCCATAAAAAACCGAAAATCCCCTTGAGATTCTCCCTCAAAAATTTTGGCCAATTCCAGGGAAGAGAGAATCCAAATTCAACTGGGATTGAAACTTCAAATTTTCCCTGCATCCTTATCCATAAAAACCGAAAATATCTAGGAGGATTTTCCTCAACTAATTTTCGACTACTTTTGTTAGAATTAGGATTCAAAATTCAAGTAGGATTCAAATAAGATTTTCCTCTCCTTTATCCAAATCAAAACTGAATTTTCTCTTGTGGATAATCCATAAAAAATTCGAATCCTATATGGATTGTGATTCAAAATTTGAATTTCAAATTTCAAAGTTCAAATTTCAAAATTCAAACTTCAAATTCAAATTTCAAATTTAAATTTTGAATTCAAATTTCAAATTCGAATTTCAAATTCAAATGTCAAATTCGAATTTCAAATTTCAAATTTCAAATTTCAAAATCCACAAAAAGTTGTATTTCAAATTTTTGTTCTTATGGATAATTTTCTACAACTCCAATCCAATCTCAAATAAAATCATGGCAACTTTATTTGGAGTTCGAATAATTGTATACGCTATTATCCAAAATAAAATATGAATTCAACCGGAGAGAATCTTGTCCACTATCCTCATCCTATGTCAACACCATCCATGCATAATCAACTAGCAAATAAGCATACACTGATCAGTTTGCCAACCTTTAAGAAATTATATGGAGCTAGTAGAGGGACCAATTGGATATATATAATTGGATTCCCGTGAATCCATATGATCATTATTTTGTACCGAACAACTCAATCATATGATCACTAATTTCAGAGTCACACCACTATAAACCTGAAACTGAACTCCCAATTATATACCGTATTACGTAAGCCTGTGACGAGCTACTGCCCAATGACCTTGTCATATATGCAAAACCCTCATATGATATCCATGATCAGCCTTAGGTTAAAGTCCGTTTAATCCTACTGATCAGGCTATCTTAAAGTTCCATTATACTACTAAATAAGAAAATGATTATTCACCATATGTGAATAAGAAGTCATCTGCCTAGCAGACGACCCAAGGCTTTATCCATTTTCACATCCAGTATAATACCTTTAAGAGGATACCTTTAACTCCTTGGAGCTATGATTCTGATATTTGTAAAAAAAACCCTTCATCGTATACAAGTCATGCACCCAACGAATCGGTCTATAAGCTTACTACCTATAAGACGCTTTAGCCATTGGAACATCAAAGTACACAAGTCATATACATGAAGTAATTCATTTACTCAGGATTAAAGTTATTGCATAATGAACATCAAAAGCAAATTGATCCACTCATAGCAGACTACGTAGATCAATCAGGCTTTAGTTCCGGTCTAATATGTCACCACCAAGCAACATATCTATATCTCTACTTGGGAGTCTATGCTCCGAACAGTCAAGACAAACTGTCCCCACCATGGCTTTAGACAACATAATAGTCTTAACATGAGTTAGATGCTCGGTCTAACCCCATAGACTATAGACCTTAGTTTAGACCGCTTACTTTAGAACATTGTCTTCTCGCATACAAAAGTCCATTGCATGTAACGTTCTAACAGTTTTAACACAAGCAGTCAGTGAGCCATATTTGCTTACATTTACTTTAATATGTAAATAGAATAAGGACAAATAGCAATATAATGAATAACATATATATATAATTTTATTATCTAGTTCAAAAATAAATAAAATGTCTCTAATACTTAGGGCATTTCCTAACAATCTCCCACTTGCCCTAAACCAGCAGATGTGCCATGTTATACATCCCCATCGCCTTTACATGCCTTTCAAAGTTTTTAGCCACCAAAGTCTTAGTAAAGGCATTGGCAATGTTGTCCTTAGACACGATCTTATATACATCCACTAATCCTGTCCCCACGTGTCCTCTCCAATCAAGAACACTGATCCTAATGCCGACTTCCTTGAATCCTTGCAAGTTTGGAAGACTCAGTCTGTGTATCCTACGGGTGTTAGTTCCCCTCCAGAATACACTAGCATATAATCCCTCGTTCTCTTAAGATACTTGAGTATATGCTTTACTGCTTGCCAGTGCTTGGTTCCAGGATTCGCTTGATATCGACTCACCATACCTACTACAAAACATATGTTCGGGCAAGTGCAAAGTATAGCGTACATAAGGCTACCCGCAGCAGATGCATAAGGGACCTTACTCATACGCTCTCTTTCTTTCAATGTCTTGGGATAGTCATCCAATGAAAAAATTAGACTGGCAATAGAAGGTTGTGAACCTTTCTTTGCCTCTTACATTGCATATTTATCAATTATTTTATCTATGTATGAAGCTTGGGATAATGCTATCATTTTGTTCTTTCGATCTCTGAAGAGACGAATGCCTAGAACATAATTAGCTTCACTCAAGTCCTTCATGTAAAACTGTTGGTGCAGCCAAAGCTTGACCGATGATAAGTTCTCTACATCATTCCCAATGAGCAGTATATCATCGACATAGAGTACTAGAAAGACCACTTTACCATCTTCAATATGTTTATAAACACAGGGTTCATCAACGTTCTACTCAAAACCAAATGTCTTGATCGCTTGATCAAATCTCTGGTTCCATAAGCGGGATGCTTACTTTAATCCATAAATGAATCTAAGCAACTTGCATACTTTTCTTTCTTGGTCTTTTGCCATAAACCCTTCGGACTGTATCATGCAGATACATTCCTCAAGATGGCCATTCAAGAATGCCGTCTTGATGTCTATTTGCCAGATCTCGTAATCGAGAGCCGCAACAATGAACAGAAGAATACGGATAGACTTCAGCATAGCAACAGGCGAAGAGGTTTAATCGTAATCGATTCCAACCTTTTGCGTGTACCCCTTTGCAATCAGTCTAGGTTTAAAAGTTTCCACTCTCCCTTCCGCATTCTTCTTTCTTTTGTAGACCCACTTGCATCTAATGGGTTTTATCCCATCCGGCAGATCTACAAGTTCCTAAACAGAGTTGGATTTCATAGAATCCATCTCATTGTTCATGGCCTGTTTTCAAGATTTAGAATCAACATCATTTATAGCTTCATCATAAGTGACCGGACCATCCTCATGCTCATGAGCCTCGGCCTGGTATACCTCAGCATCATACATGAATAAATTAGGTTTTTTCAAAACCCTCCCACTACGACAAGGTACCCTAAATTGTTGATCATCTACAGGTCTTTCACCGGAACTCGGACTTGTGTCCAAGACTGAAATCTATGCAGCAGTTCTTTCACCCGATAACTCCTCTAGCACCACTTTACTTCGAGACTTAAAGTCATTCATGTGACTTCCCTCGAAGAATATCACATGGGTTAAAACAATGACTTTGTGTTCCTTCAGGTTATTGAACAAACCTCCCTTAGTTCCCTTAGGATATCCTACAAACATGCACAATTCTGTTCTTGATTCCAACTTTTTCGCATCCCCATCCAGTACATGTGCTGGCAGCCTCATATTCTCATATGTCCAAGGGAGGGCTTCCTGCCACGTCACAAATCATACGGAGTCTTGGGAATTTATTTGCTTGGAACTTGGTTCAAAATATAGCACGCCGTCTGTAATGTATATCCCTAAAATGATAACGACAGCTTTGAATAACTCATCATGGACCGTACCATATCCAATAAGGTCCTATTTCTCCTTTCGGCTATACCATTCTGTTATGGAGTACCAGGTGCAGTCAATTGGGATAATATCCCGTTCTCTACAAGATATCTTAGAAATTCTTCAGAGAGGTATTCGCCACCTTGATCAGATAAAAGTGTCTTTATGGATTTACTGAATTGCTTTTCCACTTCCGCATGATACTCTTTGAACTTATCAAAGGTTTCACTCTTGCGGTGCATCAGGTACATATATCCACACCTCGAGTAATCGTTTATAAAGGAGACATAATACTCGAACCCTCCTCGTGCTGTGATGTTCATGGGGCCATATATGTTAGTGTGTACAATTTCTAAGAGTTTCTAAGCTCTAGTACCCTTAGCTCCAAAAGACCTCTTAGTCATCTTACCCTTAAGACAAGACTCACATTAAAGAAGACGTACCTCTTCTAGAGATTCTAGAGGACCGTCTTTCACCAACCCTTGAATCCTATGCTGATTAATATAACCAAGTCTTAAATGCCAAAGATACGCCTTGTTAGAGTGAGAAACTTTCAACCTTTTAGAGTTATTTATTAATTTGGTGTCAAGCAATGAGTACATCTTTAGTTTGATTAAATATAGGTTTCCATCTATCAAACTAGAATAGATAAAAGACTTATTTTTACGAATATCAACTCTTTTATTAAAAGAAACTGAATAAGAATCTTTTATCAAACAAGCTACCGATATAAGGTTCCTCCTAAAATTAGGAACATAAAAACAGTCTTTCAATAGTATAAACCTAAATTCATCAAAGTAAAGATAAACATCTCCCACTGCTTCAGCCACCACTAAGCTACCGTCTCCGATCCGCAACGAGAAGCTCCTATCATGTAGACTTCTTGTTTCCATGAACCCCTACATAGAAACACAAACATGATTAGTGGCGCCCGAATCAATGACCCAAGTGTCTTTCGATTCTTCTACCAAACACGCTTTTAAATAGTGAAGTTCCTTACCTTCCTTGCCCTTGGCAGCTAGGAATTCCCGGCAAGCCTTCTTAAAATGACCTACCTTCCCATAGTGGAAGCGTTTGGACTTTTTAGGGTTCTTGGGCTTCTTCTTCTTCTTCTTCTTCTTCCCATCCGAGACAGGAGGATTAGAAGAATTGGAAGCCACTTGCTTCTTATTTGGCCTCTTCCTCTTCCGTGATGGTTTGGAAGATTCTGTCAAATTGGCCTCTTCTTTGGGTTGGACCGCATCCCCATCCTTGATCATCCGCTCATAAACTTGGAGTTGCTTCATAAGCTCGGTGAGTCCTAACTCCCTTGTCGCTAGATTATATGCAGCCTTAAACCCCACAAAATCCTTAGATTGAGTTTTAAACACCATTTCGATCTGGGTGTTGTAGTCCAACTCAGCACCATTCTCGGCAGCCTCAGCAAAGAATCCCATTAGAGTGATCATATGGTCCTTCACCAGAGTACCTACTTTTTGCTTAGAGTTCATAATGCTAGTAATAGCAAACTGTCGAGCTAATTTTTCTTGGCCTCCGAACATGTCCTCTAGATTTTCTATGATCTCCCTAGCAACTTGATAAGTCTCATGCTGCTTTTGTAAAGCACTCGTCATGCTAGTAAGAATGTAGTATCGAGCTATCTCATTGGATTCTCTCCAACGAGTATAGGCAATCGGGACCTCCTCAAGCGGTGTGTCAGGTTTGGGCCCAGGTGGGCATGGTTCGTCCAACATGAACTTGTGTCTCTCGTAACTGAAAACTATCAGTAGATTTCTTTTCCAGTCTTTATAATTATCGTCATTCAGCTTATTTTTAGTAAGTATTGAAATGAGGGGTGTCGGTGACAATTTTGAACTGAAATAAAATTATACTAGACATTATTACAAAGCCCAAGCAAATATATAGATAATTTAGCAAATAAAACATACAAGTATGTTCCTGCATGAAACTTGGAAAAACATGTAGCATTACAATGGTAATTCTCAGTACCTATTGCCCCAAGCCACCGAGAGGTGGTCATGAGACAAATAGCCGAAACATGGACCCCGTCCAATTAATATATGTTGCCTTAAATCCTCCAAGGTTAAGACATATATTAATAACTGCTTATTTTGGCCACCAGTTTAGTTAACAGAGCTTCTAGGGAAGGTTAATAACTAAACGAGTCTTGAGTGTATAACCATTATTTACGTAGTCCAATCCACATCCTACCAAGTCACCAAGGGGTGGTGATGAATAGAATCGTACCTGAACACGTTTTCCACATAGGAGATCAACCTAGTATGCCGGTGGCGGTAAACACCTACCAAGGGGTGTGGTCAGGGCAGAACTGACGTGAGGCGTTACCATGTTTTCACATATGGATCAACAATGGAGGACGTGGGTTTTGTTTGAAACCCTCTCCCACTCAATATTTTGAAAAACATGCAAGTTTTGACAAATATATATGATCAATATAGTATGATCGGTATTTACCTATCCTATATGACATGTTATCAAATATGCATGTAAAACATCCATCAATATATATTTATACATCCATGACATATCACAGAAAAAATAATTGACAGAAAAATAACCAAGTCATGGTTCCATCCTAAAACAAAAAAAATAAAGATTATAAAATTCCATCCAAAGCATTCTTTGGGTCTTGAATGTTGTTCCATCTTCTTGTATCCATCTTTATGTAGCCTCTCCATTTATTTCTCATCCCAAGAATCATTTAAAATTTAAATCCTAAAAATTTAAATTTCAAATTCAAATTTCAAATTCGAATTTCAAATTTAAATTTTAAATTCAAATTTTAAACAATTTTAAATTTCATGTGCAATAATCTGTAATTTCAAAATTTCAAAGTTTTAATTACATATTTTTAAACATGATTTAAAATTAAATCTTTAATTTAAAAATCAAAATTTCATTTTTTAGCCCGTCGGCCTATGAGGCCCAGAGGCCTGCAGCCACCGTGGGCAGCCCACGGCCACAGGCCACGTGTAGCTGTGTCGGGCTGTAGGCTAAGCTTGTAGCCTCAGGCTGCACGCCTGGGCTGGGCGCAGCAGCTGCTTGTAGCCATAAGTTGCGCGCCTGGGTGGGCGCAGCAGCCCGCCAGGCTACAGGCAACGCCTGCAGCCATGGGCTGCAGCCCAGGGTAGCAGCCAGCCTTTGGGAGGGTCACGGCCACCCTCGGCCGTAGGCTGGTGGTGCAGCCATGGGCAGCGGCAGCCGTAGCCCCATCCTGCCCGAGGGCAGGGGCTGCAGCCCTACCACGACTGGTGGCCCGCACCGAGGGGTCGGACCTCGATTTTCATGCCATATTCCAATTAACCCATTAGGATCTCCAAAAATTAATTTAAATCCTAATTAAATTGGAATTTTCCACACAATCAAAATTTCAACATTTAAATTAAATTTAACTTTTGGGAAAAATAAATTACGGTCTTCAAACTTCAATCTTCTCCAAGAATAATTACATAAAATTTCCTAAACCGTTTCCGGTGTATAAAAATTCTAATCATAATAATTCTAAGAGACAAAAAATTAAAATCCATGGGAAATTACGGTGATGATAAACCGCTCCCATGGTTACATAAAAATTCCTAGATACAATTTTCTAAATTATAAGGAACCATAACCGGCATAAAACAAGTATGCTTATAATAATTTAAAAAATTAAAATAACAACATACTGCATATATAATACATGATAACAACATAAAGGAATCCTAGAATGCCACTCTTTAAATATCAAATCCATACATAAATAAAAAGACTAACTACTTGTCTAATTTATGTACATGGCATAGTCACGAAATAGCTCTGATACCAATTGTAGGATTAAAATCGGTAAAAACGCATTAGAGTAGCGCAGCAAAACAATAAAATTTTTTTAAGATTGTTAAATATCTCATGATGCCATATACAATAAACCAACAACAATAAAACTCATACCTCAAGAGGACGCCAATACTGCAGGAGGAGAATGACTGGAGGGCTTCAACTAACTAGCATTCTCTACTATTCTCCAATTCCCAGATGGTAGAGTGTGTGGGCACTCGGTTCCTCGACCGGTATGCTAGCACTGCTAGTTCTCTTCCAACCACCCAGATCTCTAAAGAACTTATTGTCACGGTGAGTTATGCAACAATAAGCCTGCTCATCTGAGAGTCTGTGATCTGAGAGAATTGGAGTGGCAGGACCTCTATTTATAGACTTGCATGAGGTGATCATTTGAATTCGAATTGGATTAGGAGAAGATTTTCTCCTTTATCCACTCACAAAAATCTAAAATTAGCAAGGCCAAAATCAAGGGTAAATTTTGCCATTTTAAGGATATTTCTTTCAAAATTCAAACAGGATTTTAACTTGAATTTTATCTCCTCATTCCCTCATAAAAATCGATTCCCCTTTGTGCCAAAAACATGACTAGATTCAGTCATTAAAGTGTGAGGAGAATCAATATTCAAATAGGATTTTCTAGCTTGAATTTTATCTCATCCTTATCCATAAAAAACTGAAAATCCCCTTGAGATTTTCCCTCAAAAATTTCGGCCAATTCCAGGGAGGAGAGAATCCAAATTCAATTGGGATTGTAACTTGAATTTTTCCCTGCATCCTTATCCACAAAAACCGAAAATATCTAGGAGGATTTTCCTCAACTAATTTTCGGCCACTTTTGTTAGAATTAGGATTCAAAATTCAAGTAGGATTCAAATAAGATTTTCCTCTCCTTTATCCAAATCAAAACCGAATTTTCTCTTGTGGATAATCCACAAAAAATTCGAATCCTATATGAATTATGATTCAAAATTTGAATTTCAAACTTCAAAGTTCAAATTTCAAAATTTAAACTTCAAATTCAAATTTCAAATTTAAATTTCGAATTCAAATTTCAAATTCAAATTTCAAAATCCACAAAAAGTTGTATTTCAAATTTTTGTTCTCATGGATAATTTTCTACAACTCCAATCCAATCTCAAATAAAATCATGACAACTTTATTTGAAATTCGAATAATGTGTACTTTATTATCCAAAATAAAATATAAATTCAACCGGAGAGAATCTTGTCCACTATCCTAATCCTATGTCAACACCATCCATGCATAATCAACTAGCCAATAAGCATACACTGATCAATTTGCCAACCGTTAAGAAATTATGTGGAGTTAGTAGAATGACTAATTGGATATATATAATCGGACTCTCGTGAATCCATATAATCATTATTTTGTACCGAACAACTCAATCATATGATCACTAATTTCAGAGTCACACCACTATAAACCTGAAACTGAACTCCCAATTATATACCATATTACGTAAGCTTGTGATGAGCTACTGTCTAATGACCTTGTCATATATGCAAAACCCTCATATGATATCCATGATCAGCCTTAGGACAAAGTCTGTTTAATCATACTGATCGAGTTATCTTAAAGTTCTATTATACTACCGAATAAGAAAATGATTATTTACCATATGTGAATAAGAAGTCATCTGCCCAGCAGACGACCCAAGACTTTATTCATTTTCACATATAGTATAATGCCTTTAAATGATACCTTTAACTCCTTAGAGTTATGATTCCGATATCTGTAAACAAACCCTTCATCGTATACAAGTCATGGACCCAACGAACCGGTCTATGGGCTTACTACCTCTGAGACCCTTTAGCCATTGGAACATCAAAGTACACAAGTCAGATAGATGAAGTAGTTCATTTACTCAGGATTAAGGTTATTGCATAATGAACGTCAAAAGCAGATTGATCTACTCATAGCGGATTACGTAGATCAATCACGCTTTAATCCCTGTCTAATATGTCACCACCAAGCTGTGGTGGCCCGCCCTACTGTAGAGGCTCTACAGCGCTATTACGGCCAACTTTCTAGTCAACCGCAATAGTCTGCAGACCTCTAGGGTCGCCGGCAATCATGCTGAACTGTAACTACTGCTAATTTTGCGGAATAAATTTTTTTTTCTTTTTCTTTAAATACATAAACTGTTGAGAATGTGATAAAGAAATCATGTTAACAACTGATCATGATTCCCCTATCACATACTCCTGTCTTGAAAACTGTCTCTTTGAAAATTACGTTCAAAACTGTACAGCGGAAGATTTAACTGGTGACCCATATCCCTCGCCAGATCCTCTCCGGCATGCGTCTACCCTGTTCGTCGTCCACCAATATACTACTGGTGAACAGGTCTCTTACCTGCAACATGTGAACAAACTGATGAGCTATGGGCTCAGTAAGTTCAAACATAAAAACATGTAACTAACATGCTATACTGTTGTACTCATGCTGTACTACTGTGCTCATGCTGTACTGCTGTACTCATACTGTACTGCTGTACTCATGTTGTACTGCTGTGCTCTGGACTCTGTAAACTTACTGTACTGCTGTGCTCTGGACTCTGTAAACATGCTGTACTGCTGTACTCATATTGACTGCTGTACTCATGCTGACTGCTGTACTTATACTGTACTGCTGTACTCATGCTGACTGGACTCTGTAAACATGCTGTACTGGCTGACTGTTTAGTCTTACGACTTCAATCTTTTACTTTAGTTCTGGTTTTGAGCCCCTGATTGGACGTACCGACATGTTAGCGCAACCGGGAGCGGTACTTTAGTGCTGACCTCCTCAGTCTTAACTGATGCTAAACATGACAACCTCCCCGTGGTTCGAGAGGCCGATACGCCAATAACTGGTTAATTACCATCTTTCTGGTGTTCCAACTGGGTAGCATACTGCTTGCCCCCACAGTCGGAACCTGTTAATCTATTTACTGGGGTGTGATTTAATCAACACACTAAGGTGCCTTGTGCACCTAACTGTTTTCTGGTTCTGTTACTGTCTGGTCTGTGTACTGGGACATACAACTCTATATGCATGACATGAACTGATGTGAACTGACCTGTGCTATGACTGACATGCACTGACCTGTACTGTGACTGACCTAAACTGACTTAACATCGTGATGTAGACAATCAACGTCTAACAACACGTCATACAACATACATAATACTGTAATAAAGCAAGCTTGTCCACGTTGCAGTCAGGACAATGCTTGAACTTACATAAAATCCTCTAGCGTAAGCTGCTGCTGCTCTGGGACTGCTGATTTGGGGTCTCTGGCTTGGACTCCTATAAATGGAAAAATCACTGATTATTTACCATATTTAGCTTATACTGGAAATATGGCAAAACATGAAATTTTTCCTTTCCAGACTCTTTTTTTTTTTTTTTTTACTCTCTGGACTCGAACACGCCCTCCTACACGGCCGTGTTCGTGCCCGTGTACCCCTCTGGATTTTTAAGCCTGGCCGTGTACTTTCTGGAACATGCCCGTGTATGCTTACACAGGTTGGTACACGGCCGTGTTACTGGCCGTGTACTCCTCTGTCTTCTTACACGGTCTCTTACACGCCTCTCTTTGACCGTGTGTCTCTTGACACGGTCTGATACACGGCCGTGTTCTTGACCGTGTACCCCTCGGGTCTAATTTTTCTTGCAACACGGTCGTGCGTATGGGCATGTTCGGGGCCGTGTTCTGAACACGCCCTTGTACACGCCCGTGTACACGCCCGTGTTCATACTAGAATCAAGATTCTGGGTCCGAACTGCTCTGCTCTGATTTTCTAAGGCTTTTATGGCCTTTGTTCTGTATCTTACACTTGAAATCGATCTTCATAAGATCATTTCAAGGTATCTACTACACTTCTACTATCACAAATCCATGATTTCATAAGTAAAAATTCCACATTTTGCTTATGAATCTCTCTCGACTTAACTTTTGAAAAATCTGTGTTTTAGTGAAGAAATCTCACTAAACTTGGTTTTCAAAACCATCTGTTCATGGATTCGTATTTGAAAACGTCTAGACTCGAACCACATTTCGATTTTAACCGAAAATCTAAATGTGATTCACTCACATTCTCTTTTTCTCACTCAAACCCTAGATTTTCATCCGAAAAAATCAAGAGAAAAACGGGGTTTTACCTTGCTTGCACTTGAGCTTTTCTTGCTGCTGGTTAGCGATCGAAACTTGATCGATCTACTGCTAGGACTAGAAATCCGAACTTTGCTTGGATTTCTTTTTCTTCTTCCTCTTTTCTCTCGGTTTCTCCCTTTTTCTCTTTCTTTCTTTCTCTTTCTTTTCTTCTTTCTTTCTTTCTCTTTCTTTCTTTTCTCTTTCTTTCTTCCGGCTGCATTTGCAGCTAAGGGAATTAATTCCCTCTCTATCTCATGCTCACGTGCCACTCACACTCTCCCTTACTTTCTTTCTTTTTTTTTTTTTTTGAAATGGTAAGGCCTTGTTTGGCTATTCTCTTAGCCCTTGATCAATGTGGCTCACTTGTGTGCCATTGATCTCTTAGTATGTATTTTTCACATACTTTTCTATAATTTTTTAAAACATCATAATTGAATTAATGCTTAGCTTTAAACTATTTTCATTAATTCATTTTCAAATTTTGATTAAAACTTGATTAATCAAAATTTTCCTCTGCTCTTTATCCTGTAATTCTGTATCACTGTAAATGTACATTTATTTACATATTTGTACAAAATATTTCCGAGAGTATGGATTTCTCGGTTATCACACAAGCAACATATCTATGCCTCTACTTGGGAGTCTATGCTCCAGATAGTCAAGACAAACCGTCCCCACTATGACTTTAGACAACATAATAGTTTTAACATGAGTTAGATGTTCGGTCCATAGACTACAGACCTTAGTTTAGACCGCTTACTTTAGAATATTGTCTTCTCACATACAAAAGTCCATTGCATGCAACGTTCTAACAATTTTAACACAAGCAGTCAGTGAACCATATTTACTTACATTTACTTTAAAATATAAATAGAATAAGGACAAACAACAATGTAATGAATAACCTCTATATATAATTTTATTATCTAGTTCAAAAATAAATAAAATGTCTCTAATGCTTAGGGCATTTCCTAACACTTTAGGGAAGGCAGGTTTTCCAGCTGCGGCTGGTGGCTCACGGCGGCAGAAGGGTGATAGGGCTCGGGCAGTTAGGCTTGGCGGCGATGCTCAGTCACGACAGTCGGCGGTGAAATGGTGGCTGGTTTTAGGGTTCGGGCTTGGGCACGGTGAAGACGGTTGCCGTGGTCATGAGGGAACGCGAGGGCGGCTCGGGCAGATTGGGTCGGGCCTTTCGGTGACTCAGCTAGCCCAATTGGCAGCAACAAGGGGCGACGGGGCTGAGCTCACTAGGTGGCTACACGGAGGCGCGGCTGGTGGGTAATGGTGGCTCGGGGGTTCGGGCGCGAGATAACACGACAAGCGATGGTGCGAGGCAGGACCTGGTGGTGTGACTCGTGAGGAAAAATCGACGCCTGGGTGGCTGGGCTGTAATGGATCTCGACGGCAACGGTCGGCTTTGGGAGGCAACTCCCAGGCGATGTAGTTGGCAAAGCTCTTCGGGTTGTCGTGAGGAGAGTTCGGCGATCGGTGGCAGTGCAACCAGTTGACGATGATGGCTCACTGGCTTTGACGCTTGGGTGGCTGTGTGAGGGAGGCTCGTGAGGCCAGTGGTTTGGGACTACTATGGTTTGGGTGGCGGTGACTCGGTGGGTGAGAGAGGGAAGAGGGAAAAGAAAGAAGAAAAGAGAGAAAGTGAGAGAGTGAGAGAGTGAAAGAGTGGGCGTGAGAGAAAAGGGAGGGAATGAGGAAAAAAAAAAACAGAGGGAGAGAGAGAGGGCGTGAGAGAATCGATAAGAGTGAAGAAAACAGAGAGAGAGAGAGCTAGAGAGCGAGTCGGTGAGGGAAAGAAAACAGAGAGAGAAAGGAAGTGATTTCTGGAAAAATCCGGAAAGAGAAAAGAAAAAGAAAAGAAAAAAAAAAAAGAAAAATGAAGTAAAACAATATTTGACAAAAATTATTTAGTAAAAATTGTAAAAATTTTAAAATTTGTAAAAATATTCTAAATATCCTCAAATTACTCAAATTAATATTTAATATACCGAAAATTTAAAATTGAATTCTCATAATTAAAAATTTATTGGCACACTAACAATTGAATTTTATATATTCATATGTGAAATTTAAACTCAAAAATTTCACAACGTGATATAAGCGCTACGATATACTACATTAACTTAGACACACCGGAAACAAAAACATTAAAAAAAAAAAGTTAACAAACATTTTACAACTTTGCATCATGTATAGCCCAAAAAATAGTTATGCTAAAAATTTACAAACCTATGCCGTGTGAATTTACGCATTTAATGTGCATACAGATTTCGTCATACAGCACAATACATTGACTTTATACCAGCTTTTATCAAGCAAATCTAACCCCTTGAACAGAAAAAAAATTAGAACATAGAAAAATAATTGACGAGTTAAACAAATTAAATCATCTAGAACATTAGGTAAGTATAAATAAAATAATGTTTACAAAAAATGAAATTATGTATAACAACTAAAATTAACTTTTAATTCTTTTTTAAAAAGGGAGTTAAATTTATAGTAAGAGCAACAATATACCAGTTCGAAACACAATAAGGTTGGTACTTCAACTCCTATCATCAATGCTACAAACAAGTAAGAGAAGTAGGAAATGAATGGTGTGTGACACTCACGACCATTTAACTACAATACTAACCCCATGGAAATATATACAATTAATTACTTTACACGAATACCTTTTATAGTATCTTTTCGATTCTCTTCTTTTTCCACCTAAATTTTTTAATTAGCCTTTTCTGATCTCTTACTTTTTCAAATTCACTTATAAAGCATTACAGATCGCATCCCAAATAACAATTTAAATTCTTTTATATGTTTCTCACTTCCATTTCACACTGACAGGTACAAATTAAATATAAAAATCCATGATGAAATTGGTTACACAATGATAATAATATTTGGAAGAGCAGCTCATATACCAATAAAAAAGTCATGCTCCACATTAACAATGGAAGAAGGATATATAGATCCAACAAGATTACGGCTTGTAATAGAGCAACTAGATAGCTAAACTAAGAAATTTTGAGTCTATATCAAGCCAAGAGGAGTATTGATCGACATAATTGTATCATGAATATTTGATGACGATGAATGTCCAACACCGATGCTTCCCCTGCTAACAACTATTGCACTAGATCCAAAAACACTAAATCCTAAAATAAATTACAACAAGATGATAAATTATTGGTAAAATACGTTAAATAGAATAAAAAGCATAAAAAAACCAATCAAAATAACAATATATTTATTATTGCAATGCATAATCAAAAACCACATAATCTTCAATCAAACGAAAACAAACTAGGTATTTGATTTATTTATAACTTACATTAATATTTTCATATTACCAATTAAAATTACAAGACTTTATTAAATTATATTTATTATCTTATCTAAACTAATTATAATTTTTATTGCAATGATGAGACCAGCAATGAAAAAGAAAACAAATGTTATAGCACAAAAATCCAATTAATGTAATTATAAAATAATATGTACTATCTCAAATGTATATTATTACATTATAATGTATTGTAATTTAATACATACTGTATAATCCAAATTTCATATATAATTCATTATACACTGCTGTAATAGCGTGGGAAATTATGCTCGTGTCCTACCTATTAGCTAGACTTCAGGCTTGATCATCAAAAAAGAAGCGTATGCAAAAAAATCTATCAAATTGATACCCAATTCTTTCTAAATATTTATATTTTAAAATATTTGTATTATATTTTATCTTTATGAAAAATATTTTAAAATATGCTTTTCTTAAATGATTTTTACAATCTACTTTACGGTTCTAAACTTTCTCATTTTCTTTTTTATTTTTGCTATTTTTTTTCTTGCCTTTTTATTGAAATATTAAATTTTATGTATTTTATTTATGCATTCAATTTATTTTACTTACACGATCATCACCTACCTGTAAATTCTATTTTATTAAAGTTCTATTTATTTGATATGTCTAAAGTTAAAAAATAAAAAATTTTTCATTTAAAAAAAAAACAACCTTAAAAAATTTCTGTATCAGAATATCTAAAATTTTTCATTTTTACAAAATAAAAAAGAACTCTCTAAACAAAAAATATTTTAACTCATCCAAATAACTTTTCACTTTTAAAAAAAATCTAAACAACTTTTTATTTTTCATATTTACAAATTTTTCATTTTCAAAAAAAAAAAACCTCCAACTTAAACAAAATAAATATTATATCATAAAAACACGTGCAAAGCACGTGTTCCACTAGCGTCGTAGGGAACCCTCGGTTTTCAAAAATCTTACCCACCACCGTCTATTCTCTCCCAAATTTTCCAAGCCGGGCGTTTGGTTTCCAAGAAAACACTGGAGAAAATAATAAAAAGGAAAACAATCAAAATAATGGGCATGCGAATAAATATATCTAACTCCAGTGTCTGACCTATAGAGAGAGAGAGAGAGGGAGAGAGAGAGAGAGAGAAGGGCAATGGCGGAGGTGTCCATGTGCAGCAGCGGCAGCAGTACGGAGCCGACGCCAGAGGAAGAGAGGGTTTTGATCAGAGACATTGCTTTGGCCGCCGAATCTAACTCCAAAGAAGGCGATACCTTTTATTTAATCACCCAGAGGTTCTTTCTCTCTCTTCTTCTTGTCTTTTCTTTTTTTTTTTTTTTTGAATTTCTTGGGGATTTATAATTTTGTAGTTAGTGATTATGGCTAGTGGATTTAAACGAAATTTTTAGTTTTTATTTATTTTTATAGTCATTACAGGAAGATAATTGAATTCAACTTGAGTTGTTGTGAGATTGTTCTTTATGTAGAATTCTGTTAGTGTTTTAATTTTAATTACCATAGGAAGATGATTTTATTTTATTTTATTTTTTGAATTTTATTTTTTGTTTTGTTTTTAGTTTGTTTGAGCTTACTGGAAAACTGTGGAAATATGCTTGCTTGCGTTTTTGAAATGGGCCAAGAACAAGGCTACAGGTTTTGGAAGAAATTAAGGGCCCGTTTGGAGCACCATTTGGAGTTGGAGACCTGATTTGTGTTTGGAAATAATAGCAATATGGATCTTGTTTCCTTATACTCCTCATTGTGATTATTCAATCACAATAATAATCTCATTTTGATTTAAAATAAGAAAGTTATAGACTTTTTAAAGTTTAATTTCTGAAAGTGGAAGAGAGAGAGAGAGAGAGAGAGAGAGAGAGATACGTGGATTTGAAATTGAATTGGGGAAACAAACGACTTTTTTTTTTTTGTTGTGTGCTGGGGGGGTGGGGGCGGGGAGGGTGGTTTAGAGTTTTTTCTGTTGAATTTATTTTATCATCCCTGATAACAAATTGAGTATGTTTTGTTTATTTATCAGTTTCCTCTAGATTCATTTTTGGTTTTGATTCTTGTTATGCAATCTGAATGATAATGAGGTATAGCTTTACATAAACAGTACCCAGAACGATAGATATTTCAGTTGTCTAAAGAGTAAGGGTTCGTTTGGTGAACGCATTGCATTTGCATTGCGTTTGAATACAATGTATTGAATGCAATGTATTGAATGTAATTTGTATTTGGAGGAAAAGCATTAGCATTGCATTTGAATGCAATGTGTGTTTGGGGGAAAAGTATTTGAATTGTATTTTAATAATAAATATGTGATGTGATGGGTAAAAGTAGAGAGAAAAAAAAGAGGGAGAGAGAATATATGATGTAATTAATAAAAGTAATAGAAAAAGTGAAATAATAAATAGTGATTGTGTTAGATTTAAAATGTGATGTGATTGGTATTTGAATGAAATGTTTTTGTATTTGGGGGAAAATTGCATTGCATTTAAATGCAATGCCAAAAAAATTTGTCCCAAACGCCATGTAAATACTTGTGACCTAATGCTTATCAAGGTTTTTCTTATAGTATATGAATTGCATTTTAGAGTGTGATTTTCAATTCCGTGTAAATATGAAACTTCTAGCCTTTTGTTTCTGGTTGTTTTCTTTTAGATGGTGGCAGCATTGGATTGAATACGTCAATCAGGATCAGCCAAACAACCCAAATGATGCATCATCTGTGTCTGAACATTGCGATTCGGTTGGTTCAAGTACCTTAAAGAAGCCTAATGGCATTGATAATTCTGACTTGATATCTGAAGCAGCATCAGAAGAATCCAGTGTAGGGTTTGAGATACATGATACTTTACTTGAAGGCCGCGACTATGTATTACTGCCACAAGAAGTCTGGAACCAACTGCATACATGGTGAGAAATGGTCCAGATTTTGTTTGTAAAGGTTTCTCCTGACCATGGTGTCAAATATTTATTTTCCTTGATCAACTCTCTGGATACAAACTCAAAGGCAGACTATTACAAAAGGGAAAAAAAAAAAAAGTGTCTTTTTAACATGCTGATGCCACATAAAAGTTACAATAGGTAATGTTATGGAAGGTTCCCCATCTATCTATTCTCCACTCCTTCCTCTCATTCCAGTCTTGGGGGTTATATCCACGATTCCTTTCCTTTCTTAATACCTACAACTCCCCACCCCACAAATCCGAGTGCATCCCATGCTGATATTGCTGAATATGGTGCCTACTCTATGTAGATTTGGCATACGAGCCTTTAGGAACTTACTAGATTCGGAGTTGTTAAATTGTTGTTGTTATTGTTGGTTTTTGTTTTTAAAATCTATGTTAGCATTTGAAATCATAGAAAAACAAAGTTACTGAAACTGAAATTTGGTTGAACTAGTATTATAGTCAAATAAAAATTGTTTGTGGGTGGGCATAGTGTGCGCTCTAAGTATGGAATACACTCATAATACTAAATGTGTTTGTTCTCTCTCTCCCCCTCTCCCTCTCCCTCTCCCTCTCCCTTTCGTTCTTCCTTTCTTGTAGTCTTAGATGTCTTGTGTTTTGTGGCAGGTCAATCAATGTACGTCCTTTTTTTGGTCTCTCATTACCAAATTGTATTTAGGCAAATTGTTTACTTACTGGACTGGTTTCATGCTCTTGTTTCTCCCAACATTGAATTATTTACAATTAAATTAGTGGTCTTTTAAGTTGTCATAATTAGCCAGAAGTAACTTGTGAAGAAATATGCTTATTCTTTTGATCTCTACTTAAACCAGATGATGAAATTGATTTTTGGAAAAAGCATTATATGCTTTTCTTTCATAAAATAAATAAAGCTTCAAACTTGTGGCTCTGCTGAAGCTTCACATTTAAATAGGTGATTTGGTGGTAGATTTATTGCAACTTTGACGGATATTACTTGCTTATTCTTCTTAATTCTGAATGTAGTTATTTTGCGTTAAATTTTATCTGTGTTTTCTGCATCTTGTCCTTTCATCTTTTAGTACAAATGCATGATAGGAGAATCCTGTTAGCCTTGGTTCTTTCTGTCATAAGATGCAACGAGACATCAATGTACTGCCTGTGCATTATAGGTATGGAGGTGGTCCATCATTGGCACGGAAAGTAATTAGTTCAGGTCTTTCACAAACAGAGTTGGCTGTGGAAGTTTATCCTCTGCGCCTTCAGCTAGTTATGATGCCAAAAGGTGACTGTTCTACAATAAGAATAAGCAAGAAGGTACGAAGTGAGGCCAGGTTATGATATATTCAGCCACTTCAGCCTATTTTACAGTAAGGTCATTAGAGTTACATGTTGATTATGTTTATGTTTGACCTTGACACATTGTGGTTAGGAAACCATTGGAGAGCTTCATAGACGGGCTTGTGAGATTTTTGATCTGAACTTAGAACAAGTAAAAGTTTAATATGTCTCAGTAACTCCATCAAATAGTATGTTTTATCCAACTATTCTTCCACATTCTTTTGATCTGATCATAATTAAAATCTGATTTGTAGGTATGCATTTGGGATTACTATGGGTGCCGGAAACATGCTTTGATGAATGAGATGGACAGAACACTTGATGATGCCAATATACAGATGGATCAAGATGTAAGCGTCTTTATTTTGCAACAACTACAACTCTTTTAGAACTAATATGATTGTCTCAAGCATTGATAACATTACTGGACTATTATGTTTATTGTGTATTGTATTTTTGGAAGTTACTAGGGAGATATGGTGACATATAAAATATACATGCAACAATAGGTTCTAAAGCTTGCAGAAAAAGTGTGGGTTTGCTTTAGTTTTGTCGGCTGGTTTTTAACACATCTTTTTTTTGCAATCAATAAACAGATTCTGGTGGAGGTCCTTAACAATGTCAATTGTACTGTTTCTGGTAGCTGCATGAGTTCTATTCAGAACAATGGATCTCTTGAGAAGGAAGCTACCTCTATTCTTGTAGAGCCTTCTAAGTCGAGCTTATCAATTGCAGGAGGTTTGTCTGCTAGCAAGGGTGCGTCCAGAAGCTACAGCACAGAACTTTCCCAAAGTCAGACGCCAGCCAGAGAATTGGATAACACTTCTGTGGTCATTGGTGTCAGTACAAGGGGGTCTTCTGGTGGTTTGACTGGTTTACTAAACCTTGGAAACACTTGTTTTATGAATAGTGCTATTCAGTGCCTTGTTCATACGCCAGAGTTTGCAAAGTATTTTCGAGAAGATTATCATCAAGAGATAAACTGGAAAAACCCTCTTGGCATGGTTGTAAGTTTCAAAAACGCTAGTCATATGAAACTTTTTTCCTTTTTTTGAGTTTTTTTCTATCTATTCAATTCATTTTAATTTATGGCGAATGAATGCCGACTCAAAAGCACTATTGAATGCATATGAAATCCATAATTCGTAGTTGAATATTGTTGCTTAATGAACTGATTTAGTTGTATGCAATCTTATACAGCAGTAATTTTTCCCAAAAAGAAAAGGAACAATAATAATAACAATAGTTATCAGAATGGCTTTACTGTGTTTCAATTTTAAGGACCACTGAATCTACTTCTACGAATTGCAAAAATAGATCTGTCAATTGAGAGGGTAACCATTTATTTTAGAAATTTAGGCCTCCTTATATCTGTTTCTTTAAGGGAAGCTGGCATGTTTTTGGTGATTCCTTAATCTTGTTCATATTTACTGAGTTTGAGTGGGAAATTTCAAAAGTTTTGGTGACTTTGGAGAAGAGAAAAAAATTGTGGCTGCGAGTTCTGATCCTGTTTTAGGACGGTATTAATGGAGTGAAATAGTACATTAAAGATGTTATCTCAGGACAGAAATATTGACCAATGGATAGTTTATATATATATATATTTCCGTCTTTCTATTCAACAAAATTGGGTACTGGATAAGCAATGATTCCACTTTGTGCTTTTCTGGTTCTATATTGTAGGGGGAGCTAGCTCTAGCATTTGGTGAATTACTTCGGAAACTCTGGGCACCTGGACGAACGCCAGTTGCTCCTCGACCTTTTAAAGCAAAGCTTGCTCGTTTTGCACCACAGTTTAGTGGATATAATCAGCATGATTCTCAGGTTTGTTAATATCCATAAAGGTATTTGATAGTTACACACAGTGCAGCAAACAAAAGGTTAAATAGATTAATTGTTATTTCAGGAGCTTTTAGCGTTTTTGCTAGATGGTCTTCATGAAGATCTGAACCGTGTTAAGGACAAACCTTATGTAAAGTCTAGAGATGCTGATGGCCGACCTGATGAAGAAGTTGCTGATGAGTATTGGGCAAATCACATTGCTCGTAATGATTCTATAATTGTTGATGTGTGTCAAGTAAGTACACAGTTGATGGTTTTTATGTGACATGTGCAATTATTGCACATTCATGCTGCGGTTTCCATTTCTTTCTTTTAGAATTTTTAACTGGCGACCTTCTGGATGGTTGAGTACAAAACATATAGATTATTTGTCGTTTTTTTATTGGTTTGTCTCCATCTGCTCTAACGTTTTCTTCACTTCCGTGTTTTCTTCACAAGCTATAAGATCATCTCTTTTTATATACGTTTGAGCAATCTGTTTTGGCATCTCTTTATTCCTGCTTCTAATCTAGCTAAGTCGTGTGTGCTTCAGTCAATTAGTCCTACTGAAAATCTGCACAAAAGCAAATTTTTTTTTACTTATTTTTATTCTGGAATAATGCTGGTACTTTGTAAGGAGCAGTTCTTATCTCTGTGGAAGCCCTTTTAGAGTTTAGAGCAACTTTCCCCAAGGGACTCTATTGCATGGTCTTTCTATGTGTAAAAAATATGTTAAGATTGTTTCTGAGTTGATTTTATCTAGCGTGTGTCTGTGTTTTACGAATCAAAGAAGAGCTTCATAATTGATAATCCTTGCACAGTGTCTGTTGATCTTTGGTTAATCGAAATCCACAAGATCAATTCTGTGGCTTTACTTTAAGTTTCATCCATAAAAGCCATTCAATGTAATGTTTTAATGTATAGTGATTAGAACACAACAACTGAGTAGCAGATACTAATTGACATGATCTAAACCATAAACATGCTCAGTACTTAGGCGTCACATTTTTTTTAAGGTAATGACGTAGTTTCATTTTACGATTAGCACATGTCTACTGATGACTCTTTACTGAGAATAGTAGTGGTTGGTCATAATCATGAGTCACACCTTAACTCTCCCTGTCTATATCTCTCCTCTTCTAGTTGTGTATCTATATGGTTTGCTATAAACACAGGCAAACTCAGCTACACACTTATGTGTATACATGTCTATGTCTCCAGTCATATTTGAATTTCCACGTTGACGAGTTGCTCATCTTACAGGGTCAATACAAGTCAACTTTGGTCTGTCCAGTGTGCAATAAGGTCTCAGTCACGTTTGATCCTTTCATGTATCTCTCACTGCCTCTTCAATCTACCATTACTAGAGCAATGACCGTAACAGTCTTTACATGTGATGGGAGTGCATTGCCAACACCTCTTACCGTGACTGTCCCAAAGCAAGGACGTTGCAGGGACTTGATTCAGGCACTTAGCAATGCCTGTTCATTGAAGCCCAGTGAAAAGCTCTTACTTGTGGAGGTTTGGTTGCATTACCTAAATGTTGATTATGGATTTTCATCGGTCTGTGTTCGAGTAAGTTGATTTGATGTGCAACTTTACAGGTCCGCAACAATACTGTTCATAGGTTTTTGGAAGACCCATTAGTATCATTATCGACCATCAAAGATGATGAGCATCTTGCAGCCTACCGAATTCCTAAGTCGTTGAAAAACACAAAATATCTTCAGTTCATACACCGTCGGAGAGAGCAGTAAGTTAATTTATAGACAACATTTTGACTAGAAAATGACCTCACCTATGGCTTAGGATGGTCTACTTAGAAATTATTGGGCACGTTTGGGAGCATTTTGGTTATGATTTTGTTTTGGATATGAAATAGAAATGATAATGTTTTGGGAGTGATTTTGAGAATTTTTTTAAAATTGTGTTTCTAGAGAAATTGGTTTGAGTACAACAAAAAGTAAAATTGTGTTTGGTTATATTTCTGAAAATATATGTTGGGTGCATAAGCTTTAGAAAATGAAAATGGAAATGGGAAAGCAAATTTATATTTTCTCATTCCTAACAAAAAATTGAAAACAATTTTTTGTTTTTTGTTTCTATTTTCTGATTTTGTGCAAAACAAATACTATTACGGAACCATAATCCAAAACACCTTTATTGGAAACCGTGAGATTTCTTTTCAAAACAATACCAGACTGGGCCTTTGTATTTCTGGAATCATTTTCATTTGTTTTTTCAATTGAAATTGTAACTTCATAGTGGGCAGAGTCAATACAGTTTTTGGTTGTTAAGGTGATCTTCATTAGGTTTTTTACTTTTTTATTTTTTATTTTTCATTTTATTTATGCTTGTTTGTTTGTGTGTGTGTTTTATTGGCTGACTTTTTATATTTACTTATTTGCTTTCCATTGTCCTAGAGGTGCTAGCAATAATCAGAGTGCGTCAGGATGGAAACCCTTTGGAACACCACTTGTCTCAGCAATCTCATGTGATGATGTTATTACAAGGGGTGACATGCAGGCAATGATTCGGACAATGCTTTCTCCTTTACAAAGAAAAAGTCTTGGAAATGCTGATGTATCTGATTCTAGCATCTCAGCTGCTGCATCAGACCCTTGTAACGACTCTGGTTCTGGTAAAGCTTATGCTGAATCGAATACGTCGCACTCAGAAAATAATGATGTCAATAGTTTTAAAGGGGCAACTATTCCAGAACTACAGCTCCAGTTGGTTGATGAAAGTAACGCATGTATTGATTTGTCTGAGGGGAAAGATGAAAGCTTTAAAATCTCGTCATCATCAATGTCTATGGTAGTATATATTGATTGGTTGCAGAAACTTTTGGAGAGGTATGATACTCACCATGTAGAAAACTTGCAAGAAGTGTTCAAGTATGGACATGTACCCAAGAAAGCCCGCAATGAACCTCTTTCCTTGTACACCTGCCTAGAAGCTTTTCTACGCGAAGAGCCATTGGTGCCTGAAGATATGTGGTTAGCTTCCTAACCCTTCTCTATCTTCCCTCTTTTCCTCTCTCTCTCTCTCTCTCTCCCCACACAAGCACACACACACGCACGTGCACCCACATACACGTGGACATGCAGATATATATATGTATATATATGTATGTATAACCTATCATGTAAAAGGAGTCCAAAGGAAACATGGTATGAAACTGCGAGAAGTAATTTCTTCTTACTTGCACATGACGTATTTGTGAATATCTTTTATTGAAATATGGTTCATTGCTTTGCATGATTTGTGTAAGATGGATGCCTCCGTCGTAGATTATTTTTTTGTTTTTGGTTTTTTGTATTTTGTTTTTTTAAATGATGATTAACAACCTTATATTGATAAGCCTAAACACCATACACAAAAGAAAGAAAACAAGGACAAGAATAAGAGACAACAACAATACAAGAGGCAAAACTCAAAATCCGAGACAGGATTTCTTAATTCTGTTTTACATCCTTCCGATTAAATACTATCAAGGAGAAAGGAAAATGGGAAACCCTTAAAACTCCTTATCTGTTGAAGCCCGTAGAGACGCTGAAAACAGTTGTAGACGATTTTCTACATTAGGCATCGACACTCATTTCCGATGTCATTGTTTTGTACTTTTGTTAAGCCTTTAAACGAATTGATTGAAATTGTATTATGTATTTTCTCTTGTACTATAATTGTAATCCAAGAATTCTCTCGCTTGAAGGGAGAAGATAAACGTTTGACCACTAATGTCATATCATTGATATGTGGTGAAGGCTTTGTCCCCAGTGCAAAGAGCGACGACAAGCGAGCAAAAAACTTGATCTATGGAGACTTCCTGAAGTATTAGTCATCCATCTCAAGCGATTCTCATACAGCAGGTCTATGAAGCATAAACTAGAAACCTTTGTAAACTTTCCAATTCATGACTTCGATCTAACAAATTACATAGCCAACAAGAACAACTCCCAGCGCCAACTTTACGAACTCTATGCCTTGACTAATCATTATGGTGGAATGGGTAGTGGTCATTACACTGCACACATAAAGGTATGTGGAAAATAAAAAACTAGTTTATCCTTATTTTAGATTAGTAAATTGTATTATATTTATACTATCTTTACAATTTGCAGCTTTTGGATGAGAATAGATGGTACAGCTTTGATGACAGTCATATATCACCAATAAATGAAGAAGATGTGAAGTCAGCTGCTGCTTATGTACTTTTTTATCGGCGGGTGAGAACTGAAGATGCTTGTGTAAGCAATGGAGTTCCGTCTAGTGCAGGTGCCAACAATGTTCATTCGCAGAAGTAGACTTCAAGGACACATTTATTGCCCGAACGGCAGACATACTCAGTGTACATTCAACTGCCCTTTCTATATTTTATTTGAAGGTCACAAAAATATCCTAGCCTTAGGTCAATTTTTGCTGTTGAAAAGAGAGTCACATTAGAAAGCTTTTAACTAAAAGACCAGGAAGTTCTTATCAAATAGATGGCAAATACAGAAATGACATGCATTCATCCTTTTGTGCTATCAACAACTCTTTCTGAACTTGCTCAAATTTGTGCCCAGAAATGTTAATGCGTCCC
The DNA here is from genome assembly GCA_035233585.1 of Antiaris toxicaria. NCBI lineage: Eukaryota > Viridiplantae > Streptophyta > Magnoliopsida > Rosales > Moraceae > Antiaris > Antiaris toxicaria. The sequence continues at coordinate 22,199,468 of CP141156.1, forward strand.
CATTATTGATACATATACACTTTTTTTTTTTGGGTTCTTTAATTAAACACGGGAAGTTTCAGACCATTTTGGTGACGATGCAGATTATTTATTCTCATGTAGCCTGGTTCAACATGTTTATTATGGTGCAGCCATCAGGTACCATTTTAAACTCAAGGAAAATGTGGGTTTCCGGGTCTTTTGCTGCTGAAGTTGATTATCAAGATTCCATCCCTCAAGGCTGATAGAGGTTTTGCGTGCCATAATTTCTCATGAAGCGACCCGGATTATAATTATTATTTTTTTAGCAGGCAAATTTGGATGATGGAATTGCTAATATTATCATGCATCCAGAAATATTTATATAAATATATTGTATTACTAGTTAAGGTAACTTGGCAAAGAGAGCAGGGATGAGAATTGTGTGAAACTTGAAGCCTAAAATTGTTCACGGAGAAAACTCATTTGTAGCTAGCAATTTTTTCATTTGACTAAACAAAGTGATAAAAGAGTTAATACCAACTCCATTGTAGATTTCAATTATCTCTCTCCCTCTCTCTCTCTCTCTCTCTCGTGTAAGACATAAAAAGAAACAAGTAGAGGAAAATACTTGAGCCAAAAAAGAAAAAGCAAAAGGATAAAAGGGGGAAAGAACAGACACCAAGAAGATTCTGAAAAAAAAAAAAGATTTTTCAGGAAAGGAATACCATTTAAATATGTGTGGAGTTGTTGATAACCATTTTTAGTGGGGGGTGGGTTTTGGGTTTAGGGTTTAGTTTATATGTCCGTGTGACATTGATGTTAAGGGCGGTAAACAATCAGGAGAATGAAGTAGTTTTCAGTAAATAATTGAATTAAGTGGTAGATTTTTGACTTGTTGCGAGTAGCAGTGAATAGTGAATTATACTCTACTTACTACAGGCAAATTTTTTATTATCTAATAAATTAGATTTTTACGTAGTAAATTTGTTTACCCAATAAATTTGATATTTACTTTTTAAATATTTAAAAACCTGTTATCATTATTATTTTTCAGTTAGTTATTGAAAACGACCAATTATAATTTCCGTAAATGGATCTGTGATTAGTTTATGCATGTGTCTTGTAAACTTTAGTTTGCCTACGAAATTGTAATAAACGAGAAAATAAATTACATAAAATATATATTTTGAGAACCATTTTTTTAAATGTTCTCTCTCTTAATGTGTAATTCATTTGTGTTCTAGTTAATAGTTTGTGAACACATCAGCTACTACTCTTTCAATGTCTGGCAGAGGCAATGACATTGACTTGAAGATCCAACATTCTCGAACTCGGGCATCAAGCCCATTAAACAATCAGAGAGCCCCTTTAATAATTTAGTTGATTCTATATTCTTATGTTGGTGATGCAATTTGTTAGATCGATATTTACAGGTTCTTCATAATACGTATGATGAACTTTAGAATTACGGTCATCAACGTTATTGCTCTATCTTTGCTAAAATAACTATGCAATCATAATATTTCTATTATGGTTTTTTTTTTCCCCTTACACTGAAGGAAAATTGTCTTTTCCAACTTCTGGTGTCATACATTTCAAACTTTTCGTCTTGTAAATACGGGTTCTTCAAATTTCACCATCTTTATTACAATCATTATTAATGAATATTCATATCATTGTTCATATTTTGAAGTATCTTGAAGTATCGGTGCAGATAAATGGGAAAAAAAAATATCTTTTTAGATGAAACGTGTAAAATATCTAATAATATTTGCAATGTTGTTAAATATATGTGAATTAAAGATATTTTTGGAAATGTCCATAACATATTCAAATTACATGTTGCAAAAATTTTATTTTGAGGAAAAAACTGTAAATGGCACAAAAATCCGACAATTTCAAATATGGTGTCATGGAGATTGCGAAATCAGATATAAATCACCTAATACTAGAGTCAACCAGCGTTGAAACATAAGAAAATTGGTTGAACAATTGGCCAAATTGACTCATTAGAGAACTAATCTCACTGGTCGAAATGATGACTCGATAGGCGACGTCGGGAAACAGGTGTACAAAGGATATTCTCCTTACTTTTCTATCCTCGAGAGAGAGAACAATCAAGCAAGCCAAAAAGTATAGAGAATCAACCAAATCACCCCATGAAAGGCTAGAGAGTAATACTTAATGGTGAATCCCAATTAGTACTATCATATCTATGAAAGAAAGTTAATAGATAACTAAGGAATCTAAAATTAGCAGAAATCACGAAATTCACACCCCAGATCAACTTGTGAAGGACAACAAAATGGATTCTGACCAGTCAGCGGGAATGTAAATCCATAGAGTGGGTCAATGGAGCTCGACGTGGAAAATAATCCCTCGAAGTGAAGGCCAAATTGTGAAGGAATCAGGAAACCAAGTCCAAGTCTTCACCATCTGTAATAGAGTAGTCCTCCATAGACAAGGGAAGTCTCAATCGGCTATTACACTTTTGTTGATGGTAAAATCAACGATCAAATCGAGTCAAGCCATTGGCTGCACCTTCGAGTTGTTTTGGTGTGGTGAGTTGGTTAAGTGCGCCTGCGTTGAAGTAAATGAGATAGAGAAACACTTGGATTTTGTAGAGGTTCACTCTTAATGTGAGAGGGTCTTCTGGGTTTTCACAAGAGTTGATAAACTGTGAGACCGCGTAAAGGAATAAAGAAAATATGGGGAAATCATAAGGCGAAGAGGGATCGTAGAAATAAAGAACTTCTCGTGAATATCGTGAATTCAGATCCTTTAAGCATGTAATGATGCCTGTTATTTTTGAGGGTTGATTGCTCACTTCAGTTTCCTTGTTCTATGCGAATTTGGCCTTTAATGTCGAATATTAGTTGCATTTTCTGATCATGATCTACTTTGCTCGCAAAGCCTCCTAGGATTGGGTATGTTATGGTCAATTCTTGCCTGGATTACATAATATCTTTTTATGATTTTCGTGGATGACTGATTTTGAAACTTTCTTGATTGGATTATGCGCGCTCAGCCTCCTAGGATTGGATATGTTATTGGTCTTACCTTGATTACATGATATTTACGATTTTCGTGGATGACTGATTTTAAAACATACTTGGTTGGATTATGCTCCATTCCCGAAATTGTCCTCGATTCGACCTGGGGAGTTGACTTGGTTGGAGAGTAATATCTTATTTCTTGATAAATTTGGAATCATCATTGTGTAATGAATAAATCCAAATAATTTAAAATGAAGTGATCGTTTGTTTTTAGAATACTGACGTGAAGAGTTAAGAAAGGTGCATTTTAATTATTCAAATATAACCAAAAGTAAGCATTATAATACACAGTAAAAGTACTTTTCGTGCGGATGGATTTTAGTGATTATTTTTACTTATATTTAACTTTTTAAACAAAATAACATACCAATATCAAAATAATTTATAGCAGTAATATAAGAATAGAAACATATCAATACCAAATTGAAGTTTGATGAGGCAGATTGAAGGTTGAAAAAGTCTATGCTTCCGTTGTTTATCGCATTGTATTCGTATTACATTTAAATATAATATAATTTTTATCTAAACGTAAAAATATTGTATTTAAATATTAATCACATCACATTTTAAATTTAATATCATCATTATTTATTATTTCACTTTTTCTATTATTTTTACTAATTACATCACATATTTGGCGGCCCGCCCTACTGTAGAGGCTCTACAGTGCTACTACGGCCAACTCTGTAGTCGACCGCAATAGTCTGCAGGTCTCTAGGGTCGCCGGCAATCATGTTGGACTGTAACTACTGTTAATTTTGCGGAATAAATTTTTTTTTCTTTAAATACATAAACTGTTCGAGAATGTGATAAAGAAATCATGCTAACAACTGATCATGATTCCCCTATCACATACTCCTGGCTTGAAAACTTGTCTCTTTGAAATTTACATTCAAAATCTATATACGCAGCGGAAGATCAAATGGTGACCAATATCCCTCGCCCAATCCTCTCCGGCATGCATCTATCCTGTTCGTCGTCCACCGATACTACTGGTGAACAGGTCTCTTACCTGCAACATGTGAACAAACTGATGAGCTATGAGCTCAGTAAGTTCAAACATAAAAACATGTAACTAACATGCTATACTGCTGTGCTCATGCTGTACTACTGTGCTCATGCTGTACTGCTGTACTCATGCTGTACTGCTGTACTCATGCTGACTGCTGTGCTCATGCTGACTGGACTCTGTAAACATGCTGTACTGACTAAAGGTTTAGTCTTAGAACATTAATCTGTTATTTTAGTTCTGGTTTTGGGCCCCTGATTGGACGTATCGACATGTTAGTGCAACCGGGAGCGGTACTTTAGTGCTAACCTCCTCAGTCTTAACTGATGCTAAACATGATAACCTCCCCGTGGGTCGAGAGGTCGATACGCCAATAACTGGTTAATTACCATCTTACTGGTGTTCCAACTGGGTAGCATACTGCTTGCCCCCACAGTCAGAACCTGTTAATCTATTTACTGGGGTGTGAATTAATTAACACACTTGGGTGCCTTGTGCACCTCACTGTTTTCTTGTTCTGGTACTGTCTGGTCTGTGTACTGGGACATGCAACTCTATATGCATGACATGAACTGATATGAACTGACCTCTGCTGTGACTGACATAAACTGACATAACATCGTGATGCAGACAATCAACGTCTAACAACACGTCATACAACATACATAACATTGTAATAAAGCAAGCTTGTCCACGTTGCAGTCAGGACAATGCTTGAACTTACAGAAAGTCCTCTAGCGTAAGCTGCTGCTGCTCTGGGACTGCTGATTTGGGGTCTCTGACTTGGACTCCTATAAAAGGAAAAATCACTGATTATTTACCATATTTAGCTTATATTGGAAATATGGCAAAACATGTAAATTTTCCTTTCCAGACTCTTTTTTTTTTTTTTTTACTCTCTGGCCTCGAACACGCCCTCCTACACGGCCGTGTCCGTGCCCATGTACCCCTCTGGACTTTTAAGCCTGGCCGTGTAATCTCTGGAACATGCCCGTGTATGCTTACACGGGTGGGTACACGGCCGTGTTACTGGCCGTGTACTCCTCTGTACTCTTACACGGTTACTTACACGCCTCTCTTTGACCGTGTGCCTCTTGACACGGCCCGATACACGGCCGTGTTCTTGACCGTGTACCTCTCGGGTCTGATTTTTCTTGCAACACGGTCGTGCGTATGGGCATGTTCGGGGCCGTGTTCTGAACACGCCCTTGTACACGCCCGTGTACACGCCAGAATCAAGATTCTGGGTCCGAACTGCTCTGCTCTGCTTTTCTAAGGCTTTTATGGCCTTTGTTCTACTTCTTACACTTGAAATCGATCTTCATAAGATCGTTTCAAGGCATCTACTACATTCCTACTGTCACAAATCCATGATTTCGTAAGCAAAAATCCCACATTTTGCTCATTTACAACTCTTGGCTCAACTTTTACAAAAATCTGCGTTTGTGAAGAAATTTCACTAAACTTGGTTTTCTAAACCATCTGTTCATGGATTCGTGTTTGCAAACATCTAGACTTGAATCACATTTCGATTTTAACCGAAAACCTAAATGTGATTCACTCACATTCTCTGTTTTCTCTCAAAACCCCAGATTTTCCCCAAACGAAAAACGTGAGAACTAGGGTTTACCTTGCTTTGATAGTGAGCTTTTCTTGCTGCTAATCCTTGATCGAATCTTGATCGATCTGTTGCTTGCACTAGAAAATCCGAACTTTGCTTGGATTTCCCCTTTTCTTTCTCTCGGTTTCCCTTTTCTCTCTTCCCCTTTCTCTTTCTTTTTCTTCTTTCTTTTCTTCTTTCTTTCTTTCTTTTCTCTTCTTGCCGGCTGCATCAGCAGCTAAGGGAATTAATCCCCTCTAAGCTCACGTGCCACTCACACTCTCCCTTACTTTCTTTTATTTTTTATTTTTATGTGTAAGGGCTTGTTTGGCTAGTTCTTTTGGCCATTGATCAATGTGGCTCACTTGTGTGCCATTGATCTCTTAGTAGGTATTTTTCACATACTTTTCTATCAAACTTCAAAACATTATAAATTGAATTAATGCTTAGCTTTTGAACTATATTCATTAATTCATTTCCAAATTTTGATTAAAAACTTGATTAATCAAAATTTTCCTCTGCTCTTTATTCTGTAATCTGTATCACTGTTATGTACATTTATTTACATAATTGTACCGATATTTCCGAGAACGTAGATTTCTCAGGTATCACATTCATCTCTCCTTATAAGATTTTCATCCTCGAAAATTTAGAACAACTGAGGGTATGAACGTCTCATCTCGTCTTCTCTTTCCCACGTAGCCTCTTCAACGTTGTGATTTCTCCACAATACTTTAACTAGTGGGATGGTCTTGTTTCTCAGCTCCTTTTCCTCTCTAGCTAGTATCTGAACTGGCTGCTCTTCATAGGTCAGATCCTCTTGGACTTGGACTGGTTCATGTTGTAACACATGAGATGGATCTGATATGTACTTTTTGAGCATGGAGACATGGAACACGTTGTGTACTGCTGACAGCTCAGGAGGTAATGCCAACTTGTAGGCAACCTTCCCAATGCGTTTGATAATCTCATAAGGTCCAATGTACCTTGGACTCAGCTTCCCCTTCTTACCAAAACGCATGATCCCCTTCATGGGTGACACTTTCAGAAAAACGAAGTCCCCTTCCTTGAATTCTAGGGATCTCCGCCTTCTGTCTGCATAACTCTTCTGTCTGCTCTGAGCACTCTTCATTCTTTGCTGGATCTTGGCAACTGCATCGCAAGTTTCCTGTATGAAATCTGTCTTATGCAGTTGCTTTTCCTTCAGATCATACCAGTGGATGGGCGATCTGCACTTTCTCCCATAAAGAGCCTCATAAGATGCCATCTTGATGGAAGCTTGGTAACTGTTGTTGTATGAGAATTCCACTAGTGGTAGCTTCTCATTCCAAGCTCTTGGAAAATCCATGACACATGCTCGGAGCATATCCTCTAAGGTCTGGATAGTCCGTTCTGACTGTCCATCTGTCTGAGGATGGAAGGCTGTACTGAATCTCAGTTCTGTGCCCATGGCTCTTTGCACACACTCCCAAAAATTTGAAGTGAATCGTGCATCTCTGTCAGATACTATGGACTTTGGCATTCCATGTAACCTGACAACATGATCTACGTACAGCTGTGCCAGCTTCTCCAATGAGTAAGTGATCCTGATTGGTATGAATCTGGCTGTCTTTGTCAATCTATCCACGATTACCCAGATGGCATCGTGTCCTCCTCTTATTTTGGGTAACCCTACCACAAAATCCATGGTAACGTCCTCCCATTTCCATTCTGGAATCTCCAGAGGCTCTAACTTCCCTCCAGGATGCTGATGCTCAGCCTTTACTCTCTGACAAGTAAGGCACTTACTGACAAATCTTGCAATGTCTCCCTTCATCCCTTTCCACCAAAACTGTAACTTCAAGTCTTGGTACATCTTGGTGGCTCCAGGATGGACTGAGTATGGCGTCTCATGAGCTTCTGACATGATTTGCCTTCGTAGCTCTTCATCTGCTGGCACATGTATTCTCCCCTGATACCTGATTAATCCATCTGTGGATATCTCTTCCTGGGAGTCTGTCAGACTTGAATCTTGCTTCTGTGCTTCCTTGATATCATCAGACAATGATGATTTCAACTGTAGTGCTGACAATTTTCCTGATATCAGCTCTAGCTCGAGCGAATGAATCTCTTGCTGCAATGGTCTTGACAACCTGTCAATAGGCAGCTGCTGTGGAACTGTCGCTTTTCTACTCAAAGCGTCTGCTACTCGGTTGGCTTTTCCTGGGTGATAAAGGATCTCGCAGTCATAATCCTTCACCAACTCCAACCATCTTCTTTGCCTCATGTTTAACTCCTCCTGTGTGAAGAAGTATTTTAAACTCTGATGATCTGTGTAAATCTGGCACTGCGCTCCATACAGATAGTGTCGCCAAATTTTGAGTGCGAACACTACTGCAGCAAGTTCTAGGTCGTGGGTGGGATAGTTCTTCTCATGTTCTTTCAGTTGACGAGAAGCATAGGCAATCACTCTGCCTTCTTACATCAATACTGCTCCCAAACCCACTTTGGAAGTGTCACTGTAGATCTCATACTTCTCCCCTTCAGTAGGGAGTGTGAGGATCGGCGCGCTTGTCAGTTATCTTTTCAGCTCTTGGAAGCTTCTTTTACACTCATCTGTCCATATATACTTCTTTTCCTTGCGTGTGAGGGTGGTGAGAGGAGCTGCCAATCTTGCAAATCCCTCCACAAACCTCCTGTAATAGCCAGCTAACCCTAAGAAACTGCGTATCTCTGTTACGCTCTTAGGTGCAGGCCATTGGTTAATTGCTTCCACTTTACTTGGATCTACTGCAATTCCCTCCTTGGACACTACATGACCGAGGAAATGCACTCTGTCTAGCCAGAACTCACATTTTGAGAATTTGGCATAGAGTTGATGCTCTCTCAGCTTCTGAAAAAACAACTCTCAACTGGGCTTCATGCTCTGCGTGAGTCTTTGAATATACAAGGATGTCATCGATGAACACAATGACAAACTTGTCTAGATACTCCTTGAAGACCCTGTTCATTAGGTCCATAAAAGTGGCTGGCGCATTCGTTAACCCAAATGGCATTACTAGGAACTCATAATGCCTATAACGGGTTCTGAAAGCTGTCTTGGGAACATCATCTTCCTTGATTCTCAGCTGATGATATCCTGATCTCAAATCAATCTTTGAGAACACTGCTGCACCCTTGAGCTGGTCGAACAGATCATCAATCCTAGGTAATGGGTACCTATTCTTGACTGTAACCTTGTTCAATTCTCTGTAGTCTATGCACATGCGGAACGTCCCGTCCTTCTTCTTGACAAACAGTACGGGAGCTCCCTATGGGGCATAGCTTGGTCTGATGAATCCCTTGTCAAGCAGCTCCTTCAACTGCACTTGTAACTCCTTCAACTCCACTGGTGCCATGCGGTACGGCGCCTTGGAGATCGGTACTGTTCCAGGTAGGAGCTCTATCTCAAACGAGATCTCCAGTTCTGGAGGTAGTCCGGGTAGTTCCTCGGGGAAGACCTCGAGAAATTCCCTGACAACTGGAACCTCTTCTGGCTGTAACTTCTTCTCTTCTGCTGTATCTGTCACATAAGCTAAATATCCAGTACAACCACTGGCTATTAGCTTCTTGGCTCTCAATGAACTGATCATCATTTTGCTGCTTCTTCTTGAAAAATCAATATATTCGAAACTTTCTTCCTCTTCTGGCTTGAACACTATTCTTCTGTTTCTGCAATCTATCGTAACTTGATATTTTCCTAGGAAATCCATTCCCAAGATCACATCATAGTCTACGATCCTCATCATGATCAACTCTGCATACAGTTCTCTATCTGCCATGATCACTGGTACATGAGGTAACCAGTACTCTGACATCATGATTTCTCCTGATGGGAGAGCAGTTCTAAAAGTTCTTCCCATGTGGTCTCTAGGGTATTCTAACTTATCAGCAAATGCACATGATATGAAAGAATGTGTGGCCCCAGAGTCAAATAGTACAGATGCCAAGTGGTTAGCGACAGAAATCTGACCTGTCACCATGTTGGACGTCCCTGCCTCTGCCTCTTCTCTGGTGTAGGCCATCACCCTAGCATCTGCCTGAGGAGTTCTGTCTTGCACTGCTGGAGGTACTTCTGTTGGGCTTTCATAACTCAACCTGAGTGCATGTACTTGGGACTGTTGTGGACGTGATGAGTTTGCCCCTGATGCTGATACTGACTGGCGGTTCATGGGGCAATTCTTGATGAAGTGGCCCTCTCTACCACACTGAAAACAAGCAGTTGTGCCAGCTTTGCACTGACCCACATGTTTCCTCCCACAATTTGGACAGGCGGGGTTACCTGGAGCTGTGGTGGTGTGAGTCCTCCTTGACTGATTTCTGTTATCCTGACTCTGAGCTCCCTGGAAATTCCCCTTTCTTTTCTGCTGGGACTGAGGGCCTGGATGACTGGACTGCTCTGGTCTTGTGCTTTGACTGCCCTTACTGTGCTGTCCAGGTTGAGAGGCCTTAGCCAGGATCTTTTCTTACTTCCTGGCTTCCCAGACCTTTTCTCTTGCTTCTTTCTGTCGGGCTAGATGGAACTCTGCCCTCAAAGCACGACTAACACAGTCGGCTACTGAAACTGGTGGGAATGGGCCAACGTCAATCAACGTAGAGATCTCAGGCCTGAATATACCCATCATCTTCTGTATCTTCTCCCTCTCCGTAGGCACCATGTACGGACATAAACGGGAGAGCTGATCAAATTTCCTGCAAACTTCACTGACTGACATGTCCCCCTGCTGTAACTCTGCAAATTCTTTCTACTGGGGTTGGAGTGATGTAGGATCATAATATTTCTGGTTGAATTCCTCCAGAAACTCTGCCCATGTCATTGTGGTCACATCCCTCCTCATGCGAACTGTGTCCCACCAAAATCTTGCATCCTTCCTTAGAACAAAGGATGCACACATGACTTTCTCCTCATCTGTGAGTCTCATGAACTCCATTATCATCTGAATCGAAGAAAGCCAATCTTCTGCCTCTAGAGGATTTATTGAACCCTCAAATTCCGGAGGCCTCATCTTCCGGAATCTTTCATATAGTGGCTCTGGATTTACCCTGGCCGGTGGTTGCTGAACCACTTCTGGTGCCGCTGGTGGCACTACCTGTTCTGCCTCTGCTACTGGTTGTGCAGGAGTCCCTACTGATCCCTGCCCCTGCTCTAACTGTTCTAGCCTCTGTCTTAACTCTGCGTTTTCTTTCATCTGGTTTTCTAGAAGAGCTTGCATCTCTTCTAATCTTTGAGTTAGAGATGGGCGTCCCTTTCTCCTTCTTTAGCCTTGGCCTTGGCCCTGATTATCCATCGTGCTACTGTATTTGCTATAATCACACGATGAACTTGTGTTAGATCCTGTATAAAAAGGATCCATATGATTTCTTGCATTTACATATTACCATGTACTTACTACAAGGTATAGGTCTCTACAGACCTTTACTTTCATGCATAACTAGCTGCTTACATTAAGATAAACTTAACTTACTTGGATCGGTGAACAGGACATGCACGGAGTCAGGCGGGATATGGTCAACTAACCGCTCTGATACCAACTGTGGCTACGGTTGGTATCCTAAACTAGACTCGTCGTAGAACTCTCTCTCTGATACCACCTGTGGCGGCCCGCCCTACTGTAGAGGCTCTACAGTGCTACTACGGCCAACTCTGTAGTCGACCGCAATAGTCTGCAGGCCTCTAGGGTCACCGGCAATCATGCTGGACTGTAACTACTGTTAATTTTGTGGAATAAATTTTTTTTCTTTAAATACATAAACTGTTCGAGAATGTGATAAAGAAATCATGCTAACAACTGATCATGATTCCCCTATCACATACTCCTGGCTTAAAAACTTGTCTCTTTGAAATTTACATTCAAAATCTATATATGCAGCGGAAGATCAAATGGTGACCAATATCCCTCGCCCAATCCTCTCCGGCATGCATCTATCCTGTTCGTCGTCCACCGATACTACTGGTGAACAGGTCTCTTACCTGCAACATGTGAACAAACTGATGAGCTATGAGCTCAGTAAGTTCAAACATAAAAACATGTAACTAACATGCTATACTGCTGTGCTCATGCTGTACTACTGTGCTCATGTTGTACTGCTGTACTCATGCTGTACTGCTGTACTCATGCTGACTGCTGTGCTCATGCTGACTGGACTCTGTAAACATGCTGTACTGACTAAAGGTTTAGTCTTAGAACATTAATCTGTTATTTTAGTTCTGGTTTTGGGCTCCTGATTGGACGTATCGACATGTTAGCGCAACCGGGAGCGGTACTTTAGTACTGACCTCCTCAGTCTTAACTGATGCTAAACATGATAACCTCCCCGTGGGTCGAGAGGTCGATACGCCAATAACTGGTTAATTACCATCTTACTGGTGTTCCAACTGGGTAGCATACTGCTTGCCCCCACAGTCGGAACCTGTTAATCTATTTACTGGGGTGTGAATTAATTAACACACTTGGGTGCCTTGTGCACCTCACTGTTTTCTTGTTCTGGTACTGTCTGGTCTGTGTACTGGGACATGCAACTCTATATGCATGACATGAACTGATATGAACTGACCTCTGCTGTGACTGACATAAACTGACATAACATCGTGATGCAGACAATCAACGTCTAACAACACGTCATACAACATACATAACATTATAATAAAGCAAGCTTGTCCACGTTGCAGTCAGGACAATGCTTGAACTTACAGAAAGTCCTCTAGCGTAAGCTGCTGCTGCTCTGGGACTGCTGATTTGGGGTCTCTGACTTGGACTCCTATAAAAGGAAAAATCATTGATTATTTACCATATTTAGCTTATACTGGAAATATGGCAAAAAATGTAAATTTTCCTTTCCAGACTCTTTTTTTTTTACTCTCTGGCCTCGAACACGCCCTCTTACACGGCCGTGTCCGTGCCCATGTACCCCTCTGGACTTTTAAGCCTGGCCGTGTAATCTCTGGAACATGCCAGTGTATGCTTACACGGGTGGGTACACGGCCGTGTTACTGGCCGTGTACTCCTCTGTACTCTTACACGGTTACTTACACGCCTCTCTTTGACCGTGTGCCTCTTGACACGGCCCGATACACGGCCGTGTTCTTGACCGTGTACCTCTCGGGTCTGATTTTTCTTGCAACACGGTCGTGCGTATGGGCATGTTCGGGGCCGTGTTCTGAACACGCCCTTGTACACGCCCGTGTACACGCCAGAATCAAGATTCTGGGTCCGAACTGCTCTGCTCTGCTTTTCTAAGGCTTTTATGGCCTTTGTTCTACTTCTTACACTTGAAATCGATCTTCATAAGATCGTTTCAAGGCATCTACTACATTCCTACTGTCACAAATCCATGATTTCATAAGCAAAAATCCCACATTTTGCTCATTTACAACTCTTGGCTCAACTTTTACAAAAATCTGCGTTTGTGAAGAAATTTCACTAAACTTGGTTTTCTAAACCATCTGTTCATGGATTCGTGTTTGCAAACATCTATACTTGAATCACATTTCGATTTTAACCGAAAACCTAAATGTGATTCACTCACATTCTCTGTTTTCTCTCAAAACCCCAGATTTTCCCCAAACGAAAAACGTGAGAACTAGGGTTTACCTTGCTTTGATAGTGAGCTTTTCTTACTGCTAATCCTTGATCGAATCTTGATCGATCTGTTGTTTGCACTAGAAAATCCGAACTTTGCTTGGATTTCCCCTTTTCTTTCTCTCGGTTTCCCTTTTCTCTCTTCCCCTTTCTCTTTCTTTTTCTTCTTTCTTTTCTTCTTTCTTTCTTTCTTTTCTCTTCCTGCTGGCTGCATCAGCAGCTAAGGGAATTAATCCCCTCTAAGCTCACGTGCCACTCACACTCTCCCTTACTTTCTTTTATTTTTTATTTTTTATGTGTAAGGGCTTGTTTGGCTAGTTCTTTTGGCCATTGATCAAGATCGAATCTTGATCGATCTGTTGTTTGCACTAGAAAATCCGAACTTTGCTTGGATTTCCCCTTTTCTTTCTCTCGGTTTCCCTTTTCTCTCTTCCCCTTTCTCTTTCTTTTTCTTCTTTCTTTTCTTCTTTCTTTTCTTCTTTCTTTCTTTCTTTTCTCTTCCTGCTGGCTGCATCAGCAGCTAAGGGAATTAATCCCCTCTAAGCTCACGTGCCACTCACAATTATGTAAATGAATTAATGAATATAGTTCAAAAGGGAATTTCCGAGAACGTAGATTTCTCGGGTATCACAATATATTCTCATTTTCTCTCTTTTTTTTCTTTACTTTTACTTATTACATCACATATTCATTATTTAAATAAAATTCAAATACTTTTCATCTAAACAAATACAATATAAATATATTTTATTCAAATATAAATTACATTCAATGTATTGCACTCGTGCAATACAAATATAATGCAATTACCATACATCCCCTAAGTCTCTTTAATGATGTAAAATGCATTATGTTTGGAAAATCATTGTTGCTCGCTTTTCAAATCTTATGTACCGGATCATAACCCTACAATAAAAAAGAACTTCGCTGGTCTACCCGCGACTATTACACGCAAAGAAAAATGTCGTTGGAAGATTTTTTGAGTCAAGTTGAAGGTTCTTTCTCATGGGTGGGGCTTTTGTTCTGAATCCCCACCGAATGACATGAGACCCACCAACCCATGATGTCAAACTAAATTTTCTTTGGGGAAATTTCATGTATTTGTCTTTGTAAATAACTTTAGGCATTAAATTATTACAAACTTTAAAAATATATTCTAAATATAATCCAATGATATTTTCATATCTAAACTTAACTCACTATAAAGTGTAGAGTTTATTGTATTTCTAATTTCTTTTTATTATTTTTTTTAAGATTTAGATACATAAAGCTTTTTCAAAAAAAAAAAAAATGATCGAAGTTTATAAAAATTGATTAAAATGTTTTCTTTCTTAAAATAGTCAATCGATTTTGATAAATGATTAATCACTAATTGATCATATAGCATAATGAGTTTGATTAATTAGTAATTGACTATTGACTATAATATAAATAACCAATTTTCATAATTAATCATTGATTGATCATAGTCAGTCATTAATTTGATCATTATTAATATAAATCATTAATTTTCTAGACAATCACTAATTGGCTATGATTAATTATTGATTGATTATAATATAACAGTATCTAAATCTACATCCACCGATCCAAACCTATTGAACACACTCTCTCTCCTCTTTGACCCAAACCCACTATATAGGTCGCCGTTCGTTAGAGAAGTCAAGGAGCTTGGGCACCAACGACCATGATCATTGGAGAAGATGATGTCAAGGCACCACCAGGGGTTGGATTGTGATCCAAATAGTGATTTTGCTGTTATTTCTATTGATGTGAAAATCACCTAGAGCACGCGAAGATCACCACCTTATCTAGCCGGAGGCTTCGTCTTCTCTGGTAATATCATCCTTTGTGATGACGGCTACTGCTAGTTTCATGAGAAAGAAGGAAATTGATTGACCAAAAAATGGCCAAGCCTTTGAACTAAAAAAAAAAAAAAAAGGTTGACTATGTAATAAATTGGATATTTAAAGACTTACGCCAACCTAATTTCTTAAAATTTTAATATATCATACTTTGAAATCATAAGAGCCGTGTAGAAAAATAATTTTTACTCTTGAAGACCAATTTCAAACAATGTACGCCTACCTATTCAAGTATCTACACACAAAAAGACTGAAATGGTTTTTCAATTTCATTGTTTTGCTTTTGTTTTGTTTTGTTACAACCTCCAACATTCATTATAGGAATCCTTAGTCATACATGCATTCTTGGTCCATAGCTTTTGGTTTTACGCGTTACACTATCCTGAAATGCAAAAATTGAACATAATCTATCCATAATAAATAGTTAATGTAACAAAAATATAATCTATAACAAAAACAAATGAGCAAAAACACCCCTCTATCCATACTCTATAACAAAAACAAAAGAGCAAAAATTGAACATATTCCGATTGCGTAAGTTACAAATAGTTTTTATTGTGGTGGAAAACAAAATTGATTAAGACAAGTATTATTTTTAGAGAACTTAAAATAAATAGTTAATATAAAAAAGAGTTTATTTATTAATTGGTGGATTAAAAGGGATATATATTGTTGTTTAATTATAGAGACTTTTTTGGAATAATAAAAGGAGTATGGCAAGTAATATTTAAAATTTAAAATATAATTGGTGGGTGATTAAAAAAAAAAAAAAACTAAAGGGTATAGGGAAAATAAACTGAGGGGTGTATCCAATTTTGATAGAATATCAATAGAGAGACTGTTTGTATAATAACGGAGAAGTTTAAAATATTGTAATGTGTAAAATAAAAAATAAATGGTCAACATGAGACATTCTTATAATTTCGGGGCCACTTATAAATAGAAATAAACCAAAATTATTGAGCCGTTGGTATCTTTATTCAGTCGTCTCTCTTGATATACTTTCTCATTGTTTAAGTTTAGGCTTTCCTTCAATTTGATTTCCCTTACGTTTATTATGGATGGGAAAAATGGTTCTCAATATGATTTTCTTTTTGGTAATTAATTAACAAAATTGTAAAATTCAATGGCAAAATGCACTAGATCGGTGACGCAGTTAAAATTATCACGAAGAAAGAGATAAAAAATATATTTTTATAATTTAGAAAGAAATAAATAGCATATTTACGTATATTGAAGTAAATAACGTGCTTTGAAGTAAGTTTTTTAATACATCGAGTGAATAATTTATTTTCTAGCAAGTATGCTACCAATTTTGACAATTTTATATATATGATATTTATTTATTTAAGCTTCCAAAATACACCATTTACGTTATATTCCCAAATTATGAGAGGAAATTAACATCTCCTACGCAAATATGGAGACATGGCCAGAAAGGTCAACATGAGACATTCTTATAACTTCGGGGCCATTTATAAAGAATTACACAATATTATTGCGCCTTTGGTGTCTTAATCCATCATGTTGCGCCAACGTCGTTTCTCTTGATATATTTTCTGAGTAGTTTAAGTTTAGGTTGTTAGGAAATGCCCTAAGCATGAGAGACATTTTGATGTATTTATTTTAAATTGGATAATAAAATTACAATATAGAGGTTATTTATTACATTGCTGTTTATCCTTTATCTATTTACATGTTAAAATAAATGTAAGCAAATATGGCTCACTGACTATTTGTGTTAAAACAATTAGAATGTTGCATGCAATGAACTTTTGTATGCGAGAAGACAATGTTCTAAAGTAAGCAGTCTAAACTAAGGTTTATAGTCTATGAGGTTAGACCGAGCATCTAACTTATATTAAGACTCTTATGTTGTCTAAAGCCATAGTGGGGACGGTTTATGTTGACTGTCCGGAGCATAGACTCTCAAGTAGAGACATAGATATGTTGCTTGGTGGTGACGTATTAGATCGGGACTAAATCGTGATTGATCTACGTAGTCCGCTATGAGTGGATCAATGTACTTTTGACATTCATTATGTAATAACCTTAATCCTGAATAAATGAACTACTTCATGTATATGACTTGTGTACTTTGATGATCCAATGGCTAAAGCGTCTCAGAGGTAGTAAGCTTATAGACCGGTTCATTGGGTGCATGACTTGTATACGATGAAGGGTTTGTTTACAGATATCAGAATCATAGCTCTAAGGAGTTAAAGGTATCCTCTTAAAGGCATTATACTGGATATGAAAATGGACAAGGCCTTGGGTCGTCTACTGGGTGGATGACTTTTTGTTCACATACGGTGAATAATCATTTTCTTATTTGGTAATATAATGGAACTTTAAAATAGCCTGATCAGTAGGATTGAACGGACTTTGACCTAAGGCTGATCATGGATATCATATGAGGGTTTTGCATACATGACAAGGTCATTGGACATTAGCTTGTCACAGGCTTTCGTAATATGGTATATAATTGAGAGTTCAATTTCAGGTTTATAGTGGTGTGACTCTGAAATTAGTGATAATATGATTGAGTTGTTCGATACAGAATAATAATCATATGGATTCACGAGAGTCCGATTATATATATCCAATTGGTCCCTCTACTAGCTCCACATAATTCCTTAACGGTTGGCAAATTGATCAGTGTATGCTTATTGGCTAGTTGACTTAGCATGGATGGTGTTGACATAGGATTAGGATGGTAGACATAGGATTAGGATGGTAGACATAGGATTAGGATGGTGTTGACATACGATGAAGGGTTTGTTTACAGATATCAGAATCATAGCTCTAAGAAGTTAAAGGTATCCTCTTAAAGGCATTATACTGGATATGAAAATGGACAAGGCCTTGTGTCGTCTACTGGGTGGATGACTTTTTATTCACATATGGTGAATAATCATTTTCTTATTTGGTAATATAATGGAACTTTAAAATAGCCTGATCAGTAGGATTGAACGGACTTTGACCTAAGGCTGATCATGGATATCATATGAGGGTTTTGCATACATGACAAGGTCATTGGACATTAGCTTGTCACAGGCTTTCGTAATATGGTATATAATTGAGAGTTCAATTTCAGGTTTATAGTGGTGTGACTCTGAAATTAGTGATAATATGATTGAGTTGTTTGATACAGAATAATAATCATATGAATTCGTGGGAGTCCGATTATATATATCCAATTGGTCCCTCTACTAGCTCCACATAATTCCTTAACGGTTGGCAAATTGATCAGTGTATGCTTATTGGCTAGTTGACTTTGCATGGATGGTGTTGACATAGGATTAGGATGGTAGACATAGGATTAGGATGGTGTTGACATACGATGAAGGGTTTGTTTACAGATATCAGAATCATAACTCTAAGGAGTTAAAGGTATCCTCTTAAAGGCATTATACTGGATATGAAAATGGACAAGGCCTTGGGCCGTCTACTGGGCGGATGAATTTTTATTCACATATGGTGAATAATCGTTTTCTTATTTGGTAATATAATGGAACTTTAAAATAGCCTGATCAGTAGGATTGAACGGACTTTGACCTAAGGCTGATCATGGATATCATATGAGGGTTTAGCATACATGACAAGGTCATTGGACATTAGTTTGTCATAGGCTTTCGTAATATGGTATATAATTGAGAGTTCAATTTCAGGTTTATAGTGGTGTGACTCTGAAATTAGTGATAATACGATTGAGTTGTTCGATACAGAATAATAATCATATGGATTCACGGGAGTCCGATTATATATATCCAATTGATCTCTCTACTAGCTCCACATAATTCCTTAACAGTTGGCAAATTGATCAGTGTATGCTTATTGGTTAGTTGACTTTGCATGGATGGTGTTGACATAGGATTAGGATGGTAGACATAGGATTAGGATGGTGTTGACATACGATGAAGTGTTTGTTTACAGATATCAGAATCATAGCTCTAAGGAGTTAAAAGTATCCTCTTAAAGGCATTATACTGGATATGAAGATGGACAAGGCCTTGGGTCGTCTACTGGGCGGATGACTTTTTATTCACATACGGTGAATAATCATTTTCTTATTTGGTAATATAATGGAACTTTAAAATAGCCTGATCAGTAGGATTGAATAGACTTTGACCTAAGGCTGATCATAGATATCATATGAGGGTTTTGCATACACGACAAGGTCATTGGACATTAGCTTATCACAGGCTTTTGTAATATGGTATATGATTGAGAGTTCAATTTCAGGTTTATAGTGGTGTGACTCTGAAATTAGTGATAATATGATTGAGTTGTTCGATACAGAATAATAATCATATGGATTCACGGGAGCCCGATTATATATATCAAATTGGTCCCTCTACTAGCTCCACATAATTCCTTAACGGTTGGCAAATTGATCAGTGTATGCTTATTGGCTAGTTGACTTTGCATGGGTTGTGTTGACATAGGATTAGGATGGTAGACAAGATTTTCTTTGGTTGAATTCGGTTTTTGTTTTAAATAATAAAGTACACAATTATTTGAACTCCAAATAAAGTTGCCATAATTTTATTTGAGATTGAATTGGAGTTATAGAAAATTATCCATGAGAACAAAATTTGAAATACAACTTTTTGTGGATTTTGAAATTTGAATTTTGAAATTTGAAATTTAAATTTTGAATTTGAAATTTGAGTTTGAAAATTAAATTTGAAATTTGAATTTGACATTTGAATTTGAAATTTAAATTTGAAATTTGAATTCGAAATTTAAATTTGAATTTTGAATTTGAAGTTTGAATTTTGAAATTTGAACTTTGAAATTTAAATTCGAATTTTGAATCATAATCCATATAGGATTCGAATTTTTTGTGGATAATCCACATGGAGAAATTCCAATTTGATGAGGATAAAGGAGAGGAAAATCTTGTTTGAATCCTACTTAAATTTTGAATCCCAAATCTACCAAGGAAAAATCGAATTTGTTAGGGAAGAATCTCCCAAGGGAATTTCAGATTTTATGGATAAGGTTGCAGGAAAAAATTCAAGTTTTAATCCCAGTTGGATTTGGATTCTCTCCCTCCCTAAAGTGGTCGAAAATTTTGAGGATAAATCCAAGGGAGAATCGGTTTTTTTATGGATAAGGGTGAGATGAAATTTAAGCTAGAAAATCCTATTTGAATTTTGATTCTCCTCACACTTGGATGGCCGAATCAAGTCATATTCTTGGCACTAAGGGAAATTGGTTTTAGTGGATAATGATGAGATAAAATTCAAGTTAAAATCCTGTTTAAATTTTGAATGCAAAATCTCCAAGGTGGCTGAAAATTCAAAGGATTTTTTGGCCTAAGAAAATTTGGATTTTGTGTGGAAGGAAAGGAGAAATTCTTCTCTTGGTCCAATTCAAATTCAAGGGATCATCTCATGCAAGTCTATAAATAGGGGTTCTACCACTCTAGTTCTCTTAGACCACAGACTTTCAAGTGAGTTGACTTATTGTTGTACAACTCACCGTGACAATAAGTTCTTTAGAGATCTGGGTGGTCGGAAGGAGACTAATAGTACTAGCATACTGATCGAGGATCCGAGTGCCCACATACTCTGCCATCCAGGAATTAGAGAATAGTAGAGAAGGCTAGTTCTCTTAGACAACAGACTCAAGGGATCACATCATGCAAGTTTATAAATAGGTGTTCTACTATTCCAGTCCTTCTAGACCATAGACTCTTAGGTGAGCAGGTTTATTATTGCACAACTCATCGTGACAATAAGTTCTTTAGAGATCTGGGTGGTCGGAAGGAGACTAGCAGTGTTAGTATATCGATCGAGGATCCGAGTGCCCACACACTCTGCTATCCGAGAATTGGAGAATAGTAGAGAAGGCTAGTTGGTTGAAGCCCTCCGGTCATTCTCCTCCTGTAGTTTGGCGTCCTCTGAAGGTATGAGTTTATTGTTGTTAGTTTATTATATATGGTATCATAAGATATTTAATGATGTTGAAAATTTTTTGTAATTCCGCTACGTCACTCTGATGCATTTTTTTACCGATTTTTCCTATATAAATTAAGTCTTATGTTATGATATTATTAATCATAATAAATAGACATGATTATTTGACATGATATAATCAACATGTCATAATTATAAAACATGACAATTTCATAAACTATGGCTAAATTGAAATCATGGTGTTATCATAAATATATGGCATATATATATTTTTTAAAAAGACATGCCATTCTTAAAATATGTCTTACTTGAAAACTTAGCATATTTGAAAACATGGACCACTTGAAAACACGATGTGCTTAAAAACATGGCTTACTTGAAAACATGACTTAGTTGAAAACAGGGCATGTATGTAACATAGCATACCATATCTAAATCCCTTCTTATAAAAAGGAAATAAGAACTTAGTCTAAAATAATTCCTTACTTTTACTAGCTATGGCTATAAGGTTATGGTATATTTAAATCTTTAAATAATTTATATTAACTTAATAGAAATTGGATATGAGAATTTAATCTCATTTAAACTTTAATCTTTTGAGCCAAGGCAGCTGCTCGACCAAGCAACCAATTACCACCCTAATATGTAGCCACTTACCTAGGAAAAGTTCTTGCTCAGATTAAGATCCTAGACTTTTTCTCTTTTACGCTATACTTAGACAAGTTCAGTTGTCAAGGGAAAGGCTTTAGGATGATAAGCCATGATCTAAAATGTTATTGCCTCCAGCCCTTTTATACTTCCAGAAGTAGAGGGAGCAACTTCAGTAGTTCCATCTTTCTCATTGTGGGAGTTCCAATGGAGGGTAAGAACTAAGATAGAGAGGAACCTATGGCAGGAGTTTAAGTCGGGCTAGTAGTGGAGGTAGCAGTGGTAGAGCCTTTTTTTTTGGTTACTTGATTCGCTCTTTGCTTAAAAAAGTAGATATTATTCCGCAACTTGGGTCGATATGTTTAGGAGTCATGGTCACATCATGAATTTTTCTACCTGTCACGCACTTGTCAGTCATTGACCAGTCAAGAGGATAGTACATTCCAACTCATATGCTTCCCAAACCAAGACTCGGGGGTAATAGCACAATTGCTTGGATTTAGATCATCTGAAAGTAAATCTAAATCTTTGACTATGGCAACTAGGAATCTCTTTGGATTCCGATTTCAAAATGCCTGGATGGCTTTTTTGGGCCCAGTCGAGCCTTTTAATAGTGCATTGTATGTAGTAGTAGTGAACGATTCCTATCTATGCCTTCTAGCATTCAATCTCCACTTTCATTTGACTAGTAAAGCTGCTGGAGAAGTATTTGAGGCATAAGGTATATATTGATGTACCTTTAGCTTAGCACGAAGGTGCTTACAAGATGCTACTCGGAAAACATTCGCCACAGGCGAATAGAGTTGGGAAGGATTGGGTGGTAAGCACACGGTCTATGAAGTAGATCCGGCCCAGGGTGTTACCTTGCACTTGTAAGACGGATCGAAGGAGGAAGCCAAAACATCAAGTTAATATTCGACCAGAGATGAAGACCATTAGACATTGATTCGAGGATTCATATGATGGACCAAAGAATCTCAATAGTGTTACCTAAGTTAAACTAGGGTTTTTCTAAGAATTTATGAATAAAAATGTATGAGAATACTGTATTTGTAAATAAACAAATAATAGTGTTAATAGAAATAAATAAATGTTTTGGAGGACTTAAAATCTCCAAAAATGATCAAAGAATAAAGTTCATGATTGAGAAAGTGATTTCAAACCAAAACGCTCAAAATGGAGTGGTTTCGGTATCCGAAAAGTATAGATATAAAGAAATGGCAAGTTAAAGAAAACGTAAGATAAGATAAGTGTTTTAGGGTTTTTAAGAATTTCGAGATGGAGTTAGATCGAACTGATAGCATGGATGGTTAGAAAAGTCCTCCAGTGCACTCCTCCAGAAACTTCGTTATTTTCAGAAAAATGAGGATGCCATTTAGAAACTGAAAACCCCAAGAGATTACCCTCGGTAAACCAAGAATGGGGAAAAAGATGAAAATTTACGGTTTTGATTTTTAGTCAAACCATAGTGAAATAAGGTAAACCAATCACGCGGAAGGCCCCAGAAACTCGCTTATGCGATTTTGGTGAAATTCCGTTCGGTTTGACTTTTGGTCAAACTTTGACTCTTGGATTAATTAAGTGATGTCATGCCTTAGGTCATGCATGATGTAATAAATCAAGAAAGAAAATTGAATGGAAAAGTGGCAAATAGATCCAAAGACTAGGATTTAAAGTAAGCTTTGATCAAAGGTTAGAATTAAGCCAAAAATGCATGAGGAAAAAAAATTAAAAATTGGTGAATTTGGGGCTGTTTTAGAGTCGGTGGAGGCAGCAAATATGCAGCCAAAATAATTGCAAAATAACCCTAAAAAGTTTGCCAAAAACCCCCTAAAATTTTGGTAAAAAGTCCTCAAGAGAAATTGCCAATTGGTCTTTCATTTTGGCTGGATAAAAGCCACGGGTTGTGCTGGAAAAATAGCAAGGAAACCAACCAAATAATTCAGCCTCTTGCAGCCGTGTGAATCCTCTCCCTTCAAGCAAAAATTTTTTTTTCAAGTTTTTCTTCCAAAAATTGAGCAAAAATCCTTCCTAACCAAGCGGTGACCAACATAGTAAGGTAAGCAATGAAAACTTAAGCTTTCTATGGTATTTTGATGACAAAATCCGTGGGTTTCATGAGGAAGTTAAGTTGAAATTTTCAAGTTTAAACTTTGTTGATTTTGATTCAAAAACAAGAACTAGTATGTGATTAAGTTAGAGAATGGATTAAAAGTTAGAAAACACAGTTTTTGGTGTTTTTGAATCAACAAAATCCTTGTGGGAATTGTGAAAATTTCAAGTTTGATTTGGTTAGTTGTTGATTTGAATATGTGTTTTAGTATGTAAGACAACTAGAAGAAAACTAGAAAGTTCGAAACAAAAAAATTTTGATTAGGTTTTCAAGTGAGAAAACCATGTAGATTAGTGAGATGGAGTGGAAGATTTATGGATAATAAATTGTGTTTGAGGATTTAAAAAGAATTAAATTAATATGGAAAGCAAGTTTGTAAATTTAGAAACATTGAAACAAAAGTTTGATTAGGTTTTTCAAAGAAAAACCGAGTGTGAAGTGGTGTGGAAATTGTGTTTTGCAAAAGAGTAACGTGTAGCACAATATGATGAGAATTGTGTATAAGAACCAAAGGTAAAGTGAGAAAGAAATGGATGAAAGTTTGGTTAGAAATGATTAGGTTTTTACAAAGATTTCTACGTAAAAAGTTTAGAACTTTTTACATAAAATAGGCCTCTGATATAGTACGTGTGGTTTTGAGGCATTTCCTAAATGTTGGAAGCCTAAAAATTAAGCAGAAATGCTTCCGAAATTTTTAAAACGGCACTAAGGGTATTTCAGGAAATGAGGGATAAAAAGGTGCTCAGAAATAAAAATCGAGACCCCCTCGATGAGTTAGGATCAGAAAAAAAGGAAGGATGTCCATAAACCGTCCCTTCAAGAATTTTAATGACAGAAAGGAAGAAAAATGACCCTAAGGGTATTTTGGGAAACGAAAGGCAAATTTAGGATCGGGATAAAAAACCCGAGCCCCTTCGGTGACTTAGGTATAAGAAAAGACGACGGATGTTTTTAAGATTAGTGAAACGTCCATTTGGAACCCCGAAACACAAGAAAAACGAGAAACAACTCGAGGGGTCAGAATAGTGCTAACCGAGGGTCGGGTGAAAATAAATAGCGAAATTACAGCAATTAATGCTGTAAAAATTTTTCAAGGCCTAGAAAATATTATTTTATAATTTTTGGGATTAGAAAATCCTATCAAAGTGTTAAAATGAAAACATTACGGCCCTAGGACTCGTCAGGGGTAAAATGGTTATTTTGACAGAAAATTTTAGAGAGGTCAAAAGAGGAGTGTTGAACCACCCAGAAGGTCATTTTACGACTTTTGGGCTTAGAAAAGCCAGTTTAAGCAGTAAAACAAAATATTCACGGTCCAGGTCAAAGTTACTATTCATGATAAATAGTACTATTCATAGTCAAAGTTACTATTTATCATTTTGACCAAATTTTCTGAAATGCTCAGAAAAGATCGTTAGAACCTCAGAAGAACCTAACTAGGATTTATAGGTCAAAATCAAAATTTAAGTCTAAGAAATGGAGAAAAATCTCATTAGGGACAAAACAGTCATTTTGTCAAAAGTTAGGGGTAAAATGGTCATTTTGTAAAAAAAATTCTAGAAAGGTCTGAATGTGATAACCGAGAATTTTTAGATTTTCAGAGTAAATTAAAATTATATGTTTGTATTAATTTTAATAAATAAAATATGAAAAAGTTGTGTCTTAATGCTGTTGAGAATACTGTGAAAATATTCCGGCAGTGTTAAAGTGAGTGAGTTCGGAGATGGAAAATCTTACTGAACAGAAACGGATGAGACGGCTCAAAAACGAAACCAAAAACCATGAAGAGTACACCGAAGTACACTAAAAGACAAAAATTTACGGTAGTGAATTCTGGCCAAATGGAAACAAAATAAAACAAACCGATCGCACCGGAGACGCCCGGAACCCGCCTATGCGATTTTAGTAAAGTTTCATTTGGTTTGACTTTCGGTCAAAATTTGACCATAAATTAATTCATATATTAATTGGATGATGTCAAGATGACATCATAAATATAATTTAGTTAATTAGCTTATTAAGGTTAATTTAATGTGGTAGGTAGCATTAAAGGCCAAGATTAAATGCTTTTAGGATTAATGGCCATGATGAAGCCAAAATAGCTTTGAAAAAAATGTGGAAAAAATGGAAAAATAGGGATCGGCTACATGGAAAGAAGGTAGCCCAAAAATTTTAATTTTGACCCCAAAAAGTTTGCATTTAAGCCCTTTGACAATTATATAATTGTTGGAAAAATTTGCTAAAAGGTCCCCATCCATTTGTCTATAAATAGGCATCAAAAATTCATTTGGAAAAATGAGAAAACAAGCCAAACTCTTGCCATTTTTTCTACCCAAGAATCCATGTATCTCTCTTCCATTCCAAGCAAGATTTTGACAAAAATTTACACAAAAATTAGCTTACAAGCCTTCACTAAGTTGCAAGGATCAAGGTGATAAGGTCAGCTTCTAATTTGAAGCATTTTCCTTATTTTTTCTTGCAAAAATTCATGTATGTGGGGTGTGGAAAATGGTTGTAGATTTGATGTTTGGTTTAATGTTTTGATTGGTTTGATACTAGGTTGAATGAAGCATGATTTAGAACTAGGAAACAAGCAAAAAAATTTTGCATGTTCCCATGAAAATTCGTGGCCTTGTAGGGTGGAAATGATGTGGAAAAATTGATGATTTGCTTGGTGGCTTATGTTCATTTGGTAACATGTTGATCAAAGCATGAATTAGAATCAAGAAACAAGAAAATTTTGATGCTTGTTTCCCACAAAATCCGTGGCCTATGTGTGATAAAAATGAGAAAAAATGTTGAAAAATGATGAGGAATGTGTAATAAGAACACTAGGAATGAGAAAAATTTTCCTATGTGTTTTAGCATGAAAACCGTGGCATATGCTAGGGTTAAAATGAAAATTTTCTTAAGGTTTTAATGAAAGAAATGTGCATTAGAAACCTTAAGAAAGGAATGTGGAAATTGAACATTGTGATGAAATTCCTTAGTGTTGTTTACCATGAGAAACCGAGGCTATAATTGGAAAAATTTGATGAATTTTGTGATGTTTTTGAATGATGATAATGTGAAAAATTTTTATACAAAGTTTGGTAATTTTGTATAAAATAGGTCTCTGGTATAGTACGTGGCAGGTACAAAGGTTCTAAGGCGTACCTAATGCCGGGAAAACCTAAAAATACAAACGGAAATGCTGTCGAAATTTCTAAAACGGCATAAGGGCATTTTGGGAAATGAGGGGTAAAAAATATTAGGCTCGGGAAGAAAACCGAGATTCCTTGGTGGGTTAGGGTTGAAAATGGAAAATCAAACCCAAAAGGAATAGTAAACCGACCCTTTAATGACTAAAATGCCTAGAACGGGAAAAATTCACGTTAGGGGTATTTTAGAAAACGATGGGGAAAAATTAGATCAGGATAGGAAACTCGTGCCCCTCAGGAATCGAGGTTTGGGGACGGAATGAAAAACGTTTCAGGAGTAGTGAAATACCCATTTGAGGCTCAGAAACGCTAGAAAAACGAGAAACGACCCTAGGCATTAGATGAATAGTAACCGAGGGTAGAAAAAATGAATAATTGTGATTTTGTAGCAAATAAAACTGTAAAAAAATACAGAAGCTTAGGAAATATTATTTTATGATATTTGGGCTTAGAAAATTCAAGAAAAATGATCGAATGGAATAGTTACGATCCTGAGACCCATCATGGGTAAAATAGTCATTTTGACTAAAAATTTTCGAAAGGCTTGGAAAGGACTGTAAAGGATCTAGAATGTCTTAAATAAAATTCTAGAACCCAAAATAAAGATTTTAGAGTTAAAATATAAAGTTTAATAGTACACAGGCATGTACTTTGAAACACGGTCATGTAGGGTAAACCCGAGAGGTACACGAGCAGGGACACGGGTGTGTTGTAGACCGTATACCACATAAAAAGTTGAAATGTGTTATAAAATTTATCACAAAATGAATATATCCAAAGTGATAATTAATGATGGGGATTAACAGACAATACTATATCTGTAGGGACCCAAACTAGAGATAAAACTGCGGAGGAGTTCCGGAAGTGGACATTATCGCAGTGGTGGTAAGTTCAAGTATTTTCATATCTGCAACATGAAATACTTTAATATTTCCTTATGTACTAGTTGTACATTAGCTGTTAAGCCCTATGGGAACTGGGGGATTAGTTAGTATAACACATCCCACATAATGAGAAAAAGAGAATATATAAGATCTACGGGAGGTTGTTGACCTTGAGGTGGTTATTAGGGTCACTTGGTCAGGACTATAATTGAAAGATGGTAATAAAATTATTTAAGGCGTACCGCTCCTCCAACGTTATGGTGGAGGTTTTACAGGTCCTTCGAGGATATAATAATCGCTACGGGCGATGAAGGACTGAAGAGGAAGAAGCTTTAGGGTCAATCCCTATGCCCTCCCAGTTAGCACGCTTAAACTATCAGTACTGCCACAATGAGCTCAAAACCAAAATACAAATAGGGATAATAGTCAGTAATGTGATAAAAGCTATAATAGAACATAATTGAGCATAACCGACACAAACACTAAGTGTAGTGGACTCAGTTAAGGTAATATGAATAGTAATCGATTAGGGTAATAGTTACTAATCATCGGTCAAAGGTCAAAATTACTATTTATGACAAATAATACTATTCACAAATGAATAGTATTATTCATAAAAAATTGTATTTTTGATTTTTTGAATCTAGGTGATTCTTACTAAGTATATTTGAACTTACTGAGCTTGTTAGCTCATTAGTTTGTTCATGTTGTAGGTAAGAAACTTGTCCAATAGACCACCTGGATGGTGACAGGATTCGCGTGTGCCGATGGGATAGGGAATCCACTGTGGATTTGGTCCTACCATAAGTTTTCCGTTGAGCATCGAGAGAAAGTGAATTGAAGTGAATGTATATTTTGAAAAACAAAGTACCTATATTGTATATTTGTAAATTATGTTGTACTCAAGGAGACAACTAAAAGTTAGTATTATATTTTATATGGCTTTCATACTGGCTTTCGTGAGAGGAAAGTAATTTGAAAAGAAAAAAAAAAAAAGGATGCAAATTTTAGGCCCTGAAACAGGATAGTGGTAAGTAAAGAGTTTTAAATGGTGACCCGGATTCGGTTAACAGGCCATCTCGGTCGACTACAGAGTTGGATCGTGGCTGTTGCACGTGGCTAGACTCGGGGGCGCCACACTGAATAGGATTGTTCAGGCTTTAAATGCTGTCATAAGGCTTTAATTAAGTTTTTAAAAGCCAAAGTTCAGATTTTAGTAGAACAAAAGCAACTTAATAAAAATGTAATTAACCGACAACATTGTTGTCTATAGGAAACCCGACCAGAGACGGGCAAAGGAATTCAAAGGACTTGAGAAAGCTCACTTTAGCATAAACACTATAAGTATAGACATTTAAATGTCTACTCACGAACTGACTTACCATAGAATTGTGTTTATATATAAGTTATATATTTTGTGGCATAATAATCTAACATGTTCATGAAGTTAGAAAAGCATGAAAAACTAAAGTATAGAAAGATAAATATAAGCAAGATAATAAGACTGAAAATATAAGGTTGACATACCGGCCTCCTCGGAAGTGAGGTTTAAGAATAGCCTCTACCCTAGAAGTGTGGTGCTGCCGCAAGAATAAGGTAGTTAATGGCTTAATGTGCTACCTCAAGTGTAGTAGTGCAAAGATTGACCTTAGGGTTGATTGGTGGGTCGCTCCCCCTTCCCTCATTGGTCTGTGCACATTAGGTATGTCCAACCACAAGCCCTCAAGTGAAGGATAAAGAAAGAAAACAAAGAAAAGAAAAGAAAAGAAAGAAAAGAAAAAGATAGAATAGAAAAAATAAAGAAATCATAAGAGCGGGAAATAGGCATACCTAAGAGTCTAACCTTAAGTGTTATGCATAAATCATGTTTTATTTGCATGTTTGTACTTACTGAGCTTTAGCTCACGAGTTTGTTCGTGATGTAGGTAATAAAGGTAAGTAACCTGCATCATGAAAAGAGAGTTGAAGGGCTGGCATGCAGATTCCCATAGTGTCACGGACGGGTTGTAGATTCGCTTCACAAATTATCCGCTGTGAAAAGAGTATAGTAGAAAAGTATATGTATAAATATATAAAGACAAGACAAGTATATTATGTATAGAAGTAAAGTAAGTTTAAAAGTATACTTATAGCGCCCCCGACGCAGGTCATGTGAAACCATTACGTTCGTGCTCCGTAGCCGATCGTAACAGACCATGAACCTCGTTGGGTCGCCTAAAATCTTCTCTTATTTTTTCTGTAGTGTCTGGCTACCTTACTTTATACTTACTTCTAAACTTGTTCTATTTTAGGGCAAAATTTTTTTTTCTTTTTAAACTTCTTTCTTAAAATATTTTTCTTCACTTTGCAGAAATATGTAATTTCTCAAAATACAAAATTTTTCTTTCCTAAAATATTTCTGTAAAGCATAATTTACAGAAATATTTTATTTCAACTTTGCATATAAAATACATCAATTCTCTTTTCTTCAAATCTTCTCTTTCAACTCGCTCAGCGAAAGATTGGTAGCAAGTCTATATCCATAGTGGATTCCCTATCCCCATTGGCACACGCAAATCCCGCTATCATCCATTGCACTCTACTGCTGAGATATAGGTTTCTTACTTGCAACATGAACAAACTCATGAACTAAAGCTCAGTAAGTTCAAACATAAATACATGATATATAAAAGCTCTTATCATATAGTAACGAGCATATCTGATACTAGCTGTGGCATCAGAGTAATCATAACATATAACATAACTCTGTCACCAACTATGGCATCAGAGCATTAACATAACATATGGTATACACCATTCATTGCTTTAAAAAATTCATACGTAACATAGTAAGCATACTTAACACTTACTTGAACATCATAAACATACTTGATATCATATCATACTTCAAATTATTTATATTTCGTAAGCTTATTTCACAACACATTGCATACTAGTATCATATACTAGTAATAGTAATATTTATACATATAAAATACTCGTACCATATAGTACCGATCATTAACCTCTGATACCAACTGTGTCATCAATAACCATAAATAATAAATTTAACCATGAATAGTACTATTTATAAGGAATAGTACCCTGACTTTGACCAAACACTACTCATGTCAACTTTGACCAAGACCCTTAAACATACAGTTAGTGTTTATTATTCTCAATTATGGTTTCCAATTCAGTTTTGGGTCATTATCTTTTATTTAGTTCTGGTTTTGGATCCATATTGGCCGTACCATTATGCACACTACTGTGAGGGACCTGGGGAGCTACCCTTTCAAGCCAATTCTCCACAGTCTATCATCGTTCAAAGCGGTCATTTTATCCCCAAAGTACCGTGAACCCCCACCGTAGTGGAGGCTGGTATGCCAAAAGTGGTTTCATTACCATCTTTCAATTATGGTTTCGACTGGGTGGCATTAATCATCACTTCAAAGTCAGGAACCTTTAATGCCCGTAGGTCTTTACATATTCTTTCATTTATGGGTGTGTCCTAAATTTAATCACACTCTTTCCGTAGTGTACCTACAGTACACATCTCACCTTATCAGTTCATTGGGTGTGTTAATTTAACTACACCCTAGTATCCATAAGTCTTCGCATTTAATGTACAAATAGTACATAATTAAACATCACAGTATTTCATGTTACAAACAAATTTAAATATCTGAACTTACGGCATATAACATATGGACATAAACATGTCAAGTCAATTTATATATGACTTAGACATAATATATAGTTCATAATATGGCTTTCATAACATTTATATCATCGCATCTTGACATGAAAACAGACATACGATAGTCAGTTCATGTTGTAGACAATGCAATGTTTGAACTTACAGACACTATTTGCGTGTATCTCATTTCCCAGGTCCGTAGATGTTCCTTCGTTGCGTCTGGATTGGGTTCCTATAACCGGAAAATCAATAGTTATTTTCAATCTTATTTCATACATAAAACTAAATAAAACTTAAAAATTTTATGTTTTATCTCTCAATCATGAATTTAAGAGTCTAAAATCCCATTTTTCACTTTTTTCGCTAACTTTTGGTAAAATTACCATTTTACCCCTATCAGAATTTTCTCACAGTTTCCCTTCTTAATTCTTGAATCGGGCCTTAAAACTCTCAATTATGGCCTTAGGACACCATTTCTAGCCTTAACAGCCCTTTTTCCAGCTTTTGACAAAATGATCGTTTTGTCCCTAACTTTTGACAAAATAACCATTTTGCCCCTGGTTCACTTTTCTCACTGTAAACTTACTTTCCGTTGATTTAAAACCTAAATTTAGCCCTTATAATATTATTTTAACTATTCTAAGGCATTCACGGTCCTTTCCAAGTATTACAGAAATTTTTGGTCAAAATGACCATTTTATCCTTGACGGGTCTTAGGACTGTATCGTTTTCATTTTAACTTTCTATCAGGCTATTCTATACCCAAAAATCATGAAATAATTT
The DNA here is from genome assembly GCA_035233585.1 of Antiaris toxicaria. Lineage (NCBI taxonomy): Eukaryota > Viridiplantae > Streptophyta > Magnoliopsida > Rosales > Moraceae > Antiaris > Antiaris toxicaria. The sequence goes on from CP141156.1 coordinate 22,231,791, forward strand.
TTCTTGGACTTTACTAAATTTTTACGGCATTATTTACCGCAATTTCTTGGTTTACTATTCACCGACCCTCGGGTGGTACTTTTCCGACCCTAGGTCACCGAGGGGTTTGGGTTTCCATCCCGACCATATTTTACCTTTCGATTCCTAAAATACCCCTTTGTGCCATTTTAGAAATTTTGACAGTATTTTTGCTTAATTTTTTGGGTTCCCGGCGTTTAGGAAACGCCTTAAAATCATCTAATTTATTCTAATTTACCACGTAATATACCAGAGGCCTATATTTTTACGTAAAACTAAACTTTTACATAAAAATCTTCACATTCCCACACATTTTTTTATCCATCATTTTCATCCATTTTTCTTACAATTTCACATGTAAAAATACATAATTAATACACAATCATTCCAAAACATAAATTAAGGAATGAAGGGATCGAAATCACTACTGAAAACGTCTCATCGGCGATCGAACAAACCGTTCAGTCTCGAGCGCACAAACTTTATTCCACCACTCTTCACTTTTCAAGTTCTGGTTTGCAAATCTGATGCCGCGGATGTGTCCAGAATGTCGAAAATAGGCTAACGGGTCATTTTTCAAATTTTGGTCACCGGGTCGCCGTTAACAAGTGTTGACTGGCGATGGCGAGAGAAAAAGGCGGCCACCATCTTGAAGAACTCGATGAGAGGAGCCCATTGGTGGTGTCAATTTCACCAATCGAAACTCCTATCGTCGGAAACGAACCCTCAAAAATTAGACGGTGTTGATGAGGTTGGTTCTCTACCTTCCCGGCTTTGTTGCCCAAAGTTGGCTTGGAGTTTTTGCTCTATGCACAGATCTAACCATTTTTGTACCCACCGTGTCACTCAACTCTGCTGGAATCGACGGATTCCACGGCGACGATGGTGGTGGCAACAGTGAAGCTTGGGTGGTGCGATCCAGTGGTCGTTGAGCCGACATGAGACCTAAGTTTTGTTCTACTCTTCACCACGAATCCATTGGGACCGGAATCGTGACATTTGGACGTCAGACGGCGGAGAAACGACAGCTCAAAATTTTCGGCCTACAGCTGATTTGGGCGGCATGGTCCGGCAGCGATTCCATATCATCGACCCACTGTTGGACTCAGCTCGGTGAGAGCTTTCCAACGAGACCGACGGTGTAAAAAATGAACACCGTTTCAGGTGGTCAGTTACTGTTCACATTTGGGTGGTGTGGGGAGAAAAGAGATAGGGGAAAAATATGGGACCCTATTTGCAAATATCCCAATTTTTCACCCTTATATATACTTTTTTGTCTAAAATTTTAACATGAGCTATCCTGACTAATTTGGGCATGTTGACCTAAATATATCAGTTTTATTTTCATCTGAGGTCATCTTGACCAGTTTTTCGATACTGCATATTTCCCGGTCAAAATTTACTTTTTGTACTCAAATGACTAATTTGAGCATTCTGATTCCAAATATATTAGTTTTATATCAAGAAAAAGTCTGTTAGGAAATGCCTTAAGCATTAGAGACATTTTATGTATTTATTTTGAACTGGATAAGAAAATTATAATATAGAGGTTATTCATTACATTGTTGTTTGTCCTTATTCTATTTACATGTTAAAGTAAGCAAATATAGCTCACTGACTGCTTGTGTTAAAACTGTTAGAACGTTGCATGCAATGGACTTTTGTATGCAAGAAGACAATGTTCTAAAGTAAGCGGTCTAAACTAAGGTCTGTAGTCTATGGGGTTAGACCAAGCATCTAACTCATGTTAAGACTATTATGTTGTCTAAAGTCATGGTGGGGACAGTTTGTCTTGACTTCCGGAGCATAGACTCTCAAGTTGAGACATAGATATGTTACTTGGTGGTGACATATTAGACCAGGACTAAAGCGTGATTGATCTACGTAGTCTGCTATGAGTGGATCATTCTGCTTTTGACGTTCACTATGCAATAACCTTAATCCAGAGTAAATGAACTACTTCATGTATATGACTTGTGTACTTTGATATTCCAATGACTAAAGCATCTCAGAGGTAGTAAGCTTATAGACTGGTTCGTTGGGTGCATGACTTGTATACGATGAAGGGTTTGTTTACAGATATTGGAATCATAGCTCTAAAGAGTTAAAGGTATCCTCTTAAAGGCATTATACTGGATGTGAAAATGGACAAGGTCTTGGGTCGTCTACAGGGTAGATGGCTTCTTATTCACACATGGTGAATAATCATTTTCTTATTTGGTAGTATAATGGAACTTTAAGATAGCCTGATTAGTAGGATTAAACGGACTTTGACCTAAGGTTGATAATGGATATCATATGAGGGTTTTGCATACATGACAAGGTCATTGGACATTAGCTTGTCACAGGCTTTCGTAATACGTATATAATTAGGAGTTCAGTTTTAGGTTTATAGTGGTGTGACTCTGAAATTAGTGATCATATGATTGAGTTGTTCGGTACAGAATGATGATCATATGGATTCACGGGAGCCTGATTATATATGTCAAATTGGTCCCTCTACTAATTCCACATAATTCCTTAACGGTTGGCAAATTGATTTGTGTATGCTTTTTAGCTAGTTGATTATGCATGGATGCTGTTGACATAGGATTAGGATGGCGGACAAGATTCTCTCCGGTTGAATTCATATTTTGTATTGGATAATAGAGTACACAATTATTCAAACTCCAAATAAAATTGCCATGATTTTATTTGAGATTGGATTGGAGTTGTTAAAAATTATCCATGAGAACAAAATTTGAAATACAACCTTTTTGTGGATTTTGAAATTTGAAATTTAAATTTTGAATTTGAAATTTAAATTTGAAATTCGAATTTGAAATTTGAATTTGAAATTTAAATTTGAAATTTGAATTTTGAAATTTGAAATTCAAATTTTGAATCACAGTCCAAGTTGAATTCGAATTCTTTGTGGATAATTCCACAAGGTTAGAATTTGAATTTGAGTTGGATTATGGAGGGGAAAATCTTGTTTGAATCCTTCTTGAATTTTGAATCTTAATCCCAACTAAAAGTGCACGAAATTTTATTGACGAAATCCTCCTAGATATTTTAGATTTTGTAGATAAGGATTCAGGGAAAAATTCAAGTTTCTATCCCAGTTGAATTTGGATTCTCTCCTCCCTAAAGTGGCTGAAAATTTTGAGGATAAATCCAAGAGGATTTTCGTTTTTTTATGGATAAGGATGAGATAAAATTCAAGCTAGAAAATCCTATTTGAATTTTGATTCTTTCCATTACATTATGGCCGAAAATTTTGTGGATATATCCTAGTGAATTTTCAGATTTTTTCTTATGGATAATAGTGAGATAAAATTCAAGTAAAAATCCCGTTTGAATTTGGATTGGATAATCCCTAAAAAGTGCACGAATTTTTGGTTGGATAATGCCTAGAAAATTCAGATTTTTTGTTGTGGATAATTGAGAAAATCTTCTCCTAATCCAATTCGAATTCAGAGGATCATCTCATGCAAGTCTATAAATAGAGGTCCTGTCATTCTAGTTCTCTTAGACCACAAACTCTCAGATGAACAGGTTTATTGTTGCATAACTCACCATGACAATAAGTTCTTTAGAGATTTGGGTGGTTGGAAGAAGACTAGCAGTGCTAGCATACCGATCGAGAAACCGAGTGCCCACACACTCTGCCATCCGAGAATTGGAGAATTGTAAAGAAGGCTAGTTGGTTGAAGCCCTTCAATCATTCTCCTCCTACGGTTGGCGTCCTCTTGAGGTATGAGTTTTATTGTTGTTAATTTATTGTATATAACATTACGAGATATTTAATGATCTTGAAAAATTTTTGTTGTTTCACTGCGCCGTTCTGATGTGTTTTTACCGATTTTATTCCTGCAAAGTCATCTTGACCAGTTTCTTAATACTACATGTTCCTCGGTCAAAAATTGCATTTTATGCTCAATTGACTATTTTAAGCATACTGATTCTAAATATATCTGTTTTATATTAAGAAAAGGTCATTTTGACCAACTTCTTGATACTGCGTGTAACACACACGTACACACATATAACATCACTATTGTAATTCTTTCATCTTTTAGTGGACTTGTTTTACCACAAGTCACCTTCTAGGGCTCTTGATATCGAAATGGCATCATTTTTCCTGTTTCAGTTCTGTGAAATTTTTCCACAACCGAATTTCTCATCTTTAACATTGTCAAAACATTTTATCACGTTCTAAATAATATTAAATCATTCATTTCACACTTTAAACCTAAAAATCATAATGTATATTCAATGTACCTGTTTTCTAAGAATGGTGAAATTTCTCGGTTGTCACAATACTTATATAATAAAATATGTTTATATTACTAAATAATTTAAAGAAAACAAGATCGCAAGAATTTTATAAAAAACAAAATAGAGTAATATATGTATATATGTGATTCCAATAACTCATATTTTCAATAGGTTAAAAAAATATCCATGGTTTTTCATATACCAATATTTTAAATCAAAAAGAGAAAAGTAAGTTAAGTAAGAGGAAATAAAAAGTAAAGAAAGAAAGAAAAAGAATGGACAACTCGAGCTAGTCGGATGGCCCACAATTCAAGACACAATACAAGAGAGAGATGGAGTCATCTGATTGCAACAGGAAACGTTTTTGATGAGCAGCTGTACAGGTGTATAATGAAGACTATATGAAGACTAAGAAGTACTGGAAGAACACTTCAGGCAGGCCATTGATAGTTGACGATGGTGGACTTGGGGAGGAGCGCTTTACTGTACTTCAGCATTACTAGCATCTAGTCTTTAGACAGGCAATTATTGGAGCTGGCGTATGCGGCACAAAAGGATGGATGACATTACAAAGAACCAGAGATGGCGCGACATATCAAAATTATAATTTTGATACACTTTAAAATCCACAATTTTTGAAAATATAAAGTATTTATTTTAAAAACTACTTAATTCAATAATCATTGGATGAAGTTTTATCTAAATTCCTTTTTTATAAAAAGAAAATCAAGATCTAATCCACATAAAGTTGTGGTGCATTTTAAAATTTAAAACATAATTTTTATTTATGTCAAATGAAAAGTGGTTCTAAGAATTCTAATCTATTTTTCTTAAAAATGTAAAATATTTCCCTTTAAAAAATTAGGTTAGAAATCTAACTAAAAATTTTAACTCTGTTTTTTTTTTCTTCTAATTTTATGTCAAAATAACTATTTTGGCATTCTATAATTTGAAATTCTATATCTTTAAAAATACTTTTAAAAATTATCTAATTTGAAACTTCTCATTTTTTAATCAAAAATTTATTAAAAAAATGTTAAATCTTATAAATCTCTTTTTCTCTTTTTTATTTTTTGGTTTGCTGGACACTGCAGCACTGTGCCTTGGTCCAGATGGGCATTGTAGAGCCCAACAAGTCTTAGGCTAATAGTGGTTGGCCCAAAAAAAGGCCGTATTTTGTAATTTTTTTTGAAAAATCATAACTTTGAATTCATCGAAAATTTGACAAAATTGTCTTCATGGAAAATGTTCATCTATATATTGTCTAAATTTCTTATGATTATGGAAAAGTCAAAATTTTCCCATAAAAACTACTCTTTCTTAAAAATCCATACTCTATCTGTTTCCATCTATTTTTATTTAAATGGTTGATAACACTTTTCTACATCATGATTTCTTATCTATCAAATCTTAAAACACATAAATACACCATAACTTATATTCCATAAACTTTTCTAAATTTCCTTAATTATTTCTCCAAATTATAGAACCCATTTTAAGTTTCTAAAACTTTTACTATTCAAATCCTAAACTTTCTAAATATATCCATGCACATATTCGTATCATTGTCAAATCACCATTCCTAAATTCTATTATCATCAATATGGGTTTAAAAATTTTCTAAAAAACTATAAATACCCATTATTTCTACTTAAATTTCAACCGACTAAAATTTGTAAATTTAAAGATAATTAACACAATTTTTGGGTAGAAAATTACCTCGACGATTGGTTTTTCTACCGGAAAATGAAACTAAAACTCCTTGGAGGGAAACTTCTTGGAGGAGGCTTGAAGAGTTTTTTGAATTCTCAAAAGCTAACAAGTGATTGGGAGATAGGAAAACGGCAGAGAAAATGCAAGAAAGCTCAATAAAATGTTTTAAGAATTTGAAGAAAAGTCGAGAGAACTTTAGAGAAAACTTAGAGAGCTAGAGAGGTTTGTATTCTTGGGTATGGAAAATGATGAAGGGGTAGAGGCCTATTTATAGGCAATATTTAATAACAAATGATTAAATTACTAATCATGCTTAAGGTTTTCTAAAAGTTTCAAATCATGTTTTTACCATGCTTATCTCTAATTTAACCTATGACATAAAAATATGACATATGTATGACGTAGAAGAGATAAATTCAAACTTTTCTTCTAACCTCACCTGTATGATTAAAATAATTTTTGATCCTAGCCATTAGATTAAAAATCTATTTTCCTTATTTTAGATAATTGAAGATAAGCATGGTAAAAACATGGTAAAAATATTATCTTTAATAGATAGATTTTAGACTGTTATCTACGCGCAACATTATTTTCCCTTATCTTCCACTAGCACAATTTTCAAAATCCCATAAGTTAACTTAAACTACAAAAGTTACCATGTACTGTAAAAGTTAACTTATTGTATAAGAGTTAATCTATACTAAAAAAGTTAACTTATACTACAAAATTTAAGCAGTATAACTTTTTTACTGCATTAAATACTTATCCACCAAGTTTCTATACTAAAAACATATATCAGTCTAATTTCTATTTGAAAAAGGTAGACAATCTAAATTTTGATAGGTTTGGACTTTTGATGTCTACTTATTTGTACTGTATTTTTATATAAAGCAAAACCTATCTGAAAAATATCTTAAAACTACTAATTTCTATATTGCTAAAGTTATTAGACTATTGTATTGGTGATTTGACAACTTATTTATACTTTTATCAATTGGTCACTTTTACTATTCAAACTTTTGAACAAAGTAAAGTAACTTTATCTTATTTGGCAAATTAAATTATATAATTATCACATCATAAAATTCATTTTCATAACTTTACGTTAAAAGTTATAACCTAAACTTTAAATTATATGAGGAAATTTTATGAATTACATTATTAATTCATTAAAATTTCTTAATAAAAATTTCGGGATATAACATTCTAGACCCCTTAATAAATTTTTGTCCTTGAAAATTAAAACAAGACCAGTTAGTTCTTCCTATTATCTTCCTCTAACTAGCTGGACATGTTTACATAAACATCTTAATTAGTAAAAGGAAGCTTTCGTGCCACTATAGCAAAAGGTCCAATCTGGACATCTTTTTTTGTATTGGCATAAAAATTCACATGGGATTCTGGAGTTTCTAGCTTTTCTTGAGAAATCGAGGGTCCTTCCTTCTTCAGTTGCACTACATGGAGATAGTTTCCTTGACTCCTTTACTAGTTTTGAGGGTTAGAATAGCAATTTCTATCATAGTGACTTGTCTTGTCACATATGTAACAATCTTTACTTCCAGCTTTACAGTCTCCTAGATGCTTCTTTCCAGCACTTAGAGCCATTGGGATGAATATTGTTGTCACAATTTCGACACTTTTTCTGAGGTTGGATTTTCTTCCCTTTACTTTTTCTTTTTTTGTTATTTTGATCTGAAGAACATCGTAAGGCTTCCTCAATGCAGTTTGCCATTGTGGTCAGTAGGTTTTTTTTACTAGTGCCAATGATTGATGCAAGCTTGGGATGTAGCATATTTCCCATTTTAATAGGTTAGTCTTTCGTTTAGACTCACTTCCTATCGTAGTCTCTAATTTTTAGGAGTTAAACTCATCAAGTTAAGCTTGGGTAGTGATGCGATTGCAATATCTCATGTTTAATTCATCAATGAACTTGATCCATATCATTTCTTGAACATTTCATCTTTTCTTTACTGATTCCCAACAGCAGTTTGCATCCTCCTTCAGAACACAGGTAGCATATAAGATCACATCATGATCATCCAAGTTCCAACGATTCAAACTAATTTGAATTGAGTTCAACCATTCTTCTATGATAAAAGAGTTAGATGTGTTTGTGAACTCCTTTGGTTGCATATAGTTGAAGCTCTCATATAATTTCTTCTGTTTGATGGGAAGTTGAGGTGAGGCTAAGTATTGCTAGTATTCCCTTTGAGTCCTAGTTGGCGGCTTATCGTTCATCAAATCTTGTTCATTAAGGTATTGACATAAAGCCTGCTATTCTTGATCTTGGGCCATTACTTAGCTATTAATTGTTAATCTTAAACGTAATAACTTATAAGTACTTATACTTGAGTACTAAAATTTCAAAATAATATTTTTAAACTTATCATAAAACTTCTTCATAACTTTTACAAAAACACTTATCATAAGTGTGGCGACCCTGACTTTGACCCACCCTAGTGGTGCGATCGTCACCACTCACTTAACTTACTTTACTTAAACTTACTTAAACACGTGCTTAAAACAATCATACTTCAATATCATTATTTTCATGACATTTTTTATAGGCTTTACTATAGCCATACCTACTTAAATATGCTTTACGAATACATATGGGTCTTAATACAACTTGAGGCCAAACATACATACATACTCAAGAAACACTAAACTGGTTATTACTTAATATAAGTTTGGTTCTCAAAATAAAAAGGGTTAATTAACATCATGCCAAAGTAGAACTTGTGGTGATGGCCATACCTAACCCTCACTTCAGTCCTGCTGCCATCATCGTCCATTGGAGTCTAACTCGTAGGTTTCTTACCTACAGCATCAACACACATGATGAGCTTTATGCTCAGCAAGTACAACACTTAATCCACAAAACTATCATTTAAAAACATATGCCATAACTTAAAGGCACATCATACTGATAAACATATCATGACTTCAAAGCACATCATGAATACATATCATGTGTTATATAACTGAAAGCATAACATATCACATAACTCAAAAGCATATCATAACTATGACTTAAAGCATATATTGAACTATGCATGAACCGATTATACTCAATTATGCTTCATTATGCATTATCTTTCTTTACTTGTCTGAGGACCCGTGGGTCAGTATTGAATGTGCGCGGATCTATGGATTCCCTGAGACCACAATTTTCTTTTCAGCCTTGTGCTTATCATACTTAAAATGAAAAACCTCTTCTAGCTTGAAAGGCCAGTATGACACGCTTAATGAGTCTTGACTCACTTCTTAATTACCCAATTATTGAGATCATGAATTACTATCTTCATGTCACGAACTCTATATTGTTATTCAATAATCATACTGGATTAAAGAATAAAACATGCTTATTTTAAAAGCTTACTGAAACATCTTTATCATGTTATTTATCAATTATACGCGATTAAGGAATAAAAGCATTCTCATCATAAAAATAATTGTTTAAAATCATTTTCATTCTTGCTTACCTGTCTGTAGGCAGTTTGTACTTCGCCTTGTTGTAATACAGGTATCTACTTGTCATCATAACGCATTCCATTAACACTTGTTTTTGAGTCACTAATATCGTTAGTAACTAAAGCGTCTATCGACATATGTTATTGATTACCATCGGTACTAAACTGCTCTCTTTTTGGAAAGTTCCTTTAGCTATCTTCTAATCATTGTTAATTGATTTATTTGCTTAATAAATCAATTAATATCTCTCTCTCTCTCGGTAATACTAGCTAATTAGCTAGTTAACTGATCCGCCATTTAAGGTAATCATGGTTCCTTTACTACCCTACCAATTTTGAAAACTGTTCACAAACGTATTTTCATTTTGAGAAACACACTCTTTAAAAATAATCCTCTTAACACCCCGTTGGAAGATGTGGTCATTGTCTTAAATCCTTTGTCTCATTTTGAAAGAACACTCTTTGGTATTAAGTAAAATATGTGGTTTTTGAACCTCTTTTGAAAAACCGATCACAACTTTCTTAAAAAGATTACATTTGTAAAATTGACGAATATGATATTTTAAGGCCTCAACGAGACGGACAACTTTCATGTTCATCTTGGAGCTTAGTTCGGACCAAACCCATGGCTTTGCTTTGGCCCAGTTTTAGAAAATTTTCCAATTTTTTAGGTTTAGGAAAACCACTCTGTTTAGGCCCTAAAATGGCTGAATTTTTGATGCTCATGTGATCCATTTTTAAGTTTTTGATGTGATCTAATTTTTTACGTTGAGTTCAGAAACTAATTCGGACTCGAGATTACCCGTTTTTACAAAAATCTGAAATTGTCCTTGCCTCTAGGATTACAGTCCCAGTTTTGAACTCCGGTCAGAAAACCATCCAAAAGCCTATCTTAACTTCGTTTTTAACCTAGGTTTGTTTCATGCAAAAACGTCTGTTACGAAATTTCCTAAAAGTTTTGTGTTTCAATATTCTCAAAATCCATCCATATCATGCTTGAAACTATCAAAATTCGTGGCTGAAACATAAGGGCAGTTTGCCTTACCATACTAACCCTAAGCATTCGTGCATACCACAAGCCACAAAAATAAAAACCATAATCACATGATCACATGCTTAAAGTCAAAATAAACTTATTACAATCTATGTGCTCAAATACATAATAAATTTCTTTGAGATCAAAGCTTAACTAAAAATAATAGCCACAAAGAAAAGGGTCCTAGCGATTACCTTTGTGTGACCCAAAGAATAGCTCAATCCAAGTAAGGTTTTGAGGTTAAAATTTGTGTGTTTTTGGCTGAGAGAGGGGGTCGGTTATGTGTTGAAAGAAAGAGAGAAAAAGGAGCTTTTTGGGTGGCTTTTGGAAAGAAAGAAAGAAAGAAGCCCTAAAGGCCAAGCACACCTATATATAGACAATTCTTAAGCATGTTTAGCTAATCCTAAGCACCTTAATTAAGCTAAACTTGGCTAAGTTAAAGGGGACAATTTTTTTTTCAGCTGTTACCAGTGTAGATCCGGTGGAGCATGGAAAGAAACAAAACCAACATGGCATTAATGAGTTGTAAAAGCAATAGTGCTTGTCTCCCGAAAACCCCTTTATTTTATTCAACAAATCCAAACATGTTTCCTTGTTTCAAGAGAAACTTTTCAGCTTGTCTCTAGGCTACTAGGACCGGTTTTTAAGGTGGAAAATTTAAACTTCTCTTATCGGTCTAATTTCCCACAACGGTGTTTTGTAATTGTCCGGTTGTATTCCAAACCTCTACCAAAAAATGGATTTTCTTGATCCGATTCTTATTCTAATAATTTCTAATAGGTTGTAAGTGCTTATGAGCTTACTATGTATTTGTTTACTATTTCTCTTCGATTCTATGGTTCTATTTTAAACTATACTGACACTGTATACACATAGTACACTTTCTGTACTGAAAATTTGGACATAGGCTATCTTAGCAACTTTGGTCTTGCTGATAATGAATTTATCAGTTTTATACCCATCTAAGGTTGTCTTGACTAGTTTCTGGATACTGCGTAATCTGTACTCAGAAATCACTTTTTGTGCTCAATTGACTTGTTTGAGCGTACTGATTCTATATATATCAGTTTCGGGTTGAGAAAATATCATCTTTACCCCTTTCCCGATACTACGTATATCTTATTCATAACTTCACGTTTTGTGCTAAATTGACTAATTTGAGCATACTGATCATAAATATATCAGTTTAATATCAAGAAAATGTCATCTCAACTATTTTCTCGATACTGTATATTTATCATTCAAAATTCACTTTTGTGCTCAGATAACTAATTTGAGCATACGATTATAGGTATATCAGTTTCGTGTCAAGAAAAGGTCGTCGTGATCAATTTCTTGATACTACGTGTCACACACACGCACTCACATGTACTTGTAGGAATAAAATCGGTAAAAATGCATCAAAATGGCACAGTGGAACAATAAAATTTTTTTTAAGATCGTTAAATATCTCGTGATGCCATATACAATAAATTAACAATAATAAAACTCATACCTCAAAAGGACGACAACTGTAGGAGGAGAATGACTGGAGGGCTTCAACCAACTAGCCTTCTCTACTATTCTCCAATTCCTGGATGGCAGAGTGTGTGGGCACTCGGTTCCTCGACTGGTATGCTAGCACTGCTAGTCTTCTTCTGACCACCCAGATCTCTAAAGAACTTATTGTCACGGTGAGTTATGCAACAATAAGCCTACTCACCTGAGAGTCTGTGTGATGCGAATCAAAGTACGGCTTCAAAAGAATCCAACTAATGCTTAGCTTTATTCCAACTAGTAGAATTGGTTCAATCCTAACTAGCAAATTAGCATGTTCTTTTATGGGCAAGTTTTTAGCTGATTGTGTTGCTGAAAGTATTTTACACTTTCCTTTTCTAGGATTCGCTTTTATGCCAAGTTTCCTTTTTGTAAATGGCTGATAATAAAGCCAATCAAATCATCAACTTTCCTTTTCTAGTTTAGGCATGATTTGGGTAGAATTCAGCCTTAATTACCAGATTTCATGCTTATTGTTTCCGTTTTTCTAGAGAATATTAGGAGAATATTACGAGAATATTTCATTTAGTTTCCATATTATTTTAGAGTATATTTTGAGAATATTCTTGTAATTTATGCCTACAAAAAAGGCGTCTACAAGCAATGAAAATCACATCATCAGTTTTATTCACAAATTTGAGAGTTAAATTTCTCATTGGTTCTTTGAGAGCTATTCAAACTTATCGGAGTTTTCCGTTGCATTCACCATCGACTTATCAAACGAATTTCCATCACCGTTTGTGGCGTCTTCGTTGTACCAACGTTCTTGTTTCACAATAAGCAACGGGTTGAGGTTGTCCTATACCGATGTTCTTGTTTTTGTTGAAGGAACGGGTCGAGGTTCCATCCAAAGCCTGAGTCTTAGAACGTTCTTGGAGTCCTAATCTTGACGGGTCTCGTTATTCTTGGCAAGGTTCACATCACTGTGGTCTAAGAGAACGAGAGTGGCAGGACCTCTATTTATAGACTTGCATGAGGTGATCCCTTGAATTTGAATTGGATTAGGAGAAAATCTTCTCCCTTACCCATTAATAAAATTCAAAAATCCCATAGGCCACAATCATGGTAAGATTTGGCCAACCTTGGGATTTTTGCAATCCAAAGTCAAATAGGATTTTAACTTGAATTTAATCTCCTTATTTATCCATAATAACCAAATTTCCTTAGGCCATAAACAAGGCTACATTCAGCCACTTTAATGTGAGGAGAATCAAAATTCAAATAGGATTTTCTAGCTTGAATTTTATCTTACTCTTATCCACTAAACAACCAAAAATCTCCCTTAGGATTTTCCTTGAATTTTCAGCCACTTTTGTGAGGGGAAGAATCAAAATTCAAACAGGATTTTCTAGCTTGAATTTAATCTCACCCTTATCCACAAAAACCAAAAAATCTCCTTGGATTTATCCATAAAATTTCGTGCACTTTAGGGAGGGAGAGAATCCAAATTCAATTGGGATTGAAACTTGAATTTTCCCTGCATCCTTATCCATTAAGAATCCGAATTCTCCTAGGAGTCATCCTCCCTAAGAAACTCAGTTTTTCTAGATAGATTAGGACTCAAAATTCAAGTAGGATTCAAACAAGATTTTCCTCTCCATAATCCAACTCAAATTCGAATTCTAACCCTATGGAATTATCCACAAAGAATTTGAATTCCACTTAGACTGTGATTCAAAATTTGAATTTCAAATTTCAAAATTCAAAATTCAAATTTCAAAATTCAAATTTCAAATTTAAATTACAAATTCAAATTTGAAATTTAAATTTCAAATTCAAATTTCAAAATTCAAATTCAAAATTTAAATTTCAAATTTCAAAATCCACAAAAAGTTATATTTCAAATTTTGCCCTTATGGATAATTTTCTATAACTCCAATCCAATCTCAAATAAAATCATGGTAACTTTATTTGGAGTTCGAATAATTGTGTACTCTATTATCTAAAACAAATTATGAATTCAACTGGAGAGAATCTTGTCCACTATCCTAATCCTATGTCAACACCATCCATGCATAATCAACTAGCCAATAAGCATACACAAATTAATTTACCTACGATTAAGGAATTATGTGGAGCTAGTAGAGGGACTATTTGGACATATATAATCGGACTCCCGTGAATCCATATGATCATCATTCTGTACCGAACAACTCAATCATATGATCACTAATTTTAGAGTTACACCACTATAAACCGGAAATTGAACTTCTAATTATATACCGTATTATGTAAGCCTGTGACAAGCTAATGTTTAATGACCTTGCCATGTATGCAAAACCCTTATATGAGATCCATGATCAGCCTTAGGTCAAAGTCTGTATAATCCTACTGATCAGGCTATCTTAAAGTTCCATTATACTACCGAATAAGAAAATGATTATTCACCATATGTGAATAAGAAAATGATTATTCACCATATGCCCAGCAGATGACCCAAAGGCTTGTCTATTTTTACATCTAGTATAATGCCTTTAAGAGGATGCCTTTAACTCCATAGAGCTATGATTCCGATATCTGTAAACAAACCCTTCATTGTATACAAGTCATGCACCCAATGAACCGGTCTATAAGCTTACTACCTCTAAGACGCTTTAGCCATTGGAACATCAAAGTACACAAGTTATATACATGAAGCAGTTCATTTACTCAGGATTAAGGTTATTACATAATGAACGTCAAAAGCAGATTGATCCACTCATAGTGGACTACGTAGATCAATCACGCTTTAGTCCAGGTCTAATATGTCACCACCAAGCAACATATCTATGTCTCTACTTGGGAGTCTATGCTTTGGACAGTCAAGACAAACCATCCCCACCATGGCTTTAGACAACATAATAGTCTTAACATGAATTAGATGCTCGGTCTAACCCCATAGACTACAGACCTTAGTTTAGACTGCTTACTTTAGAATATTGTCTTCTCACTTGCAAAAATCTATTGCATGCAACGTTCTAACAATTTTAACACAAGCAGTCAGTGAGCCATATTTGCTTATATTCACTTTAACATGTAAATAGAATGAGGACAAATAGCAATGTAATGAATAACCTCTATTATTAATTTTATTATCCAGTTCAAAATAAATGAAATACATCAAAATGTCTTTCATGCTTAGGGCATTTCCTAACAGTACTATTATATCTCTCAGTCTGTATATATACGTATGCGTGTATATATATTTAGTTTTCTTGATATGCGTGTCACCTACACGGATACACACATACACATATAGCATCATACCACTCAATATATATAGGCATATATATATGTATATTGCTCAATAGTAAATGGGGTGTATCGATTTATTTTCGGTTGTCCCTTTCATTGTATGAATTGAAATTAAATGTTTCTCACCCTGTTTAATTTATTCAATTGGGTAATTTAAGCAGTATTCACAGACTTAATTACTTGTCTCAAAGTAAATTATGACAATGATCATGGTGGATATTACAATCTACCCTCCTTAAAAGTTTTCGTCTTCGAAAATTAGAATAACTTTGGGAAGTCTCTTTTCATGTCCTCTTCATGTTCCCATGTGACTTCCTCGATGTTGTAATTTCGCCACAAGACGTTCACTAGGGGTATGACTTTATTCCTTAGCATTTTTTCTTCTTTGGCCAGGATCTACATAGGTTTCTCCTCGTAGGTCAGATCAGCATGCACCTCAATGGGTTCTTAAATCAGAACATAAGAGCTATCTGGCATATACTTCTTCAGTATAGAAATGTGAAAGACATTATGTACTGAAGCTAACTCGAGAGGAAGCGCTAATCTATACGCTATGTTCTGACTCTCTCGATTATCTCAAAAGTTCCTATGTACCTAGGGCTGAGCTTCCCTTTCTTTCCAAAACATATCACTCCTTTCATGGGTGCTACCTTGGGAAAGACTGAGTCTCCTACTTGAAACTCTAAGGGTCTACGGCACTTATCAGTAAAACTCTTCTAATGACTATGTGCTGTATCTAGTCTTTCTTGTATCAGTTTCACGTCTGCCTTGGTATTCTTGATGAAGTCCATGCTAACTAGTTGTTTCTCTCCAATCTCGCACCAATGAACTGGAGACCTGTATTTCCTTTCATAAAGTACCTCGTATGGTGCCATTCCTATTGAGGAGGGATAGCTGTTGTTGTATGAGTACTTAATCAAGGGTAGCTTCTTGTCCCAGTTCCCCTTAAAGTCTAGGACGCAAGCCCTCAACATGTCTTCCAATGTCTGTATGGTCCTTTTAGACTGTCCATTGGTTTAAGGGTGGAAGGCTGTGCTGAACTTCAACTTGGATCCTAATATAGCCTGAACGCTTTGCCAAAACCTAGATGTGAAATGACTGTCATGATCTGAAATGATTGACTTTAACACTCCATGCAACCTTACTATCTGTGCCACATAGATCTCTGCTAATCATTCTATTGAATAGCTAACCTTTATGGCTAAGAATCGGGTTAATTTCATCAATATGTCTACAATTGCCCAGATTACATTATTACCGTTAGATGTTCTTGGTAATCCAACTGCAAAATTCATGGTGATCTGGTCTCATTTCTATTCTGGTAGCTCAATTTTCTGCAATTCCCCTACCAGGCATTTTTGTTCCGCCGTAACCTTCTGATAAGTAAGGCATTTGGCTACAAACTCGGTGATGTCATTCTTCATTCTAGGCCACCAAAAGTTTCTTTTCAGGTCTTTATACATCTTGTTGGCTCCCAGATGCGTGGAATATGGCACCTCATGAGCCTCTGAAGGATTTGCTTCTTGAGTTCTTCATCTTTCAAAACACATACTCTATCCTTGTAATAAAGTATGTCATCTTTAGAGATTCTAATTTCTGAACCTTGTCCACGATGACTTCCTTTCTTGACTTGATCAAAGATGAATCGAGTGCTTGGCTGGCCTTGATCTCATCTAAAAGTGTTAGTTGGAGAGTCAGGTCAAACAATGCTCCTGTCAGAATCTCGATCTCGTTGTTGTATAGCTCACTCTGTAGAGCTCTTGGTAGGGCACTGATAGCCATAAGCAAAGTAGAATACTTTTAACTCAATGCATCAGCCACCTTGTTGGCTTTTCCTAGATGGTAAAGGATTTTACAATCGTAATCCTTAACCAACTCTAGCCATCTTCGTTACCTCATGTTGAGCTCTTTTTGCGTGAAGATATATTTGAGGCTCTGGTGGTCAGTGTAGATCTCATACTTGACTCCGTAGAGGTAGTGCCTCCAAATCTTCAATGTAAAAACTACAACTGTGAGTTTTAGATCATGCGTTAAGTAGTTTTTCTCGTAGTCCTTAAGCTGTCATGATGCGTATGCAACCACTCTGTCTTTCTGCATCAAAACAGCTCCTAATCCCGTCTTAGATGTATCGCTAAAAATTACAAAGCTTCGTTGACTAGTGTCTAGAATGGTTAGCACTAGAGTGCTTGTGAGTCACCGTTTTAGCTCTTAAAAACCTTTCTCACACTTGTCTGTCCACTCAAACTTCTTTTTCTTTCTAGTAAGAGCTGTGAGTGGCACGACTAACTTAGAAAAACCTTCGACAAAGCATCGGTAATATCCTACTAAGCTGAGAAAACTATGTATTTTTGTCACGTTCTTCGGAGCTGGCCATACATTAACCGCCTTAATCTTCATGAGGTCTACAAATACTCCTTCTTTGGAGACTACGTGACCTAAGAAATGAACCTTCTCCAGCTAAAACTTATACTTGGAGAATTTGGCATACAGCTGGTGATCCTTCAACATGCGTAAGATGATTCTCAAATGCTCTTCATGTTCTTCCTTTGTCTTAGAGTATATAAGTATGTCATCGATGAATACAATGACAAACTTATCTAGATTGTTCTTAAATATGTGGCTCATTAAATCCATAAAGGTGGCTGGAGCATTTGTTAGTCAAAATGACATAATAAAGAATTCGTAATATCCGTATCATGTTCGAAAAGTTGTCTTGGGCACATCCTTATCCTTATCTAGAATTGAACTGTAGGAAAATAAATCGGTAAAAACGTATCAGAGTGGCGCAGCGGAACAAAAAAAATTTTTAGATCGTTAAATATCTCATGATGCCATATACAATAAATCAACAACAATTAAAACTCATACCTCAAGGACGCCAATATGCAGGAGGAGAATGACTGGAGGCTTCAACCAACTAGCCTTCTCTACTATTCTCCAATTCCCGAATGGCTGAGTGTGTGGGCACTCTGAACCTCGATCGGTATGCTAGCACTGCTAGTCTTCTTCCGACCACCCAGATCTCTAAAGAACTTTATTGTCACGATGAGCTGTGCAACAATAAGCCTGCTCACCTGAGAGTCTGTGGTCTAAGAGAACTAGAGTGGTAGGTCCTCTATTTATAGACCTGCATGAGGTGAATCTCTGAATTTGAATTGGATTAGGAAAAGATATTTTCCTTTATCTTTAACCAAAAAATCCGAATTTTTCCATAGGATAATCCTAACAATAAATTCGGTTTTTCCTAAGATAAATCCAATCCAAATCTTAACAAGATTTTAACTAGAATTTTATCTCCCTTTTTCAACAAAAAAATCCGAAATTCACAAGGAGAAAATCCTCCAAAAAATTTCGGCCATTATGGATAAGGGAGAATCAAAAATTCCACTAGGATTTTCAAGCTAAATCTCATCTCAACCTTATCCAAAAATAACCGAATTTCCTAGGATAAAGGCTCCAAAATTTCGGCCACTTTTAGGGAAGGAGAGAATCCAAAGTCAATTAGGATTGAAACTTGAATTTTTCTTTGAATCTTCTTCACAAAAACTGAATTTTCCATTGAGGATTATCCTCAAAAAATTCGCCCACTTTTGTTGGGATTTGGATTCAAAATTCAAGTAGGATTCTAACAAGATTATCCTCTCCAAATCCAACTCAAATTCGAATTTCAAACCTTGTGGATTTTCCACAACAAATTCGAATCCTACTTGGACTGTGATTCAAAATTTGAATTTTAAATTTCAAATTCAAATTTCAAATTCAAATTTCAAATTTTAAATTTCAAATTTAAATTTCAAATTCAAATTTCAAATTCGAATTTCAAATTCAAATTTCAAATTCAAATTTCAAATTTCAAATTTCAAAATTCAAATTTCAAATTCCACAAAACGGTTGTGTTTCATATTCTTGTTCTCATGGATAATTTTCTACAACTCCAATCCAATCTCAAATAAAATCATGGCAACTTTATTTGGAGTTCGAATAATTGTGTACTCTATTATCCAAAACAAAATCTGAATCCAACCGGAGAGAATCTTGTCTACCATCCTAATCCTGTGTCATCACCATCCATGCATAATAAACTAGCTAATAGCATACACAAATCAATTTGCCAAACGTTAAGGAATTATGTGGAGCTAGTAGAGGGACTGATTGGACATATATAATCGGGCTCCCGTGATTCCATATGATCATCATTCTTTACCGAACAACTCAATCATATGATCACTAATTTCAGAGTCACACCACTATAAACCTGAAACTGAACTCCCAATTATATATCGTATTACGTAAGCCTGTGACGAGCTACCATCCAATGACCTTGTCATATATGCAAAACCCTCATATGATATCCATGATCAGCCTTAGGTCAAAGTCCGTTTAATCCTACTGATCAGGCTATCTTAAAGTTCCATTATACTACCGAATCAAGAAAATGATTATTCACCATATGTGAATAAGAAGTCATCCGCCCAGCAGACGACCCAAGGCCTTGTCCATTTTCACATTCAGTATAATGCCTTTAAGAGGATACCTTTAACTCCTCAGAGCTATGATTCCGATATCTGCAAACAAACCCTTCATCGTATACAAGTCATGCACCCAACGAACCGGTCTATAAGCTTACTACCTCTGAGACGCTTTAGCCATTGGAACATCAAAGTACACAAGTCATATACATGAAGTAGTTCATTTACTCAGGATTAAGGTTATTGCACAATGAACGTCAAAAGCAGATTGATCCATTCATAGCGGACTACGTAGATCAATCACGCTTTAGTCTCGGTCTAATATGTCACCACCGAGCAACATATCCATGTCTCTACTTGGGAGTCCAGCTCCAGATAGTCAAGACAGACCGTCCCCTCCAAGGCTTTAAACAACATAATAGTCTTAACATGAGTTAGATGCCCGGTCTAACCCCATAGACTACAGACCATAGTTTAGACTGCTAACTTTAGAACATTGTCTTCTCGCATACAAAAGTCCATTGCATGCAATGTTCTAACAGTTTTAACACAAGCAGTCAGTGAGCCATATTTGCTTACATTTACTTTAACAAGTAAATAAGACGAGGACAGATAGCAATGTAATGAATAACCTCTATATATAATTTTATTATCCAGTTCAAAATGAATACATAAAAAATGTCTCTAATACTTAGGGCATTTCCTAACAATCTCCCACTTGCCCTAAGCCAGTAGATGTGCCATGTTACGCATCCCCATCGCCTCTACATGCCTCTCAAAGCTTCTAGCTACCAAAGTCTTAGTAAAGGGATCAGCGATGTTGTCCTCGGACGCGATCTTACATACATCCACTTGTCCTGTCTCCACATGCCCTCTAATAATATGATATCTCCGATCGATGTGCTTGGTCCTCTTATGGTGCCGAGATTCCCTTGTGTTGGCAATAGCCCCTGTATTATCACAATAAAGTGTGATAGGCTTGTCAACACCCGGAATGACCTCAAGGTCTCTAAAGAACTTGCGGAGCCAAACCGCTTCTTTAGATGCCTCAGCCGCAGCCACATACTCAGCCTCCATAGTAGAGTCAGCTGTGCAGCCCTGCTTCACGCTCCTCCACACAATGGCTCCTCCTCCGAGTAAAAACACTGATCCAGATGTCGATTTCCTCGAATCCTTACAAGTCTGGAAGTCTGAGTCCGTGTATCCTACGGGTGTTAGGTCCCCTCCAGAATACACTAGCATATAATCCCTCGTTCTCTTAAGATACTTGAGTATATGCTTTACTGCTTGCCAGTGCTTGGTTCCAGGATTCGCTTGATATCGACTCACCATACCTACTGCAAAACATATGTCCGGGCGAGTGCAAAGCATAGCGTACATAAGGCTACCCACAGCGGATGCATAAGGGACCTTACTCATACGCTCTCTTTCTTCCGATGTCTTGGGACAGTCATCCAATGAAAGAGTTAGACCGACAATAGAAGGTTGTGAGCCTTTCTTTGCCTCTAGCATTGCATATTTGTCAATTATTTTATCTATGTATGAAGCTTGGGATAATGCTATCATTTTGTTCTTTCGATCTCTGAAGACACGAATGCCTAGAACATAATTAGCTTCTCCCAAGTCCTTCATGTCAAACTGTTGGTGTAACCAAAGCTTGACCGATGATAAGTTCCCTACATCATTCCCAATGAGTAGTATATCATCGACATAGAGTATCAGAAAGACCACTTTTCCATCCTTAATACGTTTATAAACACAAGGTTCATCAACGTTCTGCTCAAAACCAAATGTCTTAATCGCTTGATCAAACCTCTGGTTCCATGAGCGGGATGCCTGCTTTAATCCATAAATGGATCTAAGCAACTTGCAGACTTTCCTATCTTGGCCTTTTGCTACGAACCCTTCGGGCTGTATCATATAGATACACTCTTCAAGATGGCCATTCAAGAATGCCGTCTTGACATCCATTTGCCAGATCTCGTAATCGAGAGCCGCAGCAATGGACAGAAGAATACGGATAGACTTCAGCATAGCAACAGGCGAAAAGGTTTCCTCGTAATCGATTCCAGCCTTTTGCGTGTATCCCTTTGCAACCAGTCTAGCTTTGAAAGTTTCCACTCTCCCTTCCGCATCCTTCTTTCTTTTGTAGACCCATTTGCATCCAATGGGTTTTATCGCATCTGGCAAATCTACAAGTTCCCAAACAGAGTTGGATTTCATAGAATCCATCTCATTGTTCATAGCCTGTTTCGAAGATCTAGAATCAACATCCTTTATAGCTTCATCATATGTGACCGGATCTTCCTCATGCTCATGAGCCTTGGCCTGGTATACCTCAGCATCATACATGAAGAAATTAGGTTTCTTCGAAACCCTCCCACTACGATGAGGCACCCTAAATTGTTGATCGTCTGCAGGTCTTTCACTAGAACTCAGACTTGCATCCAAGACCGAAATCTGTGGAGCAGTTCTTTCACCCAATAACTCCTCTAGCACCACTTTGCTTCGAGGCTTAAAGTCATTCATGTGACTTTCCTCCAAGAATGTCACATGGGTTGAGACAATGACCTTTTGTTCCTTCGGGTTATAGAACAGACCTCCTTTAGTTCCCTTTGGATACCCTACAAACATGCACAATTCTGATCTTGGTTCCAACTTCTTCGCATCCCCATCCAGTACATGTGCCGGGCAGCCCCATATTTTCATATGTCCAAGGGAGGGCTTCCTGCCACGCCACAATTCATACGGAGTTCTAGGAATTGATTTGCTCGGAACCTGATTCAGAATATAGCACGCCGTTTGTAAAGCATGTCCCCAAAATGATAATGGCAGTGTTGAGTAACTCATCATGGACCGTACCATATCCAATAAGGTCCTGTTTCTCCTTTCGGCTACACCATTCTGTTGTGGAGTACCAGGTGCAGTCAATTGGGATAATATCCCATTCTCTACAAGATGTCCTAGAAATTCATCAGAGAGGTATTCGCCACCTCGATCAGATCGAAGTGTCTTTATGGATTTATCCAATTGCTTTTCCACTTCCGCACGATACTCTTTGAATTTATCAAAGGTTTCGCTCTTGCGGTGCATCAGATACACATATCCATACCTCGAGTAATCATCTATGAAAGAGACATAGTACTCAAACCCTCCTCGTGCTGTGACGTTCATGGGGCCACATACGTCAGTGTGCACAATTTCTAAGAGCTCCTGTGCCCTTATACCCTTAGCTCCAAAAGACCTCTTAGTCATCTTACCCTCTAGACAAGACTCACATTGGGGAAGTCGTACCTCCTCCAGAGATTCCAGAGGACCGTCTTTCACCAATCTTTGAATCCTATCCTGATTAATATGACCAAGTCTTAAATGCCAAAGATACGCCTTGTTAGAGTGAGAAACTTTCAACCTTTTAGAGTTATCAATTAATTCAGTGTCAAGCAGTGAGTACATCTTTGGTCTGATCAAATATAGGTTTCCATCCATCCATCCAGAACAGATAAAAGACTTATTTCTATGAATATCAACTCTTTTACTAAAAGAAACTGAATAAGAATCCTTTATTAAACAAGCTACCGATATAAGGTTCCTCCTAAAATTAGGAACATAAATACAGTCTTTCAATAAAATAAACCTAAATTGATCAAAATAAAGATGAACGTCTCCCACTGCCTCAGCCACCACAAAGCTACCATCTCCAGTCCGCAACGAGAGGCTCCTATCATGTAGACTTCTCGTTTCCACGAACCCCTGCATAGAAACACAAACATGATTAGTGGCGCCTGAATCAATGACCCATGTGTCTTTCGATTCTTCCACCAAACACGCTTCTAAGTAATGAAGTTCCTTACCTTCCTTGCCCTTGGAGGCTAGGAATTCCCGGCAAGCCTTCTTGAAGTGACCTACCTTCCCACAATGGAAGCATTTGGACTTTTTAGGGTCCTTTGGCTTCTTGTTCTTCCTCTTCTTCTTCCCGTCCGAGACAGGAGGATTAGAAGAACTGGAAGCCACTTGCTTCTTATTTGGCCTCTTCCTCTTCCGTGAGGGATTGGAAGATTCCGCCAAATTGGCCTTTCCTTTAGGTCGGACCGTATCCTCATCCCTGATCATCCGCTCATAAGCCTGTAGTTGCTTCATGAGCTCGGTAAGTCCTAACTCCTTTGTCGCCAGATTGTATGCGGCCTTGAACCCCACAAAATCTTTAGACAGAGTCTTGAACACCATCTCGATCTGGGTGTTATAGTCCAACTCAGCACCATTCTCGGCAGCCTCAGCGAAGAATCCCATTAGAGTGATCATATGGTCCTTCACTGGAGCACCCGCCTTTTGCTTAGAGTTCATAATGCTGGTGATAGCGGACTGTCGAGCCAATTTTTCTTGGCCTCCGAACATGTCCTCCAGATTTTCCATGATCTCCCCAGCAACTTGATAAGTCTCATGCTGCTTTTGTAAAGCACTCGTCATGCTAGCAAGGATGTAGCATCGAGCTATTTCATTGGATTCTCTCCAACGATTATAGGCAACCGGGACCTCCTCAAGTGGTGTGTCAGGTTTGGGCCCAGGTGGGCATGGTTCGTCCAGTACGAACTTGTGTCTCTCGCAGCTGAGAACTATTAATAGATTTCTTTTCCAATCTTTATAATTGTCGCCATTCAACTTATTTTCAGTAAGTATTGAAATGAGGGGTGTCGGTGACATTTTGAACTGAAATAAAATTATACTAGACATCATTACAAAGCCCAAGCAAATATACAGATAATTTAGCAAATAAAAACATACAAGTATGTTCCTACATGAAACTTGAAAAAAAATATAGCATTGCAACGGTAATTCTCAGCACCTATTGCCCCAAGCCACCGAGGGGTGGTCATGAGAACAAATAGCCGGAACATGGACCCCGTCCAATTAATATATGTTACCTTAAATCCTCCAAGGTTAAGACATATATTAATAACCGCTTATTTGGCCACCAGTTTAGTTAACAGAGCTTCTAGGGAAGGTTAATAACTAAACGAGTCTTGAGTGTATAACCATTGTTTACGTAGCCCGATCCACGTCCTACCAAGCCACCGAGGGGTGGTCATGAATAGGATCGCACCCGAACACGTTTTCCACATAGGAGATCCAATCTAGTATACCGGCGGTGGTAAACACCTACCGAGGGGTGTGGTCAGGTCAGAACTGACGCGAGGCGTTACCATGCTTTCACATATGGATCAACAATGGAGGCCGTGGGTTTTGTTTGAAACCCTCTCCCACTCAATATTTTGAAAAACATGCAAGTTTTGACAAATTATGTATGATCAATATAGTATGAGCGGCACTCACCTATCCTATATGACATGTTATCAAATATGCATACAAAACATCCATCAATACATATTTATACATCCATGACATATCACAGAAAAATAATTGACAGAATAACCAAGCCATGGTTCCATCCTAGAACAAAGAAAATAAAGATTACAAAATTCCATCCAAAGCATTCTTTGGGTCTTGAATTTTGTTCCGTCTTCTTGTATCCATCTTTATGTAGCCTCTCCATTTATTTCTCATCCCAAGAATTATTTAAAATTTAAATTTCCAAAAATTTAAATTTCAAATTCAAACTCCAAATTCGAATTTCAAATTTAAATTTCTAATTCAAATTTTAAACAATTTTAATCATCATGTGTAATAATATGTAATTTCAAAAATTTCAAATTTTCAATTACATATTTTTTAAACAAGATTTAAAATTAAATCTTAAATTTAAAAATCAAAATTTTCAAATTTTGGACCGCCGCACCGCCGCCGTGGGCAGCTACCAACCCCGGAGGGGCTGGCAGCCCACGGTTGCCCCTTGTGCAGCCTGCCGGGCTACAGGCCAAGCCTGCAGCACCAGGCTGCACGCCCAGGCTGGGCGAAGCAGTCGGCAGGCTGCAGGCAGCGCCTGCAGCCAGTGGCTGCATGCCCAGGCTGCGGCCGGCCTTGGGCAGGTTGCGCCACCCTCGGCTGCAGGCCAAGCCTGCGGCCGTGGGTGATGTTTGCCTGCATAGGGGCTGCCGCAGCCCCATCCTGCCCAAGGGCAGGGGCTGCAGCCCCATCAAGGCCCGTCGGCCTATTCCGAGGGGTCGTGTCTCGATTTTCGTGCCATATTCCAATTTACCTATTAAGATCTCCAAAAATTAATTTGAATCCCAATTAAATTGAAATTTTCCGCACAATCAAAATTTTAACCTTTAAATCAAATTTAACTTTTGGGAAAAATAAATTACGGTCTTCAATCTTCAATCTCCTCCAAGAATAATTACATAAAATTTCCTAAACCGTTTCCGGTGTACAAAAAATTCTAACCATAAAAATTCTAAGAGACAGAAATTAAATTCCATGGGAAAATTACAGTGTTAATAAACTGCTCCCATGGTTACATAAAAAATCCTAGATACAATTTTTCTAAATTCTAAGGAACCATAATCGGTATAAACAAGCATGCTTATAATAATTCAAAAAATTAAAATAACCACATACTTTATACATAATACATGATAACAACATAAAGGAACCCTAGAATGCCACTCTCTAAATATCAAATCCATACATAAATAAAAAGACCAAGTAATTGTCTAATTTATGTGCATGGCATAGTCATGAGATGGCTCTGATACCAATTGTAGGAAAATAAATCGGTAAAAACGTATCAGAGTGGCGCAGCGGAACAAAAAAAATTTTTAGATCGTTAAATATCTCATGATGCCATATACAATAAATCAACAACAATTAAAACTCATACCTCAAGGACGCCAATATGCAGGAGGAGAATGACCGGAGGCTTCAACCAACTAGCCTTCTCTACTATTCTCCAATTCCCGAATGGCTGAGTGTGTGCGCACTCTGAACCTCGATCGGTATGCTAGCACTGCTAGTCTTCTTCCGACCACCCAGATCTCTAAAGAACTTTATTGTCATGATGAGCTGTGCAACAATAAGCCTGCTCACCTGAGAGTCTGTGGTCTAAGAGAACTGGAGTGGTAGGTCCTCTATTTATAGACCTGCATGAGGTGAATCTCTGAATTTGAATTGGATTAGGAAAAGATATTTTCCTTTATCTTTAACCAAAAAATCCGAATTTTTCCATAGGATAATCCTAACAATAAATTCGGTTTTTCCTAAGATAAATCCAATCCAAATCTTAACAAGATTTTAACTAGAATTTTATCTCCCTTTTTCAACCAAAAAATCCGAAATTCACAAGGAGAAAATCCTCCAAAAAATTTCGGCCATTATGGATAAGGGAGAATAAAAAATTCCACTAGGATTTTCAAGCTAAATCTCATCTCAACCTTATCCAAAAATAACCGAATTTCCTAGGATAAAGGCTCCAAAATTTCGGCCACTTTTAGGGAAGGAGAGAATCCAAATTCAACTAGGATTGAAACTTGAATTTTTCTTTGAATCTTCTTCACAAAAACCGAATTTTCCATTGAGGATTATCCTCAAAAAATTCGCCCACTTTTGTTGGGATTTGGATTCAAAATTCAAATAGGATTCTAACAAGATTACCCTCTCCAAATCCAACTCAAATTCGAATTTCAAACCTTGTGGATTTTCCACAACAAATTCGAATCCTACTTGGACTGTGATTCAAAATTTGAATTTCAAATTTCAAATTCAAATTTCAAATTCAAATTTCAAATTTCAAATTTCAAATTTAAATTTCAAATTCAAATTTCAAATTCGAATTTCAAATTCAAATTTCAAATTCGAATTTCAAATTCAAAATTCAAAATTCAAAATTCAAAATTCAAATTTCAAATTCCACAAAACGGTTGTGTTTCATATTCTTGTTCTCATGGATAATTTTCTACAACTCCAATCCAATCTCAAATAAAATCATGGCAACTTTATTTGGAGTTTGAATAATTGTGTACTCTATTATCCAAAACAAAATCTGAATCCAACCGGAGAGAATCTTGTCTACCATCCTAATCCTGTGTCATCACCATCCATGCATAATAAACTAGCCAATAGCATACACAAATCAATTTGCCAAACGTTAAGGAATTATGTAGAGCTAGTAGAGGGACTGATTGGACATATATAATCGGGCTCCCGTGATTCCATATGATCATCATTCTTTACCGAACAACTCAATCATATGATCACTAATTTCAGAGTCACACCACTATAAACCTGAAACTGAACTCCCAATTATATATCGTATTACGTAAGCCTGTGACGAGCTACCATCCAATGACCTTGTCATATATGCAAAACCCTCATATGATATCCATGATCAGCCTTAGGTCAAAGTCCGTTTAATCCTACTGATCAGGCTATCTTAAAGTTCCATTATACTACCGAATCAAGAAAATGATTATTCACCATATGTGAATAAGAAGTCATCCGCCCAGCAGACGACCCAAGGCCTTGTCCATTTGCACATTCAGTATAATGCCTTTAAGAGGATACCTTTAACTCCTCAGAGCTATGATTCCGATATTTGCAAACAAACCCTTCATCGTATACAAGTCATGCACCCAACGAACCGGTCTATAAGCTTACTACCTCTGAGACGCTTTAGCCATTGGAACATCAAAGTACACAAGTCATATACATGAAGTAGTTCATTTACTCAAGATTAAGGTTATTGCACAATGAACGTCAAAAGCAGATTGATCCACTCATAGCGGACTACGTAGATCAATCACGCTTTAGTCCCGGTCTAATATGTCACCACCGAGCAACATATCCATGTCTCTACTTGGGAGTCCAGCTCCAGACAGTCAAGACAGACCGTCCCCTCCAAGGCTTTAGACAACATAATAGTCTTAACATGAGTTAGATGCCCGGTCTAACCCCATAGACTACAGACCATAGTTTAGACTGCTAACTTTAGAACATTGTCTTCTCGCATACAAAAGTCCATTGCATGCAACGTTCTAACAGTTTTAACACAAGCAGTCAGTGAGCCATATTTGCTTACATTTACTTTAACATGTAAATAAGACGAGGACAGATAGCAATGTAATGAATAACCTCTATATATAATTTTATTATCCAGTTCAAAATGAATACATCAAAAATGTCTCTAATACTTAGGGCATTTCCTAACATGAACAACACCAATGCTTTTGAACTGACGATAGAAAGCTGACTTGTCACCACAGTGGAAGTTCCAGCTTTAACATCATTCCTTGTATAAGTGTAGATTCTCCCTTGGTTGTCTGGAGCTTCCAATCTGCCTTGCGATATCGAAGGGCCTTCGATTTTGGCTTGAGCAGCATAAAGTTGGTTGCTCATTGTACGAGCTTGGTTCTGCTAGTTCTGTGGGTTAGAAAAATAATTTTTGGCGAAGTGACCTTCCTTGCCATAGATGAAATAGCCACTTGTCCCCTGCTTGCATTCTCCCAGGTGTCTATTTCCACACTTTGGGAGCATCAAAAGTTGGTTGTCGTTTCCTCCTTGGCTGTTTCTCTTCTGTCAAAAATTCTTCTATTGACCTTGGTTGCTTGCATTTCCTGTCCTCTTGAGGTTATTGCCAGGTTACCTGCTACTTTGGGTAGTGCTGGTGCCTTGTTCCTGGTGCTAAAACTCTTGATTCTGCTTTCCTTAAGCCAACTTGGCCTAAGTTTTTTCTTCCTTCCTTGCCTTGAAAATTTAAAAATTTCGCTCTTTATCTTGTCCTAGCCAATACTCGGCTCAGATGGCCTTACTTACGTACTCGACCACAATCATCAGTCCATGGCAACCACTACAGACCTGGACCGTAATATCCATCCTAAATATCTTTAGCATTCGCCTGACTCTCTCCCTTTCTGTAGGCACTAGTCAGGATAGAGCCAAGCCAACTATTCAAACTTCCTAACCGCCTCCATCATGGTCATATTTCCTTAGCGTAAGTTGTTGAATTCATCCTATTGCGCTGCTAAGGCTTCTTCATTGAAGTACATCTCCTTAAACTCCTCAATGAATTCCGTCCAACTTATCTCATTGACATTTCTTTTGATCGCCACCATTTTCCACCACTAACGTGCCTCTTTTCGCAGGGCGAAAGATGCGCACATTACTTTCTCTTGGTCTGTCAATCTCATGAAATCTAAGATTACTTGGATATCAGTTAGCTAGTCATTAGCCTCTATGTTGTTTGAGGTTCCTTTGAATTCTGGTACCTTCATGCACTGGAACCTCTCGTATAATTCGTCCTCCCTAAAGGTCGGTTGAGGAACATTTGTTGTCATAGGAGCAGTCACTGCTGGAGGTGCTAGTGGTGGTTCATGAAATTCCCCTCCTTGTGGAGCCTCTGGACTAGGGGAACCTCTTGCAAAATCTCAAGGGCTGATAGAGTCTCCTAAACTGGCACCGTTGCTGTCAGTGGTGGCTGGTTCTGCTGTTTTAGTTGTCCTCTTAGTTGGTTCATGTTGTGTTGTTGCTTCTCCAATATTTCCCTTATAGCTACGAGTTGGGCCACTAAGTCCTCATCTTGCGATGCTCGAGCTATTTGTAAACGAGGCCGAACTATAATAACTTAGGGAATCCTATGATGGAAGGGAAAAATTCGTGAGTATTATGCTCTCATGCTTAGGAGTCATAATTACGTACTACTTAACTTAATCGCTTAACTATTATATTCTTCTCTTTTACTATGCCTCGCATATCATGACATTTAATATGAATTACATCCTATCATATCATATCAAATGTCGTTATTGTGCAGAAGTCATCTTGTACCTTCTGTCGCACTATAGATCATGTGCTAGTATACGTACATATGTCATCCGGCAATAATGTATTACTTTTCATATAACATTCATAAAAAGTGAATATAGAACTCTGGTCTATCGGGAGTGGTAAACTCTTCCTGTACAAAACTTAAAAGAAAATACACAGTTAGGTCTAATGGGAGTAAGCTACTACTTCCCACAATACCTACATACATGGGCTAAGTAACTGCTATACTAGAGTAAATCACTACTACTCTGAGGAAAGCCCAGATTCTGCATCAGAGATGTTCTCATTGTCATCCTTATTGAGGGGAAATTCCTTTAGATCCTCCTCATCTTCTATACCAGAATTGGCCTCGTCATCACTAGCAATAATAACCTGAGGATCAGGCTCATACAACTCCATCCACTCATCATCACTGACAAAATTGGGGATGTCATCATCGTCATTGTCATCTGCCTCGGGATGGGGTTCTGGAAATGGTAGGGCTGGAGTAAGGTCTCCCATGGCTTTTTCATCGTCCATCGGTGCCTCAGGATGGTACTCAGCTATGGGGTCCTCCTCTATCGGTTGGTGGACTAGATCCATCGGGTTGCCCTCATTTTTGGTAGCATCTACAATGTCGTGTGCTTGTTCGTAGTTTCTGGCGTTGATCACATCAACCTTACCGTCCACTATCTTGTATGAATTGCCTCAAGTCCATATAATGCGGAGGGTAGCAGACGAGCTCCCTTACATCCCATGGGACTCCTCTCCATAGAAGCTCTGCTATCTCACTAAAGGGTACCTCCAAGGGTATGTGAGGCCACATAGCATCCCAAAACTTCTGACAATAGTGAACCATTGTCTCCCCTTCATACGCATCCCATATGCTAAAGAGGATATCGTACTATCTCTCATACATGTCTCTCCAGATAGCCATGTCTCTACCTAACCTGTAGGCTTCCTCAAAGGGAGATGGTACAAAGGTATCGCAGAGGTTTCGGTAAAAATCAGCCCAGTGCATCATAGGGTCTCCGTTCTTGCGTTATCTATCCCATCAGGCCATCATTGGTCCATCCAGCCCGATACTTGCCAGATCCACCTGTAGGTGAGGTGGAATATGATAGGTACAGAATATGACTTCTATGCGGCGTATCCACCCTATAAGCTCGTGAGAGCGACGTCTGTCGTATCTATCCGGATGCATGTTTGTGAAAGTAGTCTTGCCTCGTAATCTTCATTCCTTTTTTGGGGATCTATTGGTGTGGGTTCTACTGGTGCAGCTATAGCCACATATTTTAACTTAAACATTAACCTACATCCTATCAACATAAAATACAAACTAACTTACTTGGACAGACAAAGCGGGCATGTAGCAATATGAGGTCAGGTGGTAGGACATCGCTCTGATACCAACTATGGCGACCCTGACTTTGACCCATCCTAGTGGCAAGATCGTCACCACTCACTTAACTTACTTTACTTAAACTTACTTGAACACGTGCTTAAAACAATCTGTAAGCACGCTGCTACCTTAACTTTAAACTTACTTTTAAACTTGCTCTTCTTAACTTTATTCTTCTTGACTTAGCGTACTTACTTTACTTCTTATACTTTTCTTACCTTCTTTAAACTTTTCACTTAACTTTATCGTTTTAAAGTACTTTAAGAAGTACTTTCTTTAACATACTCATTTCTTACACTATTAAAGTTTGCCATTTTATACTTGACATTTAAACTTACTTGTGGAAACCATGTTTGAAAAATTACTGATAAATTTTTTTTTTCTTTTAAAACTTGATTTAAACATATGAGTTTTCCAAACCTTGTCTTACATTAAACCTTGTCTCTTTTCTTTACATTACATATACTTTTTTTTTTATTGTAGTGGAAAATCATAGTGAAACCATAACTCACCCCATAACACTCCGGGAATCTGTCTGCCAGCCCATCAGTTCCTTTCCTTATAATGTAGGCAGCTTACTCTTGGTACCTACATCACGAACAGACTAGTGAGCTAGAGCTCAGTAAGTACAAACATACATATAAAACATTACTTGTTCATATATACATGCAAAAACTTTATATGGATATGACATACATTTAAAACTTTACTTAAACACATCAACTAACAACGAATGTTAGTCAGATTATGCTTGCTTATTTTTCTTCTTCGTTCTTATTGTTCTTTCTGTTCTTTCATATTTTTCTGTTCTTTTCTTTTCTTTTCTTTACTTGTCTTTTCTTTTCTTTACTTTCTTTTCTTAACTTTTCGTTGCTTTTCTTTTCTTTTCTTTCACTGATCTTTACTTGTCTTTTCTTTACTTTTCTTATCTTTACTTGTCTTTTCTTTCACTTGTGGGCCCATGGCTGAACAAACCTACTATGTGCGAACCAATGGGGAAAGGGGGAGCGACCCACCAATCAAACCCACGATCAAACTTTAGGCCTATAACTACCACATCTTAGGGATAGCACCACACAATTAGGGTGGACGTCATTCTTAAACCTCACTTCTGGGGAGACCGGTACGTCAATATTAAATTTTTAGTCTTATTATCTTGCTTATCTTCATCTTTCTTATCTTTCTTTTCTTTAACTTTTCATTTTTTTTAACCTCATGAACATGTTAGATTATCATGTCACATGCTACAAAGCACAACTTTTATATAAAGTTTAATCAGAAACTTTTTATCACTTATAAACATTTATTTTAATAAAAAACATATTGTAACTTTATTTCACAACAACACATTATAACACAGTCCTATGGCAAGTCAGTTCGTAAGTAGACAATTTAATGTCTGTACTTACAAATACTCCTGCTTGTTTCTCCTTCTTCACTTCTGGATCCTCAAATGCTTCTTTGTCGCCTCTAGGTCAGATCCCTATAATCGAAATAATTATGATTATTTTAAAATCTTTACTTTATATAAAAAACTTATTAAAATGTAATCATTCTACATTTAATTTCTTAATCATGGACTTAGGGATCTAATATCCCATTTCTAACTTTTCTGTTAACTTTTGGTAAAATTACCATTTCGTTCCTAACTTTTGACAAAATGACAATTTCATCCCTAGCGGACTTTTCTTTTTTTAAAATCTTGATTTTGGCCTTAAAAATCTTAATTAACCTTATTTGTCACTTTTTCACTAACTTTTGAAAAAATGGCTATTGTATCTCGAACTTTTGGCAAAATTACCATTTTGCCTCTAGCGGGATTTTTCATCATAACCTTACTTTTCTTTAGTTTATAACTTGGCTTTGGCCCTTAGGATTTTAATTAAGCCA
This sequence comes from Antiaris toxicaria, assembly GCA_035233585.1. NCBI lineage: Eukaryota > Viridiplantae > Streptophyta > Magnoliopsida > Rosales > Moraceae > Antiaris > Antiaris toxicaria. The sequence goes on from CP141156.1 coordinate 22,265,514, forward strand.
TTCTAAGTCCATTAAGACCCTTTTCTATCATTCCTGAAATTTTCAGTCAAAGTGACCATTTTGCCCCTAACGGTCTTTGGGCCGTATCATTTTTATTTTAATGCTTAGACTAGATTTTCTAAGCCCAAAAATCATAAAATCATTTTTCTTAAGCCTTTTCAAGCTTTTACGGCATTAATTATCGAAATGCTCAGGTCACTATTCACCGACCCTCGGGTGGCACTATTCTGACCCTAAGTCACTGAGGAGGCTCGGGTTTCCATCCCGACCACATTTTACCCTTCGGTTCCTAAAATACCCCTTTGTGCTGTTTTATAAATTTCGGCAGCATTTTCGCTTAATTTTTGGGTTCCTGATGTTTAGGAAACGCCTCAAAAACATCTACTTTACCAGAGGCCTAATTTTTACATAAAAATTCATAGTTTTTGCATAAAAATCTTTACATTACACACATTTTCTTATTCGATTAATTTTTCATATAAATAGTCCATAATTAACATTTAATCATCTCAATTAATAAATTGAGGAATTAAAATAGTTAAAATCACTACCGGAGTCGTTCAACGACGTCTATCGGGTAGGTTGACTCCAATCGGTGATTGACGAAGCCGTTCGATCTCGCGTGTATAAACTTTGATTCACCGTTCTTTATGTTTGAAATTCCGTCTTGAAATTCTGATGCCGCGGACGTGTTAGGAACGTCGAAAATAGGCCAGAGGGTCATTCTTCAAATTTTGGGGTCCAGGCCACCATTGACCAATGTTGACGACTGTTGACCGGCGGCGGCGTAGGCCAAACTTGGTACCAAAACCTAGATTTCGACGAGAGGAACAAGAATTCGGTGTCAATTTTTCTTGATTCGAGGCTCCCATCACCGGAAACAATCCCTCGAACGGCAGATGATGGCGGCAAGGTCTGTTCTCCATCTTCCTGGCATTGATTCTCAAAATTGACTTGGGGCTTTTGATTTTCACCCTATTCTGAATGTTTTGAGATTAGTGGTGTCGCTCACCTCCACCAGAAACAGTGACTTCCATGGCAGTGACATGGCGGCAACGACAAAGTGTTGGGCAGTGCGATCTGGCGGCCGTTGAGGTGAAACAAGGCCTGGGTTTTGTTCTCCTCTTCACCACGAAAATTTTGGGACCAGAATCACCTTGATCAGAGGTCGGATGGCGAAGATCTGGCGTCGTGAAAATTTTCACCTCCGGCGACTTCGAGCGGCACGTGCGGCGTGCTCCGGCGGTGGTTCCATCGCGTCGACCCGCCGTTGGACTCAGCTCAGTGAGAGCTTTCCAACGGGACAGGCGGTGTTGAAAACAGACATCGTTTTCGGTGTTCGGTTACTGTTCATTTTCGGTGGTAGGGAGGAAAGAGAAAGTGAGAAGAAAAATGAGGCCTTTCTTGAAAATTTATGATTTTCTACCCTTTTTATACTTTTTTTTTTGTGAAATTTTTAACATAGGCTATCCTGATTAATTTGGGCGTGCTGAACCCAAATATATCAGTTTTATTTTCATCCGAGGTCATCTCGATCAGTTTTCGGATACTGCGATTCTCGGTCAAAATTTACTTTTTATGCCCAATTGACTAATTTGAGCATGCTGATTCTAAATATATCAGTTTTACTTCAAGAAAAGGTCATCTTGACCAATTTCTTGATACTGCATATTTTCGGATCCAAAAATTACTTTTATGCTCAATTGACTAATTTAAGCATGTTGATTCTAAATATCTCAGTTTTATATCAAGAAAAAGTCATCTTGACCAATTTCTTGATAGTGCATGTTTTTTGATCAAAAATTACTTTTAAACCATAACCATTGGATCCAACTACCACATTTCTTTAAAAGAAATAAATCAATTATGATATCATCTATTTGGTCCTCATTGTATTAATCCGAGGTCAAAGTTTGATCAAAAGTCAAACTAAACAGAAATTTACCGAAATCGCGTAGGTGGTTTCTGGCACCTCCTATGCGATCGGTTTGCCTTATTCTACTGTCGTTTGACTAAAAATCAAAACTATAAATTTTCGTCTGTTTCCCCAATCTTGATTTACCTTAGGTAATCTCTTTGGGTTTTCGGTTTCTAAATAGCATCTTCGTTTTTCCAAAAATAACAAAGTTTTTGGGGGAGTGCACTGAAGGACTTATCTAGCCATCCGTGCTATCAGTTCGATCTAACTTAATCTTGAAACTTTTAAAAAACCCTAAAACACTTATCTTATCTTATCTTTGCTTTGACTTGCCATTTCTTATATCCTATCTTTTTCGGATACCGAAACCGCTCCATTTTGAGCGTTTTGGTCCGAAATCACTTTCTAAGTCATGAACTTTATTCTTCGATTATTTTTGGAGATTTCAAATCCTCCAAAACATTTATTTATTACTATTGACACTATTATCTGTTTATTTTCAAACATAGTATTCTTATACATTCTTATTCACAGAAATTCTTAGAAAAAAACCTAGCTTAATCCTAGGTAGCACTATAGGAAATTTCTGGTCTGTTACACAATCATACTTCAACATCATAATTTCCATGGGATTTTTTTATAGGCTTTACTATAGCCATACCTACTTAAATATACTTTATGAACATATATGGGTCTTAATACAACTTGAGGTCAAACATACATATATACTCAGGAAATACTAACTTGGTCATTACTTAATATAAGTTTTTTTCTCAAAACAAAAAAGGGTTACTTAACATCATGCGCAAGTAAAACTTGTAGTGATATCCATACCCAACCCTCACTTCAGTCCTACCACCATTATAGTCTATCGGAGTCTAACCCATAGGTTTCTTACCTACAGTATCAACACACATGATGAGCTTTACGCTCAGCAAGTACAACACTTAATCCGCAAAACTATCATTTAAAAACATATGCTATAACTTAAACATATCATGACTTTAAAGCACATCATGAATACATATCATGTGTCATATAACTGAAAGCATAACATATCACATAACTCAGAAGTATATCATAACTATGAGTTAAAGCTTATCGTAAGGAATAAAGCATGCTTATCGTAAAAGTTGACTAAAACATCTTTATCATGTTATTCATCAATCATACGCGATTAAGGAATAAATGCATTCTCATCGTAAAAATAATTATTTAAAATCATTTTCATTCATGCTGTAGGCGAAGTTGTACTTACCTGTCTATAGGTAGTTTGTACTTCACCTTCTTGTAATACAGGTATCTACCTGTCATCATGACGCATTCCATTAGCACTTATTTTTGAGTCATTAATATCGTTAGTAACTAAAGCGTCTATCGACATATGTTACCGATTACCATCAGTACTAAACTACTCTCTTTTTGGAAAGTTCCTTTAGCTATCTTCTAATCGTGGTAATTGATTTATTTGCTTAATAAATCAATTAACGTCTCTCTTTCTCTCTTGGTTATACTAGCTAATTGGCTGGTTAACTAATTGGCCATTTAAGGTAATCGAGGTACCTTTACTACCCTACCAATTTTGAAAACTGTTTGTGAGTGTATTTTCAATTTGAGAAAACATACTCTTTAAAAACAATCCTCTTAACATCCTGTTGGAAGGTGTAGTCATTGTCGTAAATCCTTTGTCTCATTTTGAAAGAACACTCTTTGGTGTTAAGTCAAAAATATAGTTTTTGAACCTCTTTTGAAAAACTGATCATAACTTGCTCAAAAATATCATATTTATAAAATTGGCGAACATCATATTTTAAGGCCTCGATGAGACGGACAAATTTCATGTTCATCTCGTAGCTTGGTTCGGACTCTAACCTCTCCTAAACATCTAAAACCCATGGCTTTGCTTTGGCCCAGTTTTAGAAAATTTCCCAGTTTTTTAGGTTTTGGAAAGCCACTCTATTTAGGCATTAAAATGGCTGAATTTTTAATACTCACATGGTCCATTTTTAAGTTTTCGACGTGGTCTACGTTTTTCATGTTGAGCCCAGAAGCCGATTCGAACTCAAGATTACCCGTTTTTACCAAAATCCGAAACTATCCCTTCCTCCAGGTTTACAGTCTCAATTTTGACCTCCTGTCAGAAAACTATCCAAAAGCCTATCTTAACATCATTTTTAGCCTAGGTTCCTTTCATGCAAAAACATCCTTTACGAAATTTCCTAAAACTTTCATGTTTCAATGTTCTCAAAATCCATCCATATCATGTTCGAAACTATCAAAATCCATGGCTGAAAAATAAGGACAGTTTGCCTTACCATACTAACCCTAAACATTCATGTATACTACAAGCCACAAAAATGAAAACCATAACCACATAATTACATAATCACATGATCACATGCTTAAAGCTCAAAATAAACTTATTACAACCCATGTGCTTAAATACATAATAAATTTCTTTGAGATCAAAGCTTCACTAAAAATAATAGCCACAAAGAACCTAGCGATTACCTTTGTGTGCCCCGCAGAATGGCTCAATCCAAGCAAGGTTTTGAGGTTAAAATTTGTGCATTTTTGGTTGAGAGCGAGGGTTGGCTATGTGCTAAAAGAAAGAGAGAAAAATGGAGCTTTTTGGGTAGCTTTTGGAAAGAAAGAAAGAAAGAAAGTAGCCCTAATGGCCAAGCCTACCTATATATAGACAATTCTTAAGCATGTTTAGCTAATCCTAACCATCTTAATTAAGCTAAACTTGGCTAAGTTAAGGGGGACAAATTTTTTTTTAGCTACTACCCACGTAGATCTGGTGGAGCATGGAAATAAACAAAGCCAACATGGCATTAATGAGTTGCAAAAACAATAGTGTTTGTCTCCTAAAAACTGCTTTATTTTATTTAACAAATCTAAACATGTTTCCTTGTTTCAAGGGAAACTTTTCAGGTTGTCTCTTGGCTGCTAGGGCCAGTTTTTAAGGTGGAAAATTTATCTGCAAAAGCTTCTCTTATTAATCTAATTTCCTACGATGGTGTTTGGTAATTGTTCGGCTGTATTTCAAACCTCTGCCGAAAAATAGATTTTGTTGATCCGATTCTTATTCTAATCGTTACTAATAGGTTGTAAGTGCTTATGAGCTTACTATGTGTCTGTTTACTATTCCTTTTCGGTTCTGTGGCTGTGTTCTAAACTGTGCTAACACTGCACATGTATACACTTTCTGTACTGAAAATTTCGACATAGGCTATCTTAGCAAATTTGGGCGTGTTGATCATGAATTTATCAGTTTTATACCCATCTGAGGTCGTCTTGACCAGTTTCTGATACTGCGTGATCCCTACTCGGAAATCACTTTTTGTGCTCAATCGACAAGTTTGAGCGTACTGATTCTAAATATATCAATTTCGGGTTGAGAAAATGTCGTTTTTATCCCTTTCTCGATACTATATATATCTTGTTCATAACTTTACGTTTTGTGCTTAATTGACTAATTTGAGCATACTAATCATAAATATATCAGTTTAGTGTCAAGAAAATGTCATCTCGACCATTTTCTCGATACTATATATTTATCATTCAAAATTTATTTTTGTGTTCAGATAACTAATTTGAGCGTATTGATTATAGGTACATCAGTTTCGTGTTAAGAAAAGATTGTCTTGACTAATTTCTTGATACTGCATATGACATAGACACACTCATATGTACTATCATATCTCTCAGTCTATATATATACATATGCGTGAGTATATATATTCAGTTTTCTTGATATGCGTGTCTCTTACACGGATACACACATACACATATAGCATCATACCACTCAATATACATATAGGCATATATACATATTGCTCAACAGTAAATGGGGTGTACCAATTTATTTTCAGTTGTCATTTTCATTGTATAAATTGAAATTAAACATTTCTTACCCCGTTTAATTTATTCAATTGGGTAATTTAAATAGTATTCACAGACTTAATTATTTGTCTCAAAGTAAATTATGTCCACGATCATGGTGGATATTACAATATGTATAAAGAGAGTAATTTCTCATAGAGTTTTACGTACTAGAAACTTATTACTATTTACATAATTAAACGTTTAGTAATATATTAATAACTTTTGGGAAAATTCTGCATTGTAAAATCGCTCACTGCCTTCGCTCACTCAACATCTTTGTCCGTAGTTGCCCATCATGTACTACGCCATAGGTTTCTTACCTATCATATGAATATAACTGATGACCTTTCGCTCAAGAAGTACAAACATAGATCCTGCAAAACATTGTGGCCTTGAATAAAAATGCATGATCTATTTATAATTCATTTTGGGAAAGATAATGCATGATCCCATAATTCTCAATTATGGATCTCTTATAAGCTTCTTTGTAATCTTATTATCTTGCTTAACATATGGGGCCTTGGTGTACATATTAGGTGCATGTGATCAACATGAGGTTAATGTTCGTGAGGTCCCTAATAACATTGAGATCAAAACTAGACTTATCAAGAACATAACATAATATAAACATAATCGTCCTATGATTTGGAGATTGGTATGATACTTTTTACTTATATTTTCTTAATCTTGTTAATTTAGGTGAGAATGCTTTGTGTAATACTTCTAACTAAAAGTCTTACTTATAGACCTAAATCTTATGTTATGATATTATTAATCATAACAAATGCACATGATTATATGACAAGATATAATAAACATGACATAACCATAAAACATTACAATTTCAAAAACTATAGTATAATTGAAATCATGGCGTTATTGTAAAAATATGGCGTGTTTAAAAAAAAAAGTCATTCTTAAAATATGTCTTGCCTGAATACTTACCATATTTGAAAAACATGGCTCACTTGAAAACATAATGTGCTTGAAAACGGGGCATACTTGAAAACATGACTCACTTGAAACATAGCATACATGTAAAATGGCATTTATACAAACATATTTTATTGGAAAATATTTAATATTTTTATTCTATAGGCAAGGTTTATACTTGTCTTACACACAATTTTTCTACTAGCTCAACTAGTTTGCAATCTAAATCTTACTACTTGAAAATATATCTTAGTGAGTATTAAATTAATAATCCTATCGGGTACAATCCTATCTAAATCTCTTATAATAAAAAGGAAATAAGAACTTAGTCTAAAATAATTCCTTACTTTTAGTATTTATAGTTATAGGATTATGGTGTATTTAAATCTTTAAATAACTTCTATTAACTTAATAAAAATTGGATATGAGAATTTCGTCTTATTTTAAGTTTGTATTAAAATTATAATTTTGACACTCTTTAAAATTCACATTTTTCAAAAATATAAAGTATTCATTTTAAAAACTACTTAATTTAATGCTCCTTGGATGATTTTTATCAAAATTCCTTTTTATTAAAAGAAAATCAAGAACTAGTCCACATAAAGTTGTGGTGCATTTTAAAATCTAAAACATAATTTTTATTTAAGTCAAATGAAAATTGGTTTTAAGAATTTTAATCCATTTTTCTTAAACATGAAAAATATATCCTTTTAAAAATCATGTTAGAAAATCTAACTCCATTTTTTTTTTCTAATTTTGTGTCAAAATAGCTATTTTAACACTCTATAATTCGAAATTCTATATCATTAAGAATACTTTTAAAAATCATCTAGTTTGAAACTTCTCATTTTCTAATCATATTAACACTAATTTAAAAAAACATTTTAAATCTTTAAAATCTTTATTTTTCTCTCTCCCATTTTTTTTCTTTTTTATTTTTTAGCTTGTTGGGCGTTAAAGCACTGGCCATTGGCCACTTGCATTGCAGAGCCTTGCCTCGGCCAAAGAAAGCTCTGTAGCACATGTACTGGGTGTTGCATTGCCCAGCAGGTATGGGCTAGCAACTGGTTGCTTGCGCCCCCCACCAAAAAAAAAAAAAAAAGTAAAAGAAAAAGAAAAAGAAAGCCCTGTTTTGCAATTTTTTTTTAAATTGTAACTTTTATCTACATGTTATCTAAATTTTTTATGTTTATGGCAAAGTCCAATTTTGCTAGTAAAAATTCCTTTTTTCTTAAAAATTTATAATTTGTCGGCTTTATCCATTTTTGTTTGAATGGTTGATAACATTTTTTTAAATTATTATCTATAAAATCTTAAAACACCATAACTTATATTCCATAAATGTATCTAAATTTTCTTAATTGTTTTTCTAACTTATATAAACCCACTTTAAATTTCTAAAACTTTTACTATTGGAATCATAAATTTTCTAAACATATTCATAAATATATTTATGCCTTTGTCAAATCACCATTCATAAATTCATTCTAACATTATAACGTCATCAATATAGGTTTGAAAATTTTTTGGAAAATTATGAATACCCATTACTTCTACTTAAAATTCAATCCACTAAAAATTGTAAATTTAAAGATAATTAACAAGAGTTTTGACAGGAAAAATACCACACTATTGGTTTTTCTACTGGAAAATGAAACTAAAACTCCTCGGAAGGGAACTTCTTGGAGGAGCTTGAAGAGTTTCTTCAAATTCTCGAAAGCTTAGAGGTGTTTGGGAAGTAGGAAAATGGGAGAGAAAATACAAGAAAGCTCAAGGAAATTTTTGAAGAATTTGAAGAAAACTAAAGAGAACTTTAAAGAAAACTTAGAGAGCAAAAGGGCTTTGTACGCTTGAGTGTGGAAAATGATGGAGGGATGGAGACCTATTTGTAGGCAAAATTTAATGACAATGGATTAACTTGCTAATCATGCTTAACGTTTTCTAAAGTGTTCTAATCATGTTTTAGCCATAATTATCTCTAATTTAAACCTATAACATAAGCAGATTGACATATACATGAGATAAAAGAGATAAATTCAAACTTTTCTTCTAACCTCGCCTATTTGATCAAAATAGTCTTTAATCCTAGCCATTGAATCAAAAATATATTTTCCATATTTTAGATAATTGAAGAAAATTCTTGGATATTATTTTTAACAGTATGTTTTTAGACTATTAATGCTTAATAGTATTTTCCCTTAGACAATTCCTAAAATCGCATGCTATAAAAGTTAACCTAAATTGCAAAAGCTATTTTATACTAAAAAAGTTAAGTTATACTATAAAAGTTAAGCATTATATGTTTTTTATTGCATTGAAAAACTTATCCACCAAATTTTTGTACTGACAAAGTATATCAGTCTAATTTCTATCTATAAAGGGTAGACAATCTAAATTTTGATATGTGGGCTACTTGACTCATTCGAGCTGTCCACTTAAAATTTTACTCTTCTTAACTTTATCGTTTTAACATGTAATTTTTTTTAATATACATTTTCGAAACATACATAAAATATTTACATTTTTGTTACGTTGAAATACTTCGTAATATAACATACTTTTTAAACTTGTCTTATTTCTTTACATAAAATACTTGTCTTGTCTCTATACATTTACTTTTACATTTAGTTTTCTTTCTTAAGCAGAAATTGCATAGCGAATCCACAACCCGTCCATGACATCCTGGAAATCTACTTGCCAGCCCATCAGTTTCTTCTCTCATAGTTCAGGTAACTTGGCTTTGTTACCTACATCACGAACAGACTAATGAGCTAGAGCTCAGTAAATACAAACATATATATAAAACATTATATATACATATATACATGCTAAAACTTTATGTACACATAACATACATTTAAAACTTTACTTAAACACATCAACTAACAATGAAGGTTAGTCAGATTATGCTTGCTTATTTTTCTTCTTCGTTCTCATTGTTCTTTCTGTTCTTCCATATTCTTCTGTTCTTTTCTTTTCTTAACTTTTCTTTGATTTTCTTTCTTTTCTTTCTTACTTTATCTTTCACTTGTAGGCCCATGATTAGACGTACCTAATGCATGTGAATCAATGGGAAAAGGGGGAGCTACCCACCAATCCATTCCAAGGTCAAACTTTGAACTACTACACTTGGGATAGCACATTGAGCCATTAACTACCACATCATTGAGGTAGCACCACACACTGGGGTGGAGGCAACAATTATGAAACCTTACTCTGGGGAGGTCGATACGCCAACGTTTATATTTTCAGTCTTATTATCTTGCTTATATTTATCTTTCTTTACTCTAGCTTATTATTCTTTTCTGGTCTCGTGGACATATTAAATTGTCATGTCACAAGTGCATAACTTATATATATAAAGCACAGTTCTATAGAAAGTTAGTTCATGAGTAGACATTTAAATGTTTATACTTATAAATACATCACTCATATCTCCTTCTTCGCTTCTAAATCCGCAGACGTTCGTTTGTCGCGTCTGGATCGGGTTCCTATAATTGAAATAATAACGGTTATTTAAATCTTTATTCTTACGTAAAACTTAGGCAAACGTAAAATTCTACGTTTAATTTCCCAATCATGAACTTAGGGGTCTAATATCCCATTTCTAGCCTTTCCGTCAAGTTTTGTCAAAATTACCATTTCGCCTTTAACTTTTGGCAAAATGACAATTTCATCCCTAGCGTATTTTTCTTACTTTTCTCCTTCTTAAATCTTGATTTTGGCCTTAAAAATCTTAATTAACCTCATTTGTCACTTTTTCGCTAACTTTTGGAAAGATGACCGTTGTATCCCGAACTTTTGGTAAAATTACCATTTTACCCCTAGTGGGATTTTTCTCACTTAAACTTTACTTTTGACCTTTAAAATTCTAATTAAAGCCTTTGGGTCATATTTAAAACCCTAACGGTTCGTTTTAACTATTTTCCAAATTTCTGGTCAAAATGACTATTTTGCTCCTGACAGGTCTTTCTTACTTTTCTTCGACTTGAAACTCGATTTTGGCCTTTAGAATTCTATTTAAGCTATTCTAAAACTCTAACGGTCCTTTTCAAGCATTTCGAAAATTTTGATCAAAATGATAAATAGTGACTTTGACCGTAATAATAGTATTCATCATAAATAGTAACTTTGATTTTGACCGTGAATATTTTCATTTTATTATTTAGATTGAATTTTTTAAGCCCAAAAATCATAAAACGATAAACTTAAAGGCTTAATGACCCCTTTTCAGACCTTTCTGAAATTGTTAGTCAAAATGATCATTTTGCCCCTGTTGAGTCTCAGGACCGTAACATTTTCTCTTTAACATTTTAACGGGGTTTTCTAAGTCCAATGATCATAATATAATGTTTCTTAGGCTTCATTATATCTTTGCTGTAGTATAGGTGACTATTTGTCACCTTACTCTCGAGTGGTACTATCCCGACACCTAGAGTCGTTTCTCGTTTTTCCGTCGTTTCTCGTTTTTCCATCGTTTCGGAGTCTCAAATGGGTATTTTACTACTCCTGAAACATTCATTATTCTATTCTCAAGCCTTAGTAACCAAGGGGCTTAGGTTTTCATCTCGACCCTCAATTTCACCTCTCGCTTCCAAAAATATCCTTAGCGTCGATTTTCTTCTTGTTCTAACTTTTCGAGACTTCAAAGGAACGTTTTACTATTCCTTAAAATGTCTATCTTTCTTTTCCGTGCCTAACTCTTCGAGGGGTCTCAGTTTTCACTCTGAAGCACATTTTGCCCATCATTTCCTAAAATACCCTTGATGCCGCTTTAAAATTTTGGCAGTATTTCCTCTTAATTTTTTGGTTCCCGGCGTTTAGGTAACGTTTCAAAACCATCTAACATAATTCTAATCTACCACGTACTATACGAGAGGCCTAATTTTTATGCAAAATTCTAAACTTTTTACGCAAAAATTCTCATAAAACCTTAACGTTTTCTAATAACATTTCATTCATTCTTTTTCCTTCTCACCCTTGGTTCCTTCATTCACATTCAATCACAAACTTTTTCTTTCAAAAACTCATTCAATCTCATACACTTAATACACAGTTTTTCTTTGAAAACCGAGGCAAAATTCTCAGCTTTTCTCTTGAAACCCTATGTCAAATTTCCAGTTTCAAGCTTCTAATTCCATTCCTGATCATCTCACATTTCAATTCGTATTTTTAAAGCACTAAACAACAAAGTTTAAACTTAAAATTTTCACTAATTCATCCATGCTTGGCCATGGATTTTTGCTTAGAAAACATACATAAAATCTTGTTTTCAAGCTTATAAATTCATCCTATAATTTATCATAAGCCAACCTAGCTTTTTAGAGCTCAATCTTAACAAAACTCATGCTTAAATATTTTCTACCAAGCCACCATGATAGCCACGGTTTTCTTATCTAAAGTACTAAGAAAAAGCTTGAGTTTCAAGACTTACCTCACAACCAAGATCAAGCCTTAGTCGGTAGACACTTTCGGTGTGAAAAACTTGAAGAAAACTAAACTTCAAGGGGGAGAAAAGTCAAGGAAATCATGGGCAGCCATGCGACTTGATTTTGACTGGCTTTGCTTCCATTTTTCAGCCCCCAAAAGATGCTTAAAACAGTCCAAAAGAAAAAGGCTGATTTGCAAGACTTTGGAGGGAAAACTTTGAAGAAATTGGCTTGGTTGGTAAGGGAAGGCACATAGCTCATAAGGGCTGCTTGGGACCAGATTTTTTTGGTGCTAAGGAACATATATAAAGGTGTAGGAAAATAAATAGGTAAAAACGTATCAGAGTGGTGCAACAGAACAATAAAAATTTTTTAGATCGTTAAATATTTCATGATGCCATATACAATAAACCAATAACAATTAAAACTCATACCTCAAGGATGCCAATCTTGCAGGAGGAGAATGACCGGAGGGCTTCAACCAACTAGCCTTCTCTACTATTCTCCAATTCCCGAATGGTTGAGTGTGTGGGCACTTTGAACCTCGATCGGTATGCTAGCACTGCTAGTCTTCTTCCGACCACCCAAATCTCTAAAGAACTTATTGTCACGGTGAGTTGTGCAACAATAAGCCTGCTCACCTGAGAGTCTGTGGTCTAAGAGAATTGGAGTGACAAGACCTCCATTTATAGACCTGCATGAGGTGATTCTCTGAATTCGAATTAGATTAGGAGAAGATATTCTCCCTTATCCACAAGCACAAAATCTGAATTTTCCAAGGGGAAAATCCCAATAATAAATTCTGCCACTTTAGGATAATTCCAATCCAAATCTAAACAAGATTTTAACTAGGATTTTATCTCCCTTTTTCAACCAAAAAATCCGAAAATCCAAGGGAAAAATCTCCACCAAAATTTTGGCCACTTTTGGATAAGGGAGAATCAAAATTCTACTAGGATTTTCAAGCTTGAATCTTATCTCATCCTTATCCAAAATAACCGAAAATCTCCTAGGAGATTTACTCCAAAAATTTGGCCATTATCAGGGAAGAGAGAATCCAAATTCAACTGGGATTGAAACTTGAATTTTTCTTTGAACCTTATCCACAAAAATCCGAGAATCCATTGAGGATAATCCTCAATATTTTCGTCCATCTTTGGTTAGGATTTGGATTCAAAATTCAAGTAGGATTCTAACAAGATTTTCCTCTCTATATCCAACTCAAATTCGAATTTCATTCTTTGTGGATTTACCACAACAAATTCGAATGCCACTTGGACTGTGATTCAAAATTTGAATTTCAAATTTCAAATTCAAATTTGAATTTCAAATTTCAAATTTGAATTTCAAATTCAAATTTCAAATTTCAAATTTCAAATTTCAAATTTCAAATTTCAAATTTAAATTTCAAATTCAAATTTCAAATTCGAATTTCAAATTCAAATTTCAAATTCAAATTTCAAATTTCAAAATTCAAATTCTAAAATCCACAAAACAGTTGTATTTCAAATTCTTGTTCTCATGGATAATTTTCTACAACTCCAATCCAATCTCAAATAAAATCATGGCAACTTTATTTGGAGTTCGAATAATTGTGTACTCTATTATCCAAAACAAAATCAGAATTCAACTGGAGAGAATCTTGTCGACCATCCTAATCCTATGTCAACACCATCCATGCATAATAAACTAGCCAATAGCATACACAAATCAATTTGCCAAACGTTAAGGAATTATGTGGAGCTAGTAGAAGGACTGATTGGACATATATAATCAGGCTCCCGCAAATCCATATGATCATCATTCTTTACCGAACAACTCAATCATATGATCACTAATTTCAGAGTCACACCACTATAAACCTGAAACTGAACTCCCAATTATATACCGTATTACGTAAGCCTGTGACAAGCTATCATCTAATGACCTTGTCATGTATGCAGAACCCTCATATGATATCCATGATCAGCTTTAGGCCAAAGTCTGTTTAATCCTACTGATCAGGCTATCTTAAAGTTCCATTATACTACCGAATAAAGAAAATGATTATTCACCATGTGTGAATAAGAAGTCATCTGCCCAGCAGACGACCCAAGGTCTTGTCCATTTTCACTTTCAGTATAATGCCTTTAAAAGGTTACCTTAACTCCTTATCAGAGCTATGATTCCGATATCTGTAAACGAACCCTTCATCGTATACAAGTCATGCACCCAACGAACCGGTCTATAAGCTTACTACCTCTGAGATGCTTTAGCCATTGGAACATCAAAGTACACAAGTCATATACATGAAGCTGTCCTTTTACTCAGGATTAAGGTTACTGCACAATGAACGTCAAAAGCAGATCGATCCACTCAAAGCGGACTTCATAGATCAATCAAGCTTTAGTCCCGGTCTAATATGTCACTACCAAGCAACATATTTATGTCTCTACTTGGGAGTCCAGCTCTAGACAGTCAAGAAAAACCGTCCCCTCCAAGGCTTTAGACAACATAATAGTCTTAACATGAGTTAGATGCTCGGTCTAACCCCATAGACTATAGACCATAGTTCAGACCGCTTACTTTAGAATCTTGTCTTCTCGCATACAAAAGTCCATTGCATGTAACGTTCTAACAGTTTAACACAAGCAGTCAGGGAGTCATGCTCACATTTACTTTAACATGTAAATAAAACGAGGACAGATAGCAATGTAATGAATAACTTCTATATATAATTTTATTATCCAGTTCAAAATAAATATATCATAATGTCTCTAATGCTTAGGACATTTCCTAACAAAAGGGGCTGCTATTCAGCCAAATAAAATCCGGTGGCTTTTATGCCACCTTTGCCTTTATTTTCTTTTATTTTTCTTAACTAAACTCTTGCATTTTTTGACCAATCAAATGGGTCCAAGACATGCTTAATTAATCTCATTTCTACCAACCATCCACCGGATTCATCAAGGGAATTAATTTCCCAAAACTTTCCAAAATTTTCTTTTAAAACAAAAAGGGAAAATGATGGAATTTTGACAACATCCTAGCCATCCATCAAAAGCTCTTTAAAATTAAGCCCTTAGATCTACCTAACCTTTCCACCTAATATTTCTTTTTCATTTATGACATATGCATGCTTACATCATCCATGACATCATCTAATTAATTCGGTGGTTAAAATTTGACCAAAAGTCAAATCAAATAGAACTTTCCCGAAATCGTGTAGGCGGGTTTCTAAGGCCTTCCGCACGATCAATATTTCTTAATTCACTACCGTTTGGCTAAAAATGCTTACCAAAGGTTTTCGTCTTTTCCCCCAATCTTGGATTACCTAAGATAATCTCTTGAGGTTTTCAGTTTCTAAATGGCATCTTCGTTTTTCCGAAAATAACGAAATTTCTGGGAGAGCACACCGGAGGACATATCTAGCCATCTGTGTTGTCAATTTGATCTAATTTAATTTCAAAACTCTTAAAAGACCTAAAACACCTATCTTGACTTATCTTTGTTTTGACTTGCCATTTCTTATATCTATCTTTTTCGGATACTAAAACCACTCCATTTTGAGCATTTTGGTCCGAAATCACTTTCTCAGTCATGAACTTTATTCTTTGATCATTTTTAGAGATTTCAAATCCTTCAAAATATTTATTTATTATTATTAAAACTATTATCTATTTATTTACAAACATAGTGTTCTCATCTTTCTTTCCCACACCTAACTCATCGAGGGGTCTCAGTTTTCACTCCCGAGTGCATTTTGCCCCTCATTTCCTAAAATTCCCTTAATGCAGTTTTAAAATTTTAGCAGCATTTTGTGACGCCTTAAATTTTATTTAAGGGTCAATATATAATTTAAATAAAATTAGTGTGCCAAAAAGTAATTAAAAATCTTTTGGAAACCCTGGGTTGGTTTTCTAGTCAAATTCCACTCAAAAAGTCAACAATTTTAACTTCAAAAAAAAACCCTAAAATATTCGGCCATCACTTGGGATTTTTAATTAAAATTTAAATCCCACAAATCCAAGGAGAATTCAAATTTAAATTTCATCCCTTAAATATAAAGAAGAATTTCGGCCATAAAGTGTAGGAAATAAAGGAGATTTTATTTGAATTAAAAGCTAGGTCAAAACTCATTCAAAATTCAAATTATTTTTTTTCCTAAAAACTAATGGATAATTTTCGGCCACTTAAGGGGAAATAAGAGGGAAAACCCTAGCCTCAAAACAGCACAAAAACTTTCCCTTTTGCCCCTTAAAATTTTTGGCCAAACAAGGAAGAGAAAGGGAAAGAAAAACCTAGTATAAAAACCCTCTTTTAACTCTCATTCACCCTTCCATTCACTCTCAAAAATTCGGCCAGCCTCCCCTTGTTTCCTCTCTGACTTTTCTCTCCCAAAACAACCCAAAAACAACAAACAAAAACCTACCTAAAGGCAGCTCAAGGATTTAACAAATTTTGAGACAAAAACAAGGTGAGAAATCAACTCTTTCCTTCCTTCTCCTTTTGATTTTAAATCCGAAATTTATATGGTTTTCTCCACTGTTTTCCCTACTGTTTTGAAGACCCCAACACTCACACAAATTCAGCCAAAAAGGAGACCAAGCATCAAAAATAGTGCAGCACAAACAAGGTGTGAATCTCTCTCTCAAACCCTAAAAATTTTGCCTCTTTGTTTCCCTTTCAAAAACCCTATTATCACATGTATAAAATTTTATGTTTTTGTCAATTTGATTCTTGGGTTGTGTTAACCACATATAAATAAGGACCTCCACAAAATTTCGTGATCATTGGATGAAAATTGAGTTGATTTGAGACTAATTGAAATTCGGACACAGAAAAACGGAAATCTGGAAAATTACCATATGAACAGTAAATTTGTGTCAGCCATAACTTGAGTTTTAAAAACGATTTTCGAGTGATTCTTGAGCCTAAAATTAAATTCAAGATGTCCCCTAAATGCTGCAAAATTTCAGAACCAAACTCATCCGTTTGCCCAGTCAAAATATTTTTCTAAGATAGGCGGACAGAACTGCCAGTTTTTGAACTGAAACTGAAACCTAGATTTTATGCCTGAAAACAACCCTTCGGTTTTTGGCCTAATTGAATAACCAAACGATGTCTAAAAATTATAAAAATTATATGGAATTAAAGTTACGGATGTCTATTTTAACATATAAAAAATTTAGAATTTTTGGGATTCAAAATGAATTAATATTGATTTTATAATCGGCCTAGGTCAGTCTGTCCATATCCAGAAATATCCTAACTTAGAGTTTTTCACAAATTTTAAATCCCAAATGTTTATTAAACGTTTTGAAATCTTTTGTGGCACACTAAAATGATTGGATGATTATGTCTAGACCTAGACTGATCATATGTTGTGATTATAGGATTTATTTGACGTTCTTGTTGGATTTGTGGACCACGTTATCGTAACGCTTGTGCGACAATCGAGGTAGGACGTTCTAGCCTTTTCTGGGAGTAGTCAAGTGTTTTAAATTTCCCTGTTTTATCGATGACATGCTGTTTTTAGTTTATGAAATTATTATACTGTTTTTGATGAAATAAACGCATGCAACGTGTTTTGATTAATGGCATAATATAACTTGGTAAATACCATCTTTTGAATAATCCGGTGAACATAATTGAGCTCTAGTTCACGATCATTGTAAATGATGCGTGCGTCCCAAAGTTGACACCATGGGGGAAGGTCCCTAAACCTGCGCAGGGCCGTTCGGCTTATTTAGACTGTAACGAGATGATCTAGGATAATTCAATTTAAGGCACGTATATTATAGCTACGACAAGTCCTTACTCAAAATATGATGGTTTATTTTAATGATTTATTATTTTAATATTGGGGCACATATATTGCAGCTACGCTAAATCCTCAGCAGAATAAAACTTATATTAAAAATGTTTTCACGAAATTATTGATTATTTGTTTTAAATGATTATTATGCCATGTATTCTTAAATTGTTGATTTTATTTTTGGAAACGAATATTATGCCATACATTTAAATGCTACCTGTTTAATCCACATTTGTTTCTGTCCTACTGAGCCAGCGCTCATGTCCCTTTTCTTTGTGATTTCGAAATGACTACTTCCAGGTGCGGGAGGTAGCAGTTCCGAAAATCGTTGAGATATCCGTTACTACCGAAGATGATGCTATCCGTTTTCTCCATCTTCTTCTTTATGTTTCTCGTTCTGATGTAATGAGATTTTAAGTTTGTACTTTATTTCACGTTATTTAAATTTTATGCTTGGGAATATTTTATGGTTGGTAATTTCATTTGAAAACCGATTTTGTGTTTGATTTCCGCATTAAAAAGCATTTATTTTCTCCTTTATTTTATTATGTGGTTATGATGCTACTTTATAAATAATTAGGCTTAGCTAAATTATAATGTTGACCTGCTCTTCGTAATTAATGTTTTTTCTTAAATCTCGGGTTGATATTATGATTTGGCTGCCGTGTCACGTGTCTAAATTTTGGGCCGTGACACATTTTCTCTTAATTTTTGGGTTCCTGACGTTTAGGTAACGCTTCAAAACCATCTAACCTAATTCTAATCTATCACGTACTATACCAAAGGTCTAATTTTTATGCAAAAATCTAAACTTTTTACATAAATATTCTCATAAAACCTTAAGATTTTCTAACAACATTTCATTCATTCTTTTTCCTTCTCACCCTTGGTTCCTTCATTCACATTCAATCACAAACTTTTTCTTTCAAAAACTCATTCAATCTCATACACTTAATATACTGTTTTTCTTTGAAAATTGAAGCAAAATTCTCGGCTTTTCACTTGAAACCCTATGTCAAATTTCTGGTTTCAAGCTTCTAATTCCTTTCCTAATCATCTCACATGTCAATTCATATTTTTAAAGCACTAAATAACAAAGTTTAACTTTAAAATTTTCACTAATCCATCCATGGTTGGCCACAGATTTTTACTTAGAAAACATACACAAAATCTTGTTTTCAAGCTTACAAATTCATCCTCTAATTTATCATAAGCCAATCTAGCTTTTTTGAGCTCAATCTTAACAAAACTCATGCTTAAAAATTTTCTACCAAGCGACCATGATAATCATGGTTTTCTTATCAAAAGTACCAAGAAAAAGCTTGAGTTTCAAGACTTACCTCATAACTAAGACCAAGCCTTGATCGGTAGACACTTTCGGTGTGAAAAACTTGAAGAAAATTAAACTTGGAGGGGGAGAAAGGTCAAGGCAATCATGGGCAGCCATGTGACTTGATTTTGAGTGGTTTTGCTTCCTTTTTTTAGCCCCAAAACATGCTTAAAACAATCCAAAAGAAAAGGGTTGATTTGCAAGACTTTGAGGGAAAACTTTGAAGAAATTGGCTCGGTTGGTGGAGGGAGACACATGGCTCATAAGGGCTGCTTAGGACTAGATTTTTGGCTGAATTTTGGTGCTAAGGAACATATATAAAGGGGCTGCTATTCAGCCAAATAAAATCCGGTGGCTTTTATGCCCTTTGCCTTGATTTTCTTTTATTTTTCTTAACTAAACTCTTGCATCTTTGGACTAATCAAATGGCTTCAAGAGATGCTTGATTAATCTCATTTCTACCAACCATCCACCGGATTCATCAAGGGAATTAATTCCCCAAAACTTTCCAAAATTTTCTTTTAAAACAAAAAAGGAAAATGATAGAATTTTGGCAACATCCTAGCCATCCATCAAAAGCTCTTTAAAATTAAGCCCTTAGATCTACCTAACCTTTCCACCTAATATTTCTTTTTCATTTATGACTTATGCATGCTTACATCATCCATGACATCATCTAATTAATTCAGTGGTTAAAGTTTGATCAAAAGTCAAACCAAACGGAACTTTCCTAAAATTGCATAGGTGGGTTTCTAGGGCCTTCTGCGCGATCGGTATACCTTAATTCATTACTGTTTAGCTAAAAATGCTTACTGAAGTTTTTTATCTTTTTCCCCAATCTTGGTTTACCTAAGGTAATCTCTTGGGGTTTTCGGTTTCTAAATGGCATTTTCGATTTTCTAAAAATAACGAAATTTCTAGGAGAGCACACCAGAGGATATATTTAGCCATCCGTGCTGTCAATTTGATCTAATTCAATCTCGAAACTCTTAAAAGGCCTAAAACACCTATCTTGACTTATCTTTGCTTTGACTTGCCATTTCTTATATCTGTCTTTTTCGGATACCAAAACCACTCCATTTTGAGCATTTTGGTCCGAAATCACTTTCTCAGTCATAAACTTTATTCTTTGATCATTTTTGGAGATTTCAAACCCTCCAAAATATTTATTTATTATTATTAACACTATTATCTATTTATTTACAAACATAGTATTCTTACACATTCTTTTTTACAGAAATTCCTAAAAAAACCTAGCTTAATCCTAGGTAGTCTCGTTGGGATTTTCTTGTCTTTCACATGATATTCCTGGACTTTGGATGTCTATTTTTGATGTCTACTTTTTAGTGTTGCATTTTTATATTAAATCACTCCTATAAGAGAAATATTTTAAATTGCTAATTTTTGTGCTGTTGAAGTTGTTAGAATACTGTATTGGTGATTTGATAACTTATTTACACTTTTATTAATTAGTCATTTTTACTATTCAAACTTTTGAACAAAGTAAAATTACTTTATATTATGTGATAAATTAAATTATATAAGTGTCATATCATAAAATTCATTTTCATAACTTTAATTAAAAGATTATAACCTAAACTTCAATTTACATGAGGAAATTTTATGAATTATCAGGAAGGATGAGATAAGCAATTTATTTATATGAGTTAGAAAGAAATAAATAGCATATTAATGTAATTATTGAAGTAAATAACATACTTTGAAGTAAAATTTTTTTTAACTAGGAGTGAATAACTTATTTTCTAGTAAGTATGCTACAATTTTTGATAATTATATGTATATATGATAGTGGGGAATAAATATTTTGTTACCAATTATGATGTCATTTCTTGAAACTGAAATGATATGTCTTAGAGGAACTAACATAAGACGACACCGTTCCTGTAAATGAATGTGATCTGAAATAAAAAGAAGTTTAGATCGGAAACATTAGGATGAAGAATCAGACTAAAGTTGTTTGATGACTCGGAAGCTGACCTAGCAAATTGATAATGGTGAGTTGGTAGTGATGTAGAGAAGTCCCTTAACTCTATAAATAGCAATGAGATTCTGAGAGCGGGGAGATTTCATTATTGAGATTTCTATAGAGATTTTTGAGAGAGAGATAGAAATTTCTAGAGAGAGAATTTCAGAATTTATGAATAGAAAAGGATTTCCATAAAGAGTTTAGAGAAGATCTTTGTATTTTTTTTGGGATTTCTTAGTGAAAAAACTCATCCCAACAATTGGTGCTGTCTGTGAGAATAGAACACAAAAAGCTTAGAGTAGGAAATCAAGAGTACAACAATAAAAGTCCGTATGCTGAGATCAAAGTGAACAACTTGACAAATTGAAGGAAGTCAAACCACAGAGAGAGAACTACCAAATGAGATGATAGCTAGTGCTTAGTCTGGAATGAATGCGAATATGCAGTCTCCAAATCTAATGCAGTTAGTTCAAAGTATGTTGGTGAAAAAACAATACATGGAAGAAAGGTTCCAAAGGATGGCGGAAAAGAAAACAGATTTGGAAAGCCAATTAGCTACATCTAGGAAGGAAAACAAGGAGCTTCGCGAGAAAGGAAAAACTTAAGATGAAGTAGATCAAAGAGAGCTAAATGAGGCAAACTCGGAAGAAGCCAGCTTAAGAGTAAAACCTTCAGATGGAAAAGATAAGAGAAAAATAAAAGCAAGATGGGAAGTCGAAGAGGTAGGAGGAGTTGAAAAAGAAGAAGATCACAATCCACCTTCTTGAGGAACTGGAACTGGAATGATTAGAGAAGCAAAGTATTTGGATTGGATTTCAAATATAGTTTTAGTTCAAAAGAAAAATGAAAAATAGAGGGCTAGTATAGACTATGCATATTTAATTAAAGCTTGTCCTAAGTACAACTTTCCGTTGCCAAAAATAGATTAGATGGTAGATGCCACTACTAATTATGAAAATCTGACTTTCTTAGATGTATACTTGTGCTATAAACAAATAAAAATGAATGAACAAGACTAAGAAAAAGTAGCCTATGTTATGGAGAAAGGTCTGTATTGTTAAAAAGTAATGTCATTTGGATAAAAAAAATGTAAGAGCTACATATCAAATACTGGTGAATAGGATCATCAAAAACCAATTTGGAAAAACAATGGGGTCTATATCGTCGGCAAGCCGACTTGCTCAGGTCATTGACTGCTTTACTTTACTTTAACTTCTTTCTTACGTGTCATAGTTTTGCTTTGTAGTTTAAAATCTATATTATTTATAGTTCAATATTTGTATTTGGAAATTACTAAAATTTTTTTTATAACTTAATTAGAATATGAGTTTCTAAAAACATAAATAAAATACATGTGTTCTTGTTTCTCTGAAATACTTTTTGAACATAATGTACATTCATCCTTGTCTTGTTTCTTTACGTAATATATACATTTTCTTTGTAGCTAGAATGCATAGTGAAATCCATTTTCCACTCTATGATACTTCGGGAATCTGTCTGCCAGCCCATCAGTTACTTTTTTTATTGTGCCGACTGCTTACCCTTGTTCCCTACATCACGAACAAACTAGTGAGCTAAAGTTCAGTAAGTACAAACATATATACATAACATTACATATACATATCCACTTATGTTAGTCACATTATACTCGCTTATTTTTTGTTCTTTCATTTTTATTGTTCTTTCTTTCTTTCATATCATACTATTTTTTTCTTTTTTTTTTTTACTTTATTTTAGTTTCACTTGTGGGCCCCATTGACGGTTTTACCTTAATGCGTATAGACCAATGAGGGGAGGGGGAGTGACCCACCAACCTACCTCATGGTCAAACTTGAACATTAAACTTCGCACCTTTGGGGTCGCATCCCATTGGATTAGAAGCCATAAACATGAAACCTTACTCTTAGAGGCCGGTACGCCAACGTTTAAAGCTTTAGTCTTATTATCTTGTTTATTCTTATCTTTCCTTAATTTAACTTATCATTCTTTTTGACTCTGTGAACATGCTAAAACGTCATGTCATAATTGCATAATTTTTATAATGTGCAAAACCAGAAACTTTTCTTATTATTTCAAGAAACATTTCTTTTATAACGTAACTTTCATAACATTCATATTATTGCATCTTATCATTTAATATACATACAATAGTTAGTTTGTAAGCAGATAGGTAAATGTCTGTATTTATAGTACTTGTGCTAGCGTGGCTTCCTCGAGTCCTTTAAGGTTCCTTTCGCGTCACTAGTCAAGTTTCTTATCATCGAAATAATCGACAACTAATTTCATTGCTTATTTCATACTTAAAACTTAGTAAAACGTAAAAATTCTATGTTTTATTTCCTAATAATGAACTTAGGGGTCTAATGTCCTATTTTTAGCTTTTCCGCCAACTTTTGGAAAAATGACTATTATGTCTCGAACTTTTGGCAAAATTATCATTTTATCCTTTAGTGGGATTTTTCCACTTAAACCTTGCTTTTGGTCTTTAAAATCCTAATTAGAGCCTTTGAATCACATTTAAAACCTTATCGGTTCATTTTGATCATTTCCTAAATTTTTGGTCAAAATGACCATTTTATCCCTAACAGAATCTTCTTACTTTTCTTCGACTTAAAACTTGATTCTAACCTTTAAAATCTTAGTTAAGGTCTTAGAACACAATTCCAAGCCTTACCGGCCCTTTTTTCAACTTTTGACAAAATAACTATTTCGTCCCTAGCGTGATTCCTCTTCGTAAATCTACTTTTCTTTGACTTAAAACTTAATTTTGGCCTTTAGAATCTTAATTAAACTATTTTAAGGCCCTAACGGTCCTTTTCTAATATTTCTGAAATTTTTTATCAAAATGACCATTTTGACACTAGCGAGTCGTTAGGCCGTAACATTTTCATTTTAGTGTTTTGATGGGATTTTCTAAGCCTAAAAGTCATAAAATAATTTTTTCGAAACTTATTAGGTTTTTGCAGCATTAATCGCTGCAATTACACTATTTATTTTTCACCGACCCTCGGGAGGTACTATTCCAACTCTAGGTCGTTTATCCTCTTTTCCTTACGTTTCGACGCTCTGAATGGACATTTTAGTAATCCTTAAAACGTCCGTTGTCCTTTCTCTAACCTAGGTAATCGAGGGAACTCAGGTTTTTAAACCCCGATCACATTTTACCCCTAATTTCCCAAAATACCCTTCGTACTGTTCTAAAATTTTCGACAGCGTTTCAGTTTAAATTTTAGGTTCCCGACGTTTATGTAACGCCTCAAAATCATCTAACTTGTCACGTACTAAATTAGACGCCTAATTTTTATGTAAAAACACAAACTTTTTATATAAAAACTTCCACGAAAACCTAATTGTTTCTAACAATATTTCGGTTTGTTTTTGTCTACTCTCACCCTCGATTTTTATCCATGTTTTCAACATACATTTTTCCTCACAAAAATCACATTTCCTCACACTATGTCCCACGGTTTTTCTTGAATCAAAAGCATGAAAAATTGAAGTTTTAAACTTCCAAAATTTTCTTAATCACATAACATGCCATACACAAATTTTTGAATCATTAACCATCAAAATCATGCTTAAAATTTCAGTTATTCCTCCACATGAAACCCCATGGTTTTTATTGAAACAAAGGCATCAAAAAATATGTTTTTAAGCTTCTATTTTATTCTCTAACTCAAACATATGTCAACCTAACTTTCTAGAACACAAACCAACAAGATTTCAACTTAAAATGCTCAACACCATCCCACATTCTATCACATAGTTTCTCTTTGAAAAACAACCACCAAATTTTGTTTGCATGTGTCTAATCCATCCTTTATTTCAATCACATGTCCACCTAACCTTTTCAAGCAAAAACTAGCAAGATGAGAGCTTAAAATTCTCAACCCAATCACCGCATGTAACCCACGGATTTTCTTCAAGAAAATTCAAGAGAAAGCTTGAAAAATGAAACTTACCTTACAACAATGATCCACTTGAGCTTAGGAAGGATTTTGGGTGAGTTTGGTGTGAAAATTTGAAGCAAAACCTTGGTTTGTTGGGTTGGTGAAGCTCGGCAGCAAGAAGAACAGAAACAGACTGAGTTTTCTGGTTTTTTTCCATGTCCAACCGTGCACTTAAGGCAGCCAAAAAGGGAGGACCAACTTGTAATTCCTTTTGAGCAATTATGCAACATTGTAGGGGTTGTTTAGAAACTTTTTAGGGGTTGGTTTGCAATTTACAAATTTTTTTGCTGATTTTTATCTTCCAAAACCAACTCAATCACCCTTTTATTTCCCAAATTTTCTTCAAATTTTCACATGATATTTTGGCACCATCTTGGCCATTGATTTAAGATCACTTTAAATCTAAACCCTTAGATCTTCCTAATTCTTTCCACCCCATTTTACTTATTCATTTATGACAATACTATGATGTCATCATTCCTCACTTTATTAGTCCAAATTTGACCAAAAGTTAAACCGAATGAAATTTCACTGAAATCATATAGACGGGTTTCTGAGGATGTCTGTGCGATCGGTTTGCCTTTAATCACTTTTGTTTGGCCAAAAATCACTGTCGTAAGTATTTCGTCTTTTCCTACCCTTGGTTTACCCTCGGTCACCTTCTAGGTTTTTTAATACCAAATTGGCACCATTCTTCCTATTTTGGCTCGATAAAATTTTTTATCATTAAATTCCTTTCCTTTAACATTGTTAGAATATTTTATTACGTTCTAAATAATATTAAATTATATATTTCATATTTTAAACACTAAAATTATCATATATATATAATATACATATTTTCCGATAATAATGAAATTTCTCAGTCGTTATATATATAGATGATATGGTAGTGAAAAGTAGGAAGAAAAAAGATCATGTGTCAGACCTGGTTGAGACATTCCAAGTTCTAAATAAGTAACAAATGAAGTTAAATCTAACGAAATGTGCATTTAGAGTTTCGTCAAGACAATTTATGAGCCATGCAGTGAGTAGAAGGGGGATAAAAGCTAACCCAAGCTAAATCAAGTATATAGTCAACGCTGAAAGACCCAAGACAATGAAAGAAGTTTAGTCCTTGGTTGGAAAAATTGTAGCCTTAGAAGATTCATTGCAAAAATTTCAGACAAGTGTGAGCCTCTGCTTGAGAGCATAAGGAAGATCAAAGAAATAGAATGGGAAGAAGAATAAGATAACGCTCTGAACCAAATTAAAGACCATTAGACTAGTCCACTAATTTTATTAGCACCAGGACCAAGAGAAGAGTTATTTTTTTACTCGACGAATTCTAAAGTTTTGGTCAGTCCAATATTGTTCAGAGTAGGGGTGAACAAAAAATCCGAAAACCCAAATAACCCACCCAACCCACCCAAGGAAAACCCGACGGGTTGGGTCCACGTCAGACCCAAAAAAAAGTTGGGTTGACCCACCCAACCCAATGTCAAATTGGGTGGGTTCGGGTTGGAATTTTAAAACCCGATCAAAACCCAACCCACCCAATGAATATGTTTTTTTTTTTTATATTTAGAAAAAATATAATGATTAACCTAAGTCAATTTTATTGATCTGATTGTCATTTCCCATTTATGCCTCCCTCAAGCCAAAGTTCGTGCCTTGCCCTTACCAAACCCGATGTCCCACCAGCCTCCTCCAATCGTCCCTTTCTTCGACCATCGGCCGTCACCCCTCGACGTATTCATTTTTGTCTCCCCAAGCCCGTGTTCGTCTCGTGCCTTGCCCTTGCCCAACCCAAGCGCCACTTGTCACTAGCCTCCCCTGATCCTCCCTTCTGTTAGGATTTAGGAACAAGATTTCAATTTTATTTCAATTTGCCTGACTTTAGTTCTTGTTACTACACACATTGGAGTTAGAGATTATTCTTGTGAAACAGATTTGATTGTTTGTGGTTGATATTTCTTAGTATTCATTAAAAGCATGTTTTAATTAGTTTTTATTGTCTTTAAACGACTTCTTTATTTGAATATTTGAGCTTGTATTTTAATTTATGATTAAATTTTTAAGTCATGTTTTATTATTTTGTTTTTATAAATTGCCGAACCCGACGAACCCGAAAAACCCGCAAAACCCACCCAAACTTTAATTGGGTGGGTCGATTTTGTATATTGGGTTAATTGGGTGGGTGAAAAAATTTTTCAACCCACCCAATCTTCATTGGGTGGGTTGAAAAATGCCAAAAATCCACCCAACCCACCCGACAAACACCCCTAGTTCAGAGAAGAGAACGGAAAGCAGAAAAAATTTTTCTATATGAGTAGAATGATGATGGAAGCTGAAAAGAGGTACGGAGTAACGGAAAATTTGGTCACTAGTAAATGCAAAACTGAAGCTCAGACATTACTTTGAAATTCATCCAATTACTGTCCTGACGAATAAGCCATTAAAAGCTTTATAATCTAAGCTAGATCTGACTGGAAGATTAACCAAATGGGCAATAGAGTTAGGAGTGTATGATATGTAGATCAGCTTATTTCATTTTTTAATAAGCTTATTTCATTTTTTAATAAGCTTATTCAAGAAGGGGCAAGTATTAGCTTATTTCATTTTTGAATGCACGAATAAGTTAGGAAAAGAAGGGATAATAACAGAAGAATAAATGGAAGAAATTTGGGAATTACAGGTCAACAGGGCAAGTAACCAGTATGGAGCAGAGGTAGGAATAATTTTGAAAAAAGGTTTAGTGAAGCTTGAGTATGCAGTATAGTCAGAGTTTATAGCAACGAATAATGTCGTAGAGTATGAAGTTGTGCTGTTGGGTCTAAAGTTAGCAAGATCACTTGGTGCAAGGGATGTAAAAGTTAAGAGTGGTTCTCAGCTAGTGGTCAATCAGATCCAAGGAACCTATGAAGTAAAGGAAAAGACATTAGCTATAAATCACTTCGAAATAGATAACTTAACTGTATCAGCTGCTGTGTCAGAGAAGGGTAAATTATCTAGAGTGGTTCCAATTCTAGAACTCAAAGTGCATAGTTGGAAATAGGAAGAAAAAGAAAAGCTTTTAAATGTAAACTAGATTGATTCGGAAAAAAGTTGGAGAGTCTCAATAATATAGTACCTGACTATAGAAGAGCAACCAGGAGGTAGAGATGAGGGCAGAGAGATGGGGTTCACTATAATTGATGGAGAGCTGTACAGAAATTCTTACAGTGGACCATATTTGAAATATTTGACTTCTGAATAATGTTAGACCGTTTTGTGTCTGATCCGTGAAGGGATTTGCTGGAACCATTCCAGGGGATGGAGTTTGGGACATAAGGTCATTTCTTAAGGCTATTTTTGACCTAATATGATGACTCATGCAAGTGAGTATGCAAGAAAATGTCAAAAATGTCAGAGATTCACCCATCAAATCACGCCCTCGGAGATCTTAATTATATTTTCACCAAATGGGTGGAAGCTGAAGTCTACACTACCGTGACTCACACCAACGTAATAAAGTTCACCTGGAAGAATATTATTTTCATATTGGGGATGCCGTATAAGATCATAACAGATAATGGAAATCTGTTTATGGGAGGGAAAATGGCAAAGTTCTATCAGAGCTATTGGATTAAATTGAGTTTCTTAGCAAGAAGCTATCCCTAAGGGAATGGTCAAGCATAATCTTCTAACAAGACATTTTGTTAAGGCATAAAGAAGACTTTGTGCAAAAGAATTAGTAAATGTGCTTTGTGCCTATAGGAAACAAAGAGAAGATCAACTGGGAGTCACCATTTACTATGGTGTCTAGGACTGAAGTAGTAATTCCCACAAAAATGGATTCCTTACCGTTGGAACCAAAACTACGGAAGAAGGACAGAATGACCTGCAATTGGAAAAGAATTATACTTGATAGAAGAAATAAGAGATGAAGCAGCAATAAAGCTCCAGCCCTACTAACAACGAGCTGCGAATTTCTACAATAAGAAAGTCAAGAGAAGGAAATTTAAAAAGGGAGACTTCATCTTAAGAAAGGTGACTGAAGACAAGAAAGACCTGAGAGATGGAAAACTGGAGCCAATACGGGAAGGGTCATATAGATTGAATTCAACCACAAATTTGAATAAGAAAATTCCAAGTTCATGGAATGCCATGAACTTGAGGAAGTATTATACGTAGATGAAAAGATAAAAAAAAAAAAAAAAAGAAGAGTAGAAAATTCACAGAGGCCAAGAGAATGTTGGATTGGTTAGAGAATTGTAAATAAAGCCATTGTGGATTGCGAATAAAAATGGTTGAAGAAGACATTAAGACACAGTTGGTCTGAATCTCTATAAAATTTGCTTGTCTCTTTATTTAAATTTTATTATTTCAGTCCTATAAAATGAATCAGAAGTCTAACAAACAATGCAAATTGAATAGTGTAACTTGATAAATGAAAATAAACTAGTTGACCGATTATAGTAACGAATCCCAAGAGATTTACAATCATACAAAATATTACAAAATGAAGAAAACAAGGCATAGAATTTATAAGATGAAACTTTTGAACAACAATAATGAGCCACGAAAAGGCAAGTACATGAATATTTAAATTTTACACACATTTTGACATATTTGAATAGGATTACAAGTTGCAAAATAAAATAAAATAAAAGTCCGTGGGGGAGGCGAAACAAACAAGAAGTTTGATGCAGAACCAAGGAAATATAAACTCCCGAGTTCGAGCTTTAAGATCCCTGTTGTAACAACGCATTACCAGCAAAAACCAAAATCTGTAAAAATCAAGCCAGAACCAGATATCGAGAATAAAATGATTCAGAGCTATTATGAATTTAGTCAAAGTGCTATTATGAATTTAGTCAGAGTGGAGGATTTGGCGCGAACACGGTGGACGGGGCCTCGAATGGAATCGAAGCGTTAAAGAAATTGTCGCATCCTACAATCATCCCAACAAATCCAGATAAAATCAACTGTCAAGTATTAGTATGGAGGATAAGACTGAGAATGAATGAAGGATTCGATGAAATGGTGGAGGACAAGGTGGAAGAATATAAGGAAGCTCAAAGCAATTTAGTTAGAATTTCCTACACTCTTCAAACTTCCCTCCATCAGTACAGCAGATTCTAAAAAGAAGACATGAAAGAGATTTAGGGAAAGGGAGAAAAAAAAAAAAAAAGAAGAAAAGGACTTGATCAAATGGTGGTGGATGAGTTCGTGGGATGAAAGAAATTCAAAGCGAGTTGATAGTAGAATTTCTCACATTCCACGAACTCTTCTCCACCATTTTAACAACTCCTAGTCAAGAAGTTTCTCAAATAGGGTATCAAAAAAGATGAGTAAGGGAGACTATTTATAGAAGAAGTGGAGAAAGGAAGTAAGAAGAATCCCGTAGATAACGTATATTAATGATAAGAGAAATTGAAAAGTCAGCAAAAAATCAAAGGCCACGATTGACATTGATAGTTGCACATAATACTGATGACAGATACTGAAAAGTCGGCAAAAAATCAGGTCACATCCGATGTCGATGACAAACGATCAAGCTTGACACTGATAATGGACTATTAGAATGACGGGACAAACAGCTAAAGATCAAAATGAGAAAGTCAAATAAAGACCAGTAAAGGAAACTTTACAGAGTATAGCATAATGATCCGCAAGAGAAAAACTGCAGAGCCCTAGCAGAACAGGATAGGACTAGATTAAATCCTATTTCTGCTAAAAATATGAACTTAAAGGTTAGTATTGAGAAAAATCCACAAGTCAACCGATTGATATAGCTCTTTTATATATATATATATATATACACACACAGATTTGATATTAAAACCAGACCAGATTAGAATTAAGTAAGATTGGAACAAAGAGTAATATCGAGAAAAATCCATAAATCTAAGAGTTGATACATTTCTTACCTAAATATATCTAGAATTATATCAAACTAGACTAGAACTAAACAGATCCAGATTCGAGAAGTTTGCACTAAGAAAAATTCTAAACTTAAAGCACTAATTGAATTTGATAACAAGCATATTTAAACCATAGTTGAATGTAATGTAAGTCTCTAAGCAGATCTAGTCCAAAATTAATAAGATATCAGACAAGTATGGAAATTGAGAAAAGATATCACATTGAACAATGCTAGGTACAAGAAAAAAAAAAAAAAAAATCAAAAGTACGAAGGGAAAGATAAAGTGATATTATATTTGCTCATTCGAAATATAAGTACCAAAGTGTTAAGGAATTACAAAAAAACTATGCGATAAAAAGTATATAAAAAAATTCTAAGACGTAGACTCGGATGGAACAACTAAATTCTACTCCTCCTTCAGATTCTTCAATTCAGCTTCGAGGCTTGCAATCTTCATGTTCTCCATCCCCAATACTTCAAGTTCAGATTTCAAACCAACAATCTTCACGGCAAAAAGTGAAGAAGCATTATTGCTTTTCCAGATATAAAATTCGATCCTTCAGTGTACGGATGGAAACCCGATCAGATTCTAACTCGCAAAGCAAGTCTTGATTCATCTTGGTAAGATCGTTTAATAGGTCCTTGGTGGATTTGAGCTCCTTTTTGAATTTATCTTTCATAAGAACCCATTCTTTTTCCTTGGTCATAAGGGCCCTGGATACTGCCAGTAATTCTTCCTCAAACTTTTGAGTTTTTTTCCTCAAGCTTGGTGTATTTCTCTGTTAGGTCTTTCATTTCATTTTCTTGTGCTATTCTCTCCTCTTTAAGCTAGAAGATTTCAGAGTGAGAGTTTTTCAAGGAAGAGATTTGTGCTTGATGCATCTTTGCCTTTTAATTTGAAGCAAGAAATTCATACATGATCTGTTGCTGAACATCTTGGACCTGCTTACACTGGAGAATATACAAAAATTATAAGCTTCTATAAATAAGGAACAAAAATAACAAGACGACAAAGATATATATATATATATATATAGTAATGCTTAATTACCAATGAAGGAAGATTGGAAGATGTGGATTCAGTGCTAGAGTTTGAAGCTATATGACGCACAAGATCCAAAGTCTGGTGAGCTTGAGTGGAGGGTTCAGAAGTAGAAGTTTGAACTTAAGAATGTTTAGGTCGGTCAGAAAAAGTCATTATGGCCTGCATTGCATGTCTTAGATCTGCATTTTGGGTAGTGGCAGGGAGACTAACCAAGAGAGACAGGGATGAAGCTTTTGAAATATCAATTGGGAGAGAAGAACCAGAAAGACTGCCAAAAGCTGATTCTATTCATTCTGTAGGAGGAGTAACCTTGGATACCTTAGCTAGGGCTATTACTGGAGCAGATAGATTTGGAAGTGAAATTATTGGTATATCTAACGGCCTTTATAGTGTTTTTTTTTTGTTTTTTTTTTTTTTTTTTTTTTTGGGGTGGGGGTGGGTGGGGTGTGGTTGTGGTGTTAGGATTGAACTACTGTATCAACCCATGGGGGTGGATTCTAAATTATACAAGCCCTGAGAATGACGAAGAAGAGACACAAATCTAAATGTTAAAGACGAAATCATAGGAGATTGAGACACAAATCTAAATGTTAAAGACCCCTGATTAAAAGGAAGGATAGTTTGAGTCTAAGTTGTTGGGGAATAGAGAGTATCAATCAGTAAAAGTAAGAAACTCGAAGTCTGGAGGGGGTGGGGGGGTGGGGGGGTGGGGGATGTTAGGATTGAGCTACTGTATCAACCCATGGGGGGTGGATTCTAAATTATACAAGCCCTAAGAATGACGAAGAAGAAATCACTGGAGATTGAGACATAAATCTAAATGTTAAAGACCCATGATTAGAAGGAATGATAGTTTGGGGGGGTGGGGGGGATGTTAGGATTGAGCTACTGTATCAACCCATGGGGGGTGGATTTTAAATTATACAAGCCCTGAGAATGACGAAGAAGAAATCACTGGAGATTGAGACATAAATCTAAATATTAAAGACCCATGATTAGAAGGAAGGATAGTTTGGGTTTAAGTTGTTGGAGAATAGAGAGTATCAATAAGTGAAAGTAAGAAACTCGAAGTTTGGAGGGGGGTGGGGGATGTTAGGATTGAACTACTGTATCAACCCATGGGGGGTGGATTTTAAATTATACAAGCCCTGAGAATGACGAAGAAGAAATCACTGGAGATTGAGACATAAATCTAAATATTAAAGACCCATGATTAGAAGGAAGGATAGTTTGGGTTTAAGTTGTTGGGGAATAGAGAGTATCAATAAGTGAAAGTAAGAAACTCGAAGTTTGGAGGGGGGTGGGGGATGTTAGGATTGAACTACTGTATCAACCCATGGGGGGTGGATTCTAAATTATACAAGCCCTGAGAATGACGAAGAAGAGACACAAATCTAAATGTTAAAGACCCCTGATTAAAAGGAAGGATAGTTTGAGTCTAAGTTGTTGGGGAATAGAGAGTATCAATAAGTGAAAGTAAGAAACTCGAAGTCTGGAGGGGTGGGGGATGTTAGGATTGAGCTACTGTATCAACCCATGGGGGGTGGATTCTAAATTATACAAGCCCTGAGAATGACGAAGA
Source organism: Antiaris toxicaria (assembly GCA_035233585.1). Taxonomy (NCBI): domain Eukaryota; kingdom Viridiplantae; phylum Streptophyta; class Magnoliopsida; order Rosales; family Moraceae; genus Antiaris; species Antiaris toxicaria. The sequence goes on from CP141156.1 coordinate 22,299,266, forward strand.
GGAAATCACTGGAGATTGAGACATAAATCTAAATGTTAAAGACCCATGATTAGAAGGAAGGATAGTTTGGGTCTAAGTTGTTGGGGAATAGAGAGTATCAATAAGTGAAAGTAAGAAACTCGAAGTCTGGAGGGAGGGTGGGGGATGTTAGGATTGAACTACTATATCAACCCATGGGGGTGGATTCTAAATTATACAAGCCTTGAGAATGACAAAGAAGAAATTACAAGAGATTGAAACACAAATCTAAATGTTAAAGACCCATGACTAGAAGGAAGGATAGTTTGGGTCTAAGTTGTTGGGGAATAGAAAGTATGAATAAGTAAAGGTAAGAAACTCGAAGTCTAAACTTGATATGCAACAAATTGATTAGAAGAAGGATTGGGAATGGGCAAGTTGATCATGGTAAGAGTTGAAAAGATAGTTAAAGGAGTGATAGACACTGAACAGATGACAGAGATGACAGAGTAAGAGAATTCGATCTAGCGACATGAACCTCATTATTTAGGAAGACACTAGCTTCAGAATTGACAGCTTGAGATTCAGAGACCTCAGCCGTTTAGGGTTGGGTTTCAAGAGACAAAGTCAAAACAACTTCAGATCTTTTGGATTCCTCAAAAGGTAGTTTTTTTAGCCAGACGAGCATTAGAAGGATGAGAATCATCTCAAAAGGTAGTTTTTTAGTCAGACGAGCATTAGAAGGATGAGAATCATCATCATCTAGCATACTATTGGCAAATTAGAAAATCAGATGACTTCCCTTGATCTTTATTTGAGTTGGAGGTAGAGGACTAAATGACGGAGGTTTTAGTTAGATCCTTGACAGGTTTGTAACCTTTAGCAGTAGATTTTGTCAAGTCAAACGTAACAAAATGCGCTTACCCAGTGAGCGAAGAGATTACCTAAAAAATTGCAATTAATGAAGAGATTATCCAGAATGTACTTACTTTTATTCATAGTACTTTTAATCCTAATATGTGGACGATCAAAAGCACCAGGATCTGTGCTGCTCGTGGGGGAGGATTGTGTAGTCTAAGGAAGGATGACTGGGGAGATAGATTTGGATTTCTTTGGAAGTGTCAAAAATTTCGTCGACACCCACTCTTTGAATTTCTTGACCCATTTCAGATTTATAGAGAAATTAGAACAGTTCGATGGCCAAATAATTTTAGAATGGCAAAGCCTTTAGGATGAAAGACTGCCCGTATATCACAAAGAGCTGATTGCATCACTTGTTTCAGAACCTCAGACCTTGCTTTTGAGATTGTGGAGTCAGAGAGTTGACGGAAACTGTTAAAAAATGAATGACCGGACACATAAATAAATGGAGAGTAAATCCAGCGTCACGAGAAAAATTACAATCCAAAGATTTTTCAAAATAATCTAGTAAGAATGGACAAGTAAATTCAGAGCTTCGAAAGTTATACCTCGAGAGTGCTCCTCATGAGGAATTTGAGGGCGGGATTATAATTTCGAACCCCAACCCCAGTTCCCTTTGAGAACAAAAAGATTGTCTGCACAATCTTTTTCAATATTCGGAAGATTGGAGAAGAAATTAGAGAAAGTGGAATTTTTGCGGGACTAAAGATGAATATGTCCCTTCTCTTTCTTCGTGCAAACCTGCGGGTTGATTGTCCAGAGATCTTTCAAACTAAAGGAAATTCCTTAAGCGATTTACACTAGACAAAATTGAGAAGACAGAAACTGCTTAAGATGCGGAGCGTGTTTGGGCTGCATTGATTAGGACGAAGTTGCAGTGAGGAGAAAAATTGATTGAAGAGTGGGTGAAGAGGGAATTGAAGCCATGGTAGTTGCTTGAAAGTGACGATTAGATCACCAGGTTTGGCTTGCATATCGCAGTATCGAAGCAGTCAATAGAAATGTCTTCCAGAATTCCACAAATTTTCTTAACAGCTTCAATAGGAAGAGTGGAAACCTTAGGAGGCATGGTGGATATGGAGATTGAAGGGAGAAAAGGTAGTGTGAGGGAAGCGATTAAAAGATTTGGAATAAGAACGTAGGAAAAGAATAGAGGTATATTTGAAATAGGGATTTTAAACGATCAGATAAACTTAAAGTGAGAGCAAAATAGGAGAAAAAGTATTTAAATAAAGGAATTTGAAATTAGGAAAGTTAACTATCTCGATAAATGGAAAAGTTTCAAATTATTATTAGGAGATAGCATGGTGGGAAATGAAAAGATAAGACTTCAAAAAAGTACACATAAGCAAAGGAAATACAGATCGTCGTTTAAAATGAAACAAAAATTCTATGTGCAATTTAGGTCAAGATAATGTTTAGAATGATTGTACATTAAAGCAGTAAAAAAATATGATAGAGCAAATAAATTCTGACTGAGTTAATACTTAGAGTGTTTGAATTATAAGTATTTGTTAAGAAAAATACATGTGTGTTCTCTCACATATAAAATGAATAGAGATGTGAAATGATTTATATATATGGAAAGACTAAAGACCCAATAGATTAACCTTTTAAGTCAAGTTAAACTCTTAAAATATATTGAAGCAATTTCACATTTGGCCTTTGCCTTAATAGTATTAATCAATTTAAGACAGGATACAAACAGAAAATGTTCATTAAAAACATATGAAATAAAGAACTTTATTACTTTGTTTCATTTATCATAATTTATGTTCGTCTCAAAGTGTTTGTTCGTTGTGTATAAACCAAATAATCCATCAAAAAAACATGTCCAATGACAACCATGTTATGAATAAGCACAAACCAGCATGAAAATTCCAACTAGTCATATCGACCACCAAAACTTTTCCTCACCCTAACTAGCAACCCACCTTTCATCCTGAGAGTAAGCGACATAACATGTTCAGGACACGTGTCACCATCCAATACATTGATTTCAAACCTCTCAACTATAGATGCTACAATTGACTTCATCTGAATATAAGCCATGTCTCGTCCCAAACACATCCTCGGCCCACCATGAAACACCGGAAACCTAAACGCGCTCTCTTGCCGGCACATGCCGCCTTCAAGCCATCGCTCCGGCCGAAACTCCCTGCAATCTTTTCCCCATATGCCCTCCATCCTCCCCATGGCGTAAGGGCTGTACGTCACCAACCAATGCTTCCCCACAAACGTCCCGTCCGGCATTACGTCCTCTTTCAAACTCTCCTTTACATCCACCGGTACCGGCGGGTAAAGCCTCATTGATTCCGATATCGCAGCTTGCAAATAATGCATCTCTCGGAGATCGTCAATGTCATACATATCGCCGATCTTTTTCCCGGTTCTACCCCGAATTTCTTCGAGCTCGTTGGAGATCTTTTCTTTGACGTCCGGTCGTGATGACAAGAGCCAAAAGAACCATGTCAAGGCCGATGATGTCGTGTCTCGCCCCGCGAGAATGAAGCTAATCGCGATGTCTCGGAGAAACTCGGGCGAGTTCTCAGTGTTCTCTATGAACCGGGATATCAAATCCTCTGCGTTTGATTCTGATTTTGTTTCCACTCTCGACTTGATGATATCATCTGCAAACTTATGGACGGCCGAGATCGTTTCTTTCAAACGTTTTTCTGATCCAATGTTGAAGAACCTCTTCACCTTCCACATAAAAGGACAAACGTAGAAGAACCTTCCACAGCTAAGCGTCGCCGCTTCTTCGAAAGCCCTCATGAAGTCGTTGCCGGCGCCGGAGGCTCCGTCGCCGGCAAGACAAGCCGGATCGAAATTAAAGGCCAATTTGCAAACGTTGTCGAAGGCAAATCTCTCCAAAATATCTTGCAAATCCAAAACCTGACCGGTTTCGGATGCTTTTCGCATAAGCGGAAGAAACCTAGTTTGAATCTCGACGATGACATTGCGCATGACGAAGTTTCTGAGCGATTTCGTGTTGAATTCGTAGCTTGCCGTCTTCCTCTGCTTCCTCCAGAGTTCGCCGTCGGAGTTGAAGATTCCGTTGCCGAGGAGGTCTGCGAGAATGGCAGTAAATCGGTTGCCTTTCGGGTAGTTTTCGAAGTTGGTCTTCAGCATGTGCTCGACGTTTAAAGGGTTCGCCGTGATTATGCCGTTTATCCTGTACGGACGGCGGTAGACCGCTGTGCTGTTGGGGCAGCTTTCGAGAATTTTGGTGCTCCATTCTAGGAACCTGTGGCGGTTGGCCAAGAATCCCGGTAGGGTTCCGATAATAGGATAGGCTTTGAAGCCTGTTTTGGTTTGTGGTCGTTTCAAGGACAAATAGTGAAGGTAAAGAGTGATCAGAGAGAGCACAAGGAGGACAAACGATTGAAGAGAGAATAGTTCCATAATTGTGGTAGGTAGATATATTCGGTAAGTGATTTGGAACTAGCTATATTTATATAGGTATAAGGTGTTAGGAAATATCAACTATATCAACTCCCATGTATTATATGTGCTGTTATTTTTCACTTGGTAGTTGTTCAATAAACATATATCAGTTAATTGTACATATTTATAAGATAATACAGTAAATTAATTATTAAAAATTAAAATTAAAGTTGGTTTCTATACATATATACATATGTATGTTTATATATAACAAGTACCAACGAGTTGATTATAAGTATCGTGATCAACATTTACAGAGGCATCCAAAATGCATTTTATAGATGATGCGAGACACAACTAATAATAAATCGTTATATCCAAATCTCGACATGAACATGTGTTCAGTTGGTGGAGAATTCAGTCAATTTCTATTGACCATACTGATTATGTGTAATTTAATAAACTAAAATGAGGAAATTCTTAGTAAAAGCAAAAATTATTATAAAGGATTAATTATTAAGAAATTTTATATCATAATAATCTTTAATGTTCGAATTATAGATAAATGAATAGATATCAATATTTTTTTTAATGTCAATTCAGCTTTACCTTGTCCTATCATCGTCATTGTCGTTGTCGTCCTCGTTATTATTTTGCAAAAAATTACTTTCTTCCCTTTTTGAATTTCTATACCGTATTCAATGAATTTCCAACTAAATTATAGAGATAAAAAAAATTCTATTTTTCAGAAAATAAAGAAAAAAAAAATAGCACAGCTATGTCAAATTAATTATTCTTTTAATTAGGATGCTCTGATTATTTTATTGAAAATTTTACTACGATATATAAATTTTACATTCTAACAAAAGGACACATTCTTTTTAATTTGAAAAAGAAAAGATACGTACATATTAGTGACGAAAGTCAGGCACTAGGAAAAAAAGAGAATGGAATTAAATCTTATATAGAAACACTTTATAATAAAGAATCAAAGCAATTTGTTAATGATGAAAATTTTTTGTAAGATTATCTTTAATATATATGTTTGTCCAATCCACCTCATAGATTGTAATAGTATTCTTTTTTGTCTTTTTTTCAACTTTTTATTATTAATTTTTTTAAAATTTTATCATTTCAATTATATTCAATCTCTCAAACAAACGTTTCAATACTTTCCTTAAGAGCTCGTATGGGGGTTACATCCTATGGTTGCTATAGTTTTTTTTTGGGTCATTTTTCTTAATTTTTATTACTAGTTTTTACTATTTTAATTCTTTTTAATCTTTTAATCAAAGGTTCTAATCTTCTCTTCATACCAGCTTATGTTTTGTTTGATATAAAAAAATGTAAAAGTAGTATATTTGTGGTATGCGAAGTGTTTATGGTAGGGTTTATGTATGATTTTGTACACAAATACATAGACTAAAAAGTAAAATAAATAAATAAATAAATTAGCAGGGTTGAAGCACCTAGGCCTTTGTTAGCTTCATGCCCCAGTGCATGATTCTTCTATAAAAGCAAAGGGCACATCTCTATACTATTATCCCATTTATTATAGCTATAATTATTTTTTTTTTTAGTCTTCAACGACATATGTACGGGAAGTAAAAAACCTAAGCAAGCATAAGGAAAGCGAAAAAAAAAAAAAAAAAGGCCAAATCCTTTAGTTTCCATAGAAAGGCGTTCCTTTTGGGCCCCCTTAATCAGTACAGTACTCATTTCATGAGTTTCACCGCTCATAAAAACCGGTTTGGTGTATAACCTGTGGTGAAAATCTTTTTCTCATTAATTTACGTTCTTTTATTTTTTAAAAATTTTACGAAAACAACTTTTTAAATAGTAATATTTGTATTTTTTATTTACTTTTTTGAATTTTTGACCATTCAAAATTATATAAATATTGACGGGGAATAAAACCAAAGATATTATAGCCAAGGATGGTCATTCAGAGATGCTCCTATTACAGGGAAATCCTACAAATCACTATTTATTCATATATTTATTTCTAAAATTGGCCCACGCCTGTTGAGGTTTTAGAAGAATCCATTACTTCCCAATTAAGTGATCAATAAGGGACTCGTGACATCCTTAGCCAAGTCACCTTCTTCTTCTTCTTTTTCTTCTTTTCTTTTCTTTCCTTTTTTTCCCCCACTTTGTTTTCATAGTTATAATTTACCTTTAGCCTTTTTATTTGGTCCTCTATTGTCTCCCTGTCAGGAACTGGGTACTTTCAACTTTAAACATTAGAGATACAATATATCTTTTTTGAAAGTATCTTTACTTAAAAGCATGTTGCACTCATTCAAATAAACACGTTTAATATATGTATCTTTTACAAGTACATGGTATATAGATGCATATACATATATATATATCATGTCATCTTATTGTTGACAGCGCAGTGGAATTTTAAAAAATTAATTTACCAATAACTTATGATGAAGAGCGAGATATATATTGTAGTCCATGACATATGAAACTCCTTTCAATCACAAGTGGAACCAAACTATTGATCTCTAAGAAGAGGTAACGACCGGACTATTTGCATAGCTACTTTATTTTTTTTTCTTTTTGTAAATCCTTGAACTTGATTTCGAAATTTACACTTTCTTTGTCTAAAAATTTTGTGAATTTAGATAGTATGTCTGGCATCACTTATTTATCAAAAGCTCATTTGGAATATTATCATGAACGATATAAAAATGTGGTATTAATTAAGACGTAATTAAATCATTGTTACAATCAGTTTGTATAGCGATAATATCTTTAGCAACAACAAATTTCATCACTACAAATAAATATACAATGACTAAATGTCCTCGTTAGTTTTATGTCGTAGCATTAAGAAAACAAGTCGTCGTTGTTAGGTCAACAATGACATGTTGTCGCGATATATGTTTATTAAATCGAAGATGTGTCAACGAAATTTGCTTTTTGTGGGAATACTTATGGGGGGTCTGTCTTTCTGTCAAACATAGAGAAATAGCGATGACATGTGTTGTCACCCAACAAACAAAGTCCACTGGCACCTGGCATTTCACGCCAATTCAACTAATCAACGACGTCAAATATCGTCACTAAAAAGTTGAATGCTAGCATATCGCATGTGGGTCAGTGTAGTTCAGAGATATTTTCTAACCCACAATTAGCAACAACGTTGTCATATCGATTTCGCATTTAAAAATTGGCCAAAATTTAAGTGGCAATTAATGGTGTGTTTCTTTTTTTTTTTTTTTTTTTGAAAACTTTTGTTGGGGTTTTAGTGGTGATATGTTGTCGATAAAATAATTCGAAAATCTTCTTTAATGACCTGACAGAATAATGGCGTTTATATAAACAAATAACGGCGACGTCGTCGACAAAACTCATCACTACAGTGTCTGTGTATAAACTGTTGAGTTTGATACTCAAAACCATACGGTATATTAGATATTTTTTATTTTGAAATAAATAAATTTGATTTTTTATTATAATTATATGTATGTATTTTAAATACTTTATGAATATCATTAAAATTTCATATTTATATGCGTGACCTTAGATATTATATATAAGTGTTATATACTAAAAGATAATATTTAAGGATGATAATTAAAATAGTCTGTGATAAGTAATCGATTATATAATTAATTAATCAATTAAAATATGAAATTTTTAATTGAACATCACTAGTGCATGTCATTATCATTGAGAATTGAATAGTCTTATCCGAGCCATTAATATAAATAGACATTTGATGAGTGTATTTTACATAAGGGAAATCATATCAAATGACAGTTTTCTAACACCTTCATTAATTATATAGCATATGTTAATTATATTGTTAAATTATAACATATTTTTAAATTTTAGTTATTTTAAATTCCTTTTTTACCCTTTCCCTTTTTAACAGATTTCGTTTGTTCTGTTTTTTGGCAATCTTGTTCTCTTTATATTTGTATTCCTCTTCGTTTGTTTTTCTCCAACCAAAACTATTTTTCCGATTGCTTCGCGTTCTGATTTTGCTGCCACTCCAACCAAAACTATTTTTACTCTTTCTCAGATTTGTTGCAATCTCCATTGTTGCCGCTCCATTGTTGAGGCTCCATTACAGAATTGTAAGTTCTGATTATGTTTTTCGTTTTTTTTTTCGTTTTTAATTTTTTTTCCTTTTCGATCATCTGTTTCTCTGTATTTCGATCTCCATTATTGATAATTCGTTTACTCTTTCTCAGATTTGTTTCCACTCTCCATTGTTGACGCTCCATTAAAGAATTGCAAGGTATGGGTTTATGTTTTTTATTTTTTGTTTTTTTTTTCGTTTTTCATTTTTTTCCTTTCGATCATCTTTTTCCTTTTTTTTTTCGAGCTCCATTATTGATACTTTTATCTGAGGAATCGTGAGGTCTGGGTTTAAGAGTTCTTTAGGCGTATAGGTTATGCCAATATTTGAGGTTGATTGTCGTCTTCATTATTTGCAAGTTTTTTACAAGATTTGTGGATTATTCGATTAAACTATTTTGTGGCTTCTTTTCATTCTTTCCTCAAGTTTTTTTGAGAATGCCTACATTGTCTTTTGTTTTCCTTTCTTTTTAGTTTTGATTTATTGTTGGTTTTATTGTCTATTGTCATATTTTTTCAACGCTACCACTTAATAGCAACCATGTCAAATAACTAGTTTGGCATTGAAAAAACAAATTAAAAGTTTTAAATCTCTAATTCCAACTTTATTTACTTCCACATTATACTGTAATTTTATTTTATTTTTTACAGAGTTTGTTTGATAATTTTCTCTTTTATTGGTGGTTACATTGTGTTTTTTAATATTTACTTGTTTGGTAATGATACTTTTGGAGCTTGTTTTGTTTTACTATTTTTAATTATGTTTTTTTTTTTCGGGGTGGGGGGCCCCCCCCCCCATACTTTACTAAAGTTTTATATAGAGTTTGTTTTTTTTTTTTTAAAATGTTAATCTATATATTGTATTGAAAATATCTGTATTTACAGGGATGCCGCATGTTTCTTTTATTGCTGCCTATAGGGGGAGATGGGATTCCAATAATTTGTTTTCAAACTTTGCTTTTCAAGCAGTTAAAGTTGATGACGGTGTTGACTTTAAGTCTTTTGAAGAGTTTTTGGTACGAGAATTGCATTTAGAGTTGATTGGTTTTGTTAGTAATGTTCATTCTCTAAGATTAGTTGTGGGCTCTGACTTTGGAAAAACAATTAGTAAGCTTGTGGATGTGACTACAGAAAAGCAATTGCAATGGTTTTTTGAGCTTGTTAGATTTGATAAGGGACTAGAAACATTTCCTTTAGTTGTTGATTTTTTTGATGGTGTTGATAAGTTGTTTGGTCATTCAAGTAATATTTTAAAAGGGTGAAATGAGTCTTGTCTGGATGTTGGAGGTCCCTCTTGGTCTGGTGATGTTGACATTAATACTCCTTCAGATTGGTTTTTGGTTGAGGATTGTGATGTTAGGAAGCTTCCGTTGTCTTTTGATATTAAGGAAGGAAATCATTTTCAATGTAAATCTGTATTGAAGAAGTTTTTGCATTTGATTGCTGTTAGAGGAAATTTTGAGTTTAAGGTTGATAGGTCTAATGCAAATTTCTATATTTTAAGTTGTATTGTTGATGGGTGTAGTTGGATGATGCGTGCATCAAGGATATCTGGGAGGGATATTTGGGTTGTTCGAAAGTACTGTTCTGAACATCGTCAAGCCAGTAGTCAATTTGTGGCTGAACTATTGAAGGGGGATTTTAGTAGGGGTATATATGATAAAGCTCGTCCGAGAGATGTGGTGGCTTTAATGCGTGGTAAACATGAGGTTGAAATTAGCTATTATTTAGCTCGGAAAGCTCGATCTTTTGCTTTAAATGCTATCAGAGGTACTGCTGAGCAATCTTATTCTCATATTCTTGCCTTGTGTGCTGTTTTCAAGGAAAAAAATCCAGGTAACTATTTTTTTTTACTCACGTGAATACATGTATTTTATTTGAAAATATATATTTGATTGTCAATATGTATATTTCATTTTATTTCCAGGGTCTTTTTGTTCGTATGAGCTAGATTCCATGGGCAGGTTTTTGTATTTTTTTCATGTGCCTAAGAGCTTCGATTGATGGGTGGCGTCACTGTAGACCTATCATTTCTGTTGATGGGTCATTTTTGAAGTCTGAATTTGGTGGTACTATGCTTATAGCTGTTGCACTAGATGGTAATAATCATATTTTTCCTTTAGCTTTTACTATTGTTGACTCTGAGAATGAGAACTCCTGGAAGTGGTTTTTTATCAACTTAAGGCAGGCCATTGGTGATCGTGACAGGTTGGTTATAGTTTCTGATCGGAATTTTTGCTTCCCTAAAGCTGTGGAGAAAATTTACCCAACAGCTGAGCATGGAATATGCATTCAACATCTTTTGAGGAATATGAATGCAAGATTTAAGGGTTTAAAAGTGGATGGTTTGTTTTATCGATGTGCAAAGGCATATGTTGTTCAAGATTTTGAATATTTCATGCGGCGAATGGAAGCTATTAGGCCGGAGATTCGGCAATACCTTTATGATGTTGGGTATGAGAAGTGGGCTCGTGCTTTTTTTAGACAGAGGAGATATGATATTATGACAACCAACATATCTGAGTCTATGAATGCTATGTTACTAGAGGAAGAGAATATCTAGTTTTCTCATTGGTTGAGTCATTTCGTAGTTTATTACAGAGATGGTTTTATGAGCGCAGGAATCTTGCTGATAAGACCACCACACTTCTTACTGTGAGAGCTGATATTCGATTGCGAGATGCTGAGGCAATAGCGCGTTCCATGAGTGTAAGTTTTATTTGTGTTTTTATTTTTGTAAATAAATGGATTTCTTAGATAATATTTTTATTTCCAAACTTTTAGTAATTAGATTTTCTTGTAAATATTTGTTTTTGATCATTCTTTTCAAGTTTACCCAATAGATGTTAATAAGTATCAGGTTGTTGAAGGGGAGTTAAACAACAATGTAGATTTGATTAACAGGACATGCACTTGTCTTGTGTGGCAAAGCGATGAATTTCCATGTTCTCATGTAGTTGCGGCCATTTGGAGGCGAAAGTTGGATCCGACTGATTTTGCTAGCTGTTTATTTCAAAAATAGTGTTTTTAGGGAGACTTACAATGGTGTAGTGTATCCGTTGGGGGATAAATCTGGTTGGAATGTTTCTGAAGATTTGTTGAGTATTGATGTGTCTGCACCAGCTAATAGGCGTCCTGCAGGCAGGCCCAAGATGCATAGGATACCTTCTGCTGGAGAAGAACGATCTCGATTGAGGTGTTCTAGATGTAGAAATTTTGGTCACAATAAACGTACTTGTAAGAATTGCGTTTTGTAGTGTTATGGTTGAATCATCTTATAAGAAGATGAAATCTTATTGACAAAATCTAAACTAGATATATAGTTGAACATTTTTAGACGTTATAGTGTGATTTTTTTATTTTTTCGTTTAGGAAATACATGGATTTCCTAAGAAATACCTGTATTTTTTTTTTGAAATATACATTTTTTGATTGGTATCTGTGGTTTAGGAAATATTTGTATTTTTTTTCTTTTGGAATATGCATTTTGATTGTTTAGTTTTGTTTACACAAACATAATCACAAACATGTAGATCCCAACATATTTGTTTACCCAAAAGATTTTCTTGTAAACAAAAATGTAGATATTTTTTTTCGTTTAGGAAATATATGGATTTCCTTGGAAATACTTGTATTATTTTTTTTGGAATATGCATTTTGACCTGTATCTGTGGTTTAGGAAATTCCTCTTTTTTTTTTTTTTTTTGGAATATGCATTTGATTGATAATATGGATCCCAATATATTCATGCCTTCTAACATAAAAAAATTTCATAAAAGAATCTATACAATAATATTAACATGGACCATATATATATGCTATTTATAATATGTGGATTTACTATATGTCTTGAACAGTAATAATAAAATGCAAAAGCATTCATTCTTAACTAACTGTTTACAGAAAACAATTACCAAAGTAAAAAGTAATTCTCCTAAGCACCTTTTCACAATATATTGGTGCATCTTCAAAAAATTTCATGTCAAAAGCCAACATTTCAATATTTATATAGTTGGTCAACCACTCGTAAATCTATCACGTCATCCTCATTGTTAAAAGAGTTGTCCAAATCAAAGTTATTACAAATAAAAAAACAGATTAGTTTTTCATCACATCCTGGTAATCAAAATTGGTGATAGGGTGGTAGTGTAGCAAGTGGCATGATGTTGAGTGGCTCTGAGGCAGGTGGTGTTTCTTCCGGTGAATCGAAGTCTGGATGGAGCTTGAAGCTTGGCACACTATCATCTGTTTCAATTTTTTGCTTTTTTTTCTTCCTTGGACTTTGATCTTCTGCTGAGCCAAATTTTCCTATGAATGGGCTTCTAAGTTGTGGTCCTTGTTTTGATACTCTCTTCTTTAGCTCATCATCAATTGGTTCAACAATTTCAACTTTTTTCTTCCCTTTCTCTTCTGTCAATGTCTTCTTTCTTGGACTATCTCTAGTTACTTCAGGCTCCTGCATGTTTTTTTCACTGTAAATAACTATATTGTACTTGTTTTTTTTGTTTTTGAATTGTACTATGTTTTAGTTTAAAAAAAATTTACCTGTGTGTCTTTTGGTTTATCACCTTCTTTTTCTACCTCATTTCTTCGTTCACTAGCTGTTTCTTTATTCTTTGCTGTCGATGGCTTCTTTGCCATTGCTTTCTTTCTCAGAATTTTGGTTGTTGGTTTAGCTGTCTCTTCATTTTCATTGTATTTTTCCCTATCTCCTTTATCTGCTCGCTAGCAGTGCCTTTACTCATTGCTACGTTTTCTGTCTGTTAAAATAAGAAAATCAAAATATTTCCATGAAAATCAAAATATTTCAAGTTTAAATATTGTTCATATAAAGTTATGCTTGTTACCTCTGGTGTTAGAGTTTCTTGATAAATGGATAAACATATATTTACCTCTTCCATTGTTGCATCACTGACAATCTTATCAGGATCAACCTCTAAATTAATGTCTTCTTCATTCTCCCATTTGTCCTCCATGTCCGTGTGCTCTACATTTTCCCAGTTGTCATGCTCCATATCTGTTGCATCACCAACGTTGTTTTGTTGCTGGCTATCATTGTCTTTGTTTTGTCTTCTTTCATCTTCCATGGGCAAATCTTCAGTATGCATGTCTTTTTGTGGCTGCAATCTGCTGTGTATCTCTTTAACATATTGTAATATGTCGTTCACTGTCGTGTGACATGCTTTCAGCTCATTTTTTATATCTTCTTGAGCCTTTTCTAGCTTTTGTATTTTTGTTTCCAAAGACTTGATATCTAATCTTGAACATGGGGGAGGGTTCACAAAATCATCATCTAAATCCTCAATTTGGATGTTTTCAGCTTGTTTTTTTTGACTATCTTGCCCTTCCTTTTTTGTTTGATCTGCTTCCATAAAATATTGCATGTAACTTTTCTGTTTTTCTTTATCCAGTAGTTGTATGGGAGTTATATCAACCTAATTTTTATAAGACAATAAAAGCAATATTAGTTATTATTTGAAACTAAGTAAAAGATTATTTTTTCAAGGAAATAACAATATTATCATGAAAATATATTGATTTTTCAGAACTAGAGTTGTTAGAAAACAAGCTAAAAATAGTTAGTATGTATAACCCAAAAATATTTAAATAATATAAATAGTTAGTATTATTTACCTTCTTAACGTCAAAAAGCTTGTTAAGCTCGTTCCATTTTGGTTGAGATGTCAACTCCCACTTCAACATTCTTGGTGTAGCATTTTCACTACGACGGGTTGCAATATCTTTTTCTACCATTAATGGTAGTGTTTCACACACCCAAACCAAAACTGCATATGGAAATCCGTAGAATCCAAACCCTTTCGTTGATGTGCTACTAACCCCTTGTTTGAATCCATGTAGTGTCTTCTCATATGATGCAGTCCCCCATGGATATTTATTGAATGCCTCATCATTGTAGACTAGTTTGAGATATTTTTCTGACTTTTTGTTTGTTTTGTTCAGAGACAATTAACTTCTCAACACAGCATAAATTTGCCATTTTTACAACTTCATCATCAGGTGCTTGTGCTAGTATTTCCTCTCCTTCTTCAAAAATGTATGCAAGGTCCCCACATGTGACAGGCTGCTTCTCAAAATATTTTTCCAAGAATGTGACCTTTGGCCTATCTTGTAGTATTACATAAGGCATCGGTCCACAATGAAGCCCTGTTATTAGGGCAAAGTCCTGTATGCCCATCACCATTTTCTTTGTACCAAACTTGAATGCAAGCTCTGACGTATTATCATGTTTTATTTGCCTGCAAATATGTGATAACCGAGAAATCTACGTTCTCAGAAATAATTGTACAAATATGTAAATAAATGTACATTTATAGTGATACAGATTACGGAACAAATAGCAGAGGAAAATTTTGATTAATCAAGTTTTAATCAAAATTTGAAAATGAATTAATGAATACAGTTTAAAAGCTAAGCATTAATTCAATTATGATGTTTTAAAATTTGATAGAAAAGTATGTGAAAAATACATGCTAACAGATCAATGGCACACAAGTGAGCCACATTGATCAATGGCCAAAAGGATTTGCCAAACAAGCCCTTACACATAAAAAAAAATAAATAAATAAAAGAAAGTAAGGGAGAGTGTGAGTGGCACGTGAGCATGAGATAGAGAGGGAATTAATTCCCTTAGCTGCAAATGCAGCCGGAAGAAAGAAAGAGAAAAGAAAGAAAGAAGAAAAGAAAGAAAGGGAAAGAGAGAAAGAGGGAGCCGAGAAAGAGAGAGAGAAAAGCAAAGGAAATCCAAAAGTTCGGATTTTCTAGTGCAAGCAACAGATCGACCGAGATTCGGTCAAGGATTAGCAGCAAGAAAAGCTCAAGTTCAAGCAAGGTAAACCCTCGTTTTCTCTTGTTTTTTTTCAAATGAAAATCTAGGGTTTGAGTGAGAAAAAGAGAATGTGAGTGAATTACATTTAGATTTTTGGTTAAAATCGAAAATGTGGTTCGAGTCTAGACGTTTTCAACACGAATCCATGAATAGACGGTTTCGAAAACCGAGTTTAGTGAGATTTCTTCACTAAAACGCAGATTTTTCAAAAATAGAGTCAAGAGAAGTTCATGAGCAAAATGTGGGATTTTTGCTTGTGAAATCATGGATTTGTGATAGTAGAAGTGTAGTAGATACCTTGAAATGATCTTATGAAGATTGATTTCAAGTGTAAGAAGTAGAACAAAGGCCATAAAAGCCTTAGAAAATCAGAGCAGAGCAGTTCAGACCTAGAATCTTGATTCTGGGTTGAACACGGGCGTGTACACGGGCGTGCACAAGGGCGTGTTCAAGAACACAGCCCCGAACATGCCCATACGCACGACCGTGTTGCAAGAAAAATCAGACCCGAGAGGTACACGGTCCAGAACACGGCCGTGTATCAGACCGTGTCAAGAGACACACGGTCAAAGAGAGGCGTGTAAGAGACCGTGTAAGAAGACAGAGGAGTACACGGCCAGAGACACGGCCGTGTACCCACCCGTGTAAGCATACACGGGCATGTTCCAGAGAGTACACGGCCAAACTTAAAATCCAGAGGGGTACACGGGCACGAACACGGCCGTGTAGGAGGGCGTGTTCGAGTCCAGAGAGTAAAAAAAAAAAAAAAAAAAAAGAGTCTGGAAAGGAAAATTTTCATGTTTTGCCATATTTCCAGTATAAGCTAAATATGGTAAATAATCAGTTATTTTTCCATTTATAGGAGTCCAAGCCAGAGACCCCAAATCAGCAGTCCCAGAGCAGCAGCAACTTACGCTAGAGGACTTTCTGTAAGTTCAAACATTCTCCTGACTGCAACGTGGACAAGCTTGCTTTATTACAGTATTATGTATGTTGTATGACGTGTTGTTAGACGTTGATTGTCTGCATCACGATGTTAAGTCAGTTTATGTCAGTCACAGTATAGGTCAGTGCATGTCAGTCATAGCACAGGTCAGTTCACATCAGTTCATGTCATGCATATAGAGTGGCATGTCCCAGTACACAGACCAGACAGTAACAGAACCAGAAAACAGTTAGGTGCACAAGGCACCTTAGTGTGTTGATTAAATCACACCCCAGTAAAAAGATTAACAGGTTCCGACTGTGGGGGCAAGCAGTATGCTACCCAGTTGGAACACCAGTAAGATGGTAATTAACCAGTTATTGGCGTATCGGCCTCTCGAACCACGGGGAGGTTATCATGTTTAGCATCAGTTAAGACTGAGGAGGTCAGCACTAAAGTACCGCTCCCGGTTGCGCTAACATGTCAGTACGTCCAATCAGGGGCCCAATACCAGAACTAAAGTAAAAGATTAATGTCCTAAGACTAAACAATCAGCCAGTACAGCATGTTTACAGAGTCCAGTCAGCATGAGTACAACAGTACAGTATAAGTACAGCAGTACAGTATAAGTATAGCAGTCAGCATGAGTACAGCAGTACAGTATAAGTACAGCAGTCAGCATGAGTACAGCAGTACAACATTAGCACAATAGTACAGCATGAGCACAGCAGTATAGCATGTTAGTTACATGTTTTTATGTTTGAACTTACTGAGCTCATAGCTCACCAGTTTATTCACATGTTGCAGGTAAGAGACCTGTTCACCAGTAGTATATTGGTGGACGACGAACAGGATAGACGCATGCCGGAGAGGATTCTGGCGAGGGATATGGGTCACTAGTTAAATCTTCCGCTGTATAGTTTTGAATGTAATTTTCAAAGAGACAGTTTTCAAGACAGGAGTATGTGATAGGGGAATCATGATCAGTTGTTAACATGATTTCTTTATCACATTCTCAACAGTTTATGAGTTTATGTAAAGAAAGAAAAAAAAATTTATTCCACAAAATTAGCAGTAGTTACAGTTCAGCATGATTGCCGGCGACCCTAGAGGTCTGCAGACTATTACGGTTGACTAGAAAGTTGGCCGTAATAGTGCTGTAGAGCCTCTACAGTAGGGCGGGCCGCTACAAAATAAGCTGTAGGGAAAATTTGGTGGGGAATTTATCATTGAATTTCAACTGTAGGAACTTCCCAAATGGTCCTTGTTTGAAAAGCTCCAATTTTGTTGGAGATAGTCTCTTCTTAATATCTCCTATTACTTTTAGTAGGCAATTATTTACAATCTTTCTAGAGGGATCCCATTCTGTCCTTGGTTTTTCAAATTTCAATTCCTGCATTTCATGATAAAGAAATTTTTGGTTATAAACTTTGTTGTACTTTTGCAAGTAAATTAATTTATGAGATAATTTTTTGTTTTTTTTTTATGTTTTACCTATTTACGTGTAGAAGTTTGTTCTTTTTTTGTTGCTGATTTGCTGGATGATCCTTTCTCTACAGTTGATCTTGTTGATATAGTATTATTCTTCTTATGTGCTTCTGTTGCTGGTTCTTTTCCTTTTGATTCCATTATGTTGCAACTAGTTTTTTCTTCTTAGTCTTCTGTTTTTCTGCAAACAAACAACAATATTAACATGAAAATATATGGCATTTCAAAAAACTAAGACTATTGTAAGCTTTTACAAAGAAAATAATTATATTACAGTGAAAATACATGGATTTTTAGAATTAGAAACAGTTTGATGCACTATAAATAAATCAAATACTAATGTGTGTTTCTTTTCAAAGATACAACATTTTCAGCATGGAAATACATATATTTATACAACTTAATGTCAAAGCATTTGCAGGTATTGTTCAACATCCTTTTAGAAATATATGGATTTCATAGGAAATATAAGGATTTCCTAGGAAATATTTGTATTTTTTCCTACCTAGAGTTAAACTGAATTAAACACGGTGAGATTATTTAGAAAATATATGGATTTACTAGAAAATACTTGTATTTTTCCTACCTAGAGTGAAACTGAATCATAACACAGTGAGATTCTTTAGGAAATATATGGATTTCCTAGGAAATACTTGTATTTTTTTTCTACCTAGAGTGAAACTGAATCATAACATTAAGTGTCAAATACACATCAAGAGGACCACGGTGAGATTCCTATCAGTATCAAAAAGGAATGGAGTCTACAAGAAGTGGTCCTTATAAGTGTCCAACTAAGATTTTTTTAGTCCACATAAAAGAACAAAGAAGCCAATATAAAACTCAGCCAGGCAACAAAATTACAAATAGTAAATTTCTTCACGAAGATAGTTAGCCCAAATATTACATTAAAAAAACAAAAATCCAAAACTCAGCTGTAGTTTCTGAAGTGTTTAATAGGTCTAAAATTTTGTGTTCTCTGGACTTAGCATTTTGAGAAATCCCTCAACAGAAACAACAAAAACGACAAGATTTGATGATGAGATTTTAAAGTATAATCCAAGCCAGATACAGATACACATTCACTCAATTATAAGCCACTCCTCATAGCCACATGCCCAACATTCTTTACGAAATATATGGATTTCCTAAGAAATACTTGTATTTCCTTCCTAGAGGTCCCCCTTAACCGAGTTATAGAAAAACGGGAAATCATATCATTAAATTGATGACAAAAAAACCCAAATGCACCTTCGTATGGATGTTACATTCTATTCAAAAGGCACAGACCTTTTCAATGCTAAAACTTAACATAGACACTATATTTTTAAATGCTCAAAGATGTGAACAGCTCAAGAATATGTTCACTAGTATTTATATATATATGTGTAAGTGTGTCTGCCTGTCTATGTATGTGTGTACATATATATTATATATGAAGAATCAAAGCAGGGGTCAACAGGCCGATATAACATTTGCCATTTCCAGAACTCCAAAATTGAACAAGGAAAATAATAACTCTATAACGAAAAAGAAAATGT
Organism: Antiaris toxicaria; assembly: GCA_035233585.1. Classification (NCBI taxonomy): domain Eukaryota; kingdom Viridiplantae; phylum Streptophyta; class Magnoliopsida; order Rosales; family Moraceae; genus Antiaris; species Antiaris toxicaria. The sequence continues at coordinate 22,318,431 of CP141156.1, forward strand.
TGAAACTAATAAAGACATATCCGAACCATCTTTTCAGTGAGCAGATTCATGTGCTTGCGACTTGAACCTAACCTGACTTCCAGTCCAGTACCAAGAGAAAAACAATATTAAAACGTGCGTTGTGAACGTATACGAAAAATCATACCTGAGTTTTCTCTTTCAAAATTTCTCCAATCGATCGTTGTTAGAAGTCGGTGGAAATCGGTGGAAATCTTTATGAATATCTTCTGGAAATCGGTGGAAATCTTCTGGATATCTTCCGGAAATCGATGGAAATCTTCTGGATATCTTCCGGAAATCGGTGGATATCTTCTGGAAATCGTTGATTTTGCTCGGAAAATTTGTTAGAGAGTCTGATTTTTTGCAGAAATCAGATGTAATGTAGAACACAAAAATTTTTAGAATTTGGGGGTTGAGTTTTCGGTGGGTAGGGTTTGTGAAAAAATAAATCCGAAACGGGGCGGGTAGGCAGGGGCGTGTGTAAGGGATGTGTCTCGGGGTAGTTTCGGTATTTTGGGTTAGTTTTCTTTCTTAATTATGCTATTTACTCCTATTATTTGAATTTATGTTACTAATTTAATACCCATTAGTTTAAAATGCTATTACACCCCTTCTCCCTTTACATAATATGATTGTGTTGGACGGTAATATGACGAGATTTGAATTACTAATAATTTTCATTAAATATAACGGATTCTAATTATGTCAGCTGATGTTTATATATATAATGTTCTTAATCTTGAGTTATTAGCAGACTCCTATTTATATAATCATGTATTTTGATTTAATTAGACAGATTTGAACTATCTTATCTTATTTCTTGTATATTGAATATATGATGAAGTAGTAGTTGAGAATGTTAGTATTGCAAGATGGAATCCATTCCTTCTCTAAGAAGCTGATAAGTAACTCTCTTGCATGTTGATTCGCGGCTTAAATCATATGAGCGTTTAATTCGTAATTAACTTCATGAATTTATCATTTATTAGATTACTTAAGGATAAAGAAGGATAAAGAAGATATTAGATTAACTTCATGTACTCTTAAAATGAATTTATCATTTATTAGATTTTACCTAACTCTAACTATGAATTATTTATGGAGGATATATTTAGTTGCTATATCCAATGGATGAGAATTTTTTTGAGTAATTTTATATCTATAATTTTAAGAGTACAGTTCCAAGTTTTTTGTAGAGTAACATTAGAATTAATAAAGTTAAAAAATTAATCAAAGAGTTTGGTTAATTATCAAATTTATTAGAGCTTGAAATTATAGATCCATAATTCCTTATATTGCTTGTATTAGTAATTGAATAAGTATATTTAATAGATTATGTTCGTACTCACAAATCATATTATCTAAATAATTAATTATGAATTAATTATGTAATTTAAATAATTAAGATTATTTAAATATTAAAATTGCATGTGACAATAAGTGAGACCGAATGTGTCTTACGTTTACTATTAATGAATGAATAGGACCCATTAGTTTATACGTGGTTTTCTAGTTTTAAAATTATAAATATTTATATTTAAAATTAGGTTTTTAAATTAAATATTAATAAAGATGGAAAACAAGGAAATGTTCCTTGATTTTGGTGCACATTGACTCAGCCAAAGTCAACTGTCATATTCAATATATAATAATAATAATATTAATAATAATATATAAAGGAAATTTTTGGTTTGCTGAGCGAATATGCATAGCTTTATGTTGAACATATTTTTACAGTTAATTACAAAAATAGTACTTCTCAAAAATAAATTCTTAATTTTAATATTATATTTGATTATTTTCTCTTGTAATATTACTACATCAGTAACTCCTTTTAATATAAATATAAAAGGTCGAATTTACTCTTGAGGTTAAATACATTAACTCACACCCTCATTTTTTTGTCCTTTCCCACCCATTTTCTCTCTCTCTTTCCTCATTTTACTTCAAACTGTCTCTCTCTCTCTAATTAAAAAAAAAAAACATTTACTCCCTCTTTCATTTATTTCTTTTTTTAAACTCACGACTCTTACTCCTCAAGATGAATCTACAAAGTTTCAATCTTCTTTGCCCTCTTTCTTTGTCACTGCTCCTTCAATGCGTTTAAAACTTCCTCAATTCAGTGATTGTACACTAGATATGAGATAAGTGAGTTTGGTTTGTTATTTTTTTGTTCATTTTAGGTTGCTTTAGCAGCTATTCTATGGTTTTTCATCTTTATTTTGGTTTGAATTAGCTTCTCCTCCTTCTTGAGTTTACACTGTGGCCATGAAAGATAATGTTACTATATTGTGATATTAATTCGAAAAAATGACTGGGTTAAATTGAATATAATAGGAATTTACAATAACTTTGTCAATTTGAGCTTTTGAAGGGATAATAGCTGAAATTTAAGAATTAAGCTACATTTTGAATTAGGTAACATCGGGGCCATTTTATGTTGACTTGTGGTCAATATATCATGACCATATGGTATTAACAGAACAGCGTCAATGTATAATGACCGTGTTGTAACTATTATAGTTGTTTGGAGTCATTTTATGTTGACTCTAAGTATAATGACCGGAAGTCATTGTTATGTTGACTAGTATGCTATAATATTGTAATTAAAGACACAACTAATTGTTAGTAATTATTATAATGACTTAGAGTCATTTTTATGTATAATATCTGTTGTAATTTATAGTAAGACATGTTTGTTGTTCAGGAATGATTGGATTGAATGTCTTGTTAAGATCTAGTCTTCTTCTACCTACAATTGAAGGATATTCACGTGCTTATCAAATTTATATGGTTTAATTGTCATTATAATTGTTATTTTGTATTTGTTAAGACTTTAAATACTCCTTTTAATATTCCTTACTATACCATTTGTATCTATTTTATTATTGTTATTGTATTTATTCATTATCATTATTAATTATGAATACACTAATAGGTAATCAAAATAATGACCTCGAGTAGTTTTAATAATTACTATTTATATGAGGTAACACTTATTAAGAACATTTTTTTTCTATTTATTAGACACAATTTTTACAATATCAAAGCTACTATCTGATGTCTTTTTATGGCATTGGTCTTGTTGCAATTAAATTTAAGGATTCTTTTTAAAGTCTAGCTACAAACTACAGTAACACAATCTAGTAATTATAATAATGATCTTAAGTAAATATTATCATGACCATTTACTTATTACATGTTACAATTACTCGACCATTTTATGATATTAAAAAAAAAGGTCATTATAACACCATAAATATGCCAACTACCAAAATGTTGTCTTTTGATTCAGATAAAACTAATAACGCCTTTACTCACATTAGTCGATATATGAAAAAAAAAAAAACAAAATTGATAAAAGCCACGCTATTTTAGTTCCAAATCATTCCTATTGTGGTCCTAGGTCATCTTGTTACAAAAATAGAAATTATTTTACTAAAACAAACGAAAATGACTAGTAATGGAAAAAATGCCACTTTTGAAGGCCAAAACAATGGAATTCGGCCAAAAAATGACATACATCGTGGTGAAGTGACGAGTTTTGCTCATTAGCTCATTTCTACCCCCAAAAAACACTATTTTTTAATCCAAATCTGACAATGTCAACAAAGATACCAAAAAATTGTCTCATATGGCAAGCAAAATACTAACAGTAAAGATAAATGCATCCTTGAATCGTTTATTAACCCAATATTTTACTTCAGTCGCCACAGTCGCCTATATATTGTACCATAAATTAGATAGTCGATTGGTCAATATAAAAATGATCAATGGTTATTACATAAATTACTATATGCCAAATAGGGATAACTCTACCTATTTAGATATCAACTCGATATAAAAATATTCATGACCATTGGTCACTATAAAAATTACTAATAGCCAGACATGTATTTTTAAACAAGAACATAACCAACTCAACACTAAAAACCACATGGTCAGTATAGAAATGACATCTGGTCATTATAAAAATTACTTATATTTAAATAAAGATAATTCAACACTAGTAAATACATAATCAATATATAAATAACATCTAGTCACTATAGAAATTACTCACATCCAAACACAAGCAATTTAATACTATTATACACACAGTTAATATAAAAATGACCTCTGATTACTATAAAAAGAGTAGTACTTAGGACACTAACTCTAATCCAAAATTTTTTAAGTACCAACTCATGTGTCATATTCCTATTAGGAGATATAATTAATTGATGTGGTAATATTTTATACACTTATCAATTAAATAGTAATAACTTACATGCTACATAAGTTGGTACTTCAAAGTTGGGACTAAAGTTGGTATTCCTAGCATTTTTCTTATAGAAATTACTAATAGTAAAATAAGGGTAAACATACATATTTATACATATAGCCAATATATATATTTATACATATAGTCAATAAACATGTAGAAGTATTTAAATCGATCCTCAAAGCTTATCTTTATGTGAATGTCGAATCCAGGAATTTTCTTTTTCACCATTTCATCCCATGAAGGTAAGACTACAAGTATATATGTTGGAGGATATAATCATTATAAAAATTAGTATGGTCAATATGATAAATACATATGATTATTTTATAAATTACTCGTCATAAAAATAGTCAATTCAACACCATCATATACATAGTCAATATACCACATACCCCTAGTCATTTTACAAATTACTCTTATCCTAGCATGGTCAATTCAATATTAGAATTCAAACAGTCAACATAAAATGACTAGAGGTCATTTTAGAAATTACTCATGTTCTAATAATGGTCGCTTCAACACTAGCAAATACACAGTCAACATAAAATAACCTATGATCATTTTAGAAATTACTTAGGTCTAACATGGTCAGTTTAACACCAAAATATACATAGTCAACATAAAATGACTAGAGGTCATTTTAGAAATTACTTATGTCTTAACACGGTCAATTCAACACCTAAATACACATAGTCATTTTGGTGATTTACCAATAGTTAGTTTCACATTGACTCTGCTCTACTAATATTTTTCTTGATGAAGACATTCAATCCAGTCATTCTTAAACAACAAGCACAATGAACAAGTCTTATTATAAATTACAACAAGTATTATACATATAATTTGTTAGTCAACAAAAAAATGACTCCAAGTTAATACAGTAATTACTAACAATTAGTTGTGTCTAAGATTACGATATTATAGCATGCTAGTCAACATAACAATGACTTCTGGTCATTATACTTGGAGTTAATATAAAATGACTGTAAATGACTGTAATGGTTATAACATGGTCATTATACATTAACTCTGCTTTGCTAATACCATATGGTCATGATATATTGATCTTAAGTCAACGTAAAATGACCCTGATATTACCTAAATCAAAATATAGCATCGGTTTTTAAACTTTAGCTATTATCCCTTCAAAATATAACATAAAAGGTTACTGTAAATTCCTCCCATATTTAGTTCAGCTCAATCATTTTTTCAAATTAATATCAAAAAATTATAACCTTTCCTTTCATGGCCACATCATACATTCAAGAAGGAGGAGAAGCTAATTCAAACCAACATAAAGATGAAAAACCATAGAATAGTAGTCAGAGCAACCCAAAATGAACAAAAAAAAAAAAATAACAAACCAAACTCACCTATCTCAGATTTGGTGTACAACTACGAAATTAAGGAAGTTTCAAAGGCACAGAAGGAGCAGCAATGAAGAAAGAGGGCAAAAAAGTTTGAAACTTTGTAGATTTATCTTGAGAAGTGAGAGTCGTGACTTTTAGAAAGAGAAATTGAATGAAAAAGGGAGTAAATGTTTTTTTTTTTTTGAATGAAAGAAAGAGAGTTGGAAGCAAAATGAGGAGAGAGAGAGTTGAACCAAAATAAGGAGAGAGAGAGAGAGAGAGAGAGAGAGAAATGGGCAGGAAAGAATGAAAAAATGAGGGAGTGAGCTAATGTATTTGACCTTAAGGCAGACTCAACCTTTTAAATTTACATTAAAAGGAGTTACTGATGTGATAATACTACATGAGAAAATAACCAAATATGATGCTAAAATTAAAAATATGTTTTTGAGAAATGCTATTTTTGTAATTAACCCTATTTACATATATATTTATATATATTAATATATATTGTATTATATTATATTGAGAATGCGATATAATATAGTTTTCTTTTGTGAATTGATTCTGATTTTTAATATTAAGAATATTTTAAATACAAGATGAAATATAAGGTAATCTACCTTACTCTATAAATAGGGTATTATATCAAGATAGTATGGATTTCTGTGTTTTGGAAAAACTTAGAGAGAAATATTCTCTTTTTGCACTCTTTGTTTTCTTATGTATTGAGATCAAAACAAATATACCCAAATTATGTGTGTGTATCCTTCCATCATCTAGTAAATGCTTACTTGTTCATTCAATTAAGCAATATAGGTAAGGTGTGAAAGATCATGGTATTGAAAGAGAGATGTCATTCACGAATTCGTGTGATTTTTTGTGAAGGTGTTTTCAAAGTTATCAACTTAATTGAACGATAGTAAAATTCTAATCCTTCTCTTCTCATATATTAAATTAATATATCTATAGATTAATAGTAAAAATTTGAGAAATTTTAATTATTCCAATCTTTCTCTTCCACTAAATTTTTTAAAATATCGTTTTTATCACTAACATAAACCCGTGCATAGCCCCTTCTTCCCCACTTTTCCCTACAATCTTTCATCTTCCTTCTCAGATTCTCTTCCTCTCTCCAACCTAATCGATGCCATTTCATCCAAAATACCCCCAAATCAATCCTCCTCACTTCTCATTAAAAATAAAACTTAACAATTTTTGTTCGTACCCAAAGTTTTTCATTAATTTTTGCTTAAATCCCCCAAAATCCCAATTTCTGATCTTCTTCTCATCTTCTGCCGCCAATGTTAGCTTTCGTCGCTACCTTGCAAGTTGTCCCCTTTGTAATGACTCGACTTTTCGAACCGTTAAATAACTTATTTAATCTTTAATTAACATAGTCTTAATGCTTTTTTTCTTTTTTCCAAATTTCAAAGGCATACTTATTGTAATGCTCAAAATTCTCACAAGTGTGCTAGTTGATTCGAGTCCAATGATGTTTTATTATATTTTTCTTATCATTATTTATGTAATTATTTTATGTATATGTTTTTACCAGGGAGGGCTGAATGTTCTTACTAAAGAAAAGAAAGTGCCAAGTATAACTAAAATCACGTGTTGTACTAATTTATTTATATTTGCGTGTGATGTGTTTATATTATGTATGTCCAATATTAAGCAAGTTGACTATTGAATAGATATATTTACCATTTTACAATAAAGTTGAAATGTTTAGAAAGTTACAATTCGGTTTGTATTTACGGTTAGTTATGCATAGCTTTTATACAAGTTAGTCAGACCTTATCTCCTATTAGCTATATGCTAGTAAGCTCAAACTTAATAATTTATGTGTAATGCTTAACCCATAGCCAGCACATAATAGGTTTTGATACTTGTTTTATATATATAAAAATATATATATATATCCAAAAAGAAAAATTATAGCTTCAGACTTCCAAGTTAGTGCTTCTTTTCTCTATTTCTTGTTTTCCTTCCACCGACTCTTCTCTCCCGTATTCCTCTTCGTAAAAAAAAAAAAAATGAAAAAGAAAAAAAAGACTGAATTTGAAGCCAGCTCTTTCTAAGTTAGCTAAGCTTTGGATTACAATCTGGAGGAAAGTAGAGTTTCCTCTTATCAGCTTGAGACCTGTATTTTTGTTTCAGTGTAGTTGAGTTAAAAAGATTGTTCTTTGATCTCTTTTATAATTTTTACTGTCATTTAATAATTATAGATTAAGACATGATAGGTTTGTGATAACCGGAAATTTTAAAATTCTCGGGAGAATTGAAAATTGTATGTATATGACAATTTTAATGTATAAAATATGAAAAAGTTGTGTTTTAATACTGTTTATGTGACACCCCGATTCCGATCACCCGCAATTGTCATGAACCGACTCTATTACCGACCAAGACAGCTCATGTGCCAAATCTGGGTTGTCAATTTAAAACTCTTTTTCTTAAACTTTCATTTCTCAGAGTCCAAAAATTTCGCCCATAATTTTTTTTTCTTTTTTTATACATACTTTCTCGAAAAAAAGCTAAGTATAAAAGCCATGTAAAATACAATACTAACTTTTAGTTATTTTTTGGAGTATAACATAATGTATAATATACAAAATATTTATATTGCATTTTTTTTTCATAATCTCTTCAATTCACTAACTTTAAAAGCTCAGCAGAAGGCTTTTGGTAGGACTGAGTCCACGGTGAATTCCCTATCCCATCAGCACATGCATATATCCTGCCACCATCCATAAAGTCTACCAGACAGGTTTCTTACCTGCAATACGAACAAACTGATGAGCTAACAGGCTCAATAAGTTCAAACATACTTAGTAAGAATTATATGGATTCAAAAACATTAGAAACTCAATCTCCTATGAATAGTGATGTTGACCTTTGATCAATGAATAGTAATTGTTACACTAACTGATTACTATTCACATTACTTTAACCGGATACTATTCAAATAACCTAACCGAATTCACTATACTTAGTGTAACTTTCGGTTATGCTTAATTATGGTTTTCATCATATTATTGATTATTCTTTCTCTATTTATATTCTGGTGTAGAGCTCTTTTATAGTAATATCGATAAATTATTGCGCGCTGACTGGGAGGGCCTAGGGAGCGACCCTAGAGCTTCAGCCTCCACAGCCTTTATATCCCCGTAGGACCTGAAAAACCTCCACCACAATGTTAGAGGGGCGGTACGCCTTAAATGATTTTATTACCACTTTTTAATTATAGTTTTGACCAAGTGACATTAATCGTCACCTCAAGGTCACTAACCTCCATCGCCCATAGGCCTTAGATATTCTTATCTTTAAAATGTGGGATATGTTATACCAACTAATCCCCAAATGTCAATAGGACTTGATTCCTAATGTACAACTAATACATAACAAAGTAATATAGTATTTCATGTTACAGACATGAAAATGCTTGAACTTACCAATACTATGATAATGTCCACTTCCGGAATTCCTTCACAGTTCTATCTCTAGTTTGGGTTCCTACAGACATAATATTGTCTGTTAATACCCTATATTAATTATCACTTTAAATATATTTATTTTGTGATAAATTTTTTAACACAATTCAACTTGTAATATGGTACACGGCCTTCAACACGCCCGTGTTCATGACTGTGTACCTCATAGTTTCTCACTACATGGCCGTGTTGTTTACTATCTAGCCGTGTAACTGTACATGACTTGATACATGCCCGTGTTTAAGCCCGTGTACCTCTTGGGTTGTAAATTTTTTCCTATACACAGCCGTGTATTCTTCAAAATTTTTAGATTTTTAGCTCTAAAATCTCTATTTTGGGTCCTAGAATTTTATTTAAGTTATTCTTGATCCTTTAGAGTCCTTTCTGAGCCTTTCAGAAATTTTTGGTCAAAATGACCATTTTGCCCCTAACGGGTTTCGGGACCGTAACTATTCCATTCTATCATTTTTCTTAAATTTTCTAAGTCCAATTATCTTGAAATAATATTCTTTAGGCTTCTGTATTATTTTTACAACTCAATTTGCTATTAAATCTCAATTATCTATTTTCCTGGCCCTCGATTACTATTCATCTGTCACCTAGGGTCGTTTCTCGTTTTTTGAGCATTTCGGAGCCTCAAGGGGCCTTTTCACTACTCTTGAAACATTTTTTATCCCGTCCTCGACCCTCGGTACTCGAGAGGATCAGGTTTCCTATCCCGTCCTAATATTTTTCTTCGTTTCTCAAAATACCCCTAATATGAAATTTTTTTTCCTGTATTAGGCATTTTAGACATTAAGGGTTGGTTTACTATTCCTTTTAGGTTGGTTTTTCATTCTCAATCCTAATCCACTGAGGGGTCCCCGTTTCCTTCCCGAGTTCAATATTTTTACCCCTCGTTTCCTGAAATGCCCTTATGCCGTTTTAAAATTTAGGCAGCATTTCGCTTGTATTTTTAGGTTTCCCGGCGTTAGGTATGCCTCAGAACCTTTATACCTGCCATGTACTATACCAGAGGCCTATTTTATACTAAGTTTCCAAACTTTGTATAAAATTTTTCCACATTAACCAATATTCAAAATCAATACACAACAACAAATTTTTCCAAACCTAACCTTGGTTTATCATGTTAATCATCACCAAATATTTTTTTCATCACCTCCCATACTTATCACATTTTATTCTTAGGTTTTCAATGTACAAATCAACATCAAAACCTAACAAAATTTTTATTCTAACCCTAGCATTAGCCACAGATTTTCATGCAAAAACACCTAGAAAACCTTGCTTTATTTCCTAGGTTTTTTTTTTTATCAACATTCCACATTCTTATTCAAAACTAAAATTTTCCATTTTCTAGTGTTCATCACCCACGGTTTTAGCATGGAAAATACATCAAAATTTTCTTGTTTCTTGATTCTAATTCATGCTTAATTCTTCATATAACCAAATAAACATAAACACTAAACCAAAACACCAATTTCCAAATCATTTTTCAGACCAATGAGCCATGGATTTTTTTTAAAACCATGCAAAATTTTTGCTTGTTTTTAAACCCTAAATCATGCTTCAAATTCTATAACACCAAACTAATCATAACATCATCAAAACATCAAATTTTTCAATGTTTTTCTACTCTACAAACCCATGGATTTTCACTAAGAAAATAAAAGGAAATTGCTTCAATTTAGAAGGTTACATTATCTAGTTGATGGCTTGATGCTAAAAATGCAATGGAAGCTAAGTTTGGTGTGAAATTTTAAAAAAAATTTGGCTTAATGGGGGGGAAGGCTCATCGATTTTTGGGCTGTAAAAAGGCAAGAGATTGGCTAAATTTTTTCATTTTTTTGAATGAATTATGATGCCTATTTATAGGCAAAAGCCAAGGGCTTTTTAGCAAAATTTTCTCAACAATTTGCTAATTGTTCAAGGACTAAAAAGTAAGATTTTTGGGGCCAAAATCAAAATTTTTCTTTCTTCCTTTCCACATGGCCGAATGGCCTTTTAGAAAAATTTTCTAATTTTTTTTCTATCATTTGGCATGATCATGGCCATTGATCAAAAAGTGGACAAATCCTAACCTTACATCTTTCATATTACTTTCTAAAATTTAAACAAAATTTTAGCCTTTATGACATCATCTAGGTGATGTCATCCATATATATATTAATTCACTAATTAATTCATGATCAAATTTTGACCGAAAGCAGAACTAAATGGAACTTTACTAAAATCGCGTAGGCGGGTTCCAGGCACCTCCGTGTGATCGGTTTGTTTTATTTTGCTTCCGTTTGGTCAAAATTCTCTACCATAAATTTCTATTGTTTTAGTGCATTTTAGTGCACTTTCTAGGGTTTTTGACTCTGATTTCGAACCTTCTCACCCAATTATGTCCGGTAGGATTTTCCATCCTCGAACTCACTCACTTTAACATTGCCGGAACATTTTTATAGTATTCCCAACAGTATTAAAACACAACTTTTTCATAATTTATTCATTAAAATTCATAAATACATGTAATTTTAACTTACTCCGAGAATCTAAAATTCCCGGTTATCACATTCACTCCTCCTTCTAAAATTTTTGTCCTCGAAAATTTAGAACAAGTGGAAGTACAAATTTCTAATTTTGTCTTTGCGTTCCCATGTAGCCTCTTCAACGTTGTGATTTTTCCACAGCACTTTGACTAATGGGATCTTCTTATTCCTTAAAACTTTATCTTCTCGTGCCAGAATCTGAACAAGTCTCTCCTCGTAAGTCAGATCTTCTTGAATCTGGATAGGTTCATGTTTCAGCACATGCAACGGATCCCGTATGTACTTCTGTAGCATCGACACGTGAAACACATTATGCACTACCAACATCTCTGGAGGTAACGCCAATCTATAAGCGACTTTACCGATGCGTTCGATAATCTCATATGATCCAATATATCTTGGACTCAATTTCCCTTTCTTTCCGAACCACATTATTCCCTTCATTGGTGAAACTCTTAGGAATACGAAATCCCCTTCGTTGAACTTCAGGGCTTTTCGTTTCTTGTCTGCATAGCTCTTCTGTCGACTCTGGGCTATTTTCATCCGTTGCTGTATTTTTGTAACTGCATCCACTGTCTCTTGTATGAAATCCATCTTATGTAGTTGTTTTTCTTGTAAATCGTACCAATGAACTGGTGATCTGCATTTCCTTCCATATAGAGCTTTATAGGGTGCCATGCCTATCGAAGCTTGGTAGCTGTTATTATAGGATATATCTACCAATCGAAGTTTCTCATTCCAGCTCCCTGGGAAATCTATCGTACACACATGTAGCATATCTTCTAGCGTTTGTATGGTTTACTTAGATTGCCCATCTATCTACAGATGTAAAGCTGTGCTCAGATGCACTTCTGTTCCCATAGCTTCTTGCACACATGTCCAGAAGTTTGAAGTGAATCGTGGATCCCGATCTGATACAATAGATTTAGGAACTCCATGTAACCTGACTATGTGGTTGACATATAAGCTCGCTAACTTTTGTAATGAAAAGGTCATTTTTATGGCAATGAACCTTGCCGTCTTTGTCAATCTATCGACAATAACCCAAATGGCATCATAACCTTCTCGGTTCTTCGGTAGTCCTACCACAAAGTCCATCGTGATATATTCCCATTTCCATTCAGGAATTTCCAACGGCTCTAATTTTTCACCTGGATGATGATGTTCAGCCTTAACTTTTTGGCACGTCATACATTTGCTTACAAACTCTGCAATGTCCTTCTTTATCCCTTTCCACCATAATTGTAGCTTTAAATCTTGATACATCTTACTGGTTCTGGGATGTACTGAATATGGCATTTCATGGGCTTTTTCCATAATTCGCCTTCGTAATCCTTCATTGTCTGGAACTTGAATTCTTTCCTGATGTAGGATTAATCTATCTTTAGACACTTCCTCTAGTGAACTAGTTAGCTTCAGGTCTCGTTTCTGAGCCTCCTTGATGTCTTCATATAACGTTGACTCCAGTTACAGTGCAGCTGATTTTCCAATTATCAGCTCTACTTTCAACATGTTGATTTCTTTCTGCAATGACTTTGGAAGTTTTCCAATTGGCAGTTGCTGCGAGACAGTAGATTTCTACTCAATGCATCTACAACACGATTGGCTTTTCCCGGATGATAGAGGATTTCACAATCATAGTCTTTGACCAACTTCAGCCATATTCTTTGCTGCATATTTAGCTCTTTTTGTGTGAAGAAATACTTTAGACTTTGGTGGTCAATATAAATCTGACATTGAGCTCTATACAGATAGTGTTGCCAGATCTTTAATTCGAACAATACTGCGGCAAGTTCTAAGTCGTGCGTGGGATAATTTTTCTCATGGTACTTTAATTGGCGTGAGGCATAGGCAATCACCTTGTCGCCTCGCATCAGGATAGCTCCTAATCCTATCTTCGAGGCGTCGCTGTATATCACGAACATCTCTCCTTCAGTAGGAAGCTTCTTTCGCATACCTCTGTCTACTCGTACTTCCTCTCCTTGCATGTTAAAGCTGTAAGAGGTGCAGCGAGTCATGCGAATCCCTCTACAAATCTTCTATAATAGCCGGCTAGACATAAGAAACTCGGTATTTCCGTCACGCTCTTAGTTGTGGGCCATTCGTTCATCGCCTCCACTTTTGCAGGATCCACATCGATTCCTTCCTATGTCCAAGAAAATGTACTCTATTTAGGCAGAATTCATATTTGGAGAATTTGGCATAGAGTTGATGCTTCCTTATCATTTGTAGGACAATCTTTAGATGCTCCTCATGCTTCTCACGAGTCTTTGAATATATGAGTATGTCATCGATAAACATAATGACAAACTTATCCAAATATTCCTTAAAGACTCAATTCATCAAGTCCATAAAGGCTGCTTGCGCATTTGTTAACCCAAACGGCATTACAAGAAATTCATAATGACCATAGTAGGTCCGAAATGCGGTCTTGTGGATGTCATTCTCCTTGATTCTCAGCTAATGGTATCCTGATTGCAGATCAATCTTGGAGAATACTGCTGTACCTTTTAGTTGATCAAACAAGTCGTTAATTCTAGGTAATGGGTATCTATTCTTGACAGTGACTTTATTTAATTCCTGGTAGTCAATGCACATACGAAACGATCCATCTTTCTTCTTAACAAACAATACGGGAGCACCCCATAGGGAATAGCTCGGGCGTATAAATCCTTTGTCAAGAAGCTGCTTCAGCTGCTCCTGTAATTCTTTTAATTCAACCGGTGCCATTCGGTATGGTACCTTTGAGATAGGTGCAGTTCCTGGCATCAGCTCAATCTCAAAAGAGATTTTTCTTTTAGGCGGTAATCTTGGTAATTCTTCTAGGAAGACATCGATGAATTCCTTTACAATCGGGACATCTTTGGGTTGAAGCTTCCATTCTTCTTGCACGTCTACTATATATGCTAAATATCCAGCACAACCACTAGACATTAGCCTTCTCGCTTTCATTGAATTGATCATCATCTTCCTTGGTTTATGTGACGATCCGTCATACTCAAAGCAGTCTTCTCCATCGGGTTGGAACATTATCTTTTGCTTCCGACAGTCGATCATGGCTTGGTACTTCCCTAGGAAATCTATTCCTAGTATCACATCATAATCAGCCAGCTTCATCATGATCAATGCTGCATACATCTCCCTACTTGCCACAATTATTGGTACATGAGGTAACCAATAATTTGACATCAATACTTCTCCCGAAGGTAGGGCGGTTCTAAATGTCATACCCATATTATCCTTAGGATATCCTATCCTATTCGCAAATTGGTATGAAATGAAAGAATGTGTTGCTCCAGAATCAAATAAAACAAACGCCAAATTACTAGCGACAGAAAGCTGACCTGTCACTACATTTGACGTTCCAGCTTCCGTATCTTCCTTTATGTATACCATGACTCTAGCATCTACTCGGGCCAAGCGTTCTTGTCTTTCCTGCCTCTCAGAATGGGATGAACCTTCAGCTTTGGCCTGTAGTGAGTGTGCCTGGGAACGTTGCTATTTTGACTGAGATGATCCTTGCATATTTTGCCTATTTTCCGGATAGTTCTTGGTAAAGTGACCGTCTTTCCCACATTGGAAACAGGCATTTGGGGCAAGTCTGCATTGGCTTGCATGTCTTTCCCCCCATTCACACAGTCTCGAATAATAGGGCTAGCATTATTGTTCATTCTCCTCTGCTGGTTTCTATTTCCAGGATTATTTCTTTTTCTCTTCCCTTGGGATAGCTACCCAGAAGTACTTGGCTACCCGGCCTTAGTATTCTGATTTTGCTTACCGCTCTATCCAACTTGAGATACGGTTTGTGTAGCTTTGGCCAACACTTTCTCCTTCTTCTTAGCATCCCATATCTTTTCTCTCTCTTCCTTCTGTCGGACTAGATAATACTCTGCCCTCAGCGCACGGTTAACACAATCAGATACAGTGTCAGGTGGCGTCAACCTACTGTCCACCAATGTTGAGATCTCAGTGGTAACAACATACGAACACAATCGAGATAGTTGATCGAACTTGCTGCAGACTTCTATCACTGTCATGTCCCCCTGTTTTAACTCTGCGAACTCTCTTTGTTGTGGTCACAGCAGTGCAGGATTGTAATATTTCTAATTGAATTCCTCCAGAAAGTCCAACCAGGACATCGTATACATGTTTCTTCTCAGCTTGACTGACTCCCACCAGAACCTTGCATCCTTCTTCAGAACAAAGGATGCACACATAAATTTTCTTGATCATTCAGCTCCATAAATTCCAAGATCATATGGAGTAAAGACAACCATTCTTCTGCTTCTAGAGGGGTTATGGAACCTTCAAACTCTGGCGGCTTCATTCATCGAAAATTTTCATATAGTGGCTCATGGTTAAGTCGGGGTTGTGGTTGGGGCTCTATTTCTTCTTCTGGTACTATTGGTGGCACTTCTGGTTCAGGTGTGGGTTCTAGCCCTCTTTTTGACCTTATCTTTGCTCCATTTGCTCCAATCTTTTGCCTTAATTCAGCATTTTCTCTCATTTGAGCTTCAATCAAAGCTTCCAACTTGTCCACTCTCTCAGAAAGGATTGGACGCCCTTTCATATTTCGCAGATTCCTTGGATTCACCATCTTATCCTATTTCCTATAATCGCATGAGAGTCAATTGTTAGATTTTCACAAACATACTTTTACAATATAAGTAAAAAAAAAAAATGTAGTTTTAGTCATCACATAATTTCTAACATTTCATCCATTGAACATGTCAAAATGTAATTGTCATTTCTTTTCATTTCAAAAGTTTTCAAAAGTACATCAGTTCGAAGGCTTTTCTCAAAATAGCCTTTCGATACAGTCATATATACACATATACAGACATATACATATACATTAGTACATCACATGTATTTCTATTTCTATATCTAGCCATTTGCTCCAGTCTTTGCCTGAATTCAACATTTTCTCTCATTTGAGCTTCAATCAAAGATTCTAACTCGTCCACTCTCTCAGAAAGGACTGGACGCCCTCTCATATTTCATAAATTCCTTCGTTTCACCATCTTATCCTATTTCCTATAATCGCACGAGAGTCAATTGTTAGATTTTCACAAACATACAATATAAGTAAAAAAAATGTAGTTTTAGTCATCACATAATTTCCAAAATTTCATCCATTAAACATGTCAAAATGTGATTATCATTTCTTTTCATTTCAAAAGTTTTCAAAAGTACATCAGTTTGAAGGCTTTTCTCAAAATAGCCTCTCGATATAGTCATATATACACATATACAGACATATATATATACATTAGTGCATCAGATGTATTTCTATATCTAGTCTCCTAGCTGGGGTTGTTCTGGAATGGTCAAAAATTCAATTGGATCCATTTCTTCCTCATCCGTTCTGTTTCCGGCCTCGGACGGCGTTGATCCTTCAACTGGACCCGTACCTTCTGGTTGCCTCAACAGACCAATCTCATGGTCGTTTGCCATCGGTTTAGATCCATATAGGCAATCTAACATTGCTTCCTGTAGCAACTGTTCATGCCTCTTGCCCACCATGCGCTCCATCATCATCTCTTCCTCTACTTTAGCTACAGTGACAATAAACTCACGCAAAGTAGTAGGGTATAAAGGGGTTACCCTCTGTCGTAGGTCAATAGTGAGTCCCTTCCAAAATATGTCACAGAAATCATCATTTGTGATGTTGGATAGAGGACATGTCCTTATGACACTATCTTGAAATCTAACTGCATACGAGAATACAGTATCGCTTAGCATCATTTGCTGTCTCTCTACCTTTAGAACAAAGTCTCTGATATCTGCATACTTGGGCATAGTCGGTGGTGGCGATACTGCCCTACTCTCAGGAGGGTCTAAAATTGGTGCTGCACTCTTCTGCGGAAACTGCTCCAGCATGACTTGGTGAAATTCAGCCCAATCCAGTGTTAATAACATCTCCTGATCACAATACTCCCAATATAACCGTGTGTCCTCACGGAATGTGCCAATGGCCATCAAAACCCAACAATCCTCATCTATATCACACTGGCACATGATAATCTCTACGTCATGTAGCCAATCCCGCGTAGATATCCCCTGTTGACCTCCCTCGAACGTAAGTGGATGACTGCCTCTAAAAGCATGTATGGCTCGCACTGATACTCTAGCTCCTATGCGAGCTCGATCTCCCACCACTGGAATATCTACTGCTACCGGTGGGTTTACGATTGGTCACGGAGGTGGTGCTTGTTCCGGTGCCGGTGCTACAATCCTTGGTGCTAACGGCTTAGGTATTGGTGGTCGCTGTACAGCTCGCCTAATCATGGATGGTTTGATCACAGGCCTAGTCCATACCCAGAGCGGTCCTCTCAGTCGGTATGGGTGAGATTGCATATAAAGTGGTCTAGTCATCTTAAATCCTACAAAAATATATAATCTCGAATAAACGAAAAGTTAACTAATTTAAAGAAAGCTAACTTACTTGGATTGACGAGCAGGTTGCATTTCATGCCAATAAGGATATGCTCAACCACACTGATACCAACCTGTGACACCCCCGATTCCGATCACCTGCAATTGTCATGAACCTACTCGATTGCCGATCAAGACAACGCGTGTACCGAATCTAATTTAAAACTCTTTTTCTTAAACTTTCATTCTCAGGGTCCAAAAATTTTGCCCATAATTTTTTTTCTTTTTTTATACATACTTTCTCGAAAAGAAAGCTAAGTATAAAAGCCATGTAAAATACAATACTAACTTTTAGTTGTCTTTTGGAGTATAACATAATGTATAATATACAAAATATTTATACTGTATTTTTTTTTCACAATCTCTTCAATTCACTAACTTTAAAAGCTCAGCGGAAGGCTTTTGGCCGGACGAAGTCCACGGTAAATTCCCTATCCCATCAGCACATGCGCACATCTTGCCGCCATCCATAAAGTTACCCGACAGGTTTTTTACCTGCAACATGAACAAACTGATGAGCTAACAGGCTCAGTAAGTTCAAACATACTTAGTAAGAATCATATGGATTCAAAAACATTAAAAACTCGAATAGTGACGTTGACCTTTGATCGATGAATAGTAATTGTTACATTAACTTGTTACTATTCACATTACTCTAACTGGATACTATTCAAATAACCTAACCGAATTCACTATACTTAATGTAAACTTCAGTTATGCTCAATTATGGTTTTGATCATATTATTGATTATTCTTTCTCTATTTATATTCTGGTGTAGAGCTCTTTTATGGCAGTATCGCTAAATTATTGCGCGCTGACTGGGAGGGCCTAGGGAGTGACCCTAGAGCTTCAGCCTCCACAGCCCTTATATTCTCATCGGATCGGAAAAACCTCTACTACAATGTTGGAGGGGCGGTATGCCTTAAATGGTTTTATTACCATTTTTCAATTATAGTTTTGACCAAGTGACATTAATTGTCACCTCAAGGTCACTAACCTCCATCGCCCGTAGGCCTTAGATATTCTTATCTTTAAAATATGGGATATGTTATACCAACTAATCCCCAAATGTCAATAGGACTTGATTCCTAATGTCCGGAACTCCTCCGCAGTTCTATCTCTAGTTTGGTTTCTTACAGACATAATATTGTCTGTTAATACCCTACATTAATTATCACTTTAAATATATTTATTTTGTGATAAATTTTTCAACACAATTCAACTTGTAATATGGTACACGGCCTTCAACGCGCCCATGTACCTCCTAGTTTCTTACTACATGGCCGTGTTGTTTACTATCTAGCCATGTAACTATACATGGCTTGATACATGCCCATGTTCAAGCCCGTGTACCTCTCAACTTGTAAATTTTTCCTATACACGGCCGTGTATTCTTCTACACACCTGTGTTCTTCAAAATTTTTGGATTTTTAGCTCTAAAATATCTATTTTGGGTCCTAGAATTTTATTTAAGTCATTCTAGGTTCTTTAGGGTCCTTTCCGAGCCTTTCAAAAATTTTTAGTCAAAATGACCATTTTACCCCTAACTGGTCTCGGGACCGTAACTATTCCATTCTATCATTTTTCTTAAATTTTCTAAGCCCAATTATCTTAAAATAATATTCTCTAGGCTTCTGTATTATTTTTACAGCTTAATTTGCTATAAAATCTCAATTATCTATTTTCCCGACCCTTGGTTACTATTCATCCATCATCTAGGGTCGTTTCTCGATTTTCGAGCGTTTCTGTAATAACCGGGAAATTTTACTATTCTCGAAATATGGGAAATTGCATGTACATGATGAATTTCATGTTTAAAATGTGAAATGTATGATTAATATTGTGTAGAACGAGATAAAATGTTCTAACGATATTACAGATTAAGAATTCGATGATGTAAAAGCATACCGATTTGAGCTGGGGAAAAACAGTGAATTGTAAACCCTAGCAGGTGACTCAGGGTAAGCTGAGTGCACAAAAAAAAAGATAAAATACTGATAGTAGTGATTTTAGACGTTAGTGCGTGTATGTGTTACACACAGTATCGAGAAGTTGTTCTAGATGACTTCTTTTTGACCTAAAATTGATATATTTAGATTCAGCATTATCAAATTAGTCAATTAGTCAAGTTGTTCTAGAAGATCTGAAGTACCATTAGCAGTACTGGAAAGACAAGAACACATAACACGTCCCAATGCTCGTGTCTTGTTCTACACTAAGGAGGACACGAAAGTAGGAACGTCAAACGTAATGACAGAATCAATTGTTATAAGATTAGTTGATTGTGACGTAATCCTAGGAATGGATTTCTTAGGGAAATGTCAAATCACGACCGATTACTAGAATCGGAATATAGTGTTTCGACTAGACGACGAAGAAAGCTTTGAATACGTGGATTCATCACATAAATCGAGGAAGATGATAATTAGCTCATGAAGTGCAAGTAAGCTAATGCCCAATGATTGAATTGGATATTTGGCTTATGTGGTAGATGTAATAGAGGAACAGAAGCTTCAACCAAAAAATGTTCTTATGGTCCAAGAATTTCTTGACATTTTTCTTCGAGGAATTACTTGAATTGTCGCCTGATCAAGAAATTTCCTTTGAAATCGAGCTCATGCAAAGAACTGCACCCATTTTCAAAGGTGTGACAGTATTCTCTAAGACTGATTTACGATTAAGATACCATCAACTGAGTGTTCAAGGAATTCCTAGATAAGTTGTCATTATGTTTATCGATGACATACTTATATATTCATAGACTCATAAGGAGTATGAAGAGCATTTGAGAACTGCTCTGCACATTATGAGACAGCACCGACCCTATGCAAAATTCTCCAAGTGCGAATTTTGACTAGATAAAGTGCATTTTCTGGGACACGTAGTGCCTAAACAAGGAATCGTTGTAGATCCTGTCAAGGGGAGACGATTAACGAATTGCCTACACCTAAGACTGTAATGGGAATACGGAATTTCTTAGGTTTGGCTGGCAACTATAGAAGACTTGTGGAAAGGTTCACACGACTAGCGGCACCTCTTACGGCTTTTACACGCAAGGAAAGGTAATATGAGTAGACTGAAGAATGTGAAAAGAGTTTTCAAGAGTTGAAAAATTGACTAACAAGCGCGCCAATTCACACGCTTCTCACTAAAAGGGAGAAATTTGTGATATATTGCGATGTATCGAAAGAGAATCTGAATATGTGGCAAAGAAGATGTTTGGAGTTGGTAAAGCATTACAATTGTGAAATCCTCTACCACCCAGAAAAAAATCAATCAACCGTGTGATGGATGCCTTAAGCAGAAGTCTACTGTTCCGTACCAATAGCCAAAAGAAAAACTAGCAGAACAATTACGACAAGAGATACAATCATAGGAGTTGGAGCTAATATCCGAAAGATTAGTTGTACTCCAATTAGAGTCATCGCTATTCGAAGACACTAAAAGGGCTCTGAAACAAGATCAAATCTAATAAGTTATCAAGAAGAGATTTCCAAGGGTGGAATGATCCTACATTAAGGAGGAATTCATATTCCAACTAATGAAGGATTAATGAGGTGAAGTATGGCAAAAGCCCATAAAATGCCATATTCAGTGCATTTTGGAATGAGTAAAGTATACCAGAAATTAAAATTACAATTCTGGTGGAAAGAGACGACGAATGAAAGCGTAAAATTTGTGAACTGATGCATGACCGTCAGAAGGTCAAGACTGAACATAAACATCCAGGTAGAAAACTGGAATCATTGGAAGTTCCCGAACGTAATTGGGAACATATTACAATGAATTTTGTAGTGGAATTATCAAGGATCCAAGAGGGGTATAACGCCATCTGAATTATGGTGGATAGGTTGATGAAAACGATAAGAGTCATAGTAGTGAAAATGACTTTTCACTAGAAAAGTTAGCGAATTTCTATGTAAACCATGTTGTCAGATAACATGGTGTTTGAAGTTTGTCATATTTGATTTAGATGCGTAATTCACTTCGAATTTCTGGAAGTGTGTACAAGGAGTCATGGGAATGAAATTGCGTCTTAGTACGGCTTTTCATCCCTACACGAATGATCAATCTGAGCGAATTACTCGGACACTAGAAGACATGTTTCATGTCTAAGTCATGGATTTCCTAAGAATTGGAAAGAGAAGTTATTGTTAGAGGAAATTCTCGTACAACAACAGCTACCAAGCTTCTATAGGAATGGTACCCTGTGAAGCTTTATATGGATGAAAGTGTAGATTGCTTACCTATTGGTGTGACCTGCAAGAGAAACAGTAGCACAAGACCGATTTCGTATAAGAAACATCGGATGTAATTGTGAAAATACAATGATGAATAAAGATGGCACAAAGTCGGCAGAAGAATTATGTAGATAAACGCCGAAGATCCCTAGAGTTTAATGAAAGGGATTTCATATTCTTTAAAAGTATTCCCATTGAAGGGAATAATGTGTTCGGTAAGAAAAGAAAATTTAGTCCAAGATGTATTGGACCCTATGAAATTTTTAAACGTGTTGAAAATGTTACCTATAAATTAGGACTACCTTCAGAATAGTCAGCAATACATAGTATTTGCCACGAATGTATGCTAAGGAAATAGGTATCGAATTCATCTCGTGTATTGAGGTACAAATCGATTCAGATTCAAGAGGATCTGACATATGAAGAGCAACTTGTTCATATTTTGCTTGGAAAGATGAAGCGAGAATGTTGTACCCTCACTTGTGCTAAATTTTCGAGGACGAAAATTTTATAAGGAGGGGTGAATGTAATAACGGGGAAATTTTCGAGGACGAAAATTTTATAAGGAGGGGTGAATGTAATAACGGGGAAATTTTACTGTTATCGAAATATGGGAAATTGCATGTACATGATGAATTTCATGTTTAAAATGTGAAATGTATGATTAATATTATGTAGAACGAGATAAAATGTTCTAACGATATTACAGATTAAGAATTCGATGATGTAAAAGCATACCGAATTGAGTTAGGGAAAAACAGTGAACTGTAAACCCTAGTAGGTGACTCAGGGTAAGCTGAGTGCACAAAAAAAAAAAAAAAAGAAGATAAAATACTGATAGTAGTGATTTTAGACGTGAGTGCGTGTGTGTTACACACAGTATCGAAAAGTTGTTCTAGATGACCTCTTTTTGACCTAAAATTGATATATTTAGATTCAGCATTCTCAAATTAGTCAATTGAGCATGAAAAGTAATATTTGACTCGGAGATATGCAGTATCAAGAAATTGGTCAAGATGACATTTTCTTGATATAAAATTGATATATTTGGGATCAGAATGCTCAAATTAGTTAATTGAGCACAAAAAGTAAATTTTGACAGAGAAATATACAATATCGGAAAACTGGTCAAAATGACCTCAGATGAAAATGAAACTGATAAATTTGGGTTCAGCACGCCCAAATTAGTCAGTATAGCCCATAAGAATGCTCAAATTAGTTAATTGAGCTAAAAGGTAATTTTTGACCAAGAATTCGCAGTATCAGAAATTGGTCGAAATGATCTCGGATGAAAACGAAACTGATATATTTGGGTTCAGCACGCCCAAATTAGTTAGGATAGCTCATGTTGAAATTTTGGACAAAAAGTGTATAAAAGGTCGAAATTGCAGAAAAAGCCCCATAATTTCCCTTTTCTATATTTTTCCCCACACACAATCCCAAAAGTGAACAGTAACCGACCATCGGAAACGGTGTCCGTTTTTGACACCACTGGTGTCATCGGAAGCTCTCGACGAGCTGAGTCCGATGGTGGGTCGACAAGACGGAACGGACGCCGGAGCAGCCCGCACGTGCCGCCCGAAAGTCGACGGTGGTGAAAAATTCCGAAGTTGATTCTCTGCCGTTCGACGTCCAAACGAGGTGATTATGGTCCTGTTAGCTTCGCCTCGAAGAGGAGAACAAAAGCCAGCTAGTGGTTCGTCTCAACGGCCGCCGAATCGCGCCGCCCGAAGCCGCGACGTCGCCGCCGTGAAGCCGTCATGAAACTTGTTGTTTCCGGTCGAGTTGAGGGATGATGGGGGTACCAAAATGATCAGAGTTCAATGGTGAGCAAAAGCCCTCAAACAATTTTGGGCAACAACCCCAACACGGCGGAGATTCAATGCCGCCGCCGTGGGTCGAGTTTTCGAGGCCGATTGTCGACGATCGGAGTCTCCAATGGTGAAATTGACACCACCAATGGACTCCTCTCGTTGAGATCTTCAAGGTGGACACCTCCGATGTTCGCTCTGCCGTCGGTCAATGCCGGAGTCAACATCAGTCAACGCGGTCAACACCGGTCAACGGCGACCCGGGGGCAGAAAAATGAAAAATGGCCCGTTGGCCTATTTTCGACGTTCTGGACACATCCGCAGCATCAGAATTGCCAACCGGGATTTTGAACGTGAAGAATAGAGATAAAATGTTTGCGTGGTCGAGACCGAACGGTTCGTCAGATCACCGACGGGACGATTTCGGTTGTGATTTCGTTTCGCTTCATTCCTTATTTATGTATTGGAATGATTTATATGTAATTTGTATTCAAATTGTAAAAAGAAAAGAAAAAAAAAAGAGTAAAATGAATGAAATGTCGGAAAAAGAAAATGTATGGGAAATGCGAATATTTTTTTTGTAAAAAGTTGAGTTTTACGTAAAAATTAGGCCTCTGGTATAGTACGTGGTGGAATAAAATAGGTTAGATGGTGTTGAGGCGTTTCTTAAACGCCGGAGACCTAGAAATTTAGAGGAAATGCTACCGAAATTTTTGAAAACGGCACTAAGGGCATTTTTGTGAAAAACGAGAGGCAAATTGTGTTTGGTAATGGAAACCGAGACCCCTCGATGAGTTAAGCTCGAAAAATGGGAAAATGAACCTTTGAGGAATAGTAAACCATCCCTCTGAGGTTGTGAAAATGTAAGAGAACGGGAAAACCAATGTCAAGGGTATTTTAGGAAACGAAAGGTAAATTTGAAGTCGGGATGAAAACCTGAGCCCACTCAGTGTCTAGGACTCGGGATTAGCATAACAAATGTTTCAGAAGTAATGAAATACCCATTTAAGGCTCCGAAACGTGAAAAAAACGAGAAACGACCCTAGGTATCGGAATAGTACCACCCGAAGGTTGGATGACCAATAGTCGTCTATGGAACAGCAACGGATGCTGTAAAAGTGGGTAAAAGTTTAAGAAATATTATTTTATGATATTTGGGCTTAGAAAATCCTGTTAAAAGTCACAGTGAGCATATGACGGTCCTGAGACCTGTCAGGGGTAAAATGGTCATTTTGACCAAAAATTTCTGAAAGGCTCGGAAAGGACCGTGAATGCCTAAGGATAGTTAAAAATGAAATTACAAAAGTTAAATTTGGGTCTTCAACCAACAAAAAGTAGGTTTACGATGAGAAATCAAATCAGGGGCAAAATGGTAATTTTGCCAAGAGTTAGTGTAAAAATGAAAAATGGGATTTTAGATTCTTAAGACCATTTACGGGAAATAAAACGTAGAATTTTTACATTTTACTAAATTTTGAATATGAAATGAAGATTTAAAATAACCGTGGTTATTCCGGTTATAGGAACCCGATCCAGACATGGCAAAGGAACGTCTGCGAAGCCGGGGAAGGAAATGCTAGCGAAAGTATCTGTAAGTTCAAGCATTTAATTGGCTGCAACATGAACTGACTATTGTATGTTTGTTTTCATGTCAAGATGCGATGATATAGATGTTATAAAAGTCATGTTATGAACTATGTGTTATGTCTAAGTCATATATAAATTGACTTGACATATTTATGTTGATGTGTTATATGCAGTAAGTTTAGACATTTAAATTTGTCTGTAACATGAAATACAGTGATACTGATTATGTACTAAGTGTACATTAGGTATTAAGTCCTATGAACATTTGGGGATTAGTTAGTATAACATATCGCATATAAAGAGAAAAGAGAGTATTAAGTCCTATGGACACTTGGGGATTAGTTGGTATAACATATCCCATATAAATAGAAAAGAGAATATGTAAGGCCTACGGGCGATGGAGGATAGTGACCTTGAGGTGATGATTGATATCACTTGGTCAAGACTATAAATTGAAAGATGGTAATGAAACCACTAAGGCGTACCGCCCCTCCAACATAGTGGTGCAGGTTTTTCTCAGATCCTACGAGGATATCAGGGCTGTGGAGGCCGATGTTCCAAGGTCGCTCCTTAGACCCTCCCAGTCAGTGCGCTAATAATCATCGGTACTGCTATAAACAGGGCTCTAAACTAGAAATCAAATAGAGAATGAACAATTAATAAAATGATAAAAATCATAACTTAGCATAACCGAAGTACGCTAAGTTTAGTGATTTCGGTTAGGGTTTGTGAATAGTAATCGGTTAGGCTGATGTGAATAGTATCTGGTTATAGTAATGTGAATAGCTATCCGTTAGGGTAAAGTGAATAGTAATCAGTTAGGGCAACTATTACTATTCATCGATCAAAGATCAAAGTTGCTATTCATGGTGAATAATACTATTTATGATGAATAGTACTATTCATAGGAAATTGAGTTTTCAATGTTTTTGAGTCCGTATGATTCTTACTAAGTATGTTTGAACTTACTGAGCCTGTTAGCTTATCAGTTTATTCATGTTGTAGGTATGGAACTTGTAAGTCAGAATATTGGCTATGGATGACGGCAGGAGTTGCGTGTGTAGGAAAATAAACCGGTAAAAACGTATCAGAGTGGCGCAGCAGAACAATAAAAATTTTTAGATCGTTAAATATCTCATGATGCCATATACGATAAATCAACAACAATTAAGACTCATACCTCAAGGACGCCAATCTGCAGGAGGAGAATGACCGGAGGCTTCAACCAACTAGCCTTCTCTACTATTCTCCAATTCCCGAATGGCTGAGTGTGTGGGCACTCTGAACCTCGATCGGTATGCTAGCACTGCTAGTCTTCTTCCGACCAGCCAGATCTCTAAAGAACTTTATTGTCACGATGAGCTGTGCAACAATAAGCCTGCTCACCTGAGAGTCTGTGGTCTGAGAGAACTGGAGTGGCAGGACCTCTATTTATAGACCTGCATGAGGTGAATCTCTGAATTTGAATTGGATTAGGAAAAGATATTTTCCCTTATCCAAACCCATAAAATCTGAATTTTTCCAAGGGAGAATCTCCACTAAAAATTCGGTTTTCTTAGGATAGATCCAATCCAAATCTCAACAAGATTTTAACTAGAATTTTATCTCCCTTTTTCAACCCAAAAAAATCCGAAAATTTCAAGGTGTATCTTCCCTAAAGATTTCGGCCATTATGGATAAGGGAGAATCAAAAATTCCACTAGGATTTTCAAGCTTGAATCTCATCTCAACCTTATCCAAAATAACCGAATTTTTCCTTGGATAAGTCCAACAATTTCGGCCACTTTTAGGGAGGGAGAGAATCCTAATTCAACTGGGATTGAAACTTGAATTTTTCCTTAAATATTATCCACAAAAACCGAATTTTCCATTGGAGATTATCCTCCAAAAAATTCGCCCACTTTTGTTGGGATTTGGATTCAAAATTCAAGTAGGATTCTAACAAGATTATCCTCTCCAAATCCAACTCAAATTCGAATTTCAAACCTTGTGGATTTTCCACAATAAATTCGAATCCTACTTGGACTGTGATTCAAAATTTGAATTTCAAATTTCAAATTCAAATTTCAAATTTCAAATTTCAAATTTAAATTTCAAATTCAAATTTCAAATTCGAATTTCAAATTCAAATTTCAAATTCAAAATTCAAATTCAAAATTCAAATTTCAAATTTCAAAATTCAAATTTCAAATTTCAAATTCCACAAAAACGGTTGTATTTCATATTCTTGTTCTTATGGATAATTTTCTACAACTCCAATCCAATCTCAAATAAAATCATGGCAACTTTATTTGGAGTTCGAATAATTGTGTACTCTATTATCCAAAACAAAATCTGAATCCAACCGGAGAGAATCTTGTCTACCATCCTAATCCTGTGTCATCACCATCCATGCATAATAAACTAGCCAATAGCATACACAAATCAATTTGCCAAAGGTTAAGGAATTATGTGGAGCTAGTAGAGGGACTGATTGGACATATATAATCGGGCTCCCGTGATTCCATATGAGCATCATTCTGTACCGAACAACTCAATCATATGATCACTAATTTCAGAGTCACACCACTATAAACCTGAAACTGAACTCCCAATTATATACCGTATTACGTAAGCCTGTGACGAGCTACCATCCAATGACCTTGTCATATATGCAAAACCCTCATATGATATCCATGATCAGCCTTAGGTCAAAGTCCGTTTAATCCTACTGATCAGGCTATCTTAAAGTTCCATTATACTACCGAATCAAGAAAATGATTATTCACCATATGTGAATAAGAAGTCATCCGCCCAGCAGACGACCCAAGGCCTTGTCCATTTTCACATTCAGTATAATGCCTTTAAGAGGATACCTTTAACTCCTCAGAGCTATGATTCCGATATCTGCAAACAAACCCTTCATCGTATACAAGTCATGCACCCAACGAACCGGTCTATAAGCTGTTAGGAAATGCCCTAAGTATTAGAGACATTTTGATGTATTCATTTTGAACTGGATAATAAAATTATACATAGAGGTTATTCATTACATTGCTATTTGTCCTCGTCTTATTTACATGTTAAAGTAAATGTAAGCAAATATGGCTCACTGACTGCTTGTGTTTAAACTGTTAGAATATTACATGCAATGGACTTTTGTATGCGAGAAGACAATGTTCTAAAGTTAGCAGTCTAAATTATGGTCTGTAGTCTATGGGGTTAGACCGAGCATCTAACTCATGTTAAGACTATTATGTTGTCTAAAGCCTTAGAGGGGACGGTTTGTCTTGACTGTCTGGAGCTGGACTCCCAAGTAGAGACATAGATATGTTGCTTGGTGGTGACATATTAGACCGGGACTAAAGCGTGATTGATCTACGTAGTCCGCTATGAGTGGATCAATCTGCTTTTGACGTTCATTGTGCAATAACCTTAATCCTGAGTAAATGAACTACTTCATGTATATGACTTGTGTACTTTGATGTTCCAATGGCTAAAGCGTCTCAGAGGTAGTAAGCTTATAGACCGGTTCGTTGGGTGCATGACTTGTATACGATGAAGGGTTTGTTTGCAGATATCGGAATCATAGCTCTGAGGAGTTAAAGGTATCCTCTTAAAGGCATTATACTGAATGTGAAAATGGACAAGGCCTTGGGTCGTCTGCTGGGCGGATGACTTCTTATTCATATATGGTGAATAATCATTTTCTTAATTCGGTAGTATAATGGAACTTTAAGATAGCCTGATCAGTAGGATTAAACGGACTTTGACCTAAGGCTGATCATGGATATCATATGAGGGTTTTGCTTATATGACAAGGTCATTGGATGGTAGCTCGTCACAGGCTTACGTAATACGGTATATAATTGGGAGTTCAGTTTCAGGTTTATAGTGGTGTGACTCTGAAATTAGTGATCATATGATTGAGTTGTTCGGTACAGAATGATGATCATATGGAATCACGGGAGCCCGATTATATATGTCCAATCAGTCCCTCTACTAGCTCCACATAATTCCTTAACGTTTGGCAAAATTGATTTGTGTATGCTATTGGCTAGTTTATTATGCATGGATGGTGATGACACAGGATTAGGATGTTAGACAAGATTCTCTCCGGTTGGATTCAGATTTTGTTTTGGATAATAGAGCACACAATTATTCGAACTCCAAATAAAGTTGCCATGATTTTATTTGAGATTGGATTGGAGTTGTAGAAAATTATCCATGAGAACAAGAATATGAAACACAACCGTTTTGTGGAATTTGAAATTTGAATTTTGAAATTTGAAATTTGAATTTTGAAATTTGAAATTTGAATTTTGAATTTGAAATTCGAATTTGAAATTCGAATTTGAAATTCGAATTTGAAATTTGAATTTGAAATTTAAATTTGAAATTTGAAATTTGAAATTTGAAATTTGAAATTTGAATTTGAAATTTGAAATTCAAATTTTGAATCACAGTCCAAGTAGGATTCGAATTTGTTGTGGAAAATCCACAAGGTTTGAAATTCGAATTTGAGTTGGATTTGGAGAGGATAATCTTGTTAGAATCCTACTTGAATTTTGAATCCAAATCCCAACAAAAGTGGGCGCATTTTTTGAGGATAATCCTCAATGGAAAATTCGGTTTTTTGTGGATAAGATTCAAGGGAAAATTCAAGTTTCAATCCTAGTTGAATTTGGATTCTCTCCTTCCCTAAAAGTGGCCGAAATTTTGGAGCCTTTATCCAAGGAAAATTCGGTTATTTTTGGATAAGGTTGAGATAAGATTCAAGCTTGAAAATCCTAGTGGAATTTTTGATTCTCCCTTATCCATAATGGCCGAAATCTTTTGGAGGATTTTCTCCTTGTGAATTTCGGATTTTTTGGTTGAAAAAGGGAGATAAAATTCTAGTTAAAATCTTGTTAAGATTTGAATTGGATTTATCTTAGGAAAAACCGAATTTATTGTTAGGATTATCCTATGGGAAAATTCAGATTTTTTGGTTAAAGATAAGGGAAAATATCTTTTCCTAATCCAATTCAAATTCAGAGAATCACCTCACGCAGGTCTATAAATAGAGGTCCTGCCACTCCAGTTCTCTCAGACCACAGACTCTCAGGTGAGCAGGCTTATTGTTGCACAACTCATCGTGACAATAAAGTTCTTTAGAGATCTGGGTGGTCGGAAGAAGACTAGCAGTGCTAGCATACCGATCGAGGTTCAGAGTGCCCACACACTCAGCCATTCAGGAATTGGAGAATAGTAGAGAAGGCTAGTTAGTTGAAGCCTCCGGTCATTCTCCTCCTGCAGATTGGCGTCCTTGAGGTATGAGTTTTAATTGTTGTTGATTTATTGTATATGGCATCATGAGATATTTAACGATCTAAAATTTTTTATTGTTCCGCTGCGCCACTCTGATACGTTTTTACCGGTTTATTTTCCTACATAAGCTTACTACCGCTGAGACGCTTTAGCCATTGGAACATCAAAGTACACAAGTCATATACATGAAGTAGTTCATTTACTCAGGATTAAGGTTATTGCACAATGAACGTCAAAAGCAGATTGATCCACTCATAGCGGACTACGTAGATCAATCACGCTTTAGTCCCGGTCTAATATGTCACCACCGAGCAACATATCCATGTCTCTACTTGGGAGTCCAGCTCCAGACAGTCAAGACAGACCGTCCCCTCCAAGGCTTTAGACAACATAATAGTCTTAACATGAGTTAGATGCTCGGTCTAACCCCATAGACTACAGACCATAGTTTAGACTGCTAACTTTAGAACATTGTCTTCTCGCATACAAAAGTTCATTGCATGCAACGTTCTAACAGTTTTAACACAAGCAGTCAGTGAGCCATATTTGCTTACATTTACTTTAACATGTAAATAAGACGAGAACAGATAGCAATGTAATGAATAACCTCTAAGTATAATTTTATTATCCAGTTCAAAATGAATACATCAAAATGTCTCTAATACTTAGGGCATTTCCTAACAATCTCCCACTTGCCCTAAGCCAGTAGATGTGCCATGTTACGCATCCCCATCGCCTCTACATGCCTCTCAAAGCTTCTAGCTACCAAAGTCTTAGTAAAAGGATCGGCAATGTTGTCCTCGGACGCGATCTTACATACATCCACTTGTCCTGTCTCCACATGCCCTCGAATAATGTGATACCTCCGATCTATGTGCTTGGTCCTCTTGTGGTGCCGAGATTCCCTTGTGTTGGCAATAGCCCCTGTATTATCACAGTAAAGTGTGATAGGCTTGTCAACACCCGGAATGACCTTAAGGTCTCTAAAGAACTTGCGGAGCCAAACCGCTTCTTTAGATGCCTCAGCCGCAGCCACATACTCAGCCTCCATAGTAGAGTCAGCTGTGCAGCCCTGCTTCACCCTCCTCCACACAATGGCGCCTCCTCTGAGTAAAAACACTGATCCAGATGTCGATTTCCTCGAATTCTTACAAGTCTGGAAGTCTGAGTCCGTGTATCCTACGGGTGTTAGGTCCCCTCCAGAATACACTAGCATATAATCCCTCGTTCTCTTAAGATACTTGAGTATATGCTTTACTGCTTGCCAGTGCTTGGTTCCAGGATTCGCTTGATATCGACTCACCATACCTACTGCAAAACATATGTCCGGGCGAGTGCAAAGCATTGCGTACATAAGGCTACCCACAGCGGATGCATAAGGGACCTTACTCATACGCTCTCTTTCTTCCGATGTCTTGGGACAGTCATCCAATGAAAGAGTTAAACCGGCAATAGAAGGTTGTGAGCCTTTCTTTGCCTCTAGCATTGCATATTTGTCAATTATTTTATCTATGTATGAAGCTTGGGATAATGCTATCATTTTGTTCTTTCGATCTCTGAAGAGACGAATGCCTAGAACATAATTAGCTTCTCCCAAGTCCTTCATGTCAAACTGTTGGTGTAACCAAAGCTTGACCGATGATAAGTTCCCTACATCATTCCCAATGAGTAGTATATCATCGACATAGAGTATCAGAAAGACCACTTTTCCATCCTTAATACGTTTATAAACACAAGGTTCATCAACGTTCTGCTCAAAACCAAATGTCTTAATCGCTTGATCAAACCTCTGGTTCCATGAGCGGGATGCTTGCTTTAATCCATAAATGGATATAAGCAACTTGCAGACTTTCCTATCTTGGCCTTTTGCTACGAACCCTTCGGGCTGTATCATATAGATACACTCTTCAAGATGGCCATTCAAGAATGCCGTCTTGACATCCATTTGCCAGATCTCGTAATCGAGAGCCGCAGCAATGGACAGAAGAATACGGATAGACTTCAGCATAGCAACAGGCGAAAAGGTTTCCTCGTAATCGATTCCAGCCTTTTGCATGTATCCCTTTGCAACCAGTCTAGCTTTGAAAGTTTCCACTCTCCCTTCCGCATCCTTCTTTCTTTTGTAGACCC
The DNA here is from genome assembly GCA_035233585.1 of Antiaris toxicaria. Classification (NCBI taxonomy): domain Eukaryota; kingdom Viridiplantae; phylum Streptophyta; class Magnoliopsida; order Rosales; family Moraceae; genus Antiaris; species Antiaris toxicaria. The sequence goes on from CP141156.1 coordinate 22,351,578, forward strand.
ATTTGCATCCAATGGGTTTTATCCCATCCGGCAAATCTACAAGTTCCCAAACAAAGTTGGATTTCATAGAATCCATCTCATTGTTCATAGCCTGTTTCCAAGATCTAGAATCAACATCCTTTATAGCTTCATCATATGTGACCGGATCTTCCTCATGCTCATGAGCCTCGGCCTGGTATACCTCAGCATCATACATAAAGAAATTAGGTTTCTTAGAAACCCTCCCACTACGATGAGGCACCCTAAATTGTTGATCGTCTGCAGGTCTTTCACTGGAACTCGGACTTGCGTCCAAGACCGAAATCTGTGGAGCAGTTCTTTCACCCGATAACTCCTCTAGCACCACTTTGCTTCGAGGCTTAAAGTCATTCATGTGACTTTCCTCCAAGAATGTCGCATGGGTTGAGACAATGACCTTTTGTTCCTTCGGGTTATAGAACAGACCTCCTTTAGTTCCCTTTGGATACCCTACAAACATGCACAATTCTGATCTTGGTTCCAACTTCTTCGCATCCCCATCCAGTACATGTGCCGGGCAGCCCCATATTCTCATATGTCCAAGGGAGGGCTTCCTGCCACGCCACAATTCATACGGAGTTCTAGGAATTGATTTGCTCGGAACCTGGTTCAGAATATAGCACGCCGTTTGTAAAGCATATCCCCAAAATGATAATGGCAGCGTTGAGTAACTCATCATGGACCGTACCATATCCAATAAGGTCCTGTTTCTCCTTTCGGCTACACCATTCTGTTGTGGAGTACCAGGTGCAGTCAATTGGGATAATATCCCGTTCTCTACAAGATGTCCTAGAAATTCGTCGGAGAGGTATTCGCCACCTCGATCAGATCAAAGTGTCTTTATGGATTTATCCAATTGCTTTTCCACTTCCGCACGATACTCTTTGAACTTGTCAAAGGTTTCGCTCTTGCGGTGCATCAGATACACATATCCATACCTCGAGTAATCATCTATGAAAGAGACAAAATACTCGAACCCTCCTCATGCTGTGACGTTCATGGGGCCACATACGTCAGTGTGCACAATTTCTAAGAGCTCCTGAGCCCTTGTACCCTTAGCTCCAAAAGACCCCTTAGTCATCTTACCCTCTAGACAAGACTCACAATGGGGAAGACGTACCTCCTCCAGAGATTCCAGAGGACCGTCTTTTACCAATCTTTGAATCCTATCCTGATTAATATGACCAAGTCTTAAATGCCAAAGGTACGCCTTGTTAGAGTGAGAAACTTTCAACCTTTTAGAGTTATCAATTAATTCAGTGTCAAGCAGTGAGTACATCTTTGGTCTGATCAAATATAGGTTTCCATCCATCCATCCAGAACAGATAAAAGACTTATTTCTACGAATATCAACTCTTTTACTAAAAGAAACTGAATAAGAATCCTTTATTAAACAAGCTACCGATATAAGGTTCCTCCTAAAATTAGGAACATAAAAACAGTCTTTCAATAAAATAAACCTAAATTGATCAAAATAAAGATGAACGTCTCCCACTGCCTCAGCCACCACAAAGCTACCATCTCCAGTCCGCAACGAGAGGCTCCTATCATGTAGACTTCTCGTTTCCACGAACCCCTGCATAGAAACACAAACATGATTAGTGGCGCCCGAATCAATGACCCATGTGTCTTTTGATTCTTCCACCAAACACGCTTCTAAGTAATGAAGTTCCTTACCTTCCTTGCCCTTGGAGGCTAGGAATTCCCGGCAAGCCTTCTTGAAGTGACCTACCTTCCCACAGTGGAAGCATTTGGACTTTTTAGGGTCCTTTGGCTTCTTGTTCTTCTTCTTCTTCTTCCCGTCCGAGACAGGAGGATTAGAAGAACTGGAAGCCACTTGCTTCTTATTTGGCCTCTTCCTCTTCCGTGAAGGATTGGAAGATTCCGCCAAATTGGCCTCTCCTTTAGGTCGGACCACATCCTCATCCCTGATCATCCGCTCATAAGCCTATAGTTGCTTCATGAGCTCGGTAAGTCCTAACTCCTTTGTCGCCAGATTGTATGCGGCCTTAAACCCCACAAAATCTTTAGACAGAGTCTTGAACACCATCTCGATTTGGGTGTTGTAGTCTAACTCAGCACCATTCTCGGCAGCCTCAGTGAAGAATCCCATTAGAGTGATCATATGGTCCTTCACCGGAGTACCCGCCTTTTGCTTGGAGTTCATAATGCTGGTGATAGCGGACTGTTGAGCCAATTTTTCTTGGCCTCCGAACATGTCCTCCAGATTTCCATGATTTCCCCAGCAACTTGATAAGTCTCATGCTGCTTTTGTAAAGCACTCGTCATGCTAGCAAGGATGTAGCATCGAGCTATCTCATTGGATTCTCTCCAACGATTATAGGCAACCGGGACCTCCTCAAGTGGTGTGTCAGGTTTGGGCCCAGGTAGGCATGGTTCGTCCAGTACGAACTTATGTCTCTCGCAGCTGAGAACTATTAATAGATTTCTTTTCTAATCTTTATAATTATCGCCATTCAACTTATTTTCAGTAAGTATTGAAATGAGGGGTGTCGGTGACATTTTGAACTGAAATAAAATTATACTAGACATCATTACAAAGCCCAAGCAAATATGCAGATAATTTAGCAAATAAAACATACAAGTATGTTCCTACATGAAACTTGAAAAAACATGTAGCATTGCAACGGTAATTCTCAGCACCTATTGCCCCAAGCCACCGAGGGGTGGTCATGAGAACAAATAGCCGGAACATGCACCCCGTCCAATTAATATATGTTGCCTTAAATCCTCCAAGGTTAAGACATATATTAATAACCGCTTATTTGGCCACCAGTTTAGTTAACAGAGCTTCTAGGGAAGGTTAATAACTAAACGAGTCTTGAGTGTATAACCATTGTTTACGTAGCCCGATCCACGTCCTACCAAGCCACCGAGGGGTGGTCATGAATAGGATCGCACCCGAACACGTTTTCCATATAGGAGATCCAATCTAGTATACCGGCGGCGGTAAACACCTACCGAGGGGTGTGGTCAGGGCAGAACTGGCGCGAGGCGTTACCATGCTTTCACATATGGATCAACAATGGAGGCCGTGGGTTTTGTTTGAAACCCTCTCCCACTCAATATTTTGAAAAACATGCAAGTTTTGACAAATTATGTATGATCAATATAGTATGAGCGGCACTCACCTATCCTATATGACATGTTATCAAATATGCATACAAAACATCCATCAATACATATTTATACATCCATGACATATCACAGAAAAAATAATTGACAGAATAACCAAGCTATGGTTCCATCCTAGAACAAAGAAAATAAAGATTACAAAATTCCATCCAAAGCATTCTTTGGGTCTTGAATTTTGTTCCGTCTTCTTGTATCCATCTTTATGTAGCCTCTCCATTTATTTCTCATCCCAAGAATTATTTAAAATTTAAATTTCCAAAAATTTAAATTTCAAATTCAAACTCCAAATTCGAATTTCAAATTTAAATTTCTAATTCAAATTTTAAACAATTTTAATTATCATGTGTAATAATATGTAATTTCAAAAATTTCAAATTTTCAATTACATATTTTTAAACATGATTTAAAATTAAATCTCAAATTTAAAAATCAAAATTTTCAAATTTTTGACCGCCGCACCGCCGCCCGTGAAGGCAGCAGCTGCCGTGGGCAGCCACCAACCCCGGAGGGGCTGGCAGCCCACGGTTGCCCCATGTGCAGCTTGCCGGGCTGCAGGCCAAGCCTGCAGCGCCAGGCTGCACGCCCAGGCTGGGCGCAGTAGCCGGCAGGCTGCAGGCAGCGCCTGCAGCCAGTGGCTGCACGCCCAGGCTGCGGCCAGCCTTGGGCAGGCTGCGCCACCCTCAGCTGCAGGCCAAGCCTACGGCCGTGGGTGATGTTTGCCTGCATAGGGGCTGCCGCAGCCCCATCCTGCCCGAGGGCAGGGGCTGCAGCCCCACCAAGGCCCGTCGGCCTATCCCGAGGGGTCGTGTCTCGATTTTCGTGTCATATTCCAATTTACCTATTAGGATCTCCAAAAAATTAATTTGAATCCTAATTAAATTGAAATTTTCCACACAATCAAAATTTCAATCTTTAAATTAAATTTAACTTTTGGGAAAAATAAATTACGGTCTTCATTCTTCAATCTCCTCCAAGAATAATTACATAAAAAATTCCTAAACCGTTTCCGGTGTACAAAAAATTCTAACCATAAAATTCTAAGAGACAAGAATTAAAATCCATGGGAAAATTACAGTGTTAATAAACTGCTCCCATGGTTACATAAAAAAATTCCTAGATACAATTTTTCTAAATTCTAAGGAACCATAACCGGCATAAACAAGCATGCTTATAATAATTCAAAAATTAAAATAACCACATACTTTATACATAATACATGATAACAACATAAAGGAACCCTAGAATGCCACTCTCTAAATATAAAATCCATACATAAATAAAAAGACTAAGTAATTGTCTAATTTATGTACATGGCATAGTCATGAGATGGCTCTGATACCAATTGTAGGAAAATAAACCGGTAAAAACGTATCAGAGTGGCGCAGCAGAACAATAAAAATTTTTAGATCGTTAAATATCTCATGATGCCATATACAATAAATCAACAACAATTAAAACTCATACCTCAAGGACGCCAATCTGCAGGAGGAGAATGACCGGAGGCTTCAACCAACTAGCCTTCTCTACTATTCTCCAATTCCCGAATGGCTGAGTGTGTGGGCACTCTGAACCTCGATCGGTATGCTAGCACTGCTAGTCTTCTTCCGACCACCCAGATCTCTAAAGAACTTTATTGTCACGATGAGCTGTGCAACAATAAGCCTGCTCACCTGAGAGTCTGTGGTCTGAGAGAACTGGAGTGGCAGGACCTCTATTTATAGACCTGCATGAGGTGAATCTCTGAATTTGAATTGGATTAGGAAAAGATATTTTCCCTTATCCAAACCCATAAAATCTGAATTTTTCCAAGGGAGAATCTCCACTAAAAATTCGGTTTTCTTAGGATAGATCCAATCCAAATCTCAACAAGATTTTAACTAGAATTTTATCTCCCTTTTTCAACCCAAAAAAATCCGAAAATTTCAAGGTGTATCTTCCCTAAAGATTTCGGCCATTATGGATAAGGGAGAATCAAAAATTCCACTAGGATTTTCAAGCTTGAATCTCATCTCAACCTTATCCAAAATAACCGAATTTTTCCTTGGATAAGTCCAACAATTTCGGCCACTTTTAGGGAGGGAGAGAATCCTAATTCAACTGGGATTGAAACTTGAATTTTTCCTTGAATATTATCCACAAAAACCGAATTTTCCATTGGAGATTATCCTCCAAAAAATTCGCCCACTTTTGTTGGGATTTGGATTCAAAATTCAAGTAGGATTCTAACAAGATTATCCTCTCCAAATCCAACTCAAATTCGAATTTCAAACCTTGTGGATTTTCCACAATAAATTCGAATCCTACTTGGACTGTGATTCAAAATTTGAATTTCAAATTTCAAATTTCAAATTTAAATTTCAAATTCAAATTTCAAATTCGAATTTCAAATTCAAATTTCAAATTCAAAATTCAAATTTCAAATTTCAAAATTCAAATTTCAAATTTCAAAATTCAAATTTCAAATTTCAAAATTCAAATTTCAAATTCCACAAAAACGGTTGTATTTCATATTCTTGTTCTCATGGATAATTTTCTACAACTCCAATCCAATCTCAAATAAAATCATGGCAACTTTATTTGGAGTTCGAATAATTGTGTACTCTATTATCCAAAACAAAATCTGAATCCAACCGGAGAGAATCTTGTCTACCATCCTAATCCTGTGTCATCACCATCCATGCATAATAAACTAGCCAATAGCATACACAAATCAATTTTGCCAAACGTTAAGGAATTATGTGGAGCTAGTAGAGGGACTGATTGGACATATATAATCGGGCTCCCGTGATTCCATATGATCATCATTCTGTACCGAACAACTCAATCATATGATCACTAATTTCAGAGTCACACCACTATAAACCTGAAACTGAACTCCCAATTATATACCGTATTACGTAAGCCTGTGACGAGCTACCATCCAATGACCTTGTCATATATGCAAAACCCTCATATGATATCCATGATCAGCCTTAGGTCAAAGTCCGTTTAATCCTACTGATCAGGCTATCTTAAAGTTCCATTATACTACCGAATCAAGAAAATGATTATTCACCATATGTGAATAAGAAGTCATCCGCCCAGCAGACGACCCAAGGTCTTGTCCATTTTCACATTCAGTATAATGCCTTTAAGAGGATACCTTTAACTCCTCAGAGCTATGATTCCGATATCTGCAAACAAACCCTTCATCGTATACAAGTCATGCACCCAACGAACCAGTCTATAAGCTTACTACCTCTGAGACGCTTTAGCCATTGGAACATCATAGTACACAAGTCATATACATGAAGTAGTTCATTTACTCAGGATTAAGGTTATTGCACAATGAACGTCAAAAGCAGATTGATCCACTTATAGCGGACTACGTAGATCAATCACGCTTTAGTCCCGGTCTAATATGTCACCACCGAGCAACATATCCATGTCTCTACTTGGGAGTCCAGCTCCAGACAGTTAAGACAGACCGTCCCCTCCAAGGCTTTAGACAACATAATAGTCTTAACATGAGTTAGATGCTCGGTCTAACCCCATAGACTACAGACCATAGTTTAGACTGCTAACTTTAGAACATTGTCTTCTCGCATACAAAAGTTCATTGCATGCAACGTTCTAACAGTTTTAACACAAGCAGTCAGTGAGCCATATTTGCTTACATTTACTTTAACATGTAAATAAGACGAGAACAGATAGCAATGTAATGAATAACCTCTAAGTATAATTCTATTATCCAGTTCAAAATGAATACATCAAAATGTCTCTAATACTTAGGGCATTTCCTAACAGCGTGTGCCAATGGGGATAGGGAATCCATTGTCGATATGGTCCTGCTACAAGTTTTCCACTGAGCATTGAAAGAAGAGACATGTATTGTAAAAAGATTTGACTTAGCTATTTATGTACAAAGTATGTTTGTACCTTTAAAAGTGACAAACATAGTTTAGTTTAATTACGTTATGTTACAATCAAGAAAAAGTATTTAAGAAAAAAAAAAGATTCCAAATTTCACAAAGTGTTTAAAGGAAAGAAAAGAATTTAGGCGACTCGACGAAGTTCACGAGCTATTTCAGACGGCTAAGGAGCTTGATTGTAATAGTTTCGATGGACCGAGGTCGAGGGCGCCACAGTTTTGGAGCCTCAAATGGCCTTTTCACTGCTCTTGAAACACTTTTTATCTCGTCCCTAACCCTCGGTCCTCGAGAGGCTCAGGTTTCCTATCCCGTCCTAATATTTTTCCTCGTTTCCCAAAATACCCTTAACATGAAATTTTTTTCCTGTTTTAGGCATTTTAGACATTAAGGGTCGGTTTACTATTCCTTTTGGATTGGTTTTCTATTTTCAATCCTAATCCACCAAGGGGTCCCCGTTTCCTTCCCGAGTTCAATATTTTACCCCTCGTTTCCCGAAATGCCCTTATGCCGTTTTAAAAATTTTGACAGCATTTCCGCTTATATTTTTAAGTTTTCCGGTGTTAGGTATGCCTCAGAACCTTTGTACCTGCCACGTACTATACCGGAGGCCTATTTTATGCTACGTTTCCAAACTTTATATAAAAATTTTCCACATTAACCAATATTCAAAATCAATACACAACAAATTTTTCCAAACCTAACCTTGGTTTATCATGTTAATCATCACCAAATATTTTTTTCATCACCTCCCATACTTATCACATTTTATTCTTAGGTTTTCAATGTACAAATCAACATCAAAACCTAACACAATTTTCATTCTAACCCTAGCATTAGCCACTGATTTTCATGCAAAAACACCTAGAAAACCTTGCTTTATTTCCTAGGTTTTTGTTTTATCAACATTCCACATTCTTATTCAACACTAAAATTTTTCATTTTCTAGTGTTCATCACCCACGGTTTTAGCATGAAAATACATCAAATTTTTCTTGTTTCTTGATTCCAATTCATGGTTAATTCTTCATATAACCAAATGAACATAAACACTAAACCAAAACACCAATTTCCAAATCATTTTTCACACCTATGAGCCACGGATTTTTTTTTTGAAACCATGCAAAATTTTGGCTTGTTTTTAAACCCTAAATCATGCTTCAAATTCTACAACACCAAACTAATCATAACATCAACTTTTTTTTAATGTTTTTCTACTCTACAAACCCACGGATTTTCACTAAGAAAATCAAAGGAAATTGCTTCAATTTAGAAGGTTACGTTATCTAGTTGATGGCTTGATGCTAAAAATGCAATGGAAGCTAAGTTTAGTGTGAAATTTTAAACAAAATTTGGCTTAATGGGGGGAAGGCTCACGAATTTTTGGGCTATAAAAGGCAAGAGTTTGGCTAAATTTTTCCATTTTTTTAATGAATTATGATGCCTATTTATAGGCAAAAGCCAAGGACTTTTTAGCAAATTTTTCCCAACAATTTGCTAATTATTCAAGGACTAAAAAGTAAGATTTTCGGGGCCAAAATCAAATTTTTTCTTTCTTCTTTTCCACATGGCTGAATGGCCTTTTAGAAAAATTTTCTAATTTTTTTTCTATCATTTTGGCATGATCATGGCCATTGATCAAAAAGTAGACAAATCCTAACCTTACACCTTTCATATTACTTTCTAAAATTTAAACAAAATTTTAGCCTTTATGACATCATCTAGGTGATGTCATCCATATATATATTAATTCACTAATTACCAGATGATGTCATCCATATATATATATATTAATTCACTAATTATTTCGTGGTCAAATTTGACCGAAAGCCGAACCGAACAGAACTTTACCAAAATCGCGTAGGCGGGTTCCGAGCACCTACGGTGTGATCGGTTTGTTTTATTTTGCTTTCGTTTGATCAAAATTCTCTACCATAAATTTCTATTGTTTTAGTGCATTTTTGTGCACTTTCTAGGGTTTTTGGCTCTGATTTCAAACCGTCTCACCCAATTATGTCCGGTAAGATTTTCCATCCCTGAACTCACTCACTTTAACACTGCTGAAACATTTTTACAATATTCTCAACAGTATTAAAACACAACTTTTTCATAATTTATTCATTAAAATTCATACATACATGTAATTTTAACCTACTCTGAGAATCTGAAATTCCCGGTTATCACATTTAGAATGCTATAAAATGTTCTAACAGTGCTAAAGAGTGTAAGTTCAGAGATGGAAAATCTTCCTGAATAGAAACGGGTGAAACGGCCCTAAATCAGAGCCAAAAGCCTTAGAAAGTGCACCAAAGGCACTAAAAGACGAATAACTTACGGTACTGATTTTTGGTTCAGCGGAAGCAAACTAAAGCAGACCGATCGCATAGGAGGCGTTAGAAACCCGCCTATGTGATTTGGGTAGATTTCTATTCGGTTTAACTCTTGGTTAAATTTTGACCACGAATTAATATGTTGAGTTAATTGGATGATGTCCTTGATGACATCAATTAATGAGGTAATAAATGATAAAGTTGAGGCTAATTAAGGTGGTAGGTAGATCCAAAGGTTAGCATTTATTGTGATATTTGATCAAGGGCTAAGATCAAGCCAAAATGGCAAATACAATTTGTCGAAAATTTGGAAATTATGGGCTGTAAAGGAGTCAATGGAGGTTGGAAATAATCAGCCAAAAAGTTGTCAAAAAGTCCTTAGAAAGTTGTCAAATTGTTTGGGAAAAATTGCCACTTAGTCCTCCCTTTGGTTGCCTATAAATACAAGTGAAAATGGCCTTAGAAAAATTAGAAAATCCAACCAAATTCTGTCAAATTGAAACTGTGAACTCCCACCCCTTTCCAAGCCAAAAATTTAGCAAAATCCTTCACCAAAATTGCACCAAAACCACCTCTAAGTAGCAAGGATTCAAGCTAGTAAGGTGAGCATTCATTTTGCTTGATTTCCTTGTATTTTCAATCAAAAATCCGTGCCTTTTATGGGGGGAAAATGATGAAAATTTTGGGTGCAAACTTTGTGTTTTAGCTTGATCATTTAGTGTTATGATTGAATTGTATCATGGAAGCTTAAAACACAAAATTTAAAACGCAAAACTTGAGATGTGTCTTAGGAACAAAATCTGTGGTTTATGTGGATGGATATATGGAAAATTTTATAGCGAAATTTTGTGAGGAAAAGTTTGATAAAAGGACCCTAAGAACAAGAAAATTTTTGTCTAGGGTATTGGACATGAAAAACCATGGCTATGTGTAGGTTTGGAATAAAATTTTAAGGTTCTTGATGTGGACATATGCATTAGAAACCACAAGATTAAAATGTGATAAATAAACTTTATGGTGAAAAATTTTAGTGGTGATTCACCTAAGGAAACCATGTCCTATGTTGAGAAAACATAATGAGATTACATGTTGGAAGATTGGAAGATTGATAATGTGGAAAAGTTTTACGTAAAAGTTTGGTAACTTTGTGTAAAATAGGCCTCTGGTATAGTACGTGACAGGTACTAAGGTTCTGAGGCATATCTAACGCTAGAAAAACCTAAATTTAAGTGGAAATGCTACCAAAAATTTGAAAACGGCATAAAAGGGGCATTTTAGGAAACAAGGGGAAAGATTATGATCGTTATTGAAAAACCAAGCCCCTTGGTGACCTAGGCTCGGGGAAAAGGATACCAAATGTTTCGGGAGTAGTGAAATACTCGTTTGAGACTCCGAAACGTTAGAAAAACAAAAAACAAAAAACGACCCTAGGTGTTGGAATAGTGTCACCCCTGGGTTGGATAACTAATAGTGGTGTATGTGGCAGTAACGACTGTTACAAACATATAAAAATATATATCGAAACTTAAGAAATATTATTTTGTAATATTTGGGCTTAGAAAATCTTAGAAAAACGATGGAGTGGAAAAGTACGATCTCGAGACCCACTGGGGGTAAAATGGTTATTTTGACCAAAAGTTTTCGAAAAAGCTTGGGATGAACTATTGAGGACTTAGAATGATTTAAATAGGATTTTTAATGCTAAAAATCTGAATTTTTAAAGTACATGGGCGTGTACTTTGAGTACATGGCCATGTGATGAAGAATTTGAAAAACAGAAAAGTACACGGGCTTAAACATGGGCATGTACCAAGCTGTGTACTATAACACGGGTAGATAGTGAATTACATGACCGTGTGAGAGAAAAACAGAGAAGTACACGGGCTTGAACACGGACGTGTACCTAGTTATGTACTGTTACACGGGGAGATAAAGGATTGCACGACCGTGTAAGAAAGACCCGAGAGTTACATGGGCTTGGACACGACCATGTATTAGGCTGTGAACCACCTAGAAAGATGAAATTCATTGTGAAGTTAAGAACAAAATGAATATATTCAAAGTAATGAATAATATTAGGAATTAACAGATAATGTTTTGTCTGTAGGGACCCAAATTAGAAGCGAACAAAGAATTGCAAAGGACGTCAAGAATTGGATGTTAGTGCAGTTATGATAAGTTTAGACATTTAAATTATCTACAACATAAAATACTGTGATGTTTAATTATGTACTATTTGTACATTACATGCAAAGTCCTACGGGTACTAGGGTGTAACTAATACACCTATTGACTGATAAGTTGAGATGTGTACTGTGAGTACACTATAGAAGGAGTGTGACTAAATTTAAGATACACCTACAAATGAAAGAATGTGAAAAGACCTACGAGCACTAAGGTTCTTGACTTTAAGGTGATGATTAATGCCACCCAGTTAGAACTATAAGAAAAATGGTAATATAACCAAAACTAGTGTACCGACCTCCAGTAAGGTGGGGGTTTACAAGTCCTTTGGGGACATAATGACTGCTTCGGGTGATGATAGACTGGGGAGGATTGGCCTTAGGGTCACTCCCAAGGTCCTTCATAATCAATGTGCACAATCGGTACAGCCACTATGAGCTCAAAACCAGAGCATAATAAAGACAATGACCGAAAATTGAATGAAAGCCTTAAATGAGCATAATCAACACTAACTTTATGTATAGTATGTTCGGTCAAGGTTGACATAATCAACACCTGCGCAGTACAGGATGCGCAAAGTGTCAAATCAGGATATGGTCAACTTTGCTCTAAAACCAACTGTGGTGGCCCGCCCTTCATAGAGATCATACAATGCTATTACAGTTAAGCTTCATAGCTAACAGCGATAAATTGTACTTTCATGGGTCGTCGGCTAATCTATCTCTCTTTAAAACATGGTATTTTTGGGGGATTTTTTTTTTAACATAACGTAAAACATTATCCACTAATCACTTTGTTTGCAAGCACAAAGTAATTTATATAATATAGTACTTTCATAAAATACATATTATTGCAAAAGAACAGTTTTATTTCCCTCTCTTTTGATGCTAAGCGAAAAACTCTAGCAAGACCATATCCCTTGGCTTCCCATCCCATTTGACACTTGCTATCCCGTCTGCCATCTAGCCATACAAAGCTAGTGAGCTGGTTGCTTACCTGTAACATGAGTAAAATGGAGAGCTACAGTCTCAGTAAGTTTAAACATGCAAGAAATGGAATTTTCTATGAATACTACTATTCATCATAAATAGTAACTTGACTACTACTCATCATGAATAGTGACTTTGACCACAACACAGTATATCAACAGTACTTCAACATCAATGTTAGTACTCTCATGAAACTGTCTTATGCTCAATTATGGCATAGTTTCAGTTTTAGGTAATTATCTTTATTTACGTTCTGGTTTTGAGCTCATGTTGGTTGTACCATTTTAGTGTGCATGATTGAGAGCGGTACATTAGTGCTGACCTCCGCAGCCTTAATCTCATCATCATAGTCCTGAAGGCAAGGTATACCTCCCCCGTACGGGAGGCTGGTACGCCAAAAGTGATTTCATTATCGACTTTCTTAAAGTTCTAACCCGATACTTCATATTGCCTCATGTTTAGGAATGGTTCACATTTTAATTTCATGTAAGTGAGTTTTATTAACCTCACTCTAATGCCTGAAGCACAATTTACTATTTGTCCCATTTGTCAATAGTGCCTGTAACACATTTCATCTCTCCTCTATTTTATCATAGTGCTCGTAGCACATATGTACCTAACTTATAGATAGTACATCAAAGTTACCAATAATAATGCTACATGTTACAGATAAAAAAATGCCTGAACTTACGGTATGTGTGCTAGTGTCTGCTTCTTGTGATCCTCCAACGTCCCTTTTCCTGGCTGGTTTTGAGACCCTACAGATAAAAACCTTGTCTGTTAATTTCATTTCAATTTGTAGCTTTGATTTTAAATAAAAAGCTTAAATTTAGTCTTAAAACCTTTAATTAAGTCTTATGACAGTTTTCTAAGCTTTATTAACCATTTTCACTTTTTTCCCCAAACTTTTGTAAAATTACGATTTTGCTCCTAAATTTTGGAAAAATTACAATTATACCCTTGATGGGATTTTCTCGACTTAATAATTTTCTTTTGACGCTCAGGAACCTTATTCTACCATTCCGGGGTCTTTAGGGCTCTTTTTCCACCTTTTGGAAAATTTTGGTCAAAATGACCATTTTACCTCTGTCGGGTCATTTTACCGCAAATTCTCATTCTAGATTCTTAGACTTAATGTTCTAGGCCCAAAAATCCTCAAATCGTCTTTTAAAATTTTACCAGATCTTTTCCAGAAAATTTTCTTTCATTATCTGAAATTTTCACTTCCTGGCCCTCGGAAAGTACTATTCTGACCCTTACGTCAGTTTTATGTTTTTCTATCCTTTCGGAGCCGCAAATGAGCGTTTTACTAATCCTTAAAACGTTCATCTAGACTTTCCTGACTTAGGTCTCCAAGGCTCGGATTTTGCTTACCCGACTCGGACCTTTGCTTCGTTTTCCAAAAACGCCCCCCTTGGGGTCGGTTTTTAGTTTCACTCGCGTTCTACATTTTCAAGGGGATGGGTAACTATTCACAAACCACCCCTTAGGTTTCCTCATTTAATTTTCCTTAAGGGACCCGTGTTTTCGACCTGATCCTAAACCTTTACTCTCGATTTCCCTTTTTACCCTTAATGCCGTTTTTGAATTTTCGACAGCATTCCGGTGTAAATTCAAGGCTATCGGTGTTATGTACGCCTTGAACCATGTGTACCTACCACGTACTATACTAGAGTGCTATTTTATGTAAAAGTTTCCCAAACTTTTACAAAAAAATTTATACAATCCCCAATTTATAAATCAACCACAATGTAAAATTTTTTTTACTTTCCTCCCTTAATTAAGCCACGGTTTTGAACTTACCAAACCTAGCAAAATTTTTCTTCATTTTCAACACATTATGCTCGGTTTTTACACTTAAACCATAACATAATTTTTATTTCAAAACAGCCCTTAAATTCCAAAATTTCTTCACCAAAACCCTAAACCAAGAACCGGTTTTCCACTTAGGGTTTTCACACCAAATTTTATTCAACTTTTCAACCAAGTCTTTCTTTTAATTTGGCCTTTCCTAGGCTATATCTTAGCACATTTTCAATCAAAATTTACTTGGTTTTCACATGGTAACCCTAGGGTTCACCACATGTAACATACGGCCTTACCATTGCAAACATAACCAAAATTCTTTTTAAAGTTTTTCCATCACACCAAGGCTTGATTTCAAGCATTAATCAACATCCAAAACACAAAATTTTCTATCATTTCCTCTTAGGTTTCCCAAAGGCCACACTATGCCTAATTTTGCACCAAAATTTTTCTAACCAAATTTCAATATGAAACTTATGTTTCCAACTTTCCAAAACATATTTTCACACAACAACAACATGTTTAACCTTTTTTTTTTTCATCACCAAACTCACCCTTGAACTCACGGATTCCATGACCAAAAACATACCAAATTTCAATTTTTTTCATGCAATTCCAATACATGAGTGTCCTTAACTAATATATCATGAAACCAACACATAATTTCATTAAATCCACAACAAAATTTCATCATTTTCTTCCCACTATTCCCACGGATTTCATGACCAAAAATGGGGAAAAATTACGAGTTTTAAAGCTCATCTTGGTTACTTGGATGCTAGCTAGTCAAACTTGAATTCTTGCTTCCAAAACTTGAAGAATTCCTTTGCTTCTCCAAGATAGCTCTCGTATTCCCCTTGGACAACACTTAGAAATATTTTTTTTCCCTCTTGGTTTCCTTTTGGTTGGTTTGCTATGGATTTTGGCTTCGAAATTGGCCGAATATTTGTTGTTAAGGAAGCCATATTACTTTGGCAATTTTGGCATAATTCACCCATGAAAACCAATCAAATTTTGCCACCTTTCTTGCTAATTCTTTCCACCATTTTTCAAAAATAAAATGGGTGAAATTTTGGCCAAATCTTGGCCTTTAGATCAAAGATGCTTTTAATCCAAGCCATCCATCTTACCTACCACCTTAATTATCCATTTATTAAACACTTTAATGACATCATTAATGATGAGTCATTATATTTACTTTTTGCCCTTACTATTCATGTCACTTTTTGACCGAATTTTGACCTAAGCAAAATTTTCCCGAAATCGCCCTGGCGAGTTCCTGAGGTCTCCAGTACAGTTTGATCAATTTATTCTGCTTCTGTTTGATCAAAATCAATTCCGGAAGTTTTTTCATCTTTTAATGCATCATAGGCACTGGTTAACGTTTTCAATGTCGTTTTGACACCGTTTCACCCGTTTTGATTCAGCAAAATTTCTCAACATCGAATTATTATCTGTCAGCATTGTCAGAACATTTTATTATGTTCTAAACAATATAAATTCATTTATTTTACTCATTAAATAGTACAAATTGTCACATATATACAATCGTACATTTTTTTTCTGAGAATGCCAGAAATCCCCGGTTATCACAGCCAATTATGCCTGAGGTATTATTAAAACCCATACCTCAGCCTTGAGTAAATTAGGAACCATTGTATGAGCGATTTCGACGGATGAAGCCACCGAAATTCGATGGTTCTATAAAGCCATTAACAGAGGAGTGGCTTTCCTCGATCCAAATGATCCTAGAATTCATGGATCTGACAGAACAAGAGAAGGTCATGTGTGCATCCTTTATGTTGAGGAAGGATGCAAGGTTTTGGTGGAACACCATCAAACTAAGAAGAAACGTGGCCATGATGACATGGATAGATTTTTTAGATTCAATCAGAAGTACTATGACCCTGCGCTGTTACAACCTCAACAAGGGGAGTTTGCAGAGCTGAAGCAAGGAAACATGACAGTGAGTGAAGTCTATCAAAAGTTTGATCAACTGTCTAGACTATGTCCATACATCATCCCTACTAAGAGGAAGAAAATACAAAAGATGCTTGGGATGTTTCAACCTGACATCTCGGCATTGGTAGACAGTGGGTTAACACTACCCACTATGGTAGTTGATTGTGTCAGTCGAGCTCTGAGAGCCGAGTACCATTTAGCTCGACAAAAAGAAGAGAAGGAGAAAATCTGCGATGCCAAGAAGAAGGAAAAAGTCTTGGCTAAGGCTGCTCAAGCCAGAACCCAGATTGGACAGGGTTGCAAGCAGAATCTGAATGTTAAGACTAGACAGTCAAGCACTTTCAGTCAACAGTCACAAGGAAAAAAGTAAAGGAACAGTTCCAGAGATAGGAATCAGCAACGGAGGATGAACAATAATGCCCTATCCATGGTTCGCGACTGCGTTACATGTGGAAAGAGGCACACAGGCTGATACAGATACAACCTAAACACCTGTTTTCAATGCGGAAGAGAGGACCATTTTACCAGAAACTGCCTCGAAGATCGACAAAATGTGTAGGGTACATTTCAACCATAGCAACAATGTCCCCAAGCTCATGCACTACAGGCTAAAATCGAAGGGCCTTTGGAGATGTAAGAATGACCAGAACGCATGCCTCGTGTAGATGCTCGGGTCATAGTCTACATAAAGGAGGATGCAGAAGCTGGGATGTCTAATGTAGTGACAGGCCAGCTTTCTGTCACTAATCATTTGGTATCTGTTTTATTTGATTCGGGAGCTACGCATTCGTTTATTTCATATCAATTTGTGAATAAGATAGGATATCCTAAGGATAGCATGGGTAAGACATTTAGAACGGCCCTACCCTAAGGTGAAACTTTATTGTCCAATTACGAGTTACCTTATGTACTAATAATTATGGCAAATAGGGAGTTATACGCGTAATTGATGGTGATGAAACTGGCTGATCACGACGTAATCCTAGGAATGGATTTTCTAGGAAAGTATCAAGCCATGATCGATTGCCAGGACTAGAAGATTATATTCTGACCCGATCAGGAAGATAGTTTCGAATATGTAGACTTACCGCGTAGATCGAGGAAGATCATGATCAACTCGATGAGAGCAAGAAGGCTAATGTTTAGCAGTTGTGCTAGATATTTAGCGTACATAGTGGATGTGACTGAGGAGCAGAAGCTTCAACCTGAAAACATTCCGATCGTAAATGATTTTCTCAACATTTCTCCAAAGAATTACCCAGATTACTGCCACAGCGAGAGATCTTCTTTAAAATCGAATTGATGCTAGGAGCTGCACCAATCTCAAAGGCGCCATACCAAATGACACCGATGGAGCTGAATGAGTTATAGG
The DNA here is from genome assembly GCA_035233585.1 of Antiaris toxicaria. Taxonomy (NCBI): domain Eukaryota; kingdom Viridiplantae; phylum Streptophyta; class Magnoliopsida; order Rosales; family Moraceae; genus Antiaris; species Antiaris toxicaria. The sequence continues at coordinate 22,369,302 of CP141156.1, forward strand.
TACAATTAAAAGAGCTTCTTGACAAAGGATTCATACGTTCGAGCTATTCCTCATGGGGTGCTTAGGTGTTGTTCGTCAAGAAAAAGGATGAAACGTTCTGCATATGTCTCGATTATCTAGAGTTAAATAAGATCACTATCAAGAATAGGTATCCGTTACCTAGGATTGATGACTTGCTTGATCAACTCAAAGGCGCAGCAGTATTCTCTAAGATAGATCTACGATCAGGATATCATCAGCTACAGATTAAGGAGAGTGACATTCCCTAGACAGTGTTTAGGACCCGTTACGGTTATTACAAGTTTCTTGTGATGCTGTTTGGGTTGACAAATGCTCCAGCAGTATTTATGAACCTGAAGAATCGAGTCTTCAAGGAATTCCTAGATAAGTTTTTCATTGTGTTTATAGATGACATACTTATATATTCGACGACTCATAAGAAGCATGAGGAACACCTGAGGATCGTTCTTCAAATGATAAGGAAGCACCAGCTCTACATGAAATTCTCCAAATGTGAATTTTGACTAGATAGAGTGCACTTCCTAGGACATGTAGTCTCCAAAGAAGGAATCGCCGTGGATCCTGTCAAAGTGGAGGTGATTAATGAATGGCCTGCACCTAGGAATGTGACCAAAATACAAAGTTTCTTAGGTTTAGCTGGCTATTATAGGAGATTTGTAAAGGGATTTACACGACTCGCTGCACCTCCTACGGCTCTTATGCGCAAAGAGAGGAAGTACAAGTGGATAGAGGAGTACAAAAGGAGCTTCCGAGAGTTGAAAAAGTGACTAACGAGCACGCCAATCCTTACGCTCCCTATTGAAGGTGAGACATTCGTGATATACAGTGATGCATTGAAAAAGGAATTAGGGGCCATCCTAATGCAAGGCGACAAGATGATTGCGTATGCCTCGCGTCAACTAAAGGATCACAAGAAAAATTATCCCACTCATAATTTATAACTTGCTGCAGTAGTGTTCACACTTAAGATTTGATGACACTATTTATATGGAGCTCAGTGTCAAATTTACAATGACCATTAGAGCTTAAAATACTTCTTTGCGCGAAAGGAGCTGAACATGCGACAAAGAAGATGGTTGGAGATGGTAAAGGATTATGATTATGAAATCCTCTACCATCCCAGAAAGGCCAACTATGTTGTGGATGCATTAAGTAGGAAATTTACTATCTCGCACCAACTGTTGATAGAGGAACTCCTAAAACCGTTGTAGCAGGAGATCAACTCGTTGAAGTTGGAGCTGATATCTGTAAAATTGGCTGCACTTCAACTAGAGTCATCATTATTTGAGGACATTAGAAAGGCTCAAAGATGAGATCCGAATCTAGTAAGTCCTCAGGAAGGGATTTCTAAGGATGGACTAATCCTGCATTACGGAAGAATCCATGTCCTTGATGATGAAGGATTAAGAAGGTGAATTATGACAAAAGCTTATGAGACGCCGTATTCAATGCATCCCGGAGCCAGTAAGATGTACCAAGATTTAAAGTTACAATTCTGGTGGAAGGGGATGAAGAATGACATCGCAAAGTTCGTGAGCCGATGCGTGACTTGCCAAAGAGTTAAAGCCAAACACTGACATCCAGGCAAAAAATGGGAGCCATTAGAAGTTCCCGAATGGAAGTAGGAACATGTTACAATGGACTTCATAGTAGGATTACCAAAAACCTGAGAGGGCTATGATGCCATTTGGGTTATTGTAGATAGACTAACTAAGACAGTGAGATTCACAGCAGTAAAAATGACTTTCTCACTAGAAAAGTTAGCAAATCTCTATGTAGCCAATATCGTTAGGTTACATGGCGTTCCTAAGTCCATTGTATCGGATCATGATACATGATTCACTTCAAATTTCTAGAAGTGCGTGCAAGAAGCCATGGGAATGGAATTGTCTTAGTATGACTTTCCATTTGCATACGGACGGACAATCCGAATGAACGATGTAGACATTAGAATACATGCTTTGTGCATGTATAATGGGTTTTCCGGGAAATTGAAATGAAAAACTTCCATTGGTAGAATTTTCATACAATAATAGCTACCAAGTTTTTATAGGAATGGCATTGTATGAAGCTTAGTATGGAAGGAAATGTAGATCACTAATCCATTGGTACAATCTGTAAGAAAAGCAACTGCACAAGATGGATTTTTTTGCAAGAAATAACAGATGCAGTTGTAAAGATATAATGACAAATGGAGATTGCACAAAGCCGACAGAAGAGCTATGTGGATAAATGACAAAGATCCTTGGAGTTTAATGAAGAGGATTTCGTATTCTTAAAGGTTTCGCCAATGAAAGGAATAATACGTTTTGATAAGAAAGGGAAGTTGAGTCCAAGATATATTGGACCATTTGAAATCATTGAACGCATTAGGAAGGTTGCCTATAAGTTGACATTACCTCCAGAGATGTCGACAATACATAACGTATTCCATGTATCCATGTTGTGGAAGTATGTACCGGATCTATCCCATATATTAAAACATGAACCAATTCAGATCCAGGAAGATCTGACATATGAAGAGCAGCCTATTCAAATCTTGGCACGTAAGGCGAAAGTATTGAGGAGCAAGACGATCCCATTAGTCAATGTTTTATGAAAGAACCACAACATTGAAGAGGCTACATGGGAGTGTGAAGATGAAATTAGGGAATTGTACCCCCACTTATTCTAAATTTTCGAGAACGAAAATTTTATAAGAAGGGATGAATGTGATAACCGGGAATTTTAAGATTCTCGGGAGAATTGAAAATTGTATGTATATGATAATTTTAATGCATAAAATATGAAAACGTTGTGTTTTAATACTATTTAAAATGTGATAAAATGTTCTAATAGTGTTAAAGAGTATAAGTTCGGAGATGGAAAATCTTCTTGAACAGAAACGGGTGAAGTGGACCTAAATCGGAGTCAAAAGCCCTAGAAAGTGTACTTAAGGCACTAAAAGACAAACAACTTACGGTATTGATTTTTGGTCAAACGGAAGCAAAATAAGGCAGACCAATCGCACAGGCAGAAACCCGCCAATATGATTTTGGTAGATTTCCATTCAGTTTGACCCTTGGTCAAACTGTGACCACGAATTAATATGTTGAATTAATTGGATGATGTCATTGATGACATCAATTAATAAGATAATAAATGATAAAGTTAAGGCTAATTAAGGTGGTAGGTAGATCCAAAGGTTAGCATTTATTTTGATCTTTGATCAAGGGCCAAGCCAAAATGGCAAATAAAATTTGGCAAAAATTTGGAAATTATGGGCTGTAAAGGAGTTGGTGGATGTTAGAAATAATCAGCCAAAAAGTTAACAAAAAGTCCCTAGAAAGTTACCAAATTACTTGGGAATAATTGCCACTTAGTCCTCCCTTTGGTTGCCTATAAATACAAGTGAAAATGGCCTTAGAAAAATTGGAAAATCTAGTCAGATTCTGTCAAATTGAAACTGTGAACTCCCACCCCTTTCCAAGCCAAAATTTAGCAAAATCCTTCACAAAATTGCACCAAAACCACCTCCAAGTAGCAAAGATTCAAGCTAGTAAGGTGAGTATTCATTTTGCTTGATTTCCTTGTATTTTCATTGAAAAATCCGTGCCTTGTATGGGGGGAAAATGATGAAAATTTTGGGTGCAAACTTTGTATTTTAGCTTGATCATTTAGTGTTATGATTGAATTGTATCATGGAAGCTTGAAACACAAAATTTGAGATGTGTCTTAGGAACAAAACCCATGGCTTATGTGGATGGATATATGGAAAATTTTATAATGAAATCTTGTGAGGAAAAGTTTGATAAAAGAACCCTAAGAACAAGAAAAGTTTTGTCTAGGGTATTGGACATGAAAAACCGTGGCTATATGTAGGTTTGGAACGAAAATTTTAAGGTTTTTGATGTGGACATATGCATTAGAAGCCATAAGATTGAAATGTGATAAATGAACTTTATAGTGAAAAATTTTAGTAGTAATTCGCCTAAGGAAACCATTTCCTATGTTGAAATAAAATAATGAAATTATATATTGGAAGACTGAATGATTGATAATGTGGAAAAGTTTTATGGAAAAGTTTGGTAACTTTGCGTAAAATAGGCCTCTGGTATAGTATGTGGTAGGTTCTAAGGTTCTGAGGCGTACCTAACACCAGGAAAACCTAAATTTAAATGGAAATACTACCAAAAATTTGAAAATGACATAAAGGGGGCATTTTAGGAAACAAGGAGAAAGATTACGATCGGGATTGAAAACCCAAGCCCTTTGGTGACCTAGGCTTAGGGAAAAGGTTACCAAATGTTTCGGGAGCAGTGAAATACTTGTTTAAGACTCCGAAACATTAGAAATAAAAAAATAAAAAAAAGAAACGACCCTAGGTGTTGGAATAGTGCCACCCGGGGGTTGGATAACTAATAGTGGTATATGTGGTAGTAACGACTGCTACAAATATATAAAAAAATATATCAAAGCCTGAGAAATATTATTTTGTGATATTTGGGCTTAGAAAATCCCAAAAAACGATGGAGTGGAAAAGTGCGGTCCCGTGACCCGCCAGGGGTAAAATGGTTATTTAGACCAAAAGTTTTCGAAAAAACTCGAAAAGGACCGCTGAGGACTTACAATGATTTAAATAGGATTTTTAAGGCTAAAAATCTGAATTTTTAAAGTACACAGGCTTGAACACAGGCGTGTACCAAGCCGTGTACTGTTACATGGGTACATAGTGAATTACACAACCGTGTGAGAAAAATAGAAAAGTACACGGGCTTAAACACGAACGTGTACCAAGCTGTGTACTGTTACACAGGTAGATAGTGAATTACATGACCGTGTGAGAGAAAAATAGAAAAGTACACTCGCTTAAACACGGGCATGTACCAAACCATGTACTGTTACATGGGTAGATAGTGAATTACACGGCCGTGTGAGAGAAAAAACAGAGAAGTACATAGGCTTGAACATAGGTGTGTACCAAGCAGTGTACTGTTACACAGGCAGATAAGGGATTACACGACCATGTAAGAAAGACCCGAGAGTTACACGAGCTTAGACATAGTTATGTATCAGGCCATGTACCACCTAGAGAGATGAAATTCATTGTGAAGTTACGAACAATATGAATATATTCAAAGTAATGAATAATATAGGGAATTAATAGACAATGTTTTATCTGTAGAGACCTAAACTAAAAGCGAATAAGGAACTGCAAAGGACGTCAAAAATTAGACGTTAGCATAGTTGTGGTAAGTTTAGACATTTAAATTGTCTACAACATGAAATACTGTGATGTTTAATTATGAACTATTTGTAAATTATATGCAAAGTCCTACGGGCACTAGGGAGTAACTAATACACCTAATGACTGATAAGTTGAGATGTGTACTGTGAGCACACTATGGAAGGAGTGTGACTAAATTTAAGGCACAACTACAAATGAAAGAATGTGAAATGACTTACCTGCACTAAGGTTCCTGACTTTGAGGTGATGATTAATGCCAACCGGTCGGAACTATAAGAAAGATAGTAATATAACCAAAACTGGCGTACCGACCTCTAGTAAGATGGGGGTTTACAAGTCCTTCGGGGACATAATGACCACTTCAGGCGATGATAGACTGGGGAGGATTGGCCTTAGGGTCGCTCCCACAGTTCAGCGCGCATAATCAGTATGGCCATTATGAGCTCAAAACCAGAACATAATGAAGACTATGACCAAAAATTGAATGAAAGCCATAAATGAGCATAATTGAGCATAACCGACACTAACTTTATGTATAGTATGTTTGGTCAAGGTTGACGTGAATAGTACCTAATCAAAGTCAAAGTTGCTATTCATTAATCAAAGTCAAAGTTACTGTTTATAGGAAATTTTGTTATTGATGCTTTTGAATCTATATGATTCATAGTATGTATGTTTGAACTTACTAGGCCTATTAGCTCACGAGTTTGTTTATGTTGCAGGCAAGAAACCTGTTCAGTAAATACGCTGGATGACGGAAGGATACATGGTGTCATTAGGATAGGGAATTCCACTATAGATTATGGTCCTGCTACCAGTCTTCCGCTGAGCGTTGAAAGAGAAGATTTGAAGAAAATGTATTTTGAGATACAGAGTTGAACAATGTAATTTTGTAAATTATGTTATTGTACAAAGAACGACTAAAGTATAGTTTTAAAGTTTTATATGGCTTTCGTATTTGAAAAGTATGAAAAAAAATGGACTCCAAACTACGAAGAGTTGAAAATGAAACAAAGTTTTTGGCAACCTAATGAGGTGCACGGGCTATTTCAGTTGGCTATAAAATTCGATTGTAATGGTTTCGCGTGGCCAAAATTGGGGCGCCACAAGGTTAGATTGAAATTTCCTAAAACTTATATCCTTGGAGAGATTTTGGTGATTATATCAGATTGTAATGTTAATAGTAAGAAGAAACATGACCATGATGTCATGGATAGACTTCTTAGAAGAATTTAATCAGAAGTATTATGATGTTGCGCTGCTGCGACTCCAACAGAGCGAGTTTGTAGAGTTGAAGTAGGGAAACATGACAGTGAGTGAAGTCTGTCAAAAGTTTGACCTACTATCCTGATTATGTCCATATGTTGTCCCTACTAAGAGGGAGAAAATCCAAAAGATGATAGGGATTTTCTGACCCAACATCTCAGCTTTGGTAGATAGTGGGTTAACGCCACCCATTACTGTAGCTAACTATGTTAGTCGTGCTTTAAGAGCTAAGTATCACCTAGCTCGATAGAGAGAAGAGAAGGAGAAAACCAAGGATGAAGGAAAAAGTCTTGGTAAAAGCTGTATAAGCTGGACCCTAGGTTAGACAAGGTAGTAAGCTGAATCCAAACGTTAAGGCTGGATAGGTAAGCACTTCGGGCCAATAGTCGCAAGGCAAGAGGAAAGGAAATAATTATGAAATAGGAATCAACAGTGGAAGTTAAACAATAATGCCTTAGTTGTTGTTCGCAACTATGTTGTGTGCGAAAGAAGGTACCCAGGCCGATGCAGATTTGCACCAAATGCCTGATTTCAATGTGGAAAGGAAGGTCATTTTGCCAAGAATTGTCCCGAGAGTCGGCAAAATGTATAGGGTACGTTTCAGCCACAGCAGCAATGTCCCCAAGCTTATGCGTTACAAGCTAAGATAGAAAGGCCTTCAGAGACACAAGAAAGGTCAAAATGCTTACCTCGTGTTGATGCTCGAGTCATGGTCTACACTAAGGAGGATGCGAAAGACGGGACATTCAATGTAGTGACAGGTCAGCTTTCTGTCACTAATCATTTGGCATTTGTTTTATTTGATTCTGGAGCTACACATTCATTTATTTTATACAATTTTGCGAACAAAATAGGATATCCTAATGATAGCATGGGTATGACATTTAAAACAGCTCTACCCTCAGGAGAAGTATTGATGTCTAATTACTGGTTACCTCATGTGTAATAATTATGGCAAATAGGGAGCTATATGCAAAACTGATCGTGATAGAGTTAGCGAATTACGATGTAATACTAGGAATGGATTTCCTTGGAAAGTATCAAGCCACGATCGATTGCCGGAAGCGAAAAATAGTATTTCAACCCGACAAGGAAGATAGCTTCGAGTATGTCGACTCATCACATAAATTGAGGAAGATGATGATCAACTTGATAAAAGCAAGAAAGCTAATATCTAGCGGTTGTGTTGGATACTTATCATACATAATGGATGTGACGGAAGAACAGAAGCTTCAACTTGAAGACGTTCCTATTGTGAATGAGTTTCCTAATGTTTTCCCAGAAGAATTACCTAGATTGCCATCGGAATGAGAGATCTCCTTTAAGATCAAATTGATACCAAGAATTGCACCTATCTCAAAGGCACTGTATCGAATGGCATTGGTGGAGCTAAAGGAATTGCAAGTGCAATTAAAAGAGCTTCTTGATAAGGGATTTATACGTTCGAGCTATTCCCTGTGGGGTACTCTAGTACTATTCATTAAGAAGAAAGATGGAACGTTTCGCATGTGCATCGATTACTGAGAATTGAACAAGGTCACGGTCAAGAGTAAGTATCCATTACCTAGAATTAACGACTTGTTTGATCAACTCAAAGGCGCAGCGGTATTCTCCAAGATCGATCTACGATCAGGATATCATCAGTTGTGGATTAAGGAGAGTGATATTTTGAAGACTACGTTTAGGACCCGTTACGGTCATTATGAATTTCTTGTGATGCCTTTGGGTTGACAAATGTGCTAGCTACATTCATGAATCTAATGAATCGAGCCTTCAAGGAATTTCTAGATAAATTTTTCATTGTGTTTATCGATGACATATTTATATATTTAAAGACTTACGAGGAGCATGAGGAACACCTGAGGATCGTTCTTTAAATGACAAGGAAGCACCAACTCTATGCAAAATTCTCTAAGTGCGAATTTTGGCTAGATAAAGTACATTTCCTTGGACATTTAGTCTCCAAAGAAGGAATCGCCGTAGATCCTGCTAAAGTGGAGGCGATCAATGAATGGCCTATACCTAAGAATGTGACTGAAATACGAAGTTTCTTAGGTTTAGTAGGCTATTATAAGAGATTTGTAGAGGGACTCGCATGACTCACTGCACCTTTCACTACTCTTACACGTAAAGAGAGGAAGTACGAGTGGACTGATGAGTGCGAAAGGAGCATCCGAGAGCTGAAGAAACAACTAACGAGCGCACTAATCCTTACACTTCCTACTGAATAGGAGATGTTCGTGATTTACAGCGACGCTTCGAAAATGGGATTAGGAGCTATCCTGATGCAAGGAGACAAATTGATTACCTATGCCTCGCATCAATTAAAGGATCACAAGAGAAATTATTCCACACACGATCTGGAACTTACCGCTGTAGTGTTCACACTTAAGATTTGGTGTCATTATTTATATAGAGCTCAGTGTCAGATCTATACTAACCATTAAAGTTTAAAATACTTCTTCATATAGAAGGAGTTGAATATGCGGCAGAGGAGATGGTTAGAGTTGGTAAAGGACTATGATTGTGAGATCCTCTACCATCCCAGAAAAGCCAATCGCGTTGCATATGCTTTAAGTAGAAAATCGGCTATTTCGTAACAACTACCGATTGAAGAATTTCCAAGGCCATTACAACAAGAGATCAACGCATTGAAGATATCTAGAAGATTGGCTGCACTTCAATTGGAATCATCATCATACAAGGACATTAGAAAGGCTCAAAAGCGAGATCCAAATCTAGTAAGTCCTCAGAAAGGAGTTTCCAAGGATGGATTGATCTTGCATCAGGGAAGAATTTATGTTCCCGATGATGAAGGATTAAGAAGGCGGATTATGGAAGAAGCCCATGAAATGCCATATTTAGTGCATCCTGGAGCCAGTAAGATGTACCAGGATTTGAAATTGCAATTCTGGTGGAAAGGGATGAAAAAGGACATTGCAGAATTCATGAGCCAATGCATGACATGCCAAAGAGTTTAGGCTGAACACCGACATCTAAGCAGAAAATTAGAATCATTAGAAATTCCCGAATGGAAATAGGAACATATTACGATGGATTTTGTGGTAGGACTGCCGAAAACCCGAGAAGGCTATGATGCCATTTGGGTTATTGTTGATAGATTAATAAAAACGGCAAGGTTCATAGAAGTGAAAATGACTTTTTCACTAGAAAAGCTAGTGAACCTTTATGTAACCCATATTGTTAGGTTACATGGTGTTCCTAAATCCATTGTATCGGATCGTGATTCACGATTCACTTTGAATTTCTAGAAGTGTATGAAAGAAGCTATGGGAATGGAATTACATTTGAGTACGGCTTTCCATCCTTAAACAGACAGGCAATTTGAATGGACGATCCAAACATTAGAAGACATGCTTCGTACATGTATAATAGATTTCCTGGGAAGCTGGAATGAAAAACTTCCATTAGTAGAGTTTTCTTACAACAATAACTACTAAGTTTCTATAGGTATGGCACCCTATGAAGCTTTATATGGAAGAAAGTGTAGATCATCTATTCACTGGAATGATCTACAAGAAAAGCAGCTACACAAAATAGATTTTGTGTAAGAAACAACTGATGCAGTTGCAAAAATGCAGTGACAAATGAAGATTGCGTAGAGCCGATAGAATAGCTATGTAGATAAACAACGAAGATCCCTAAAGTTTAACAAAGGGATTTCGTATTCTTAAGAGTTTTGCCAATGAAAGGAATAATGCATTTCGGTAAGAAAGGGAAATTGAGTACGAGATATATTGGACCGTTTGAAATTATCGAGTGCATTTGGAAGGTTGCCTATAAGTTGGCATTACCCCAGAGATGTCAGCAGTGCATAATTTGTTTCACGTGTCCATGTTACGAAAATATATATCGGATCCGTCCCACGTACTGGAACATGAACCGATCCAGATTCACGAAGATCTAACATATGAAGAGAGGCCTATTCAAATTTTGGCACAGGAGGAAAAAGTATTGAGGGACAAGACGATCCCATTAGTCAAAGTGTTGTGGAAAAATCACAACATCGAAGAGGCTACATGGGAGCGCGAGGATGAAATTAGAAAATTATACCCCCACTTGTTCTAAATTTTTAAAGATGAAAATTTTATAAGGAGGGGTGAATGGGATAACCGAGAATTTTGAGATTCTCAGACAAATTTAAAATTGTATGTACATGACAATTTTAATGTATAAAATATGAAAAAGTTGTGTTTTAATACTATTGAGAATGCAACAAAATGTTCTAACAGTGTTAAAGAGAATGAGTTTGGAGATAGAAAATCTACCGGAACAGAAACGGGTGAAACGTTCTTAAAACGAAGCCAAAAACCCTGGAGAGTGCACCGAAGTGCACTAAAAGATAAAGATTTATGGTAATGAATTTTGGTCAAACAGAAGCAAAATAAGACAGACCGATCACACTAGAGGCGTCAGAAACTCGCCTACGCAATTTTGGTAGATTTCCGTTCAGTTTGACTTTTGGTCAAACTTTAACCACGAATTAATATATGAATTAATTGGATGATGTCATGTATGACATCAAAAATGTGATGTAATAAATGGTAGAAATTAAGGCTTAAAAGGTGGTAGGTAGCATTAATGGTCTAGATTAATGGGAATATTAGATCAAGGGCCAAGATTTAGCCAAAATGACATGAAAAAAATTTGGCAGAAATGGGAAAAGGGTGGTTGGCCAAAGCAAGAAAAAAATCAGCAAACATTTTCTTTTTGGTCCCTAAAAGTTTGCTAAAAATTCCCTAAACAATTTCCAAATTGTTGGGAAAAATTGCAAGTTGGTCCTCAACCATTTGCCTATAAATGGGAGTGGAAAATTCACTTTGAAAATTAGAAAAAATAGCCCGCATGCTGCCATTTTGAAGTCATGAGCCATCCTCCCCCTTAAGCCAAAATTTTACCAAAAATTCTTCACCAAAATAGCTTTCAAACTCACTCCTAGCATCAAGGATTCAAGTTGATAAGGTGAGCATTTTGAAGTTTTTCTTGTTGATTTTCTTCAAGAAAATCGTGGCATGATTGGGTGAAAATTTTGATGATTTGTTTTAGTGTTTATGTTGATTTGGTGATATAGTGATTTAAGCATGTATTAGAAACTTGAAACAAGCAAAATTTGTGCATGTTTCTGATGAAAATCCATAGTCTACATACATGAGAAAATGGAAAATTTTTATGATGGAAATTGATGAGGAAATGTTGATAAAAGACCATAGGAATAAGAGAAAATTTTCTTATGACTTTGAACACAAAAACCGTGGCATCTAGACCAGGTTGGAATGAAATTTTCATAGGTTTTTGATATTGAAATGTGCATTAGAAACCCTAAGAATGAAATGTGATAAATGAGTTTGTGGAAAAAAAATTTTTTTTGTGGTGTTGAATTCCATGTGAAAACCATGGTTTGTGATGATAGAAAATGGTGTCATTGTGTTGTGATTTGAATGATGGATAATGTGAAAAAATTTTGCATAAAGTTTGGTAATTTTGCATAAAATAGGCCTCTGGTATTAGTATGTGGCAGGTACCAAGGTTCTGAGGCGTACCTAACGCCAAGAAAACCTAAAATTTAAGCGAAAATGCTGCCGAAATTTTTATAATGGCATAAGGGCATTTCAGGAAACGAGGGGTAAAAACGTAGGCTTGGAAATAAAAACCGAGACCTCTCAGTAGGTTAAAATTGGTAATGGAAGATTAAACCTAAGAAGATTAGTAAAACGACCCTCTAAAGTTCTAAAATACCGAGAATGGGAAAAATTTACGTTAGGGGTATTTTAGAAAACAAGGGGGAAAATTTATGGATGGGATGAAAAACTCGAGCCCCTCAAGAACCAAGGCTTAGGAACGGAATGATAAACATTTCAGAAGTAGTGAAATACCCATTTGAGGCTCCAAAAGGCTAGAAAAACGAGGAACGACCGTAGGTGTCAGAATAGTAACTCCGAGGGTCGGGTGAGGAATAGTTACCGAATTTGTAGCAAATAATGCTGTAAAAATATGTCGAAGCCTAAGAAATATTATTTTATGATATTTGGGCTTAGAAAATCCCAAAAAAATGATAGATTGGAAATGTTACGACCCCGAGACCTGTCAGGGGCAAAATGGTCATTTTGACCAAAAATTTCTGAAAGGCTCAGAAAGGATCGTTAAGGACCTAGAAGTCTTAAATAAGATTCTAGAGGCCATAACTAAGATTTTAAAGTTAAAAATCTAAAGTTTATAAGTACACGGGCGTGTACTCTAAGACACGGGCGTGTAGTGGAAACCTGAGAGGTACACGGGCTTTGACATAGGCGTGTATCAAGCCGTGTTTTACAAAAAGAGATGAAATGTGTTGAAAAGTTAATAAAAAAATGAATACATCCAAAGTGATAAAATGATGATGGGTATTAACAGACAATACTCTATCTGTGAGGACCCAAACTAGAGACGATAACAAAACTACAGAGGATTTTCAAAGGTGGATGTTATTGCAGTTATAGTAAGTTCAAGCATTTTCATGTCTGCAACATGAAATACTGTGATATTTAATTATGTACTAATTGTATATTCGATGTAAAGTCCTACGGGCACTAGGATGTAGTTAGACTAACACACCCAATGACTGATAAAATGAGAGGTGTACTGTGGGTACACTACAGAAAGAGTGTGACTAAATTTAAGACACACCCTTAAAAGAAAGAATGTGTTAAGACTTACGGCATTAAATGTTCCTGACTTTGAGGTGATGATTAATGCCACCCGGTTGGAACTGTAATTGAAAGATGGTAATGAAACCATGTTTGGCGTACCGACCTCCAATAGTAAGGTGGAGGTTTATAGGTCCTTCGGGGATACAATGATCACTTCAAGCGTTGATGGACTGGAGAGGATTAGCCTCAGGGTCGCTCCCAAGGCCCCTCACAGTCAGCGTGCATATGAAAATGGTACAGGCCAAAATGAGCTCCCAAAAGTGTTTTTAGTGGCTACCTGATGACGTGCATGAGCTGTCTCAGCCGACTACGGAGTCCAATTGTAACGGTTTTACGTGGCCAAGATCGAGGGCATCACACAATTTGTCTTAACTATCTGAAGTTTCAACTCTGAGTAGAGATATAGATATGTTGTTTGGTGGTGATGTATCAGACTAAGACCAAAGTGTAATTAATTTGTGTAGTCTGCTTAAGTGGATCAATTCACTTTTGATGTTCATTATGCAATAAACTTAATCCTGAGTAGATAAATCACTTCATGTGTATGACTTGTGTGCTTTGATATTCTAATAGGTAAAGTGTCTCAAAGGTAGTAAGTTTATAGACCGGTTCATTGGGTACATGACTTGTATATGTTGTAGGGTTTATTTACAGATAATGGAATTATAGTTCTAATGAGGGGTAAAGGTTATCCTCTTAAAGGCATTATATTGGATGTGAAAATGGACAAGGCGTTAGGTTGTTTGCTAGGCAGATGACTTCTTATTCACATATGGTGGATAATCATTTTATTATTCAGTAATATTTTAGATCTTTAAGATAGCTTGATCAATAGGTCGAATGGATTTTGACTTAATGCTAATCATGAATATCATATGAGGGTTTTACATATATGAGAATGTCATTGGATGATAGCTTATCACTGGCTTATATAATACGATATATAATTAGAAGTGTAGTTTCAGGTTTATAGTAATGTGACTCTGGAACTAATAATTATATCGGGTTTATTTGGTATAAATTAATAGTTATATGGATTATTGGAGCCCACATTATATATGTCTAATTGATCCTTCTACTAGCTCCATATAATTCCTTAACAAATGGTAATTAATCGGGATATTATTAATTGCTTGTTGTCTTGCATTTAGTGAAGAGAAAAATTCGGATCAACCTTTGACAGGGTGTAGGCATTTTTCTCTAGGTGCCAAAGGGGCAAAGTTGTAATTTTGAATTATTCAATAAATAGCATATATATTTAATTAATATTTATTTGGAAGACAAGATTTGAAATTTAAATTGATTGTATTTATCTTTCAAAAGATAAATATGAGATTAATTTGAATTTTAAAAATCTTGTTTTAAAATAAATATTTGAAATTTAAGAAATTATCCTGTTTGAATTTGAATTAAACAAAATTTAGTCCTGGCACTAGGAAGGTGGCATCCACTATAGATAATGATGTAGGACAATTTTTTCTATCAATTTGAATTTGAATTTTGTTTTGGATAAGAGATTACATAATTATTTGAATTTCAAATAAAGTTGTTATGATTTTATTTGAATTTGAATTAGAGTTGTGGAAAATTATCCATGAGGACAAAATCCTAAGTTTTGTAGAGTTTGAAATTTTAATCAAATTTTGAATCATAATTATCCATTGAGGCCCAATTTTCATAGGGTTTATCCCTGTGGAAGAAATCAGTTTTTGTGTGGATAAGAGAGAGAAAAATCTTGTTTGAATCCTATTTGAATTTTGAATCTCTTCTTCCCTATAGTGGCCAAAATTTTATAGGGCTTTCCCTTGATGAACTTCAGCCTTGGTGAGTTGTAAAGAGAAAAATCTTTTCTTAATCCAATTTAAAATCCAAAAAGTCACCTAACGCAATTTTATAAATAGTTGTTTTTGGCACTTTTATTTTCTTTAGACTACAGATTCTTAGATAAGTGAATTTATTATTATACATTTCACTAGCAATAATAAATCCTCAGAGATTTGGGTGATTGAAAAGAGACAAGCCATATCAGAATGCCGATCAAAGAGCTGAGTGCCTACACACTCCATCTCTGGGAATTGGAGAATAATAGAGAAGGCTAGTTGGTTGAAACCCTTCGGTCACTTCCTTTGACATTCTTGGTGTTTTCCTTCAAAGGTATATTGATTCTTGATAATTTATTATATATTACAACACTAGTTTATTAACGATCTTTGAAACAGTTTTTACAATTTCGTTGCATACTCTTATGATTTTTCCTATAATTGGCAGTGGAGCTAACTCGTGATTATGTCATATATATAACTTAAATGATCGTTTTTCTCCTTGATGTATGTATTTGATATTTAGAAAGTGACATTTTAGGATTCATTTATGTTGTTATTATAGATTATGTATAGTGTATGTGGTTATTTTAGTTTTTAAAATTTTTATAAACATGCTCAATTCTATTGGTCATGGTTCCTTAGAAATTTAGAAAAATTGTATCTAGAATTTTTCATGTAACCATGAGAGTGGTTTATTATCACAGTAATTTTTCAACAGATTTTAATTTTTTGTCTCTTCAAATTTTTTATTTACAGAATTTTTATACACTGGAAACAATTTAAAAAATTTTATATAATTATTCATAGAGGAAATTGAAGATTGAAGGTCGTATTTTATTTTTTCTCGGAGATTAAATTTAATTTATTGATTGAATTTTTTTTATGGAAAATTTCAATTTAATTAGGATTCAAAATTTTTTTCGGAGATCCTAATGAGCAAATTGGAATATGGCATAAAATACAAGAACCGACCTTGATAGGCCAATACGCCATTTGTCATTTCACTTCAAGGTGCATGCCGAGGGGTGGCCGTGGCCTTGACTTTATTGTCAATGATGTGTATGCCATCTTGGGTTGCCTTCCAAGAAGTGCTTGATTTATTGTCATCGGCTTGATTTCAAAAACATGTCTTATCAAAAAGCGGTTTCTGTTCATAAGAGGTGTCATGCAACACCATATACGGGTCTTTGTCAATAATGCCCTCAAGCTTGGCTGAATGTAGAGCGATTTGGCACATGTATCCAACAAAAATTGGTTTTAAATATTTTGCTTTTGTGGACCCCAAGGATTGATGCTATTGATGGCTTTGAAGGAGTTGGCTACATAGGATCTTGATTTTTCAACACTTTCCCTATAAATCACAAATCTTAGGGGAAAGGTGCTTTATCTAGAAGATCGGTTGGCACATCTTTCTTAGGGGTGACTTCTTGACCAATCGAAGTAGCTGCAGTTAATGATAAATTATCAAAAATCATCACTTTTTTGATGTTACGATCTTCAGAGTTGGAGTTTTATGCCATGTGTTGCCCCTTTGTGCTAGACTGAGTTTGTGGAGGGAACTTGTCGCATTCTTGAGTCGGAGTAACTAAAGCTTCAGTCATCTTTGAGATTTGACTCTTTATCTCTTTTCTTTCTTCCACAATTTGTGTAAAAAGTGATTCAAACTTTTTGTTCATCTTATTTTATGTCTCCATGAAAGCTTGCAAGGTATTCTCAGGAGAACTCCTCAGTGGTTGTGCATGGTACAGAGGTGCTAAATACGCCTTTGGTGATTGTGGTTGTTGCTTAATTCTTTATTGTCCTCTCGATGATTATGTTTGATTGAAATCTCTCCAACTAAAGTTTCGATGGTTCCTTTAGCCAAATTTGTATGTGTTAGAGTAAAGCCTATTGTATGCCCCCAAGGTGTTATGTTGCTCCTTGTAAACCCATATCATTTCACTGTAAGTAGGGCAACCCTTATCTAGATGTTCCACACTTCCACAAATGAAGCATGGCTATTGTGATTTTGCCCTTGCAACCATGTGGATTCCTCTACTTTCATTGGTTTTGAGGGCCTCATCAAAGACCCGATTTGGGCCTCGAGGTTGTCCACTTCCCTTTGTTGGTAGATTCTAGCAAGTGGGACCAACTTGTGCTATTAATAGTACTTGGTCCAATCCATGTGTAGGCTTTCTCAACTGGCTCATTAAGATACTCAAAAGCCTCTTTGGTGTCAATTTGGATAATGTCTCCATTGCACATTATCTCCACAAACTGGTACTCTCGGATTGTAAGTCCTTTGTAGAAATAATTGACTAGACACCAACTCGCATAACCATGCTAGGGACACTGATTTAACAAATCTTTGAATAGTTTGCAAACTTGATAAAGAGTTTCATTGTCCTTTTAGGTGAAGGTTGAGATCTGCTGCTTCAAGCCGCTAATCTTATATTGTGGGAAATACTTGTTGAAAAATGCAGTTGTCATTTTCTTCCCATGTTCCAATCGACCTCTTTTATTTTTGTTTTTATTTTTAATTTTGATTTTTTTAAAACAACGAAATTCTTTTATAAAAACCACAATAGTGTAAAATCGCAAATTGCAATCGCTAAAAGTGCTACTAGAAAAGATTAGTGAGGCGAAGCCTCCTTAAAAACCAACCTCCTAGACTAAACAATGTTCTCAAGAAAGACTGGTGGCATATAATGCTAACAAAACCTAATCTCCTAGACAAAACTCCTTTAGTTTGTACTTTTTAAGGTTTCCACATAATTGTTTGAAAATTTTATTAAATTTTATGATGTGTTTTATAAAATGTTAAATGTTGGATATGTACTATAAGTTAATGCTATTCTAAAACTTACATTTACTCAAATTATAAAACCTAATTAAAATAGTAACTTAAAAACTAACCTAAAAATTAAAATTAGTTGTTAAATTTTTTTTTTAAAAAAAAGGCAAAAGAAATGAAATAAAAATAAATATAAACTGATTGTAGCTTTTTTTGGCTTAAAATTTACTGTTCTATTTTGCTTAAATCACCCCCCTAGCAATGGCGTAAAAATTTGATTATGCTTAAATTATAATAAAACAAAACGATCAAATGTAGCACAATTAGGATAATCGATCTCATGAGGATATGATAAAAACAAACAAAAGAGATTAGTGCAGCAAAGCGTTAGAGAAATACGCAATCAAACAAAAAAAAGAAATAAGTGTTTTTATAATTTTAGAGCAATTTAATTCGAAGAAAATGCAATTTAAAATAGAGAAAATTCAATAATTAAAAGTAGTAAGACATCAAAAATCTCCTATATGCTCGGTTCACCTATTTGGATTTTGATCCATAAATTGACTTAATTAAAAGTTTTACATCCCAAACAATCAATTGGTGGATAATATTTGAAGATCTTGTGAATTAAAATGTATTCGAATAAATAAAATTCTCATGTTAAGAACTATGAAAAAATATCTTAAAAGAAATCTAAAAGCGACAATATGCCACTGGCAATATGACAGTAAAAGATTACTCATAAAATATTATCTATCAATATATTGCAACATCCAACAATCACACAAAAAAAAGCTTGACTAAATTTATAAAAATAGTTATCTATAAAAAATATTGATATGAGAAATAAATAAGATAAAAGAGATTTATTTACTCAAATGTATAAAATTTATAAACTATTAGAGAATCAAAACCCAAACAAGGTCACTACATATTTAGGATCATCTTTAACCTCACCCAAGAACTCTTGCCTAACTTTCAAAACATTCTCACCAAATTATAGAGAGAAAATATGAGAATGAAAGCATGATAAAATGAGAGAGAAAGAGTATATCTCCCTCACTATGCAAGCCTCCCCAAGGATGACCTTTTATTGGCATAATTTTACACTATTCCACCTAACTTCCACACAAACTTTTTAAACTTATTACAGTAGTCGGTGCACACACAGCCCAAATTTTTCAAACTTGCTAAAGTATTACTATAGTGCTATAGTGTCATCAAACACTTGCTATAGTGCCACAGTAGTCATGCACATTTGCTATAGTGCTACAGTTCTTCATTAGCTATAGTGCATGTAATTAGGAAGGGTTCAGTTTGATATGATGCATGATAATCTTGGTTTTCATAGTTTCTTAACATGAATAGTGATGCCTGGTAGGGTCCACTTTCTCAATTTGACACTGCAGAAAAACAAGGTCTTAAAATTAGATATTTCCAAAACAAAATGCTATAGGTAAACTCATTGGAAATATTTAATTTTAAGCTTATTTAATATACTATTAGAAAAAGATAAGATATAATAAAGCAAAATTAAATTAAGACTTCATGAAATTTATAAATAATCTAAATTAAAGTATACAAAACAAACCAAAACAAATCAAAAACAACTAAAAATTGGAAGAATAAGCCAATTTTTATGCATGACAAAGTGGTAAAAGAACTCTATTTTATAGAGTTATCATGAACCTATTGTTCACTTAGTCACTTTATTGGAAATTTGTGATATATTCAAGTTGAACGGAGTCTTAAAAGATGTCATCTGGATGAGGTTGTTCCCTTTTTCTCTTGGGGACAAGGCAAAGTGTTGTCTTCAATCTTTCCAACTAGGTAGTGTTGCTACATGAGAGGATTTGGCATAAAAGTCCTTCCTCAAGTTCCTTCTTCCCTTGAAGACAACACAAATGTAAAGGGAGTTAGCATAATTCTGCCAAACGGACCTTGAGCCTCTTTATGAGGCATTAAGGCGATTCAAGGATTTCATTCAGAGGTGCCCATGGCATGGCTATTAAGATTGGTTGCAAATTAATTATTCTACAATGGGTTAGATGGACAAATTTGGACCATTATTGATGTGGTAACAAGTCGGACTCTCTTGTCTAAGACCATCAAAGAAGCTCATAAGCTATTAGAGGGGATGGCTGCCCAATATTTGTCAATGGCCTAACGAGCATTCAATAACAAAGAAGGCTATGTGGGTTTATGAGGTTGATCTAGTAGTTTCTCTTTTGGCGTAAGTGTTGGCATTGGCAAATTAAGTCTTAGCTTTCATAAATCAATAAGCATCAATAAGTAAGGAATTAATGATGGTAGCGAATGCTTCATACACCGATGAAGGGGTTGATCAAGAACAGTGTCAATATGTGAATAACTAGGACTTTAATTATTGCCCCAACAATGTGTCGACACAGTGTCAATATGTGAACAACCAGAACTGTAATTATTGCCCCAACAATTTGTCAACCCATTACCATCTGGGACTTTACAACCATTAGAACTTATCTTATGGTAATCCAAAGAATGCGCTTTAACCACCATTGAAATTCCAACAAACAATAAGTGAGAAGAAGCCGTCATTGGAGGATCTTATAAGCACTTTTGTGTTAGAGACAAGGGCAAGATTTAACAAGAATAAGGTAAGGCTTGATAACCTTGAAACCCACATGAGCAATTTTGGTGCACAAATGAAATCTCTTGAGGTGCAAATGGGGCAATTGGCAACTATTTTAAACTCTCAACAAAAGGGAAACTTCCCAAGTGACACGAAGGTGAATCCCAAGAAGCATTGCAATGCTATAACACTTAGGAGTAGCAAGGAAATTAAAGTTCCAAGTCCTCAGGAAGTAAAACAAACAGATATGAAGCCTAAGTGAAACAACCAAAGGAGACTATAGAGCCGAACTTCATCTTATTTCCAAAAAACACTCCTTTCATTACTCCCTCATCATTGTTTCTACAACTATTCCAAAAAAAAGAAACTAGATTCTCAATTTTCTATGTTTCTTGAGATCTTCGGGAAGATTCATATTAACATCCCATTAGCAAATGCCTTGGCGAAAATGCCAAATTATGGGAAATTTTTAAAGAAAATAATGTCCAAGAAGCAAAAATTAGAGCATTTGAAAACAATGCTACTAATGAAGGAGTGTAATGCCATTTTTTAAAGAAAATTATTGCAAAAGATGAAGGATCCTAAGAGTTTCACTATCCTATGCACTACTAGAGGGTCAACATTTGACAAAGCACTTTACGACCTAGGAGCGAGCATTAACCTCATGCCACTATCTATGTTCCAAAAGTTAGGCCTTGGTGAAGTTAAGCCGATAACCATATGCTTGTAATTAGCCGACATATCTCTCACTTATCAGTGGGGGTTCATAGAAGATGTTTTGGTTAAGGTCAACAAATTCATCTTTCTAGTGGATTTTGTAGTGCTTGACATGGAGGAAGACAAAGAGGTTCTAATCATTCTTGGTCAACCTTTCCTTATAATTGGAGGTGTAATTATTGACATTCAACGGGGTAGATTGATGCTTCAGTTATTGATGAGAATGTTAAGTTTGATATTTGTCACCCTACAAGACTTCCAGATACACCCCTTACTAGCAATCAGGTCAATGAAGTAATGGATGGCGATAAAGGTGTCATACATGATGCCTAGCTTGATGTTCCTAAAATCATGCTAGGTGATCCATTAGAGTCACATTTTAAGAAGTCCACATCTTGGAAGGATATGCCACTTGCCTTGAACTTATAGGAAAAATAGTAAGAGTACGCAGCAGAATTAAATTTTTTTTTTCAAAGATCATTAATCAACTCATGTTGTTATGTATAATAAATTATCAACAATTAATATACCTTTAAAGGAAACTACCAGGAATGCCGATGGAAGTGACCGAAGGGCTTCAACCAACTAGTCTTCTATACTATTCTCCAATTCTTGAACGGTGGAATGTGTAGGCACTCGATTTCTTGATCGATATTCTAGCGTGGCTTGTCTTCTTCTAACCACCTAGATCTCTAAGAATTTGTTATTATTAGTGAGATATATAATAATAAATTCGCTTACCTGAGAGTTTATGATCTAAAAAAAATAGAAGTACCAAAACCCTATTTATAAAATTGCATTAGGTGACTTTTAAATTTTGAACTGGACTAAAAAAATATTTTTCTCTCTTCCACCAATCCTTATGGCTAATTCCTACCTTGGAGAATCCATTCAAAATTTGGCCACCTACAGGATTTGTGCATTCAAAATTCAATTGTACTTTAGTCCAAGTTCGATACGTCATCACCAAGCAGCATATCTATGTCCCTATTTAAGAGTCAATGCTCCAGACAGTTAAGACAAATATGTTAGGAAATGTCCTAAGCATTAGAGATATTTTGATGTATTTATTTTGAACTAGATAATAAAATTATATATATAGAGGTTATTCATTACATTGCTATTTGTCCTCATTTTATTTACATGTTAAAGTAAATGTAAGTAAATATGGCTCCCCAACTGCTTGTGTTAAACTGTTAGAACGTTGCATGCAATGGACTTTTATATGCGAGAAGACAATGTTCTAAAGTAAGCAGTCTAAACTATGGTCTGTAGTCTATGGGGTTAGACCGAGCATCTAACTCATGTTAAGACTATTATGTTGTCTAAAGCCTTGGAGGGGACGGTTTGTCTTGACTGTCTGGAGCTGGACTCCCAAGTAGAGACATAGATATGTTGCTTGGTGGTGACATATTAGACCGGGACTAAAGCGTGATTGATCTACAAAGTCTGCTTTGAGTGGATCGATCTACTTTTGACGTTCATTGTGCAGTAACCTTAATCCTGAGTGGATGGACAGCTTCATGTATATGACTTGTGTACTTTGATGTTCCAATGGCTAAAGCGTCTCAGAGGTAGTAAGCTTATAGATCAGTTCGTTAGGTGTATGACATGTATACGATGAAGGGTTCATTTACAGATATCGGAATCATAGCTCTAATGAGGAGTTAAGGATATCCTCTAAAAGGCATTATACTGAATGTGAAAATGGACAAGGCCTTGGGTCGTCTGCTGGGCAGATGACTTCTTATTCACATATGGTGAATAATCATTTTCTTTATTCGGTAGTATAATACAACTTTAAGATAGCCTGATCAGTAGGATTAAACAGACTTTGGCCTAAGGCTGATCATGGATATCATATGAGGGTTCTGCATACATGACAAGGTCATTGGACGATAGCTTGTCACAGGCTTACGTAATATGGTATATAATTGGGAGTTCAGTTTCAGGTTTATAGTGGTGTGACTCTGAAATTAGTGATCATATGATTGAGTTGTCCGGTAAAGAATGATCATATGAATTTATGGGAGCCCGATTATATATGTCCAATTGGTCCCTCTACTAGCTCCACATAATTCCTTAACATTTGGCAAAATTGATTTATGTATGCTATTGGCTAGTTTATTATGCATGGATGGTGTTGACATAGGATTAGGATGGTAGAAAGATTCTCTCCGGTTGGATTCAGATTTTGTTTTGGATAATAGAGTACACAATTATTCGAACTCCAAATAAAGTTACCATGATTTTATTTGAGATTGGATTGGAGTTGTAGAAAATTATCCATGAGAACAAGAATTTGAAATGCAACTATTTTGTGGATTTTGAAATTTGAAATTTGAAATTTGAAATTCGAATTTGAAATTTGAATTTGAAATTTGAAATTTGAAATTTGAAATTGAAATTTGAAATTGAAATTTGAATTTGAATTTTGAAATTCAAATTTTGAATCACAGTCCAAGTGGGATTCGAATTTCTTGTGGTAAATCCATAAGGAATGAAATTCGAATTTAAGTTGGATATAGAGAGGAAAATCTTGTTAGAATCCAACTTGAATTTTGAATCCAAATCCTAACAATAATGGACGAAAATTTTGAGGATCATCTTCATGGAATTTTTGGATTTCTTTTGGATAAAGTTCAGGGAAAAATTCAAGTTTGAATCCCAGTTGAATTTGGATTCTCTCCTCCCTGATTATGGCCGAAAATTTGAGGAAGATCTCTTAGGAGATTTTCAGTTATTTTGGATAAGGATGAGATAAGATTCAAGCTTGAAAATCCTAGTGGAATTTTGATTCTTCCTTATCCAAAAGTGGCCGAAATTATTTGGTGAATATCCTTAAGGATTTTTGGATTTTTTGGTTGGAAAAAGGGAGATAAAATTCTAGTTAAAATCTTGTTTAGATTTGGATTGGAATTATCTTAAAGTGGCTGAATTTATTGTTGGGATTTTCCCCTTAGAAAATTCAGATTTTATGCTTATGGATAAGGGAGAATATCTTCTCCTAATCCAATTTGAATTCAGAGAATCACCTCATGCAAGTCTATAAATAGAGGTCCTGCTACTCCAGTTCTCTCAGACCACAGACTCTCAGGTGAGCAGGCTTATTGTTGCATAACTCACCATGACAATAAGTTCTCTCAGACCACAGACTCTCAGGTGAGCAAGCTTATTGTTGCACAACTCATTGTGACAATAAGTTCTTTAGAGATCTGGATGGTTGGAAGAAGACTAGCAGTGCTAGCATACCGATCGAGGTTCAAAGTGACCACATACTCAGCCATTCGGGAATTGGAGAATAGTAGAGAAGGCTAGTTGGTTGAAGCCCTCCGGTCATTCTCCTCCTACAAGATTAGCGTCCTTGAGGTATGAGTTTTAATTGTTGTTGGTTTATTGTATATGGCATCATGAGATATTTAATGATCTTAAAAAAATTTTATTGTTCCGCTGCGCCACTCTGATAGTTTTTACCAATTAATTTCCTACAAAACAACCCCCAAATTGGCTTTAGACAACATAATAGTCTTAACATGAGTTAGATGCTTGGTCTAACCTTATAGACTATGGACTATAGTTTAGACTGCTTACTTAGAACGTTGTCTTCTTACATACAAAAGTCCATTGTATGTTACATTCTTATAGTTTGACACAAGCAGTCAGTGAGCTATATTTGCTAACAATTACTTTAACGTGTAAATAGGATGAGGACATTTAGTAATATAATGAATAACTTCAAATATAATTTTATTATCCAGTTCAAAATAAATAAAATACATTTAAATGTCTTTCCCGCTTAGGCTATTCCTAACAATCTCCCACTTGCCTTAAGCCAGCAGATGTGCCATATTGTGTGACGCCCCCTATCTTGGCCTTGCAAAACCATCACAATCAGACTCCGTTGTTGACCGAGACAACCCATGCACCTTATCGGGTCTCCACTAAAAACACTTTTACTTTTAAACTCTCATCTTACAGGGCCCAAAATTTTCACCTATTTTTTTTCTTTTCAAAATACTTTCCTCGCATGAAAGTCATGTATGAAAGCCACATAAAATTTAAAAACTAAACTTTTAGTTGTCTTTCGTAATACAACATAATTTACATAAATGCATTTTCTCAATGTTGTTTCTCAAAATACATTTTCTTCAAACTACTCTTTTAATGCTCAGCAGAAGACTGGTAGCAGGACCATAATCCACAGTGGAATTCCCTATCCCATTGGCACTGCATATCCTGGCGTCATCCAGATTTTTTACTAGACAGGTTTCTTACCTGCAACATGAACAAACTGGTGAGCTAACAGGCTCAGTAAGTTCTAACATACATACTATGAATCATATAGATTCAAAAATGTCAATAATAAAATTTCCTATGAATAGTACTATTTATCCATGAATAATACTATTCATCATGAATAGTGACTTTGACTTTTGATCGGTGAATAATAACTTGGACTCTTATCAGTTACTATTCATGTCACCCTAACCGAATACGTTACACTTAACGTTAGTGTCGGTTATGCTCAATTATGCTCAATTATGGCTTTCATCACATTTTTGGTTATTATCTTCATTTACATTCTGGTTTTGAGCTCATTTTAGCCTGTACCGATTTCATATGTTCGTTGACTGTGAGGAGCCTTGGGAGTGACCCTAAGGCTAATCCTCCCTAGGCCATCATCGTCCAAAGCGGTCATTGTATTCTTGAAGGACCTGTAAACCTCCGCCTTACTATTAGAGGCCGGTACGCCATCATTACCATCTTTCAATTATAGTTTCGATCGGGTGGCATTAATCATCACCTCAAAGTAAGGAACCTTTCATGGCCATAGGTCTTAACACATGCTTTCTTTTAAGGGTGTGTCTTAAATTTAGTCAAACTCTTTCTGTAGTGTACCCACAGTATACCTCTCATTTTATCAGTCATTAGGTATGTTAGTCTAACTATACCTTAGTGCTCGTAAGACTTTACATCTAATGTACAACTAGCACATAGTTAAATATCACAGTATTTCATGTTGCAGACATGAAAATGCTTGAACTTATCACAACTAC
This sequence comes from Antiaris toxicaria, assembly GCA_035233585.1. Lineage (NCBI taxonomy): Eukaryota > Viridiplantae > Streptophyta > Magnoliopsida > Rosales > Moraceae > Antiaris > Antiaris toxicaria. Next base: position 22,395,504 of record CP141156.1, read on the forward strand.
GATAACGTCCACCCTCGGAAGTCCTCTGCAATTTTGTTATCGTCTCTAGTTTGGGTCCCTACAGACAGAGTATTGTCTGTTAATACCCATCATCATTTATCACTTTGGATATATTCATTTTGTTATTAACTTTACAACACATTTCATTTCTTTTTGTAATACACGGCTTGATACACGCCCGTGTCTAAGCCTGTGTACCTCTCGGGTTCCCACTACACGCCTGTGTACTTAAAAAGTTTAGATTTTTAACTTTAAAATCATAGTTATGACCTCTAGAATCTTATTTAAGACTTCTAAGTCCTTAATGGACCTTTTCGAGCCTTTTGGAAATTTTTGGTCAAAATGACCATTTTGCCCCTGACGGGTTTCAAGACCGTAACAATTCTGTTCTATTATTTTTCTAAGATTTTCTAAGCCCAAATATCATAAAATAATATTTCTTAGACTTCGATATAGTTTTACAGCATTATTTGCTGCAAAACCGGTAACTATTCCTCACCCGACCCTCGGGATACTATTCATATGACACCTAGGGTCATTCCTCGTTTTTCTAGCGTTTCGTAGTCTCAAATGGGTGTTTCACTACTCTTGAAACGTTTATCATCCCATTCCCGAGCCTTGGTTCCCGAGGGGCTCGGGTTTTCTATCCCGTCCATAATTTTCCCTCTCGTTTCCTAAAATACCCCTAGCGTCAATTTTTTCCGTTCTCGGCATTTTAGACATTGGAGGATCGTTTTACTATTTTTGTTGGGTTTAGTTTTCCATTACCAATTCCAACCTACCGAGGGGTCTCAATTTTATATTCCTGAGCCTACTTTTTTACCCCTCGTTTCCTGAAATGCCCTTATGCCGTTTTAAAAATTTCGGTAGCATTTCAGCTTAAATTTTAGGTTTTCCCGACATTAGGTATGCCTCAGAATCTTGGTACTTTCCATATACTATATGTGACAACCGGGAAATTCAGGCATTCTCGGAAGAAAATGTACAAATGTATGTATATAACAATTTGTACTATTTAAAGAGCGAAATAAATGTATTTATATTGTTTAGAATGTATTAAAATGTTCTAACAATACTCACGAGTAAGAATTCAGTGTTGGAAAAATTCACTGAGTTGAAATGGGTGAAACGGTACCAAAACCGGCATTGAAAACCCTAACCGGGGCAATAAAAGATGAAAAACTTCTGGGATTGATTTTGATCAAACGGAAGCAGTTTAAATTGATCCGACTGCACAGGAGATCTCAGGAACCCGCCGGGAAGATTTCAGGAAAATTTCGGCTCGAACCGGTATCGGTCAAAAAGTAGTCGAATTAATGTGAATAGTAAAAGTCAAAGTCAAAGTTTTACTTTGCATTTATGACATCATAAATCCATTTAATAAATGAAAGAAAAATGGTGGTTGGTGGCATTAATGGCCAAGATTGGTTTGCTTTTTGATCTCAAGGCCAAGATTTGGCCAAAATTCCATCATTTTAATTTTTGAAAAATTTGGAAAGAAATAGGCTTGAAAGGTGTTGATTTTTGATTGGTTCAAAGCCAAATTAATTGGCTTTCTTTGTGGTTAAGTCGGCAACTTTTGAGAACAAATGGCCGAGAATATTTCCAAGCCAAAACATAACAAAAAATTTGTCTAAGTGTTCTCCCAAGAAGAACCGTGAGCCACCAAGAGAAACCAAGGGAATACTTCAAGTTTTCTTCACAAAATTGGTGTCAAAACCTTCATTGAAGTCCAAGTAAGCAAGTGAACAAGGTAACTTTCCTTGGATTGAAAATTTTCTTGATTTTTCTTCCAAGAATCCATGTAATGAATAGTGTAAAGGATGGAAAATTTTTGGTTTGTTTTGATTGATTTGGTGCTTGGGTTTTGTTAAGGGTGTGATTAGAAGAAAAACCATGCATTTTGTTTAAAGAAAAATAAAATTTTGGTTGGTTTTCCAAGGGTAAAACCGTGGGTTACCAAGTGTAGCCAATGATGAATTGTTGTGGTTTAAGTATTAACATGCTTTAAATCATATTTTGGTCAAATATAAAGCATGATTTCTATGATGGAAAGCTTGGAAAAAAAATTTGGTGTGAAATTACCCTAATATGGCCGTGGGTTAATTAGGGTTTGGGGAAAATTTTTGCATGATTTACTTGATGCTTGGATGATTTAAATCATGCATTTTATTATGGAAATGATGGATTTATGATTGAAAGCATGAAACAAAAAAATTGGTGTATGTTTCTCTTAATTTGGCCGTGGGTTGTAATGATGAAAAACCCTAGGAATTGTGTTGAAAAATGCATTAAAATTGGCATGAAAATGGGCTAGAAAATGACATTGGAATAGCCTAAAATTTGGTTGAAAATTGAGAAATTTTTGTTAGGTTTTGATTGTGAAAACCGTGGCCAAAACCAACGGTAAAATTGAAAGAAATTTTGTGTAATGTGGTTAAAAATGTGAATTGGAATTTTCTGAGCTTTTATGTAAAAGTTTGGAAAACTTTTACATAAAATAGGCTTGTGGTATAGTACGTGGCAGGTACATATGGTTCGAGGCGTACGTAACGTCGGTAGCCTTAAATTTACGCCGAAATGCTGCCGAGATTTCGAAAACGGCATTTGGGGTAAAAAGGAAATTAAAAATAAAAGTTTAGGGTTGGGTCGGAAACCCGAGTCCCTAAAGGAAAATTGAATAAGGAAAACCTAATGGGTGGTTCATGAATAGTAACTCGTCCCCTTAAAAATGTAAAACGCGAGTGAAACTGAAAAACCGACCCCGGGGGGGGGGGCGTTTTTGGAAAACAAAATAAAGATCCGAGTCAGATACGGAAAATCCGAACCTTGGAGACCTAGATCGGGAATGTCTAGATGAACGTTTTAAGTAAAACGTCCATTTGAGACTCCGAAACGATAGAAAATCACTAAAACGACGTAAGGGTCGGAATAGTGCTTCCCGAGTGTCGGGAAAGTGAAAAATGAAAATAAAATTGAAATGAACTCGGTAATGAATGTAAAAGAGTTAGAAAAGTTCCTGAGAGCCAAAAATGCAGTTTGGATCGAGAAAATTCCGTCAGGGGCATAATTGTAATTTTGCCAAAATATAGGGATAAAATCGTAATTTTGCAAAAGTTGAGAAAAATGGGGAAAACGATAAATAAAGCCTAAAAAGTTATAAATAGGTTTTATTTAAGCTTTTTAATGAGAAATAAAAGCTATAAATGGAAATAAAATTAACAGACAAAGTTTTGTCTGTAGGATCCCAAAATCGACCTACAAGGAAGGCGATCAAAGATCCAAGAGAGAAAAAGGGAAGAAACTAATAAGGTAAGTTCAGACATTTACCTATCTGTAACATATAGCATTATTGTTGCTAACTTTGATGTACTAACTATAAGTTAGGTACATATGTGCTACGAGTACTATTATAGAGTAGAGAGAGAGACGTAATGTGCTACGGGCACTATTGAGAATGGGACACATTGTTAATTGTGCTTCGGGCACTAGAGTGAGGTTATTGAAACTTACTCACCTAAAATTAAAATGTGAACCATTCCTAACCTCGGGGCAATATGAAGTCACCGGGTTAGAATTTTAAAAAAGTCGGTAATGAAACCACTTTTTGGCGTACTAGCCTTCCGTACAGGGAGGTAAATTTTGCCTTTGGGGCTATGATGAGATTAAGGCTGTGGAGGTCAGCACTGATGTACCGCTCCCAGTCATGTACAATTTTGCCTTCGGGACTATGAGATTAAGGCTGTGGAGGTCAGCACTAATGTACCACTCCCAGTCATACGCACTTAAATGGTACTGCCAACCTGAGCTCGAAACCGGAACATAATGTGAGATAATTACCTAAAACTGAAACTATGTCATAATTGAGCATAAGACAGTTTCGTGAGAGTACTAACATCGCGGTAGATGTACTGTTGATAAACTGTGTTGTGGTCAAACTTACTATTCACAATGAATAGCGGTCAAAGTTACTATTCATGTATGAATAGTGGTCAACGTTACTATTTATGATGAATAGTCTATTCATAGAAATTTTATTTCTTGCATGTTTGAACTTACTGAGCCTATAGCTCACCATTTTTGCTTATGTTGCAGGTAAGTGACCAGCTCAGTAGCTTTGTTTGGCTGGATTGCAGACGGGATGGCGCGTGTCAAATGGGATAAGAGGCGAGGGATATGGTCCTGCCAGAGTCTTTCCGCTGAGCGATAAAAGAGAAGGGAAAAAGAAACAGTCTTTTGTAATAGTATATATTTTACGAAAGTACTGTATTATGTAAATTACTTTGTACTTACCAACAAAGTAAATAGTAGAAAATGTTTTACATGATAAAAAAAAAATTTTCTCAAAAACGTCATGATGGAAAGAGAGATAGATTAGCCGGCGACCCATGAGAGTACAATCTATCGCAGTTAGCGATAAAGCTTAACTGTAATAGTATTGTATGATCTCTGCGAGGGGCGGGCCGCCACAGTTGGTATCAGAGCGGGTTTACGGTTGGTGTAGTTTAGAATACCAACTGCTGCCACAGTTGGTATCAGAGCGGAATTACGATTGGTTTAGTTTGGATTACCAATTGCTGTCACAGTTGGTATATCAGAGCAGTGTTGACCATATCCTGATTTGACACTTCGCGCATCCTGCACCGCTATCCAAGTAAGTAGTTTACTTAAGTTTAGTTAATTATTTTCTTATAAGAAAATAATTATCTTATAGGTAGCAAGATGACTAGACCTCCTTATGTGAGACCACCGCTACCATGACCGAGAGGGGTGTTACAGGTATGAACGAGACCTATAGTGAGGCTGTCTATTTCTGAACGACCGGTAGTCAGACCCCTGGTGCCCGAGAGACCTCCAGTACCAGTACCAGCACCAGCGCCAGTAGATGTAGTACAGCCACGACCGGTACTTCATCCACCTGTAGTAGTGGACATTCCAGTTGTTGGTGGACGCCAACATATTGGGGTGAGAGTTTCGGCTCGGGCAGTACAGGCGTTCAAAGCTAGCAGTCCCCCTATGTTTGATGGTGGACGACAGTCGATGGAGACGAAGGACTGGCTCCATGCCATAGAGAGTATTATGGTGATATACCATATTGATCTAGATATGTGGATCCAGTTGGCCATCAGTATGTTTCAGGGATATGCTCGAGTATTTTGGGAGTATTGTGACCAGGAGATTTTATTAGAATTCAGTTGGGCTGAGTTCTGTCAGCGATTGGCTGATCAGTTTCCGCCTAGGGATCCAGCACCTGTTCCAGCACCTCCGGAGAGACGAGAGGCTGATACACTTGTGTATCCTAGATTCGATGAGGTTAGGGACTATATTCTCCAGACTGAAAGGATGGTCATGTTGTTTGGTGAGACAGTTATGTCTTATGCAGCACGATTTGAGGAGACCATTAAGAGGAGATGTCCGTTGCCTAACCTCACTGAAGCAAACTATTGTGAGCTGTTCTGGAGAGGTTTACCCATGGAGTTGAGATAGAGGGTGATTAAGCTATTTCCTCCTACGCTCCAAGAGTTTGTAGTGACGATTAAGACGATCGAGAAAGAGATTTTGATTGAGCATTTGACGCAGAGTCGACGAGAGACACTGGGTCAAGATCAGATGTTGGCACGCATCTTTGGGCTGAGAAGAATGATGAACGATATGAGGCTGGACCGTCTAGACCACGAGGTGATGACTCAGGATAGGGAGCATTGCCTAGGGTTGGTGATGACTCAGATGATCCAGATGATGATGAGGATCCAGAAGAATATCCTCTAGTCCCAGACACAGGGGATGCGTGACCAGTAGATGTATACATGTACATAAGTAGCTTATAGAGAAAAGCTCTTTTGTATAGACTTGTGGCCAGGATGTATATGATGGCCGATGTGTATATGACTGGTGATGGTTATGCATGACATATAAATGTTTTGCTATGAATGAAATATCAAAATGATTATATGTTGTACGATGATGTGTTACGATGATGTGGCTTTACATCACCCTAAATTTCATAAATTTATATGATCTTACGAATGTGGTCATGGAAAAGCTAACGGTGAATTATTGTGCCATATTAGGACAATAGGCAAGATGGTGGATTTGCAAAATCGACCAAAAGGACTAGAACGACGTCCTAATATCATGGAGAGCTTAGATTAGATACAAGCCCTACTAGAAGCTCAGATGCAAGAAAATGCTAATATGAGGCAACGGGTAGAGGAGTTAGAACAGAGGCAAGGTTCTGAGGGTACCCAAGTAGAACAGGAAGCTGAGGTAGATCCAGTTATCCCTCCAGCTGCTGTACATGAGAGAGTTCCTGAACAGCAACTGGTTTTAAATCTGGAACCCCTCTATGAAAGATTCAAGCATATGAGGCCGCCAGAATTTGAAAGTTCTACAAATCCTCTAGAGGCTGAAGACTGGTTGTCGTCATTGCAAGTGATCATGGAATTCATGAACCCAACTGACCAGGAAAAGGTCGCATGTGCGTCTTTTGTGTTGAGAAAAGATGCTCATTTTTGGTGGGACACTGTGCGAATGAGAAAAAATGTGTCTACCATGAGTTGGGCGGAATTTCTGGAAGAATTTAACCAGAAATATTACGACCCTACATCTCTGAGACAACAGTAGAAAGAGTTCTCAGAATTGACACAAGGAAATATGTCGGTAAGCGAAGTTTATCGAAAATTTGACCAGTTATCCCGTTTATGTCCCTATGTAGTCCCTACTGAGAGGGAGAAAACACAGAAAATGATCGGGATGTTCAGGCCAGAAATTGCTACATTGGTAGATACTGGTCAGGTACCGCCTACTTCTGTAGCAGATTGTGTGAGCGGGGCCATCAGAGCTGAGTTCCACGTAGCCCGACAGAAAGAGGAAAGAGAAAAGCATTGGGAGGCCAAGAAGAAGGAGAGGGCTTTGGCTAAGTCTACACAAGCTGGTCAATCGAGCAAGCCTAATCAGAATGCTAAATCAAGCCAGGGCAATAATCAAGGATCCCAGCAAAACAAGAGGAAAGGCAATTTTACTGGAAATCGCCAGGCCAATAATCGAAACCAACAGTGAAGAACAGCTGGTAATGCGGAATCCAATGTACAAAATTGCCCTACATGCGGGAAGAGACATTCCGGACAATGCAGATTTAGGCCACTTGTTTGCTATGAATGTGGAAAGGAAGGCCATTATGCCAGGAACTGTCCAAACAATAGGCAGGGTGGACAAGGCACTTCCCAACCGCACCAGACACGCCCACAAGCTCATTCCCTTTAGGCCAGAGTTGAAGAGTTCCCAGTAAGGCCGCAATGCCAGGAGCGTGTGCCACGTGCTGATGCTCGTGTGATGGCCTACAGTAAAGAGGATGCAGAGGCAGGAACATCGAATGTAGTGACAGGTCAGCTTACTGTCGCTAGTCATGTAACCTCTGTACTATTCGATTCCGGTGCTATGCATTCTTTTGTTTCCTATGCATTTGCTAACAAGATAGGACTTCCTAAGGACTATATAGGAAGAGTGTTTAAGACAGCTTTACCCTTTGGGGAAGTATTATTGTCCAATTACTGGTTACCTCATATACCAGTATATGTGGCAAATAGGGAACTATATGCGAAGTTAATCGTAATGAAGATCATGGATTACGATGTGATTCTAGGCATGGACTTCCTAGGGAAATACCAAGCTATGATCGACTGCCGAAATCGAAAGATAGTATTCCAACCTGAGGAAGAAGAGAGTTTTGAATATGTTGATACTTCTCGAAAACCTGGGAAGATGATGATCAGTTCGCTGAGAGCAAGCAAGCTGATAGCCAGTGGTTGCATTAGATATCTGGCATATGTGATGGACACTATAGAGGAACAGAAGCTTTAACTTGAAGATGTTCCTGTTGTTAATGAGTTTCTTGACGTATTTCCGAAAGAGTTACCAGGGATACCTCCAGAGAGAGAAATCTCGTTTGAAATTGAGTTGATGCCTGGAACGGCACCTATTTCCAAAGCACCATACCGCATGGCTCCAGTAGAGTTAAAGGAGCTGCAGGAACAATTAAAGGAGCTTTTGGACAAAAGATTTATCAGACCGAGTTATTCTCCATGGGGTGCACCTGTGTTATTCATCAAGAAAAAGGATGGAACATTCCGGTTATGCATTGATTACCAGGAGTTGAATAAGGTTACAATCAAAAATAGGTATCCGTTACCTAGAATTGATGACCTATTCGACCAGTTAAAAGGCTAAGCGGTATTTTCCAAGATCGACTTACGATCAGGATATCACGAGCTGAGAATTAAAGAAAGTGATATTCCTAAGACGGCGTTTAGGACTCGTTATGGTCACTATGAGTTCCTTGTAATGTCATTCGGATTAACAAATGGACCGGCAGCGTTCATGGACTTGATGAACAGAATCTTTAAAGAGTATTTGGATAAGTTTGTCATTGTATTCATTGATGACATTCTTATATACTCAAAGACTCATGAGGAGCACAAGGAGCATCTGAGGATCGTATTGCATACGATAAGGAAGCATCAATTATATGCCAAATTCTCAAAATGTGAGTTTTGGCTGGACAGAGTACATTTCCTCGGACATGTTGTATCCTAGGAAGGTATTGCTGTAGATCCGACAAAAGTAGATGCAATTAACTAGTGGCCTGTACCCAAGAGTGTGACAGAAATACGCAGTTTATTGGGGCTAGCTGGTTATTATCGATGATTTGTAGAGGGATTTACGCGATTAGCTGCACCTCTTACCGCCCTTACACGCAAGGAAAGGAAGTATGAGTGGACTATGGAATGTGAAAGAAGCTTCCAGGAGTTAAAGAGACGGCTGACCAGCGCACCAATCCTTATGCTTCCTACTGAAGGGGAGAAGTTTGTGATCTATAGTGATGCATCGAAAATAGGATTGGGAGCAGTCCTGATGCAAGATGGTAAGGTGATTGCCTATGCTTCCCGTCAATTAAAGGAGCATGAAAGGAATTACCCTACGCATGACCTTGAACTTGCTGCAGTAGTGTTCGCACTTAAAATTTGGCGACACTATCTCTATGGAGCTCAATGTCAGATTTTCACTGATCACCAAAGCTTGAAGTATTTCTTCACGCAAAAGGAGCTCAATATGCGGCAAAGACGATGGTTGGAACTGGTAAAGGATTATGATTGTGAAATCCTATACCATCCTAGAAAGGCCAACCATGTAGCGGATGTTTTAAGCAGAAAGTCTACTATATCGCACCAGCTTCCAATAAATAGGCTTCCGAAACCATTGTAGCAAGAGATAAATTCTTTGAACTTGGAGTTGATATCCGGAAGATTGGCTGCACTTCAAGTGGAATCATCGCTGTTTGAGGATATAAAGGAAGCTCAAAGGCGAGATCCAAGAGTGACAAGTTCTCAAGAAGGAATTTCCAAGGATGGAATGATCCTTTATCAAGGAAGAATAAATGTTCCAGCTGATGAGGAACTTAGAAGACGGATCATGTCAGAAGCCCATGAGACATCATATTCGGTTCATCCCAGAGCAAGCAAGATGTATCAGGACTTGAAGTTACAGTTCTGGTAGAAAGGGATGAAGAATGATATAGCGAAATTCATGAGCAGATGCATGACCTGTCAGAGAATCAAAGCGGAACATAAACATCCAGCAGGAAGATTGGAACCTTTGGAGATTCCTGAATGGAAATGGGAACACATTACGATGGATTTTGTAATAGGACTCCCAAAAACCCGAGAAGGTTATGATGCCATCTGGGTTATTGTGACAGACTGACCAAGACGGCACGGTTTATAGCTATCGAGATGACCTTTTTGTTGGAAAAGTTCGCTCAGTTGTACGTATCTCATGTCGTCAGATTACATGGAGTACCAAAATCCATTGTATCAGATCGAGATGCACGATTCACTTCGAATTTCTGGAAGTGTGTGCAAGAAGCCATGGGTACTGAATTGAGACTCAATATGGCATTTCATCCGCAAACAGACGGACAGCCAGAGCGGACCATTCAGACATTAGAGGACATGCTTCGAGCTTGTGTAATGGATTTTGCGGGAAATTGAAACGAGAAGTTATCATTAATTGAATTCTCGTACAATAATAGTTACCAAGCTTCTATAGGTATGGCACCTTATGAGGCTTTGTATGGGCGGAAGTGCAGATCACCACTACACTAGTATGATTTGCGAGAGAAGCAGTTGCATAAGACGAATTTCATACAAGAGACTTCTGATGTAGTTGCTAGAATTCAGCGTCAAATGAAAATTGCGCAAAGTCGACAAAAAAAGTTATGCAGATAAGAGGTGAAGATCCTTGGAGTTTGATGAAGGAGACTTCGTGTTTCTTAAGGTATCACCCATGAAGGGGATTATGCGTTTCGGTAAGAAAGGGAAACTGAGTCCAAGATATATTGGGCTTTATGAAATTATCGAACGCATTGGAAAGGTCGCTTACAGATTAGCGTTACCTCCTGAATTGTCGGCAGTGCACAATGTATTTCATATGTCGATGCTGAGAAAATATATACCAGATCCGTCCTATGTGTTGAAGCATGAACCTATTCAAATCCACGAGGATTTGACATACGAAGAACAATCTATTCAAGTACTAGCTCGTGAAGAGAAAGTACTGAGGAATAAGACAATCCCACTAGTGAAGATTTTGTGGAAAAATCATAACATTGAAGAAGCTACGTGGGAACGAGAAGACGAGATGAGGAGTTTATACCCCCACTTGTTCTAATTTTTGCGGACGAAAATTTTATAAGGAAGGGTGAATGTGACAACCGGGAAATTCAGGCATTCTCGTAAGAAATTGTACAAATGTATGTATATAACAATTTGTACTATTTAAAGAGCGAAATAAATGTATTTATATTGTTTAGAATGTATTAAAATGTTCTAACAATACTAATGAGTAAGAATTCAGTGTTGGAAAAATTCACTGAGTTAAAACGAGTAAAACGGTGCCAAAACCGGCATTGAAAACCCTAACTGGGCCAATAAAAGATGAAAAACTTTCGGGATTGATTTTGATCAAACGGAAGCAGTTTAAATTGATCCGACTGCACAGAAGATCTCAGGAACCCGCCGGGAAGATTTCAGGAAAATTTCGGCTCGAACCGGTATCGGTCAAAAAGTAGTCAAATTAATGTGAATAGTAAAAGTCAAAGTCAAAGTTTTACTTTGCATTTATGACATCATAAATCCATTTAATAAATGAAAGAAAAATGGTGGTTGGTGGCATTAATGGCCAAGATTGGTTTGCTTTTTGATCTCAAGGCCAAGATTTGGCCAAAATTCTACCAAAATTCCATCATTTTAATTTTTGAAAAATTTGGAAAGAAATAGGTTTGAAAGGTGTTGATTTTTGATTGGTTCAAAGCCAAACTAATTGGCTTTCTTTGTGGTTAAGTCGGCAACTTTTGGGAACAAATGGCCGAGACTATTTCCAAGCCAAAACATAACAAAAAATTTGTCTAAGTGTTCTCCCAAGAAGAACCGTGAGCCACCAAGAGAAACCAAGGGAATACTTCAAGTTTTCTTCACAAAATCGGTGTCAAAACCTTCATTGAAGTCCAAGGAAGCAAGTGAACAAGGTAACTTTCCTTGGATTGAAAATATTCTTGATTTTTCTTCCAAGAATCCGTGTAATGAATAGTGTAAAGGATGGAAAATTTTTGGTTTGTTTTGATTGATTTGGTGCTTGGGTTTTGTTAAGGGTGTGATTAGAAGAAAAACCATGCATTTTTTTTAAAGAAAAACAAAATTTTGGTTGGTTTTCCAAGGGTAAAACCGTGGGTTACCAAGTGTAGCCAATGATGAATTGTTGTGGTTTAAGTATTAACATGCTTTAAATCATATTTTGGTCAAATATAAAGCATGATTTCTATGATGGAAAGCTTGGAAAAAAAATTTGGTGTGAAATTACCCTAATATGGCCGTGGGTTAATTAGGGTTTGGGGAAAAATTTTTGCATGATTTACTTGATGCTTGGATGATTTAAATCATGCATTTTATTATGGAAATGATGGATTTATGATTGAAAGCATGAAACAAAAAAATTGGTGTATGTTTTTCTTAATTTGGCCGTGGGTTGTAATGATGAAAAACCCTAGGAATTGTGTTGAAAAATGCATTAAAATTGGCGTGAAAATGGGCTAGAAAATGACATTGGAATAGCCTAAAATTTGGTTGAAAAATTGAGAAATTTTGGTTAGGTTTTGATTATGAAAACCGTGGCCAAAACCAAAGGTAAAATTGAAAAAAAAATTTGTGTAATGTGGTTAAAAATGTTAATTGGAATTTTGTGAGCTTTTATGTAAAAGTTTGGAAAACTTTTACATAAAATAGGCTTGTGGTATAGTACGTGACAGGTACATATGGTTCGAGGCGTACCTAATGCCGGTAGCCTTAAATTTACGCCGAAATGCTGCCGAAATTTCGAAAACGGCATTTGGGGTAAAAAGGAAATTAAAAATAAAAGTTTAGAGTCGGGTCGGAAACCCGAGTCCCTAAAGGAAAATTGAATAAGGAAAACCTAAGGGGTAGTCATGAATAGTAACCCGTCCTCTTAAAAATGTAAAACGCGAGTGAAATTGAAAAATCAACCCCGAGGGGGGGCGTTTTTGGAAAACGAAATAAAGATCCGAGTCGGATATGGAAAATCCGAACCTCGGAGACTTAGATCGGGAATGTCTAGATGAACGTTTTAAATACTAGTAAAACGTCTATTTGAGGCTCCGAAACGATAGAAAATCACTAAACCGACGTAAGGGTCGGAATAGTACTTCCCGAGGTTCGGGAAAGTGAAAAATGAAAATAAAATTGAAACGAACTCGGTAATGAATAGAAAAGAGTCAGAAAAGTTCCTGAGAGCCAAAAATGCAGTCTGGATCAAGAAAATTCCGTAAGGGGCATAATTGTAATTTTACCAAAATATAGGGGCAAAATCGTAATTTTACAAAAGTTGAGAAAAATGGGGAAAATGATAAATAAAGCCTAAAAGGTTATAAATAGGTTTTATTTAAGCTTTTTAATGAGAAATAAAAGCTATAAATGGAAATAAAATTAACAGATAAAGTTTTGTCTGTAGGATCCCAAAATCGACCTACAAGGAAGGCGATCAAAGATCCAAGAGAGAAAAAGGGAAGAAACTGATAAGGTAAGTTCAGACATTTACCTGTCAGCAACATATAGCATTATTATTGCTAACTTTGATGTACTAACTATAAGTTAGGTACATATGTGCTACGGGCACTATTATAGAGTAGAGAGAGAGATGTAATGTGCTACGGGTACTATTGAGAATGGGACATATTGTTAATTGTGCTTCGGGCACTAGAGTGAGGTTACTGAAACTCACTCACCTAAAATTAAAATGTGAACCATTCCTAACCTCGGGGCAATATGAAGTCACCGAGTTAGAATTTTAAAAAAGTCGGTAATGAAACCACTTTTTGGCGTACCAGCCTTCCGTACAGGGAGGTAAATTTTGCCTTCGGGGCTGTGATAAGATTAACGCTGTGGAGGTCAGCACTGATGTACCGCTCCCAGTCATGTACAATTTTGCCTTCGGGGCTATGAGATTAAGGCTATGGAGGTTAGTACTAATGTACCGCTCCCAGTCATACGCACTTAAATGGTACTGTCAACCTGAGCTCAAAACCAGAACATAATGTAAGATAATTACTTAAAACTGAAACTATGCCATAATTGAGCATAAGACAGTTTCGTGAGAGTACTAACATCGCGGTAGATGTACTGTTGATATACTGTGTTGTGGTCAAACTTACTATTCAAAATGAATAATGGTCAAAGTTACTATTCACGTATGAATAGTGGTCAACATTACTATTCATGATAAATAGTACTATTCATCATGAATAGTACTATTCATAGAAATTTTATTTCTTGCATGTTTGAACTTACTGAGCCTGTAGCTCACCATTTTTGCTTATATTACGGTAAGTGACCAGCTCAGTAGCTTTGTTTGACTGGATTGCGGACGGGATGGCGCGTGTCAAATAGGATAAGAGGCGAGGGATATGGTCCTGCCAGAGTCTTTCCGCTGAGCGATAAAAGAGAAGGGAAAAAGAAACAGTCTTTTGTAATAGTATATATTTTACGAAAGTACTGTATTATGTAAATTACTTTGTACTTGCCAACAAAGTAAAAAGTGAAAAATGTTTTACATGATGAAAAAAAAAATTTCCCCAAAAACGTCATGATGGAAAGAGAGATAGATTTGCCGGCGACCCATGAGAGTACAATCTATCGCAGTTAGTTGTAAAGCTTAACTGTAATAGTATTGTATGATCTCTGCGAGGGGCAGGCCGCCACACTATACCAGAGGCTTCTTTTATGCAAAGTTACCAAACTTTACGTAAAATTTTTTTCACATTATCCATCATTCAAATCACCACACAAATTTCATCAATTTTCTCAATCATAGGCCATAGTTTTCACATGGTATTCAACATCAAAGATTTTTAGCACACAACTCTATTATCATATATAAATCTTCGGGTTTCTAATGCACATTTCAACATCAAAAACCTAAGAAATTTTCATTCCAACCTAGCCTTGATGCCACGGTTTTTATGTCCAAAGTCATAAGAAAATTTTCTCTTATTCCTATGGTCTTTATCAACATTTCCTCATCAATTTCCTTTCCATTTTCTCATGTATGTAGGCCATAGATTTTCATAAGAAACATGCATAAATTTTGCTTGTTTCAAGTTTCTAACACATGCTTAAATTACCACATCACCAAACCAACATTAACACTAAAACAAAACATCAAATTTCTTCACCATTTTTCACCCAACATGCCATAGATTTCTTGAAGAAAATCACTAAGAAATGCTTCAAAATGGTGGCTCACCTTATCAACTTGAATCCTTGATACTAAGAGTGAGTTTGAAAGCTATTTTGGTGAAGAATTTTTTGGTAAAATTTGGGCTTAAGGGGAAGGATAGCTCACGGCTTCAAAATGGCAGCACGAGGGCTATTTTTTCCAATTTTCAAAGTGAATTTTCTACTCCTATTTATAGGCAAATGGTGGAGGACCAACTTGCAGTTTTTCCTAATAATTTGGAAATTGTTTAGGGACTTTTTAGCAAACTTTTAGGGACCAAAAAGTAAATTTTTGCTGATTTTTTTCTTGCTTGGCCGACTCCCCTTTTTCCCATTTTCCCTAATTTTTTTCATGCCATTTTGGCTAAATCTCGGCCCTTAATTCAAGATTAGCATTAATCTAGACCATTAATGCTACCTACCTCCCTATTTGTCCTTAATTTCTTCATTAATTACATCACATTTACGATGTCACGCTTGACATCTTCTAATTAATTCATATATTAATTAATGGTCAAAGTTTGACCAAAAGTCAAACTGAACGAAAATCTACCGAAATCGCTTTGGCTAGTTTTTGACGCCTCCAGTGCAATTGGTTTGCCTTATTTTGCTTCCGTTTGACCAAAATTCACTACGGTAAATTTTTGTCTTTTAGTGCACTTCGGTGCACTCTCCAGGGCTTTTAACTCTATTTTAGGGCTGTTTCACCTGTTTCTGTTTGGGAAGATTTTCCATCTCCAAACTTACACTCTTTAACACTGTTAGAACATTTTCATCAGATTATAACCAGTATTAAAACACAACTTTTTCACATTTTATACATTAAAATTGTCATATACATACAATTTTAAATTTCTCTGAGAATCTCAAAATTCTCGGTTATCACATTCACCCCTTCTTATAAAATTTTAATCCTCGAAAATTTAGAACAAGTGAGGGTTCAATTTTCTAATTTCATCCTTGCGTTCCCATGTAGCCTCTTCAACATTATGGTTTTTCCATAGCACTTTGACTAATGGGATCGTCTTATTCCTTAATACTTTTTCCTCTCGTGCTAAAATTTGAATAGGCCTCTCTTCATACGTTAGATCTTCGTGGATCTGGATCGGCTCATGTTTCAGTACATGGGACGGATCTGATATGTATTTTCACAACATGGACACGTTAAATATATTATGCACTGCTGACATTTCTAGAGGTAATACCAACTTGTAGGCAACTTTCCCAATGCGTTTGATAATTTTAAATGGTCCAATATATCTTGGACTCAATTTCCCCCTCTTACCGAAATGCATTATCCCTTTCATCGGTGAAACTCTTCAAAATATAAAATCCCCTTCATGAAACTCTAGGGATCTTCGTCGTTTATCCGCATAGCTCTTCTGTTGGCTTTGCACAATCTCTATTCATTGTTTCTTGCATGAGCGAGATGCTTGCTTTAATCCATAAATGAATTTAAGCAATTTGTAAACTTTTCTCTTTTATCCTTTTGTCACGAACCCTTCGGGCTATACCATATAGATATTTTCATCAAGATGGCCGTTTAAGAATGTTGTCTTGACATCCATTCGCCAAATCTCGTAATTGAGAACCACAACAATAGATAGAAGAATACGGATAGACTTCAGCATCACAACAAGCAAAAAGGTTTCGCAGTAATCGACTCCAACATTCTACGCGTATGCTTTTTCCACAAGTCTAGCCTTGAAAGTTTCAACTCTCCCTTTTGCATCCTTCTTTCTTTTATAGACTCACTTACACCCAATAGGGTTGATCCTATCTAATAGGTCCACAAGTTCCCAAACAGAGTTGGATTTCTTACAATCTATCTCATTATTCATGGCTTGTTTCTAATATTTATATTCAACATCCTTTATAACTTTATTGTAAGTGATCAGATCATCATCATAATGCTCATGAGCTTTAGCCTAGTTTACCTTAGCATTATACATGAAGAAATTAGGTTTCTTAAAAACCTTCCCACTATGTCAAAGCACCCTAAACTATTGATCATTTGCAGATCTTTCACTAGAACTTAGACTTGCGTTTAACATCAAAACCTATGGAGCAATTCTATCACCCAATAACTCCTCTAGCACCATTTTATTTTAAGGCTTAAAGTCATTCACGTAACTTGCCTCCAAGAATGTCGCATAGGTTAAGACAATGACTTTTTATTCCTTTAGGTTATAGAATAGACCTCCTTTAGTTCCCTTAAGAAACCCTATAAACATGCCCAGTTTCGATCGCAGTTCTAACTTCTTTGTATCCCTATCTAATACATACACCAGATAGCCCCATATTTTCATATGTCCAAGGGAAGGCTTCTTACTATGCCACAATTTGTATGGAGTCCTAAAAATTGATTTACTTGGAAGTTAGTTTAGAATATAACATGTCGTTTGTAGCACATCTCCCAGAATAATAATGGTAGCATTGAATAACTCAG
The DNA here is from genome assembly GCA_035233585.1 of Antiaris toxicaria. Taxonomy (NCBI): domain Eukaryota; kingdom Viridiplantae; phylum Streptophyta; class Magnoliopsida; order Rosales; family Moraceae; genus Antiaris; species Antiaris toxicaria. The sequence goes on from CP141156.1 coordinate 22,412,793, forward strand.
CATGGACTATACCATATCCAACAAGATCCTGCTTCTCCTTTCGGCTACACCGTTCTATTATGGAGTATCAGGTGTAGTCAATTGGGATAAAATCATGTTCTCTACAAGATGTCCTAGAAATTTATTAGAGAAGTATTCACTACCTTGATTAGATCTAAGTTTCTTTATGAATTTACCCAATTGCTTTTCCACTTCCACACGATACTCTTTAAACTTATCAAAGGTTTCGCTCTTGTGGTGCATTAGGAACACATATCCATATCTCAAGTAATCATTTACAAAAGTGACATAATACTCATACCCTCTTTGTGCCTCAATGTTCATTGGGTCACATATGTCAGTATGCATAATTTCTAAGAGTGGTTGAGCCCTAGTACCCTTAGTTTCAAAAGACCTTTTAGTCATCTTACCCTCAAGACAAGAATCACATTGAAAAAGACATACCTCCTTCAGAGTTTTCAAAGGACCATATTTCACCAATATTTAAATTCTATCTTGATTAATATGACCAACTCTTAAATGCTAAAGGTACACCTTATTAGAGTGAGAAACATTCAACCTTTTAGGGTTATTTACTAATTTAATATCAAGTAGTGAGTATGTCTTAGGTTTGGCCAAATAAAGATTTCCATCTATCTATCCAGAATAGATAAAAGACTTGTTTTTACGAATATCAACTCTTTTATTAAAAGAAAATGAATAAGAATCTCTTATTAAACAAGCTACCAATATAAAATTCCTTTTAAAATTAGGAACATAAAAACATTCTTTCAATAAAATAAACCTAAATTCATTAAAATAAAGATGCTGGTCTCTCACTACTTTAGCCACCACCAAGCTACCATCTCCAATCCAAAACAAGAGGGTCCTATCATGTGGACTTCTCGTTTCCATGAACCTATGTAAAGACATAAAAACATGATTAGTGGTGCCAAATCAATTACCTAAGTGTCTTTCAATTTTCCCACTAAACACACTTTTAAATAAAGAAGATCCTTATCTTCCTTGCCTTTGGCAGCTAGGAATTTCTTGCACGACTTCTGGAAATGGCCTACCTTCTGATAGTGGAAGCACTTGGAATTTTTATAGTCCTTACGCTTCTTGTTCTTTTTCTTTTTCTTCCTATATGAGATAGGTGGAATAGATGAATTAGAAGCCCCTTGATTCTTCTTTGGCTTCTTCTTGTTCCTAGGGGGTTTAGAAAATTTTGCCAAGTTGGCTTCTCCCTTGGTCTAGACCCGAACCCTATCATCGATCATCAGCTCATAAGTCTGAAGTTACTTCATAAGCTCGGTAAGTCCTAACTCTCTTGTTGCTAGATTATATGCAACTTTGGACCCCATAGAATCCTTAGATAGAGTTTTAAACACTATTTTAATTTAGGCATTGTAGTCCATCTCTACACCATTGTTAGCAGCCTAAATAAAGAGAGCCATTAGCATAAGCATATGGTCCTTCATTGGAGTACCTACCTTCTACCTAGAGTTCATTATATTTGTGATAGCAAACTGTCGAGCCAATTTTTTCTGGCCTCCGAACGTGTCTTCCAAATTCTCCATGATCTCCTTAGCAACTTGATAGGTTTTATGTTGCTTTTGTAAAGCGCTTATCATGTTAGTGAAGATGTAGTATCAAGCTATCTCGTTGGATTCTCTCCAACGAGTGTATATGACAAGGACCTCTTTAAGTGGTACATTAGGTCAGGGCCCTGGTGGGTATAGTTCATTTAGTACAAACTTGTGTCTCTTGCAGCTGAGAACTATTAGCAAGTTTCTTTTCCAGTCTTTATAATTATCGTCGTTTAATTTGTTTTTAGTCAGTATTGAGATTAAAGGTGTTGGTGACATTTTGAATTGAAATAAAAATATACAAGAATATCATCACAAAGCCCAAGCAAATATACAAGATGTTTAGCAGAAAAAACATACGAGTATATTCCTACATGAAACTTGAAAAAAACATGTAAAATTGCAATGGTAATTCTCAGAACCTGTTATCTTAAGCCATCGAGAGGTGGTCATTAAAAAAATAGCTAGAGCATGGACCCCTTCCAATTAATATATGTTGCCTTAAATCCTCCAAGGTTAAGACATATATTAATAACCACTTCTTTTAGCCACCAGCTAAGCTAATAGAGCTTTTAGGGAAGGTTAAATCTAAACGAGTCTTGAGTGTGTAACCATTATTTATGTAGTTTGATCCATGTCCTATCAAGCCATCAAGGAATGGTCATGAATAGGATCATGCCTGAGCACGTTTTCCACATAGGAGATCCAAATCTTTGGGTCTTTACTTTTGTTTCATCTTCACATATTAATCTTCATATAACTCCTCTATTTATTTTTCATGCAAAAAAATTATTCAAATTTAAAATTATTTCAAATTTCCCTGGCCTTTGGCAAGGTCAGCAGCTTACGGTAGGGATTGTCACAGCCCTAGCGAGCTGCTGCAGCCCGCCATATTATAGGCAGAGCTTACAGCCATGGCTTGTAGCCCTGAGGGGTGGAAGGGTGGTGGCTGTAGCCTAACTGGTAGCAACCCTAGCAAGGGTTGCTACAACCCTTCCTACCCAAAGGCAGAGGGATGCAGCCCTACCAAGATCATGACCGCCCCTCGACATACACCTTGAAGTACATGTTAGATGACTTACCCCTACCCTAGGGTCGGTTTTAGAATTTTATGCTATATTCCCAATTTACCTATTAGGATCTCAAAAAAAAAATTTTTTTTTGAATCCTAATTAAATTGGGATTTTCCACACAAAAATAATTTCAATCATTGAATTAAATTTAACCTTGGGAAAATATAAATTATTTCTTCAATCTTCAATATCCCTCATGAATAATTACATGGAATATCTTATGCTATTTCCGATGTATATAAATTCTAAAAATAAAAATTCAAAGAGAAAAAAAATTAAAAATCCATGGGAAAATTACAATGACAATAAGTCACTCCCATGGTTACATGAAAAATCCTAGATATGATTTTTCTAAATTCTAAAGAACCATGACCAGAAAAGTCGAGCATGCTTATAATAATTCGAATATTAAAATAATCACTTACAGCATACATAATACATGATAATAACACAAAGGAATCCTAAAATGTCATTCTCTAAATATCAAATTCATATATCAAGGAGAAAAAAAAACGATAATTTAATTTATGTATATGACATAATCACAAGATGGCTTTGATACCAATCGTAGGAAAAATAATAAAAGTATGTAGTGGAATTTTAAAAATCTTTTTAAAGATTGTTAATAAGCTCCTATTGCAATATATAATAAATTATCACAATCAATATACCTTTGGAGGAAAGCACAAGGAACGTCAGAGGAAGTGACCAAGGGGCTTTAACCAACTAGTCTTCTCTATTATTCTTTAATTTATGGACGGTGGAGTGTATGGGTATTCGGTTCCTCGATCGGTATTCTAGTACGGTTTTTCTCGTTCTAACCACCCAAATCTCTAAGAATTTGCTATTATTAGTGAGATGTATAATAACAAATTCACTCACTTGATAGTCTTTGGTCTAAACAAAATAAGAGTACAAAAACCACTATTTATAAAATTGTATTAGGTGACTTTTGAATTTTGAATTGAACCAATAAAAGATTTTTCTCTTTCCCACTGACCCTTACGGTCGATTCTTACCTTGAAGAATCCATTCAAAATTCAGCCACCTACAGGATTTGATCATTCAAAATTGAAACATAATTCAAATAAGATATTTCTCTCTTTTTTCTACTTAAAAAACCGCTTTCTTTCCCTGTGGATCTCCCACAAAAAATTCGACCATGGTTTAAACTTGCAATCCAAAATTTGATTCAAATTTCAAACTTCACAAATCATGAGATTTTTTCTGCATGGATAATTTTTCATCACTCCAATTCAAATTCAATAAAATCATGGTAATTTTATTTGAAATTCAAATAATTGTGTAATCTCTTATCTAAAACAAAATTCAAATTCAAATAGGAGAAAATCTTGTCTTTCATTCTTATCCAAAGTAGACGCCACCTTCCTTGTGCAGGATAAGATTTTGTTCATTTCAAATTCAAATAGGATAGTCTTTCAAATTTCAAATATTTATTTAAGACAAGATTTTTAAAATTCAAATTAATCCCATATTTATCTTTTGAAAGATAAACAATTAATTTAATTTTCAAATCTTATCTTTCAAAATATATATTAATTAAATATTTATCCTATTAATTAAATAATATAAAATTATAATTTTACCCTCCGTCACTTAGAGAAAAACGCCCACTCCCTATGGGGGGTGATCCGGGTTTCTCTCTACACTAAATGCAAGACAACATGTAATAAAGAATATCCAGATTAATTACTATCCATTACAGAATTATGTGAAGCTAGTAGAGGGATCAATTGGACATATATAATGTGAGCTCTAATAATCTGTGTAACTGTTATTTTATACTGAATAAACCCGTTACAATTATAAGTTTTAGAGTTACACCACTGTAAACCTGAAACTGTACTCCTAATTATATACCGTAATACGTAAGCCAGTGATAAGCTATCATCCAATAACCTTATCATATACACAAAACCTTAATATAATATCCATGATCAACTTTAGGTCATAGTCTGTTCAATCTACTGATCACATTTTTTAAAGATCCATTATACTCCTGAATAAGAAAATGAATATTCATCATATGTGAATAATAAGTCATCTGCCTAACAAACAATCCAAGGCCTTGTCCATTTTCATATCTAGTATAATGCCTTTAAGAGAATAACCTTTACTCCTTATTAGAACTATAATTCCAATATTTGTAAACAAATCCTTTGTCGTATACAAGTCATGTACCTAACAATCTAGTCTATAAACTTGCTACCTTAGAGATCCTTTAACCATTAAAACATCAAAGTATATAAGTCATATACATGAAGCCCTTTATCTACTCAGGATTAAGGTTATTACATAATGAATATCGAAATTGAATTGATCCACTTAAGTGGACTATGCAAATCAATTGCACTTTAGTCCTAGTTCAATACGTTACTACCAAGCAATATATCTATATCTCTACTCAGGAGTCGATGCTCCAAATAGTCAAGACAAACCGTCTCCTAAAATTGGCTTTAGACAATATAATAGCCTTAACATAAGTTAGATGCTTGGTCGAACCCTATATGCTACGGACTATAACTTAAACTACTTACTTTAGACCGTTGTCTTAATACAAGTAGTCATTGAGTCATATTTGCTTACATTTACTTTAACATGTAAATAGTATAAGGACATTTAGCAATGTAATTAATAATCTCTAATATAATTTTATTATCCAATTCAAAATAAATGAAATACATTAAGATGTCTTTTCCACTTAGGGTATTCCTACCAGAATTCTGGCAACTCATCATCTCTTATGGAAGGAGATCTTAAGAAGTTTACTTTTGTATCAAAAGCTTCATAAATTAAGTGGCATATAAGGAGCAATTAGAGGGTCTTGAACTGGTGCCCAATCCTCAGAATTCCATGGTTCTTTCAAGTGTGTCTAACACTTTTCATGGCAGAATGATTTTGGAGCAAGGCTCTAGAAGCAACTTTAAGCTGGAACATCAATCTAATTATAGTCCATGTTTGAGGTCATTCCTAGGAGGAGTATTATCTCGATAGTCTAGGCCTTTCAAGCATAAGCAGGATTCACCGTTTGGCACCACTTGATACAATGGAGTTGGTGGAAGAACTTCTCATTTCATCGGCCAAGAATTTGAATATCACCATGGTGGTGAAGAGTTGAAGAAGGAATCACTTTTTCTTACAAATCCTGATTGGGGGCATCGCATAGAAATGTCTAGCTAGAGACATTGAAATCAAGAGCTTCTTGGGAGGCACCCCAAGTTTTCTAAACCTTATATCTTGTTATTTTATTTTATTTTTATTTCATTTCTTAGTGTGTTTAAAATTTTGTTTGAATTTTAATTTTTATTTATAGTCATTTAATAAATAGTTTTATTTTATGAAAGGTTTAAATTTTAAATGTTTTGTGTGAAATTACAGGGGTTTTGGAGAATTTGAACCAAGTTGAGATAATGGAAGGCATTTCGAAAGAGAGAAGAGGGATAAATTAACACAAGGGAAGTTGTAGTGTAAACAGAAAAAAAAAACAAACAAAAAAAAAAAGAAAAAGAGTTCATATTTTTGTGGCACTATAGTGGCACCCTTCGAGGCCTCTCGGTGTAGTGCTATAGTACGACCTACGCATTGTAGCCATGTAAATTGCCCAAGCCGCCATGCAATAGTGAGGGCTAGCCACTAAAGTGCTCAAATATAGGGGCTCAGTTCCTTTGTGTCGTTGAGCTACAGTGTGAACAGCATGTTGCAGCAAATGGTAGAGCCCAAGGCCTGGCCGCTGTAGTGCCAGGCTGAAAAAATATATATTTTTGAATTTCAAGTTTCAAGTTAGTGCTGTAATGCCTCTTCCTCATTAGAAATTTCTTCACTCAAATTTATCATTCTCACTTACTCTCTCTTTCTAAACCTACACCCACCATAGTCTCTATCTCTTTCTCTCTCTAAAAACCATCCAAAACCGGCCAAACATTCCCAAATTGAACTCTGAATATCTAATTCTCTCATCAAATCCACACCTAAACCATAGTTAAACTCATCATTTTCACAAATCCCTCTCACAAACACCCGTCAATCTCTTAAATACCTTTTCTCACCATTCAAACCTAAACCTCCAAATCCACTTTCATTTCACTTTTGGAAGAACAAGAGAGGTTTTTAGACATCCATTGAAGTTTTCTTTTAGTAAGTTCATCCTCTCAAAGAGGATTTGTGTGATTTTGTGCAAGCAATTTCTAGGGTTTAATTCAAATTGGGTTTGAATTTGGTTGTATTGGAAGCCTGTTTGGTTTATTGGTGGTGTGTGTTTGGGGTTGAAGTGCATTATGCTTTGTTTGGTTTCTCCTTGGTTGGTGGTGTTAAATAGGTTGGTTGTGATGAATTGTTGAATTATTTACAGGTTTACGGATCGTTATCTTGAGTGGTTGGGAACTGATGAAGAAAGTTTCTAACAAGAACAAGAAGAAGTGAACTGAAAGAGGTGAAAGTATGAGAGCAAGTAAAGAGGCTCCGATTTGTATATCCATAAATGCTAAAGAGATTTACAAAGATATCATAAGCACTTGCTCCATGGTCAAAGAACAAGGTTTCCTACCTATAGAGATTGAATACTTAGAATTTCATGAGTTAAACTCTACATGCAGATGGGGTAATTGATTGAAACCCCTGAGGCTATTGCTTGCACCTTGTTTGCAAATTTTACATGAATGCAACCAAACACATTGGATACTAAACAATGGTGTGGGGTAAAGAGGTCAACTTTTCTACTACCAAAATCAGCAACTTCATTAGAATTCTAGCTTCTTAAGCATACAAGATTACAACATTTCTTAAGAGTCCAAACTTACAAGAGATTGTTAATATTATCACCTCAAGTCGAGGAGTTTGGAACGGGGAAAATCAAGGGAAGGAGAACAGAATTAAATAGCACCACTTGGAATCAAACATGAAAATTTGGTTCCATGTTATCAGTACTAAATTTCTCCTAATTGTCCATATAACTGATGTTCCCAAGGACTAAGTAGTACTACTCTATGATATCAACAAAAAACATATCGATCAATGTTGACATGGTGATTAAGTTTGCAATTGTTTATGCAATTCACAACAATAATGTGGGACTACCTTTCTCGTTATTGATCACCAATCTCATAAAGAATGCTGGGTGGAAGCCAACTTGGCTACTCGAAACGAGAGCATGAAAAAGCTGCTTAAGGATACTAGTATTCAAAGAATATTTAACAACACAACACCAGTTGTTGAGCAAGCCAATGAACTAAGGGAATCATGACAACAAGTTACCATGGCCGCTTTAATAAATCAAATGCAATAAATGATGAAGCAGAATGTGGCCTTTGTTGAACACAATCAAGCTTGTTACAATCTGTTGGATTGGCAAATCTATCACATTAGGGTTGGTAAAGAAGTAGACATGACAATCATGCCATAATTGCTGGAGCATCTCCGCTAAACCTACCACAAAGGCATCCCATGAAATGATGAGCAAAGGGATGACATGCAACAAGACAACCATAAAAGCAAGACTATGATGTCTCGCTTCCCAAGTAAGTTTCTTATTCCTTATGATTTAAGCTTTATATGAAAAACATTGAGGACAATGTTTGTTTTTAATTTTGGGGTAGGATTCTATAGGAATAAAATCGGAAAAAATGTATCAGAGTGGCGCAGCGGAACAATAAAAATTTTTCAAGATCGTTAAATATCTCATGATGCCATATACAATAAACCAACAACAATTTAAACTCATAGCTCAAGGACGCCAATCTGCAGAAGGAGAACGACCGGAGGGCTTCAACTAACTAGCCTTCTCTACTATTCTCCAATTCCCGAATGGCTGAGTATGTGGGCACTCTTAACCTCGATCGGTATGCTAGCACTGCTAGTCTTCTTCTGACCACCCAGATCTCTAAAGAACTTATTGTCACGGTGAGTTCTGCAACAATAAGCGTGCTCACCTGAGAGTCCGTGGTCTAAGAGAACTGGAGTGGTAGGACCTCTATTTATAGACTTGCATTAGGTAATCCTCTGAATTTGAATTGGATTAGGAGAAGATTTTCTCCCTTATCCACTCACAAAATCCGAAATTAACAAGGCCAAATCCAACATAATATTTCGGCCACATTCAAGATTTTGTGTTCAAAATTCAAATAGGATTTTAACTACAATTGTATCTCCTCATTCCCTCATAAAAATCGATTCCCCTTTGTGCCAAAAACATGACTAGATTTGGTCATTAAAGTGTGAGGAGAATCAAAATCCAAATAGGATTTTCTAGCTTGAATTTTATCTCATCCTTATCCAATTAAAACCGAAAAGCCCTTTAAGATTTACTCAATAATTTTCCGGCACAAATAGGGAGGAGAGAATCCAAATTCAATTGGGATTGAAACTTGAATTTTTTCCCTGAATCTTATCCACAAAAAACCAAAAAATCTTGGAGGATTTTCCTCAACAAAATTCGACAAAGTTAGTTAGGATTTAGATTCAAAATTCAAGTAGGATTTAAACAAGATTTTCCTCTCCATATCCAACTCAAATTCGAATTTTATCCCTGTGGATTCACCACAAAAAATTCGAATCCTACTTAGACTATGATTCAAAATTTGAATTTCAAATTTCAAAAATCAAATTTCAAATTCAAATTTCAAATTTCAAATTTAAATTTCAAATTCAAATTTCAAATTTCAAATTTCAAAATTCAAATTTCAAATTTTAAATTTCAAAATTCAAATTTCAAAATCCACAAACAGTTGTATTTTAAATTCTTGTTCTTATGGATAATTTTCTACAACTCCAATCCAATCTCAAATAAAATCATAGCAAGTTTATTTGGAGTTCGAATAATTGTGTACTCTATTATCCAAAACAAAATCTGAATCCAACCGGAAAGAATCTTGTCCACCATCCTAATCCTATGTCAACACCATCCATACATAATCAGCCAGCCAATAGCATACACAAATCAATTTGCTAATCGTTAAGGAATTATGTGGAGCTAGTAGAGGGACCAATTAGACATATATAATCGGGCTCCCATAAATCCATATGATCATCATTCTTTATCGAACAACTCAATCATATGGTCACTAATTTCAGAGTCACACCACTATAAACCTAAAAATAAACTCCCAATTATATACCATATTACGCAAGCCTATGACAAGCTATCATCCAATGACCTTATCATATATGCAGAACCCTCATATGATATCCATGATTAGCCTTAGGTCAAAGTCCGTTTAATCCTACTGATCAGGCAATTTTAAAGTTCCATTATACTACTGAATAAGAAAATGATTATTCACCATATGTGAATAAAAAGTCATCTGCCCAGCAGACGACCCAAGGCCTTGTCCATTTTCACATCCAGTATAATGCCTTTAAGAGGATATCCTTAACTCCTTATTAGAGCTATGATTCCGATATCTGTAAACAAACCTTTCATTGTATACAAGTCATGCACCCAACAAACCAGTCTATAAGCTTACTACCTCTGAGACACTTTAGCCATTGGAACATCAAAGTACACAAGTCATATACATGAAGCTGTTCATCCACTCAGGATTAAGGTTACTGCACAATGAACGTCAAAAGCAGATTGATCCACTCATAGCAGACTACGTAGATCAATCACGCTTTAGTCCTGGTCTAATATGTCACCACCAAGCAACATATCTATGTCTCTACTTGGGAGTCTATGCTCCAGACAATCAAGATAAACCGTCCCCACCATGGCTTTAGACAACATAATAGTCTTAACATGAGTTAGATGCTCGGTTTAACCCCATAGACTACAGACCTTAGTTTAGACCGCTTACTTTAGAATATTGTCTTCTCGCATATAAAAGTCCATTACATGCAACGTTCTAATAATTTTAACACAAGCAGTCAGGGAGCCATATTTGCTTACATTTACTTTAACATGTAAAGAGAATGAGGATATACAGCAATGTAATGAATAACCTCTATATATAATTTTATTATCCAGTTCAAAATAAATACATCAAGTGTCCCTAATGCTTAGGGCATTTCCTAACAGATTCTAGCTTGATTGTTTCTTGTTATCATTTCTTTTTCTGATCGATCCTCCAAAACTCTGTTATTTGATGTGAAAATTCATGGTATTTGATGTCTTTTGCTTTTGGTTGATGTTTGTTGTTTTAACATTTTCATGTTTTCATTTAGTTGTTTATTTGTTTTCATCTTAGTTTAGTTGTTTTTGTCCTTACTTTGGTTTAGTTTGTTTTAGTGTTAAAAAAAAGTATGAGCATCTGAGGACAAAAGATGACCATAATCCAATGATAGTTTCTATTTTCTAATTGTCTCTTGAGATCAATTGTAAAGTTGACTTTGTGTTCTGTGTGCTTGACTTGTCATGCAAATATTATGCACTTTATACCCTTAAACATAGAATGTTGAGCTTTGTGTTTTTTATGTACTTGACATGCCATGCTAATATGATACACTTTATACTCTTAAACACATATGCACAAAGACCTTAACATTTACCGTCTTAAACAACTAGAGGAAAATTATGTACTTAATAAAGTTCTTGACACAATAAGGATTCTAGAACCCAGTTTAGTGAAACTTGAAGTAAAATCATAGGCTAAGTAGTTGTGGAAAGACAATTTAGGCATTTCTTTAGATCATTTGAGCCATTTCAAGCTAACCCTTTAGAGTATATCCCTCGTTGTCCCAGTTGAGCCCTACTAGCCTTATTTATTTATTTATTTATTTTTAACCTTTTTACTCCAGACATGTTTAGTAGCAATTAGAACCCTAGCTAGCAAAGTTTGCATCCTAGTAATGCCATACCAGCAAATGAGTTTTATGTATGCTCCTTGAGCTAGCTTGTTATGGTCATGATGGCCTCTAGTCTCATTATGGTCACTTATCACCACTAGTATGGTAGGCCCTATGTTGAGCTATACTTGAGAGAATTTTGCTCAAACTAGCTTTGGTCATTTAAGTATGAGTCAAAAGAGCATGGGTTTCCTCATGCAGGTGAACTTGGAGGGGTAGTTTGCTTGGATTGAATTTCATGCCTTTGCTTGTTTTTACTATGTAAAGAGTAAAAGAGTTTTTATTCAAAAAAAAAAAAATAGCATCCCTTAACAAGTGTAAAAAACAAAATAAGTTTAGGGGTGTTGAAAAAAAAGAGAGAAAGAAAAGAAGAGATGAAAAAAAAATGAAGAAAACTTTCAATTTTCATTTTTGTTTTGTTTTGTCCATGTTTGATTGAATAAGTGGGTGTTGTTGAAAGTTTTAAGTTTGTGGGTCGTTTTAGGAATCCTTAGGAATATCATGAGGTCAAAGAAGGGGTAGCAATATGCCTAGGGGGAATTGAGCCTAGAATTTTCCTTTCTCACTTGCCCCATTTCCCTAGGCTAAGGTTACATGCCTGTTAAGTCCTATTGATCTCCATTTCTATCTTCTAGCCTATGGAAGACCTAAGCTCATCTAGACATAGTCATGAATCTCCTAGATGCATAACTTAATATGGTGCTTAATTGGTTGGGTATCGAAGATCATAGCACACACACACATGAGAGTTATAAGTGGTTTATGTGTGGCGGCCCGCCCTTCATGGAGGCTAACAGTACTAGCATAGTAGAGCTCTGAAGTCCACTATGATAGACTGTCACCTCATTAGGTTACCGGTAACTTACTTATAACTTTTCTTTGTTATTTATTGATCGAAATTTTAAACTTAAATTTTTAGCTTGGAAAAAAAAAATTGGGATTTTTTTTAAAGTGAACTTTAAACTGTAAAGCCGTAAAGCCTCATAAAATACATACTGTAATACATATAATATTCTGTTGTACTTAATTAACATCATGTTACAAGCATTTAAAATAACTTTGAAAGTCTAGTCAGTGGAAAACATAAGCAGGACCATTCCCCTTGCTCAGCTTTGGTGACAGATGCAGATCCCACCCCTCGTCCATCTACTAAGTACTAATATACAGGCTTCTTACCTGCAACATGAATAAACTTAGGAGCGACAGGCTCAATAAGTTCAAAAATACAAGCTAGAATATAAAACAAAAAATCATAAAAAGTACTATTTATATAAACAGTAACTTTGACTTTTGACCATGAATAGTAAGGTTAATTTTGACCAATACCATTCATGCTAACTTTGACCTAAGCTACTACACATATACAGTTAGTACATATTACGCTCAATTATGATAAATCTTAAGCTTAGGTCTTTATCTTGCATTAAGTTCTGGTGTTGGGCCCCTGGATTGGTCGTACCGTAGTGCGCGCATGACTGAGAGTGACTCTGGGGAGCGACTCACTGGTCAATCCTCTACAGTCTACATAATAATGTACTTCCATACCCGGGACAAACTACCATCGGTGTGGAAGCCGTATCATAACTGAACATATGGAACCTCCACCTGTGTGGGAGGCCGGTACGCCAATACTGGTTTCATTACTACTTTCTTATGGAGACATTATGATTGCCTCCTGGGTTTGGAACTCTTTACATCATGTTCTTTAGTTGTGGATATTTTTATTTCCCACGTTAGTGTGCATATAGCACCTGGATACTTATTTATATGTTTTACATAACATATAGATATAATAAGTAAATTCAGGCTGCAGACAAATAAATGTCTGAACTTACCATTATTTTGCTAGCGATTCCTTTCCTGAGTAAATCGACTTCCTTATATCACCTTTTCGTTGATTTCCTATAACCGAAATAAATCACGGTTATTAGTACTACTCATTTTATATTCACAATGTTGTGAAAATGTAAACTTCTAATTTTTTTATCCCCAATTATTCATTTAGGGTTTATTTTTCAATTTTGCGCTTATTACACGGCCTAGTACACGACCGTGTCCATGGCCCTATACCTCTTGGGTTTGGAAATCCTTTTCTACATGCCCATGTATATCGAAGAGCCTTTACTACACGCCTGTGTTCCTTTGGTACATGCCCGTGTACTATCTAAAAATTCAAATTTAATTGTTAAAACCTTAATTAAGGCCTTAAAAATTTTTGTTAATTCATTCAGAGGCTTTTACAGTCTTTTTCTAGTATTCTAGAAATTTTGATCGAAATGAGCATTTTGCCCCTGATGGGACCGCAGGCCGTGAAATTCCCATTTTAGCATTTTAACTGAGTTTTCCAGTCACAAAAATCATAAAACAATCTTTCCTAGATCTTGCTGAGCTTTAATGATGTTTCTTGCCAAAATGCTCAGGTAACTATTTACTCGACCCTTGGGTGGTACTATTCCGACCTTCAGGGTCGTTTCTTGTTTTTCTAACCTTTCGGGACCTTAAATGGACAATTCACTAGTTATGAAATCGTCCATTGTCCTTTTCTCGAGCCTAAGACCCTGAGGGGGCTTGGGTTTCCGGTTTTCAATCGTATTTTTACCCCTTGTTTACCAAATTGCCCTTCAGGCGTCCTGAAAAATTCGGTAGCATTTCCGTTGAAATTCTAAGTTCCCGGCGTTTAGGAAACGCCTCGAAACCAACTATCCTATTCTACCATACCAAGTACTATACCACAAACCTAATTTTATGTAAAAGTTACAAACATTTTACGTAAAATTTGTCATTAAAACCTCATCTTTTCTAACAGGGTTTCAACCCGTTCTTTCTCATTTTTAGGCCCAATTTTGTACACCATTTACACATTCACATAACATCACAAAACCCTAGCATAACTCATCTCATTCCTTTACTTGATTTATCAACATGTTAACACTATAATTCCAATTCAAAATCAACAACATAAAATCTCATTTTTCCTCTAATGTGACTCACGAATTTTTCATGAAAAACAACTACAAAAGTTCATGTTTTTCACTTCCATTTTTTCTCTTGATTTCCACACAAAATCAAAACCAAAAACCAAGCAAAACAACGTCAAAATTATCACCATTCCAAGCCCTAACAAACCCACGGTTTTAGTGAGAAAAACACATGTACAACTTGATTTTTCATGTCTTTATTTCTTGCTTAACTTAATCTCACATCACTTATACACTTTCAAGCAAGAATCTATCAATAAAAACTGAATTTTTCCCACTTCAAAACAGCCCATTAACATGGATTTTCTTCATGAAAAAAAACAAAGAAAAACCATGCACAAATAGAAGCTCACCTAGCTTTCTTGATTCCTTGCACTTGGAGACCAATTTTTTCACACTTTCTCGAAAAATTTTTGAAGAAAATTTTCTGGTTTTAATGGGGGAGATGCACGGCTGCTACAATGGCTGAAAACTAGATTTTTTTTCTAGTTTCTAACTATCCAAAACCATGTATATATGCAGCCAAAAAGAAAGGACTAAATTGCAAATGTTTTAAGGGCATTTTTGTAAGCTTTTTGTACAATTTTATACTCTTTAGGGGTTGTTTTGTAATTAAACAAATTAGGACATTTTTTTTTTCTGATTTAGCCCCCTAAAAATCTGCCACTTCATGCCCTAGAAACCTCTTGAAATTTTTGTTAATCTTCCTTTGACTTTTCTTGTTGACTTTGAATCTTAGCCATTGAATTTTCTTGACTTTAAACCCTAGCCCTTGGATTTGAATGTATCCTTACATCCTTTCAAAGATTCACATCCAGTCTTTGACTCCCCTCATTAAGTCTAGGTTAAACTTTTGACCAAAAGTCAAACCAAAAAGTTTTGTACCGAAATCGCATAGACGAGTTTCTAAGGCTATCCGTATTATCGGTTTTCCTTATTTTACTCCGGTTTGCATAAAATTTCATCCCATAAGTATTTTTTCTTTTAGTGGATTACAGTATATTTCTAGGAATTTTGGAACTGAAAAGGCATATTTTCTCCGATTTGGGTTCGGTAAAATTTTCCGTCCCTGAACACACTCTTGTTGGGACTGTCAGAGCACTTCATCACATACTAAATAATATTAAAACATCTGTTTTACAATTTTACACATAAAAATCATTGAGTACTCAGGTTATACAAAATTTCTTACTGTGAAATTTCTCAATTATGACATTCACCCTCCTTAAAAAATTTTCGTCCTCAAAAATTAGAATAAGTGGGGGTATAAGGCTTTCATCTCACCTTTAGATTCCCATATAGCCTCTTCAACACTGTGGTTTCTCCATAGAACCTTGACTAGTGGGATCGTCTTATTTCTTAACACCTTTTCTTCACGCGCCATAATCTACACAAGTTACTCTTGGTAGGTCAAATCTTCTTGAACTTGTATCGGTTCATACTCCAGTACATGTGATGGATCAGGTACATGTTTTCTTAACATTGACACATGAAAGACATTGTGCACTATCGATAGATCTGGGGGTAATGCTAACTTGTAGGTTACTTTCCCAATGTGTTTGATTATTTCAAATGGCCCAATGTATCTTGGACTCAACTTCCCCTTTTTACCGAATCGCATTACACCTTTCATTAGTGATACTTTGAGGAATTCGTAATCCCCCTTTTTGAACTCTAAGAATCTTCGCCACTTGTCTACGTAACTCTTCTATCGACTTTGAGCAATCTTCATTCTTCTTTGAATTTTTGCAACCGCCTCTATAGTTTCCCGCATGAAGTCAGTCTTGTGCAACTGCTTTTCTCGTAGATCATACCAATGGATAGGTGACCTACACTTTCGTCTATATAGAGCCTTATACGGTGCCATTCCTATGGAAGCTTGGTAACTATTATTGTATGAAAATTCTATCAATGGTAGTTTCTCATTCCAACTTTTAGGGAAATCTATAACGCAGGCTCTGAGCATGTCTTCTAGTGTTTGGATAGTTTGGTCTGACTGTCCATCTGTTTGGGGATGAAAAGCTGTACTAAGACATAATTCTATCCCTATAGCTTTTTGTATGCACTCCCAAAATGCTGAAGTAAACCGTGCATCTCGATCTGATACTATAGACTTTGGGACTCCATGTAGCCGAATAATATTGGCCATGTACAATTGTGCCAACTTCTCCAATGTGAAAGTGGTCTTCATGGCTATGAATCATGCCATCTTGGTAAGCCTATCAACGATTATCCAGATAACATCATACTCTTCTTGGGTCTTGGGAAGCCCTACCACGAAGTCCATAGTAATTTGCTCCCATTTCCACTCCGGAATTTCTAGAGGTTCAAAGTTTCCTCCAGGATGCCTATGCTCGACCTTGACTCTTTGACAAGTCAGGCATCTACTCACGAATTTCGCAATATCCTTCTTCATTCCTTTCCACCAAAACTGTATTTTGAGATCTTAATACATTTTGCTGGCTCCAGGATAAACGGAATATGGTGTTTCAGGCGCTTCTACCATGATTCGTCTTCTCAGTCCTTTATTAGCCGGGACATAGATTCTCCCTCGATACAAAAGCATTCCATCATTAGAGATGCTTACACTTAATTCCTTGTCCTTGGAAGCCTCTTCTCGGAGTTTTATTGCACTTGGACCCTGCATCTGAGCTTATTTAATATCTTCAACCAAAGAGGATTCCAGTCGTAAGGCTGACAACTTTCCAGTTATTAATTCCAATCTAAGGGAGTTAATTTCTTGCTGCAAGGCTCTCGGCAGCTTCTCTATTGGTAGCTTTTGCGGAGTAATTGACTTTCTGCTTAATGCATCTGCTACTCGGTTTGCCTTTCTCGGATGGTATAGAATTTCACAGTCATAGTCCTTCACCAACTCTAACCATCTTCTTTGTCGCATGTTAACTCCTTCTGTGTGAAGAAGTATTTCATGTAGGAAAATAAATCGGTAAAAACGTATCAGAGTGGCGCAGCGGAACAATAAAAATTTTTAGATCGTTAAATATCTCATGATGCCATATACAATAAACCAACAACTATTAAAACTCATACCTCAAGGACGCCAATCTTATAGGAGGAGAATGACCGGAGGCTTCAACCAACTAGCCTTCTCTACTATTCTCCAATTCCCGAATGGCTTAGTGTGTGGGCACTCTGACCTTGATCGGTATGCTAGCACTGCTAGTCTTCTTCCGACCACCCAGATCTCTAAAGAACTTTATTGTCACGATGAGCTGTGCAACAATAAGCCTGCTCACCTGAGAGTCTGTGGTTTGAGAGAACTGGAGTGGCAGGACCTCTATTTATAGACCTGCATGAGGTGATTCTTTGAATTCGAATTGGATTAGGAAAAGATATTCTCCCTTATCCATATCCATAAAATCCGAATTTTCCATGGGAAAATCCGAATTTTCCTTGGGAAAATCCCAACAATAAAATTCAGTTTATTTAGGATAAATCCAATCCAAATCTAAACAAGATTTTAACTAGAATTTTATCTCCCTTTTTTCAACCAAAAAATCTGAAATTTCCTAGGAGATTTTCCCTCCAAAAATTAGGCCACATTTAGGATAAGGGAGAATCAAAATTCCACTAGGATTTTCAAGCTTGAATCTTATCTCAACCTTATCCAAAATAACTGAATTTTCCTAGGAGATTTCCTCCATAATTTCCACCACTTTTCAGGGAAGGAGAGAATCCAAATTCAACTAGGATTGAAACTTGAAATTTTCCCTTGAACATTATCCACAAAAACTGAAATTCCATTGAGGATTATCCTCAAAATTTCGTCCATAATTTGTTAGGATTTGGATTCAAAATTCAAGTAGGATTCTAACAAGTAGGATTATTTCAAATTCAAATTTCAAATTTCAAATTTCAAATTTCAAATTTAAATTTCAAATTAAAATTTCAAATTCAAATTTCAAATTTCAAATTTCAAATTTCAAATTTCAAATTTCAAAATTCAAATTTCAAAATCCACAAAACGGTTGTGTTTCAAATTCTTGTTCTCATGGATAATTTTCTACAACTCCAATCCAATCTCAAATAAAATCATGGCAACTTTATTTGGAGTTCGAATAATTGTGTACTCTATTATCCAAAACAAAATCTGAATCCAACCGGAGAGAATCTTGTCTACCATCCTAATCCTGTGTCATCACCATCCATGCATAATAAACTAGCCAATAGCATACACAAACCAATTTGCCAAACGTTAAGGAAATATGTGAAGCTAGTAGAGGGACTGATTGGACATATATAATCGGGCTCCCGCGATTCCATATGATCATCATTCTGTACCGAACAACTCAATCATATGATCACTAATTTCAGAGTCACACCACTATAAACCTGAAACTAAACTCTCAATTATATACCGTATTACGTAAGCCTGTGACGAGCTACTATCCAATGACCTTGTCATATATGCAAAACCCTCATATGATATCCATGATCAGCCTTAGGTCAAAGTCCGTTTAATCCTACTGATCAGGCTATCTTAAAGTTCCATTATACTACCGAATTAAGAAAATGATTATTCACCATATGTGAATAAGAAGTCATCCGCCCAGCAGACGAACCAAGGCCTTGTCCATTTTCATATTCAGTATAATGCCTTTAAGAGGATACCTTTAACTCCTTAGAGCTATGATTCCGATATCTGCAAACAAACCCTTCATCGTATACAAGTCATGTACCCAACGAACCGGTCTATAAACTTACTACCTCTGAGACGCTTTAGCCATTGGAGCATTAAAGTACACAAGTCATATACATGAAGTAGTTCATTTACTCAGGATTAAGGTTATTGCACAATGAGCATCAAAAGCAGATTGATCCACTCATAGCGGACAACGTAGATCAATCACGCTTTAGTCCTGGTCTAATATGTCACCACCAAGTAACATATCTATGTCTCTACTTGGGAGTCCAGCTCTAGACAGTCAAGACAAACCATCCCCTCCAAGGCTTTAGACAACATAATAGTCTTAACATGAGCTAGATGCTCGGTCTAACCCCATAGACGACAAACCATAGTTTAGACCGTCAACTTTTGAACATTGTCTTCTCGCATACAAAAGTCCATTGCATCCAACGTTCTAATAGTTTTAACACAAGCAGTCAGTGAGCCATATTTGCTTACATTTACTTTAACATGTAAATAAGACGAGGACAGATAGCAATATAATTAATAACCTCTATATATATAATTTTATTATCCAGTTCAAAATAAATACATCAAAATGTCTCTAATGCTTAGGGCATTCCTAACAATCTCCCACTTGCCCTAAGCCAGTAGATGTGCCATGTTATGCATCCCCATCACCTCTACGTGCCTCTCAAAGCTTCTAGCCACCAAAGTCTTAGTAGAGGGATCGGTGATGTTGTCCTCGGACGCGATCTTACATACATCTACTTATCCTGTCTCCATATGCCCTCTAATGTCGACTTCCTCAAATCCTTACAAGTTTGGAAGTGTGAGTCCATGTATCTTACGGGTGTTAGGTCCTCTCTAGAATACACCAGCATATAATATCTCGTTCTCTTAAGATACTTGAGTATATGCTTTACAGCTTGCCAGTGCTTGGTTCTAGGATTTGCTTGATATCGACTCACCATACCTACCGCAAAACATTTATCCCGGCGAGTACAAAGCATAGCGTACATAAGGCTACCCATAGCAGATGCATAAGGGACCGTACTCATACGCTCTCTTTCTACCAATATCTTGGGACAGTCATCCAATGAAAGAGTTAGACCGGCAATAGAAGGTTGTGAGCCTTTCTTTGCCTCTTGTATTGCATATTTGTCAATTATTTTATCTATGTATGAAGCTTGGGATAACGCTATCATTTTGTTCTTTCGATCTCTAAAGAGACGAATGCCTAGAACATAATTAGCTTCTCCCAAGTCCTTCATGTCAAACTGTTGGTGTAACCAAAGCTTGACCGATGATAAGTTCCCTACATCATTCCCAATGAGTAGTATATCATCGACATAGAGTATCAGAAAGACCACTTTTCCATCCTTAATACGTTTATAAACACAGGGTTCATCAACGTTCTGCTCAAAACTAAATGTCTTAATCGCTTGTTCAAACCTCTGGTTCCATGAGCGGGATGCTTGCTTTAATCTATAAATGGATCTAAGCAACTTGCAGACTTTCCTTTCTTGGCCTTTTGCTATGAACCCTTCGAGCTGTATCATATAGATACACTCTTCAAGATGGCAATTCAAGAATGCCGTCTTGACATCCATTTGCCAGATCTCGTAATCGAGAGATGCAGCAATGGACAGAAGAATACGGATAGACTTCAGCATAGCAACAGGCGAAAAGGTTTCATCGTAATCAATTCCAGCCTTTTTCGTGTATCCCTTTGCAACCAGTCTAGCTTTGAAAGTTTCCACTCTCCCTTCCGCATCCTTCTTTCTTTTGTAGACCCATTTGCATCCAATAGGTTTTATCCCATCCGGAAAATCTACAAGTTCCCAAACAGAGTTGGATTTCATAGAATCCATCTCATTGTTCATAGCCTGTTTCCAAGATTTAGAATCAACATCATTTATACCTACATCATAGGTGACCGGATCATCCTCATGCTCATGAGCCTCAGCCTGGTGTACCTCAGCATCATACATGAAGAAATTAGGTTTCTTAGAAACCCTCCCACTACGACGAGGCACCCTAAATTGTTGATCGTCTGCAGGTCTTTCACTGGAACTCGGACTTGCGTCCAAGACCGAAATCTGTGGAGTAGTTCTTTCACCCGATAACTCCTCTAGCACCACTTTGCTTCGAGGCTTAAAGTCATTCATGTGACTTTCCTCCAAGAATGTCACATGGGTTGAGACAATGACTTTTTGTTCCTTCGGGTTATAGAACAGACCTCCTTTAGTTCCTTTTGGATACCCTATAAATATGCACAATTCTGATCTTGGTTCCAACTTTTTCGCATCCCCATCCTGTACATGTGCCGGGCATCCCCATATTCTCGTATGTCCAAGGGAGGGCTTCCTGCCACGCCACAATTCAGACGGAGTTCTGGGAATTGATTTGCTCGGAACCTGGTTCAGAATATAGCATACCGTTTGTAAAGCATATCCCCAAAATGATAATGGCAGCGTTGAATAACTCATCATGGACCGTACCATATCTAATAAGGTCCTGTTTCTCCTTTCGGCTACACCATTCTGTTGTGGAGTACCAGGTGCAGTCAATTGGGATAATATCCCGTTCTCTACAAGATGTCCTAGAAATTCATCGGAGAGGTATTCGCCACCTCGATCAGATCGAAGTGTCTTTATGGATTTATCTAATTGCTTTTCCACTTCCGCACGATACTCTTTGAACTTGTTAAAGGTTTCGCTCTTGCGGTGCATCAGATACACATATCCATACCTCGAGTAATCATCTATAAAAGAGACATAATACTCGAACCCTCCTCGTGCTGTGACGTTCATGGGGCCACATACGTCAGTGTGCACAATTTCTAAGAGCTCTTGAGCCCTTGTACCCTTAGCTCCAAAAGACCTCTTAGTCATTTTACCCTCTAGACAAGACTCACATTGGGGAAGTCGTACCTCCTCCAGAGATTCCAGAGGACCGTCTTTCACTAATCATTGAATCCTATCCTGATTAATATGACCAAGTCTTAAATGCCAAAGATACGCCTTGTTAGAGTGAGAAACTTTCGACCTTTTAGAGTTATCAATTAATTCAGTGTCCAGCAGTGAGTACATCTTTGGTTTGATCAAATATAGGTTTCCATCCATCCATCCAGAACAGATAAAAGACTTATTTCTACGAATATCAACTCTTTTACTAAAAGAAACTGAATAAGAATCCTTTATTAAACAAGCTACCGATATAAGGTTCCTCCTAAAATTAGGAAAATAAAAACAGTCTTTTAATAAAATAAACCTAAATTGATCAAAATAAAGGTAAACATCTCCCACTGCCTCAGCTACCACAAAGCTACCATCTCTAGTCCGCAACGAGAGGCTCCTAACATGTAGACCTCTCGTTTCCACGAACCCCTGCATAGAAACACAAACATGATTAGTGACGCCCGAATCAATGACCCAAGTGTCTTTCGATTCTTCCACCAAACACGCTTCCAAGTAATGAAGTTCCTTACCTTCCTTGCCCTTGGTTGCTAGGAATTCCCGGCAAGCCTTCTTGAAGTGACCTACCTTCCCACAATGGAAGCATTTGGACTTTTTAGGGTCCTTCAGCTTTTTGTTCTTCTTCTTCTTCTTCCCGTCCGAGACAGGAGGATTAGAAGAACTAGAAGCCACTTGTTTCTTATTTGGCCTCTTCCTCTTCCGTGAGGGATTGGAAGATTCCGCCAAATTGGCCTCTCCTTTAGGTCGGACCACATCCTCATCCCTGATCATCCGCTCATAAGCCTGTAGTTGCTTCATGAGCTCGGTTAGTCCTAACTCAGCACCATTCTCGGCAGCCTCAGCGAAGAATCCCATTAGAGTGATCATATGGTCCTTCACCGGAGTACCCGCCTTTTGCTTAGAGTTCATAATGCTGGTGATAGCGGACTGTCGAGCCAATTTTTCTTGGCCTCCGAACATGTCCTCCAGATTTTCCATGATCTCCCCAGCAACTTGATAAGTCTCATGCTGCTTTTGTAAAGCACTCGTCATGCTAGCAAGGATGTAGCATCGAGCTATCTCATTAGATTCTCTCCAACGATTATAGGCAACCGGGACCTGCTCAAGTGGTGTGTCAGGTTTGGGCCCAGGTGGGCATGGTTCGTCCAGTACGAACTTGTGTCTCTCGTAGTTGAGAACTATTAATAGATTTATTTTCCAATCTTTATAATTGTCGCCATTCAGTTTATTCTCAGTAAGTATTGAAATGAGGGGTGTCGGTGACATTTTGAACTGAAATAAAATTATACTAGACATCATTACAAAGCCCAAGCAAATATATAGATAATTTAGCAAATAAAACATACAAGTATGTTCCTACATGAAACTTGAAAAACATGTAGCATTGCAACGGTAATTCTCAGCACCTATTGCCCCAAGCCACCGAGGGGTGATCATGAAAACAAATAACCGGAACATGGACCCCGTCCAATTAATATATGTTGCCTTAAATCCTCCAAGGTCAAGACATATATTAATAACCGCTTATTTGGCCACCAGTTTAGTTAACAGAGCTTCTAGGGAAGGTTAATAACTAAACGAGTCTTGAGTGTATAACCATTGTTTACGTAGCCCGATCCACGTCCTACCAAGCCACCGAGGGGTGGTCATGAATAGGATCGTACCCGAACACGTTTTCCACAGAGGAGATCCAATCTAGTATACCGGCGGCAGTAAACACCTACCGAGGGGAGTGGTCAGGGCAGAACTGACGCGAGGCGTTACCATGCTTTCACATATGGATCAACAATGGAGGCCGTGGGTTTTGTTTGAAACCCTCTCCCACTCAATATTTTGAAAAACATGCAAGTTTTGACAAATTATGTATGATCAATATACTATGAGCGGCACTCACCTATCCTATATGACATGTTATCGAATATGCATATAAAACATCCATCAATACATATTTATATATCCATGATATATCACAGAAAAAATAATTGACAGAATAACCAAGCTATGGTTCCATCCTAGAACAAAGAAAATAAAGATTACAAAATTCCATCCAAAGCATTCTTTGGGTCTTGAATTCTGTTTCGTCTTCTTGTATCCATCTTTATGTAGCCTCTCCATTTATTTCTCATCCCAAGAATTATTTAAAATTTAAATCTCCAAAAATTTAAATTTCAAATTTAAATTCCAAATTCGAATTTCAAATTTAAATTTCCAATTCAAATTTTTAAACAATTTTAAACATCATGTGTAATAATATGTAATTTCAAAAATTTCAAATTTTCAATTACATATTTTTAAACATGATTTAAAATTAAATTTCTAATTTAAAAATCAAAATTTTTCGATTTTTAGACCGTCGTACCGCCGCCTCCGAAGGTGGCAGCCGCCGTGGGCAGCCACCAGCCCCAAAGGGGCTGGCAGCCCACGACTGCCCCTATGTGCAGCCTTGCCGGGCTGTAGGCCAAGCCTGCAACACCAAGCTGCACGCCCAGGCTGGGCGAAGCAGCCGGCGGGCTGCACGCCTAGGCTACGGCCAGCCTTGGGCAGGCCACGGCCACCCTCGGCTGCAGGCTAAGACTGCGGCCGTGGGTGGTGTTGGCCTGCACAGGGGCTGCCGCAGCCCCATCCTGCCCAAGGGCAGGGGCTGCAGCCCCACCAAGGCCCGTCGGCCTATCCCGAGGGGTCGTGTCTTGATTTTCGTGCGATATTCCAATTTACCTATTAGGATCTCCAAAAATTAATTCGAATCCCAATTAAATTGAAATTTTCCACACAATCAAAATTTCAACCTTTAAATCAAATTTAACTTTTGGGAAAAAATAAATTACGGTCTTCAATCTTCAATCTCCTCCAAGAATAATTACATAAAATTTCCTAAACCGTTTCCGGTGTACAAAAATTCTATAAAAATTCTAAGAGAAAAAAAATTAAAATCCATGGGAAAATTATAGTGTTAATAAACTGCTCCCATGGTTACATAAAAATTCCTAGATACAATTTTTCTAAATTCTAAGGAACCATAACCGGTATAAACAAGCATGCTTATAATAATTCAAAAATTAAAATAACCACATACTTTATACATAATCCATGATAACAACATAAAGGAACCCTAGAATGCCACTCTTTAAATATCAAATCCATACATAAATAAAAAGACTAAGTAATTGTCTAATTTATACACATGGCATAGTCATGAGATGGCTCTGATACCAATTGTAGGAAAGTAAATCTGTAAAAACGTATCAGAGTGGCGCAGCGGAACAATAAAAATTTTTAGATTGTTAAATATCTCATGATGCCATATACAATAAACCAACAGCAATTAAAACTCATACCTCAAGGACGCCAATCTTGCAGGAGGAGAATGACCGGAGGCTTCAACCAACTAAGCTTCTTTACTATTCTCCAATTCCCGAATGGCTGAGTGTGTGGGCACTCTAAACCTCGATCGGTATGCTAGCACTGCTAGTCTTCTTCCGACCACCCAGATCTCTAAAGAACTTTATTGTCACGATGAGCTGTGCAACAATAAGCCTACTCACCTGAGAGTCTGTGGTCTGAGAGAACTGGAGTGGCAGGACCTCTATTTATAGACCTGCATGAGGTGATTCTCTGAATTGGAATTGGATTAGGAAAAGATATTCTCCCTTATCCATATCCATAAAATCTGAATTTTCCATGGGAAAATCCCAACAATAAAATTCGGTTTATTTAGGATAAATCCAATCCAAATCTAAACAAGATTTTAACTAGAATTTTATCTCCCTTTTTTCAACCAAAAAATCTGAAATTTCCTAGGAGATTTTCCCTCCAAAAATTCGGCCACATTTAGGATAAGGGAGAATCAAAATTCACTAGGATTTTCAAGCTTGAATCTTATCTCAACCTTATCCAAAATAACTGAATTTTCCTAGGAGATTTCCTCCATAATTTCGGCCACTTTTCAGGGAAGGAGAGAATCCAAATTCAACTAGGATTGAAACTTGAATTTTTCCCTTGAACCTTATCCACAAAAAGCGAAATTCCATTGAGGATTATCCTCAAAATTTCGTCCATAATTTGTTAGGATTTGGATTCAAAATTCAAGTAGGATTCTAACAAGATTATCCTCTACAAATCCAACTCAAATTCGAATTTCAAACCTTGTGGATTTTCCACAACAAATTCGAATCCCACATGGACTGTGATTCAAAATTTGAATTTCAAATTTCAAATTCGAATTTCAAATTCAAATTTCAAATTTCAAATTTCAAATTTCAAATTTAAATTTCAAATTCAAATTTCAAATTCAAATTTCAAATTCAAAATTCAAATTCAAAATTCAAAATTCAAATTTCAAAATTCAAATTTCAAAATCCACAAAACGGTTGTGTTTCAAATTCTTGTTCTCATGGATAATTTTCTACAACTCCAATCCAATCTCAAATAAAATCATGGCAACTTTATTTGGAGTTCGAATAATTGTGTACTCTATTATCCAAAACAAAATCTGAATCCAACCGGAGAGAATCTTGTCTACCATCCTAATCCTGTGTCATCACCATCCATGCATAATAAACTAGCCAATAGCATACACAAACCAATTTGCCAAACGTTAAGGAATTATGTGAAGCTAGTAGAGGGACTGATTGGACATATATAATCGGGCTCCCGCGATTCCATATGATCATCACTCTGTACCGAACAACTCAATCATATGATCACTAATTTCAGAGTCACACCACTATAAACCTGAAACTGAACTCCTAATTATATACCGTATTACGTAAGCCTGTGACGAGCTACTATCCAATGACCTTGTCATATATGCAAAACCCTCATATGATATCCATGATCAGCCTTAGGTCAAAGTCCGTTTAATCCTACTGATCAGGCTATCTTAAAGTTCCATTATACTACCGAATTAAGAAAATGATTATTCACCATATGTGAATAAGAAGTCATCCGTCCAGCAGACGACCCAAGGCCTTGTCCATTTTCACATTCAGTATAATGCCTTTAAGAGGATACCATTAACTCCTTAGAGCTATGATTCTGATATCTGCAAACAAACCCTTCATCATATACAAGTCATGCACCCAACGAACCGGTCTATAAGCTTACTACCTCTGAGACACTTTAGCCATTGGAACATCAAAGTACACAAGTCATATACATGAAGTAGTTCATTTACTTAGGATTAAGGTTATTGCATAATGAACGTCAAAAGCAGATTGATCCACTCATAGCGGACTACGTAGATCAATCACGCTTTAGTTTCGGTCTAATATGTCACCACCAAGTAACATATCTATGTCTCTACTTGGGAGTCCAGCTCTAGACAGTCAAGACAAACCGTCCCCTCCAAGGCTTTAGACAACATAATAGTCTTAACATGAGTTAGATGCTTGGTCTAACCCCATAGACTACAGACCATAGTTTAGACCGCCAACTTTAGAACATTGTCTTCTCGCATACAAAAGTCCATTGCATGCAACGTTCTAACAGTTTTAACACAAGCAGTCAGTGAGCCATATTTGCTTACATTTACTTTAACATGTAAATAAGACGAGGACAGATAGCAATATAATGAATAACCTCTCTATATATATAATTTTATTATCCAGTTCAAAATAAATACATCAAAATGTCTCTAATGCTTAGGGCATTCCTAACAATCTCCTACTTGCCCTAAGCCAGCAGATGTGCCATGTTATGCATCCCCATCGCTTCTACGTGCCTCTCAAAGCTTCTAGCCACCAAAGTCTTAGTAGAAGGATCGGCGATGTTGTCCTCGGACGCGATCTTACATACATCTACTTATCCTGTCTCCATATGCCCTCTAATGTCGACTTCCTCAAATCCTTACAAGTCTGGAAGTGTGAGTCCATGTATCCTATGGGTGTTAGGTCCCCTCTAGAATACACCAGCATATAATACCTCGTTCTTTTAAGATACTTGAGTATATGCTTTACAGCTTGCCGGTGCTTGGTTCCAGGATTTGCTTGATATCGACTCACCATACCTACTGCAAAACATTTATCCGGGCGAGTGCAAAGCATAGCGTACATAAGGCTACCCATAGCAGATGCATAAGAGACCGTACTCATACGCTCTTTTTCCTCCAATGTCTTGGGACAATCATCCAATGAAAGAGTTAGACCGGCAATAGAAGGTTGTGAGCGTTTCTTTGCCTCTTGCATTGCATATTTGTCAATTATTTTATCTATGTATGAAGCTTGGGATAACGCTATCATTTTGTTCTTTCGATCTCTAAAGAGACGAATGTCTAGAACATAATTAGCTTCTCCCAAGTCCTTCATGTCAAACTGTTGGTGTAACGAAAGCTTGACCGATGATAAGTTCCCTACATCATTCCCAATGAGTAGTATATCATCAACATAGAGTATCAGAAGGACCACTTTTCCATCCTTAATACGTTTATAAACACAGGGTTCATCAACGTTCTGCTCAAAACCAAATGTCTTAATCGCTTGATCAAACCTCTGGTTCCATGAGCGGGATGCTTGCTTTAATCCATAAATGGATCTAAGCAACTTGCAGACTTTCCTTTCTTGGCCTTTTGCTACGAACCCTTCGAGCTGTATCATATAGATACACTCTTCAAGATGGCCATTCAAGAATGTCGTCTTGACATCCATTTGCCAGATCTCGTAATTGAGAGCTGCAGCAATGGACAGAAGAATACGGATAGACTTCAGCATAGCAACAGGTGAAAAGGTTTCATCGTAATCGATTCCAGCCTTTTGCATGTATCCCTTTGCAACCAGTCTAGCTTTGAAAGTTTCCACTCTCCCTTCCGCATCCTTCTTTCTTTTGTAGACCCATTTGCATCCAATAGGTTTTATCCCATCCGGCAAATCTACAAGTTCCCAAACAGAGTTGGATTTCATAGAATCCATCTCATTGTTCATAGCCTGTTTCCAAGATTTAGAATCAACATCATTTATACCTACATCATAGGTGACCGGATCATCCTCATGCTCATGAGCCTCGGCCTGGTATACCTCAGCATCATACATGAAGAAATTAGGTTTCTTAGAAACCCTCCCACTATGACGAGGCACCCTAAATTGTTGATCGTCTACAGGTCTTTCACTGGAACTCGGACTTGCATCCAAGACCGAAAACTGTGGAGTAGTTCTTTCACCCGATAACTCCTCTAGCACCACTTTGCTTCGAGGCTTAAAGTCATTCATGTGACTTTCCTCCAAGAATGTCGCATGGGTTGAGACAATGACTTTTTGTTCCTTCGGGTTATAGAACAGACCTCCTTTAGTTCCTTTTGGATACCCTATAAATATGCATAATTCTGATCTTGGTTCCAACTTTTTCGCATCCCCATCCAGTACATGTGCCGGCCAGCCCCATATTCTCATATGTCTAAGGGAGGTCTTCCTGTCACGCCACAATTCATACGGAGTTCTGGGAATTGATTTACTCGGAACCTGGTTCAGAATATAGCACGCCGTTTGTAAAGCATATCCCCAAAATGATAATGGCAGCGTTGAATAACTCATCATGGACCGTACCATATCCAATAAGGTCCTGTTTCTCCTTTAGGCTACACCATTCTGTTGTGGAGTACCAGGTGCAGTCAATTGGGATAATATCCCGTTCTCTACAAGATGTCCTAGAAATTCATCGGAGAGGTATTCGCCACCTCGATCAGATCGAAGTGTCTTTATGGATTTATCTAATTGCTTTTCCACTTCCGCACGATACTCTTTGAACTTGTCAAAGGCTTCGCTCTTGCGGTGCATCAGATACACATATCCATACCTCGAGTAATCATCTATAAAAGAGACATAATACTCGAACCCTCCTCGTGCTGTGACGTTCATGGGGCCACATACATCAGTGTGCACAATTTCTAAGTGTTCCTGAGCCCTTGTACCCTTAGCTCCAAAAGACCTCTTAGTCATTTTACCCTCTAGACAAGACTCACATTGGGGAAGTCGTACCTCCTCCAGAGATTCCAGAGGACCGTCTTTCACTAATCATTGAATCCTATCCTGATTAATATGACCAAGTCTTAAATGTCAAAGATACGCCTTGTTAGAGTGAGAAACTTTCAACCTTTTAGAGTTATCAATTAATTCAGTGTCAAGCAGTGAGTACATCTTTAGTTTGATCAAATATAGGTTTCCATCCATCCATCCAGAACAGATAAAAAACTTATTTCTATGAATATCAACTCTTTTACTAAAAGAAACTGAATAAGAATCCTTTATTAAATAAGCTACCGATATAAGGTTCCTCCTAAAATTAGGAACATAAAAATAGTCTTTTAATAAAATAAACCTAAATTGATCAAAATAAAGGTAAACATCTCCCACTGCCTCAGCTACCACAAAGCTACCATCTCCCGTCCGCAACGAGAAGCTCCTAACATGTAGACTTCTCGTTTCCACGAACCCCTGCATAGAAACACAAACATGATTAGTGGCGCCCGAATCAATGACCCAAGTGTCTTTCGATTCTTCCACCAAACACGCTTCCAAGTAATGAAGTTCCTTACCTTCCTTGCCCTTGGCTGCTAGGAATTCCCGGCAAGCCTTCTTGAAGTGACCTACCTTCCCACAATGGAAGCATTTGGACTTTTTAGGGTCCTTCGGCTTTTTGTTCTTCTTCTTCTTCTTCCCGTCCGAGACAGGAGGATTAGAAGAACTAGAAGCCACTTGTTTCTTATTTGGCCTCTTCCTCTTCCATGAGGGATTGGAAGATTCCGCCAAATTGGCCTCTCCTTTAGGTCGGACCACATCCTCATTCCTGATCATCCGCTGATAAGCCTGTAGTTGCTTCATGAGCTCAGTTAGTCCTAACTCCTTTGTCGCCAGATTGTATGCGGCCTTAAACCCCACAAAATCTTTAGACAGAGTCTTGAACACCATCTCGATCTGGGTGTTGTAGTCCAACTCAGCACCATTTTCGGCAGCCTCAGCAAAGAATCCCATTAGAGTGATCATATGGTCCTTCACCGGAGTACCCGCCTTTTGCTTAGAGTTCATAATGCTGGTGATAGCGGACTGTCGAGCCAATTTTTCTTGGCCTCCGAACATGTCCTCCAGATTTTCCATGATCTCCCCAGCAACTTGATAAGTCTCATGCTGCTTTTGTAAAGCACTCGTCATGCTAGCAAGGATGTAGCATCGAGCTATCTCATTGGATTCTCTCCAACGATTATAGGCAACC
Organism: Antiaris toxicaria; assembly: GCA_035233585.1. Lineage (NCBI taxonomy): Eukaryota > Viridiplantae > Streptophyta > Magnoliopsida > Rosales > Moraceae > Antiaris > Antiaris toxicaria. Next base: position 22,444,029 of record CP141156.1, read on the forward strand.
GGGACCTCCTCAAGTGGTGTGTCAGGTTTGGGCCCAGGTAGGCATGGTTCGTCCAGTACAAACTTGTGTCTCTCGCAGCTGAGAACTATGAATAGATTTCTTTTCCAATCTTTATAATTGTCGCCATTCAGTTTATTCTCAGTAAGTATTGAAATGAGGGGTGTCGGTGACATTTTGAACTGAAATAAAATTATACTAGACATCATTACAAAGCCCAAGCAAATATACAGATAATTTAGCAAATAAAACATACAAGTATGTTCCTACATGAAACTTGAAAAACATGTAGCATTGCAACGGTAATTCTCAGCACCTATTGCCCCAAGCCACCGAGGGGTGATCATGAAAACAAATAACCGGAACATGGACCCCGTCCAATTAATATATGTTGCCTTAAATCCTCCAAGGTCAAGACATATATTAATAACCGCTTATTTGGCCACCAGTTTAGTTAACAGAGCTTCTAGGGAAGGTTAATAACTAAACGAGTCTTGAGTGTATAACCATTGTTTACGTAGCCCGATCCACATCCTACCAAGCCACCGAGGGGTGGTCATGAATAGGATCGTACCCGAACACGTTTTCCACAGAGGAGATCCAATCTAGTATACCGGCGGCGGTAAACACCTACCAAGGGGTGTGGTCAGGGCAGAACTGACGCGAGGCGTTACCATGCTTTCACATATGGATCAACAATGGAGGCTGTGGGTTTTGTTTGAAACCCTCTCCCACTCAATATTTTGAAAAACATGCAAGTTTTGACAAATTATGTATGATCAATATACTATGAGCGGCACTCACCTATCCTGTGATAACCGGGAATTTTAAATTCTCGAATTATGTTAAATTTTGTATGTAAATAACAATATTAATGAATAAAGTGTGAAAACATTGTATTTCAATACTGTTGAAATAGTGTAAAATATTCTGGCAGTGTTAAAATGTGTAAGTTCGGGGATGGAAGATCCTACCGAACATAATCAGGTAAGACGGTTTGAAATCAGAACCGAAAACCCTAGAAAGTGCATTGAAATACACTAAAACAATAGAAATTTACGGTATAAAATTCTGATCAAACGGAAGTAAAATAAGACAAACCGACCGCACGAGAGGCGCTAAAAACTCGCCTACGCGATTTCGGTAAAGTTCCGTTCGGGTCGGATAACAGTCAAAAATTGACTACGAATTAATTCAAGATTAATATGAATTGTTGATGACATCACTATGATGATGTCATAAAACAAATTAAATTTGTGTCAAAATTAGAAAGTTTTGATAGGTGTATGGCTAGGATTGATTCACTTTTTGATCAAAGGTCAAGATCATGCCAAAATTCACTTAGGAAAAAATTAAAAAAATTTTGGGTGATTTGTTGAAAGGCCATCCTGCCATGTGGAATGCAAGAAGGAGAAATTTTATTTTTGATCCCAAAACTCTTACTTTTTGGTCCTTGAACAATTAAGAAATTGTTAGAAAAAAATTACAAAAAGGCCCTTGATTTTTGCCTATAAATAGGCATCAAAAAATTCAAGAAAAAATTAGAGAAATGCAACTAAACTCTTGCCAAAAATTCCCAGCCAAAACCGTGGAGAAGAAACCCATCAAACCAAAAATTTTGTTTGAAATTCCACACCAAATCTAGTTTAAAGTTCACTTCCAATATCAAGCTAACAATCAAGCAAGGTAAACCCTAAATTTGAAACTTTTTTTTGGTTTTTTCTACTAAAAACCGTGGGTTTTGGAAGTGAAAAACAATGAGAAAAATTTGTTAAAGTCTTGATTTTAGGATAGTTTAATGTTGTGATATTCAAAGCATGAAATTGGAAAGAAAAACAAGCAAAATTTTACATGTTTTTCTTGTAAAATCCGTGGCTCTTAGGGTATTATAATTGCATGAATTTTGTTGTTTTGTTATAGTATTGATGTTCATTTAATCATATGAAAAATTGAGCATGAAATGAAAGTTAGAAACAAGAAAAATTTGAAGAAGAATGCTTGCAAAAATCGTGGGCATGATTGTGAAAAATTGGAAGATTTAATGTTGATACAAGTTGATAAAAACCTTAGGAAAGAAAGAAAAATTTTCTTTCTATTTTTGGCATAAAAACCGTGGCTATGTTTAGGGTTATAATACATGTTTTGTTAGTTTTTAAATGTTATCTTATACATTAAAAAGTATAAGACTAATGTGATGTTGTGATGAAAATTTAGTTGATGAAAAAAATCTAGTAAACTAGGATTAGTTTGAAAAAAAAAATGGTTATGTGATGTGATTTGTAAATGTTGAAACATATGGAAAGTTTTTATACAAAGTTTGGAAACTTTGTATAAAATAGGCCTCTGGTGTAGTACGTGCCAGGTACAAAGGTTCTGAGGCGTACCTAACGCCGGGAAATCTTAAAAATACAAGCGGAAATGCTGCCGAAATTTCTAAAATCGGCTTAAGGGCATTTCGGGAAACGAGGGGTAAAATATCGAACTCGGGAAGGAAACCGAGACCCCTCGGTGAATTATGATTAGAAATGGAAAACCAACCCAAAAGGAATAGCAAACCGACCCTAAAACACTAAAATGCCTAAAACAGGAAAAAAAACCGATGTTAGGGGTATTTTGGGAAACGAGGGAAAATTTTAGGTCGGGGTAGGAAACCCGAGCCTCTCGGGGTCTGAGGGGCGGGGAATGGATGAATAACGTTTAGTAAATAGTGAAAAGGCCATTTGAGGCTCCGAAACGCTAGAAAAATGGAAAAACGACCCTAGGTGACGGATGAATAGTAACCGAGGGTCGGGAAAAATAAAGTTGGGATTTTACAGCAATTTAAGCTGTAAAATGATACGAAAGCTTAGGAAATATTATTTTAGAATATTTAATGTTAGAAAATTAGGAAGAAACAATAGAATGAAGCTAATTATAGTTCCAAAACCCGTTAGGGGCAAAATGGTCATTTTGACCAAAAATTTCCGAAAGGGCTCGGAAATAGCCCTAAAACACCTAGAATAACTTAGACAAAATTATAAAACTCAAAATAAGAATTTTAGAGTTAAAATTCTAAGAATTTTAAGAAACACGGGCGTGTATTGGGACACACGGCCGTGTATAGGAAAAATATTATAACCCGAGAGGTACACGGCCTGGAACACGGCCGTGTCGCAGACCGTGTACCACCAATAAAATTTAAATATGTAGAACGTTAAATAAAATAAATATATATTTTAGATAATAAATAAAAAGGGGTATTAACAGACACTATGATATCTGTAGGAACCCAAAATAAAGATAGGACTGCGGAGGAGTTCCGGGAGTGGACACTAGCGCAATATTGGTAAGTTCAAGCATTTTCATGTCTGCAACATGAAATACTGTGTTAATCTATTCTACACTAGCTGCAAACTAGATATAAAATCCTATGAAAATTTGGGAATTAGTTGGTATAACCGATCCCAAATTGAGAAAATAAGTAAGACCTACGGGCAATAGAGGATTGTGACCTTAAGGTGACTTATGTAACCACCTGGTCAAAACGGTAAATTGAAAGATGGTAAATGAAACCACTAAGGCGTACCGCCCCTCCAACATAGTGGTGGAGGTTTATTAAATCCTACGGGATTATCAGGGCTGTGGAGGACAATGTTCTAAGGTCGCTCCTTGGACCCTCCCAGTCAGCGCGCAAGTAATCATCGGTACTGCTGGAAACAGAGCTCTACATTAGACATCAATTAGAGAATAAACAATCAATAAAATAATGGAAATCATAACTGAGCATAATCGAAGCTTACACTAGAGAAAGGTAATTTCGGTTAGGGTAAATGAATAGTATCCTGATAGAGTAACATGAATAGTAACCAGTTAGGGTAACTGGTACCATTCACCGGTCAAAGGTCAACTATACTATTCATGGTGAATAGTACTATTCATAAGAAATTAGGTTTTTCTTGTCTTTGAATCAATATGATTCTTACTATGTATGTTTGAACTTACTGAGCCCGTTAGCTCATCAGTTTGTTCATGTTATAGGTAAGAAACCTGTTCTGTAAATATATAGATGGCGGCAGGATGCGAGCGTGTTAAAGGGATAGGGAACTCACCGTGGACATGGTCCTGCCATAAGTTTTCTGCTGAGCTTTTTGAGTAAAGAAAATATGCTTGCAGACAAAGACTACAATACATATAAATATTATATTTGTATTAAATATGTTGTACTTATTTCAGACATGGAAAAAAATATATAGTGTTATATTTTATATCGCTTTCTTAATTAATATTCATAAGAAAAATATGTATTAAAGAAAAAAAAATTTTGGTGCAAAATTTTAGGCCCTTGTATTTAAGAAATTTAGTTTAAGCGTTTAAAACTGACGACTCAGATTCAGCACCCGAACAGTCTTGGTCGGCCATAGAGTCGATTCATGATGGTTGCGAGTGGTTGGAATCTGGGGACGTCACATATCCTATATGACATGTTATCAAATATGCATATAAAACATCCATCAATACATATTTATACATCCATGACATATCACAGAAAAAATAATTGACAGAATAACCAAGCTATGGTTCCACCCTAGAACAAAGAAAATAAAGATTGCAAAATTCCATCCAAAGCATTCTTTGGGTCTTGAATTCTGTTCCGTCTTCTTGTATCCATCTTTATGTAGCCTCTCCATTTATTTCCCATCCCAAGAATTATTAAAAATTTAAATCTCCAAAAATTTAAATTTCAAATTTAATTTCCAAATTCGAATTTCAAATTTAAATTTCCAATTCAAATTTTTAAACAATTTTAAACATCATGTGTAATAATATGTAATTTCAAAAATTTCAAATTTTCAATTACATATTTTTAAACATGATTTAAAATTAAATTTCTAATTTAAAAATCAAAATTTTTCGATTTTTAGACCATTGTACCGCCGCCTCCGAAGGCGGCAGCCGCCATGGGCAGCCACCAGCCCCAAAGGGGCTGGCAGCCCACGACTGCCCCTATGTGCAGCCTTGCCGGGCTGTAGGCCAAGCCTGCAGCGCCAAGCTGCACGCCCAGGCTGGGCGCAGCAGACGACGGGCTGCACGCCCAGGCTACGGTCAGCCTTGGGCAGGCCACGGCCACCCTCGGCGGCAGGCTAAGCCTGCGGCCGTGAGTGGTGTTGGCCTGCACAGGGGCTGCCGCAGCCCCATCCTGCCCAAGGGCAGGGGCTGCAACCCCACCAAGGCCCGTCGGCCTATCCCGAGGGGTTGTGTCTCGATTTTCGTGTCATATTCCAATTTACCTATTAGGATCTCCAAAAATTAATTTGAATCCCAATTAAATTGAAATTTTCCACACAATCAAAATTTCAACCTTTAAATCAAATTTAACTTTTGGGAAAAAATAAATCACGATCTTCAATCTTCAATCTCCTCCAAGAATAATTACATAAAATTTCCTAAACCGTTTTCGGTGTACAAAAATTCTATAAAAATTCTAAGAGAAAAAAAATTAAAATCCATGGGAAAATTACAGTGTTAATAAACTGCTCCCATGGTTACATAAAAATTCCTAGATACAATTTTTCTAAATTCTAAGGAACCATAACCGGTATAAACAAGCATGCTTATAATAATTCAAAAATTAAAATAACCACATACTTTATACATAATCCATGATAACAACATAAAGGAACCATAGAATGCCAATCTCTAAATATCAAATCCATACAAAAATAAAAAGACTAAGTAATTGTCTAATTTATGTACATGGCATAGTCATGAGATGGCTCTGATACCAATTGTAGGAAAATAAATCTGTAAAAACATATCAGAGTGGCGCAGCGGAACAATAAAAATTTTTAGATCGTTAAATATCTCATGATGCCATATACAATAAACCAACAGCAATTAAAACTCATACCTCAAGGACGCCAATCTTGCAGGAGGAGAATGACCGGAGGCTTCAACCAACCAGCCTTCTCTACTATTCTCCAATTCCCGAATGGCTGAGTGTGTGGGCACTCTGAACCTCGATCGGTATGCTAGCACTGCTAGTCTTCTTCCGACCACCCAGATCTCTAAAGAACTTTATTGTCACGATGAGCTGTGCAACAATAAGCCTGCTCACCTGAGAGTCTGTGGTCTGGGAGAACTGGAGTGGCAGGACCTCTATTTATAGACCTGCATGAGGTGATTCTCTGAATTCGAATTGGATTAGGAAAAGATATTCTCCCTTATCCATATCCATAAAATCTGAATTTTCCATGGGAAAATCCCAACAATAAATTCGGTTTATTTAGGATAAATCCAATCCAAATCTAAACAAGATTTTAACTAGAATTTTATCTCCCTTTTTTCAACCAAAAAATCTGAAATTTCCTAGCAGATTTTCCCTCCAAAAATTCGGCCACATTTAGGATAAGGGAGAATCAAAATTCCACTAGGATTTTCAAGCTTGAATCTTATCTCAACCTTATCCAAAATAACCGAATTTTCCTAGGAGATTTCCTTCATAATTTCGGCCACTTTTCAGGGAAGGAGAGAATCCAAATTCAACTAGGATTAAAACTTGAATTTTTCCCTTGAACCTTATCCACAAAAACCGAAATTCCATTGAGGATTATCCTCAAAATTTCGTCCATAATTTGTTAGGATTTGGATTCAAAATTCAAGTAGGATTCTAACAAGATTATCCTCTCCAAATCCAACTCAAATTTGAATTTCAAACCTTGTGGATTTTCCACTACAAATTCGAATCCCACTTGGACTGTGATTCAAAATTTGAATTTCAAATTTCAAATTCGAATTTCAAATTCAAATTTCAAATTTCAAATTTCAAATTTAAATTTCAAATTCAAATTTCAAATTCAAATTTCAAATTCAAATTTCAAATTCAAATTTCAAATTTCAAAATTTCAAATTTCAAATTTAAATTTCAAATTCAAAATTCAAATTTCAAATTTCAAATTCAAATTTCAAATTCAAAATTCAAATTTCAAATTTCAAATTTCAAAATTCAAATTTCAAAATCCACAAAACGGTTGTGTTTCAAATTCTTGTTCTCATGGATAATTTTCTACAACTCCAATCCAATCTCAAATAAAATCATGGCAACTTTATTTGGAGTTCGAATAATTGTGTACTCTATTATCCAAAACAAAATCTGAATCCAACCGGAGAGAATCTTGTCTACCATCCCAATCCTGTGTCATCACCATCCATGCATAATAAACTAGCCAATAGCATACACAAACCAATTTGCCAAACGTTAAGGAATTATGTGAAGCTAGTAGAGGGACTGATTGGACATATATAATCGAGCTCCCGTGATTCCATATGATCATCATTCTGTACCGAACAACTCAATCATATGATCACTAATTTCAGAGTCACACCACTATAAACCTGAAACTGAACTCCCAATTATATACCGTATTACGTAAGCCTGTGACGAGCTACTATCCAATGACCTTGTCATATATGCAAAACCCTCATATGATATCCATGATCAGCCTTAGGTCAAAGTCCGTTTAATCCTACTGATCAGGCTATCTTAAAGTTCCATTATACTACCGAATTAAGAAAATGATTATTCACCATATGTGAATAAGAAGTCATCCGCCCAGCAGACGACCCAAGGCCTTGTCCATTTTCACATTCAGTATAATGCATTTAAGAGGATACCTTTAACTCCTTAGAGCTATGATTCCGATATCTGCAAACAAACCCTTCATCATATACAAGTCATGCACCCAACGAACCGGTCTATAAGCTTACTACCTCTGAGACGCTTTAGCCATTGGAACATCAAAGTACACAAGTCATATACATGAAGTAGTTCATTTACTCAGGATTAAGGTTATTGCACAATGAACGTCAAAAGCAGATTGATCCACTCATAGCGGACTACGTAGATCAGTCACGCTTTAGTCCCGGTCTAATATGTCACCACCAAGTAACATATCTATGTCTCTACTTGGGAGTCCAGCTCTAGACAGTCAAGACAAACCGACCCCTCCAAGGCTTTAGACAACATAATAGTCTTAACATGAGTTAGATGCTCGGTCTAACCCCATAGACTACAGACCATAGTTTAGACTACCAACATTAGAACATTGTCTTCTCGCATACCAAAGTCAATTGCATGCAACGTTCTAACAGTTTTAACACAAGCAGTCAGTGAGCCATATTTGCTTACGTTTACTTTAACATGTAAATAAGACGAGGACAGATAGCAATATAATGAATAACCTCTCTATATATATAATTTTATTATCTAGTTCAAAATAAATACATCAAAATGTCTCTAAAGCTTAGGGCATTTCCTAACATTTCAGACTCTGATGATCAGTGAAGATTTAATATTGAGCTCCATACAAATAATGTCATCAAATTTTGAGTGCGAACACTACAACAGCAAGTTTCAGATCATAAATGGGATAGTTCCTCTCATGGTCTTTTAACTGGCATGATACATACGCAATCACCTTGTCATTCTGCATGAGTACAGCTCCTAAGCCTATCTTTGAAGCGTCACTGTAGATTGTGAATTTTTCTCCTTCGGTGGGTAAAGTAAGAACAGGTGCTCTTATCAGTCACCTTTTTAATTCTTGAAAACTTCTTTCACACTTTTGTGTCCACTTGTATTTCTTGTCCTTACGAGTGAAAGTAGTAAGGGGTGTGGCTAGTCATGCAAATCCTTCTACAAACCTTCTGCAGTAGCCGGCTAGACCTAAGAAGCTTTGTATCTCAGTCACACTCTTAGGAGTAGGCCACTCATTAATTGCTTCCACCTTGACTGGATCTATAGCAATCCCCTCTTTTGTCACCACGTGCCTAAGAAAATGCACTTTATTCAATCAGAATTCACACTTAGAGAATTTCGCATACAACTGATGGCTTCTCATAGTGTGAAGAACTATTCTTAGATGCTCCTCATGCACTTTATGAGTCTTTGAATATATAAGTATGTCATCGATAAACATGATAACAAACTTATCAAGAAACTCTTTAAAGACTCTGTTCATCAAATCCATAAACGTGGCTGGAGCATTGGTCAATCCGAACGGGATCACTAAAAATTCATAGTGATTGTATCGGGTTCTGAACGCTGTCTTGAGAATGTCACTCTCCCAGATTCTCAGCTGATAATATCCTGAATGTAAATCAATTTTTGAGAATACTGCTGCTCTTTTTAACTGGTCGAACAGGTCATCAATTCTAAGTAGTGGATACCTATTCTTGATGGTAACCTTATTCAACTCTCTATAATCAATACACATCCAGAGAGTTCCATCTTTCTTTTTAACGAATAGAATTAGAGCGCCCTATGAGGAGTAGCTTGGCCAGATAAACCGCTTCTCTAACAGCTCTTTCAACTGTACTTGCAGTTCTTTTAATTCTACTGGGGCCATACGATATGGTGCCTTGGAAATTGGAGCAATCCCTAGCATAATCTCAATCTCGAACGAAATTTCCCTTTCCAGAGGCAACCTTGGCAATTCCTCTGGAAATACATCAAGAAATTTGTTGACAACTGGAACATCTTCCGGTTGCAAATTCTTTTCCTCGGTCATGTCTATCACGTATGCCAGGTATCCCGCACAGCCACTAGCTATTAGCTTCTTCGCCCTCATTGCATTGATCAACATCTTCTTCGATTGACGAGAGGTATCAACATACTCAAAACATTCTTGCTCATCCGGTCGAAGGACTATTTTCGCTTCTGACAATCGAGAGTGGCTTGGTACTTTCCCGGGAAATCTATTCCTAGGATCACATCATAGTCGATGATCTTCATTACGATCAAATCGACATATAGCTCCCTATTTGCCACAATTACTAGCACATGACATAACCAGTAATTTGACAGCATCACTTCCCCTAAAGGTAGAGCTATCCTAAAAATCATTCCTATAGGATCCTTAGCATATCCTAACTTGTCAGTGAATTCATGGGACACAAAGGAATGTGTAGCTCCTGAATCAAAAAGGACACATGCCACGTGGTTAAATACAGAAAGCTAACCTATAACCACGTTGGATGTTCCCACTTCAGCATCTTCCTTGGTAAATATGGTAACACAAGCATCTGGTCTGGAGGTCTGTTCTGGGCGTTCAGGCCATGTTGGTGGCACTCCTGAAGGCCCTTTAATCCTCCCCTGTAAGGCATGAGCTTAAGGCGATGGTTGACGCAGAAGATATTGTTGACCCTATTGCATTGGCCCTGAAGTATTTTGGTGATTCATGGGGCAATTCTTTGCAAAATGCCTTTCTCGCCTACACTGATAACATGTGTTTATGCCAAACTTGCACTGGCCTGGATGCCTCCTTCCACACATAGCACATGTGGGAAAACTCGGTCCTGAACCCTAACTGGTCTTCCGCTATTGGTTGCAGCTGTATTAGCTTTTATTCCCAGAAAAATTTCCTTTTCTTTTACTCTGCTGTTGTTGGGAGCCTTAAGCGTTAGACTGACTTGGTCTATTCTGACCAGAATTACTACCCTGTTCGGTCAGCATCCCTACTTGTGCTGACTTGGCTAAAATCTTTTCTTTCTTCTTTACTTCCCAAACTTTTTCTCATTCCTCTTTTTGTCTAAGGAGATGGTATTCAGCTCTGAGGGTCCTACTTACATAGTTTGCCAATAAGGTGGGTGGTACTGGGCCACTGTTGACTAGCACTAATATTTCTGGCCTAAACATGCCAATCATCTTCTGAATCTTCTCTCTTTCTGTTGGCACCATGTAAAGACACAACCGGGATAGCTAATCAAATCTGTGACATACTTCACTCATCGATTTGTTCCCCTATTTCAGTTCAACAAATTCTTTCTGTTAGGGGCATAGAGCAACTGGATCATAATATTTCTGGTTAAATTCCTCCAAAAATTCCTCCCAAGTCATTGTGGTCACGTCTCTCCTTATACGGACTGTGTCCTACCCAAAACGAGAATCTTTCTTAAGTACAAAGGATGCACACAAAATCTTCTCTTGATCGGTTAAATTCATGAAGTCAAGAATCATCTGCAGAGAAAAAAACCACTCCTCTGCCTCAAGTGGATCAATCGAACCCTCGAATTCTGATGGCTTCATCCGACGGAATCGTTCATATAAGGGTTCCTAGTTCCCCCTAGGCTGGGGTTGCTGGACCTCTGGAACAATTGGCAGCACAGCTGGTACTATCTCTGCTGCCTACGAAGCATGGCCTTCTTCCTGGCCTTGTTGTTGTTCCATAGCAGATAGCCATTATCAAAGTTCAGCATTTTCTTTCATTTGATTCTCTATGAGGGCTTGTATTTCCTCCAGTTTATTTGCTAATGTAGGGTGTCATCCACTTCTTGCACTCATTATGATCTTTCTCTTCTAGCCTTACGCAAAAACCAAAAGTTAGATTTCCCATAAATAATCTTGGAAATATGATGGAAATTTTAAACAAGTCATTTACTGCAAAGCATAACACCTCAAAACATCTCATATCATTTCATAACATTTTCTTACACCGCACATAGCATACACAATATTTACATATATTGTAATGTTTAGAGTACATCTGTCCTAGCTTCTTTACATACATACATATATACATATTTACATATGGACATGTTTTTTTTTTTTGTTTTCATGCTCAGCTATTTTATCCATCCTATCCTAAGGGAAATTTCTCGAGGTATTCATCTTTTTCCTCTGAATCATCGCCCTTGGATGTCCCCTGATCACGAGTCACAGTCATCCTTCGTCACGACGGACCGACCTCGTGTTCATTTACTCTCGGTGGGGGTCCATACAAACATGTCAGTACCCCTTCTTCACGATCTCGCTCCTATTGATGCTTTTCCATACATTCCCTTAACTATGACCTCTCTACTCTAATGGTGCTGGCGATAAACTCTTACCTAGGAATGGAATGGAGGATACTCACTCTTCGTTTCAGCTCTAGGGTAAGTCCTCTCCAGAACATTTCATGGAAGTCTTCATCAGAAAAGTTTGGGGGCGGGCACCTTTTAATAATGTTTTCATCAAACTGCACTGCATATGTCAACACTATGTCCCCAAGCATCATTTGAAATCTCTCTACTCTCTGAAGATAATCCCTAACATATGTTATTCAGGGTAATGCTGGTGACGATGTACTTTCTTCTCTAGCTGGGAAAACTAGAGAGTGCTCTGGGCTTCTTTGATCACTACCAAGCAGAAATTGGCCCAGTTAAGCCTCAATAATGCCTCTTGATCATAGAGCTCCCAATATATTCGGGCATCTCCTTGAAACGTACTCACTGCAAGAATGACCCAGTAATCTCAGTTTATATCACAGGATCGACAGATGATCTTTATAATGTGTAACCAATCCTATACTAGTACTGACTGATGTCCTCCGTTAAATATAAGCGGCTGACAGGCCCTAAAAGTCTAGGTAGCCCTAGCAAAAACCCTCGAGCCAATGTGATCTCATCCACCAACTACTAGGATATCAACTACTACTGGTGGTGGATTAAGTGCTGGCAGAGGGGTTGGTGCCCTGGTAGTCATCGGTGCCTCTTCTCGTAGAGTAGCAGGGTTGGCCGGTGCTAGAGAGCATACAGTCGGTTGTCGAGGTGGGGATGACCTAATTATAGGTCTGGTCCATACCCTAGGAGGACCCCCAGCTTTGTATGGAGGATGTCTGCTATATGGTGGTCTCATCCTTTAATTCCTACATAAGGTTCACTTAACGTAAATAAACATATTACTATTCATAAAAATAAGCTTAACTTACTCGGATCGACGATGGGATGTGCATCAAGCCTTAAGGGACATGGTCAACTGCTCTGATACCAACTGTAGCGGCCCGCCCTTCGTGGAGGCTAACAGTACTAGCATAGTAGAGCTCTGAAATCCACTATGATAGACTGTCACCTCATTGGGTCACCGATAACTTACTTATAACTTTTCTTTGTTATTTACTGATCGAAATTTTAAACTTAAATTTTTAGCTTAGGAAAAAAATAGGGATTTATTTTTAAAACTGAACTTTAAACTATAAAGCCATAAAGCCTCATAAAATACATACTGTAATACATATCATATTCTGTTGTGCTTAATTTACATCATGTTACAAGCATTTAAAATAACTTTCAAAGTTTGCTCGACGGAAAACATAAGTAGGACCATTCCTTTCGCCTAGCCTTGGTGGCAGATGCAGATCCTGCCCCTCGTCCATCTACTAGCTACTAATGTATAGTCTTCTTACCTGCAACATAAATAAATTTGTGAGCAACAGGCTCAGTAATTTCAAACATATAAACTGGAACATAAAACATAAAATCATAAAAAGTACTATTTATATAAATAGTAACTTTGACTTTTGACCATGAATAGTAAGGTTGACTTTGACCAATACTATTCTTGTTAACTTTGACCTAAGCTGCTACACATATATAATTAGTACATATTACGCTCAATTATGATAAATCTTAAGTCTTAGGTCTTTATCTTGCATTAAGTTCCGGTGTTGGGCCCCTGGATTGGTCGTACCGTAGTGTGCGCAGACTGAGAGGGACTCTGGGGAGCGACCCACTGGTCAATCCTCTACAGTCTACATAATAATGTACTTCCATACCCGGGACAAACTACCATCGGTGTGGAAGTCGTATCATAACCGAACATGTGAAACCTCCACCTCTGTGGGAGGCTGGTACGTCAATACTGGTCTCATTATCGACTTTCTTATGGTTCCTGACTGGTGGCATTATGATTGCCTCCTGGGTCTGAAACTCTTTACATCATGTTCTTTAGTTGTGGATATTTTTATTTCCTACGTTAGTGTGCATATAGCACCTGGATACTTATTTACATGTTTTACATAACTTATAGATATACTAAGTAAATTCATGCTGCAGACAAATAAATGTCTGAACTTACTCCTATTTTGCTAGCGATTCCTTTCCTAGGTAAATCGACTTCCTTATATCACCTTTTCATTGATTCCTTATAACCGAAATAAATCACGGCTATTAGTACTACTCCATTTATATTAACAATGTTGTGAAAAATGTAAACTTCTAATTTTTTTATCCGTAATTATTCATTTAGGGTTTATTTTTCAATTTTACGCTTATTACACAGCCTGGTACACGACCGTGTCCATGGCTGTGTATCTCTTGGGTTTGGAAATCCTTTTCTACATGCCTGTGTATATCAAAGAGTCCTTTACTACACACCCATGTTCCTCTGGTACACGCCTATGTACTGTCTAAAAATTCAAATTTAATTGTTAAAACCTTAATTAAGGCCTTAAAAACTTTTATTAATTCATTCGGAGGCTTTTACGGTCTTTTTCTAGCATTCTAGAAAGTTTTGGTCAAAATAACCATTTTGTCCCTGACGGGACCGTGGACCGTGAAATTCCCGTTTTAGCATTTTAATTGAGTTTTCTAGTCATGAAAATCATAAAACAATCTTTCTTAGATTTTGCTGAGCTTTTATGATGTTTCTTGCTAAAATACTCAGGTTACTATTCACTCGACTCTCGGGTGGTACTATTTCGACCTTCGGGGTCATTTCTTGTTTTTCTAACCTTTTGAGACTTCAAATAAACAATTCACTAGCTATGAAATCGTCCATTGTCCTTTTCTCGAGCCTTACGTCCCTGAAGGGGCTTGGGTTTTTGGTTCCCGACCGTATTTTTACCCCTTGTTTACCAAATTGCCCTTCAGGCATCCTTAAATTTCGACAGCATTTCTGCTGAAATTCTAGGTTCCCGGCGTTTAGGAAACATCTTGAAACCATCTATCCTATTCTACCCTGCCAAGTACTATACTATAAACCTAATTTTTTCATAAAGTTACATACTTTTTACGTAAAATTTGTCATTAAAACCTCATCGTATCTAACAGGATTTCAACCTATTCTTCCTCATTTTTAGGCCCAATTTTGTACACCATTCACACATTCACATAACATCACAAAACCCTAGCATAACTCATCTCATTCCTTTACTTAATTTATCAACATGTTAACACTATAATTCCAATTCAAAGTCAACAACATAAAATCTCATTTTCCCCCTAATGTGACTCACGAATTTTTCATGAAAAATAACTACAAATGTTCATGTTTTTCACTTCCATTTTCTTTTCTTGATTTCCACACAAAATCAAAACCAAAAACCAAGCAAAACAACATCAAATTTTTCACCATTCCAAGCCATAACAAACCCACAGTTTTAGTGAGAAAAACGCATGTACAACTTGATTTTTCATATCCTTATTTCTTGCTTAACTTAATCTCACATCACTTACACACTCTCAAGCAAGAATCTTTCAATAAAAATTGAATTTTTCCCACTTCAAAACAGCCCATTCGCACGGATTTTCTTCATGAAAAAAAAAAAAAAAAAACCATGCACAAATAGAAGCTCACCTTGCTTTCTTGATTCCTTGCGCTTGGAGACCAGTTTTTTAACACTTTCTTGAAGATTTTTTAAAGAAAATTTTCTGGTTTTAATGGGGGAGGTGCACAGCTGCTACAATAGCTGAAAACCAGATTTTTTTTTCTGGTTTCTTTGTGTCCAAAACCGTGTATATATGCAGCCAAAAAGAAAGGACTAAATTACAATTGTTTTAAGGGCATTTTTGCAAGCTTTTTGCACAATTTTTATTCTTTAGGGGCTGTTTTGTAATTAAACAAATTAGGGCAGATTTTTTTTTTCTGATTTAGCCCCCTAAAAATCCGCCACTTTATGCCCTAGAAACCACTTGAAATTTTTGTTAATCTTCCTTTGACTTTTCTTGTTGACTTTGAATCCTAACTATTGAATTTTCTTGACTTTAAACCCTAGCCCTTGGATTTGAATGTATCCTTACATCCTTTCAAAGATTCACATCCAGTCTTTGACTTCTCTCATTAATTCTAGGTCAAACTTTTGACCAAAAGTCAAACCAAAAAGTTTTGCACCGAAATCGCATAGACGAGTTTCTAAGGCTGTTCATGCGATTGGTTTTCCTTATTTCACTCCGGTTTGCCTAAAATTTCATCCCGTAAGTATTTTGTCTTTTAATGGTTTACAGTATGTTTCTAGGAATTTTGGAACCGAAAAGGCATATTTTCTCTGATTTCGGCTCGGTAAAATTTTCCGTCCCTGAGCGCACTCTTGTCGGGATCGTCAGAACACTTTATCGCATACTAAATAATATTAAAACATCTATTTTATAATTTTATATATAAAAATCATTGAGTGCTTAAGTTATACAAAATTTCTAGGAACAATGAAATTTCTCGATTATAACATTATACTAGTGTGAAGTGTTGAAATTCTGGAACATCACAAGGTTTGGGATTACTTTTGAGCTTGAGACATTAGGAAATTTTTTCATGCTCATCAATTCAAGCTCACACTTGGTTTGTTTTTTCTTTTTAGTCAGTTTCTCATTTGTTTGTTTGTTTTGTGTTGGTTAACAATTGTTGGTGTTCTTGTTTTTAGTTCTTATTCATGCTCTATTATATATTTTTTGTTTTGTTTTGCTCGATGACTAGCAAAATTCTAAGTTTGGGGGTATTTGGTAAATTGATTTTTATCAATTTATCTTAGTTAGTATTCAGTTAGTATTAGAGCGTCTTATTAGTAGTTTTTTTATGTATTTTTATTTTATTTTTATAGATTCCAAATAGGTTGGAAGTTTAAGGGATTTTGGTATGCAAAACAAGGAAAAATTGAAGAAATGGCGTTGAGGCCTCAAAAGGCCTGCTATAGTACTTGAAGAGTTTAGAGAACAGCTTAATGCAATGCTACAACATGATCTTAAAGCTGACCAATGCCTAGGTTTTGTCCCTTGTGCCCTCTTTTTGTGGCACTGTGGCACCAAACCGTGCCCATTTCTTCCATGTTTTATGACATTACAGCCCCATGTAACCCACTATAGTGCCATCAATGAAATCGTAACTAATATAGGGCAGTGCTACTACCCCAAAAGCCTTGATGTGGCTCCAAATACACGTGAAGCTTGGAACTTGTGCCAAAACATGATGTTTTGGGAGAGTATAAAAGGAAAATAAATTAAAACCAAGAGAAAGCTTTTGGAAATCCAAAACCAAAAGAAGGAGACCTTTTAAGCTTTTAGAGATTTTCTTGGGAGATTGCAGACTTGGAAGCTTGATTCTACAACTAGTTTTTATTTCTTCTTCCCTTTATCTTTCTTACCTCATTTTCTTGTAATTTTGTGTTGAACAATGGATTACTTGTTTGGTGTATTTGTGGTTATGGATTTGAGAACTTCTATGTATAGTTAAACATCTAAACTAAGGAGTATAATGTAGTTTGAGATTTAGTTATGCTTTGATGATTGAAATACATGTTAGTTGATTTTTCATGTCAATTCATTTATGTTTCTCTTTGTTTATGGTTTCAATTTAATTACCCATTGAATTGATTATTTAGATGTGTGGAAAATGACTTAAGAGAGTGATTTTCATATGTTGGGACTTGGGAAACACAACCTATAGGATAATCAGTTCGGGAGGCCAATATGCTTAGGTAATCACTTGTTAGGCTTGCTTAATGAGTGTTTAATTAAAAAATTTAGATAGAGATATCAAATTGGTTAATTTTACATATTGTTTTGCTTAGCACTCAGGAGAGGAAGTGAAATTATAATTATAGATTAATAAATTGAGTAGAAGGAACCAATAAACTATTAAATTGGACAACCATAATCTAGTTAAACAAAGTCATATTCCCCTAGCCTTTTAATCCATTAAGTTTCCTTCAATCCATTTTCTCCATTAGCATTATTCTTTTTTAAATTTCTAGCTTACTTTAGTTGTCTAATTTACATTTCCTTTTTAAATTTTAATTGCTTAGATAAAATTAAATCATTGTAATTGTAGCACTTTGTTGATTTCTTAAATTTAATCCCTGTGGGACAATACTTGACATCTTTATCACTTTATTACTTTAGGTGACTCATTCACCTACGAACACAAATGAGAAAGCATGCAACAATATTGAATCGCATTAGTAGAATTGAAAGAGTTAAAGATCCAACTAGAAGAGTTATTAGATAAAGGTTTTGTCGTACGAAGTTATTCTCGTTGGGGCGGACCTGTACTTTTTGTGAAGAAAAAGGATGGTAGTATGAGATTTTTTATTGAATACAGAGAACTCAATAAGGTGACAATCAATAATAAATACCCTTTACCAAGAATCAATGACTTATTTGATCAATTGCAAGGAGCATAATGATTCTCTAAGATAGATTTGCAATCTGGGTACCATCGGCTAAAAATTGAGGAAAGACATATACTATAAACTGCCTTTATAAGCACTATGAATTTCTTGTAATGCCTTTTTGCTTGACTAATGCCCCAGTTGCCTTTATGGACTTAATGAATAGAATTTTTAAGAATTATCTGGACCAATTTATGATTGTGTTCATCAATGATATTTTGATTTATTCTTGATCTCAAAAGGAACATATGGAGCATTTGAGAATAGTGTTACAGACTCTGAAAGATAATTGACTTTGTCCAAAATTTAAGGATTGCGAGTTTTGGTTGAAGCAAGTGACATTCTTGGACACGTACTATCTATGGATGAAATTTTAGTTGATCTAGGAAAGGTAGAGGTAGTAAACAATTGGCCAAGGCCAACTAATGTTTTTGAAGTGCGAAGTTTCTTGGGATTAGCAGGCTATTATAGAAGATTTGTTCAAGGATTTTCAAGGATAGGCACTCCATTGACCTCATTGAGAAGGAAAAATGTGAAATTTCAATAGGATTATAGTTATAAGAAGAGCTTCTAAAAATTGAAACAGAGATTGTAGATGGCTCTATTATTAATCATACCATCAAGATTAGGTGGATTTGTGATATATAGTGATGCCTCCAAAAATGGTTTTGTTTGTGTCTTAATACAAAATGGAAAAGTGATAGCTTATGCTTTGAAACAATTAAAAAAGTACAAGAGAAACTATCTCACACATGACTTTGAGCTTGCTGCAGTAATATTTACTAGGAAGATCTAAAGACACTGCCTATATGGTTAAAATGTGAAATTTATACAGATTATAAGAGTCTGAAATACTGTTTCACTTAGAACCAGTTATAAGACAACACAGATGGTTAGAGCTGATAAAAGACTATGATTGTGTAATATATTATCATCCTGGAAAAGCAAACATAATGGCAATGCTTTAAGCAAGAAATTTATCTCAGCAATGCAAACTATTCAAAAGCTTATACTGATGGATTTGCAAAAGTTGGATCTTGAGATTGCTCCTAAGGGTCAAATGGCTAGGTTGTTATCACTAATTGTATGCCCTACATTGATTGACAAAATTAAACAAGGCCAGAGTATGGACTCACACGTAGCACAAAGGAAGAAAAAGATTGAATACGGGAAACTGGCGGATTTTCAAATTTCTGATGATGGAACAATGAAGTATAGAGGCTGACTGTATGTACCAAAAGACGAAAAGATCAAGAAGGACATACTTACTAAAGCACATTCCACTCCTTATTTGATGTATATGAAGATTTGAAGAAGCTTTATTAATGAAACGATGTAGCTAAATTTGTTTCCAAATGCCTGATATGTCAACAAATCCAAATAGGACATCAAAGACAACTAGGACTAATAAGGCCATTATTTGTTCCAAAATGGAAATTGGAACATATCTCTATGGATTTTATAGTTGGCTTCCCAAGAGTATAAAAGAGGTATGATTCTATTTGGGTCATTGTAGTTCGACTCCCTAAGTTTGTGCATTTTCTTGCTGTGAAATCAGCATACAACATGGATCGATATGCACATTATGCATACTAGAAATTATAAGATTACATGGGGTACTGATTTCTATTGTCTCAGATAGGGATCCTAAGTTTACATATGCTTTTTGGACTAGTTTGCACAGAGTCATGGGAACAAAGTTGGCATTTAGTACATCATACAACCCTCAAAGTGATGGCCAGACTGAAAGAGTTATGCATATTCTGGAAGACATGCTCAAAGTCTATGCATTGGATTTTTAGGGAAGTTGGGAAGAATATATAGCCTTAGTAGAATTTACCTATAATAATAGCTATCAAGCAACTATCAAATGGCTCCACATGAAGTTCTTTATGGAAGGAAGTGCATGTCTCAAGTTTACTAGGATGAAGTTGGTGAGAAAAATTTATTGGGTCCACAATTCATTCAACAAATAGTTGCAATTATTGAAAAGATCCAGGAATGGATGAAAGTAGCTCAAAGTGAGCAAAAAGTTATGTTGATAAAAAAAGAAGAAAATGGAATTCTTTATTGGTGATGATGCGTTTCCCTAGGTAGCTCTGATGAAGGGAATTATGAGATTTGGAAAGAAGAGAAAGCTCAGTCCCAGATTTATAGAACTTTTTTAGATTTTAGAGAAAGTTGAGTTGCCTATAAATTGGCTCTTCCTCATGCATTGGTCAAGGTGCATGATGTTTTACACATATAGATGTTGAGAAAATATATTTCAGACCCTTTCACATGTCCTAAAGTATGAACCATTGGAATTGAGTGTAGGTTTGGCATACGAAGAAGAACCAATGAAAATTCTCAGTAGAAAAGAGAAAGACTTGAGAACAAAGAAAATTGCATTGGTGAAAGTGCTTTAGAGAAGTGATATTAGTAGAAAAAGCTGCATGGAAAAGAGAGGAAGAGATGAAAAACAGATATCCTCATTTGTTTGGTATGTCAAATTTTGAGGATGAAATTTTAATGAGGGAAGGATTAGAATGCCCAAAATTCTCACAAGGGTGTTAGTTGATTCAAGTCCAATGATGTTTTATTATTTTTTTCTTATCATCATTTATCTAACTCTTTTATGTATATGTGTTTGGCAGGGAAAGCTAAATATCCCTAGTATAATTAAAATTCTATGTGTACTAAATTATTTATATTTGTGTGTGATGTGTTTATATTATATATGTACAATATTAAGCTAATTGATTATTGGATAGATATATTTGCCATTTTATGATGAAGTTGAAATGTTTAGAAAGTTACGGTTAGTTATGTATAGCTTTTATAAAAGTTAGCCAGACCTTATCTACTATTAGCTATATGCTAGTAAGCTTAAACTTAATAGTTTACGTGTAATGCTTAACCCATAGCCAGCACACGATAGGTTTTGATACTTGTTATATATAATTATATATATATTTACATTTATATATAACCAAAAGAAGAAATTATAGCTTCAGACTTCCAAGTTAGTGCTTCTTTTTCTCTATTTCTTGTTTTCCTTCACCAACTCTTCTCTCCCGTATTCCCCTTCGTTAAAAAAAAAAAAAAAAAAATAGTTGCTCACAAAATATAGCTACTTAAGTACACATGTCACAATTAAGTAATAAAGTAATCGAGTCGAGTATCCAACAGAGAAAGTTATCATTGTAAATCTTAATAAAAACTTAACAAGTAATTACAAAAATTGATAAAAAGATAAAATGAAATTAAACTAACTAAAATAATATAAAATAAAAGGCAAAAGTTAAATGCACACTTAATAAACCAGATTAGATAACAGTTAGAGATAAAATGACTCAGATTCAATTTTCCCTCCTCTGCAACTTGAGCTACGTATGCTATAGCACTGTTACAGCAAGGCTATTCTAGTTAACCTAAAATCAAAAATTCACAAGAGCCTTCCAAATTACTTATGCTGCTACCTCTTTATTTCATTTTCAATATATTCCTATGCAAAAATAAAATATAATATCATATTAAGCCTAGGTTCCAATTGGATTATGTGAGGCAAGCATACATTCCTATTTAACTTGCAAAATTTAGCTAGTTCCATTCACAAACCTAACCAAACTCACACTATTCAATATAGGCCTAACTCTAATCAGCTTTTCAGCACATTAGATTTACAATATTATGCCCAAGATGGCCAGTCAATGAATAAAAATTAACAAGAAAAACAATATTGAATAAACTGAATAACATTGAAATAGCATGCTAAGTATATAGGCTTTGAGTCACAGGTTTATGTACTTTCTCATCCCAGTTTAAATAGCTTAGCTCATGGCTAATTGTTTAAATAACACAAAATAAAAAAGCATTGTTCAAAGAGAGAGAGAGTGAGAAGTACAACCAAAAATTGGAAGAGAAATTGACAAAATAAACAAAGCCCATGATGATTGGCTATGAAATTTCCAGCTCCTCCTTCCGAAAAATGTCAAAATCTGCTTCCAGCCACCATACACTGCCTTTCCTTCTTGTGTTCTATCTATTTTTGGTATTCTCTCCTTTTCTTTTCTGGTTGTACTTGTTTTTCTTCTATTCTATGCTATCCAAAAGGCATATTTTTCCTTTTATATGCTAGGGTTAAGGAAAAATGTATAGGTGCATAGGTGAGATTTTATTTGGTGTCCTTAATGTGAAATAGCTCACATGCTTGTCTATTTTTGCCTGAGTCAACAATTAAATTTGCTGCCATCTGTGTTTGGCCTGTCAACCTAGTTCAGCTAACTCTACCCAGTTGCTCCAACAATGCTGTAGCACTACCAGAAATCATGCACTCTTGCTATTTTGCTCTAGTCTTGCATTTTCTTCTTATCCAAAAAATGACTTTTCCCTGTGAATAGCCTTTAACATTTCAAATCTACAAAATACTTCAAAACATTAAGAACTTACTTGAAAGTCTAAATTCAACATTCCAAAACAAAGTTCTGCATATGAAAACTAGAGAAGCTTTAGCAAACTTATAAATTACTAAAAATTCATTAGACAAAGCACACTTTTAGACCCAAAAATAGCTATGATAACTCTATTTCCTAAAGTTATCACACCCCAAAACTTAAACCATTGCTTGTTCTCGAGTGATGAAATAAAGACACACAAACATAAAGAACAAACACAAACAAGAAACAAAGAAACATAAGAATTTTGATTTCACTACATAGCAACGTTTAATCTCAATTCTCCAAATTGCTCTTTCAATATCTAGCTCATGTTCAAGATCAGCACTTATTAAAGATTAGCTCAATTCATTATAAGCTCGCTCCCAATTTGATTTCTCCATAGTGTGTGTGTGATAGCTACAGTTAGCATTCTTTAATTACCCAAGTCCAGTTAAACCCTGATCATTAAATCTAATCCATGGTTTCATAAGTTGGCTTTTTAAATCTCTCTCCACTAATGTATGTCAACTAAACACGTAGGGTCAAATAGGCTTCCAAGGATTGAAACAAGAGGCTTTTCTATGATGAAAGCAGGGGTATTTTTATTTTTATCACTTTTTTTTTTCCAAAAAATCTCTAATGTGACAATTGCCTTTTGACGCACGAATGTCAACATTTGTGATGAAGACACCCAGTTACTTAATAAAGTCACTATTAAGAGATGCTATATCATACTCATATCTTGAACCACTATTTGACGTAAAAGTAAACATAGGGCTCATGTTACTCTTAGTTACTAGGTAGCTCAAAATAGCAGAGTAAGTCCGATTGCATTTGTTTTATTTTTATTTATTAATTTATTTATTTTTCTAAATAACCCCAAACTTTATCGCAACTTAGTTCTTTTTACAACAAACTACCTACATTTTCCCATTATGCTTGGTTTACTGAGATTTCACCTTGATTGATTCACAAAACTAGTTGTAAAACCTTAAGTTCTCACAATGATCCAAACTTTTCTAGGTTTTTCAAGAGGACTCTAACCATAGCTGATTGTGCACAATTAGAGAATTCTTATTTATAGGGCAAACTTATGACAAATATCTCGAATTTTCAAGCCATGCCAATCTATCCCATAAGCTGAAAATTCAGAGCGATTATTTGATCTTTATTGAATTTCATTCAACTCAACATTACTGTAGTAAGACTAGAATTAACAAAAAAAAAAAAAAACATAAACAAACAAACACACCAAAAATTGACTGACTCTAAAACTAACGAAAACAATAAAAAAAATTTTTTTGAATAAAAATACTGAAAGAAATCAAAGCAAAACATGCAACAAAACAAAGCAAAATAAACAACACAAAGCAAAAACTCATAAATGTTTCCATGCCCAAACATTAAAATGAGCAGTGAGGAAAGTCAGGAGTTAACCAAAACACAAAACTAAATGACAAAAACACATAAAACAAAAGAGAGGGTTAGAACTCCCTAAGGCTATAGGCAGGTTGCCTAGCCTGTTATTCTTTATCAGAATCTTCCTCTTTCTCAAGTATGCTGTCTGGGAAGGTCCAAAATAGGCAAAGTGGTTGGGTGAAATTTTGTTGTAGAGATTGTTGAAGAGTCATATCCCTTTGCTTGGCATATTTCTAGTATCGCCTTTGTTGCTTCTACATATACTGTAGCATGTGCAAAATTTCATGTTGTTAGATTTGTTGCAAGCTCACCCTTTGCTCTAGCATTTTCAAACTATGGGCAATCTCTGCAAAAACTTCCACATTAATGCCTGATGCTATAGCATTGATACTGCATAAGGGATGAGTGGATGGACCAGCCTCTTCAATATCATCCTCCAGCGTGGTGCTCTTTGTCTGCTTCATATTTTCTTGGGAAATTTGCACCATAATAGCTAGCCAGACTGATAATCCCAGAAACCTTTAGCTTCTCCCCACTCTCGCTAAAAACTACCCCATGGACTTGGCAAAGCCCCGAGATCAAGGATGGAAACCAAACATGGCTTGATGATATTTGTGCATAGCTGCACATCTACTCATGAATGATTTTTCCCACATTGATTCTCTTTACCACCATGATGCAACAGAGTAGGATGGCTCGATCTCATGGCATAGTTTGAAAATGAGTGGAGGGCATTAGTCTTGACTTCAAGAAATGATACCACACTTTTACTCTGGGCTTCAAATTGTTGCGTGGAAATGTGTAGGCTTCTTGAGCTGAGATATTCTAATTTGTTTCTTCTATACATAATGTGGTAAGCACCACTTACGATAATTCATCCGTTACATCTTCAACCAGATTAGAGTAACTATTTGTCGTCTCTTGTAATTCATAGAAGGCATTTATGTCACTCGGTCTCATCTTTATCGGCACTCCTCTCACTTCAACAACCTCTAGATAGCCCTCAGGGAAGTTAGCATAAAATTCTCTCACTAAAGGCACAATAACTTCCTCTGGTTGCATGCAAAACTTACACCAGTTATATGCTTTGATCACGAAATAAATTGGCTCAAAATAGCCCATAGTAGGTGTCTATTTTAGCAAAAACCTCTTCTCCAAATACAAGGTCTTTTTCGAAACCCATTTTTCATATCGATCCTCTGCCTCATCAGACACAAATTTATTAACCAAGAAAGCTTTCTAGGCTACCTTCTTTTTTCCCATTTTTTTTTTCGATTTCCCAATTCCATCGTACACCATACATCCTCAAAATCCACTAGTAACCCACAACAATAATCCTACACTCCACAAAATAAAACTGACTACATCCAATCCCAGTCAAACTTTCATAACCAGAATCAAATCCTAATCACACAACCACAATAACCAAAATTAAGCAAATAAAAATCTAAGAGAGGAATGAAAACTCTTACAACATAAGTGATTTGTCCACACCGAACCTTGTTCCCATGCTTCAAAACTCACCAACTTTGAGAGAAAAATAGAAAATGGGTTTTTTTTCTTTATTGGTGACGGTTTTGAGTGAAAAAGGAAAATGAGAAAAAATAAAAAAAAGATGTGGATGAAGGACGTGGGGGATGAAATTGAGAGATGGAGTCACTAGTTTGTTGATTTGAAGAAGCTTGAGAGTGTGGGGGTTGATTTTGAGGGAAAATGGCATGGTTGCAGAAGCTTGAAGGTCGTTATGGTGTTTGAAGGGGAATGGAGGCGTGGTTGATAGGAGAGAAAGGAAAAATGAGGGTGGGCCAAAGGATGTAGGGCTTCAAGTGGGGTCATGCCATATGGCAAAATTTTGTTTTATTTTAATTTTTTTTATCAGCCTGGTGCTACATGCTAGCTCTCTATGGTCTAGTTTGTTGCATCGATGCTACAGCATTGCTATAACAACTGGAACCTTACTGAAATCATAATTTTCATTCTTTCTGCTCTAGTTTTCATTTTGGTACTCCAGAGATATCTATTCCCTTTTTCCTTGCAAATCAAACACCAAGCAACCTTACATTAACTACTAAAATAAAATACATACATCGATTAAACAAAATAAACTCAGTGAAGCAATCAAACAAACAAGAACAAAATAACTAATCAACATTGGGTTGCCTCTCACAGGCGCTTGTTTTAAAGTCAACAACCCGACTACTTCCCTTTGACTAATTTGGATCTCTTAAGGAGATTGACATCTTCTCCTTGTCAAATGTGCCTCTCCAATAATGCTTCAAATGCTGAGCATTTATTTTGAACTTCCTTCCTAATTTTTCTACCAAAAGTTCCACAGCAACATGAGGAAACACTTTAGTAATCTTGAAAGGGCCTGACCATCTTGACCTTAGTATCCTCTGAAAAAGCTTCAGCCTTGAATTGAAGAGAAGAACTAGCTACCCTACTTCAAATATCCGTGGAAGGATTTTGTTGTCATGCCATTTCTTGATCTTTTCCTTATATAACTTTACATTTTTATAGGCCTGTGTTTTAAATTCTTCCAGCTCATTAATTTGCAACATCCTTTTCTCTCCTACAGCATAAGCATCGAGATTAAGTTTGGAAATTGCCAATATGCCTTGTGTTTCAATTCTATTGGCAAGTGGCATACTTTTCCAAACACTAATCTATATGGAGATGCTCCTAAAAGAGTTTTATAAGCTATGTTGTACACCCACAAAGTATCATCTAATCTAGTTGACCAATTTTTCCTCGTGGGGTTGACAACTATTTCAAGAATTCTCTTTATCTCCCTATTGGAAACTTCGGCCTGACCATTGGTTTGAGGATGATGTGTTGTAGCAATTTTATGCCTTACCCCATACTTAGCTAAGGTGCTTTCAAAATGTTTGCTACTAAAGTGCATCCCTTCATCACTTATGATTATCTCGGAGTCCCAAAGTGTGTAAAAATGTTCTTGTGTAGAAACTTCACAACCACCTTGGAATCATTTGTGGGAAATGCTAAAGCTTCCACCCATATCAATGGCCACCAAGATGTATTGATTGCTATATGATGAAGGAACTGGCCCCGTGAAGTCTATGCCCCATACATCAAAATCTCAACCTCTAAAATATTATTTAAGGGCATTTCATGTCTTTGTGAGATATTTCCAACTTGCTGACACCTATCACAAGTCTTAACAAACTCATAAGCATCCTTGAAAAGAAATGTCCAATAGAATCTAGATTGTAAAACTTTTGCTGCTGTTCTAATCCCTCCATAGTGACCACCATAAGAAGATGAATGGTAGTGCTAAAGTATACCAGCCACTTTTTCCTTAGGAATACATCATCTCATAATCTAGTCAGCACATTGCTTGAACAAATAAGGCTCATCCCAGTAGTAAAACTTGTTGTCATGAAGAAATTTTCTCCTTTACTGGCTTATTAGTTTGGGTAGAAGCAGACCACTCACAAAGTAGTTTACTATATCTGCATACTACAGTGTGGTCAACTTTTTAATCACAGAAAGCTAATCATCAGGGAAAATTTTCCTTGATTGGTTCCTCATTTCTCTTTGTCACTCTAATTTCCAATTTAATAAATAGTCAACCACTTCATTCTCAGTCCCCTTTCAATCTTTGATCTCCAAATCAAACCCCTGAAGTAACATAACCCATCTAATTAACCTAAGTTTGGCATCTTTCTTGGCAATGAGATATTTTATGGTTGAATGGTCAGTGTAGACCACAACTTTGGTGCCTAACAAATATACTCTAAACTTATCAAATGCAAACACCACTATCAAAAGCTCTTTTTAGTTGTTGTGTAATTGAGCTGAGCATCAGTTAGGGTTCTGCTAGCATGGTAGATAGAGTGAAATATCATATTCTTTCTCTGCCCAACACTACTCCTATAGCATAGTCGCTAGCATTACACATTTGCTTAAACGGAAGAGACCAATCAAGTGTTACAACGATGGGTGCTGAGACAAGCTTTTTCTTGAACTATGTGAATGCATGTCGGCAATTGTGACGTCCCGTGCCCTGAGTGGCCCGGACCATCACTTAAAACTACTACTGATGCTTAAACTTACTTACTTACTTATTACTATAATTTTAGGGATTTTTTTTGAATGCGTATGTATTTATCTTTCACGTACACATACTTTACAAATACAAGGTCCAAAAACAACTGGAGTTAATTTTACATACATACTTATAAAAGTATTCAACTGTTTACTATTCAAAATATATTGTTTACTCAATACTGTGCAGAAGTCAAAACTTGTGGTGATATCCACAACCTCGCCCTCACATCTGCCTATGCCGCCGTCATCGCCCAATGAGATCTAAGCCATAGGTCGCTTACCTACAGCATGAATACACACTGTGAGCTTTATGCCCAGTAAGTACAACATGTTGTCCGTAAAACATGTTTAAATCATAATATATACTTAAAACATATAAGCATGTCATGTACACACAATATGTATCAGGCACTGAATCATTCTACATACTAGATGCAAAACCAAAGCATCATACAAAACTGAAAGCATAACTGAACATTACTTAATTGGATGCATAACAGAAAATATCATGTATTGAAATGCATATCTTCTAAAGCTGGATGCATGTTGAACTATAGCTAAAGCATATTGTGAACAATACATAGACCGATTACGCTTTATTATTCATTATCATTTCTTATCTTTGCGAAGGGTACATGTGTCAGTACTTAATTATGTGCAGATCATTGGAAACGTCCATGATCCTAATAAGCCTTACGCTCGTGGGCCATATGCCCTTTTATGTATTAAGAGCCATTGACATCAGCTCGTCATACTAAAAATAAAACCTCTTCAAGCGGAAGGGGCCAGTACGACACGAAGTCTTTTAATTACCTAGTTGTTTATCTGATATGGCCATATGCCCTACTGGCCATCCCTAATCTTACTCAATAGGGATGTATGGCATCTTACAAATGTTTTCATCAATCTACGTAATTGTGAAACTATATGCTTTTATAATATGCTATGCAACAATAATGCATGGTTTGCATACTCAACATAGTATAAAAACATCATTTAAGATTCATTTTTGCTCATGCTGTCAGCAGAGTTGTACTTACCTAATCTGTAAGCCAACTTGTACTCTCACCCTTATCAAATTACGGGTAACTACCTGTCATCATAACGTATTCCATCAATAATCTTGCTAACTCACTAATATCGTTAGTGACTAAAGCAGATACTAACGTATGATACCGATTGCCGTCGGTACTAACTTGCTCTCACTTTGGTGAGTTTGATCGTCTAATCATGGCTAATTAATTTATTATTCAATAAATTAATTAACTTCATTCTTAGGTCACTACTACCATTAGTGACTATAACTTGTATTGTTGTTGGGTACCGAGGCCCATCGGTACCCTACTGCTCTACTTTGGGAATTTGGTATCTAATTTTTATCGTGCTTGATTAATTTGTCTACTTGACAGATTAATCATTGTTCCTCACTATCTCATTCAAACATGGTCCTTGACTGGTTTACTGACTAGTCAACTGACTAGTTACCTCGTGCATCGATGACTATGTAGCCTACCAGGTTACTCACGTATTTGATGTGGTAACCTATCAGGCTACCTCTATTGTTTTATTTATTTTGAAAATTATTTTGGAAGTCTTATAAAATTTTTAAGAAAATTTATGTTCTTTGAAACCGTCCCCATATCATCCAATTGGAAGGTGGGGGCGTTTTATTAAAATCATAGTTTTATTTTAAAAAGGGAAGAACACATTTTGGTGTTAATTTTAAAAAAAGGGTTCTTGAACCATTTTATCGAAACTATTTTAAAACTTATTTGAAACGACTTAATTTGTAAATTTAGCAAACATCAAACTTTTAGTCCTCGACGAGATGAACAACTTTCATGTTCATCTCAGAGCTCAAATCAAACTCTATCCAGTCCTAAACTTACTAAATCCATGGCTATCTCATGTCCAGTTTTAGGAAAAATTTCAGTTTTACGTCTATTTAAAAACAACTCTGTTTGAGACCCGAAACGGCAAATTTTTAAAATTTGTAAAAGTCATTTTTAAGATTTCGATGAGATCTACAACTTTTATGTTAAGTCCGAGATCTGATTCGAATTCTAAGTTGGTCAGTTTTACAAAAATCTGAGACTATTCCTATGCTCAGGATTTTAGTCCTAGTTTTGAACTCCAGTTAAAAACTACTCGAAAAGTCTATCTTAGAATCATTTTTTGCCAAAAGCTATGTGACGCAAAAACGACCGTAACGAAATGTCCTTAAACTTTATATTTGATCGAATCCCAAAATTAGACTCTAACATGGTCAAAAATGGCCAAAATCGTGGCCTAAAAACTGGGGACAGGTTGGTGTCCAACCAACCCTAAAAACGTCCCATCTCACATCCATCACAAAAACTTAAACTAAAATCACACAACCACATAAACTTAAAGGTAAAAGGCTAAAGGCACAAAATAAACTTATCACAACCAATTACACAAATAAATACACATAAATTTCCTTTGATCAAAACTTAAAAATAACTAAACCATAAAAAGGGTTTTGGTTATACCTTATGTGCTATGAAGCAAGCACAAACCGAATCAAAGCTTGAGTGACCAAAACTTGCCATGTGGACCAAGGGGAAATAGGGTTGGCCTTTACTAGAATATTCACACAAAAAAATTCCTCTTTAATCATAAAGCCAAAGAAACTAATAAACCACAAAGATTGGTTCTAGAATCTTATCAAAAATAACCTTGAAATGGCTTGGATGGAAACCTCCTAACACAAGCTTGAATGGGGTTAATTTTTGGTGAACTTTGGTTGGGTTCTTGGCTAGAAAAATGGTCAGTTTTGGGGCCAGGAATGGGTTCACCTGTAGCTAAGGAAGAAGAGAAGAGCTGGTTATGTTTTGGGTGCAAAAGAAAGAAAGTAACACCTTAGGTCAAGCATGCCCTTTTATAGGCAAATCTAACCAAAAATTAATCAACCTAAACTCACTTAATTAAGCTAAAATTTTGCCTAATTGGGGAACAAATTTTTGCAATTTTCAGCCCTCAAAAACCAAGGGACTAAGTGCACACAGAGGGGGGCCAAGGCCTTAAATGCTTGGTTTGCCATGTGTGCATTACTATTCATTATTTTAATCAATGTGTCATACCTATTTATAATATTTTATTGTCAACTTTTGGGCTATTTTTGTAGCTAATTTCAACTACTTTTTTAGCTAGGAAGACAAGATTTTTAAGGGAAAATTTTATCTGTAACTGCTTCTCTTTGCAGTCTAATTTTCCATAGCGGTGTTCAATCCTTTTCCGATAGTGTTATAGTTTTCGACCGAAACTGTATTTTTTGAATCTGATATTTATACTGATAATTCCTAGTTGGGTTGTAATGCCTAAGAGCCTATTCTGAGTCTATTTTATTGTTTATTTCCTATACTGTGGTTGTGTCTATACTGTGTTGTCCTTGCGCACACATAATGAGGTGTTTTCACACGAAATTTCAAACATAGTCTCTCCTGACTAATTTGGACGTGCTTATTTCAAATTTATCAGCGTTACGTCCATCTGAAGTCGTCTGGACCAGTTTTCAGTACTATATTTTATATTATAATATTAGTAAAGGCGCCCCACCTCGAAAAACATGTTTTGTGCTCAATTAACTAATTTGAGCATTCTGAGTCTAAATATATCAGTTTCTGGCTAAGAAAAGGTCGTCTTGACCCTCTTCTCGATACTACGTATCTCTCAAACAAAATTTTGTGTTTTATGCTCAATTGTCCAAGTTGAGCCTGCTGACTGTTAATATATTAGTTTTAAGTCAAATTAAGGCCATCGTGGCCATTAACTTGACAATGCGTTTCTATTATTTACTTTTCACTACTTTCTATTTAACTAACTGATCTGAGTGTTCTGACTCTGATTTTGTCAGTCTCTGGGTGAGAAGAGGTCATTTGGACCCTTATTCTTGATGCTATACCTTTGTTTGGGTAATTATCGCTGTTGTGCTCAGATGACCGGTCTGAGCATACCGATGACCTGCTCACCAGTTTTGTGTCAAGAAATGGTCATCTGGACTGTTTTCTTGATACTGCATGTCTTATATACACATACACATATATTAAGGTGAACCGATTTCACTGTCGGTTACCCCTTTTCATTGTATGAATAGAAATTAAACGTCACTATACCCGTTTAATTCATTTAACTAGAAAAATATAATGTACTTATCAACTTAATTACTTATTACGTAGTAATTATGTTACATGAATAGGGCGGTCATTACAGCAATCCTCATCGAATTTGAAAGGTTGTTTTGCTCCAACAAAGAACATATAGGTTTAGAAACTTTTGAGAAATCCTTAATGAATCTTCTGTAGAAACCTACATGCCTCAAAAAGCTTCTGATCCCTTTGACTAATGTAGGTGATGGCAAGTTATCAATGATCTCTATTTTTACCTTGTCCACCTTAATTCCTCTCTTCGATACTTTATGACCAAGCACAATCCCCTCGGTTACCATGAAATGGCATTTTTCCCAATTTAAGACAAGCTTGTCTCTTCACACCTCTTTAATACATGTTCCAGATTCACCAAGCAACCATCAAAAGACTTTCCAACAAGTGAAAAATCATCCATGAAGACTTGTTCCAGATTTACCAAGCATTGAAAGGTTGCAGGTGTATTGCATAACCCAAATGCCATTCCCTTGAAACAAATGTTCCATATGGACAAGTAAAAGTGGTCTTCTCCTGATCCTCAGGTGCTATGGCTATCTAGTTATAGCCTGAATATCATCTAGAAAATAGTAGTATTCCTTCCAAACTAGTCTATCTAACATCTGATCAATGAAAGGCAGTGGGAAATGGTCCATCTTGGTGGCTTTGTTTAGTTTTCGATAGTCTATGCAAACTTTCCAACCTGTTACTATTCGAGTAGGAATCAACTCATTGTTGTCATTAGCTATAACTATCATTCATCCCTTCTTAGGCACACACTGAACTGGTTGACCTAATAACTATCTGAAATTAGGTAGATTATTCCTACATCCAACCACTTGATCACTTCCTTCTTCACAACTTGCTTCATAATTAGGTTTAGTCTTTGTTGTTGTTCCATAGAATTACTGTAGCATTCCTCCAGCAAAATCTTATGCATACAAATTGAAGGGCTGATTCCCTTGATGTCTGCTATAGTCCATCCAAGTGTTTTTTTAAACTTCCATAACACTACAAGCAACCTTTGCTCTTGATCTTCAATAAAAAAAAGTTGAAATTGAAATAATCACTAGAAGTATTTCTGACTCTCCTAAATATGCATATTAGAGGTGTGTTGGAAGAGGCTTCAACTCCAAAACTGGTGGCTCTTCAATGGATGGCCTAGATTTTTTGGTCTCACATTCAAACAATCCCAATGGTTCAAACTTCTTCTTCATAAATGCATCGGCTGATCTTGCATCCAATTAAGCCATCTGTGTTCCTACTTATTCACTCACCTTTCCAGCTTCTATTGACAAAGAAGGTTCCGAGTGATCTTTGTAGCAATTTTGCACAAATTCTTCTAACACAACATTGTCAAGTATATTCACTATCAAGCATTCCTCCACTTCATCTGGGAACCTCATTTCCTTGAATACATTAAATGTAACTTGCTCATCATTGACTCTCATCATTATCTCCTCTTTCTACACATCAATTGATGCTCTTCCTATTGCCAGGAATGGTCTTCCTAATATGATGGGCACTTCTCAATCTGCTTTAAAGTCCAGAACAATGAAATCCATAGGGAAAATAAATTTATTAACTCTTATTAAGACATCTTCAATTTTTCCATCTGGATGAGTAATTGATCAATCTGCCAATTGTAGAGTCACTATGGTTAGTCTTGCTTCTCTAATTCCTAATTTCCTGAAAACTGACATCGACATAAGGTTAATGCTCGCCCCAAGATCACAAAAAGACTTCCCAAAGTAATTGTTGTCGATAGCACATGGAAAGGTGAAACTCCTTGGATCTTTCAACTTTTAAGGAAATTTACTCTGTAGAATAGCACTGCTTTCCTTAGTCATAGCTACTGATTTGAATTCCCCAAGCCTTCTCTTTTTTGAAAGAATGTCTTTCATGAACTTAACATAACTCGGCATCTACTCAAGTGCTTCCACAAGTGGAATGTTGATATGGAGTTGCTTTAAGACATCCAAGAATCTCTTGAACTACTTATCCTACTGCTGCTTGTGGAACCGCTAAGGAAAAGGTGGCGGTAATCTATTATTCTGCTTCTTTGGATAGCTTTGCTGTAGCATTCTGTTTAGCAACAGAACTTTTTTATTTTTTTGATCCTCCACTCTTTCTTCCTTCTCCTTTTTTTTTTTTTCAGATTGAAGAGGGCTCCCTCTGATGTCGAGGCTTCTCCTTGAGTTATTATAGCTCTTTCTCACTTCTCAATGTGATTGCTTTGCATTGTTCCTTACTGTCACGCCTAGGATTCTCTGTGTCACTTGGCAACGAATCTTGAGGTTGGTGGTTCAAGGCATTAGCTAGCAGACCTAGTTAATTTTCCAAATTCTTTAATGAAGCTGCTTGGCTTTGAATCATTGTTGATTGATTTTGGATAATGGCATCATTTTTTGCCATGTATTCTTTCAACGAATTCTCCATTGATGAAGATTGCTCCACAGGCTAAGATCTTGCTTGTTGTGGAAATCCTAGAGGATGTTGTGGTCGGTTTGGTACTGAAGAAAGACTTGCATTCTGCCCTTGAGAGTTCCAAGAGAAATTCAAATGTGCCCCCAACCTGGGTTATATGTGTTGGAGTAAGGATTATTATTCCTGTTAAAGTTCTCAACATAGCATGTAGACTCTGAATTAGATGGACAATGATTAAAGAGATGCCCTTCACCATAATAAGTACAAGAGGTTACTAAGGGCTGTTGAGACTTTACTCCTAAAGCCAAGTTCATTGACTTCAACACATTAGTTAGAGAAGACACTTGAGCCGTCAAAGCTGTCATTGCATATCCAATTTATGAGCCCTACTATTCTCTGAGTTATAGCTGTTCTCTCAGATGGCCATTGATATTTGTTATTAGCCATTCTCTCCAAAATTTCATAAGCTTCATTGTAAGATTTTGCCAAAATAGCACCATTGGCTGAAGCATCCACTATAGCCCAAGTTTGCCTATTTAGCCCATTCTAGAAAGTCTCCATCTGAATCCGGTGAGAAATCCCATGGTGAGGACACTTACACAGCAACTCTTTATATCTTTCCTATGCCTCGTACAAAGACTTACCATCTAGCTGCTGAAAACAAGTAATATCATTTCTGAGCTTAGCATTCTTTATTGGAGGGAAGTACTTCATCAACAACTTTTTGGCCAAATCATTCCAAGTAGTCACCAAATTTAATGGTAAAGGGTTCAACCATGCTCTTGTTCAGTCCCTCAAAGAATAAGGAACAACTTTAGTCTTAAAGCATCTTTTGACACACCTAGCAACTTGAAAGAATCAGTCACCTCCATAAAAAGTTTGGGATGGAGATAAGGATCTTCCGTTGGCATCCCACTAAACTGCCTAACTATTTAAAGAATTTGAAACATGACAAGTTTGAGCTCAAATTGTGGCGCCTGAATTTTGAGCCTAACAATACCAGGATTCAGCCCATGTAACATTGGCATGGCATACTCTCTAATGGCTCTATCTTTATCATCTGCCATTACTACAACATTGTTACCATTATTACCAATTACTTCTTCTGCCATTTCTTTAACAACGTCTAAGCCTTGTTGTTCCATTTTTCTAGCTTTGAATGTCCTTTCAATTTCAGGATATAAAGGCAACAACTCCTGATCACACGGTCTATTCATGCAGAAGATAAAGTACCTAAAGATAAACAAACTGTTAGGAAATGCCCTAAGTATTAGAGACATTTTGATGTATTCATTTTGAACTGAATAATAAAATTATACTTAGAGGTTATTCATTATATTGCTATCTGTCCTCGTCTTATTTACATGTTAAAGTAAATGTAAGCAAATATGGCTCACTGACTGCTTGTGTTAAAACTGTTAGAACGTTGCATGCAATGGACTTTTGTATGCGAGAAGACAATGTTCTAAAGTTAGCAGTCTAAACTATGGTCTGTAGTCTATGGGGTTAGACCGAGCATCTAACTCATGTTAAGACTATTATGTTGTCTAAAGCCTTGGAGGGGACGGTCTGTCTTGACTGTCTGGAGCTGGACTCCCAAGTAGAGACATGGATATGTTGCTCGGTGGTGACATATTAGACCGGGACTAAAGCGTGATTGATCTACGTAGTCCGCTATGAGTGGATCAATCTGCTTTTGACGTTCATTATGCAATAACCTTAATCCTGAGTAAATGAACTACTTCATGTATATGACTTGTGTACTTTGATGTTCCAATGGCTAAAGCGTCTCAGAGGTAGTAAGCTTATAGACCGGTTCGTTGGGTGCATAACTTGTATACGATGAAGGGTTTGTTTGCAGATATCGGAATCATAGCTCTGAGGAGTTAAAGGTATCATCTTAAAGGCATTATACTGAATGTGAAAATGGACAAGGCCTTGGGTCGTTTGCTGGGCGGATGACTTCTTATTCACATATGGTGAATAAACATTTTCTTGATTCGGTAGTATAATGGAACTTTAAGATAGCCTGATTAGTAGGATTAAACGGACTTTGACCTAAGGCTGATCATGGATATCATATGAGGGTTTTGCATATATGACAAGGTCATTGGATGGTAGCTCGTCACAGGCTTACGTAATACGGTATATAATTAGGAGTTCAGTTTCAGGTTTATAGTGGTGTGACTCTGAAATTAGTGATCATATGATTGAGTTGTTCGGTATAGAATGATGATCATATGGAATCACGGGAGCCCGATTATATATGTCCAATCAGTCCCTCTACTAGCTCCACATAATTCCTTAACGTTTGGCAAATTGATTTGTGTATGCTATTGGCTGGTTTATTATGCATGGATGGTGATGGCACAGGATTAGGATGGTAGACAAGATTCTCTCCGGTTGGATTCAGATTTTGTTTTGGATAATAGAGTACACAATTATTCGAACTCCAAATAAAGTTGCCATGATTTTATTTGAGATTGGATTGGAGTTGTAGAAAATTATCCATGAGAACAAGAATATGAAATACAACCGTTTTGTGGAATTTGAAATTTAAATTTTGAAATTTGAAATTTGAAATTTGAATTTGAAATTTGAATTTGAAATTTGAATTTGAAATTCGAATTTGAAATTTGAATTTGAAATTTAAATTTGAAATTTGAAATTTGAAATTTGAAATTTGAATTTGAAATTTGAATTTGAAATTTGAAATTCAAATTTTGAATCACAGTCCAAGTAGGATTCGAATTTGTTGTGGAAAATCCACAAGGTTTGAAATTCGAATTTGAGTTGGATTTGGAGAGGATAATCTTGTTAGAATCCTACTTGAATTTTGAATCCAAATCCCAACAAATAAGGGACGAAATTTTGAGGATAATCCTCAAGCAAATTTCGGTTTTTGTGGATAGGATTCAAGGGAAAAATTCAAGTTTCAATCCTAGTTGAATTTGGATTCTCTCCTTCCCTGAAAAGTGGCCGAAATTAGGGAGAAAATCTCCTAGGAAATTCGGTTATTTTGGATAAGGTTGAGATGAGATTCAAGCTTGAAAATCCTAGTGGAATTTTTGATTCTCCCTTATCCATAATGGCCGAAATCTTTAGGGAAGATTCACCTTGAAATTTTCGGATTTTTTGGGTTGAAAAAGGAGATAAAATTATAGTTAAAATCTTGTTGAGATTTGGATTGGATCTATCCTAAGAAAACTGAATTTTTAGTGGAGATTCTCCCTTGGAAAAATTCGGATTTTATGGGTTTGGATAAGGAAAAATATCTTTTCCTAATCCAATTCAAATTCAGAGATTCACCTCATGTAAGTCTATAAATAGAGGACCTACCACTCCAGTTCTCTTAGACCACAGACTCTCAGGTGAGCAGGCTTATTGTTGCACAGCTCATCGTGACAATAAAGTTCTTTAGAGATCTGGGTGATCGGAAGAAGACTAGCAGTGCTAGCATACCGATCGAGGTTCAGAGTGCCCACGCACTCAGCCATTCGGGAATTGGAGAATAGTAGAGAAGGCTAGTTGGTTGAAGCCTCCGGTCATTCTCCTCCTGCAAGATTAGCGTCCTTGAGGTATGAGTTTTAATTGTTGTTGATTTATTGTATATGGCATCATAAGATATTTAACGATCTAAAAATTTTTATTGTTCGGCTGCGCCACTCTGATACGTTTTTACCGATTTATTTCCTACACAAACAAAAGTACCAAAATAAAATAGAAAAAAAATACAAAAACTAGAATTTATTTTACAAAGATTAATAATGATGACGATCCCCAGAAACAGCGCCAAAAACTTGTTGCTCACAAAATATAACTATGCAAGTGCACATGTTACAATCAAATAATAAAGTAATCGAGTCAAGTATTGTCATACAGAGAAAGTTATCATTATATATCTTAATAAAAACTTAACAAGTAATTGCAAAAATTGATAAAAAGATAAAATGAAATTAAACTCACTAAAATAATATGAAATAAAAGGTAAAAGTTAAATGCACACTTAATAAATAGATTAGATAATAATCAGAGATGAAATGACTCAGATTCAATTTCTCCTCCCCTACAATCTGAGCTACGTATGCTATATTATTGCTACAGCAAGGCTGTTCAATTAATCCCGAACTTAAAAATTCATAGGAGTCTTCCGAACTACTTATGCTGTGACTTCTTTACTTCATTTTCAACATATTCCTATGCAAAAATAAAATATGAGATTATATTAAGCCTAGGTTCCAATTAGGTTATGTGAGGTAGGCATACATTCTTGCTTAACTTGCAAAATTTGGCTAGTTCCATTCACAAAACTAACCAAACTCACACTATTTAATATAGGTCTAACTCTAACCAGCTTTTTAGCAAATTAGAATCACAATATCATGCTCAAGATGACTAGTCAATGAACAAAAATAACAAGAAAAACAATATGGAATAAACTGAATAACATTGAAATAACATGCTAAGCATACAAGCTTTGAGTCATAGGTTTGGGTACTTTCTCATCCTAGTCTAAAATAGCTTAGCTCATGACTAATTGTTTAAACAATACAATATAAGAAAACATTGTTTAAAGAGACAGAGAGTGAGAAGTACAACTAAAAATTGGAAGAGAAATCGACAAAATAAACAAAGCCCACAGTGATTAGCTGTGACATTTCTAGCTCCTTCTAGAAAATGCCAAAATCTACTTCCAACTACCGTATGCTACCTTTCCTCCTTGTGTTCTATCTATTTCTAGTATTCTCTCTTTTCTTTTTTGGTTGTACTTGTTTTTCTTCTGCTCTCTACTCTCCAAAAGGCATATTTTTCTTTTTATATGCTAGGGTTAAGGAAAAATGTACAGGTGTGCACAAATCCAAGGGCTGAAATTTTGTTTGGTGTCCTTAATGTGAAACAGCTCACGTGCATGTCTATTTCTGACTAAGTCAGCAATTAAATTTGCTGCTATCTGTCTTTTCACCTGTCAACCTGGTTCAGCTGACTCTGCCCAATTGCTCCAACAATGTTGCAACACCACCAGAAATCATGCATCCTTGCTATTTTGCTCCAATCTTGCATTTCCTTTTTACCCAAAACATGACTTTTCACTCCGAATAGCCTTTAACATTTCAAATCTAGAAAATACTTCAAAACATTAAGAACTTACTTGCAAGTCTAAATTCAACATTCTAAAACAAAGTTCTGCATATGAAAACTAGAAAAGCTTTAGCAAACTGATAAAGTACTAAAAACTTATTGGACAAAATACACTTGTAGACCCCAAAACAGCTATGATAACTCTATGAGTTATCAAAAAAAAAAAAAAAGGGGGGGGGGGGGGGGGGGGGGGGGGGGGGGTGGGGGGTGGTGGTGGGGGAATGAATTTGAAGCCAGCTCTTTCTAAGTCAGCTAAGCTTTGGATTACAATCTGGAAGTTAGTAAAGTTTCCTCTTATCAGCTTGAGACCTAAATTTCTATTTCACTGTACGAAGT
The DNA here is from genome assembly GCA_035233585.1 of Antiaris toxicaria. Taxonomy (NCBI): domain Eukaryota; kingdom Viridiplantae; phylum Streptophyta; class Magnoliopsida; order Rosales; family Moraceae; genus Antiaris; species Antiaris toxicaria. Next base: position 22,484,166 of record CP141156.1, read on the forward strand.
TGAGGTAGAAAGATTGTACTTTGATCTTTTTATAATTTTTACTGTCAATTTGTTAATTGTAGATTCAGCCATAGTAAGTTAGATCTGAATTACCAAAAACTTTTGTTTTTGGGGGGATTTCGCTGATTTTATCAAATTGTATTGTTAATAGTTGTATAACTACTTTTATTATTATCACTATTTTTATTATTGTTATTGTTGTTATTGTCTTGAGTTCATATATATACCGAAAAATATATCAAGAGACACTTTGGTGTAATGATCCTTTAATTGATGAGAAAATTTCTATTTCAATAGAATTTAAGAGCAAAGTGGTATTCTAGATTATTTATTGATGAGTATGTTAATCAATTAAAAGAGTATATATTTTTGTACATAATAAGCTCTATCACTCCTGATTTGTGTTTACAAAAATATCAAACGGTTAAGTAATGGGAAGTATGATTGTCCTTCAAGCATGATCAGTTTCTTGTGCAACGTGATTAATATAGGAAACTATTTACATGCTTAGCACTGGAAGGCATATTAGAACTTAAGGAAGGATATTCACTCTCCACTGTTGAAATTCATTTGCATAACAACAAAGTAGAAACTTATTATTATTTTTTTTTGTTTCAAACATCACAAGAAACAATAGTACTTATTGAATGAATAATTTCTATTTGAATAAACTGAATGATTATATAGCTATGATTTATATTGAATTTTTCACTAACAGGTTTATGAAGATAAATACTATTGTACACTATGTTCTTATTTTTAAATGAAGTGTGAAATATAGTTTAGTATCTAGGTAGGTAAGGGACACAGGAGGAACCGACAGACCTAAGTATTAGTGGCAATATCCTTTGTGGTATGAGTTTTCAATAAAGGATAGCTATTATGACTGAAAAATAATAGGTTCTATGAAAAAAAAAAAAAAGGCCTATCAAGTACTAAACTAGATTTTATACTTGATGGGACTAGGATGGTTTTAACTAAAAGGTTTTAAATTGACCAAAAGTTGGTATAATAGAAAGACAATGGTTTTATACACGATTGGATTTTTATGTGCATTTTAAAGATTCTACTTACTGGATAATAGCTTATATAGTTTCTTATATTACAGATGTTGAAATTCTGTTAGAGTTGTATGAGTTGTTGCCCACTCTCTAGTGTTCATATGTTGCTTTTGGAAATATTTTGAAGATTGTAAAGCTTCTGCTATGGATATGCTATATTTGTAAACTTAACCAGAGTAAACATGTTTCTTTTTGGATTGTAAAATATTGTGAATATAGTGTATATTAACCTTTTGTAAATAGTAATGCTATTATATGTAAGAAATATAATATCAGTTTTCTTAAGTAGAAAGTTGGTGCAAACTTCTTAGTTGAGATGGGGGGTGTTACACTTATACTTGGAGAGTCAAAGGGATTAACAATTAATTGTGGAAATTGAAATACAGACATGCAAATTCATACTTAGATAGTATTTAAAAAGCTAAGGAAGTCATGTTAATTGCAAAGAAAAACCCTGTGTCCTGTTCTCATGAAGTATCCCTTCTTATCTAGTAGTACCACATCGTTTAAATATAGTTATAAAAAAAAAATCAGTGCAAAATATTTTAAGAATTCTTAATATGGAAATCAAATTAATAGTGTTATCCCACTCCTTTCCTCCATTGCTTTGGCACCGCTTTTCGAGTCCAGAAGACGTCTAAGTGGCAGGCTGCTTACCCGTGTTACCTATAGCATGAATACAAAGAAGCTTTTCCTTAACAAGTACAAATTATATGTCACAAAATATTTTCATAGAGCATATCGCCACACATCTTATGTCATATAGAACAACATGAATGTTTAATGATGGATGTCTTATACGAGTGTTCAATTATGTTTTATTATACATAGAGGCTCTTATATACGTATCCACGTCTGCAGGACCAAGATGAAGAGTTCGAAAAGTGCCCCTCCAACCACTTCCAAGGTCATAATTCATTGTTTTCATCATGTCATGTCCTCACCTTAGTGGAGGTCGGTACTGCACTTAATCCTATATTTCATATGTCTCGTTCTTGGTAAGTGTGACTAGTGAAGATTAACATGTCACTACGAATCTAGCATCATGGGATAATTACTGAAGAGGCATGTTGATCGTGTTAGTACAAAGAAAAATTATGTGCATTACTTAATCAAGAGCAATTATATCATTCGAGTATTCATCACAACATCATGATAATTCATAGAAGACATAGTACAACAACAGAAATATTTTGTTCATATTGTAGATGAAGTATGTACTTACTTATCTTATGTACTTAACTTTCTGAAGTAGTAACTCCTGCTACCTAAGTTCGGGACTTGTCTTGGTTCAACAACACTTCGTCCTTTGACTAGATCATGGCTATGGTTTTTTTTTTTTTTCCTTACTTTACTTCATAAAGTTTTGTCCAAATAACAATTTCATTCATAAGAGTTGGTTCTTAAGTCTTAATGACACTTTTTTTTTTTTTTTGGTTCAAGCTTTACAATTCTTACAATAATTTTCCAATAAATTAGGGTAAGCTTAATTTTCTCGCGTCTCAACTTCACTTAATAATTAATCTTTAATAATCATTGAAAGTGTTAAAAACTTTCACTCTTTATTACATAATTAATTTTTTAATTAACTATAGTTAGTTAATTAGTTAGTCCTTGGTTACGATTTCTTTTAGTTATGTAATTATAGTTAATTACAATTTTCATTGATTATTAATACTTATATCATTAATAATTAATTATGTTCATTAGATACTTTTTTATTAATTACAAAATTTTTATTAATATTAATAATTAATTAATCTATAATTAACTATCCATTTTAATTAAATAATTATTTGATTTAATTTTCTTGATTACCTAACTCAATATCACTTATTATCTTTTATAATTAATTAATTGATTAAATTAATTGTTATCAATTAACTTTCTTAACTTAATTATATTTTATTATATATTTATTAGTCTATTTAATAATTAGTCTATATATTCTCATCGGTGGAAGGAAAAACAGAATTTGGGCTATGGGTTCTGGTCTTTCTAAGCCGATACTTCTTCGTTTGCAGCACTGGGTGCCCGATTTCAATCCCTACAAGCAAAAAACAACACACTCAAGTGTTGGCCTGTCTTTATGATCCTTCATGGGAATATTGGGACAAACAAACTCTTTTTCAAATTGCATATAGCATTGGTACCACATTGATGCTAGATAAAATAACTGAGGAGGGTAATTATGGTCACTATGCTCATATATTGGTTGATGCGGATTTGACAAAGCCACTTGAGTTCACGACATTTATGATAACTGGGAATTTTAAATTCTCAGAGTAGATTAAAATTGTTTGTATGTATCAATTTTAATGAATAAAATATGAAAAAGTTGTGTTTTAATACTGTTGTGAATACTGTAAAAATGTTCCGACAGTGTTAAAGTGAGTGAGTTCGGGGATGGAAAATCTTACTAAACAGAATCAGGTAAGACGGTTCGGAAACTGAGCCAAAAACTCTAGAGAGTGCACTGAAATGCACTAAAAAGATAAAAATTTATGGTAAAGAATTTTGACCAAATGGAAGCAAAATAAAACAAACCGATCGCACCGGAGGCGCCCGGAACCCGCCTACGCGATTTCGGTAAAGTTCTGTTCAGTTTGACTTTCGGTCAAAATTTGACCACAAATTAATTAGTGAATTAATCCCATAATATTATAGGATGACATCACAATTATGATGTCATAAATATAGTTTTTTTAAGGCTTGGAAAGTATTTTGGCAAGGTGTAAGGTTAGGATTTATTATTTTTTTGATCAATGGCCAAGATCTAGCCAAAAAGACATGGGAAAAAAATTTAAAAATTTTGAAAAAAGAATATTCGGCCACCTAGAAAGAAGGCAGCAAAAAAATTTATTTTGGGCCTAAAAATATTGCATTTTAATCCTTGAACAAATAGGAAATTGTGGAAAAATTTTACCAAAAGGTCCCTTCTTTTGCCTATAAATAGGCTTCAAAATTCATTCAAAAAAATAGAGAAAAGTGGCCAAACTTTTGCCAAATTTTTTGCAGCCAAAATCCGTAGGTCTTCTCCCCTTTTTAAGCCAAAATTTGTCAAAAATTCACACCAAAATTTACTTCCAATCCAAGCTTAAGCATCAAGTGATCAATTGGAAGAGGTAAGCCACAATTTGGAAGCTTTCTTGTTGAAATTTTTCAAAAAAATCCATGGCTATTGATGTGGAAAAATAATGAGAAATTTGATGTTTTGATGATGATTATTGATTGGTCCGGTGTTTTAGAGTTTGAAGCATGAATTAGGTTTAAGAAACAAGCAAAAATTTATGCTTGGTTTCCATGAAATCCATGGCACTATTGGTGTGGAAAATGATGTGGAAATTTTGGTAAATTGTTTAATGAATATGTAAGTTTGATACTATGTTCATTCAAGCATGAATCGAAATAAGGAAACAAGAAATTACAATGCATTTTCATGCTAAAATCCATCGGTGATAAACACTAGAAAGTAGAAAAATTTTAGTGTTGATCAATGATTAGAAATGTTGATAAAAACCCTAGGAAAGAAAACAAAATTTTCTATGTGAATTAGCATGAAAAATCCGAGGTTAATGCTAGGGTTGGAATTAAAATTTTATTAGGGTTTTAATGTTGATTTGTACATTTGAAAATCTAAGAATAATATGTGATAATTGCTTAAGGTGATGAAAAATATTTGGCATTGATTATCATGGGAAACTGAGGATATGTTGCGAAAAATTTGATGATGTGTGCTGAGTTTTAAATATTGGTTAATGTAGAAAATTTTTATACAAAATTTGGTAACTTTGTATAAAATAGGTCTCTGATATAGTACGTGGCAGGTACAAAGGTTTTAAGGCGTACCTAACGCAAAGGAAACCTAAAAATACATGTGGAAATACTGCTGAAATTTCTAAAATGGCATAAGGGTATTTTGGGAAATGAAGGGTAAAAATAATAGACTCGAAAAGGAAACCAAGACCCCTCGGTGGGTTAGGATTGAAAATGGAAAACCAACTCAGGAGGAATAGTAAGCCGACCCTTAATGGCTAAAATGCCTAAAACAGGAAAAAAAATTTCATGTTAGGGGTATTTTAGGAAACGAGGGGGAAAGATTAGATCAGGATAGGAAACCCGAGCGCCTCAAGGACCAGGGGTCGGAGACAGGATGAAAAACGTTTTAGGAGTAGCAAAATGCTCATTTGAGGCTCCAAATGCTAGAAAAACGAGAAACGACCCTAGGTAACGGATGAATAGTAATCGAGGGTCGCAAAGTGGATAATTGAGATTTTGTAGCGTATTAAGTGGGAAAATGATACAGAAGTCTAGAGAATATTATTTTAAGATATTTGGGCTTAGAAAACTTGAGAAAAATTATAGAACGGAATAGTTATGATCCCGAGACCTGTCAGGGGCAAAATTGTCATTTTGATCAAAAATTTTCGAAAGGTTCAGAAAGGACCGTAAAGGATCTAGAATAACTTAAATAAAATTCTAGGATCCAAAATAAGGATTTTTAGCTAAAAATATAGAGTTTAAATAGTATACGGGCGTGCACGTCAAAACACGGCCGTGTAAAGCAAACCCAAGAGGTACACGGGCGTGTTTCAGACCGTGTACCACATAAAAGTTAAATTGTGTTATAAAATTTATCACAAAATAAATATATTCAAAGTGATAATTAATAAAAGGTATTAACAGACAATACTATGTCTGTAGGAACCCAATCTAGAGATAAAACTGCAGAGGAGTTCCAGAAGTGGACATTATCGCAGTGGTAGTAAGTTCAAGCATTTTCATGTCTGCAACATGAAATACTGTATTACTTTGTTATATACTAGTTGTGCATTAGGTATCAAGTCTTATGGATATTTGAGGATTAGTTAGTATAACATGTCCCACAAAATAAAAGGAAAAGAACATCTAAGGCCTACGGGCGATAGAGGTTAGTGACCGTGAGGTGACGATTAATGTCACTTAGTCAGAATTATAACTAAAAAATGATAATAAAATTATTTAAGGTATACTGCCCCTCCAACGTTGTGATGGAGGTTTTTCAGATCCCAAGGGGACACAATAAGGGCTGGAGAGGAAGAAGCTCTAAGGTCGCTCCTTAGGTCCTCCCAGTCAGCGCGCAAGATAAACTAACGATACTACCATAATGAGCTCAACGATAAATAGAGAGAATAGTCAATAATATGACGAAAGCCATAATTGAGCATAATTGACACTAACACTAAGTGTAGTGTTTTTGGTTAGGGTAATATGAATAGTAACTGGTCAGAGTAATGTGAATAGTAATCGATTAAGGTAATATGAATAGTAATTGATTAGAGTAATATGAATAGTAACCAGTTAGGGTAACAATTACTATTCATCGATCAAGGGTCAAAGTCACAATTCATGGTGAATAGTACTATTCATCATAGAAAATTGTAATATTACTATTTTTGAATCTATGTGATTCTTATTACGTATGTTTGAACTTACTGAGCCTGTTAGCTCATCAGTTTATTCATATTATAGGTAAGAAACTTGTTCAGTAGACTAATGGATGGGGGCAGGATGAGTGCGTGTCAATGCGATAGAGCGTCCATTATAGATTTCGGTTTTGCTACCAGTCTTCCACTGAGCGATGAGTTAGTGAATTGAAGAGAATGTATTTTGAAAAATACAATATATATATTGTATGTTATACATTATGTTGTACTCAAAATGACAACTAAGAAATTAGTATGATATTTTATATGGCTTTCGTACTTGGCCTTCTTATAAAGAAAGTACGTATACAAAAGAAAAAAAATTTTGGGTGAAATTTTGGGCCCTGAAAAATATAAGAGTTGAGAGAAGAGTTTTAAATGACGATCTGGATTCAACACATGAGCTGTCTTGGTCGGCAACAAAGTCGGTTCATGATAGTTTCGTATGGTTGGATTCGGGGGGGCCACAAGTTGGTATCAGAGTGGTTGACCATATCCCTATTGGCACGAAACGTGACTTGCTCGTCAATCAAGTAAGTTAGCTTTCTTTAAGACTAGTTAACTTTTCGTTTATTCAAGGTTATATATTTTTGTAGGATATACGATGACTAGACCACCATATATGAGACCCCACCCATACTGACCAAGAAGACCGATCTGGGTATGGACTAGGCCCGTGATCAGACCGTCGATGATTCATCGAGCAGTAAATAGACTGCCGATGCCTGAGTCGCCAGCGCTGAGGATAGTAGCACTGACACCGGTACAAGCACCACCTGCTCGACCGGTTGTAAATCCACCGGTAGCAGTAGATATTCCAGTAGTGGGAGATTGAGCTCGTATATCAATATGAGCAGTACACGCTTTCAGAGGTAGTCATCCACCTACATTCAAGGGAGGTCAATAAGGGATCTCTACTCGAGACTGGCTACATGACATAGAGACAATCATGCTCCAGTGCGACGTAGATGAGGACTGCTGGGTCCTGATGGCAGTTGGCACATTCTGTGAGGATGCACGATTGTATTGGGAGTACTGTAATCAGGAGATGCTGTTAGCACTTAATTGGGTTGAGTTTCGCCAAATCATGATGCAGCAGTTTCCGCAGAAGAGTTCAGCATCAGTTTTAGACCCTCCTGAGAGTAGGATAGTGGCACCGTCACCGACTATGCCCAAGTATACAGATGTTAGAGATTTTGTTTTTTGGGCAGAGAGACAATAGATGAAGCTAAGTAATACTATATTCACTTATGCAGTCCATTTTCGGGATAATGTTGTGAGGACATGTCCTATGTCCAACCTCATAGACGAGGATTTTTATGACATATTTTGGCAGGGGCTTGCTATTGATCTACGACAGAGGGTAACCCCTTTATACCCTACTACTTTACGTGAGTTTATAGTTACTGTAGCCAAAGTAGAGGAAGAAATGATGATGGAGCGCATGGAGCACAAGAGGCGTGAACAGTTGCTACAGAAAGCAATGTCAGATCACCTATATAGATCTGGACTGATGGCTCCATCAAGGCAATGAGAGGGTACGAGTCCAGCTAAAGGATCGACAATAGAACCCCAACTGCAACCTCGGGTTAACCACGAGCCACTATATGAAAGATTCCGATGACTGAAGCCGCCGGAGTTTGAAGGTTCCACAAACCCGTTAGAGGCAGAAGAATAGTTACCCTCACTCCATATGATCTTGGAATTTATGGAGTTAAATGACCAAGAAAGGATTATGTGGGCATCCTTTGTTCTGAAGAATGATGCAAGGTTTTGGGGGGAGTCAATCAAGTTGAGAAGGAACATGTACACAATATCATGGATAAATTTCCTGGAGGAATTTAACCAGAAGTACTATAATCCCACACTACTGCGACCTCAACAAAAAGAGTTTGTAGAATTAAAGCAGGGGACATGTCAGTAATCGAAGTCTATAGCAAGTTTAACCAATTGCCCCGACTTTGCCCGTATATTGTCTCCATCGAGAGGGAGAAAATCCAGAAGATGCTGGGAATGTTCCATCCTGAAATCTCAACATTGGTTGATAGTAGATTGATGCCGCCCACTACTATATCCAATTGTGTAAGCAGAGCATTGAGGGCTGAATATTATTTGGTTCGACAGAAGGAGGAAAAAGAGAAGATTTGGGATGCTAAGAAGAAGGAAAAAGTCTTAGCCAAAGCTGTGCAAGTTGGATCCCAGGTCGGCCAGAGCAGCAAGCCGAATCAGTATACTAAGGTTGGACAAGCAAGTACATCTGGCCAACAGTCACAGGACAAAAAGAAGGGGAATAATTTTGGAAATAGGAACCAACAGCGGAGGTTGAACAACAATGCTGGCCCTATTGTTCGAGACTGTGTAATCTGTGCTAAACGACATGCAGGCAGATACAGATTTGCCCCAAACGCTTGTTTCAAATGTCGATAGGATGGCCATTTTGCTAGAAACTATCCAGAAAATAGGCAAAATGTGCCAGGTTCGTCTCAGTCACAATAGCAAGGTTCCCAAGCACATTAACTATAGGCTAAGGCTAAAGGTTCATCCCATTCTAAGAGGCAGGAAAGATCAGAATGCTTGCTCCGTGTAAATGCCCGAGTGATGGTGTATACCAAGGAAGATACGGAAACGGGGGTGTCCAATGTAGTGACAGGTCAATTTTCTGTCGCTAATCATTTGACGTCTGTCTTATTTGATTTTAGAGCAATGCATTCTTTTATTTCATACCAATTTACGGATAGGTTAGGATATCCTAAAGACAATATGGGTATGATATTTAGAACTGCACTACCCTCAGAGGAAGTCTTGATGTCTAATTATTGGTTACGTCATGTACCATCAATTATGGCAAATAGGGAGTTGTATGCAAAATTGATCGTGATGGAGCTTGCCAATTACGATGTGATACTAGGAATAGATTTCCTAGGGAAGTATAAAGCCACGATTCATTGTCGAAAGTGAAAGATAAGGTTCCAACCCGATCAGGAAGATGGATTTGAGTACATCGATATGTCACGCAAATCAAGGAAGATAATAATAACTCGATGAAAGCGAGGAGGCTAATGTCAAGCAGTTGTGCCAGATACTTAGCATGTATAGTGGACGTGAAGAAGGAATGGAAGCTTAAACCCGAAGATGTTCCTATTGTGAAAGAATTCATTGATGTCTTCCTAGAGGAATTACCAAGATTGCCACCTAAATGAGAAATCTCCTTTGAGATCGAGCTGATGCCAGGAACTGCACCTATCTCAAAAGCACCATGCCGAATGGCACCAACAGAATTAAAAGAGTTACAGGAGCAGTTGAAGGAGCTTCTTGACAAAGGATTTATACGTCCGAGCTATTCCCCATGAGGTGCTCTCATGTTGTTCATCAAGAAGAAGGATGGATCGTTTCACATGTGCATTGACTACCGGGAGCTGAACAAGGTCACTGTCAAGAATTGGTATCTGTTACCTAGAATTGACGACTTGTTTGACCAACGCAAAGGCGCAGCGGTGTTTTCTAAGATCGATCTACAATCAGGATACCATCAACTGCAGACCAAGCAGAGCGATCTCCACAAGACCGCATTTCAGACCCGCTACGATCATTACGAATTTCTTGTGATGCCGTTTGGGTTAACAAATGCACCAGCTACATTTATTGACTTGATGAACCGAGTCTTTCATGAATATCTAGATAAGTTTGTCATTATGTTTATTGATGACATACTCATATATTCAAAGACTCGCGATGAGCATGAAGGACATCTGAGGATTGTCCTGAAGACGATAAAAAAGTATCAACTCTTTGTCAAATTCTCAAAATATGAATTTTGGCTAGATAGAGTACATTTCCTCGGACATGTGGTTTCCATGAAAGGAATTGCCATGGATCCAGCAATAGTAGAGGAGATCAATGAATGGCCTGTACCTAAGAACGTGACAGAAATACGAAGTTTCTTAGGTTTAGCTAGTTATTATAGAAGATTTGTTGAAGGATTCGCACAACTCACCGCTCCTATCATGGCTCTTACACGTAAGGAAAAGAAGTATGAGTGGACTAAAGAGTGCGAAAAGAGCTTCAGAGAACTGAAGAAATGACTAACGAGCACGCCGATACTTGCACTTCCTATTGAAGTGGAGATGTTCATGATTTATAGTGACGCCTCAAAGATAGGATTAGGAGTTGTCCTGATGCAAGGTGACAAGGTAATTGCTTATGCCTTACGTTAATTAAAGGACCACGAAAGAAATTATCCCACGCATGACTTGGAACTTGCTACAGTAGTGTTCGCATTGAATATCTGGCGACACTATCTATATGGAGCTCAATGTCAGATTCATACTGACCACTAAAGTTTAAAGTATTTCTTCACACAAAAAGAACTAAATATGCAGTAAAGGAGATGGCTAGAGCTAGTAAAAGACTGTGATTGTGAAATCCTCTACCATCTTGGAAAAACCAATCGTGTTGCAGACGCATTAAGTAGAAAATCTACTATTTCGCAACAGCTGCCGATTGGAAAACTTCTAAAGCCGTTGCAGTAGGAAATCAACATGTTGAAGGTGGAGCTGATAGCCGAAAAGCTGGTTGCATTACAATTGGAGTCAACGCTATATGAGGACATTAGAAAGGCTCAAAAACAAGACCTGAATCTAACAAGTCCTCAGGAGGAAGTGTCTAAAGATGGATTAATCCTACATCAAGAATTCAAATTGTAGATGATGAAGGATCAAGAAGGTGAATTATGGCAGAAGCCCATGAAACGCCATATTCAGTACATCCCAGAGCCAGTAAGATGTACCAGGATTTGAAGCTATAATTCTGGTGGAAAGGGATGAAGAAAGACATTGCGGAATTTGTAAGCAGATGCATGATGTGCCAAAAGGTTAAGGCTGAACATCCTCATCCAGGAGGAAAACTAGAACCATTGGAGATTCCTGAATGGAAATGGGAATATATTATGATGGACTTTGTGGTAGGACTGCCAAAGACCCGAGAAGGTTATAATGCTAGTTTGGTTATTGTTGACAGATTGACAAAGACGGTAAGGTCCATTACTGTGAAAATGACCTTTTCATTGGAAAAGTTAGCGAACTTGTATGTGAACCATATAGTCAGGTTACATGGAGTTCCCAAATCTATTGTGCCAGATCGTGATCCATGATTCATTTCAAATTTCTAGACATGTGTGCAAGAAGCTATGGGAACAGAAGTGCATTTGAGTATGGCATTTCATCCGCAGACGGATGGACAATCTAATTGAACCATTCAAATGCTGGAAGACATACTTCGTGCATATACAATAGATTTCCGGGAAACTTGAATGAGAAACTTCCATTGGTAGAGTTTTCGTACAATAACAGCTACCAAGCCTCGATAGGTATGGCACCCTATGAAGCTCTATACGGAAGGAAGTGTATATCACCAATTCATTGGTATGATTTATAAGAAAAACAACTGCATAAGACAGATTTTGTACAAGAAATAGTGGATGCAGTTACAAAAATACAACAATGGATGAAAATAGCCCAGAGCGGCCAGAAGAGCTATACGGACAAAAGACAAAGATCCCTAGAATTCAACGAAGGGGATTTCGTGTTCCTAAGAATCTCGTTGATGAAAGGAATAATGCTGTTCGGAAAGAAAGGAAAATTAGGTCCAAGATATATTGGACCATATGAGATTATCGAACGCATTGGTAAAGTTGCTTATAGGTTGGCGTTGCCTCCAGAAATGCCGGCAGTACATAATGTGTTTCACGTGTCAATGTTGCGGAAGTATATATTAGATCCGTCCCATATGTTGAAACATGAACTGATCTAGATTCGGGAAGATTTGACGTACGAGGAGAGGCCTGTTCAAATTCTGGCACTAGAAGATAAAGTTTTGAGAAAACAAATCAATCCTATTAGTCAAAGTGCTGTGGAGAAATCACAACGTTGAAGAGGCTACATGGGAGCGAGAAGATGAAATTAGAAATTTGTACCCCTACTTGTTCTAAATTTTCGAGGATGAAAATTTTATAAGAAGGGGTGAATGTGTTAACTGGGAATTTTAGATTCTCGAAGTAGATTAAAATTGTATGTATGTATCAATTTTAATGAATAAAATATGAAAAAGTTGTGTTTTAATACTGTTGTGAATACTGTAAAAATGTTCTGGCAGTGTTAGAGTGAGTGAGTTCAGGGATGGAAAATCATACCGAATAGAATCGGGTGAGATGGTTCGAAAACAGAGCCAAAAACCCTAGAGAGTGCATTGAAATTCACTAAAAAGATAAAAATTTACGGTAGAGAATTTTGACCAAACGGAAGTAAAATAAAAAAACCAATCGCACCAAAAGCGCCCAGAACCCGCCTACATAATTTTGATAAAGTTCCGTTCGGTTTGACTTTCGACCAAAATTTGACCACGAATTAATTAGTGAATTAATCCCTTAATATTATAGGATGATATCATAATTATGATGTCATAAATATAGTTTTTTTAAGGCTTGGAAAGTATTTTGGCAAGGTGTAAGGTTAGGATTTATTGTCTTTTTGATCAATGGCCAAGATCCAGCCAAAAAGACATGGGAAAAAATGTAAAATTTTGAAAAAAGGCCATTCGGCCACCTAGAAAGAAGGCAGCAAAAAAATTTTATTTTTGGCCCAAAAATATTACATTTTAGTCCTTGAACTAATACGAAATTATTGGAAAAAAATTGCCAAAAGGTCCCTTGCTTTTGCCTATAAATAGGCAAAAAAAATAGAGAAAAGTGGCCAAACTTTTGCCAAATTTTTTACAGCCAAAATCCGTGGGACTTCTCCCCTTTTTAAGCCAAAATTTGTCAAAAATTCACGCCAAAATTTGCTTCCAATCCAAGCATAAGCATCAAGTGAACAATTGGAAGAGGTAAGCTACAATTTTGAAGCTTTCTTATTGAAATTTTTCAAAAAAATCTTTGGCTATTGATGTGGAAAAATAGTGAGAAATTTGATGTTTTGATGATGATTATTGATTGGTTTGGTGTTTTAGAGTTTGAAGCATGAATTATGTTTAAGAAAAAAGCAAAAATTTATGAATTGTGTTTTCATGCTAAAATCCATGGGTGATAAACACTAGAAAGTAGAAAAATTTTAGTGTTGATCAATGATTAGAAATGTTGATGAAGACCCTAGGAAAGTAAACAAAAGTTTCTATGTGAATTAGCATGAAAAATCTGTGGCTAATGCTAGGGTTGGAATGAAAATTTTGTTAGGGCTTTAATGTTGATTTGTACATTTGAAATCCTAAGAATAATATGTGCTAATTGCTTAAGGTGATGAAAAATATTTGGTGTTGATTATCATGGGAAACCGAGGATATGTTGAGAAAAATTTGATGATGTGTGCTAAGTTCTGAATATTGGTTAATGTAGAAAAATTTTATACAAAGTTTGGTAACTTTGTATAAAATAGGCCTCTGGTATAATACGTGGCAGGTACAAAGGTTTTAAGGTGAACCTAACGCAAGGGAAACCTAAAAATACAAGCGAAAATGCTGTCGAAATTTCTAAAAGGGCATAAGGGCATTTTGGGAAATAAAGGGTAAAAATATTAGACTCGAAAATGAAACTGAGATCTCTCAGTAGGTTAGGATTGAAAATGGAAAATTAACCCAGAGGGAATAGTAAACCAATCCTTAATGGCTAAAATGCCTGTAACGGGAAAAAAATTTCATGTTAGGGGTATTTTAGGAAACGAGGGGGAAAGATTAGATCATGATAGGAAACCCGAGCCCCTTAAGGACCAGGGGTCGAGAACAGGATGAAAAACATTTTAGAAGTAGCAAAATGCCCATTTGATGCTTCAAAACGCTAGAAAAACAAGAAACGACTCTAGGTAATGATGAATAGTCATCGAGGGTCGCAAAGCGGATAATTGAGATTTTGTAGGTATTAAGTGGGAAAATGATACAGAAGCCTAGGGAATATTATTTTAAGATATTTGGGCTTAGAAAACTTGAGAAAAATGATAGAACGGAATAGTTACGGCCCCGAGACCCGTCAGGGGTAAAATGGTCATTTTGACCAAAAGTTTCCAAAAGGCTCGGAAAGGACCATAAATGATCTACAATGACTTAAATAAAATTCTAGGACCCAAAATAAAGATTTTAGAGTTAAAAATCTAGAGTTTTAAATAGTACACGGGCATGTACGTTGAAACACGACCGTGTAAAGCAAACCCGGGAGGTACATGGGTAGGGACACGGGCGTGTTTCAGACCGTGTACCACATAAAAGTTAAATTGTGTTATAAAATTTATTACAAAATAAATATATTTAAAGTGATAATTAATAAAAGGTATTAACAGACAATGTTAGATCGCATGGAGTGAAAGAGGCGTGAACAGTTACTATAGGAAGCAATGTTAGATCGCCTATACGGATCTGGACAGATGGCAAATGACCATGAGACTGGTCCATTAAGGCAATGAGAGGGTATGGATCCAGTTGAAGGATCGACGCCATCCGAGGCCGAAAACGATACAGATGAGGATGAAATGGATCCAGTTGAATTTTTGACAATTCTGAATCAACCACAACTGGGAGACTAGACGTAGAAACATATGTGATGTATAAATGTATATATATCTGTATATATGTATCTATGACTACATCGAAAGGTTATTTTGAGAAAAGCCTTCGTACTAACGTGTATATGGAAAATTTTGAAATGAAATGACAATCATATTTTGACATATTCAATGAATGAAATGTGGAAATTATGATATGATTAAAACTATTTTTACTTTTATTGTAAAAATATGTTCGTAAAAAAAAATTTAACAATTGATTTTCATGCGATTATAGGAAATAGAAAAGATGGTGAATCCGTGAAACCTGTGAAATATGAGAGGACATCCAGTCCTGTTAGAAAGAGTGGATGAGTTAGAAGCACTAATAGAGGCCCAGATAAGAGAAAATGCCGAGTTAAGACAAAGACTCGAGCAAATAGAGTAAAGACAAGGCCAAGAAGAGGGCTAAAATCAGCAAATGGCTGCACCTAAACTAGAAGTGCTGCCAGTAGTACCAGAAGAAGTAATAAAACCCCAACCACAACCTCGAGTCAACCACGAGCCGCTATATGAAAGATTCCAACGAATGAAGCCGTCAAAGTTTGAGGGTTCCACAAACCTGTTAGTAGTAGAAGAATGGTTATCCTCACTCCATTTGATCTTGGAATTTATGGAGTTGAGTGACCAAGAAAGGATTATGTGCACATCCTTTGTTCTGAAGAAGGATGCAAGGTTTTGGTGGGAGTCAGCCAAGTTGAGAAGGAACATGTATACAATGTCATGGATAGATTTCCTGCAGGAATTTAATCAGAAGTATTATAATCCCACACTATTGCGACCTCAACAAAGAGAGTTTACAGAATTAAAGTGGGGGGACACGTCAGTAATCGAAGTCTGTAGCAAGTTCGACTAATTGTCTCGATTTTGCCCGTATACTGTCTCCACCGAGAGGGAGAAAATCTAGAAGATGCTGGGAATGTTCGTCCTGAAATCTCATAGCATTGGTGGACAGTGGATTGACGCCGACCACTATTGTATCCAATTGTGTAAGCAGAGCATTGAGGGCTGAATATTATTTGGTTCGACAGAAGGAGGAAAAAGAGAAGATTGGGGATGCTAAGAAAAAGGAAAAGGTCTTAGCCAAAGCTGTACAAGTTAGATCCTAGGTCGGACAGAGCAGCAAGCAGAATCAAAACACTATGGCCAGACAAGCAAGTACATCTTACCAACAGTCACAGGGTAAGAAAAAGAGGAATAATTCTAGAAATAGGAACCAGCAGTGGAGGTTGAACAACAGTGCTGGCCCTATTGTTTGAAACTGTGTGATCTACGGCAAAAGACATGTAGGCAGATGCAGATTTGCCCCAAACGCTTATTTCCATTATTCAAAGGATGGCCATTTTGCCAGAAACTGTCAAAAAATAGGCAAAATGTGCAAGGTTTGTCTCAGTCACAACAGCAACGTTCCCAAGCACATTCATTGCAGGCTAAGGCTGAAGGTTCATCCCATTCTGATAGGCAGGAAAGATCAAAATGCTTGCCCCGTGCAGATGCTCGAGTGATGGTGTATACCAAGAAAGATGCAGAAGCGGGGACATCCAATGTAGTGACAGGTCAGTTTTCTATCACTAATCATTTGGCATCTATAATATTTGATTCTGGAGCTATGCATTATTTCATTTCATACCAATTTGCGAATAGGATAGGATATCCTAAAGACAATATGGGTATGACATTTGGAACCGCACTACCATCTAGGGAAGTCTTGATGTTTAGTTATTGGTTACCTCATGTACCAATAATTATGGTAAATAGGGAATTGTATGCAGAATTGGTCATGATAGAGCTTGCCGATTACGATGTGATACTAGGAATGGATTTCCTAGGGAAGTATCATGGCACGATCGATTGTTGAAAGCAAAAGATAAGGTTCTAACCCGACCAGGAAGATAGATTTGAATACATCGATATGTCACGTAAATCGAGGAAGATAATAGTCAACTCGATGAAAGCGAGAAGACTAATGTCGAGCGGTTGTGCTGGATACTTAGCATGCATAGTGGACGTGATGAAGGAACAGAAGCTTCAACCCTAAGATGTCCCTATTGTGAAGGAATTCATTGATGTCTTCCTAGAGGAATTACCAGGATTGCCACCCAAACGAGAAATCTCTTTTGAGATCGAGCTGATGCCAGGAACTGCACCTATCTCAAAGGCACCATGCTGAATCACACCGGTAGAATTAAAAGAATTACAGGAGCAGCTGAAGGAGCTTCTTGACAAAGGATTTATATGTCCAAGCTATTCCCCATGGGGTGCTCCCGTGTTGTTCGTCAAGAAGAAAGATGGATCATTTCGCATATGCATTAACTATCGGGAGTTGAACAAAGTCACTGTCAAGAATTGGTATCCGTTACCTATAATTGATGACTTGTTTGACCAACACAAAGGTGCAATAGTGTTTTCCACGATCGATCTACGATCAAGATACCATCAACTGTGGATCAAGCAGAGCGATATCCACAAGACTGCATTTTGGACCCGCTATGGTCATTACGAATTTCTTGTGATGCCATTTGGGTTAACAAATGTGCCAGCTGCGTTTATGGACTTTATGAATTGAGTCTTTAATGAATATCTAGATAAGTTTGTCATTGTGTTTATCGATGACATACTCATATATTCAAAGACTCGTGAGGAGCATAAAGAATATCTGAGGATTGTCCTGAAGACGACAAGGAAGTATCAACTCTTTGCCAAATTCTCAAAATGTGAATTTTGGCTAGATAGAGTACATTTCCTCGGACATGTGGTTTCCAAGAAAGGAATTGCCATGGATCCAGCAATAGTAGAGGAGATCAATGAATGGCCTGTACCTAAGAACGTGACGGAAATATGAAGTTTCTTAGGTTTAGCTGGCTATTATAGAAGATTTGTTGAAGGATTCGCATGACTCGCTGCTCCTATCACAGCTTTTACACGTAAGGAAAAGAAGTATGAGTGGACCGAAGAGTGTGAAAAGAGCTTCGGAGAACTGAAGAAATGACTAATGAGTGCGTCGATACTTGCACTTCTTATTGAAGGGGAGATGTTCGTGATTTACAATGACGCCTCAAAGATGGGATTAGGAGTTATCCTGATGTAAGGTGACAAGGTAATTGCTTATGCCTCACGTTCATTAAAGGACCACGAAAGAAATTATCCCATGCATGACATGGAACTTGCTGCAGTAGTGTTCGCATTGAATATCTGGCGACACTATCTATATGGAGCTCAGTGTCAGATTTATACTGACCACCAAAGTTTAAAGTATTTCTTCACACAAGAAGAGCTAAATATGCAGCAAAGGAGATGGCTGGAGCTAGGAAAAGACTATGATTGTGAAATCCTCTACCATCCTAAAAAAGCCAATTGTGTTGTAGATGCATTAAGTAGAATATCTACAGTCTCGCAATAGCTGCCAGTTGGAAAACTTCCAAAGCCATTGTAGTAGGAAATCAACATGTTGAAGGTGGAGCTGATAGCCAAAAAGCTAGCTGCATTACAATTGGAGTCAACGCTGTATGAGGACATCAGAAAGGCTTAGAAACGAGACTTGAATTTAACAAGTCCACAGGAGGAAGTGTCAAAAGTTGGATTAATCCTACATCAGGGAAGAATTCAAATTCCAGATGATGAAAGATTAAGAAGGTGAATTATGGCAGAAGCTTATGAAACGCCATATTCATTACATCCCAAAGCCAGTAAGATGTGCCGGCATTTGAATCTATAATTCTGGTGAAAAGGGATGAAGAAGGACATTGCCAAATTTGTAAGCAGATGCATGACGTGCTAAAAGGTTTAGGTTGAACATCCTCATCCAGGTGGAAAACTAGAACTGTTGGAGATTCTTGAATGGAAATGGGAACATATTATGATGGACTTTGTGGTAGGACTACCAAAGACCCAAGAAGGTTATGATGCCATTTGGGTTATTGTTGACAGATTAACAAAGACGGCAAGGTTCATTGTTGTGAAAATGACCTTTTCGCTGGAAAAGTTAGCGAACTTGTATGTGAACCATATAGTCAGGTTACATGGAGTTCCTAAATCTGTTGTGTCAAATCGCGATCCACAATTCACTTCAAATTTCTGGACATGTGTGCAAGAAGCTATGGGAATAGAAGTGCATTTGAGCACAGCATTTCATCCACAGACGGACGGGCAATCTGAGCGAACCATTCAAATTCATTTTGTCAGATCGTGATCCATGATTCACTTCGAATTTCTGGACATGTGTGCAAGAAGCTATGGGAACAGAAGTATGTTTGAGCATAGCATTTCAGCCGCAGACGAACAGGCAATCTGAGCAAACCATTCAAATGCTGGAAGACATGCTTCATGCGTGTACAATAGATTTCCCAGGGAACTGGAATGAGAAACTTCCATTAGTAGAGTTTTCATACAACAACAGCTACCAAGCCTCGATAGGTATGGCACCCTAAAGCTCTATATGGAAGGAAGTGTAGATCACTAATTCATTGGTATGATTTACAAGAAAAATGACTGCGTAAGACAGATTTTGTACAAGAAACAGTGTATGCAGTTACAAAAATAAACAATGGATGAAAATAGCCCAGAGCCGACAGAAGAGCTATGCGGACAAAAGATGAAGATCCCTAGAATTCAACGAAGGGGATTTCGTATTCCTAAGAGTCTCGCCGATGAAAGGAATAATGTGGTTCGGAAAGAAAGGGAAATTAAGTCCAATATATATTTGACCATATGATATTATCAAACGCATTTGTAAAGTTGCTTACAAGTTGGCGTTGCTTACAGGTTGGCGTTGCCTCCAGAAATGTCGGCAGTACATAATGTGTTTCACGTGTCAATATTGTGGAAGTATATATCAAATCCATCCCATGTGTTGAAACATGAACTGATCCAGATTCAAGAAGATTTGACGTATGAGGAGAGGCCTGTTAAAATTCTAGCATGAGAAGATAAAGTTTTGAGAAACAAAACAATCACATTAATCAAAGTGCTGTGGAGAAATCACAACGTTGAAGAGGCTACATTGGAGCGAGAAGATGAAATTAAAAATTTGTACCCCCACTTGTTCTAAATTTTCGAGGACAAAAATTTTATAAGAAGGGGTGAATGTGATAACTGGGAATTTTAGATTCTCGGAGTAGATTAAAATTGTATGTATATATCAATTTTAATGAATAAAATATGAAAAAGTTATGTTTTAATACTATTGTGAATACTGTAAAAATGTTCCGACAATGTTAAAGTGAGTGAATTCAGGGATGGAAAATCTTACCGAACAGAATCGGATGAGATGGTTCGAAAACGGAGCCAAAAACCCTAGAGAGTGCATTGAAATTCACTAAAAAGATAAAAATTCACAGTAGAGAATTTTGACCAAACGAAAGCAAAATAAAACAAACCAATCGCACCGGAGGCGCCCAGAACCCGCCTACGTGATTTCGATAAAGTTTCATTTGGTTTGACTTTCGGTCAAAATTTGACCACAAATTAATTAGTGAATTAATCCCTTAATATTATAGGATGATATCACAATTATGATGTCATAAATAGAGTTTTTTTAAGGCTTGGAAAGTATTTTGGCAAGGTGTAAGGTTAGGATTTATTGTCTTTTTGATCAATGGCCAAGATCTAGCCAAAAAGACATGAGAAAAAAATTTAAAAATTTTGAAAAAAGGCCATTAGGCCACCTAGAAAGAAGGCAGCAAAAAAATTTTATTTTTGGCCCAAAAATATTACATTTTAGTCCTCGAACAA